>JALMGA010000004.1:17285000-18535000 GCA_023333525.1 Aspidoscelis tigris stejnegeri
AATGGGTGAGAAAAGTGGGGTAGAAAAGCCAACTCTTCTTCTTCTATCTGTCTTTATCAGTTGGCAGCAGAACTCTGGAAAATCTCATTAAGGCCATGAAGAGAAAAGAACTATTGACCTCCAATACAGTCTGGCTGAGCAGATGAAAACAAATCTGCTGACAAAACTGCTGACTAAGAGCACCACGTTGAACCTGCCAGGAAGATGAAACTGGAAGCGGAGAGGGCGTTTAATGTCTAACCAAACAAGTGTGACATATCAGCCATGAGGAAGGGTGTTGGAAACTGTAGCACTAGATAGGCTGCATTGCTCTCAGACTTTAAGACAAGCTTGGAGGTGGTGTGAAGGGAAGAGAAGGTAGTGTTTGTGTTTTGTTTTTGGGTTAACAGGAGCCTACAGAATTTAAAACGTGTCTTTGGCAACTCGTCTTTCTTTGTCTCAGTTGCTTTCTGGCTATCTTGAGGTGAAGGAGTCAGAGATTAGGTTTGCTATCAAATACGAATACTTGATATTCTGCGAACTCCTTGAATCTCAAGAACTTTCCTCGAAAGAGTACTAAGCTGAATGTGAGATCCACGCAGCTGGACTCTTGCTAATGCAGCAGGAAGCTTGGGAGTAGAGCATAACTGGTTGTTTAAAAACATAAATATGAGGAATGGGTTGAGAGAACACCAAAAATCACACGAAAAACACATTACTGTTTCAGTCATCCTTTCTTTTGCGGTCTGCGCCACAAGCCTTTGAGATGTGTTTTTTAAAAAACAAAATATTCGAGAGCCAAAAAGGTATGTCTCACTTAAAATACAGGCAGAGTTTAGCAAATGGGATCCTGCAAATGCTTTCTGATATTAATTTCCCTTGGAGTAGGTACAGCATGGGGCTGGACGTCTGTGTAAACAAGTGTGCAATCTGCTATTCTTCACTGACGTGGCCATAAATAAAACATCTGACTGTATTATCACATTGCTTTAGGAGAGACTCCCTGGGTTATGGATGAATGTGAGGATATACGGACCCCAGAATGTCCAGCAGGGTAAGAGCTTTTCTTGATCGTATTTTATGCAATACATGTAGCAAGACTGGCTTTTGCTATAGCAGAGAATATTTGTAGCTCAGCATTGGAGGAGTTTGGTCCTACAGTTGCATGAGCCAGTTTAGTCTACAGGTTAGAGAGCCGGACTCTTATCTGGCAATACCAGGGTTGATTCCGCTCTCCTCCATGAAGCTAGCTGGGTGACCTTGGGCAAGTCACAGCTCTCTTCTGAGCTCTCATAGCCCCACATACCTCACTGGGTGTTTGTTGTGGGGGGAAGAATAGAAAGCTTTGTCAGCCACTTTGAGTTCCCTTAAATGGGTGAGAAAAGTGGGGTAGATAAGCCAACTCTTCTTCTTCTTCTTCTTCTTCTTCTGCTGGTGCTGCTGCTGAGCAGAAGATTATTTCTGCAGACATTTCCAGATAGTAGTGTCATAAATACAGAATTTTGCACTGATGATGGTACCTAGTCTTGGAGTGCAGTGACTGCAGAAAGAAAATTCAGCTCAGATAACTCCTGAGAGGGAGTATTGGCTTTCACTAACTTCCAGTCCAGTAGCTCCATTTACTTGTGTGTTTGTATTTAAAACATTAGGAAAATAAGATGTAGCACTGAATTGCTGAATGCTTAAGATTTGCAACTTGCAGAAACTCAAAAGCACAAGGACCTATAACTATGCAGATAATACAGCTGTCAACTGTAAAAGCCAGTTACATGAGCATATCAAGTTAATGTCAAACAACACAAAGCTCTTTCCCACTGCAAGAAGCTAGTTCATTCTTCAGATTTGATTCTTTGCCCCCATTATTTATCTGCATGAACAATTCCGAATTGCACTCTTTGTATGTTCTTGAAAAACAAAGCCCTGCAAACATAATGCAGGCAAAAATCGTTCGAGAGAGGCAAGAACAAGCTTGTTTATTTATTTATTATTTATTTATCTATTATTTACATTTCTATCCCACCTCATCCCTTGCCACTATCTGTGTCCTCAGAAAGCTTTAATGTTACCTTACCCAAGGTGACAGGAATATCATCTTTTTGGCTTTCTGCAGTGTTATAGCTCGCTCACTCTGACTCTCCTCTTCCAGTAAATGTCCTGAACTAAACCAGCTTTTCAATGCAGTCCACATTTCCCTATTGTTTGGGTTCAGGGAATTAGGTCCCTGCAGGTTACTTTGAAGATGGTGTACTTGACCATGGCTTCAGTGCCTTCTGAAATGGTTTATTTGGCCACCTCCCTGCGTGGGAAGAGACACTTAGGAAGCTGGATTACCCAGGAAGTGATGGAGGAATGTTTGTTTGGTGGACCAGGTGTGAAGCCTCAGTGTTTATTTCTTGCCTGTGCCCTCATCCTTGGTCCACTCAGTGGCCCTTTCTTCTCTGCATGTCTGATCCTGCTCCTCAATCTCCCTTAGACATTTTACTGCCAGTCAGTTTAAAGTTTTTTGAGGAGTAGGGTGTACCTTATCTACTCCAGGTTCCCTGCTCACTTTCCTTTTTTCTTTCCTTTGTTGCTGCCTGCCCACTAAGCTCATGGGCATCTCTGTACAGCACACGAAATGGCAGAACTTTCCAGAAACTGCAAAAATGTTTGCACCTTGCCAACATCATGGCTGGAGTGCCAGGTAGAGTAGACCCAACAATATGTCAGCTCCTTAAGTCGTAGTAAGAACAGTGTTGAGAGATCCAGCCATATTTTAACTTAGCTGGCATGCGTGCAACTTACTGGCCACCTGGTGAAGCCATTCAGAGTAGCCTGGGAAGGGAGTTTCAGGAGCTTGCCCCTGGGCATGCAAAAAAGAGAATGGATAGGTGTGTATCCCTTCCAGTGGTATGCCAAATGACTTTGCCAGACTGAGCACATGCTTTCTCTTTTATATCTTTGCTTTCTCCTTGCTGTCTAGGTGATAAGGGAGCCTCAAAGGCTTGCTGGTTTCCCAACCTGTTTGGTGTTGTCCCCCTTCCTTCCTTCCTTCCTTCCTTCCTTCCTTCCTTCCTTCCTTCCTTCCTTCCCCTCTCTCTCTTTCTTTCTTTAGCATTGGCTCAGCAGGGCATCTAGGGTCCAAAGCTTCAGGACAATTCTGTACCCAGTTTATGGAACATGTTTGATGCAGTTGAAGCGTCTCCTTCCCCAGTTCCTGCTCTTTTCTCCCTCGACTTCCTGCATTTCTGTGGTCGCTTTCCAGTCTCTAGTTTCTGTGACGTGGCTGTAATTTCTTGCCATGTCACCAGGTTGCTTCTAGTAGCTTCAGCTGCAACTGTTTACCTGCTTTTCCCTTCCACCTGGGCCAGGCACCTTCTCTTCTTCCTCCCGTGCATAGAGCCTCCTCTTTCTTCTCATGTGCAGAGGCTGCAGGCATGTCTTTTTATTGGCCAACCTCCTTTGTTACACACATACAGCATCTCATAATTGCACGCTACAGGCCCAACCTGTGAAGTGTCCTATAATGGCAGTGACAATGTAGAGAAAGTGGGTAATTTCCTTGCTTTACAGTTTTACCCTTAGTAAGGCAGGAAGCCAAATAGATTCAGGGCTGTTAAGGAAAGCATCTAACAATCCTTGGCCTCTAACTCATCTTTAATCCACACCAAAGTAGCAAGTTGGATTATCGGTCCAGAAAAGTAAAGAGACCAGAAAAAAATCTAGTGTGTTCCTAGTGTTGCAGGGATGGCTCAGGGCCACAGAAAACCAGGTGTGATCATGGTCCACTATTTCATTGCAGGATGTATTGTCTAAGCAGCAGTTGCCTAGCTTGACTAATTATGGCTGTTTGTTGTCACTGATATCATAGTACATAGAATCATAGAACTGAAAAGGACCTCTAGGGTCATCGAGTCCAATCCCCTGCTCAATGCTAAACCATCCCAGACAGATGTCTGTCCAGCCTTTGCTTGGAGATCAGTGAAGGAGAACTCACAACACTTGAGAGGCATTAAAAAGAAAGTTACCTGTTCTGAACTCTTTAGTACAGAAAGAGTACATGGAATATTTTCATCAGTATTTGAAGATATTGTAAATGGGCTGATGTTGTGTCTCAAAACTTAAGTATTTTAAATCATCACAAAAAAAAAAATCTGGATTAAAAAGTTTTAAATGCTTAAAAATCTACCTTATTTGTATAAGGCTGCACTTTAATATTCCCAAAATAGAACATGAATCAGAACGAGTACTTCTGTTCCCCCTATCAGATGTTTTAATTTTCTTTGAAATCACCCAGGGAACTTATTTAAGTTGCATCCAGATGTTGCTTATTTATTTCACTATATTTGGATATTCCAGAATAAATCATGGATATTGCAGAATATCCATGCTTTATTCCAGAAGATTCAAATGTTAACAGAATAAGTGATATCTGGATCCAGCCTTGATTCTCAAAATCCCTCATAATTTATTAGGGTCTTACTTGAACTTGTGGTTGACTAACATACTTTGGGTTCCAGCTTTCTCCGTCCTCCGTTAATAATTTTCTCTGTTGATGGCTTCCGGGCATCGTACATGAAGAAAGGTGACAAAGTAATGCGCAACATTGAAAAACTAAGTAAGTGTGCACATGGCTAGAGTAAAAGATAGCTGCCTGCTTCTGATTTTTCATATTATATGCTGCTACGTAAAAGAGACAAGCCCCATCCAAACAGGGCCTAAAACCTAGAATTATCCTGGGCTATGCTGGGGTTACAACCGGTGTTCATGGCAGTCCAAACATAGATCCAGGATACTGGAGTAATATTCCACAATAATGTTATTGTGGCAAACTCAGTTCCCATTTTATTTAAAAGTTTTAGATAAAAAGTGAAAAGGTTTACCTGTTTGGAAGCTTTTTTGCACAATCCATCATCTTGGAGATGGGCCCCCCATGCACCCATGGCACCAAAACCAACCAGAAAATGGTGACTGTGCATGCATAATTGCACTTTTCCTCTCTGTCCAGAAGATAAATTGGCAGCCTAAAAAAAAAGCACTATTGGTGGAAAAGCTGCAACCAGCACCGGTTTTCCAGCAATAGTTTTAACGTCTTAGGCCCTGTCCCCATGCAATTGAAAGTCTGCTGGAACTCTTCTTTTGCCTCTGAGCGGCCCCATTCCAGGCTTTACAAGGCGCTTAGGGAGCTTAGGAAAGTGAGACACCGCACTTTAAAGAAGAGTTCCAGCGCTTTTTCGGCGATTCGCGGGTTTTGCTCGCTATATCTGCCTTGAGGACGCTCCATGGCAAAAGGGGCGGGGATTGCTTGCCTGCACACACAGCCAAAAAGCATTCACACATCTGAGAAATGCAGCAGGTTCGCTTCCTTTCCTTTGTAAAAAGAGCCAGAATTGCTCAGAATTGCAACATTGTTATCAGTGATCTGTGAAAGCCTTAAAAGAGAATGAGCGAAGGATCGTGCTGCCGATGGCTGCAGCCGCTGACTTTGCAGGCACGGGAAGCCTTTTCTAACAGAGAACTGAGTGAAAGTAAGTGCTGAAAGTGAATGAATGAGCGATCATCTGCCTTTGCTAGGGGCGGGAAGCCGTTTCAGGAGACGGAGATCTGCCTATTTTTCCTTTTAACAAGAGAGGGGGCGGGGGGGGAAGATGCGGGGAAAGGAAACAGGCTTCCTTGGGGACGGAAAGTCCGTTTAGATCGCGGCTACCATGGGGGCGCTTATTCCGGAAGTGGAGGGGACTTTTAAAGTCAGCTATAACAGAGTGACAGCAGAGGAAGCCAAGAGGGGCTAATAAGTCTTTTGGGGATTGGCCCTTAGTTGGGTGCCATAATGGGCTATATTCCCCTCCGTCTGGATGCAGCCTTACTTGTGCTGAGTTTCAACAGCATTTGTAAAAGTTCAGGAATCTAATGGCTAGTGTGGCTAAAGATCACGAAAGCTGGAATTTAAAGGAAGGATGTTTACAAGCTCTCCTTTTTGAAAAAAAATATCCTTAGTGTATTTTGTGGTTGGCGTTTTGTGGATGCTGATGATTCCTTGTAATAACTATGTTGCATTTTATATTTTTCAGGAACCTGTGGAACCCATGCCCCATATATGAGGCCTGTCTATCCTACAAAAACTTTCCCTAATCTGTACACTGTGGCAACAGTAAGCTGGTTTTTATTGTCTGAGAAGAAGAAAAAACAGATTAAATAAATGAAAGCAAAGGTTGCACGTTTATGGCTAGGGGGACATGCCTGAGGTGTATAAAATTATAGCATAGAGTAGACGAAGTGGTGGATAAGGAAAAGTTTTCTCTTTCCAAAATTACCAGAAGTGTAGAGATCATTCATTAAGGCTGAAACCTGGAAGTATCATGACCGATTAAAGGCAATATTCTTCCTCTGTCATAAACATTAACGTTGTGCAACATTAAAAATGATAGATAGCCAGGCTTAGAAGCCATATTTTGGAATGCACATCTGCTGATTTGAAAAAAGTGGAATACATTACTTGAATAGCAAGATAGGAAATCAGGCTTCAGATTATTTAAATGCAACTGATACTGTTAATTTTTGCATAAGGGCATACTGCATAATCTTGTTTAATTTTTTTTAGACTTTTCAGATGCTTTTGATTTATGTACTTATTCTGTTTAACTTATGAAAGTTCTGTATTTATTTGCTTATTTATTTACATTTGTAGGCCAACGCATCCCACCCTAGACTTTGTAAGCTTGTGCATGCACCACTTCCCTAACATGCATGCACAACTTCACATACCCCACTCCACGCACAAAAGCACCAAAGGCACCAAACAATCCAAGACCAAGTCACCAACTCTTTTTCCAATAATTGTTTTGTTTTTGTACAAAGGGGTTGTATCCTGAATCTCATGGAATCATTGGCAACTCTATGTATGATCCTGTGTTTGATGCTACATTCAACCTCCGAGGCCCAGAGAAATTCAATCATAGATGGTGGGGAGGTCAACCGGTAAGGTCCTTTTCCACTTTGCTTCAATGTATTGTTGACGGTCAATTTCAGATGTGATTTGGGACCACTTTTCCTTGGAAGAAGGAGGCTCTTGGCCACCTTTGATTCACCCAACACAGAAGTAATGCAACAACTTGACAAACTGTAGGCCTTCCTGCACTTACCTCTCTGTGGTCCAAACTGGTTCTGGACCAGCAAGGCCACTGATCTGAACCACAGAAAGGTATGGTCTTGAACAGTGCTATCTGCATAATAGTTCTGATGAAGAGCAGCCCCCACCCTGACCTCAGTGTTCATGTGAGCCTCAGTACTAGGCTCCAAGTACCCTGAAGGTCTAGGAACGAACGACGAAATCCATCTTGGTGACATACTTTGGTGCACCACTGAAATGGTTCTCCTGGTAGTCTCCTTGGTGTGCCTTCTTCATGCCTCTGTATTCCAGATTAGGCTGTGTTGGTAGACCTTGATGTCAAGATCAACCCATAATCGTGATCAGGACCTCCCTGATTGGAATTACGTTCTATCCAGCAGGGATGGAGTGTACCAGCAGTGTGCGGGACTTCACAAATCTGCACGAAAATGTGGACCAATGAGGCAGTGAATTGGATTTCACAGCCTCTTGTTTCACATCTAAGAAGTGCAGAAAGACTCTATTTCACACAATAGACTTCCATGCAGTGCCAGTAACTCTGTGCAACGGGGGGAATTACTATTCCTGAACCAGGAATCACTATATAACAAACATGTGATTATTTATTTATTATTTCAGAACCTTCATTTCCTGCCCTTCCCTGAAAAGTCTCAGGGCATATTGCATCATTATCCATTAAAATCAATACCCCCTCCCTGCAATATAATTAAAATGTGGTTTTCTCCCTACCTGTAGAACAGCGTTAAAAGAGAGACAAAATTCCAAAGGCCTGTGTATGGTGGTTTGGGATATTTTTGTTTTATTTAAAACATTTGTCTGCTGCTTCTCGTTGAGAATTCCAGGGTGATTCAGAGTTGTCATAAAGGATTACCACAGCAAAACCATTATAAGGTTAAAACGATAAAAACAAAAGTTTTCCCCTTCAAGGTTTTTTTTTTTTTTTTGCATGTGTACCATGATTTGTTTCAATGAGATCAAAGAAAACAAAAAATGTCCCACTGAATAGTAAGCTAAGGATTCCTCCTCCCGAGAATTAGGGAAGAAGAGGACATTAGCTCTGGCCTAGTATGACAGGCGGACGGTTCTAGCAACTGTCACTTGTAACTATGTTCTATGTTTCTCTCTTCAAGGCGACTCAGTATTTCTTCCCTATAACTGCAAAATTTGTGTGTTCATGCAAATGTCATTCGCCTCATGACTGAGTCTGTGCCCAGACAGGGTGTAAAATCCAGGATTATCCCGATATATTGGGATTGCTTCACATATCAGTAGCAATTTCAATATTGGCTGCATCCAGAGTCTCTAACTTATTCCACTGTATTTGGATATTCTGGAATAAAGTGTGGATATTCCCTAATATCCGCGCTTTATTCCAGAATATCCAGATACAACAGAAGAAGTAAGAGATGTCTGGATCCAGCTGTAGTCTTGGGGTATAAAGATGAAATCCTGTGATATTGCTATTTCATCCTGCCATATGAGAGGGATGGTGAGAGGCAATTGGTTGCAGGCTGAAAGGAAGAGGCCAATGTGCCTTTATTGAGCTCTTTGTAGTAGGGGTGGGCATGAAGCCCATTTCCCACATTTGATCTGGTATCTGCCAAAGCTTCAACCGAAGCCCTGATGGATACCTGAATATCCAATTCGTGGCTGAATAAGGGCTACGAATGTAGGCCCTATTCGATTTGTCCATGAATCTACAAATTTTTACATATCCGTAAGAATTCTGGATGTCAGGAATATTTGTGCCCATCACTACTTTGAAGAGAAACCTGTGCTCAAGCTCAAATCCATGATTGATGCTCTTCCAGGTTACTCAGGGCCTGTGAGCTTGTTGGATACAGGATTAAAAAAATAAATAAATTACGTGTTTCAAATGTACAAGTAGTTAATGTTTGTTACAGCTTAACTTTGACTTCAGTGTAATCTTTACGTGTGTAAGGTTGAATCACCAAGCCAGTAGTAGAAGAAGTACACAGCAGGGCAGCTTTCTGTCTGGGCCCATATTGGGCCCTGCTGTGTTCTGTAATTTTTGCCAGCCTGTTTCGTTTTTATATTAATAAACAACCTCCTCTGGAATTGTCGGCAATGAAGAGGAGGAAATAATTTTTAAAAATTAATTAAGGGAATATAAATATTGCAACTTGCCCGACAGGAAGCCAACATTCTTAGCAAGGTGGGATATTTCTTATGACATGTTTTAATAAACACAACTTCTTGTACCCAAAATCTTGAGTGCTTTTAATCTGCTTATATTTTCTAATTAGTTATGGATTACTGCTGCCAAACAAGGATTGAATGCTGCTCCGTTCTTTTGGTCTGCGTAAGTAGACTTAATTTCAGTGGTGGATGGAGTAGGATGGGGTATAAATAGTAAATAAGTAAGGCATGTAAAGAAGAGCAGGGCATACGCAGTTCTGAGCAGTGTCACAGAAAAGTGATGGGATTAAAGAAAGAAAGAACCAGTGAGATGTTTGTTGATAGCTCTAAATCTAGAAAATATATTTTATCATTTCTTTTTACCCTCCTTGCTGCACCATCCCTTGAGGAGTTTCATGGAAGGATGGCTAGGAACAGGGAACTCTCTGTAGTGGCCCCCATTTTATGGAATAACCTATTAAGTGAGGATCTACTTTTATTTCCTTTATACACCTGGTGGAAATACATCTGGGGTTTTTCCCCCTTTACCTCCCTTAATCCGGATCCAAGATGATCCAGATCTAAGAAATGGGTTGATCTAAGGAAGTACCTGATGCATCTCCACGTGCAGTGTAGCACCCAATATCAGTGGGTGCTAGGCAAGCTCCCAGTGGGGCATCCATCTGTACCCAGGTGGGAGATGTCCATCACACCACATTTAGGGGGGGTCGACACATCTAATCTGGATTTGATCCCTGAAGACCGGATTGTAGACCCCTTTAATGGGGTCCACAGGAAATCCAGATTTTAGGTCTTGAAGGACCCATTTAATTAAGATTTCCCTAATACAGGTGTGAACAAATCAGGTTCTAATGGGGTCTGTAGTGGAAACGGTCTTCCTGCTCTCAGCCTAATGGGTCCTTAATGGGTCCCTAAAGGGTCCTTAATGGATACTTAGTGCTAGTGGAAAAAAACCCTTATTCACCTGGTCTTTTGAAGGACTAAGAGGATTTGTTCTTGGTGTTTGGTCCCTGGTTTATTTTCTTGGTTGTCTCTTTTATACAAGACTTAATTTTAATTGTTGCATTTGGTTTGTTGGTTTTATGGCTTTTATTTTATACCTTGCTCTGTGACAACAGTCAAGGGCAGTATAGAAATCCTTGAAATAAATAAACATATCTTTATTAAATCTGAATATATAGTCTTCCTTTTATATTAGTTCAAAATTAGCAATTAGCTTTTTATATGGTGCTGTTCCAAAGGTCTTCACCAAGTGGGGGCAACCCTTGAGTCTCCAAATGTTACTGGACGTTAAGTACCGTCAACCAGTGGGGACTGGAGGCTGGTGGCCTCTGTCGTTGGTGAGGCAGAGGGCAGAATTGGTAGGGCCAAAGGTAGGTGCAATTCTGTTCACAAGGAAACTGATCTTAGTGAACATAATATATTGTGCACATATTAGCTGATCCTGAATTTAAGCAAACATATAGAAAATCGCCGAATGTGGTGGGATGCAGTCTGCTTTGTCCTTTGCCATCAGCACTAAGTAGAATAGTAAATAGTAGCTCATGTACCTATCATGCTAGTCTATCACTGGAATATATTGTTGTGTTAATCCCTTAAACAAAAATTTGGTTTTACTAATCTTTGTTCCTGAGAGATTTCTCCACACTCTACTTTAGTCACTAGATGCTCCAAGGTCCTTTCTGCAATGGGTCTCATTCCAGATTGCATCCTGGAATAGGAGTAATCATGTTGGTGCAGACTATGGCAAGTCTTGTCCTAGTCCTGCTATAGTTTGTGCTAGCCTGTGGCTGATTCTGGAATGTAATTTGGAATAAGTCCCAGTGCAGTGCACAGCTGATGGTAAATACGTGGGAAATGGCCAGGAGTAGGGCCTTCTCTGTAATAACTCACATTTTATGAAACAGTCTACTAGGGCTTGTACTACACTTCCAATATCCATTCTAAAATATAACACTAATCTGTGAATCTGTTAACGATCTGTTGTCATCTGTAAGATAAATGGATAAAAATCCTGCTAACCTCAGAACCAGTTCTGGTTACTGAATTAACTGAGGGACTCATAGTTTCTGTGAAATAACTTGCTAGAAGGCATGCATAGAGATGAAGGAAGATGTAGGAACTGTGGTGTTCTCTTCAGCCAGGGCAGGACTTCACTTCCCCCTTCCTCTCACTAGTGACTGTTCAAAAATAAATTAGTTTTATAATTATTAAAAGCGTTGGCCGTTGTTTTCCTAGCCCCCATGCTAAAGAATCCACCACAGCTTCCCCTTTCCCTAAGCCCAAGGCCTATAAGACTCAAATGAATACTGCAGGCTGATGGTTCATTGAAATAAATAAGAAAAATGTTTTATTGCTTACAACTTGTGAAGCAACAGGCAAACAAACAAATAAATAAATATCAAAGTCCTCTCAGAGACAGTATACCCAGCAACCTATACCTCCACAGGCTGCTGTAAGGATTCCCTTAGGCTATCACCCTAAGCTTGGGAACCCTAGAACTATCTTGATGTTTCCCTCAGGCACAGGGCAGTCACAGACACATGTCCTCCCTCCCTGGAAACCCAAGTATAGAACCCCCAAACTTGGCTGGGTGGTACCTTTTATATCCTTGGCCCTCTGTGGGCTCAAACCTGATTGGCTGTTTGTGGGCAGCTGCTTCCCCCCTTACCTTATGCTAACTAGGGTTGCCTTACCTACTTCTTACCTGCTGCTCTGATACTTACATTACAATTCAAGAAATACAGCAAGAACAGAACAAATACAATATACGCATTTAAAATACAATGCTTTCAGTACACATTGAATACAGTAACAAAACGGTGGGCGTCACAGGAACCAAATGCAATTCTGAGATACATACCATTGAGAAAATACATTTATTCCAAGTTTAACAATGAGTTAAACACATTTCTAGCTTTATATCTCTCCTATCTGATTTGAATACAGAGCACATGAAATCTGTATTTCAGTTGTAATGTGGAAGGGTTAAAACTCTTGTCATATTTATTTATGTGTTTAACATTTTATTCAAAATACATTACAATGCAAATATTTATTTATTTTATTTATTTATTTATTTGTATTTCTATCCCGCCCTATACCCAAAGGTCTCAGGGCGGGTTACAATATTATATTAATCTTAGACAGGTCCCTGCCCTCAGGCTTACAATCTAAAGAGACAAGATACAAAAGGAAAATGGTGTGGGAGGGAACAGGGGTGCTCTGGCGGCAGCAGAGTCCTTGCAGAGGTAAAAACCTTTATTTTATTTTCCTCCTCCATTCCTCATAGGCAAGATTGTTCCTTCATGGCCCATCTGGAGGCAGTTGGGAGGGAGGGGCCAATGCTGGGAGCTTGATGGAAGGTGGTCACCCAGCTTCCTTCTCTCTTCCTCTCCCAAGGCAAGGTGGTTCCTTCATGGCCCGTCTGGAGGCAGTTGGGAGGGAGGGGCCAATGCTGGGAGCTTGATGGAAGGTGCTCACCCAGCTTCCTTCTCTCTTCCTCTCCCAAGGCAAGGTGGTTCCTTCATGGCCCGTCTGGTGGCAGTTGGGAGGGAGGGGCCAATGCTGGGAGCTTGATGGAAGGTGCTCACCCAGCTTCCTTCTCTCTTCCTCTCCCAAGGCAAGACGGTTCCTTCATGGCCCCAACAGCGGAATAAATACCCAGTAGAGAAAACAAGTACAGCCTTAATACATTTGCTCTTAACCACCACCACCTCAACTTTTCTTCACCATGCTATTGTAGTTATTGAGAGTAAAATTCTTGTAATCTCTCAATTAGGTATGTTGTCTGGAGCTGGTGGGAGTCAGGGCAACTTTTAGATGAGTGTGAAATTTGCCTGTGGGCAAATTTAACTCTGTAATCACAGACATTTTCTCCCTGGATTTGTTTTACTTGTATCTTGAAGTCTAAGAAATGTCACCTTTTCAACATTTGGGATTTTAGGCCCCTGAAAGCTACATTTTCCTTAAGCTGGGAAGGGCAAGAAACTACATAAATAAAAAGGCAGTCCTTCCTACCAAGTGGCTAATCAGCAAGTGACATCTGTAATAAGGGTGGGTGTTGGAGGCAAATGAAGGCTGCAGTGTGGCAAAATAAGGTAGGTCATAGTTGCGTATTTGGACAACTATTTGTAATGGGGTTTTGGTGCATCTGGGGACGGGATACGTTTTCTTAAAGGAACAGCTTACAAAAACCCTGTCTGATCATTCCCAATTTGTTTGCTGAATTAGTTCAGTAACCATAGAGAGGCATATTCCTAAGTGGATCTCAAACATATCACAGATATTCTTCATAATATGTTGTATCTGGCCACAAGCAAATTAAAGGCCTAGTTGGCTCTTGTTTTCTCTGTTCTTTTCCAGTGTCATTCATCATGAGCGCAGAATATTAACAATACTGAAATGGCTAACCCTGCCGGACCATGAAAGGTAAACATTTTTTTGGTTTCTTTTACAATGAGGAACAGAATGCTTGTGTTGCCAAATCCTTCTAGACTGTTAGCTTTGATCAGCCGTATCCATCGCTCTTGACAAGTTGATGACGTAAATGTCCAATTAATATTAAAGAACATTTAACTGTGTATTTCTTAGTCGGTTGGCATTTTGGGTTTTTGTTTGTTTGTTTGTATGTTCCAAGAGAGTCTGTTTTAATTTATGTAGCTTAATGACAATTGCTCAGTGAGATCTTGGCAAATGTTGGATATTTTAATTGTGTAGCTAAGTATCTACATGTCAGCATATCCTGCCAGTGGAAGATTTGTCCCTTCCTTGTTCCACGGTTTCATAAGAAGGAACATTTCTTCATGTTAACTCTGCTTACATGCATCTCTCTGCATGACTTCTAAGATTTTTAATGAAGTTACGGAACAATAAATTGTTTAATCAGGTTGTGGAAAATTTATGACTGGGGGGCAGTCAGATGTTTCTACCTCAGTCCCAAGTAAGCTGTGTTTGGAAAGGTTGACTTGAACTGACCTGCTATGGGAAAGTGTTCCCAATTTTTTTCTTTTTCTTTCCCAGACCTTATGCTTTTGCATTCTACTCTGAACAGCCAGATATTGCCGGTCACAGATTCGGTCCCTTTAGCTCGGAGGTTAGTAAAGTTCTTTTTCCATAAACAAAGCACATATCTAAATCCATAGCTTTTCGTTTAAAGATAACGAAATCACTAGGTTTTGCCTGAGGTGTGTTCTTGGTTCTCCACTTCTGTAAATTTCCAATCATAGAAGAACCTATTGAATCCAAATTGGCGTACAGTGAAAGGAACTGAAAAACCCAGAGCGTTCCAAGTATCAAAGAGTACTGAACTTGTATTCTGGTGAACAGCTATATTATCAGCAGGGTTTATGTAATATATGAATAATCCACTAATCTGGAAGCTGCCTGATTTACAGTAGCTTGGTAAGCATCAAATTATAGTACTGGGTGCTGACACAGGCATGTTTGGTGCAAAGCTGCTAATGATCATACCAAACTCCTTTCCTTTTTTCCATGGCTCAGTGCAGTGCTGAACCAGCTGAACCAACTAATGCCCATCCTCAGAGCTACCAGCCTGGAAAGCAGAGGGTTGTCAGGTCAATCCCCAGCCTCTCCCTGGAAGTAGGCAATGGCAAATCCACTTCTGTATATCTGCCAAGAAGACTGTATAGTGTACCCATGCAGTCCATCAGGAGTTGGCCACAACTTGGTGCTATGCGACAACAAATTAAGTCCTATATCTTGATTATATTCAGATGGTAATCTGGTGGTGCATATAAGTGGCATTGGTTACGATGTCCGCAGTAGGAACACTTTATTTGCAATGGTCTCCATGCAAGTGTATAGTATTAGTGAGCTGGCCTGAAATGTAGTTACATTGCATCATGAATTAAGATTTTAAATGCAAGCTATGGGAGCCTTCCTATGCATCTAAATGATGTTTAGCTTCAGTGTAGAGAGGGAACAATTCAACTAAGTTTTGTTAATAAGGGGACTTGTTGATGGTACTCTTTTCCTTATTCCAATACTGCTCTGTGTTAGAAGGTTCTATCCAGTGTTCATTCAAACAGATCATTGGACTGGTTGGTAGGTGTCCCCTGGGTTTAGCAGAGATAATTGGTGGTGGGTGGGGGCAACAAAAGATGGGGTGCATTGAGTCACAGAGGGGACAGGGCAGGTAAGAATGGGAAGAAATACCCTACCAGCAGACTGAGGCTGGGGAGACTGGAAGGTGTTGGCTAAGAAAAATGAACTGAGTAAGCACTATAATAGAGGGGTGTATTCAAGCCAAAAATGGATTGAGACTCCATTGTGCCTTAAGATGGATTGATCTGTTTTGCCCTTAGTTTTATTCATTTTCCTCTCATTTTCTTAAAAAACAAATAAGGCAACCCTGGTCTAACTGTTCCCTTATGCATGCGAATGCATTTTCTCACACAGGCCTTATCCACACCAGGGCCTGTCACTGGCCTGGTGATATTGTGATTCCAACAAAGTGATCTAGCATTAAATGCCTAGGGATTTTATGACACTTCAGTGCACGTTTGCCTCAGTGATGGCCAGAAGATGTTGATGGCCTTCAGATGCTGTCGTGGAACCAGATAGAGACAGGCCCTTATTCTGGATTATATTATGGAATAGGGGCCTGCTGGCTCCATGATAGCGCAGGCTACAGCAGGGCCTTGGCAGGGCCTGGTGTAGTCTGAACCAGCATGTGGATGGCAGGTCCCTATTCCAAGGTATAATGTGGAATAAGGCCCACTAGCTTGGTTATATGAAGAGCTTAAGGCTGCCTTTAGATGGTGAGGGATAATCCCAGATCTTATCAGACTGTTCACATTAATGTGACCCATCAGATATGTGGGGCTTCTCCAGTCTTCTATGTAAAGCAATGTCTGTAAGCCTTTCTAGACCTCCAGGTAAGTCCCTCCATACCAGATCAGTATTGACAGCATGGGATTTTTACTTTGAACTAAGAAGCCAACAGTCTGGCCCCATTCTGAAATGGTCTCACTGTTGTGTGGTGGTTTCATCCTGTTATTGTTAGCGTGCCTGAAAGTAGCTTGAGTTGCTGAGTTTTATCTCATTAGTGTAATGTTACCTTTATGAGCTCTCTGTCTATGGGTGTTTTTCCACTGTCACTAAAAGTTCCCATTAAGTACCCATTAATGGGTACAAAAATGCCATTATGTACCCATTTATGGGTACTTAATGGGTGCTTTTAGTGACAGTGGAAAAACACCCTATATCTGAGTTTAGTTGAAGGTGCTGCTGCTCTGTTTCTAAAGCCTGGAATAAGTTCCCCCCCAGATGATCAGGTTACAACTTTCATCAACCTCATCATTGGTGGTCCTCACTTGGGTTGATTGGTGTTAATGTCCATAAAATCTTGACAGTAGTTTGTTGGTTATCATTAGGGTGCACATTGGATTGCCTTCCTAACCCACTGGTCTTTTTATGGTTGTATCATGTTACTTTGAAGTTCACTGGTAGATCAACCATGGTATTCTGTTGGAGCCATGAAGGACCCTGTAAAGGACACACTATTCGCACTTACTCTTTGATAATGCCATGTGTCTTTAGTCACTCAAGTCATATTGTCAGACAGATATTTGAAATGATAGGTCATTGCCTAATTAAACATGCATTTACTTCTTTATTATTCTGCATTCAGCCATAGAACAAGTGTCAGGGGAGTGGAGAGGTGTGAATGAAGAGAAATATGTAGCTAACATATATTGGACAAGTAGCTGCTGACAAAAATGTGAATATTGGGTGATGCTTGTGCAAACTTTGTGCAATATATATGCTGCAGAACATGAATGTCAACTGTAAATTGTATATCTGGGTGGCAGATGTGTGGTATGATTTGAGAATGTAAGGGGTCATTTTTTTAAAAAAAATTGAAGTGCCCTTTTTATGGGTATATACATATGTTTAGTATCTGATTATTTTTGAACCCCATAAAACAGGGTAGGTAGCCACTAATTATGGGGTGGAAAAGCTGAAGTCAAAAATCAACAGAAAGTCCCCAGGTTTCTCTCACAGAAAGGTCCTAGTTGTACCTTTGTACCAGAAAAATACAGTATCTGTTTTTCTCACCTGTAATTGTGTTCTAACTGGAGTTACTCTTAACTTGCTTAAAATAACTATTCCTCCATTCCTGAGGCTAGGAATGGTAAAAATTATTAACCAACATGGAGAAACATTTGCTTGGGCTCAACATCTCCATCTGATTGGTGGCATCTCCGAACGCTTGACTGTGAGCCATAACAATGAGGGGTTTCTGTGCTATAGAAATAGTTTCTAAATCTTTGAAACATTCAGGTTACTCTTAAATTAAAGCCTGATATGTAGACACGGTAATGTACCTTTACTGAAACCCTAGCACAGGGCCAGGTGCTCTTACCTGGGTTCATCTGGGCAGGCCGCAGGCCTGCCTGTCTTCAAGAGTTCTGGAAGACCAACCTGTGTAGAATGGTGCCCCCAAGAGTTCCATGAAGTCCCTACAAATATTCTAATTCCATACAAATAATCATTTTTGGCAGAAAGGAATGCATACACAGTGGGTAATAACAATGGCATTCTCCCAAAATTCCACATGCATCAATGGACTTCAAGGGGCTGGTGACTCCAGAAGGTTATGGATGTGTCTTTTTTGGCTGAAGGGAATTTGTTTGCAAACTTGGTCGGTTGTTCATAGCGATGATAATCTAGAATTCACGAAAAGTGATTTTAAGCTAAAATTATTTTCCTTTTGAGGCTGACCAATCTCTGCCTCTTTTCTGGTTCTGTAGCTCTTCTGTGTAGTTAGAGGTTTTATGCACCCTTCCCTTCCTCCTTTTATACTGATAACTATTCCCATCCTTTGAAAGTGATGCTAAAATTGGCTGGATAATAAAGACTTGCTTACTTCCTGGCTCTAACTTCTGTTGATGGAGAAGCCTATCACTTTGTGAATGTTGTGTACAAATGCCGTTCTTCTTTGTGACCTGTGAACTGGGCAGCAAACTTGGATGCTTAAGAACTGTTCCGCTGCTAACATACTACCCTGGGATGGCAATTCTCTTTATTAGAACCACTTGGTGGCACATTTAAGCTCTGGCTGCGCTTCTTTTGGAAAAAGTGAATAAACTGTGAGAATCCTTCCTCTTCCCCCCTGCTGTTCTTCCCATCAAGACTGCACGAAGCTTGAACTCTTCCTCTTCTTAAAAACAAAAAAAAAAAAAAACAAAAAGAAATAAAGAAAAACTTTGAAGCTTTTTGGAGAGAGACAGATGGAACTGGACTAGCATCTCCCGTCCAGCTGCTTGCCTGGGAGGCGGCGAAGGAGCATGGCAGATGGTAACACTATTTTTTCCTTCCAAGAATGTGAGCCTGCAGTTGAACAGCAAAGACCGACAATAGCTAAATGGAGAGGAACAAATGGCATTATAAATCTCTGCTGAGCCTCAAACTCCTTCCCTGTGCTTCTTTTCTACGTTTTTTTTTTTTGAATTAGCTGCACTGTTTTCCTGTATATGTCATCCTGCACTCTTCTGAGAATCTGATCTTAAAAAGGTGCCAAGAACTCTCATTGGAATGGTCAATTGGAGTTGCATGCAGCGTGGCCTCCTTTTTAAGATCAGTTAAAGACGTTTCAAACAACTGTGCATTGCTTGGTGCTGCGGCTCTCCTTTCTGAATGGTTTCCCCTTCACTTAATCCGATGGAAAGTTCCCCCTCTTTCTCTAGCATCTTTCGTTAAGGGCTTTGTCAGAATCTCCACCAGATGCTACAGTGATTCCATAAATAAAAAATACGCTCTTAAAAGCTGCCTGGCAAAAGGACAAAATGGTAGCCCACAGGTGACAATGGTGGGACTTCTCATTTCCAAGTGTGTGTTTTCAAGGTTCACATCTGAGAAGTTGCCAAACAAAATCTGTGCTTTCTGCACTTTTTCATTTGGCTCTGTCTCATCCTAGGTGAGATACTAACCAAGAATCTGCTCCTATGGAAATTAGATAGGAGGAGCTTTAATCGTATATTAGCATTCATGTAAATGGTGAAGTACTGATTTCCGGAATTTTGAAACATGACTGTATTAAGCGTCGGATGAAATTCTTTGCATCAGAGGAGTATTGTTTCTTGAGGGCCTTGGTGCTGTTACAAGAAATAACTAACTTCTGCTTTTGAATCTTCATCCTGGCTTATTCTCTGAGGCATCTCTTTTTAACCAAGACTCAATGTATACGTTCCTAGACTGGCTGACACAGGTAGTTTTGACTATCTGATACCGGTCAGCTTTCTGAGGTGAGCTTTTTCTAAGTCCAAGCATCTCTCTCCGCCAGTACAGGAGAGTAGTTTTGGTTCCCCTCTTACATCATCTAAAAGACCTAAGAGAAAGATTTCTCCTAAGAGGAGGCAGAAAAGACGCCTTGATACTTCCAAGAAAAGAAGAAAAGCACCTAGAACAGAAGAGTACTCTACGGAATCCCGTCGGAACAAAGTAAGTTTCCAAAACTGAGTTGCATCGAAATTTCAAAGCTCCTGCACGGCTTGGTTAATTTTTTTTTTTTTTTACATACCCCAACTTTGGAATTCTCTTCTTCAAAAGTGTAACTTCGGTGCCACCATCTTGACATTAAGCCAACAGATTATTTTAGCAGTGAGAAGTATCTCTCTGCTCTAACCCCACTGATATTGTAGCCTGAATGAGATTAGATAGTTTCTTAAAATCTATCATCTGATCTATTTATTAAACAGGGCACCACCAGTAAGTCCCAGTAAGGCAAAACCAGTCTCCGAACGATGACATTCCACAGATGGAAAATCCTAGACCAACTTTAAGAGTATAGCAACTGCTATTGTGAGCCAGTTTGTCTTGTGGCAAGAGTACTGGACTCTCATCTAGTAGTCTCACAATTTGATTCCACACTCCTCCATGAAGCCATCTGGGTGGCCTTGGGCTAGTCACAGCTCTCTTTATGAGCTCTCACAGCCCCACCTACCTCACAGGGTGCCTGTTGTGGGGAGAAGAACAGAAGGTTTGTCAGCTGCTTTTGCGTCACTTTAAAGGGTGAGAAAAGCGGAATATAAAAAATAACTCTTCTCCTATTATGCTTTTCAGCCTTTCACACAAAATTTATTCCTTGAAGCTGGGGGTGGGGAGTTGTTAGTTCATTTTCTTCAGTTCACGTCCTTTTATAACATGGCAAGGTTCTACTAGAATGCTGCATTAAAAGGAAATGTGGTTTTTACAGGGTTTTGTGTAGAAATCTCTTACATTTTATGCCTGTCCCCTATTTTTTGACAATTGCTGCAGCTATTTTGGGAAACTAAAAGCTTCCTTGGAAGTTCATGAAATTCAGCAGGTAGAATTAAGAAAGGTTTATCTGCTGGATATCTGTTTATCCCAGTAGCTACATTGCAGGATTAGTAATCGTATTTGGAACTGGTTTTCAGAGAAGATAGTTTTACTTAACCTTAGGACAATAGAAGACATGGAACTACTTCAGATGTTAAGTTGAGAGAGGGGAGGCTTGAACAAATACATTTATTTTGTGTTGAGAAATTTCTCTTGTGAGTTTGGAAATAGGGTGTAAAAACATATGATTAGCTGTCCTTGTGAACTTGACACAATGCATCATGTTTTCTCTGAAGCAAAGCAAAACAAAACAAAAAACACCACCCTGGGCCTAGCATATGAAGTTGACAAGTAATTTCTGTTCATATTCCCATTTTAAGGATTATACATTTAAGATTGGGGAATGGAGGGTTTTTTTTCTAGTCATAGTCTTTTATTAGGTAGGCAAAATGCAGTATTATGCTGGGAAACTCGTTCATGTATCTAGAATGGAGGACTTGGTACTTCCTCCACATTGGAAAGACAGGCAGGATGCCTCTAAAGGCCCTTTGCAAGGAGTCAAGGGCAGGTGGAGGTTTTGCCTTCTGCTTGAGGTGCCCAGAAGCAATTGGTGGACCATTGTGGGAGATGGGATGCTCAGCCAGACGGGCCATGGCTGATCTCCTCTTAAAAACAGAGGCTGAGCTTTTGTTTAATGCCAGTAGTTAAATAGGGAGTGCCCAACTT
Source organism: Aspidoscelis tigris stejnegeri (assembly GCA_023333525.1). Classification (NCBI taxonomy): domain Eukaryota; kingdom Metazoa; phylum Chordata; class Lepidosauria; order Squamata; family Teiidae; genus Aspidoscelis; species Aspidoscelis tigris. The sequence goes on from JALMGA010000004.1 coordinate 17,306,299, forward strand.
TCAACCTAAATTAGACTTCCCTTGTATATTTCTAGTATCTCGTAAGAAATCATCAAAAAGAACGAAATTTAATTTAACAGATTGTGTACCTATATATCTTGATATAGATACACAGATAAGGATGCATAAATCACGTTTAGCATCATTGCATGGTAAAAGCCTCAGCTCTGTTATGGGTTTGAATGTGTAATGCATATCTTTCAGGGGTCATGGTGGTAAGAAATGAAAAAGTGAATAAATTGGGTGAGAACTGCCTAAAGTACTACTTTCACTGTATTGCTGTGTTGTCTTGTTCCTCAGTCTTTGTTTCTAAGAACTGTGTATGCATGTAACTCAGTTAAAAATCATATACACTCTCTTTTATCATTAATAAAAACAACAAAAAAGCTACAAAGCATTATTGTTTGTATAAAGAGTTTTGGTTATATCCTTGAATCTGCAAAAGGGAAGATATAAGCATCCCAACATAGTAACAGCACTGACCATCAAAGTGGTTTGGGTACATTAACATATGAAAAATAAGAGATGGGGAAGAAACTATTTTTCATTCTTTGTGCAAATGTGTGTACAATTAGATGCTGGCTCCTTTAAGAGACATTGACAAGATGCTTGGCTATTTGATGGATGGACTGAAGCAGTTGAATTTGCACCGGTGTGTCAACATCATCTTCGTTGGTGATCATGGTAATTTTTTTTTAATTGTTAAGCAGTGGTAGAGTCTCAATGCATCCTCTGAGTATTTTAAGCTTCCAAATTAATAATGGGTGCTTGCTACTGTTATTATGAAATATCATTAATCCCATTTCTGAGCAATGCCTTAGATCAGTGCTATTTAACTTTTTTTTACTATGGACCCCCTTTATGTAAGTTTTGTTGCCACAGACCCCCGGCCTCTACCTCGCGTTCCCCACTTGTCCCCATCCTGCGTCCCCTGCCCTTCTCCTCTCAGCACTGCCACTGGCCTACTGTAGACCCCCTGTGAGGCCGTTGCAGACCAATGGGGGTCCCTGGACCCCAGATTAAGAACCGCTGCCTTAGGCGAAAGGACATTTGTACTGGAGCTTCATTGCATGAAATGTGTGCCAAATTGGCAGAAGGATCCTTTCACAACTTTTATAGAAGTATCCACATGATGGTGGTGTTTTGATATTTGCATTTGTAATTTTGATCTTGTATACCACTTTGATACCTTTAAGGTAGAAGGCCATATGGAAACCTAAATAAATAAATAGAAGTCTGCATTATTTCTGCAGCTGGTGGTACAAACTGCATGCAAACATCCTCATTGTGTCACACGGGCCACAGTCACACCTTACTGAGGTCGCCTTTAGTTCTTGGAGACCAGACACCAGAGTGGGCACCTGTTTTTTCCCAAGGACCTCCCTGGCTGGAATAGGTAATCCCAGCAATGAATCTGTCTCAGCCAGAAACAGACCCAGAGCCAGGCAAAGACCAGGTGTTATGCACCAAGAGCGACTGTCCCCCCACAGCTTAACTTTAATCAGGAAAGCTCAGTGTGTAAGTTCGGGGTGGGGGAGATGCTGGCAGCAGCAGGTAAGTGTGTATTGGCTGTTCCAGGCAGCAAGCAGCCTGGTTTCAGCTGGCTTCTCAGTCTGTCCCTGACACAGAGTAAGAGGCTACAGTGTGATCATGTCTGTGGGTGAATTCCCATTACAAGCTTAAAACAGTTTCAAAATGGTTTCAATCCTCACAGTCCCCACATCGGGTTGGCTTAACACACTTTCCGCATGTTAAATCACCCCCAAAGTGTTGTAAATGTTAACACTCATTTCAACAGGTCTTGCTTCGGTTTGTGCACTAGAAACGCTTTACATTTCTTGCTGTGGGAACGGTACAGATTTAGTGGGATGAGAATGCATGTTTAGGGTTTCCCTCCCCCAATAGCTTGCTTCCAAAGATAGTGATTTTACTGTAAAAATCCATCCCCTAAGCAGCCATTACACTGTAGCAATCCACCCACTTCACACCTGATAACAATGTTACAGTTCTGTGCAATTCTAAAAGTTCTGATCTTTAGAAAGGGAAAAGGGAGGAAAGCAGCTGAAGTTTCGGTGAGATGTATGAATGTTTAAGCTGTGACAGTGGATTGAGTGGGTGATGGTGGCTTGAGTTGCCATTGCTGCTGTGTGCCCTGGGAGGGGAAAGAATCGCTGGCTGCCAGGTGCCGTTTTTCCTCCATCCAGGCAAGGGGCAGCCACCCAGCCACCCAGCTAGGCTCCGTTAAGGGGTCTGTTATGGGTGGTGTGTTCACGCCAGGAGGAAGAGGGCAGGGCAACCCTGAAAAGTGGCTTTTAGAAAGTAGCCACTGGAGTCCCCCCTTGAGTCACGTACGCCACGTACGATCCTCAAAATCTGGATCGAACGCAATTACGTTGAAAGTAATGGGATCACGCAAATTCATGTTAGCATATGGTTCTATTATTTCGGTTTAGGAAAACTGTTTTAAGCTTGTAATGGGAACCAGGCCTGTGTGATGTTTGGGTGAGCCACTTCTTTCGTAAGCAGTTGTATAACAGTATTCGTCATCTTGAAACCTCTAGAATGGTTCTGTTTCGCACAAAATTTCTAGCAGAGCATATACGTATGAATGAACCCTTGAGTAAGGTCCTTTCTGCACTGGGCCTTATTCCAGATTTTATTCTGGAATAGGGATCTGCCATTCACATGCAAGGTCAGACTAGGGCCTGCTCTAGTCTGCATCAGCATGTATATGATAGGTTCCTATCCTGGTATATAATCCAGAATAAGACTCAAAGACAACATTTTAAAGAATGGAAGAAGGAGAGGTCACAATTTTGTTTCCCTTAAGAACAATTTGTTTGCTGCTAGAGCAAGCTTTCCTGGAATTCTGAAGTCACTAACAAAAACTTTTCCTGCAAATTGTATTTCTGGCAAAAAAACAACAACCATAAACTTCCATCAAATTAAAAAGTAGTGCTTCCCATTGCAACCTTCCCAGGTGACTTCTTGTGGTTTGGGGGTTGTGAGGCAATTTGGTCTAGTAGTTAGGGAGCCGGACTCTTATCTGGGAATACTGGGTTTGATTCCACCCTCTTCCATAAAGCCAGCTGGGTAGCCTTGGGTGAGTTACAGCTCTCTTCTGAGCTCTCACACCCCCATCTACCTCATCTCTCCTTTGTGGAGAGAAGAACAGAAAGCTTTTTCAGCCACTTTGAGTCCCCTTAAATGGGTGAGAAAAGTGGCATAGAAAAGCCAACTCTTCTTTTTCTTCTTATGCTGTGTTTCATGGTTCTGTTTTCAGCCTAAGGAATGCATTGATTCTTCTAGCAGTCATATTCTCTGAGGATTGATGTTTTAGCCATATGAAAGCTTAGGTTCAAAGCAGAACTATGGAACATGGCATAACAACCCCAGAACTGTGGCAATTGAGGCTACCTGTAGATAGCCAGAGGAAATTGCATGATCTTCTTTTGATTCTATGGTTAGCTCTCACTGCCAGAGCCAGACAACAGGAGACAATCCAAATACTTATCTCATCTGCCTCTTGTAAAACAGTCACACTTACAGTATTTTCCTCTTTGTGCTGGCTTAAAATAAGGATGCAATCAGACACTATTAAAGAGTCATCTTCTGGGTGATTTTCATTCTTACATGGCAAACACCACTCCGCAGCATGTGGCCTCTTGGGTCTTGAAGCCTTGGAAATATTGCTTTAGTGATGGTGGGATTTCTCACCATTAAACCCATCTCTTTATTCAAGCCTCACTGATTTCTTGTTTGGTGGGGAAATTGTATAATCAAGGGGAGGAGATTCCTACCCCAAACCTCCCTTACGAAATCAGACTGCAATGTCTAGGCCTCTTCAGTCTGGAAAGAGAGTGTTTAAGAGGGAACCTGATTGAAGTATATAAAATCATGCACAGTATAGAAAAGGCAGACAGAGAAAATTTATTTTCTCTATCACACAACACTACAACCAGGGGACACTCTATGAAGCTGATAGGTAGGAGAGTCAGATCAGACAAGGGGAAGTATTTCTTCACCCAGAGGGTCATCCGTTTATGGAATTTGCTGCCACAAGAGATGGTGACAGCTACCAGCCTAGATGGCTTTAAGGAAGGCTTACACAAGTTTATGGACTGCGGATGTATCAATGGCTACTAGAATGGATGCTTGGGTACATTTTTCAGGCTGTGGCAACAAGCAGGATGGCTTCTAAGGCCATTTGCTGGGATTTGAGAGCAGGAGAAGGTTTTCCATTATCTCTGCTTGAGATGCCCATGGGAAATTGGTGGGCCACTGTGTGTGACAGAATGCTGGACTAGATGGGCTGTGACCTGATCCAGCAGGACTCCTATGTTCTTATGAAGATACCAGTGGTGTAGCCTGCTTCTGTTTGTAGATTTGGTTATCTGAATTTCCTTATTTCCAAAAACATGCAAACCCATTATTTCCTGTTCTGCATGAGGGAAGCAGCAGCTGAAAGGACATCTGCAAACTTGGAGGATGGCACAGGATAGCTGAAGTAGGAGAGCAAGCAATTGTAGCATCATTGCAATTAAGAAATACAATAGCACTTTGAAAAACAGGAAGTCACATTTATACCAATACTCCCATTTCCAGAAATTTGAAATTGAGGAAATAAGAACAAGGAAGTGCCAGGAAATGTAGCCAAACAGAAGCATTGCTAGAAGCGTTTTATCAATCACAGAGCTGAAAAGGTAGGCAAACCAATGGCCTTTCAGTGAGTGTCACCCATTACCAGGACAATATGCCCTGATGTGGAAGAGAATGCAAACTCCAGTGTTGCGAAATAAGCTTCTCCATGCAGGGTGTGGAAGGCACTGTTATTGTATATCTGACAATTTTCCTAAAGAAGCAACTTGAAAAAGCCGTGTCTCATCGCACTATATGTGTGGAATATCCCATGTCTTTGAGGGAAATCCAATGTTTTCTTTTCAAGCCATTATTTATCTAGACCCAGATGGCACAGTACTAGCTTGTTCTGCCACATCTGTAGCTGCGGATGAGGGCACACAGCTGGGATGTAGTGCAAAGTGTTGGTGCCAAATTACTTTAGGACTAGGAAGTCTCCAGTCCCATTTCGAGCCAAAAGTGGGAAAATGCCAGCCACTCTGAAAGAATCAGCATTCCCAACATCTTGAGGAAGCCTTAATGTAATGTTATAAGCTTCTAGCTAGTTAATATTTCTTCCTGTGCATGCTTGTGTTTGTATGTTTGTGTGTACATACATATGCATGTACAGTATAAGTAAAAGCCCATTCTTGAAGACAGATTGAGTTACCGGATTACCATGATAAGTCTGTTCATTATGGTTGGTAGAATTCTTCTGTAATTCTGCATTCATTATTCTTGTTGGTCATTTTTAAATTCCTTGAGCATAGACTATTGAGGAAGCATGGTATAGCTCCAAAGGTACTGTTTAGCTGATGTGAATTGCCTGACAAGGGTAGACTAAGATGGAGGACAAACCTTAGATTATATGCAGCTGTTGGATGGTTGATGGTTCAGGACCATTTAATTTCAGAGTGGCTGGTGCCCATTGCCTCTTGTGGGTCAGAAGACATAGCAGCAAAAATAAGTAACAGTGGGGGGCAGAACAGGTGGAGCTAAAGATTTGCTACCTACTATAATGCAGTGATTCTCAAACTATGGTTCTTCTCATGTTCCAGAAGAATTCCTAACATTTCACTTCCAGTATTCCATGCCAGTTCCATGGTTTGAAAATACATGCAAATTCACCCCACTGAATACTGTGGATTGTGTGTACATTAGCCAATTCAAAATTTAAATATATCAGGAAGAGTGGGCTTTGATGCTAGTGCAAAATGCGTTGGGGAATTTTTGTGTGACATTCCTAATCATAAAAAGTAATGCACTGGCTTGAACTTTAGAAAAACTGAAGCACATCTACAAGCATCCTGCCAGTTTTTCACAACCCAAGGTTAGTGTGACTAGAGAGTACTTTCTCAAGCCATTGGAGGCTGCCACTGGGAATGCCAGGGTAGGAGACCTCCTGGCAACCCCATGGGCACTGCTGAATGAAAGGCTGCTTCCTCGCCTCTGTAAATCTGGATTAAGTAGATCTGGATTAGTGAAATTATTGCTTGCAAGATCTAGATACTGTAGACCCAGATCAAGATGTAGGACAAAATGCCTGCCTTGAGAATTGTTGAAATGGCTTGAGTTCCGTCCTTAATCGGAATGCCGTGTGGATGCTGTATTGCAGAACTCTAGCAGGCTCCTGATTGTTTCCTAATCTGGCCTGCTGTGTGGAAGGTACATTCCATAAGCATTACTTATGCGCTCTTATTGGGTGCTTAATCCGGCCTAAAGTATAAGTGATGAAGCAGACAAAGTAAAGAATAAAAATATAACTACAGAGACTAAATATCAATGCACTCTTAATTCCCTATCTGTTGAGTTGAGCATGGTTTAGGATTCCATAGACCTCCCCACAATAGAAGTCTACAGTGCTAATTCCACCTTTGCAGATCTGTAGCACAACTTTAATCAAGAGTGGCTAGTCCAGAAGGGATAGCTTTCTGTAGAAGCAAAGTGTATGGTATGCTATCACATACAATCAGAGTTCTCTCTTTCTCCCTTCATACGTGCTTCGGTTTAGGGTTGTGTGTTTAGGGTTATATGTGTGCATATAATTCCTTGTTGGGTGGGAAAGCTGCTTTGTTCAATGAGGTCTGTTTTCAGACAGATTTGGCCAGTTTCGCAACTTCTTATTGTGTCATCTATCGTTAGATCTCCCTTTTGTGACTTCTGGTACAACTTCCCCTGACCTGACCTGACCTGATCTGTGTAATATCAGTCTAATGGACTACTAGTAGCCACCTCTGCTCCATAGTTGGAGGCTTTGACGTGTGGTACTCTTTTATCAGTTTATCTCAAATAACAAAATGCCTTTATTTACTGCACTGGGTATTTTAACTTTGCCTATTTTAAATGTACTGTATCTGTTTTTATTTGAACAGGGATGGAAGATGCTGCTTGTGAACGAACTGAATATTTGAGCAACTATCTCTCAAATGTAGATGACATAATCTTGATACCAGGAACATTAGGCCGCATTCGAGCCAAAGCTAACAGCAATGTCAGATGTAAGCTGCGCTTCCAGTGTTCTCTTTCTACCTTGGATTTTGACCTGCTTTTTGTTTTGCTTCTGCTAGGGAACCATGATAACAAAGAAGTCACCCTTTTCAAGAGTTTCTTTAAAAAAAAAGAGAGAGAGAGATAAAATAATACCTAAAAGGGACCTGAATTGATTTAATTTACAGGGACTTTCCACAGACCCAAGTAATCAGAATGTACACCTTTTCAGATTTTGTGATAAAATAAATGAATGCAAATTTAATAAGGCAATACATGTCAAAATGTATTGAGCCAGTTTGGTCTAGTGGTTAGGGAGCCAGACTCTTATCTGGGAATACTGGGTTTGATTCTGCCCTCCCCCATGAAGCCAGCTGGGTGACCTTGGGCTAGTCACAGTTCTCTGTCTGAGCTCTCACAGTCCCACCTACCTCACGGGGTGTTCTGTTGTGGGGAGAAGAACAGGTTTGTCAGCCACTTTGAGTTCCCTTAAATGGGTGAGAAAAGGCGGGTAGAAAAAGAAAACAAAACAAAACCAAAATACACAATTGCAGGAAATGCAATGGAAGGCATACATATCTCATGTTTTAGGAGAGAGATGCATATAGTAAATGTTTTTACTACTGCACTTTGCAAAACCTCCACGTTCACTACGATGGAGCGGACCTGCAATTGAATGCATAAAAAAGTGAGTGAATAGACATCAGTAAATACAGTGGTTTCTAATCTTTTCCATTATTTACTTATTTGCAATTTGATGCCCCCCTCCATACCCGAAGGTCTCAGGGTGGGTGGTAGCAGTACAAAACAAAATATAAAATGAACAAGTTAAAATAATACAATGCTAAAATAATAACTGAATATGGGGAGAGAGGAAGATTAACCAAGGGCGGTGTTCATAAGTGTGTTTTTAACAATTTTCTGAAGGTGTTAACTGAAAATGCTTGGTGCACCTCAGGGGGGAGAATATTTCACAGTAATAAGAACGTAAGAGGATCCCACCTGGTTCCGGCCACAGACCATCATGTCCAGCATCCTGTCTCACACAGTGCCCCACAAATTGCTTATGGGCATCTCAAGGGACAAAGGCACACCTTCACTTGCTCTCAAATCCCAGCAAATGGCTTTAGAGGCATTCAGCTCATCTCCCCAGCTTGAAGGATGTACTTAGGCATCCATTCTAGTAGCCATTGATACATCTGTCATCCATAAATTTGTCTAACCTTTTCTTAAAGCCATCTAGGCTGACAGTCGTTGCCACCTCTTCTGGAATGAAATTACATAGACTGATGGCCCTCTAGACAATTACTAAAACCTTTTGCAAGCTACTGCATGCACACCAAATTTTGTTTGTTGTTTTTAAGGCATGGACAATATTTATTTATCATTGCTATTCTGCCTTATACCCAGAGGTCTCTGTTGATCAAAATTACAGCAATATGTCGATCTAGAGCATGTTAGTGGCACTAATTTATTATTATTCATTTAAAATATACATTGTTTCCCATTAAAATATAATCTCAGAGCAGTTTACGAATAAAAAAGAGCTAAAATCATAATGATATAAAAACTATTAAATTCAAGGATGGGGAAGCAAACAAAAATTGTTCTGCTTTACACATAAAGGCAAATGTCTTAGGACATGGACTGCCTGTGGTTGCATCTTGCCATGCTTGTTCAAGTGAAATGTCATCCTGAGACCTCAATTTCACTTCTTGAATATTTATTATTATTATTAATTCATTTGTATTTCTATCCCGCCCTATATCCAAAGGTCTCAAGGCGGGTTACAATATTATATTAATCTTAGACAGGTCCCTGCCCTCAGGCTTACAATCTAAGGAATATGATGTCCTATGGGCAGAAAATACAATGAGTATTATCAGACATGCTTAAAGAAGCTCCCTCTGGGCACATTTGAATCTGAAACAACCATTTTTTTTATTTTGCTAGGATTTACCTTATCCCATCTTAAAGCCTTGGAAAGGTTGCCTTTCCAGCATTCAGGATTTCATAGCACTGAAGTCGTATATTTTTAAGCTGTATTGGGTGGAAAACCACATAAGCAAAGGGTGTGATGAGAGGACCATAGGCCAAATAATGGATGGCAACTGTTGTCAAGGAGATGAGCCCTAACGTGGAGGTGAATGCAGGCTGCACTGTAACAAAATAAGTTCTCAGTCACATATTCAAACAACTGTTTGTGAGGGATATTTATATGTGTGTCTGGGGATAGGACACTTTTTCTTTAAAGGACGACTTTAAAAAGCCCTATCTGATCATACCCTATGTACAGAAGGGTGTTCAATGTTAGGACATGGTCTAGTACCTTAATTTAGAACAATTTTATGTGAAAGCAAATTATGTTCAAAGAATTTCATTAGCTCAAAGTTCACTGGACCTTTTTTTCTTTCTCCCTGTCTCTCTCTCTGCTACAGACGATCCGAAAGTCATTGTTGCCAATCTTACCGTGAGTATTTGCTTAGAGATCTCACTTCCTTACAGTTACTAATTACGGCCGCACTGGTCAGTGTTACTAACTTGAGGCTTGAGTAGGACGACACTGATTGGATTCTGTAAAACATCCTAAATAGGGGCCTTCATGAAAGTGGGTGAACGCAAGTCATGATTTCCACTGTTTGCTGCTGGTAATAGATTTTTATAACTGTTGGATAGCAAGCTGCTGGATGTCTTAATTTTCTGAAGAGAGCTTATTTATCCCATCTTTTAGAAATGGAAAATGCTCGTATGAATAAATATTTTGCCACCTCTGCTGAAAAGTGCGATAGCTCTTAATATTTTTTTTTCTTTCAATGTGCTTAGATTGGAAATCTGGGGGAAAGGAAATTGATTTTTGCATCGGTTTGTTAGGGTTTCTTCTTTCCCTAAGAAAGCAATTTAACAGAAAACAAAATTTAGCTCAGTCCTTATGTATCTTGTATGCTTACATAAAATTACAGAACTTGTTTATCTCCAGTTTTAAAAAATTACCTAAGTATATAGAACACAGCCATGGCATACAACAGTAGTTGGAATACTACTGTTAAGAATAGACGGTGTTTCTTAGTTTAAAGCCAAGAACAGCCTTAGCTAGAATTCTTTTTCGGCAGGGATCAGATTTGATAATGGCCTGCAATTCCAACCCTTCTTTCTTTGTTGCAGTGCAAGAAGCCAGATCAACATTTCAAAGCCTATTTAAAGCAGCACCTTCCAAAACGTTTACATTATGCAAATAACCGAAGGATTGAAGATGTTCATTTGTTAGTAGAAAGAAGATGGCGTATGGCAAAGTAAACAAATGTCTTTATCTTTTTTTTTTAAAAAAAATCTTATTTATTTATTTGCATTTTATTTTTCCCTAATAAAGGGTGCTTTTCAGAATGCAGTAGAAGTCTTAGAATTTGTTTTGGACTTAGCTGTATGCAGGACATTGTCATAATGATACATTATGTTCAAAGAGACCTATTTATTAAACTAGTCTTTTTAAAACCTGTGGGAATTCTTCAGTTCTCTATAAGATCCTCCAGACTGCTGACTATCTCCTAACACAGTAAAACTGCATACAGCTTTTGTCCTGACTGAAGTAGGCCTAATACTTTAACAAATATAGCATTGGAATTTATTCTTCTATATTAAAAAATCAATATTGTAATAGTTCTTCATTACATTTCTTGGCCGTAGTTCGATATCTACAGGGCAAAGTACTGTGCAGATGCTGTCAGAGTTAATTAGGATGAATTGTGTATGGTTCATGATTGCCTATGTATAACTTACAAAATATATACGGTACAGTATTTTATGACAGTAAAGTATTGGGATAAAGATAATGTCCTCTTATTTCAAATAAGGGGGTTAAAGACTGACGTTATAAAATTGATAATGTGAGTAATTTTAACATTAACATCTGAGAGATTCTGGGTGGCTCCCACTTATCCATAACCAGAGAAACATTAATTTATTATTCTCAATAGACGACGTGCAAATAAAGAATGCAAATCAAATTTTGTTTTGTCTCACCCAGACCTGAGCCTACAATTAATGAGAAAATATTTCCTGAAGCATTACCATAAATTTAAAATGTGCAGCTTTTTGGATATAGTTTTATCTTTAATATCAGGTAGCTCTGCCTTTTTATAATGATGCCCTATTATTGCAGGTTAAACTACACGGGAAAAAAATCAGCTTGTGCTTCAAGATAGGGCTTTCAGACCTCAGACTTCTGTCTGGAAAATATAATCATCCTTTAGACTGTGAAAGCTGAATATTCCTTTCTGAACAGATTTATGAACAGCTGTTTTAATGTACTCCCTTGGAAGTGGAATACACAGCTATTTTTCAGCTCACTGTTGATGTTTAAAAAATAGTTGTCTTAAACCCCTAGGAGACATGGAGACGTGTATAAGAAAATATCAGGAAAATGCTTTTCCCATGGAGACCATGGATATGACAATAAGATCAATAGCATGCAGGTAGGTGCAGCAGCCTGCCTGATGGATGATGCATGATGTCTGTTCTGGCCTCTGCTGGCATGAATAGATTGCTCAGTAATGAATAAAACTTCCAGTAGTTGAAGGAATTCTGTTGTGTGTCTACTAACCCAGCCTCTTAGGCTGCATTTTCATTTGCTCTTGCTATTTTGGTAAAAGGGGGACCGGCCAGTGAACCAGTTTGGTCTGGTGGTTAGGGACCTGGACTCTTATCTGGGAATACTGGGTTTGATTCCACACTCCTCCACGAAGCCAGCTGGGTGACCTTGGGTACAGCTCTCTTCTGAGCTCTTACAACCCCACTTACCTCACAGGTTGTCTGTTATGGGGAGAAGAATAGAAAGGTTTGTCAGCCGCTTTGAGTCCCCTTAAATGGGTGAGAAAAGCAGGGGAGAAAAGCCAACTCTTCTTCTTCTATCTCCAGCTGGGACAGATTGCTCCTGGTGAGGAACAAAGCAGTCCACATTGGAATGTCCTGTTCCACTCTGGCCCCCACACTGGCTCTGTAGCTCCAAAGATCAGGAACAAATCCCAGCCTTTGGAGCTCTCAGAGGGGGCATTTTGAAAGATGCACCTTATTGTACCACTAAAATAGGTCCTCCGTGGTAAACTCAACCACATTGGGATGACCTGTGCTGTTCTAGCCTTCAGAGCTCTCAGAAGTGTGTGTGTGTGGATTTAGTGGTACCTTGTTGCACCACCAAAATAGGTCCCCACTGAAGAGTACCATCCGCAAACCACTGCTATCTGTTATACCACCCCTAGTATATTGGTAGTACTTGAAAAAGTGGTCTTACTGGTTAACCAGACCAGGACACTATTAAGGATGTACAAGCCCACTCCATCCTAGGAAGTAGCAGGAACTCTCTTAAACCACATGCTTCTTGGTCCTGTCTACTAGCAAGCGTGTAAAAGTCCCTTATAGCCCAACTATGGGTGCATCCCCATGCAATTTAAAGCTCGCTGAAAATCTTCTTTTGTCGCGAAGCACCCCCATGCATGGCTTTTATCTGGACTTCCAGCACCGCTAATTAGGAAAATGCGCTGCAAAAAACCAGCCCTTTAAAGAATACTGCAAGCGCACTTTCCTGGAAGACGCGGGTATTCAGAGCAACATTTTGCATGGAGACCCTCCGTGGCAAAAGGGGCGGGGCTTCTCTCCGAGGCGGCAAGCTCTCTCTCTTTTTTTTTTTTGCCTCTCATCCACAGCCAGCATTCATGATATGAAAACAGTAGGCAGGCATTCCAATCACAAAGAGAAACAGCAAGATACATTGTAATGAATTGCTTATATCAAGTGAAAGTGTATGAGGCAAGATTGCTGGCTGGGTGAGGCGAACAGAGAACTTGTAAATTTTTCTTTTGGACTTGTGAATGAGTGCACAATCACACAATTGCTGGCTGGGGGAGGCGTTTGGGCAGCTGGAGATCTTGTAAATAGCGCTGGCTGCAGCCCGGAGACGAACAGAGAACTTGTAAATTTTTCTTTTGGACTTGTGAATGAGCGCACGATCGCACGAGCACCCAATGAAACAGCGAGGGGCGGGGAGAAAAAGATGCGGGTAAGCAAAAGACGCTTCCTTGGGGATGGTCAGTGCATTTTAAACGCGCGTTTTGCTGAGCCCCATGGGGACACTTAATTCGGAATTGAACGCGCATTTGTTAGATCCGTTGCAGTAGAGGGACAATAGCGACAGGAAAAAGTACTATGGGGATGCACCCCAAATGGAAGAAGATATTACAGTACTGTTGAAAAAGATACTTTAAAACATTTTACCATTCCATTTCCTCCTCATCCTGTCCTTGAATCGATTTTCAAGGCAATTTATGTACAGTTTGGTGGGGGGTGGTGGGAAGAATAAGATAAAATAAGGTGAAACTTGAAACAAATGGAAGATCAGAAAAAAATAGGGAGGGGAATCCATTTGATATTTCAGCCCAAAGGAAGCTTGAGAAAGTGAGAGAGGTTTAAGAGTGGACTGAAAAAGATACCATAGCTTGAGGTAGCTATTCTACCATGAGGATCATAAACGTAAGGGTGCCCCTGTCTAGAATTAAACTTGACTCCTTGCTAACAGTATCAGATCAGTATGCCACTGCTGCCTTCTGGAGAGATGTTGGAAATTGAACCTGCTGGGGTCTTTTGCATCAGGAACAGATTCTCCATCATGGTTCCTTGCTGAGCTATTGTGGAAATAATCATAATCGACTTTCAGTGCTGGCCACAAGGCAATTCTTATCAGAGAAAAGTGACCATTCTTCTCCTGTTTGCAATAATCCAAAAGTCTTATTTCGAAATTAGTTTACACTGCCTGAGGCTAATAGGGTCTTGTGTCTTAACATGTTTGAATAATGACATGATAGAAAAGTTAGTTAGAAAAATAATCTGATCTGTTATTATCAGATCTGATATAAAGTAGCTTTCTTTCCCTCTTCACCTCGTTCCAAAATTCTTCCTCTTGTCGCAGCGATGACTAACTGCTCCCTGTAGAATGAATATTCTACAGATTCATCTCCACTTCTGCCTCTGTGTGTTTTATGTTTTGTGGAATTGCAAAATGCAGTTCCCTAATTTGTTAATTTCTTTTCTTTTCTTAGACGGTATTTGTAGGCTATGGGCCTTCCTTTAAATATCATACAAAAGTGCCTCCATTTGAAAATATAGAACTTTACAATCTCATGTGTGGTAAGTGTCATCTTTTAAAATACGGGACTGTACTGGCAGACTGTTTGGCTGAAGTATAGATTCTCAAACCATTGTAGGTCTGTCTGCCGTCCTGACTTGAAGTAATATAAGATTTTTATTGGACAGGGGGAGCCATAAAATGCAGATAATGACAAAACCAGTAAAAATGCAGTAGCCAGATAGAACTGGGTCAAGCAGAGCTTTAAAAGAATAGTTAAGTGTTCCTGGAGGAACATCAAAGTCCTTCTAATGGCAGAAGACCTAGTTTTTTGCTACTAGACTAGCCTTTTGAAGCCAAATGTATTTGTAGACTGGCTTCTTAGGATGGCCTTAGAAGTTTGCAACCCCACTGGCAGGTTTTCAGTATAAGAGGTAGTCCTTCAGGTTCCAGTGTAGCATTAATATTAGTAGCAAAAAAGAAGTAAATGTTTGAGGTCTTATGATTTCTTAATTATAATAGTAACTTAGAAAGCTCTTGACATTTACTCCTTGCAGCAAAAGGCACGGCACTGTCCTTAGAAATGATACAACAGCAAAAATAAAATTGAGCTGCTTCCTGCCGGAAACTGTTGTCCAGCTTGTTTGTGCATGTCCCAGATATGTGTTTAGTTTGTGCCCTCAGAAGAGGAAAATTCATATATGTTTGCCTTGATATGTTCTTTGCTTCTTCCAGTTGCCAGCCTATGAAGTAAAACAGCAAGCTAGTATGTAGAGCTTTGATCAACCTTTGTCAATATTTCTCCAGATCTACTAGGATTAAAGCCTGTACCTAATAATGGGACCCACGGAAGCTTAAATCACCTCCTGAGGACCCATGCATATAAACCTACTATGCCGGAAGAAATTAGTAGGCCACTCTATCCTACAGTTACAACACCTTCATCGGATTATGACCTGGGATGTACGTGTGATGATAAGGTGAGCTTTTACGGGCCGTTTGGCTTCCCACGAACTCCACTCATTTGCCTCTTTATTGTTTGCTAGGAATACACAAAATGTCAGTATGTTTGGTGAACTGCTGAGCAGATACACAAATAACTGTCAAGGGCAGATTTCAGAATATATCACTGGCTCTACCACTTTGATGTACAAGTGATGTTTTAAACAGTTCTTCAAAGGGTCCAGAACACCCAAAGACCAAAATGATCAGTTTTTTTGAAGGCTATAAAAATAAGCCTTTGAATCTATTGTGTGCTGTAAAGTCTACACTATATCCTTTCTATGGCTAGGAAATCCCCACCTGTGTGATAGCCTCAGTTCTGAAAAGAGCAGTGGCATCTGCCATTTCTTTTTCAAAAAGCTTTAGGGCTGAACTTTTGCCTTGTCTTCCTGGGCACAGAGTCAGGGGAATCAGATTCCAAGGGATGTTTTGTTTTGTTTTTTAATAATTTTTTTATTTCCAAATATACATATACAAATACAAACATTCAAAAACAATACAAGATACACACAAAATACAACAACCAATACTAAAAAAAAACCCCAAAAACCCTTACACTTACTATATACATCAAATATCATTTACCTCAGACTTATAAGAAACTTATTTATTATTTCCTTCAAGTAGTTATTTACTTCAGGTTTGGCAATATAGCTATATAAGTCTTTCCAACTGTCTTCAACTAAGGTTTTAACATTCCCTCCCAAAATCCTCATTCTTCTTTGCCTGATCATATTGTACCGTATTTAAAATGCTCAGATATATAATAATACCATGTATTGATTGTACACTTATCAATATTTTTCCAAGATGCAGCTATAGTTGATAATACTGCCATAAACAATTGATCTAACATATACCTCTTACTTTCATGTATGCTTTGGCCTTTATACAGCTGTAATAATGCAATCTCAAGGGATATTTTGCTTGTCTTGAAGTCAGACAAAATGGAGGGGCTGGGAGAAATGTGATGGAATACCACTTTTTTCCCACCCTGTCCAAGCATCTTACATTCACTTCCTACGTTTGTACATATGGTTGCTTTTTTAAATGGTTTGGTTTCAGTGGAAGCTACAGAGATATCCTACTGGCATCTCAGTCTATATACAGGCTCTGGCCGTGAGCACACCTGGCTGAAATAATCCATCCCATTAAGAAACTGAACTGAAGCCATCCTAATCCTGTTCACATGCAATCCCTGATAATCCCTGAGATCGTCCTCAGATTGGGCTGCTATGCTCACACCTTTTGTGTTATCTCCCCAAGTCTCCTTTACATGACCCTTTAGTTCTCCACCCCCTTGATTGCGTCAACACCACCTGCATTCTGATAGGATAAAGTTCTGTCAATCAATAGTGGCAGTGGGGTGTGTTTTCAGTTGTGTGATGCTAACAGCAAATTCGATGCTAACACAGGCTACTGTTTGTTGAGATTATCTGATAAGATATGCAAATATCTCATTTGTAGCAGAGCCTGCATTCAGCAGATTGCACAGCGAAATGTGGTTCCTTCCTCGGAAAGCACAATCAGATTAGTAGAGACGTGATTCATTGCAAGCAGAAAAAACTGTATTCTTAATGTGTGCAAATAAGGAAACTACATAATGTGTGAATACATTTGGTTGCATGCATGCATGAAAATAAATGCAGGTATACAACTTAAACTAAAATGAACATACTGTTCTTGGCTATTATAAGCCTAAGATCATTCAGCCTAACCGGCTACATGATTACAGCTTAATCTAACTTAAGTGCTGCCTAACTTAACATGTTTAGGCCCTGTCCCCAAGCAATTTAAAGTCTGCTAAAAATCCTCTTTTGCCTCTGAGTGCCCCCATGCCAGGTTTTTTTACGAGCTTCCAGCGCTACAAAATGAGGAAAACCCGCAACAAAAAAAATACCCTTTAAATAAGACTTTCAGCACTCTTTTTTGGAAGTTGTGGGTTTTCCTCACAACATTTACCTTGGGGACACTCTGTAGCAAAAGGGGCGGGGATTGCCACCTACACACACATCAATAACACAAGCAGCTTCCCTTTCTAAAGCTCAGAACTAAAGAGCCAGAATCGCGCAGAATTGCAACATTGTTGCAATCACTATCAGATGTGAAGAGGGTGGATTATTGCTACTGTATGGGGTGGATTTTGACAGCAATAACAGGAGAAAGTGGTGAGAGTGAATGAGCGATCGTGCGCTGTACAGGTAAAAATATCTTGCAGCCATCATCATGCAGCTTCTGCAGCAAGAGCCCGAGGACGGGGAGGAGAGAGGGAGAGAGAGGGGGTGGTGGAAGATCTGGGTGATGAACAGAGAACCGATCGCTATTTTTCTTTGGACTTGTCGGGGGTTTCTTCCTGATTGTGGCCGTGCCGAGCACAGTCCCTCCCCATTCCCGCTGGCACCCTATGAACAAGAGCAGGGGTGGGGAGAAAAAGATGTGCAGGAAGAAAACATAGCTCCCGTGGGGACGGAAGGTGCGTTAAAAACACGCATTTTGCTGAGCCTCATGCGGACGCTTATTCCTGATTTGCATGGCACTTTTAAAGTCCGCTTGAATAGAGGGACAGTAGAGAAGCAAATAAGTCTTTTGGGGATGCAGCCTTAGAGTTACATGATTACAGAGAGAGCATAAGGCAGCATAGCAAAGCATAATGCAGAATATAAGAGCAGATAAAATGGATGCTTAAAAGCAAGTTACACCCGTGTGAGCCTTGTGACATCACTGGGAGGTTGTATTACTTAATGCCCATAAATGGTTTTACACGGTAGTTGTGAATGAACAAATAGGATTCTCATGGCCTTAACTAGTGGTCTCACACAGAAATAGCACTGTTATGTCTATAATGAAAAGTGTGATAAGCAGATGTTGTTTACTGCTTCTTGCTGTCTTCTGCAAAGCTAAGCAGAAGAACATGGAGTTATGACAGGCTGAAGAAATGAGGCATATCTTCCAGAAATTCGAGGCCAGACACTGTTGGGCTATGGGGACTGTGACCCCAAACACGTGCAGCTGAGGTAGATCCCAACCAGCATACACCTTCATCTCCACAGCTGTTCCCATAGAAAAATGAAAGGTTGTAATCTGCATTTGCCTAAGCTGCTGAAGCACTTCACTTCTCCATTTTCACTTCTCCATTTTACAAAGATCCTGGTGGCCAGCTGACCTTTGAAAGAATGGGCACACCAGAAGGAAGGTGAGGGATGATGAGGAAGGTTAATTTAAGAATGGCGGAAATTGGGGAAGTGATCAGTGATGAGGAAAGAGTATGGATGTGAGAGGGAGTTCATGTACGTATTTACTGAAACAGCCAGACAATTTGCATCTGGGGGACAAATAGGCATTTTTGGAGTTATGCCTATCACCCTGCTCTCTAATTAATCACTGTCCAGGTAAATGACTGTTGATTAGCTACATACATCCAACACAGCTTACTGATATATTTGCCTCCAGTCTCTAGATCCTTCCAGCCAATTAGCATACATTCCCTATGTCAGGAATTGGGGAATTTACCTGTCCTATAAGGGGTTGTGTTTTCTTGAAGCAAAAACACAGTGCTACTAGAGTAATTTCTGATGCTGGAGGCCCAAATGACCTTTGTGGGCCAGTGTACTAACTATATCTCTACACCTGTATCTCTGTCTGGCAACCGTTGAGCAGTGCAACCTTGCATTTATATTAATGTACTACAGTTTGACTTTTTTGGAAGCTGCAGCTGGTCCAAGGCTGTTAAAAGGTCCTTTGTCCCCCTGGATTCAGACAGAGGGCAGGTCCCCAATGCATAATTTACTCTGGGATTTACTCCGTGTTTTTTGAAATCAGCAGGGAGCTCTGGCTTTTTGCGTTCCCACTGGTAGCTTATTATGCAGGGGAGAAACCCCCCCTCTCTTTTCCATCATACCCTGACTTCATCGGGGTGGGCAAGCCAAATCCCACCCCTTATATAAGCCTGCCTTTAATTCATATGGCAGCAGTTTTACTCACATCGTAGCACAGCAGTAGAAGATTAATTACTTCCCCTTTGTTTTGTGCTAGATTGGTATAAAGCAGCAAAATGGCAAGGCGGAGGGAAAAAACAGGCGGGAAGGGAGGGAATAGAGATCGCCACAGGGAAGGGAGAGAGGAAGGAGGGACGAAGTAGGCACCAGCTTTGCACAGCATCGGCACAGCACTAAATGGCAAACATCGAGGGCAACGCCTTTCCGACCTCTGACTCTTTAAGTAAAATCAGACTCTCCCCGCTATGGTCTGATATCTCATTACATTGTAATGTCTGATCTCTTGTTACATTGTAAGCTCACTCTGCTCACTCTTGCCTTCACATGTAATGGTGACAGCCAGGAGGAAAGGGAAGGAAATGACAGCTTATTATTGGATCAGGGAAAACTAAGGAGAACACTCTTAAAACATGGTTGCCTCTCCCCAAAAAACCTGCTTGTGTTCCCATTGCTAGATAGCGAGGATTATTTTTAAATCCAGCATCGAGACTTATTTTTATTTTAGTATAGATAATCCACGTTTCAGGACTTTTTATCCTCAGAAACTGTGGATTCCTCTGAACCTTTGGGAAGGCTCAGCTCTGAAATTGATTTTAAAGCTCTTTAAATCTTGAATTGGAACACACTCAGAGTGGGACAAAAGTGGGCAGGACCTCCTTAGTCCATGGTCTGCATTAATGAATAAGGAGGTTCAAAATATGGCCCAAAGGGACCCTTATTCTGGATCAAAGGTAAGTGCAGAAAGGGCCTTTGCTGTTGTGGACTTACGCAATCACTGTGATTTTCTGGAGAGGTCCTACTTTGGGTGCCACAGATAGTTCAGTGTTTATCTTGCAGTTATCCACATCTTCTCTGTGGATCTTGAATTCTTTTCCTTCTGATGTTTGGGAAATTCTGCATTCTATAGCAGCTATTGAAGCTTCTTACCAATAGGAATGTTAAGCAAACAAAACTGCTATCACAAGTTTCATTTTGCTAAGCGTTTTGGGGTGAGGTATCCTTTCCTTCTAGATATTTTATAGCAGCAACCTTTTTTGTTGTTCAGTTGCGTTGTTGGTGATCAGGACAGTACTGTGTCCAAAGGCGGGGGGCACTTAGGATTTAAAAATATGCATATAAAATGTAATGCTTCATGCAGTATTTTTATGACCAGAAAAATTTATATTCTGCCCTTCACCAAAGGTCCCAGGGCATGTCACAGTAGTAAAATACAATATATATATATAAAGTATTCTTAAAACATTTTAAAAAAATAATCCTCCCTTCCTCCCGGCAGGACAACACCCAGAGGAAGCTAAACATCAAAGGCCTGGGTGAAGAGGTATGTTTTTAGTAGGCGCCGGAGACCATACAATATAGGTGCCTGGCAAACCTCCAGAGTGAGGCTGTTCCAGAGCCTGGGGGCCACATCAGTAAAGGCCCTCTTGCACCGCTGAGAGAGGAGAAACTATAAGAAGGCCCTCTCCTTGCCCCCTGACACCTCCCCACCGACGACACTGCAAAGATAGCCAGTTTTCCTGTAACAGTGCTGTTCTAAGAAGCTATAGTATTCGGAATTCTGGAGAAATAGGACTTGCTGAATCCCCGTAAATTTTCAATTAAAAATAAAAAAGCCCTGAAAGTATCTGCCTTTTAAATTCCCTGCTAAGTCGATAGTTTTCCCATTTTAATTTAGATTGTGACCAGACACAGCAAAAACAAAACACCTAAGCACGTCAGAGATGGCTTGAAGGTGGGATTGTTCACACACCAGTCTGCCCCTCCTCCCTCACATGAACATTCTGTACAAGAAAAGGTGGATTAGAGAAGGCTCGGGAACATGAGGGCCACACACTGTCTCTGAGGCATCCCTTTTGTGTGTGTCTGAATATAGCCATAAGTTTGCAAGACTGACTGAACTAGGCAGACTTGCATGCTGGGAAAAGTAGTTGCACTGTGACACAGATCCACGTGGCATAGGAGACTTGGTTTAGTTATTTGGATTACTGCAGCGACTAGTACAAGGTTTGCTTTCACAAATAAGAAAATATTATCAAGAATGCTTTTGACAGAACTAGTGTTGCTCTGCTAGGTAAATATTGAAAGCAGGGGTAACGGCTTGTTCTTTTGATTCAGTAGCTAATCATCTATGTGCTTTTTTAAAAACAGAATAAACTGGATGAACTCAACCAGCGTCTTCATGTCAAAGGAACAGAAGGTAAGAAGACTGCAAATGGTGGACAAAGGGAGACTTTGTTTTCTCAAGTTTATCTTGCTCAGTTGCAACTTCAAGCAGTTCTGTGCAGTGGGTTTTTTTTTTCTTAAAGTACAACCTAACTCTCCATGTATTTGAAGGGTGTTTTAAGTAAACTAAAATATAAGTAAAGACACATTTTAAACTGAAGGTTGCACAAATTATATACACATCTCCACACCCTTTGTGTCCATGCCTGGCCACTTACCTAGTTCCTTTTCTCCCACCCTTGTTGGGATGGAAGAAAGCTCTTATGTCATACCAAGGCAGACCAGGAAAGTGTTTGTCCTAGGAAATGTAGGTTACCAGGGATTTTATTAGCTCCTCGGAGCTCCAAGGAGGAGACGACTGAAGATAGTACATGCTGGATGGTTTGGATGTGCTGACCATTGCATAAGTTTGAAAAGCTTCAGTGATGAGGTAGATGAGCTTGTGACTCTCCCAATGATGGTGAAATCCAACTTTCGGCAGCTTCTGATCAGTAGTGATTTGTCAGGAATGATGGGAGTTGTAGTCCAGAAGCATGGAGGCTTGGGACGGGCTCAGTGCAGATTCAGCCATCCCCAAGCAAACTGCACTGGGATCGTGATTTTGCTCCCTTTCCCATGCAAGCCACTTGCTTGCCTTGAAAGGGAAGTAAAAGCAAGGGAGTAAGGGGGTGCAGAGGCTTGAGTTTTCTCTCTTTTCCAGGGAGGCAACCCTATTGCCCCCCTGGAAAAGAGAGAAATCTCAAGCCTCTGCACCTCCTTTTTCTGATCTGCTGACAGAAAGAGACTTTACCGCTGAAGTGATCCTTTACTTCAGCAGGAAAGCCAAGCCTCTTTCTGTCAGCAGATTGGAAAGAGGAGGTGCAGAGGCTTGAGATTTCTCTCTTTTCCAAGGGGGCAATAGGGTTGCCTCCCTGGAAAAGAGAGAAAACTCAAGCCTCTACAACCCCTGTTCATGATCTTGGCTGACAGGACAGAGGCTTGGCATTAAAACTCAAACCTCTTTCCTGTCTGCCAAGATCGTGTAGTCGCAACGTCCCATGTGCATTCCCGGCTTGCTGAGCAATACATGCTGGTCCCCAAACCGTGCTGAGACTTCTTTTTTCAAGTATCAAATTTGGCACAGTTCTGGCACAGTTTGGGGGGATTTGGCATGCTTTTCGTGGACCAAATCCCAAACACATGGGGACAAACCTTGTCGATCCCGAGTTCGCAACCATACCAAAGTTGCATGGGGACACGGCCTCTGGGTACCAGTGCTTGTAAATAATAAATAAATAAAACATTTATTTCTAATGCCCTTTCTTCCAAAGGGCCTGACAATAAAACATATACAATCAATAAAAATATACACAGACAACAACCTACATTGAAACTTCTCGCCTACCCCCCATAGCAGGTTCACTCAAATACAAATACAATCATAACATCAAAGAAACATGACAGATAAATATAATCAGCAACTTAAATCAGAGACAAAGTAGTTTACATAAATCAAAATACATTGCATATTATAAAAATACATTATATAATAATAATAATGACAAAAACCCTTATAAAACAGGTGAGACAGCCGGCTACTAAGGCCGGTTCTCCTCTTCCTCTCCCAAACACAGATTTTCATGGTCTGAGGGTGGGCGCGGCAGGGCCGACGCGCAGCAGTTTCTCCCCTCCTGGCCGGTTCTTCCCTTCCCCTCCCAAACACAGGTTTTCATGGTCTGAGGGTGGGCGCGGCAGGGTCGACGCGCAGCAGTTTCTCCCCTCCTGGCCGGTTCTCCTCTTCCTCTCCCAAACACAGATTTTCATGGTCTGAGGGTGGACGCGGCAGGGCTGACGCGCAGCAGTTTCTCCCCTCCTGGCCGGTTCTCCTCTTGCCCTCTCAGACCGAGTTTTATAGTCTGAGGGTGGGTGTGGCAGGGGCCGACGCGCAGCAGTTTCTCCCCTCCTGGCCGGTTCTCCTCTTGCCCTCTCAGACCGAGTTTTATAGTCTGAGGGTGGGCGCGGCAGGGCCGACGCGCAGCAGTTTCTCCCCTCCTGGCCGGTTCTCCTCTTGCCCTCTCAGACCGAGTTTTATAGTCTGAGGGTGGGTGTGGCAGGGGCCGACGCGCAGCAGTTTCTCCCCTCCTGGCCGGTTCTCCTCTTGCCCTCTCAGACCGAGTTTTATAGTCTGAGGGTGGGCGCGGCAGGGCCGACGCGCAGCAGTTTCTCCCCTCCTGGCCGGTTCTCCTCTTGCCCTCTCAGACCGAGTTTTATAGTCTGAGGGTGGGTGTGGCAGGGGCCGACGCGCAGCAGTTTCTCCCCTCCTGGCCGGTTCTCCTCTTGCCCTCTCAGACCGAGTTTTATAGTCTGAGGGTGGGTGTGGCAGGGGCCGACGCGCAGCAGTTTCTCCCCTCCTGGCCGGTTCTCCTCTTGCCCTCTCAGACCGAGTTTTATAGTCTGAGGGTGGGTGTGGCAGGGGCCGACGCGCAGCAGTTTCTCCCCTCCTGGCCGGTTCTCCTCTTGCCCTCTCAGACCGAGTTTTATAGTCTGAGGGTGGGTGTGGCAGGGGCCGACGCGCAGCAGTTTCTCCCCTCCTGGCCGGTTCTCCTCTTGCCCTCTCAGACCGAGTTTTATAGTCTGAGGGTGGGTGTGGCAGGGGCCGACGCGCAGCAGTTTCTCCCCTCCTGGCCGGTTCTCCTCTTGCCCTCTCAGACCGAGTTTTATAGTCTGAGGGTGGGTGTGGCAGGGGCCGACGCGCAGCAGTTTCTCCCCTCCTGGCCGGTTTGTTGCATGGGGACACGGCCTCTGGGTACCAGTGCTTGTAGGTTCCTCTTCAAGTTGCAGCCAAGTGGGACAGAGATTGGCAGCCCTTCACCTGGACTGTGCCTGCTCATGGACCTCTGAGTATGTGCTGAGCACAATGTAACTTCCTCCCAAACCCTCCCCCATTTATTCTCAGGAGGAACCAGATTTTGGAGGGAGGAGACATGCCTTGTTCTGCTCTTGCCTTGAAACAGTCTCTTTGCTGCGATAATCCAGATACAACATAGTGTAAATTGAGGGTGGGGGGGATAATCTGGAAAAGAAGCAGAGATACATTTTGGTATGTGATTCCCTAAGAATGGAGGATGGCCTGAAGATATAGTAAACATAGGGCTTGATCACAGCTTATGCACATCTCGTATAGATATTTGGTAAGTTTGTGGTTTGCAGCAAACTGAGTGGTTTGCATGCAATCCGAACCATGTTTTTGTTTGAAAAACTCAGTCCAAATTGAACCTGAACCAAGGAATGTTGTAACAAAACAAATAAATTGTAGCGAACTAAGGGGGATTTGCTGAACTGAACCACCTGGTTCAAAAAAAAAAAAAAAAAGAAAAAGTTCAAATTGAACCCAAACCAAGGATAATTGATTTGGTTCATACACATCCCTCCCGCCTCGTGAGTTCATAGCAACGGTAACAGTGGGATCTTGCTTATCTTTTCCTAGTATTCCTGTAAAACTTCTCAGAATACATCTTCCTTGCTACTGATAGACTTAAGAAAGGATTAAATGAGAATATATGTGCATTATCTGATATTTTGTCAGGCGTTTGGGTGTAGTTTTCATAAACTCTTTCATTAATATGTGTATTTAATGTTTTTGTCCCTCACACAGTGTTCTCAATCTTACAGATAAACACCTCCTTTATGGCCGTCCAGCTGTTCTGTATCGCACTAAACATAGTATTTTGCATCACCATGACTTTGAAAGTGGCTACAGTGAAACATTCATGATGCCTCTCTGGACGTCTTACACTGTTTCAAAACAGGTGCTTTCCTTGACCTTGGATGGGGGTTAGGTGAAGGGGCTGGGGAGTAGATGGAATCATTGTTAGTTAATTGGGTATGATAAAAAGGGAAAGATAAGATTATATGTTGCAGAACTGGAAAAGGTGCTGAAAATGACAACCAGAATGGTTTAGGGGCTGGAACACCTCTTGCAAAATCAGACTGCAATGTCTAGGCCTCTTCGGCCTTGAAAGATAGTATTTAAAAGGAGACCTGACTGAAAGATATAAAATCATACACGGTATAGAAATGGTGGATAGAGAGAAATTTATCACACAACACTAGAACCAGGGGGCAATCTATGAAGCTGATGGGTGAGAGATCAGAAAATGGGAAGTATTTCTTCACCCAGAGGGCCATCAGACTATGGAATTTTCTGCCAGAAGAGGTGGTAACAGCAACCAGCCTAGATGGCTTTAAGGAAGGATTAGCAATAAATTCATGGATGGCAGGTGTATCAATAGCTACTAGAATGGATCCCAGGTATATCCTCCAGGCTGGGGAGACAGGCAGGTTGCCTCTAAAGGCTAATTGCTGGGAGTCAAAAGCAGGTGAAGAGTTTGCCTTTGTCTTCTGCTTGAGATGCTCAGAAGCAACTGGTGGGCTACTTAGTGAGATGGGATGTTGGAATAGATGATCCAGCAGGGCTCCTCTTAAGTTATTATGTTGTTATACAGTGTGACTAGAAGAATGAGAAAGTAACAGAAACCTAATTGATAGATTGATTTATCTCAGCTAGGAAAAGGTTTTCAGCCTTACCTTTAGCTTACCTTATATAGGTATTTTCCTGAAAGGAAGCTCCTAGGTCATATGCAATTTATACAAATATTTATATGGTTGCAGGCATTTTCTGTTAATATAATATATTTTATACACTGTTTTCATTCAGTGTTTATTTTTCATTAAAAATCCCTGGGCTTTGTACAGCAACAGAGGAACAGTAAAAATAAACCCCTCCGGATATTAAAAGCATAGCATGCTTTTAGGTTATCTGTGGCTGTGATCCGACACAGAAAAACAGACATCTTTGTGGCCCCTCTGAGGTGGCATAGAGAAGGCTTTGAAGTGGGATTGTTCATGCACCAGTCTGCCTCTGCCCCCCCCAAAGCATTCTGGGGTAGAAAAGGAAGCACATGGGCCACACACTGTCTCTCTGAGGAGCTTCCTCAGAGAGCCTTTTATACATTTTTGATCTGGCTTAAGTACTGGTGGTACAAATGATATACCACTCCGCCATGAAGCCAGCTGGGTGATCTTGGGCTAATCACAGCTCTCTTTATGAGCTCCCATAGCCTGACAGGATGTCTGTTGTGGGGAGAAGAATATAAGGTTTGTCAGCTGCTTTGAGTCCCTATAAATGAGTGAGAAAAGCGGTATATAAAAGCCAACTCTTTTCTTCATCCCAAGTTAAGGGCCATTTTGCTCAATTTTTGTGAACTTTTGGCTTAATAGGCTTCCAGATGAATTGCTGCTATTTCCATTGCTGCTCTCATGGTCCCTTTGTTGCCCATCCACCTGCATTAACCACATTTATTTACTTACTTACTTATTTACTTACTTACCGCTTCCTATTAAAATATTAAAATATAACATAGAGAGTAAATATGTCTTAATGTCATAATAGTTATATAAAAACCTGAATAAAATCAAGGATCTGGAAAACAAACAAAGAAACAAACATTCACTCTGGAAAGGCCTAGTACAAAGATAATTCTTCAGACTACACCTAAAAAGCAGAAGTATAGATGCTCCGTGTTCCAGAATGTAGATACCAACCATTGCAAAGAAAGTCCAACTGTTGGGTAGTCACAAGATGACAGCAATTTGTGGCACCTGCACCAGAATCTCCCCTGAAGACCTTAATATTCTCACAGGCCTAGATTGAATCAAGTCATCTGCTAAGTAGAAGAAGAGTTGGCTTTTCTACCCTGCTTTTCTCACCCATTTCAAGGAACTCAAAGCAGCTGACAGAGCTTTCTATTCTCACCACAACGTACACCCTGTGAGGTAGTTGGGGCTTTGAGACCTCAGAAGAGGGCTGTCACTAGCCCAGGGTCACCAAGATGGCTTTGTGGAGGACTGTGGAATCAAACTGGTATTCTCAGATAAGAGACTGGCTCCCTGACCATTAGACCAAACTGGCTCACAAGTAAGCTGGTCCCAAGTAGTTAAGGGCTTTATATAGCAAAGGTAAAAGCTTGAATCTGACCCAGTCACTAACTGGTAACCAGTGCAGGTGCTTAAGCACAGGTGTGATATATGCAACAGCAGAATGCCTCATTAAGCAACCTGACCATTGCATTTGTTACTAGTTTCAGCTTCCAGGCTAAGTACAAGGGCAGCCCCACATAGAGTGCATCACAGTAATCTAAACATGATGTAACTAGGGGTGTGCATGAATACAGTTTACTCAAATTCTATTTGAATTAAGCAAGTTCTAATCTATTTGTTTGAATTTTCTATTCCAATTTGCACTTACAAATGTTGACAACATTCGTATGTGCCCGTATGCATTGTTATACATCCTGTATGCATCTGTACAAGTTGCTATGCATCTTGTATTTGTCCTGTACGCAATCCATTTTTGTCCCATACGGATCCGTATGGATGCGATAAAGATGCGTACGTGCAAGTATGCATCGTGTACATACTCGTACACATATGAAATTCTGAATAATTCAAACAAATAGACTTGAAAATCGAAAATGCGTTCGAGTGTCCAAATTTGAGTGAATTCGATTGAATTTTGAATGTTTTGAATATTTGTGTACATCCTTAGTTGTAACTAGTGCACAGAGAACAAAGGTGAAGCTATTTCTGTACATATATGGGTATAGTTGGAACTGGACTAAACCATAATGAAGAGGCATTATTTCTTCTTTCTATGCAGGCAGAGGTGTCTGGAGTCCCCGAGCAATTGGTCAATTGTGTCAGACCTGATCTACGTATTTCTCCAATGAATAGTCAGAGTTGCACAGCTTACAGAGTGGACAGACAAATGTCTTATGGATTCCTTTTCCCTCCTCGTAAGTTTAAATCTGAAGTGGAGTGTGATGAAGTGGAGTGCAGATTTAATCATTCTGTTTATACTACCCACCCTACTTTCTCAAGATGGATCCTGTATGCATCTGTACACGTCCCTATGCATCTTGTATTTATCCCGTATGCGATCTGTTTTCGTCCCACATGGATCTGTACAGATGCGGTAAAGATGCGTACGTGCAAATATGCATCGTCTACATTCCAGTATGGAGTTGGGGTGTGGGCGTCACATCTGACGCCCCGTACTTAGTAGCAGCAACGCATTATGCCGCTGTTATTGTGAATTTACATACTGTGGAACGATGAGCACTCGCTCTGCAGTATCAGGTAAATTTGAAGTTTCCCGCCGTCCTGATAGGATGGCGAGAAACAGCCAACAGGAGCTTAGCCTGCATCTGAACTCCCATTGGCTGCCCCATCTCACATGACATGCGCCACAGAAGTATTACAGTTTTCTACGAGAAAGCTACGAGGAGGCTGCTGGAATCTGGATGGCCTGTTGTGGCTTCACACCGAGAAAAGCTGCGTATTTTGTAATAACTGTGGATTTAGTCCACTAATCTGGACCCCACCAGACTCTAGTGTCCTTTTTTGGAAGAGTATATGCAATATGGAATCATAATTTGAGGTCTATCCACACCTGAGATTTAATCTAGTTTCAGATTACTGCAAGAGAACACAGCAACAAAGGGTAAATCCCCATGGGGCTGCCAATGCCCCATGGTGGATTCAGGGGAGCCTTAATGCGAATTAAGATTTGCATTAAGGAGTCCCCATGGCAGTGGAGGACAGGGCAGGTTCAAAGTGAACCCACCCATCCCCATGAAAACTGCTGCAAATCCCTGCATTGGGATGCCGCGGTTTTCTCCACACACGCCCTTACCTGGATGCTTAATCGCCCAGCTAAGGGCTTAATTTACCCCAAACAATCTCACCTGATAGCTGCCCTGAGCAGCAGAGCAGCTTTCATGTGCACAAGCAGAGCTCCACAAGTGATTAAAACAGATGTGGCTTTTGCATCTCTTTTAATAATTTTACCGGAGCTCTGCCCTGCTCTTGGCAGCCTGACAGCTGCCTAGCTGTGCAGGGCAGCTGTCAGGTAAGATTGTTTAGGGTAAATCAAGCCCTTACCTGGGTGATTAAATGCCCAGGTAAGGGGGGACAGTTGCCATTGCAGCGTTAGTGGTGGGGACGGTGAAGTCCCGCCCGCTAATGCTGTGATCGTAACACGGGAATGTCCCCATGCCCCCTTTATAAACCCGTTCTTGCCCCGTAATTCGAGGCAAGAACAGTTATAAAGTGTTTTTTAGTTTCAATTTAGAGGATTTTGTCCCTCATGTAGCCCAAATTAGGGCTTTGCATGGGGACTCTTGTGAGGTGAACTAACGTTTGCCTTGCAATATCCTTGCCATGGGGACGAGCACAAAGTGACTATTAATTTTCTTTCCACATTATCTGACCCCCAAATAATTTTTTTGAGTTAGAAAACAATGAAAGAAAACAGCTTGCCACTTTGCTGGTACATTCTCTTATTGGCCATGGACACACTTGCTGAATTAGACAGCTTCCAGATTAGCAGATTAAATCCGCAGATATTAAAAAATACGCAGTTTACCTGCTGTGACATGATGACTCCTTGCCCCCTCTCCCAACAGAGGTCCACAGCTTCCTCTTCGGTGGCTGCGGGACGTCCGTGGTGCACATGGTGAGGTGTGCGTCGCATGGGAAGGGGCAGCCAATGAGAGCTGTCCAGACTGGCAGGAACATTCAAATGTACCTTATACTGCTGCGCGAGTGTTAACCATTCCACTGCTGCACGGGTGTTGATCATTCCACAGTAAATTTGAAGTAGCAGCGGCATAATGTGTCGCTGCTACGCAGGATCAGGCATCAAATATGGCTTCTTGGCTGCACATTTCAATGGGCAGCTTTCTTAAGTCTGGACACACCCATAGTCTGTCCTGTTAAGAAGATGAAGATGCCCTAATCCTGTTCATACCCAATTCCTGATAATTTGTCCTCAGTTTGGACTGCTGTGCTCATACCTTTTATGTTACCACCCCAAGTTTCCTTTACACAACTCTTTAGTTCTCTACCCCGTTATGTCAACACCACCTGCATTCTGGTAGGATAAAGTTCTGTCAATCAACAGTGGCAATGGGGTGTGTTTGAAGTTGGGTGGTGGTGATGGCAAACCCAATGGTAACACAGGATACTTTTGGGGTAAGGGAGCTGTGCTGTGCAGCTAAAGCTGCTGAAGCAGGCCTGCTTTTCAGTAGAAGTCCCCTTTTACTTAAAGGAAACATTGGGCCTGTTCGCACTTGACCCTTTTCTGGAGTATATCTCAGGATAGGGATGTATGGCCCACATGCTAATGCAGATTCTGGTAGGCCTCACCTGGGGCCTGCTGTAGCCTGCACTAGCATGTGGACAGCAAGCCCCTGTTTCAGGATATATTCCAGAATAAAGCCAAGTGCGAATAGGCCCATTGTTTCCTTTGCACATTGCGAAGAAAAAATGGAGAATGCATTGTCTTTAGTGCAGTATCATTTATACTCTTGCTCAGCTCCTTCCATTGCTCCCCCTCCCAACAGTGATTTTCTGGTCGTTTAAAAAAAAAATCATCCCAGCTTTTCTGCAAAACCACTAGAGAGCAAATGAAAAAATATGATCCATTGCTCTAACAGTTTAGCGCAAATTGACTTATGTTTTTTTTTTAAATGAGAAAGTCTGCTGATGTGCAGCTGGAACAATGGGGAATTGGGGGGGGGCATTATGGGAATGGTGGCAAGCAAAGGACCATCCTGGGAATGGTGGCAAGCAAAGGACAAACTACTTGGTAGGAACGGACCATGAAGGGGAGGAGTGCTGCCAACTCTGGTGTGTGCCACCACGTGTACAGGCTTTGGGTGGAACTGAAGGTAGGTTCCGCCCATCACGGTACAAGTTAGCCCCTCTTAGCTAGCTTGCCATGCTGAAAGGAAGTGAGACTTGTGAAAAAGTGGACTTTGGAAAGTATGAACAGAGGATGGAAATTCCACTTATAAATTGGATTGGGAAAAAAAGATGTGAACACAATGAACAGAGGATGGCCTGAAGACAACTTAACAGTGATGGTGTGGTCGCAGCCACTGTGAAAGCGGACTGAAGCTGGATTCAAATTTAGATGTAAACAAGTGCTTGGATATGTTAATTTGGGTAGCAAAATGTTATTCAACTTCACCGACTCTGCATTTCCTCATAGAGACCATCTTGCCTTGAACACTGAAACTTCTCATTATAGAATAATTCTGACAGGACATATCCGCTTTTATGCTTTTAATTTTCAGAACTCAGTTCTTCAGCAACTGCAAAATATGATGCTTTCCTAATAACAAATGTCATTCCAATGTATCCTGCCTTCAAAAGTAAGTACTCACAATAAAATTAATATAAATGCATAATTGGCTAAAACAGTCACAGAGTTCTGATTCTTCAGCAGTGGCAATAAGTAAGACTGTGTTTAGACATAACCAAATGGATGCCTCAGAGG
Organism: Aspidoscelis tigris stejnegeri; assembly: GCA_023333525.1. Taxonomy (NCBI): domain Eukaryota; kingdom Metazoa; phylum Chordata; class Lepidosauria; order Squamata; family Teiidae; genus Aspidoscelis; species Aspidoscelis tigris. Next base: position 17,338,115 of record JALMGA010000004.1, read on the forward strand.
CACCTCAGATAGACAGTGTGTGGTTCTGGTATTCCCAAGCCACCTTTTCTAGAACAGAATGGTTTTTTTTTGGGGGGGGGGGAGCAGACTGGTGTGTGAACAATCCCACCTCGAAGCCTCTCAGAAGTGCCTCAGAGATGAGTCCTTTTTCTGTGTCTGATCACAGCTGTGGAGAATTCAGTCATTTTACAACGGGTTTTCTCAACAAGGTGTAACTGCTGTTCATTAGAATTCTGATATTGTGTCAGGCAGTGGTTCTCAACCTGGGGGTCAGGACCCCTTTGGGGTCGAACTACCCTTTCAGAGGGGTCGCGACAAGTCTCCCACCACCCTTCCCTCCCACCTCCCAGCTGCTCCACCCCCTTGGTTTGGGGTCTCCACAACATGAGGAACTCCATTAAGGGGTTGCGGCATTAGGCAGGTTGAGAACTGCTGGTGTAAGGGCTTTTGAAATTTTAGCTCTGAAGCCTGTTTTCAGAGCCAGAGCAGAATGTTTGGCTATATGAATTTTAAAGAAATGAAAAATTATTCTTTAGTACAGTACATTGTTTTTTCTCTCTCAGAGGCTGCGTTCCCACTTGTCTTTTTAGTCCCAGTTGGACTTTCATTCATTCATTCATTCATTCATTCATTCATTCATTCATTCATTCATTCATTTCCATTTCTGTCCCACCCCATACCCGAAGGTCTCTGGGTGGGTGACAGTGAATCAACCAACATTTTAAAAGCATATTAAAAAGCAAGATACAATTAAAAACATATTAAAAACAAGATACAAGTTAAAACAAAGTACATAGTTAAAAGCTCTAATTTAAGCCATGCATTCAATGGTGTATTAATAATAACTGTAATTAATAATAACTGTAACCGAGGGAAGAATGAATCAATCTTGGGCAGTAGTCCTGGTTGGACTATTTTAATCCGGATACAGGGACGTTCTGGGCTGTTCCCATTTGCCTGATGACAAACAGAGCTGAACCCAAATATTGCTGTTCCCACTCCCGGAGGACAGGACCTTTTAATCTCAGACCCCTAGTGCAAACCCTGTAAATAAGCCTGCCCTGGTCAATCAGCTGTGTGGAAGAACAGACACACAGGGTGATCATAAAGCAATCACACTTTCCTTTTCACTCACTCCCTTTCAGATCAGAGGTTCCCAGTAATGTTATCTCCATCCACGTTACCGGGAAGACAGCAAGTTTGCGCTCAAGCAGATGAGCGAAGGAGCAGAGCGCAAGCAATTTCTCCCTTTGAAATCGGAGGCTGACAGCTCATGGGAGGGGCGGGGAGAGGCCAGGCTTGCAGCTTTGCTTTTAAAGCTTTTTCATTGCTCTCCCAACCTTGATACAAATGTATCCCTCTGACTGTATACATATACTAGAGCCAGTTTATTTATTATTTATATTTCTATCCCGCCTTATACCCGAACATATCAAACAAAACTATATTAAAACAATAAGAACTAGGGATGTGCATGAATGTTTTTTTGCATTCAATTCGAAACGAATCGAATGTGTTAAAATTCTGTTCGAATCTATTCGTATGAATTCATACGAATATTCGATACGTATCTATAGGAACAGATGCGTATCTGCTCTGAATAGATACGTATCTGATACGATTCTCCAGCTAACGAATGTCCGAACTATTTGTACGAATGTCTGGAAATATTTGAATTCATTCGAATGTTAGCTTACGAATATCGTAACATTTTATTCGAGTTTGAATGTCCGAATTCAGCTGAGTTTCAAATGTTTCAAATATTTGTGTACATCCTTAATAAGAACATTTAAAATCCAGCATGTTAAAAACCAGGCAATATCAGTTAAAACAGTAGTGTTTGCAGTGGGGGAACGCAACCAACATTTAGCCGGAGGCCTGGGCAAAGAAATGTGTCTTCACCGCCTTCCTGAACATAAACAGAGAAGGAGCCTGACACACCTCAAGGGGGAGACTATTCCATAGCCTGGGGGGCATGTAGTAACAATAGAAATTGTAATGACTGGAGGTGATTTAAAGCCTAGTTAGAAACACCGTGTTCAGCTGTAAAGGAACCTTTCCTGGGGGTGGGGGGTGGGGTGGGGAATTATTCCCATACGGCAAATGATTCACCTCATGTAGATAAGTGGAAAACTAATTCCAAGGACTCACAGTTGCATTTGTGCTTCAGGCCATGTGAAGAAAAGGGTAGCCTCTCCCTACATCCTGTTTTTGTAGGGAAAGAACAATATGACATCTATGCAAAGCCTTCAGAGTGCCAGCCTCCGAGTGGCACAGTGCGTTTCCTTTGTTATAGCCTAGCCTAAGGAAAGAAAACCATGGATCAAAATGTGGCGTCTTTTTGCTTCGTGAGAAGAAATGTAATGAACTTGCAGTTCAGTAATTGATCTTGAAAATTTGGCTTTAAAAAAAAGGGAGCCCCATTCTACATTTCTGCTCACTGTCCTCCTGTGGAAAAACTTGTTATTTATTTGGTTTTTCTCTCCAAGTGAGACTCATTCTATTAAAGCAATGGCAGTATTTTTGAGAAGCTATGGTTTTCATCGGTCAAATTGCTTTGCCCGTTCGCATAACAAAGCAGCTTTATCTTAATTTGTTTCACTAAAAATGCTAGATAACATCCTGGCAAGAAACTGTTAATATAAATTGCCTAGGAGAACTATCTACTCTGCTCCAGAAAACAGCCATTTTGTTTTCAAAGGTACAGCATCAGCTCATCCCAGATCTGTTCCCCGTCTTTAGTTAACACGCACTTATTATGTAGGCCAGCAAAATCCCTGTCAGAATGATGTTCTCTCTTTATGCAGAGGTTTCTCTAGCAGACACTATACACAAATGTACTGTGTGATATATTGAAGAGGAAAATGGTCCAGCCAGGACTGTGCATGGCTTCATTCCACATGTATGAGACCCTGATCAGATGAGCTGGCGAAAGAGGCCATCATCTGCTGCTAAAGCCTCAGGCCTCTCGGGACTCATTGCACAGGGCTAGTATGGCTGCATCACTGAAGTACTGCACATATCCACCACAAATATGGTCAGTGGCTCTAATGCTCTTCTGGTGCAGGGAGTCATTTGTATATCTCATCCAGCACAGGAAGAAGAGAAATGTGGAATGCCACCTCTCCTCTTCCATGCCTTCCCACATCTACACGACGGAGCATAGGTGACATACATACCCATTTGTGTTGCTGTGGGTCATGAATGCATATTCCTGACACTTTAACAAGACATCTCATTTGTAGCAGTTCGGGGGCTGTTATGCCATGTTCTAGGCTTGATGTCTTTAACAAGGCAGTTTGACATCTGAGTATGTCCTGGGATATCTGAGAATGAAGACCATCAAGCTCCAATATTTCCAAGGAAAGGGCTTCTTTTTTTCTTTCCTTCTGAACTGACCTGCAATCTCACAAATACTTGCAAGAGGACCGTAGGGTGCTATTGGCTTCACCATGGGAGCAGGCCAGTTTAGTTGGTTAGAGCACCAGACTCGTTTCTCATTGTCTCCCGATTCAGTTCTGCACTCCTTCATGAGGCCAGCTGGGTGATCTTGGGCTAGTCACAGCTCTCTTGATGGGCTCTCACAGGATGTCTGTTGAGGGGAGAAGAACAGAAGTTTTGCCAGCAGCTTTGAGTCCCCTTGAAGCGTGAAAAAAGTGGGGTTCTTCCTGCATCTGAGCCTGTATCAGAGGATGAAGCCCTGTGCTGAACCATGTAATCCATGTGATAGAACATTTAAAAATGGCTTTTATAGTCCATATTCTTTCTGGCTGAATAAAGAGCTTATCCTGTGGTGGTCATCATACTACTGTGATTTCTTTTCTGTTCTGTTCTACAGAAGTATGGAACTACTTTCAGCGAGTTTTGGTGAAGCGCTACGCCACTGAGCGGAATGGAGTCAATGTTATAAGTGGACCAATATTTGACTATGACTTCGATGGCTTACACGACACACCAGACAAAATAAAATTGTAAGGACGTTCTGCTTTACGTTTAAGCCCCTGTACTGGAAATGATTCTCAGTGAGCAATTTAACAAACATGGAGGACTATTCCCTTCAGGGAATAAAAGAGGAGACTATCAAAATTTTGGATCTCTTGTTTGAAACTTAGGAAGCTTGATGTTCTGTACTTTTAAAATATGTCATCCATAGCATAAAAAACACTTCCATAGCTGCACCATCAGCATTTTCATTAAGCATTTCAGTAAGAGCTGATGGTGATTTTTTATTATGAATATAATTCATAATAAGCCAGTTTTGTCTAGTGGTTAATGAGCTGGACTCTTATCTGGGAATACTGGGTTTGATTCTGCATTCCTTCATAAAGACAGCTGGGGGACCTTGGGCTAGTCACAGCTCTCTTCTGAGCTCTCACAGCCCCACTTACATTAAAGGGTGTTCTGTGGTAGGGGGAAGAATAGAAAAGCTTTGTCAGCCGCTTTGAGTCCCCTTAATGGGTGAGAAAAGTGGGGTAGAAAAGCCAACTCTTCTTCTTTGAGGAATTCCAGAACAGTTGTTCTCAACCATGTTAGAAAATAAATACTCTTTAGCTTCTAACTGTCCCTTTGCTTTAGTTTTAGTAGAGACACTGAGTTCCTCCAGATGGGACAAATGCTTCGGCGTCTCTCTGCAGCCACTGCTGAGCCACCAGACACATCGATTGGAAGCTGCGGGGTCCCTGCGGAGTCCCTACGCATCTGCTTCCGGTCAGACAGACACTACGACTGGAAACTGCAAAGGGACTCCACAGCCACTTCCCATCGGACAGGAAGCTTCGATCTCCTGCAGTATCCAAGCAGTATCCCCAGAAAATCCGAAGTAAAAAGCTGCTGATGAAGCAGCAGCTTTTCAGCAGATTTTTACTTCGGAGGGAGGGGGCAAAGCTTCTTGGATACTGCAGGCCATTGGAAGCAGTGATGTCCTGCCAAAGTTTTTGTTCCATCTGGAGGCACCCAATGACTTGTGCATTTCTTGTACTGGATCTACTGCAGCACACAGGAGGAATTTAATCTTTCTCTTTTAACTGAATTCCCTGGTAGGAATGCCTTGTTATGTGTAATGTTTCGCTTGAATGGTATGTTACCATATGCCACTGTCGGGTTTGCTGAATGTATAGCACTTAGGCAGTTGGATTATGATAGCTGCTGAGTAGCTTTTATATGAACTTTGATTTCAATCAGTATTTTCGTTCTTATAGCCATTTCTTTTGAGTATATTTTTGTCCAGTGGCCGTAACAATATTGTTGCTGTTTTTGACTGGTAAATCCTTTTGTGTAGATAACCTGGGATACCTGAAGACAGTGAGAGGAACTTAAAGACTTTTCTTTATTAACTGCCTTAGCAGGTCAGAATAGCTTGACCACGGGAAGGCATGGGTTGGATCAGTGCAGCATGTACTGCATCGACAGTGTTGATTCAGACCAGACAAAAGCTCCTATCCTCTGGGCCACTGGGGGATGTTTTTCTATGGCATGCTATGGCGCCACTGAAAGGTGTCCCCAACCCAGTAGTCCTGAACATGGGAGGGGATGCCTTCTGAATGCCTCCCATATTAAAAAGGTCTACCAATGATAATCATGCTCTGTCTAATGCAGATAGAGTAGCCCAGCAGGAGGCCTGGCTGCATATATCTGCATTAACCTGCAGATGGATGAGACCCAGAAGTGTACTACCTGGACCCATAGGGATCTTCTTTAGATCTCACAATTGTCTCTTGCTGCTTCTGCGAAATGGCCAATCCTGGGCAAAACCTGGGCTTTTACCTTCTCTGACGTTCCTTGCATAATCACTGATTTTGCAAAAGTACCCAGATATAAGTAGCATTTCCCCGCTTCCCCCTTTGCTTTTTCTAGGTGCGGTGATTGGCTCTCATGCTCCCAATCCTCTAATCCACCTTTCCTAGTGCAGGATTTTCAGGAGAGCAGGAGGGCCAGACTGGTGTAAGAGCAATCCCACCTGGAAGCTTTCCCTGACACACATCAGAAGTACCTTTCTCTTTTTTTTGCTGTGTCTGATCATAGCCTCTAATACCTCCCTTTTTGTAAGATCACCTGCTGTCTGGGCTACCCTACATTTCAGAGGGGAAGAGGGGAAAACAGACAGTGTGGCGGCTGTTTTGCACCCGTACTTTCCACGTGCATGATAAAAAGTATTTTTCAAGAAATAAAGAAAATGCCTTTTTCCCCTTTTAGGTACGTAGAGGGGAGTTCAGTCCCAGTTCCAACTCACTATTACAGCATCATAACAAGTTGTTTAGACTTCACTCAGCCTGCGGACAAGTGTGATGGACCGCTCTCTGTCCTCTCTTATATACTTCCCCACCGACCTGACAACGATGAAAGCTGTAATGTAAGTTCAAATGTTTTTTTCCTGTAGAGTTATTATACAGTCAAGAACACATGCCCTTTCTGCACTGGGGCTTATTCTGGGTTATATCCTGGAATAGGGACTTGCCATCCACATACTAGAGCAGATTATGAAATGTCCCAGGTGGGGTCTGCCATAGTCTCCACTAGCCAAGCAGAAAGCAGGTTCCTGTTCTGGTTCCTGAGCCAGTTTGGTCTAGTGGTCAGTTTCATTTAATAATGGGAGTTACTAGTTATATATGCCGTTGTGGGGGTTGACGTCCCTTGGGCAAACAAAACGGGGCAGAGCAAATAACAACAGGTGGAACGTGGAACGCCACAAGGGTATAATCTGTGCACATCCCCCCCCCAAAAAATTTGTTCTGTTGAATGCAGAAGATTACACACAGGTTATGTCAGATGTGAAAGTTGGCTAAGGTCCTTAACTACTGGCTCTGACCAACTTAACCTCACAGGTTTGCCACCTCATAAGCACATAAGAAGAGCTCTGCTGGATCAGGCCACAACCCATCTAGTCCAGCACCCCATCTCACATGGTGGCCCATCAGTTGCTTATGGGCATATCAAGTAGAAGACAAAGACAAAACCTAACCCTGCTCTCAGTTCCTTGCAAAGGGCCTTTAGAGGCATCCTGTCTGTTTCTCCAACACAGAGGTAGCACCCCAAGGCATCACTTCTAGTAGCCGTTGATACATTTGTCTTTCATGAATTTGTCTAACCCTTTCTTAAAGATGTCTAGGCTCCATTAAAGCTGTCCAGTTCCGCCACTAGCTGCCAAGATTAGAGTTTCGTTTACATACTGTCGGCAAGGTCTCTAAACAAGCAATAAATCCCAGTCTATTGTTTTTCCTTTGGAACGTAATCCAAACATTTCAATTCACATGTCCTACAGGATGGCCAACAACATATAATAAAACATAAACAAAATCACACTCAAAGCCAACTACTATCTCTTCTGAAATGAGTAAATGAATTATATGTGCGTATATAATGCTAAAGCACGTGACTGAATAAGGATTTCTGTGTTAACTGTATATCTGCAATAATCAACCTTTGACTCCACATCTCATCTAAATGAGAGAAATAACCTGAATTTTGTCCTTTATAGTACCTGGGAGTCCAGATTTTAAATTCTTGATGGAGCTGTTGACGTAGAGTGAGCTTAAACATTTGTTTTTAAGTAAATGCCTGTGGGTGATTTCTGCTAAGCTCTGTTTTCCTCCCCCCACCCCTTTGAAAATATTTCTTTCTGGCCATGTTTGAAAGCTTGAATAGTGCCTTACGATCAGCCTTTGCTTTTCTCTCCTAGCCAATGAGAAGCAGGCATTTGAGGCTTTGTAAATCTCCTTCCTGCCTCTTGTGGCAGCATTTTCCCTTTAAACACAAAACTGGAAAAGTTGGCAAGGTTTGAATGCATGTGTCCCCGGAGGGCACAGATATTCCTATCAAGAAAATAGCATAGATTGGGGCTAGAGATTAGGGATGCTCATAGGCTTGGGCGTCTTTGAAAACTTTCTCTTTGAAAGCTAGCTCAAATTTGGCACTTCTTCCTTATTTACCCGGTGCATTTGAGGTCCCTGGGTAAGTGGCGTTGGTTGGCATACTTCCACCAGGGAAGACAATAGAAAGATCCTGGGCATGGAAGTGCGGAAACTCTGAATTCCCGCCTGTCAGAGTTTCCCCTCTTGGCCTTGCCAGTGTGATGCAAAGGAGTGTAAACATGGCATTTGGCACTAGGTTGGCTGCAGCAGCTGCCAGAGACATGACGTGTAGTCCATTTAAGTGCCTTCGGGGCTGCATTCTGTATTTTCCGTGAGGGTTTACTCTGTTGAGTTTTGCCTTGCCTAAGGCACGCCCATGAAAGTGGGGCTGTTTTACCCACAGCTTCCATGGCAGAGGTGGATTTGGACTGAAGGCTGCCAGTAGGTTTTGCCCTGGTACACCACTAGAGGGCAGGAGTGGGATAACGAAGAGCATTAAATATAAATTTTAGTCCCTGTTGGGCTATTTAAATCCGGATACAGGCCGAGTGCACATTCTGGGCTGTTCCCATTTGCCTGACAATTAACCGGGCTGAACCCAAATATTGCCATTCCCACTCACCACCCAAATCCCCAGTACAAAGAACAGGACCTTTTAATCCCCCCTCCCCCCCAGTGCAAACCCTGTAAGCCTGCCCTGGTCAAGCAGAAATGTTCTGAGATAACCCGGCTTGTGTTAAGCATGTTTGCTGAACAGAAGAAGTGCATCATGGTGGAAATCAAGCAGGCTCTGGTGGTTGCCATCTGCTCCTGTTGACTTAGCTGGACACTTTCAGGTGCACCAGATGAGCCACTTATAAGGACAAACATCAGAACTTGGTTACTCGGGTGCCGTTTCATCACCATTAATAATCAGCAATTTTGATGCATGCTTCCCGGGGACAGGGACACGAGAAGAGGGCCCAGGCATTGCTTCACTCCTCACCAATGCCTAGTGCAGCTGGTGGGAAGAAGGAGGGCTGGCTTTTCTACCTCGCTTTTCTCACCTATTTCAGGGGGCTCAAAGCAGCTGACAAAGCCTTCTGTTCTTCTCCCCGCAACAGAACACCCTGTGAGAGCTCAGAAGAGAGCTGGGACTAGCCCAAGGTCACCCAGCTGCCTTCATGGAGGAGGGTGGAATTGAACCCGGTATGCCCAGATAAGACTCTAGCTCCCTAACCACTACACCAAACTGGCTCACAGTTTGGTCTAGTGGGACAGCAGTGAGGAGGAGATGAGGCAAAATGCCAGAGAATGCGGAAGTGCACAGTCATGCATTTCTGTACTGGCAGCTACAGCGCCTGGAAGCCGGTCTCCACCCTGTGAGCAGATGCTCCCTTCAGCCTAGGGGGATACTAGAGAGGGCCTCCTTGCCAGGAAAGCTTCCCAGTGGCCCGTCTCCAGCCAGGGATGGGCTCCACCAGTCAACAAGACCCAGCCTTGCAGGGTTTTCTTTCCCACTGCCTGAAAATGCGGAGTGTATTATAGGTTAATGGAAGTTATTTCTCTTTAAGTATGTGGTATTAATAAAATATTTTTGCTCGTTGCTTTTTTTTAATGGCCATTTCCCTGGATACCGAAGAAGGGTATAAATTTTCATTCTCTGTGGAGGCATTACATTAAAAACCTATGTGAGGGATTGGTATGTGAGGGCTAAATATTTTTTATACCATAGTAGTGGGTCTCTTTCAGTAAGGAGCTCCATGGTCATGGAGGACAGGGCAGGGTGTATCATTGGCTGTTAGAATGGGTACCTAAATATGACCTCCAGGTTGGAGAGGCATGCAGGATGCCTTTGAAGGCCATCCTTTAGGCCTTCAGGAAAACGAGAGCAAATGAAAGAGGAGGAGGAGAAGGAGAAGGAGAAGTAGAAGGAAGAGAAAAAGAGTTAGCCAGCTCTTCTCACCCATTGAAGGGGACTCAAAGTGGCTGACAAATCTTCTGCTCCCCACTCGGTGAGGTAGGTGGGGCTATGAGAGCTCAGAAGAGAGCTGTGACTAGCCCAAGGTCACCCAGATGGCTTCATGGGGGAGGGCGGAATCAAACCTGGTATTCCCAGATAAGAGACTGGCTCCCTAACCTAGACCAAACTGGCTCATGGGCAGCTTTCTAGGCCTAGGTTTTGCCTGCCCATAAGCAATTGGTGGGCCACTGTGTGAGACCTGATGCTGGACTAGATGGGCCGTGGCTTGACCCAACAGGGCTCCTGTTAGGTTCTTAACATAAGAACATAAGAGCCCATCTAGTCCAGCATCCTGTTGCACACAGTGGCCCACCAAATGCTCATGGGCTTCTCAAACAGAGACAAGGACAAACCTTTTCCTGCTGTTGAATCCCAGCAAATGGCATTAGAAGCGTCCTGCTTCCGCCCCCACAACACACATACACACACCACACAAAGTAGCTGGTTATCCATATTCCTGTGCTAAATTAATATGAATCTCAAAACTGCGGCGAAGAGTGAAACAAATGATTTATTGAGCATTTTTCATGTGCATAGACTGGGCAGCAACACTGCCCTTCAGAAAAACCAGAACTTAAGAACATAAGAGAAGCCTTGCTGGATCAGGCCACAGCCCATCTAGTCCAGCATCCTGTTGCACACAGTGGCCCACCAAATGCTCATGGGCTTCTCAAACAGAGACAAGGACAAACCTTTTCCTGCTGTTGAATCCCAGCAAATGGCATTAGAAGCGTCCTGCTTCCGCCCCCACAACACACATACACACACCACACAAAGTAGCTGGTTATCCATATTCCTGTGCTAAATTAATATGAATCTCAAAACTGCGGCGAAGAGTGAAACAAATGATTTATTGAGCATTTTTCATGTGCATAGACTGGGCAGCAACACTGCCCTTCAGAAAAACCAGAACTTAAGAACATAAGAGAAGCCTTGCTGGATCAGGCCACAGCCCATCTAGTCCAGCATCCTGTTGCACACAGTGGCCCACCAAATGCTCATGGACATCTCAAGCAGAGACAAGGACAAACCTTCTCCTGCTCTCAAGTCCCAGCAGATGGCCTTAGAAGCGCCCCGGTTCCTCCCCCCCCCCCCCCCCCGTGATGAACTACCGCATGAAATTTCTTGCTGAAATCCTCTCATGGCAAGGACAATAGTACTGCAGCTTAAAAATGGCTAAATGTAGGTGGCCTTTAGGTGCAGAAGGTGCTTGCTTAGACTTATTGCTGTATATAGTTTCAAGATGTTTTAGATGATACATTGCCATCTGGTGGTGATTTGCAGCTTTTAAATCTGCCCCTTGCATTTTTGTCTGGATTCCATGGCATTCAGTCTGGCAAAAAGCAAAGTCAACCAGTTTTATTCTTTGCGAACCAATTAGATTAAACTAGATCCCCACTTTAGGAACCAGCACATCACCAGAGTGCATCTATTGCTCTAAGGGTTCCCTCTTTAAGCAATCTCAATTGATGCTTTGTTTTTTTATTTTTTCTTCGTTCATGTTAGTAACTTTAAAACTGCAATATGCAGCAGATGCTCATATGTCTGTTACAAGAGAGACAAAGTATAGAAGTTGTTAATTGTTTTATTTTTTAAAAAAGTCTTAACATATTGTATTTTTTTTAAAAAAAGAAGTGTGGTAGTAAATAATTTTTAAGTCCAACGCAAAGCAATAAAAACCATAGATATAGCATGGTGCTCTTCTCACCCCTAAAACTCCTTCAAGCAGCAGTGACAAATGGATTTAGAACAGGGTAACAAGGGAGGTGGTTGACATGCATGGTTTTTGGATGGGGCATGCATTATAAGAACCTAAGAGGAGCCCTGCTGGATCAGGCCTCAGCCCATCAAGTCCTCACCCCTATGGGATTGTTCACCACCTCCTCACTTCAGGTTCTTTATCTGCTAGAATGTCCCAAAAGGTAGGAACTGAAAGTCACTTTTCCTTGCTTGAACCATGTCTCTGTATCTCTCCCAAGGCGGGATGGGAAGGGAGGGCTGGGTGGGTGGGTGGGTTTCCTTTGCACACAGATATTGAACAGATGTTAGTGCGCAAAGCCAAAGCCCCCTGCATTTGGGGGGTCTTTGAATGAAGCAGTCCCCCCTTCGATTCACATTGAATCGAAGGGAGAAATTGGCTTGGTGCACGTCCCTACTTTGATACTCTAGCAGAGGGAAAAAGAAACGTGTGGTTGTTAAAAAATAGAAATGTATCGCAGCGGTAGAACCATCTTGCCAACCCATGGAAGGCAGCTCTGTGCATTACTGCAAGGTGATTAGAAACTTAACTTGTGCCCTGCAAAAATGCTGCATGATGTGACGGTTTCTGTTGACCTTGCTGTTCATTGCTCCTCTTGATAATAGGCACATGGCAGCCAAATTAGCAATATCCATTTTCTGAAAGCCCGTTAGCCAACCATACATCTTTTTGGTGTTTCCTCTATCAAGATCTCCACTGAATCCTTAAATTTTATCTTCACTTATTGATGGGGTTGGTGTATACACCGGTATCAGGGTTATGTTCCCCAGGCTGGTTCCAGATGTTGGCGGAATATCTCACTAGCAAGCGATAATCCAGAGTATTGTCCCTCTTGCATTATGATGTGCAGCACCAAGCACTGCCTTTATGCTTGTAGTGACATGTGCATCTGGGTATTCAGTTGGCACGAAATCCGTGGAAGTGCGCATGGCCGCCACCACAGGGGCACAGTCATGTGATTCAACTCCTGCACATGCCACCAGTGCTGAGTTTTACAGCAATAGGTTACCACATGTTTTAGAGGAAACATAGCAGCAAAGCAATGGTGGGATTGCCACAGTTACATGTGTCAACTTCACCATAGCACAGCCATAATGGTGCTATAAACAGTTTGGGGCTGGGTATCTGAAGGAGCACGTTCTCCCACGTAGACCTGCCCGTACACTGAGATCTCAAGGAGAGGGCCTTCTTGTAGTTCCTTCTTTTGCAGAGGTACGAGGCATAGGGACATACAAGAGGGCCTTCTCTGTGGTAGCCCCTAGACTTTGGAACAGCCTCCCTCTGGAGGTTCACCAGGTGCCTACATTGTATACCTTTCAGGGCCTGGTGAAAATGTATCTTTTCAACCAGGCTTTTCCCATCTAAATAGCTTCCTCAGAGTGCTGTCCTGTTAGGGAAGGAGGGTGGATGTGGGATGGAGGGAGGGGGTGATATTTTTAATTATTATTATTTTCTTTTTATATGTTTTATTCTTATTGTAAGCTGCCCTGGGGCCATTTGGTGAAGGGCGGGATATAAATTTATGAAATAAATAAATAAATATTTTCCCTATCTGGATACAGCTTCAGATTTGCACTGATTTTTGTTACTAGTTTGCTTTCACTATCAAACCCAGAACCCAGAACAGCCTTAGTCCCTTCTTTGTGAAATAAATTGCTGCTTCATTTCTGCCCTGTGTCGCTTGTAGGGCAATGCGCAAATGCAATTGAATGGAATATTCAAATGTTTGAATTCCAATGAATAGAGGAAAAAAACTAATGCATTCAGGTTCTAATCCAATTCGAGTACATTTGTATCTATTTGTATGAATATTCAATTCATATTTGAAGATACAAATATCAACAACATCCGCATGTGCCCTTATGCACCCATACACATCTGTACACATCAAGTTTTTATCTATGCATCCCGTTTTCATTGCTTATGTATCCCTACAAATGCGTACAGATGCAAATAAGATGTGTACAGATACGTATGTAATGCGTACACATCCGTACACATAATTAGAAACATTCGAATTCATTTGAAAGTTAAAAAACCAAATGTATAGACATTCGATTCGAATGTCCTAATTCGAACCAAATCGATTGAATTTTGAATGTTTCAAATATTCTCTAGTTTCTTGGCCAGGGCAGAGTGCAGTGTGACCATCGATGGCCTTCACCTTTCCAGAAAACTTCAGACATACCATAAATAGCTATAGGAAGTCATTCCGTTTCAATTTACATACCTGCATCATGCTTTGGACATTCCAAGCACCGCTTCTGGTCTTGCTCCCTGTAGCTATAAATTTCATTCAGTAAGCCATTTCTCAAATTTGTTCTGGTACTGGCCTGACCGATGCTAAACTTAGTAAGTGTGAAATTTGGTTTTTGGTTTAGAAGGAAGGTTTTATGCGGAGAAACTGCTTTCTCAGTAGTAAGCATCTTATATTAAATATTTCCATAGTATGTTGACTTTGAAAGTCCAGGTGAATGAGTATGGAGTAGGGAATTTCCTGCTTGTGCAAACTGCCAAACCAAGCCACTTTCAAGTTAAAATAAGGTAGAGGAAAAAGACAATGACTAAACTGCCTGTCCCATTTTTCTTTGGATTATAGCTGAAGGTATGCTTAAAGGAAACGCATCATTAAAAGAAAAATAGCAGAAGTTGCATTGGTGCTCATGTCAACAGCTAGAGCAGTTGACAGCCAGTTTCCCCCCCCCCCTGGAGGACTCCTTAGAATGAAATCTCTTCAATATTCAGGATAATTTACAGTTTTATGTTTACTTTGGAGTCAAATACTGAAATATCTTAGAGATTTTTAAAAATAAATGTTAAACTTTCTGATAAAATGCAAAGGATTGGGTGTGGGATTTATTTAGTTCTCCTGAATTACCACTGTGTGCAAATATGTCAAAAAATAAAGCTAATGTAGAGCAATTGTATTGGGCATGTATGAATACACATGTAGATTTTCATGCATGCTTTGGCGAAACAATTCCTGCAAACTGAGCTTGAATTTGGAAAAACTAAAAAACAAACATACATTTTTTCTATCCCTTTAAATGCTGTAGCAGAGTTGCAATATACCACACTCTACAGTCCATTGACAAGAGAGTTGAACAGAGACGATGTTTTCCTGACATACTATGTATATTTTAACACTAGTTAGACCCCCAGCCTCTTTAGGGCTTCCTGGATTTATTCGTCACGTCTTCCATCTGGTTCCCAGCCGCCTACATCCTCCGGCTGTTCACACCTCCATTCACTTAAATAGTCTTCACCTTGAGGTGTGCCAGGTGCCTTCGCTGTACATGTTTAAGAAGGCAGTGAAGATGCACCTTTTTGCCCTGGCCTTTGGTTAAATGAGTCTCCCGCCGCCCTTCCCTCCCACCTCCCAGCTGCTCTACCCACTTTCAGACACTGTTATTCTCTCTCTCTTTCTCTGTGTTTGATTTTAAATGTTCTTAGCCGTCCTGAGACCTTCAAGAATAGAGCAGGATAAAAATGCAAATAATAAAATAAATACTAATAAATAAATACTTTAACTACTTCATCATCACACCCACAGTTTTGCATTTCTGTTGCTATTCACACACACAGAGCTTTACATTTCTCTAAATACATTCTCTTATTCTATTGCTAGTAACGCGCGCGCACACAGCTTGCCTATAAACTGTTACATTAGGCTTGTCTGTGAAAGCTCATGCTACAACATTGTCTTTAAGGTGCCATTAGACTCTCTTTTTTCATAAGAACATTCCCTGCTGGATCAGTTCACAGCCCATCTAGTCCAGCATCCTGTCCTAAACAAGTGGCCCACCAATTGCTTATGGGCATCTCCAGCAGAAGACCAAGGCAAAACCTTCACCTGCTCTCAACTCCCTGCAAATGGCCTTTGGAGGCCTCCTGCCCATCTCCCCAGCCTGGAAGAGCTACTAGGCATCCATTGATAACACCTGTCCTCCATGAAATTGTCTAATCCTAAAGGCCACAGTTCAGCTTTTTTAGTGAACAAGAAAGATCACATCTTATAGGAGATTGTTCTTCATTTCCAGAATTTCTCTGATGATGAGTCCCGGTGGGTTGAGGACCTCTTGAAAATGCACACTGCCCGAGTACGCGACATTGAACAACTCACGGGCTTGGATTTCTTCCGGAAGACGAGTCGAAGCTACACGGAAATTCTTTCTTTAAAGACTTACCTACATACGTTCGAAAGTGAAATTTAACTTCCTCTTTAAATCCAGCCTATCCATCATGTCATGAAGTGGTGTATATTTTTATATTATATTTATTAATTTGAAACAGGACATTAAAATTATTAGTGTTTTTAATCTTGCTTCAAATCTTAAATATATTAAGGTCTTGTGTCAGTGGTTTTTGATTCTTTAAAGGAAGTGGGGTGTTTGGGTTTTTTCGAGAAAGGCTTTTGAAATGCTGCTGAGCTGAGATTTGTGTGTCTCTTGGTCAGAGCTTTTAAAAATGGTGCTGCATAATCTGTTTGCTTACCTTGAAGAAGCATTTAAATTTATCCAGCACTCCCTTGCCTCATTTTTTTTAGTCCTGTACTGTGTATCAAACATGTAAAATGACAATTACTGCTAACTATGTGATAGAAGTATTTAAGCTCCATAGAAAATAGAAACGTAATTGTAATAAAACCACACATTCAGTTTTTTACTTTGTGTTCCTTTCTCACACGACATTTAGAGTATCTAGACGTCAGCTTTCCCCCTCTTCGGTGGCCTTAGAGCTAAATAGTGCATAGTTTGCTTCTTGAACATAAAAATCATCCTTGATTAGGGGATGAATTGCGTGGCCTCTTCCTCTTAAAAAAGTCAAGATGACAATCTGGGACATTGGCTGCCAGACTTGTGGAATAAATCCACAGTTAGAGGTAAAGGCGTGAAGCAACAACCAGCCATCCCGACTAAAAAGCAGTGCCATAGCTTCTTCCTCAGAAGCTGTGAGAGCTGAGTCGGCACGCGTGGTCACATGGGCTGAGGCAGTCTATCAGAATTGAGCTGCCCTTCCTGCTTTTGTTTGTCTCTTCTTGCCATTCTGCCTGGACTGGCAGGAAGATTCGAATTTTCTTTATACTGCACAGCAAGTGTTGTTAAATCGGCTTTAAGGTAAGTTTCACAGTAGCAGTCCATTAATGCACAACCATGATGATCCATGAATCATGGTGTGTGATGCCTGGATTGCCACTGCACAGTATAAACAAGTCTGGGTGCAGCCATTCATATCGGAGTTGCAGCTGAAATGGCTAACTCTGTGTTCCTCAGTGTGGTGCCTGTGACTAACAGTGACTTTCCAATTAACTTATTAGCAAACCTTATCTTGCCAAAACAAAATAGCCATGCGGCTACTTGATGAAAAAAAAGTTGAGTTCAAAAAAGTAGCTTGATGGCCCCTTAAGAGATGATTACGTGTGGACCTACATCCTCATCCCATTTCTAATCCATGTTCATGTGATGCGAAGGGGTGGGCTGGAATGTGAAGTCACTGGCAAACTGTCTCTAGGGCTGTGGTCACACCCTAAGGTTTAATCCAGCTTCAGTCCACTTTTGGAGTGAGATAATACATCAGCAAACTGACAATCTGTTTTCTTTCAGTGTTGAATAACTCAGAAAATTCACCTTTGGGATCGACAATGTGGAAAGAAAGTTACTCGTCACTTTGCTGATGTCTTCCCTCGCTCTGAAGGGGGACCGAAGCTGGATTAAACCATAGCCTAAGTTACCTCAGAGGAACTTTAAAAACAAAACAAAATTGCTTTGTGTGAATGCAGCCTTAGGCCGCCTTCAGACGATGCCCAGGTACCACTGTAGGAAGCAATAATATGGAGTATTGTTTCCATGCTGTCTTTGTGTGTTTTTCTGATGCCCACTCTGTAGGCTATTTCGGCCTCCGTGCATGCGCAGGAGATGGCGCAACAATTGTCACTCTGTCTAGATGGTGAGTAGAAGTGCTATTGCTGGAAAACCTGCAATCGAGAAAACCTGTCTCGATGGAGCATTACTTTCTGACATTTATACTCGGAGCAGAATTCTCTTGACTTCCTGACATCTGAGGTGGTTGGTTCCCCTTCGATGGAGGTCTTCAATGGGAGGAATTCGGCTGAGCAGCAGCACATGTGAAAAAGACTTGGGTGTCCTGGTAGATCATCGACTGAACATGAGTCAACAGTGCGAGGCAGCTGCAAAAAAGGCAAACGCAATCCTGGGGTGTATTAGGAGAAGCATAGAGTCCAGATCACGTGAAGTTATTATCCCCCTCTACTCTACCTTGGTCAGACCTCATCTGGAGTACTGTGTCCAGTTCTGGTCACCCCAGTTTAAAAAAGACGCTGACAAGCTGGAGCAGGTTCAAAGGAGAGCTACCAAGATGGTGAACGGTCTGCAAACCATGTCCTATGAGGAACGGCTTAAGGAACTAGGAATGTTTAGTCTAACAAAAAGAAGACTGAGAGGAGACATGATAGCTGTCTACAAATACCTCAAGGGTTGTCACAAGGCAGAGGGATCAGCCCTGTTCTCACTCTCTCAAGGAAGGACTAGAAACAATGGGGTGAAACTGCAGGGGAAAAGATTTAGTTTAGATGTTAGGAAAAAATTTCTAACAGTAAGAGTGATCAACCAGTGGAACAGGCTGCCGCGGGAGGTGGTTGGTTCCCCTTCGATGGAGGTCTTCAAGCAGAGACTGGACAGCCATCTGTCTGAGATGGTTTAGGAGATCCTGCCTTGAGCAGGGGGTTGGACTCGATGACCCAGGAGGTCCCCTCCAACTCTACCATTCTATGATTCTATGATTCTATGATTCTATGATTCTATGATTCTATGATTCTACTTCTTCTCCCTCTGACTGGATCGATCTTCTCCTTTTCAGGGCTGTTCGTGACACGTGGCAGCCATTTTGTGGCTGGTGCCTACCGCAAAATTGCCCATGGGCCCACAGAGGGTGCCCCCCCCCCAACCTAGGCTTTAGGGACACTGCTGTTGCTTGCAAGCATCTCCTGCCCTCCATTTCAATCACAGGAAGTGGAAAGGAGGATTCGGATAGAAAGTTTCATTGAAGAGCATGGAACTGAAATAATGCAAAATAACCGACTTCATAATTTCCAGATGTGTATTAAAAATTGCTACTGCTTTAATATCAGTAGGGCTGTGTGGTCTGATCACCTGTAGCAGATACTTAGGGTCCACCTCCATGAGCCCAAATGGAATGGGGTGGTTTCCCATTGGCAAAATCCTCAGCTGCCCAAACAGCATTTGGGGATACACATGGCTGTATCTCCTAAGTGGCCATTTCTATGCAGTTTTTTTAAAAAATGCTTTTTTTGCAGATCTCATGACAGTTCAGCCAACACAGCTATTGTATTGGCTTCAGAGATGGCCCTGGGACCCTGTATGTCCAGACAGTGGGTGCTAAAAGTTGTGTTATACCTCACTTTCATGCCCTATGCAGGGGCCAGTGACACCCATGTTTTGGCAACCTGAGAAATGCAGTTGGCACACATTGCCAAAAATAAAGATGAAAGGTAATACATTTTACTCTGTGCTTTTATAGACTTTTTTTGGTGTTTGCATACACAATAGGAACAGAAATCATTACCCTTTTAGTGGACTATGCTTGTGTTAATGGAAAATATTGTGACCTCTGTTAACAATCAGGCTGCTGCTTTGGATGAATTCAGAGGCCACGTCTACATGCAAAGAAAAATCTTTTAAAAAGCTTCTTTTGCCTGGGAGCGCCTCCATGCAGAACTTTACTCTGGGCTTCCAGAGCCACAAAGAAGGAAAATCCGCAGCAGAACCCCCCCCCCCCTTTAAACAAGACTACCTCTGCACTTTTTGGAAGCCGCGGGCTTCCCTGGGAGCATGGAGACGTTTTCTCCACATCTTCTCCCATATTCCACTGAATTTTTAGGCATTTTTGATCCCTACAGAAGAACTGGCTGTCAGAATCAGCTGCCTGCATTCAGCTCTTTCAGCGCACAAGCAGAGCTCCGAACTGTCACATTGTTTCACTTCAGAGGAGGAGAGAGATTTTGTGCTTGCTAACAGGGAAAGGTGAGACTAATTATCATTATCATTACCACGGAGATTGTTTCTCAGCAAGCAAATCTCTCCCTCCCCTTCCTAATAATGCAGCCTCCGAAGGGAAACTAAGTTTCACTTGGCAGGTCTGGTTTTGCGCTAATCAGGGGCCATTACGTGCATGCAGGCAGCTGAATTTGACAGCTGAAGGGAGCCTGCTTTCAGTTATGCTTGTAACTATGTTGCAGGCTTTAGTTATGGAGAGAGTGAGCTCCTTTCAGTTATGCTTGTAACTGCTTTTAACTCTTGGCAGCCAAGTAAAGTGATAATCTCTGTCGTGTTCTGGAGGTTCAATTGAGATTTTTGCCTTTCATCTATGCAGCGGGCGGGGGGTGGGGGTGGGGAGAAAAAGATGTGGGTTCACAAAAAGCAGTTTGCATGGAGACAGGAAAGTACGTTTTAAATCCGTGTTGCCCCAAACCACATGGGGATGCTTTATTTAGAATTACAACCCGCATTTTTAAAATCTGACACCAGAGGAAAGCAAAAAAGAGACCATGGAGACGTGCCCAGAGTGTATATTGCACTCCTTTTCTTGGGGTTCATTCTCATTAGATCAAAGAGCTGCACAGTTGACATCTAACAGGATTGTTCTCTGGAGAAGAAGATATAGGGTAAAAGAAAAAAAGATGATGGAATTCTAGATCCACATGTATACATTCATTGCAGAGTATTCTTGGGTACCACTGAGTTGTGGCCAGCATACAAGTGACTGCACAGGCACCTCTATGGAGTTTTCTTGGCAGCAATACAGAAGTGGTTTCCCATGGTCTACTTCAGGGAGAGGAGGGAGACTGAACTTGTAGCCCTCTGTTTTTCTAGGCAGTTTGGTCTTCTACTGAGCTACAGCCGCCCCTTTGCAGAAGTATACTCCAGAATCAATGGCAGCTCCTTCTCCTCTCCTCCTCTGCACCATCACACTGTCAGGAGACTATTGCCTAGGAAAAGACTGTTGCATTTTAAAAGCACAATAAATGCCATATGAAGAAGAAGACTTGGCTTTTCTACTCTGCTTTTGTCACCCATTTAAGGGGACTCAAAGTGGCCGACAAACCTCCTGTTCTTCTCCCCACAACAGACACCCAGTGAGGTAGATGTGACTGTGAGAGCTCAGAGCTGTGATTAGCCCAAGGTCACCCAGTTGGCTTCAAGGAGGAGTGAGCATCGAGCTCGGTGGCTCACTTTTTTGGCCTCCACATTGGCCTTCCATGCCATGCTGGTACATGCAGCCCCATTCTATTCTGCTTTAGGAGCCAAACAGCTGTGGTGAGCCAAAGGAAGGAGACATAATGTGCCGCCCTGAGAGTAGGATATTCTGCTCCCCCACCTGTGTCCCCTGTCCCCTGCTTCAGGTCAGCCTAAGAGGTTCAGAGCAGGGGTGCTATGAAAACACCCACCCACTCAGGTGTGCCCCCAACACCCCAAAAGTGACCTCTTTTGATGCCTGGTGGCAGCCCCTGTTTATCTCTCACAATTTTATGGCCCAGAGGCACCCAGGTGTTTCAATGGCCCTCTCCTAGGCCATCTGAGGGGCCCATGTGGATGCAACCTAAAGTGCACAACCCAAATGGAATGAAAGGAAATCCCAAATAAATGTGGGCAGCCTGGGTTGTCAAATATGTACACCATATGGGCACTGGAAGAGGCCTGATACCATTAATCACCATACTTGGTCTATGCTGGAGCTGTCCCAACCCTGTTTCAGACGTGTTGCAAGCCATTGCTTCGGGGCTGTAGCAAGAGAATTTTTTATTTTGTTTGGTCTCAGAAACGGACCAGATCAGGCTGAAAGTAATTCAGCCCTGAATCACAGTAAAGCCAACTACCCCATGTGGTTCCATGCAGATATCCCACACATTATAAGGTAGGTACAGAGTGCAGTTTAAGTGGGGTTGTCTTTGGTCCTCTTTGTTCTTAGTGTTGCATGTGGATGCACAACCTAACACCCCCCCCCCATGCAATTCATTTTGCTATTGCACATTCTGCAGTCATAGGGGTCACAAGTCAGTTGCATATTGCATCTATTTGCAGGTTGTTGTGTGTCCAGAAGTGCATGAGTCTGTCCCAACTTCAGCGTGACCTTCAGCAGGATCTCATGAACACGCACCCCCAATGACTGCACCAAAGTTGCACTCTGGGTGAACGGGGCTTCTGATATTCCCAGCTATATTATTAGAATCCCTGTGCACTCTGTTTTATAGGGTGAAGTGCAAATATTCTCCATTTCTGAGGACATTCAGTGGTCTGACTAATCCTTATTAAAAGATATGTCCCAACAGGCCCCTGATTATAGGCCTTCTACTAAAGTGAGCATTGATTCTCACAAACGTGGATTAAAAGCACAGAGGTCTCCACAGAAAGGTGCCAGCAGCAACTACGATACCCTTAGCCTTTGGAAGGGAACCACACTTTCCAGTTTTCAAAGTCTGTCTGTCTCACCATGTTCTTGGCAAAGCACTCAGTCATTTGCTCTCAGTTCCTAGCGCAGCACTAAAAATAATGTCGATTGATTTTCCAGAGGCAGAAATATCCCTCTGAAAACATCCTTTGATCTTCAGAAATAGGTCTGAGACTTGCCATTCACAAAATATGTATAAATTTATTTGCCTTTTGTGCATGTCCTGCCTGGAAAAGTAATAGGGCACCTCTGCAACTTGGCTTGGCCTGGCTTGGCTTCCCGGTGAACGGACTCCCCCATCCCTTGGCAAATCCTTTGGAAGGGTTATTTATTTATTCATCATATCAAATAAATAAAAGGGGTCGAAAAGGGATGTTACAATAGCACTGCAGATTTACACAGCCCTTGGAGATCTTTTTGAGCGGTTCTTGCTTTGAGTTGCACTTGGATAGTTAAAAGCTATTGCAAAGAATTCTTCTGGGAAGAATAGACAGGATCCCTATTATAATCAGTGCATCATTATATGAAAAATGATCATTTCTACCTTTATTCTTGGAGCCAAACCACACATTAGGAGGAATATCTGTGACTCATTTCCTGAGATTTTTGGTTTTGTTTTTAATACAGCCAATGAAGTATCCTATTTGAGGTGTGGTGACTAGAATTGTACACGTTATTCCAAATGTGGCCTCACCATAGATTTACAAAGAGGCAAAATGACACTTGCCGACTTGTTTTCTATTCCCTTCCTAATTATTCCCACCATTGAATTAGCTTTTTTCGCTGCTGCTCTGCACTGCCGCAGCACAGTTGCCTGTTAGCTGCTCTTAACAGACTTGCATTCTAAGACCTAGGTGTTTCATAGACCTCCTGTCTCTGATCTGTTTACCGGGAGATGCCAGAGGTTGAACATGGAACTTTCTAGGTGCCAAGCATATTATCTTAAACGGTTTCCTGTCTTGCATTAATCTCATTAAAATGCTTGCTGACGAAATGCCCTACCCTAAGACGTCCTCTGGCTTCCTAATGGTGTGATAAATAATTGCTACCAGATGTTCAGCCCTTTCTGTAACTGGCTCGTGTTTAGATGCCATTGATGTAGAAAGATGAAGGAGACATCTTTGTCGCCAGCGTTTCGGCACCGCAAAAGGCTGGCAATACCTTTTAAATATCTCAATAAGTGTGTTGTTGTTGTTGTAGCTTAATGTTGGGCGAGGCAGAGGGGGGAATCCTTACCATTTGGAGATCTGGCCATACCCATCATTGGTTCTACCCTGCCCCCTTCTATGCTTTTGGGAAGCGGCCCAGAACAGATTATCCCTGGGGACATGTGGCCTTTGGCAGGGAAAACAAGCCATGAGATCATTCCTTATTGATGCAGGTTGCTTTCAGGACGGAGGTGGGTGAAAAAATATATACATTGCTTGGACTACTAATGATCTACCCTGAAAGCAAAGGAATGGTGACAATGCCCAATTGTTTTTTATAATACAATAAAGCTCCATTTAAAAAAAACTTTGGCTATTTCACGGCTGGAAGCTGTTCCAACTGGCCATGCAAGAAATCTGGAACCATGAAATTACAAATGATTTTTCTTTGTCTGGTCTGCTCTCCAAACCTCGTCTCCTTTGGTGTTGTGTTCCTTAAAAGACATGTATAACCTCGATTTACTAGTTAAGGTAAGATTCAGGTAATGCAAATCTCATATTTAGGGAGAAAATGTCTGTCCTTACAGACATTCAGAGGCTGTCCCATTTATGATGTTTGATTGCACTCCCAAAAAGAGGTCCCCTCCACATAGTGGTCAACCTGGAGTGGGGGGGGGGGGAGCTTGCCCTCAGAGCTCCCAAAAAGACACTTTCTCAGATACTTAGCTTGGGTGTAAGGCATGACGTGTACTTCTGAGTGTGACAAAAACACCATCTGGTCACCTTTGTGCCACCCTATTTCTCACATGTGGATGAAGCCACAGCCAGAAACCCAACCATAAAAAAATGGCAGCCCTACATGAGCTACAGATCTCTGGCAGGAATGGCAAGAGATCTTCAGAAACTTGGTAAGCTATATGGCAAATGGAGTGTAGAGGAGTGGAAAGAGAGACCCACTTTGTCCAATCCAAACAATAACAAACACACACAAGTTAAAAAGCTGGTGCAAACAATATTTTTTAGTGGTAGTAGCAATAATATAAAGATGGTTTAAATTCAGTATCTGCCTCACAAGTAAGGAGATCAAAGTTGTCAAAGAGGGGAGGCTAGGACTAGACTATTATTATTATTATTATTATTATTATTATTATTATTATTATTATTATTATTATTATTACTATTACTATTACTATTACTATTACTATTACTATTACTATTACTATTACTATTACTATTACTATTACTATTACTATTACTATAGGAATAACCAATCAAATGGCAAATTTACTGCCAATAAAGCAATTCTGCAGTGAAAGTATCTGATATGAAAAAATTCCAGTCCAAACAATAATAATAATAAAAAGATTGCACTCTGCTGCTGATTTCCCTATCCAGATATTAAATCTGTTGTGTTTGGGACACAATTTCTTCCT
Source organism: Aspidoscelis tigris stejnegeri (assembly GCA_023333525.1). Lineage (NCBI taxonomy): Eukaryota > Metazoa > Chordata > Lepidosauria > Squamata > Teiidae > Aspidoscelis > Aspidoscelis tigris. The sequence continues at coordinate 17,362,789 of JALMGA010000004.1, forward strand.
CCTTTTTCATCAAATCTCCCCCCTCACACACTTTTTTTTTGCTGCTATTGCTTTGTGGAAATGGGATAGTGATCCAGCCCTGCCTCTCTCAGGAGAAACCAGGAAAAGTTGCAGCTGATATTTGCCATTTGACCGATGAATCAAGAGTCACATGCTCTAATTGGTCCATTGCTTGAACATTCCAGTGAGTAGGAGTGAAAGGTGGGACACTAGGCTGATGGGCAAAGCAATCACTTGAGATGGACTTCTGTTGTTCTTCCCTCGCGTTTGTCCTTCACAATGAACGTTGAGTGGCACAGCAGCAAATTCATTTGGCTTTGTTGCTCTACTGTCACTTCAACCAGAATGATTAAAGGGCTGGAACACCTCCCTTGAGAAATCAGGCTGCAACATCTAGGCCTCTTCAGCCTGGAAAGATGGCGTTTAAGAGGGGACCTGATTGAAGTATATAAAATCATGCATGGTATAGAAAAGGTGGATAGAGAAAATTTCTTTTCTCTATCACACAACACTAGAACCAGGGGGTCATTCTATGAAGCTGATGGGTAGAAGAGCCGGACCAAAGAAGGGGAAGTATTTCTTCATTCAGAGGGTCATCGGTCTGTGGAATTCACTGCTAGAAGAGGTGGTAACAGCTACCAGCCTGGATGGCTTTAAGGTAGGGTTAGACAAATTTATGGATGACAGATGTATCAATGGCTGCTAGAATGAATGCCTAAGTACATCTTTCAGGCCGTTTGGAGAAGCAGGATATTTCTAAGGCCATTTGCTGGGATTTGAGAGCAGGAGAAGGTTTGCCCTTGTCTCTGTTCGAGATGCCCATGGGCAATTGGTGAGCCACTGTGTGTGACAGGATGCTGGACTAGATGGGCTGTGGCCTGATCCAGCAGGGGTCCTCTTAACACTGATTTCAGTGGCTCATTTGGACGTGGCATCCTGATAGGCAGCTCAGATATATGTATAGCACTGCCTCATATTATGCTTTGGATGGTTTCTGCTAACCAGCCCATAGCACAAAACTGTGTAATGTGAGTAGTTGCCACCTATGCAGAACAATGTAGGTCAATGACACCACTGGGACCAAATCATGTTTTTGCAAGTTTCCAGGATCACAGTGAAAGAAAGGAAGCTGCATTTTACTGACTGTGTGGGAACAGTCATGTCCACATCATAAAACCGTGATTATGTAAATATGAATATAAAATTAAAAAGGTCCCCACAATTAAAATGTTACTTTATGAGTTGTTGACATGAATGGGGGGGGGGGATGACTAAGCAAACCTTTAGATAACCCAAAATACAGACTTAAAATCACTGGCAGCAGAGTAGCACAATCTGACAGTTGTTACCTGAAAAAAATAAGCCTCGTTTTATCCAGTACAGCTTATTTTCAAAGCAAATGCTAAGGAGTCAGTCTCATTAAACTCAATGAGCCCTATGTCTGAGCAAGTACATATAGTATTTCACGGCCAGTCAGGGTTCGTTCTGAAAAGCAAGCAAGTAAAGGAGTACATAAATCGGCCCATTTGTAGGCTTTGACAGTCAGGTGATAAATAAATAAATAATAATAATAAAAAAACATAAGTAACAAACCATGCATTTTGCACCATCTAGTGGACTGCCCAAAGAAAGCAAGTAAAAACAACGATTGTGGTGACTGGAACATGTAAACATTATTCCACATAGACTTTTTGCCAGCTTATTTGACTATCTGGCCCCAGGGTAGGATGCAAATGTAAATCAGGTGTAAATAAATGGATGGGGGGAAAACCCACAAACCCAGGCATGCCTCATGATAGCTCCACCAGCAATGTCTAGCCCAAACAGTGGGCAGATGATGCCATTTCTATCAGTGACCCCAGGCCTCTGTGCTTGTAGGGGATGGTTCCATGTGTTTTGGGTCTTTACTTGCACAATTTCACAGGATCTCTGGTAAGTGGATGTGAGAGCAACATTATCCTCCTGGGAGACATTAGCCTCCACGTAAGTGGATCTAAGAAGGGGTAACTGGCTCCTAAGTTCCCTTACTAGACCCAGAAGTTCAGGGCTTGGGTCCACTCTTCATGCCTGTTTCACTTTAAGATTGGACAATGTGTGAAATTTCACATGAGTTTGCACAAAACTGGGCCACATTTCCACAGTGTGTTCAAAACACCTTGTACAGGAATTGGTATCTGCCCATCTATACAAAGTCCTATGCCAAGTGGGCATGAGGGCACATGGAGTTTGTTTAAGTCATTTCCAGGACTTCATTCACACCTAAGTTTTAATGCAATCTCAGTCCACTTTCAGAGTGAAGTAACACATCAGCAAAATGACTAGGCATTTTCTTTCCACTTTATCTAACCCAAAACTGAGTTTCCCGAGTTAGATAACATTGAAAGAAAACAGCTTGATACTTCGCTGACGTCTTCTCTCACTCTAAAAGTGGTCTGAAAATGGATTAAAACACAGATGTGAACGCAGCCCAAATAGCTAAAACGTCAGTGTGCAAATAACAGCTCCAGTCTTCACCCCTGCTGCATTCGACTGGTGTGAGTTGTGCAGCTGAAATGGTGGCCTAATCACCCAGGAATTGTGGGATATCTTGTGCGATTCTCTGGGAAGCCCACTTTTAAATTGCCTTTTGATTTTGGGTTCTGCTGGGATAGATTATAGTACTGTGGGATCTTAAGAATCTCACTGCTGAAGAAAATCCAGGAAGGGTTGGATCTAAGCGTTTCTGGCTGTGGAAAAGATGCCCAGTTAAGAATCCCACACGGTGTTTTAGTGTTGGCCTATAATACCTGCCGAAGACATTGTTCGATGTCAGTTTTATTATGAGCTTTTGTATATTTACTTACAAAATACTTATATGTGACTATTCTGTTGCTGAATGTATTTTTAGTTACTTTATAATGTATACATATTGTCAATTTGTAGATTTATTTATATTTCATCAATGATTTTGGCATCCAGGAGCCAACCAGAGGTCAAGGTAAGCCTGGGATTTTGCCTTGTGTCTGGCTGGGGGCAACGGGAGGCAATTATAGGATTTTGTTTAGGATCTGCATTGCTCTTAACAAAATCTTTTTCCAAATCTTTTATTGTAAGAATATTGGAATTGCTTTATTTGTTCTCCTGAATACAAGCTTCTCTATGGTTATGTGGCTACTTATACCGGTGTACATATACATTTATGATATATTTATGTGTTACCTTTTAAGTTGGTCAATGTTGTTTGGAACTGTTCATTGTTGATTGTTTTGGAAATAATAAAATTAATTTTTTAAAAAACTAGGGGTGTGCATGAATATTCGAAGTTACTCAAAATTAGATCAAATCTGGCCAAATTTCGACATTTGAATCGAATGTCCATAAATTCAAATTTAAAGATACAAATGAATTTCGAATTCTGGATCGATTCTTTCGAATTATCCAGATATTCATACGTGTATGGGTTCGTACATGATGTGTACTTGCAGATATGCATCTTTCCCGCATCCATATGTACAGATCCTTACGGGATGAAAACAGGTTGCATATGGGATAGCTACGGACGTGTACGGATACGTATGGGTTGCATAACGATGCCTATGGGCACATACGAATGTTGTCGACATTCGTAAGTACAAATTTGAAACAATAATTGAAAAGTATAGATTCAAATTTGCTTAATTCGACTCGAATTTGGTTACACTTGAATTTTAAAGATTTGAATTGAATCACATTTTCAGGTATTTGAATCAAATCAAATCCCGAAAACTGCATTCGTGCACACCTCTACTCCGAACCATCTAAAGGCAGCCTAACTAAGGGCATTTTTGCACCTTCTTAAAGCACAAAATGTGAGGAAGATCAGGGATGGATTGGGTGCTCACATCTCGAATGTCCAGCTCATCCCAAACTTACCCGGCACTTCACAAAGTGTGAATGCTGCTGTACTAGCTGTAATTGCTTTGCTGCAAGAATGGCCAAGCGCCCTGGCCATTGCTGCTGCAGCTGGGCAATGTGGAACACACACACACACACACAGGTGCTTTCTGGCATGTTCAGCCATGTCCCTAGACATGGCTAATATAGTTTTCAGTGCTCCATCACTATCCAGCTGGGGTGGTGGTGGTGCTGCTGCCCAGCACACTGGAGCATCCCCTGACCTCCCCTTAGGCAAGGTGTGAAATTGGTCTAATACTGTAACTTCAGAAAGAGCATCCAGAAGACTTACGGCTCTCTCACAGAATCTTTTGCATCTAAGGGTGTTTTTCCACTGGCAGAAAGTACCCATTTTTGCACCCATTAAGGACCCATTTGGGTGTGAGCCAGATGACCCCATTTCCACCACAGCACTCATTTGGGACCCAGTTGTTTCCACTGCTGCTGGGGAAATCCAGATCAAATGGGTACTTTCTGGCCTTTAATTTGGATTTTCTGTAGACCCCATTAATGGGGTCTACAATGGCATCTTCAGGCAGAAAATTTGGATTAAAGGGAGCCTGTTTCCACTAGAAACAGGCAATGGGGTCTAGAGGAGGCTAGGCGGAGGGGGCACCCATGGGGGGAGCTCCAAAACCTAGGCTTCAAAGTCATTTTGAAGCCATTTCGAAGTTACTTTGAAGTTGCCTTCGGAGATTAGCAAAGGCTCCAAAGACAAACCTCAAGAACAAAGGGAGAACAAAGCAGACTGTTACCTTCAGGCATAGAAAGAGGTGCATATTAATGAGGCTGACTCATCCCTGCTCACAAGGAGCTAATTAATATGCACGCTCTCGCAAGGGGTTTGTCTTCTGAGCCTTTGCTAATCTCCAGAGTTGCCTTCGGAGGGACTTCAGAGCCTTTGCTAACCTCCGAAGGCAACTTTGGAGGGACTTCAGAGGGACTTTGGAGATTGCACCCCCTGTCTCCCAAAACACCTGGGGTGACAGGCAGACCCCTTGTGGGTCAATCCGGATTTGCAAATGGGTGCTCCGGTGTTTCCACAGCAGGGAGGCTAGCACCCATTGCTATTGGGTGCTAGACCACCCATGGAAACACATTGGGTACTTCCCTTAATCCGGATCTACTAGATCTGGATTAAGGGAAGTACCCATTCCTTAGATCCGGATCTTCTTAGGTCCAGATTAAAGGAGTGCTGTGGAAAAACACCCTAAAGCTGCGTTCACACATGCGTATTAATCCATATTCTGCAAAGTGACTAGGTAATTTTCTTTTCCAAAGTACTTTTCTGCACTTACTCAAGCGGGACGGCCAGGAGCTGCTCTCTCACATGGCGCATATCCACTGCACACAGCCACTTCAATCCTAGCAGCAGCTCAGCGTGTGCTGGAATGTCCCCTGGGCATATAGCTCTAGAGTACATAAGCATGCTCTGCAGCTATGCTAGCATGGCTCCAGAAGGACAGAGCCCAGGGCAGGGTGGCAAACCTGCAGTTGTGCGTCTATCACTCAGTTGCCATGCTGACAGAGCCACACATGCCTGTTGCCACGGTGTGGTGATTTCAGCAATTGCACTTACCCAGCGCTTGGAGAAGCACTGGGTAAGTTCTGGGTCCATCAGACGTCACAAGATGTGCATTCCTGATGCATCCCAGAAGTTCATCGGCCTACGTGCTTAAGTAAGATGTAAAAAGGCCCAATATCTAACCCAATGCAGATTTCCTGGACTATATTATGCTGAAAAAAACCAGCTGTTGCGACCTCTTCCTTTAAAAGTGGCCTGAAGCTGGATTAAAACTCAGGTGTGGACACAGCCAGTGAGACATTTTATTATACAGTATTCTACTCAAACATTTACAGAAACATTTGGTCATTATAGGTACACTTTTTTATTTACATTGCTGTTTCTATAAAGTATAAATCTATGTTAAGAGATTTACAAGGTTTACTTTCACCCCTAGAAAAATGGGACAAGGTGCAAATGGCCGTGCATTTCATTTCTTGAAAATGGTTATTATCTGCTGAACGCCACTTGAAGCAGCTTAAAAGGAAAATAAAAGTCCTTGAGGTTTACAAGATAACTTCTTCAGAGGATATGCCTCATATGAGCTAAATTAATACATTCACCTTCAAGGTCATATAAATCAATTTCATTAAAATGCTGCTGAGGCCAATTTATACTTATAGTACATCTTTCGTCCCTCTGGGATTTTGGGTCCCAACTTCACCTAAGACAATAATGCTTCTAAAGGCCATTTGCAGAGAACTGAGAGCGAATGAAGGTTTTAGCTTTGTCTTCTGAATGAGGATTCCCAGAAATGATTGGGTGTGTGTGTGTGTGTCACTATGTGAGACTGCATGCAGGACTTGATGGATTGTGGCCTGATCCAGCAGGGCTCCTCTTATATTTTTATGTTCTTATGATCACACGGCTACTGCAGAGTATAACCAACTGGTCAGTATTACACAGCATTGACCCAGATGTATTTGTAGGTTGTGCTGTGTGCCATTTTATATTATGCCAATCACCTGGCCATTTTGGCTGAGCACTCCGGAGAGTGCAAAATTCCTACACTTGTCCCTCTGTTCTTCCTACATTTCTGCAGCCGGACACTTACAACAGGAATATGCACATATACGACCCTCATGTCCCCTACACATATTCCTGTCACCCTAAGAAGTCTGTTTGATTATAGCCCAATCCAGAGTGAGAGAACTGGTCAGCAAAGTGATGTTTTCCTTCCACATTATCTAGCCCAGAAAATCCATTTTTGGCTTAGGCCCTGTCCCCATGCAATTGAAAGTCTGCTGGAACTCTTCTTTTGCCTCTGAGCGGCCCCATTCCAAGCTTTACAAGGCGCTTAGGGAGCTTAGGAAAGTGAGACACCCGCGATAAAATACGTGCACTTTAAAGAAGAGTTCCAGCACTCTTTCAGCGATTTGTGGGTTTTGCTCGCTATATCTGCCTTGAGGACGCTCCGTGGCAAAAGGGGCGCGGATTGCTTGCCTGCACACACAGCCAAAAAGCATTCACACATCTGAGAAATGCAGCAGGTTCGCTTCCTTTCCTTTGTAAAAAGAGCCAGAATTGCTCAGAATTGCAACATTGTTATCAGTGATCTGTGAAAGCCTTAAAAGAGAATGAGCGAAGGATCGCGCTGCCGATGGCTGCAGCCGCTGACTTTGCTGGGGCAGAAAGCCTTTTCTAACAGAGAACTGAGTGAAAGTAAGTGCTGAAAGTGAATGAATGAGCGATCATCTGCCTTTGCTAGGGGCGGGAAGCCGTTTCAGGAGACGGAGATCTGGCTATTTTTCCTTTTAACAAGAGAGGGGGCGGGGGGAAAAGATGCCCGGAAAGAGAAGACGGCTACCATGGGGACGGAAAGTCCGTTTAGATCGCGGCTACCATGGGGGCGCTTATTCCGGAAGTGGAGGGGACTTTTAAAGTCAGCTATAACAGAGTGACAGCAGAGGAAGCTGAGAGGGGCTAATAAGTCTTTTGGGGACAGGGCCTTAGACAATCTGGAAAGAAAATGTCTTATCACTCTGTTGATATCTTCTTTCACTCTGAAAACTGTAAGTGTCTCTGGGCGCGTCTCCATGGTCTCTTTTTGCTTCCCTCTTGTGTCGGATTTTAAAAATGTGGGTTGTAATTCAAAATAAAGCATCCGCATATGGTTTGGTGCAACGCAGATTTAAAACGTACTTTCCTGTCTCCATGCAAACTGCTTTTTGTGAGCCCGCATCTTATTCTCCCTACCCCCCTCCCGCTGCAGAGATGAAAGGCAAAAACCTCAACTAGTCTAGATGGCTTTAAGGTAGGGTTAGACAAATTTATGGATGACAGATGTATCAATGGCTACTAGAACGACTGCCTAGGTGCATCTTTCAGGCTGGGGGGGGGGGACCGGGGCGCTTCTAAGGCCATTTGCTGGGATTCTAGAGCAGGAGAAGGTTTGTCCTTGTCTCTGCTTGAGATGCCCATGAGCATTTGGTGGGCCACTGTGTGCGACAGGATGCTGGACTAGATGGGCTGTGGCCTGATCCAGCAAGGCTTCTCTTATGTTCTTATGTTCTTAACTGAACCTCCAGAATACAAAATCATCCCTTTACTTGGCTGCCAAGAGTTCAAAGCAGTTACTGAAAGCAGCTCACTCTCTCCATAACTAATGCTTGCAACATAGTTACAAGCAAAACTGAAAGCAGGCTCCGGTCAGCTGTCAAATTCAGCTGCCTGCATTCACGTAATGGCTGCTGATTAGTGCAAAACCAGACCTGCGAAGGGAAACTTAGTTTCCCTTTGGAGGCTGCATTATTAGGAGGGGGAGGGAGAGATTTGCTTGCTGAGAAACAATCTCCGTGGTAATATTAATGATAACTAGTATCACCTTTCCCTCTTAGCAAGCACAAAATCTCTCTCCTCCTCCGAAGTGAAAATGTCACAGTTGGGAGCTCTGCTTGCCAGCGGAAAGAGCTGAATGCAGGCAGCTGATTGTGACAGCCAATTCTTCTGCAGATATCAAAAATGCCTAAGAATTCAGTGGAATATGGGAGAAGATGTGGAGAAAACATCTCCATGCTCCCAGGAAAACCCAGGGCTCCCCCAAAGTGCAGAGGTAGTCTTGTTTAAAGGGGGAGGGGGTTTCTGCCGCGGATTTTCCTCTGCATGTAGACGCTCAGAAGCACAAGAAGCTTTTTAACGGATTTTTCTTTGGATGTAGACAGGGCCTCTGTATCCAAAAATACATTTTTCCATTAGGACTCATGAGTAAAGGTAATGGCCCAGTTCAGTTGAACTCATAGGTGCCTCTTAAGTATGATAGGGGAGGACATCCCATAAGGCAAGTGCTGACACAGAAAAAGCCCAGCTGTGGGCCATCTAAGGTGCCAGTCTGGATTTTGTGTGATCCACAGCAAGATCTTTCCAGATGTAATGAAGCACAAGAACATAAGAGAAGCCCTGCTGGATCAGGCCACAGCCCATCTAGTCTAGCATCCTGCCCTGCACAGTGGCTCACCAGTTGTTTATGGGCATCTCAAGCAGAAGGTAAGGGGCAAAAACCTTCACTGGCTCTCAAAGGCTAGTAAATGGCGCTTGGAGGCACCCTGCTTGTCTCCCCAGCCTGAAGGATGTACATAGGCAACCACTGATACACCTGTTATCCATGAATTTGTCTAACCTAAAGCTATCTAGGCTGGTTGCTGTTACCTATGACCAAAATTATTTAAAGCCTTATATGCTACCTATCAAGAGATGCCCTCTGTTCTGGATCATAGCAAGGCTTGGACTGGAGCAACACCATCTACACTGTGATGGCTGTTCTGGTCTAGCTTCTCTGTCAGTCCTGAGGTTCACATGAGCTTTGGAGCTGACCTCCACAAGCCCTGACATCCAGGAACTAAGGTTCCTGGTCTTGGACCCCTCCAGATGACGCATTTAGGCAGTGCAGTAGGGCACACCTTCTGCATACCTCTGTGATCTCGATTAACCCCTGCTAGCATGCTAATGAATCTGTTTAATCAAGTCCATTGGTGATCCTGTTCAGGAGCCTCCGGAGCTGGATTGCTCTCCATGGAACATGCTAGCAGGAAGCAGCAGCACTCTCTACTCTGCATCAGCATGCGAACAAAGAGCAAGGGTTATGGAGTTGTCTGGTCTGGAATTAAGGAACATTCAGAAAAGCCCTAAAGCTGTGTCTTCGGATGGCATTCAAAACAAAATGGAGAAGCATTAGGGGACTTGAGGACATATGAAGGGACTTCAGTCCCCCTCTAAGGCACATACAGTATGTGAGAAGAAGCTCTGAAGCTCTGCTTCTGCACTGAGCTGGGCCAGTGGTGGTGAAACATGCCATATGGTGGTGAAACATGCCATGGTTCTGAGGAGGCCAGTTTAGGAACTGTGCCTTCAGTAATGATGGTGGAGCCATCCAAGTCCTTGCCAGAGCCACAACGACAGCTCACTCCAGTGAAAGAATGTTCCTGAGGACTCTCCCACCATCTGAGTAGAGTCGGAACCTTATATTGTGCAAATATAAGCCAAAGAGCCCATGAGGCTAGATTACTGCAAAAAATATACGTTATCCCGCCATTTTTGTCCAACTTTAAACAGGTTGGCATGGAAGTTGCTCATAGAAATTTGCCTCCTCCAACACCATCACTATTCATGGCAGCAATGTGTCTTCACTTCTCATACCTTGCATCAAAAATGCCTTTGAGGAGGAATTTTATGCCCTCAAGGTTACCATGGAGTAGCATCATGTACTTTCTTAGATCTGGATCTTCTAAATCTGGATTAATTGAAGGACCCATTGCTTAGATCTCGATCATCTTAGATCCAGATTAAGGGTGGTAAGTGTGGGAAAAAACCCCATGTCACCACCTATCTAGTCCAGCATACCCTCCTACACAATGGCCTACCAATTGCTTCTGGGCATTTCAAGCAGAAGACAAAGGCAAAACCTTCACTCGCTCTCAGCTCCATTAGAGGCATCCTGCCTGCCACTCCAGCCTGAAGAAAATGCCTACAGATATCCATTCTAGTAGCCACTGATACCCCTGTCCTCCATGAATTTGTCTTACACTTTCTTAAAGCCATCCAGGCTGGTTCCTGTCACCATCTCTTCTGACAGCAAATTCCATAGAACGATGACCCTCTGAGGGAAAAAAATCTTCCCCTTGTCTAACTCTGGTACCTATCAGCTTCACAGTCCTCTGGTCCTAGTGTTGTGTGACAGAGAAAAGAACTGGCAGTTAATGGGATGATAAGCCTTCTAAAATCTAAAGATTTTGCCCCTGGAGTTTACAAACAGTTTGTTCAGCAAGGAAAATATAAAAATGTGACTGGAAACAAGCTAGGACATGAAACCAAGGACCAAGAACTGTTAGTGCTTCAGCTTCTAAGAAATCTTAATTCTAATTAGGAAGCCCATAGGGGGGTCTTATGGCTCTCCACCCCCCGCCCCCCCTCAAAGGCTATAGCAAGATGGAGTGATAGTTCTTGAACCACAGGATCTGATATGTTTATAGAACAAAATAGAAGCCAGGAGGCATCTAGAAGGACCATGTTGTTTTTTCCAAAGAAAGAAAATAGCAAGCTCAACAACTATAAGGAAAGAGTGATCCCCACAAGGACAGATTCTGATTTGCAGGATGGCTTAGCAAAACCTACTTTTAAATAGAGTATTAAATATTTACCCCCTCCCTTTCTTTTTCCTGAAATCATCAGCGTCATAATTTCAACTTAGTCTCTTCAACTGTGCCTTCTATAAATAGCATCATTATGCTGCGGACAGTTGCTATGACACACACAGGTAGCGATGGCCATCACGGGGTGTCTGATGGTGTTGGCCTCAGGACACCAGAATTCGACGTGGATGGTTTTTGTTGTGTGGGGAGTGCAGCATCGTCCATCACTGCAGAAGCCACAGTACCGGGGTTTATACATCTGGACGCTAGTGCAGTTGTTATACCTCAGGTGGACAGCTGTTGGAGACTTCTTGGTTCGGACACATTTCTTCCCCTTCTAAAAAAAGACAAGAAGGAGACATGCAGTAATAGGGCATTTCCATCGCTTCCTTGGAATCCACATGTGACTTCTGGGTAAGTTAACAGACGAATCAAGATAATGCCATTACTCCTTTCTGCACTCACTGGTGATCCAGACTAAGGAGCTCATTAATCTGGATCATGGGTCTCCTGAATCACATGTAATGAGGATCAAGGAGGCCCTACCCCTACTGGTTTGACTTTGTCAACCTGTCAATTTGTTAATCTGTCCATTGGACGACCGATTAAGGAGGCCCTTAATCTGGGTCTTTCTGCACTTAGCTGATTAGTCTGCCATGAACTAGGGCTGGTAAACTTCTGGCAAAGATGGACCATTCGCACCTGTCATGAGGAATGTTTCCCCAAAGCATCCATTATTGGCCAGAAGTGCGAATGGTCCTCCTGTTTATCAGCCTGCGCCACAGCGCCCAAACCTGGAATTTCCACCTCCTCACTGCCAAGACTGGCCATTCTGTGATGTGCTTGGACACCACAATGGTTGGAGCAGTTTCCGGGTAAAACAGTCATGCTAAAAATACTTGAAAATAAGAAAAACTACACAAAGAAGGGGAAACTAAAATAACACACACAAAAAAAGCTGTCATAAAAGTCCCACTGCTTGGTTACCAGTTACCGGATGCTTGGTTACCAGTTTTAAAAACATGCAGAAAGGCCTTGACAGATGATCCTGGTCAAAATGTTACTGTTTTCTTAAGTAAGAAGAAGGAAGAAACTGCAGGAGCTGGAAGCTGTTTTTGATCTCCATGAGCCCTATATGCCTTGTATTAAGCCAGTGATGGCTAACCTTTTGAGCTTGGTGTGTCAAAATTCGCAAGAAAACCTAGCTTAACTCGGGTACTGTGTCACTTCCAGAAATATCCATAATTTTGTGATATTTGTAGCTCTAGTAAGAAAGTTATATTTTTGATATATGTATTTTATTAAAAGCAAAAATGAATAATTCTTTACATTTGCTAAATCTTCAATTGAAAGTTGGTATTTCGTACACTTCAAGAACAAGCAAGCACTACATGCCCAGGTGCCAGGGTGACCAGGTGTGTCACCTAAAAGGGCTTGGCGTGTCACCTGTGACACGCGTGTCATAGGTTGGCCATCACCGTATTAAGCAGTTGACTGATTCTCTCTAGTTCACTTCCAATGTCTGTCTCCCTGTGTGTTTTCTCTCCTAGCACAGTGTACTATTCTTGTTTCTTCTGAGAAAGCCTACAGTGAGTAGGTGAAACATGTGTAAAGACCGGGACTCATAAAGATTAGGACTTTTATGACAGGTTTTTGTGTGTGTGTGTTATTTTAGTTTCCCCTTCTTTGTAGTTCTTGTGCAGTTTTTCCCCCCAAGTATTTTTAGCATGACTGTTTTACCTGGAAACTGCTCCAACCATCGTACTGTACCCAATCATGAAAGCCTTAATTTGCTTGGACACCGTTGCAGAGGGGTGGGTTTGAGCAGAGGAACATATTGTGGCTGATCACATCAGCACTTGTGATTGAACGTGCAGTGTCCACTACTCGGTTGCTAATCAAACACCCCTCTTGTGACACAATGACTGGATGCCACTCCTGGGGATTGCTGGCTGGTCATTTCAGGGGTCAGTGATAAATCACTGCCGCCAACTCCACCATGCCTGCACGGACACTGCCTCCCCCACCCACCGACCACAGATAACCGGAAGAAGAGCAAATGGTCACACCACTGGATGCTTCAGGTAAGCTTCTGGTCAACGTTGGTAAAGGTGTGGAGCACAATTTAGTGCTCCACGCCTAATCAACAACTCGTGAACTTCTGGGGAAGCAGGACACACTTGGAGGCTGTAACTGCCTACTCCATATGTAGATGCTCTTTACCAGAAGTTCACTAATTGTTGACTACTGGCCTAAGTGCAAATAGGCCTCTGGATCTGTTGTAGACCTGTTTAATCAGGTCTACAGTTGGACCATGGTCCGTTATCCAGATTACAGGAAGTTTGTAGATGACATGCCTCTGTGATCTGGAAGTACTGGGAAGTGTTTTTGAGTGTCATGCCATAGAGCACCACTGAAAAGCAACCACTAGGCACTGAGGCTGTTGTTTCTCGTCTTCAGAGACATGGGTGGTGATAATGGCTGCAAAGCTTGTGTGAGCGAGCTTCACAGACTCAGGGAAACATGGGCTGGATCAGTGCTGACTGCGAAGATCCAGCCCTGATCCAGCCCAAGCCTCCAAGTAATCCAGATCAGAGGGCCTCTGGATTACCACATAATCCAGAAAAGTGCAGAAAAGACTCAGTTTAGCTATATAGGCAATATTCAAAAGGATAATATATCAGCCAGAACCTTTGCTTGGATGGTGGTAACTGGAGGAAGGCAGGAAGAGACATCTAGAGGAGGAGAAAAATCTCACCTTGCATCAAGGAACAGCATAACTAGCGGCAGAATATATTTGCCAGAATCACCACTCTACGTCCCATTCAGGAGACATGGAGGGATTTAGCTTTAGCACACTCCTTGGCTTTGTTCAGTTGCAAAGACATCAGTTGCACGCGGTACATTAAGCCTTCTATTCTACCTTGGTTCCACACCCTCATGCTATACCCAGGTCCAGCTAACCTTGAGTTCTCAAAACAACTGGCAGCATCTAATATGAAAGCTAACTAAGATGGCTGAGTTGGGGAAAGAGAACATAAGAGCAGCTCTGCTGGATCAGACTACAGCCCATCTAGTCCAGCATCCTGTTGCACACAGTGGCCCACCAATTGCCCATGGGCATCTCAAGCAGAGACAAGGGCAACCCTTCTCCTCCTCTCGAATCCCAGCAAATGGCCTTAGAAGCCACACCACTCTCTGGGCAAATTTGCACTTTGCCTCCTGTCACTGGGAGACAAAGTGCTAGAATGTTTTAGGTGTCCACATTTGCGGACACCTAAAGAATGTGTAGTTTAGCCAGCACTTTAAAAGATATCTTTAAAAATTCATGCAAAAGACTGTGAGCTGGATCTAGCTTTGAAGCAGCATTTACCAAGAAGGAAGGAGGTGGGAGGAGGAGGAGGAGGAGAAGAAGAAGGAGAAATTTGAAACTGCCCTTCTACTCAGTTGGTGTGTTATGAAATATTGAAGCCAACGTATCTGGTGTCGTGTCATATTGTTGTGTTACTGTATATAATGATGATGATAATAATCATGTACTTTCCCATAGAATTAGAACTTTAAATTGTCTTGAGAAGGGCTGATAAACCTAATGGTATAGGCCTCAAGCCATCGACTTTTTATCAGCCACAGCATTTTGGCAACTTTGTGCTTACAAAACCACAATTCAAAAATTTAATTCTTGTTACTATGACACTCCCTTTTTCCTTTCTTTTAAAAAATCATTTATTATTCAGCTCATCTTTGTGAGCAGTATCAGGCCTATTGTAACCTTAATTCGATCCTTTCTCAGAGAAGAGAGGAATTTCACCACAGTGTAGCTCAGAAGGTCAATGATTATCTCATACCTAAATCCCCATGTGATTTCTAGAATCATTAGTGTAAGGTTACAAGTTGTAGGTATTTCACAACTTTGAAGCCTTCCTGACAGGGTTTTGACAAATTTCAAAGGTTCAAGATGTTCTGCTCTTGACCAGGAATGTGTATGGTCCACTGCACTGCCATATTCCCCCTGACCATTGTTTTTCAGATGATGGAAATTAGGAGAACACCCACCTGGCCCTGGTGGGTTTTCGTATCAGCTAGAGGTTGATACCTACCTTGTCTGGCACTTGGCTGTATTCACATGGCCGCACCTCACAGAGCCTGGTCTCCTTGACCATTTCACACATTGGATTCTTGTTGGTGACCCGAGTGGAGAAACCCATTCCACAGCTCACAGAACATGCACTCCATTCTGTTGTCTGCTCAATACAGTTAGAACTTGAATCAGATGTTTCAGCTCCTAGGGTGGCTTCTTGTCTGTATGCTGAAGGAAGACCACAGGTGATTATTGAAAGAAAAGAAGCTAAGAGGAACCGTGCTGGATCAGGCCACAGCCCATCTAGTCCAGCATCCAGCATACCTATTGCTTACGTCTCAAGCAGAAGATGAAGGCAAAACCTTCATCTGCTCTTGATTCTTTTCACATTACCTTTAGAAGCATCCTGCCTGTCTCTCTGACCTGGAGGCAAATCATTCCACAGAGACATTAGAAAGGGATTTACCAAACAATGCATGGAAATACTGCATCTTTACAGAAGCTACTATTTCCCTGGAATGTGGGTTGACAGATGGCAAGGGCTCCTTCAGTACTGCACCAGAACCAAATTTCCAGGAAACTCATGTGTCCAGCACTTTGTCTTTTTTTCTTTTAACACACATAGCAAGTTCCCAGAAGTTCACTGTAGAATAGTGCTGAAGGAGCCCCATCAGACACCTGGGGTCGATTCGCACTTCAGCCCATAGTTGATAATTGGCAACATCTGGGCAAGAGACATTTACACATTAAAATTGCCTCCTACCTGCCCTGAAGTTCCCTAATCGTGCTCCATAAGCCTACTAACCTTCCCTAGAAGCTTGCCTGTTGCGTCCAGCCGGTGACCATTTGCTCCACTGCTGGACGGGGAGGTCACAGAGCTGTTGCGCAAGTGTGCTGGCAGCTCTGCTGACCTCCTGATGCAACTGTGACTATGCAGAGCGTCAGCGTCATCATGGTGATGGTGCTGACGCATGCGCAGTCACAGAGGGCTCTGCACTCAAGATGGTGGCACCCTGAAGAGGATTGGCCTGGTGACCGAACAGAGGTAAGTATTTGATCGTGTGTGGGGGGGAAGCTAGTCAACATTAGTTCATTGCATGTCTTTTCTGTCCACTGGACAGGAGGGAAAGTGCAAAATCGCCCTTGGTTATACAGCAACATGCCAGCATAGTAAAGAAAGTGCACGATAACCTGCCCTGTCAACAAATGAATTTAGGAGGAAAGGTGATAGACTGACAATGCGCCAAGATGGTGTAGGCACTCTGAGCTTGTCTTGCCCAGTGAGAACACATTATCTTCAGATGCATTAAAAATGCTGGAAGTGTTAACAAAACGTGAGCTTCTCAGGGTTTGGTGCCTGTTTCACTTTGACTACAGCAATCCATAGCTTACCAAAGCTGCTCTGAAGTACATAGGACAGATGAAGCACTCTTTTTGGTATTTTTGGCTGTTGTTTCTAAGGACTGAAGCTAGGGTGCTCTGCATGCATGACAGATTCTCTTATGATTCATTTATTATATATCTATATGCTGCATGATGTATATTTTTTACTCTAAGCTAGTGATGGCAAACCTTTTGAGCTCGGTGTGTCAAAATTCGCAAGAAAACCTAGCTTAACACAGGTGCTGTGTCACATCTAGAAATATCCATAATTTTGTCATATTTGTGGCTCTAGTAAAAAAGTTATATTTTTGATATATGTATTTTATTAAAAGCAAAAACAAATAATTCTTTACATTAGTGACTTTTGTTGCTAAATCTTCAATTGAAAGTTGGTATTTTGTACTCTTCAAGAACAAGCAAGCACTACACGCCCAGGTGCCAGGGTGGCCATGTGTGTCACCCAAAAGGGCTTGGCGTGTCACTTGTGACACGCGTGTCATAGGTTGGCCATCACCGCTCTAAGCTGTTGTTGTTTCCTAGCTTTCAGTTTTCTGGAAGACTTTGAGAGTCCATCCATCCATCCATCCATCCATCCATCCATCCATCATCTGAATTTTTATCCAGCTCTGTACCCAAAGATCTCAGGGCAGGTTACAGCATTAAAAACCAGTGAACATATAAAATGAACATATTAAACTAAAACAGTGCTTGAATATTATGACACAGACATAAGCATTGCTATAGTGTGCTGCTGTGGAACACTGGGTTGGGATTTGGAAAAATCAGGTTTCTATTCCCATTCAACCACCCAGTCGCTAGGGGTATAGAGGGCCCAGACTGTGGCTGGCCCTTTCACTGCCTTGGCTCAGGAGAGTTCAGCAATGCAATGTAGTGTGGGGAAGTGAGAGAGGGCACTGTGGGATGGCAAACTTAGCAGTACAAAGTTTGTGATGGAGCAGCACAACACAGTACCCTTGCTTTTGTTCTGTGGTTCAGATCAACTGCTGAAACATCCCATACCAAAGATGTGTTCAAATATAACAAGAGTTGTGCCACAGAGGTGCCTCAGAGAAACAGTGTGCAGTCCTTTCTAGCACAGCATGTTCAGGAGAGGGGGAGGGCAGACTGGTGTGTGAACAATCCCACCTCAAAGCTGCCTCTGAGGCACCTCAAAGATGATGTGTGTTTTTTGCTGTGTCCGATCACTATCCAACCCCTGCAGTTTTTCCAGTCACCTTTCTGTCAGACTGACTGACAAGGAGGCCTAAGAACAGCAGCCTATTTTTCGCAATAAATGGTGTGCTTAAAGGGTCACATTGCAGGATGTAACTCTGTAGTCCTGAGACTCATGGGATGTGTGCTGGTCCTAAACATCTAGGACATTGAGATGGCAAAAGGTCAGCTTTCATTAGCCTAAGAACCATAGAACTTGATTGTTTTATGCACAGGGCCATAAAGTAATTTCAGTAAATAAATTTATTACTCAACAATTTTGTATGCAAACACTTGCCAAATCGTGAGAAATGGAGTACCAAGAAAACATCAGGTAGGTTTAAGACAATGTCTTGCTGACCTTGTAACATATTCTCAGGCTATAGAAATGTAAACACTATCAAAACTTTATGGGATGAAGAACTGAGCAGAAGGAAACCAATCAGATGAATGAAAATGAGAAGTAACCTTGGCATTCAGGTGAGACTGCTGAAAGGTAAAAAGACAAAGTATAGTACATTTGGACTTAGGACAGTCTCTGAGTCCATTTGCCCCACTGAAGCAGACATAAAATGCCATTTCCTCATTCTCTCAAAGCCTTTTCCCAGAGAAGTAAAGATCAGGGATAGAGCTGTTGTTCGGCTAAGTGAGAATGCGGTTGTACTAGTGGCAATTACATCACTGCAGCTATTGCCATGCATGCTGGCTGTTGCTGTGGCAGCCAGGCGACATGGCACACAACTGTGGCTGGGGAAGGGCACCTGCACCTGGAGGAGGATGCTAAGACCTCCAAGCACCCCCTTCCTTCCCTGACATTCCCTAATCATGCCCTACCCATGCTGCACAAGTCCTCCTGTTGCAACTATGGCTGCACATAGCATCAGTGTCGTCATGGCAATGGTGCTGATACAGGTGCAGTTGCGCAGGGTGCCACAGCCAAAATGGCGGTGCCCTGAAGAGGACTGGTCCCACAATCAAATCAAGGTAAGTATTTAATCACGGGGGAGGGGGGGAGAGAATGGCTAATGTTCACTAGTGCTCCAATATTGGTTTATCCAGCAGACGGGGAGAGGAAGGCGAAATCACTCCTGGGTGCTGCTAGCATGGCTGTGGAGCATGTTTTAGTGCCCCAATGGTTTCAAGACCAGTGGATGGTCCCCCACGCTTTGAACAAGTTCCAGAATGGAAGGGGCTCCGTGCAGTGTGAATCCTCCAAGCAAGAGCATCCCTGGACCTTCCTTTTAGGCAAGGTGCGAAAAGGCCATCACACAAGTATTTTTCCAACCCAGGTGAACAAATAAGGCTGCAACAACTCATACAGTTAGAACCAGTTGGTGGAATGGGCAATATCACTTTCTGTTATATTTGGTGATGTGTGATGTATCCAGGGGTCTTCTGATGCACACTGATGCGGTCTCTAGATGGTGAGAGGAAAATGTAGGATCTTGTTTAGAACCTGCAATTGCCTCCTGGCATTTCTACCAACCAGCAAGGTGAAATTGTGGGTCAGGTCTTGGTCCTTACCTTGTCTGGCACTCTCTCCCACAATGGCACAGTGGATACTTCCAGGTATTCCAAAGTATGAAATTCCTGGGAATGCACATGGGCTGCTCCCTTATACTTGCACAGTTTGTATTTTCAGCATGAACAGTTGTTGGAGAAAGCACCCAGATAAGGTAAGCAATATTATTTTGCGAATACCCAGGTTTAGAGTTTTCTGCTCCCCAGAATAGCAATATTCCAGGATTTCACCAGGAGCTATATTGGGATTGCAAGTGGTATGTGTGGCAATCCCAATATAGTGCTGGGATAATCTGTGGTTTTAGAACGTAGCCTAAAAAGCACTAATAAAAGCATAGCAGGGAGAGGATGAGGCTAGAATGTCTGGGTGGTGCTTGCATTTGAGGTTAGTATTTTAATGAGGTGGCAGACAGACAGGGTCCTTGAAAGGACCTTCAAATATGAAGGCCTGTTACCTGCACACTTAACTGATAGTCCATTTCACCACCTGACCTGACTCTGCTCAATGTGTGAACGTGAGCACATTTGTACTTATCTATAGGGCACAGATTGGGGCACTTTGGGGCTCTGTCTGCATGCCAGGCTGCTGCCCCTGTCCCAGAGTGCCCAAGAACATCCTGGCCTCAATCTTTCACAGATAACTACTCCACACCTTTACCAGGAGTATCTAGTATGCTCCTGGTAAGCTCCCAGATGCAACTCCTAGTGTGATGGATCTCAGGTAGTACCATTTAATCTGTACTATCAGACGGACTAAGGGGTTTGATCCAGAACATGGAAGCCATGCAGCCAGAACACTTCCATGTTCTGGGATGGCATAGCATGGCCATGCACTGCATCACAATTGCCATAGCAATGACATAAATTGCTGAGGCCATTGCTATGGCGATTTGCATGGTCCATGATGCCAGCATTCACTGTGTGAATGCCAACCACTGCTCCTGAACCTGACTTCACTGTTTTACTATCCTGTTGAAGTTAAGTGTGAAAGGCTGTGTCACTATTTCCTTGATGACAAATTCAACTAGAAATTAAAGTTCCTACCCTCAGAGCAACAAGGGGACCCATTTTAGCAGCACAATTTGGTGTGTTGCCAAAATGGGTCCCAATGGCCATCTGGACAATGAAAGCATGTGCCTTCTGCATGTCTCTATGGTCTGGACTTAAACCCACACTAATTTGATACTGGGGACTACTGGCGATCCAGATCAGGAAGCTTCTAATCTGGATTATGTTCTGTCTGGTGCAGACAGAGTATATTAACATTTACCAGCCTTCTTTGATAAAACTACCGTATCAGGCTGGTAAGGCCACAGAATGGTGGTGGCCATTTGTGCTACAAGCATTTAACAAACCTTGTACTTGGCCAGCAGCACTTGTAGTACAAATGGCCAGCTTGGAGTGATCTGGACCACCAAGGTAACATCTGAACTGGCTTCTGGTACACTGTCAGAAGTTGCCATGGCAATCTTGTTATGCTGGAAGTGATGTGAACCCACCTTTCCGGGAGTGATTCAGATGCTTCTGGACAGGCTGTGGAATGCTTTTTAGCAGTCCACAGCTGGATCGCTCCAGGGCCAGGGTTATCTCACTCTTGGATGGTTGCAGTGGCAAAGAAGTGCATTTGATTCTGACCCGTGAGCAGATAGAAGCCCTCCAGCAGGGAAGTGCACAAATGCCTGTACTTACCAGCCATAGCAAACCCTCCGACATCGACGTCTTCTTTAGGGTCACATGACCATTGCTCACAGCATTCCTTGGGCACTTCAATTTTCCTTGGGAAGGGGCACTCTGGGCCAGGAAGTAACATCTCAAGGTTACAGCGAGGCACACAGCCTATCTGCCCATCTCGGCAGGTGCAGTGGTATTTACAGTTCGGCTGGAAGGTCTCGCCACTTCGATAAATGATGCCATCAAAAACACAGTTGTCTCCTTCAATGTCTGAAGCAAAGGAGGGAAGGTGTCAAACTGTATGCAGACTTTAAACGTCTGACCTAACTAAGCCTGATTTAATTACCCTTCGATTTGTTCCACTTGCTGTGAAGAAAAACTATGCGCGGACTAAAACATAAAGACTGGTTCCAGTAATTCCCTTCTCTTAAACACTGCAATCAACACACCTTTGCTTCAAAACAATGGTATCCACTAGAATACTGTCCCCATATGCATAGCTTTCTATTTTAGCAATAAAATATTCAAATGCATGCAAAATGCCTATCATGAAACTATAGTAGGAAATACAGTACCAGTTAAAAAACAAACAAACTCATATCAGATCTTTTTAATCAGTAAAAATTCCCAGTCAAGATGCCTCTTGGTCAAGACTCATTTCCCCCACTTTCTTATAAGATGCCCTTAGGCAAACGAATGCTTTATTGCAAACTCTGGGAATGTTTCTTCTTCTTTTAACCACACTTCCCATGATCCTTCAGTATAGATGTAAGTAGACAATGGTCACTGGTTCATTAGATTTATAGCCCGGGTCTTACAAATCTTAGGGAAACAGAAAACAGAAAGGATATCCTATTTTCGTAAGTACAGCAACAGAGAGGAATTTTCCATAGAAAGCTCTAAAAAACGACATTTTGAATTTTATTCAGTCTTGGCACGAAACTGAAAAAAGGTGAAAAAATTTATTCAGCTTCTATCTAGACAGGGGGAATATCACACTCTTATGGTGCTGCTATGGTGAGGTTGCCTCCCATTTTATAGGCAACCCCCAACGTAACCCCACGATTTCCCCTTAAAAAGAGTGAAGATCTTTTGGTGGAAAATCCAGTGCTGGTCTTGGTTTTTCCAGAAGCGGCACTGTCTAGGCTGCCTACTTGCCACAACTGCTGTGTCCAATGCACATGTGTGGAGGCTGAAACAGGCATCTACACATGCACAGAGGTCCTATGACCGTATCAAGTTTACAAAAGATTAAAATCATATAAAACACACCAGGATAAAAACAAAAGAAAATAGAGATAACATCATTATTTGTCCCAAGTATATCCGTACAATAATGATCTATGAAGCGCAATACAGTGTAGCCAGGAAATGGTAATGGTGGGGAAGCAAAACCTTGCATTACTGGTTCCTAGGCTGTGTTCACACCTACATTTTAATCCAGCTTCAGTCCGCTTTCAGAGTGGAAGAACACAGCAGCAAGGTGACTTGTCGTTTTGCTTCCATGTTATCTAATTCAAAAGTGTATTTTCTGAGTTAGACAAAACCAAAAACAAACAGCTTGTCGCTTTGCCAATGTGTTATCTTACTCTGAAAGTGGACTGAAACTGGATTAAAATGTAAGTGTGAGCACAGCCCTAGTGTGATATCCAGCCACTGTCTGGAGGCAGTGTTAGTGTTAAATTAGGAATTCTGAAGGAGCCACCTGAAAGGAACAATGCGGAATCCTTTTGTTCCCCATGGGGTAGCAGTCCAAGGGAGGGAGAACTCCCTGCCAGGCAGGTGGGCAGCGGGAACAGCAGTGGTAGGAGTGAGGAAGATCTTTGGGCTGACCCTTGCCTCCCACCAAGCAGCTGAGAGGTGGGAGCAGTGAGGGCTAAACCTCTAATTTTCCCCTCCTCTTTGGCAGTGAAATCTCTGACGGTCAATCGATTCCACAAACGCTGCAGTTAAAGGGAGGAATTGGTTCTTTTTTGCCAGTATTGCTCCTTCTCCTGAAACTCGGGCCCTTCCGGCGCTTACACATCAGTGCTAGTACACGTCAAACCACTTCCTCCCCCACGTGCCTCTGGGCACATGTCTGGGTGCCACCATCATCTCTTCGGGTGCCGGTGTCAGTGTGCATGCACCATCACCAGGACAACCATGCGCCAATTTCCCAGGTCACCTGACGTGCCAGTGCGCTTCTGCAGCATGTCAGATTACTCCCCAGCATTCGGAAGAGGTGGCATCTCTGGTGGCCAGGAAAGGGAAGCTTTTGGATGGGTGTGGATGTCCTGCACAACCGCTAGTGAACACTGGGGTAGCTTCTGGGATGACGGGAGCCGTTTCTGATATGGAAATGGCTCCTGCAAGTGCAGATGATGCTACCTAGAAGCCACTCCAGTGTGCACTACTGAGCCAAGTGTGCAATGGTCCCTGGACTGAGGAAAGTCGCAGGCCAGATTCTAGGCCTCCTAGACTGCAGATTAATGCTGTTCAAGGAGGCTCCAGCTCTGCTGGTCCTGCTTCATCAGCACTAGGTGGAGGCTCTTAATCAGGATCTCAGGTACTACCATTTAATCTGTACTACCAGACAGACTAAGGGGCGTGATCCAGAACATAGGAGGCATGCAGCCAGTACACCTCCATGATCTGGGACTACTGGAGGCTGCTCTTCAGTAGTACACCATAGTATGTCACCCACTAGGCCAAACTGGCAAGACTCAATGATTCCATAAGCGGAAGACATGCTTATGGCACAGTGTGATTGGCCAGTGCGGACATCATTCAAGGCCCATTTCTGTTGACAGTGGGCGTAGCAGAGAGGTAAAATTTCATAGCAGCTACAGAGTCTGTGCTTGACTATGTAGGCAGCTATGACAGATGCGCATGGCTACATAGATGTGAGTGACAAGGCAGAGCCGGAGCTGCCCCAGGGCAAATGGTGGTTGCTAAGTTCAGCCCCGGACCCCACTGCCACGATCACAGTGCGAATGGGTGCCCTCAGATCAGGTCTCCAAGGCAGAAGACTGGATTGAAGACACCTTTAAAGGGCTCCACAGGAAGCTCAGATTTAAGGGCCTGAGGACCCCATTCAGTCTGGAGTTCCCTTATGCTGGTGTGAATGGATGGGGTCCTGTCTTACTGATTGGTACCAATTGGGTGCCTAATGGGTTATAAATGAGTGTTTCCTGCTAGTGGACCCCTCCCCTGGACCAATGGCTCTGGATTTAGGAAGGTCTGGTACGGACTAGTACTCTTGTGTAGGCAGTGGTGTCCGAGACTACATTGTGCCATGATCTGGACTACCTGGCCTTTCTGGATCTGTAGGTCCACACTGAGCATTATTCCATGATATGCCTCAGAATAGGGTCCTGTCTTCCACATGTCAATGCAGACTACAGCAGATCCCATGTGTCCTAGTGTGTGGATGGCAGAATCCTATTCTGGGGCATATCCTGGAATAAGGGCCAGTGCCAACTAGGCCAAGAGAAAGTGACTGGTTCAAAATCATCCAGTGAGGTGGAGAGATAGCTTCAGCCTAGGTACCTGCATTTTTCTGCTGGTATTATAAATCACTGAATGAATGATAAATGAATGAATGAATGAATGAATGAATACACCAGCTTTAGGATTTAATAAAGACATGCCAGTAGGCACGCAAAGTGGAAAGGGTATTTGTGGAATTTTCTGTCTTAGACGCCAAAATTATTTGGCAGACCCTAAATACAATGGTTCTTCTCTTGGCAGAAGCTTTGCAGGAATGCAACTGCTTGGAAGGCAGAAAACTGCAGGCCCAATCTTTCCAGATGAAGCTAATGGTAAACTACTTCCACATCTAAGTTTTTTAAAAAAAACTTCTTGGAAGTGCTTACGAAACCACCAGGAGTCAAGCTTGACACAAGGGCATTTGTATCTTTACTTTTGTAACAAATGGTAGACACTGCTTGACTCTCTAAACATTGGGGGAGGGTATAAACTATGGACCTGAAACTGAGTAATGAGAACATGGGGATAAGCACCTTCTGCACACCTTTGTGTTCTACATTCAGCTCCACTAGTATGCTGGAAGTCCTTGGGACTGAGGTGTTCCAGACCCAGGTCTGGGCTTCCTGGTCTGGATCATGCTTCATCCTGTGTGGATGGAGTGTACCAATGAGGCTCTGAAGAAATGAGGTCCTTCATAATGTGTAGACACATGAGGTCCTGAAGAGGGCCACGAGAGATCCCGTTCCAAATTACTGGTAAGTGCAGAAAGACCCTTGGCTAGAAAGACTGATACTCCCTGGGCTGTAAGTCATCTGTATCTGCTACTTTGTCTACTGAACTTCCTATGAAATGCTCTTTGCTATTCGTAGATCATTACTGTACAGTTGATAAACATCCAATGATCAACAATAATCATGAAACAATAAATACAGGCTTGGATTGCAAACCACAAACAATTTTCAATGGATCAGGAGTGGTGTTTTTTGCCCTGTCCTAAGAGAACATACAAACATAAGAGGAGCCCTGCTGGATTAGGCCACAGCCCGTCTAATCCAGCACCTGTCTCACACTGTCATTCACCAATTGCTTCTGAGCATCTCAGGCAGAAGACAAAAGGCAAAACCTTCACCAGCTCTCGAGTCCCTGGAAATGGCCTTTGGAGGCATCCTCAGAGGTGGCACCTAGGCATCCATTCTGTAGCCACTGATACCCCTGTCCTCTATGTATCAAGATAAGGCCTGCTGGATCAGGCCACAGCCCATCTAGTCCAGCATCCTGTCTCACACGATGGTCCACCAAATGCTCCTGGGCACCTCAAGCAGAGTTCAAAAATTTCACCTGCTCTTGACTTTAGAAGTATCCCAAAGTATCTCATTTTAGATCTGGAAAGTATAGTTTTGCCAGCCCTGTTGTGTATTATGAATAAATTTCAAGAGACCTGGAGGACCAAGTGGGACAACTTTGGGGCCAGGCTTCTCTATCCATACTATAATCAAGTCATATATGGGGTAGCAGCTAAAGAGGCAGGATGAAGCCCTCAATTTGGAGTGGAAATGGCTGCATTTTAAGATTCTACCACAATACAACTTCCAGTACCGCTTGACGTAGACCAAGTCTGATGAGTCTAATACATAAATTATTGAGGGCCACATATTTAAGACATCTCTGTTTTAAGAATAAACTCCCAAGGAAGTTCATGGTGCTTAGCTGCAGCGAATTTAGACGATGGGAGTTGTCATTCCAAACAGAGACATTGGTTAAGAAACTCTTCCAAAATCTGGTCAAAAAGCAGGAAGAAGTGAGATCTTTTTTGGGAGGTGATGACAAGGAGGTCAATAATCTCTCCACTTTTTCTTGCACAGTTCAGCTGTCCAATAATTACATGAATATATTATTGTTCAATACAAACCAAGCTCACCCTACATAATAAAACATACTTCCACATGAAGAAGAAGAGTTGGCTTTTCTACCCTGCTTTTCTCACCCATTCAAGGGGACTCCAAGTGGCTGACAAAGCTTCTGTTCTCCTCGCCACAACAAAACACCCTGTGAGGTAGGTGGGGCTGTGAGAACTCAGAAGAGAGCTGTGACTAGCCCAAGGTCACCCAGCTGGCTTCATGGAGGAGGGCGGAATCAAACCCAGTATTCCCAGATAAGAGTCCAGCTCGCTAATCACTAGAGCAAACTGGCTCACAACAAATACATGGACAGCAATACACATTTCTAAGCAAATTCATTTCATTTTCGTTTTTTTAATGGTCAGGGGCTACGCAAAGAGAGGCGGAATCATGCTCAAAGGGAATCACAGGAAAGGGAAGGGAGACAGTATCACTTACCCATACAGACCCCCAATCCGGGCTTGGTCCCTGCCCCTCGGTCACAGTAGAGGCCGCTGCCTTGGTCGCAAGGCATCTGCTGGGAACAGGATTCCCCCCTCTGACGTGCGCAAGTCATGCAACACGAGCAGCCATCCAGCACCGTTGGCACACCAGGTGCGCAGCGAGGGGGCTCCGCGGGGCAATCACAGGGCAGCTGGCACTCGGCCTCCTGGGCCCACACCTGCGGGGGGGGGGGGTAGAAGAAGAAGAAGAAGAGTTGGCTTTTCTACCCCACTTTTGTCACCCACCTAATGGGACTGAAAGCAGCTGACAAAGCTTTCTTCGTCCCACAACAGGCACCCTGTGAGGTAGGTGGGGCTATGAGAGCTCAGGAGAGAGCTGTGACTCGCCTAAGGTCACCCAGCTGGCTTTGTGGGGGAGTGCGGAATCAAGCCCAATATTCCCAGATAAGGGTCCGGGTCCCTAACCATCAGACCACACTGGCAAGACTCACTAGCACCAGCAGCAGCCCCCATGCGGCCATCATGGGACAGAAAGGAGGGGCAGGTGGGGCTGTGAGAGCTCAGGAGAGAGCTGTTGTGACTCGCCCAAGGTCACCCAGCTGGCTTCGGGTGGGGGGGGGAGGTGCGGAATCAAGCCCGATATTCCCAGATAAGGGTCCGGCTCCCTAACCACTAGACCACATTGGCAAGACTCGCCATCATGGGACAGAAAGGAGGACCCCGGCTCCCCGCAGCCCCCATCTCGACCAACCTCATCCACCGCCTCCAGGATTAAACAGGGGAAGAGCAGGAAGGAGGCGGAAAGGAACAGAATGCCGCCGCCGCCGCCGCCGCTGCTTCTGGCCCCTCGGGACGATCGCGGCGCCGTTGTCACCGGGGGCCTCAGCTGCTCTCCGCCGCCCCCCGAACCCTGCAGCCTCGCATCCCCCATGGCGAGGGATGCGCAGCGCCACACGCGACGCGCGCTTCCTCGCTCGGCAGCCTTGAGGGACCACTATATACAGCGCCTCCGGGGTCCTCGGCCTCCCATTGGATGGCGCTCGACCAATCCCAGCCCTCGCTGTCAATTTTGGCATCCTTGGGCCAGCGGGGCGTGTGAGCATGTGCGTGCGTGCGTGCGTGCTGCAGGGAAGCATTCATGGAAAGCTCTTCGGAATCTTGTATTTTTTTTAAATAAAAATAATAATAAATGAGACCTCGGCGCCGAACCGTGGATAGTCTCCACCGCCTTAGAGGTGGGGAGCGTGGAAAAAGCTGCTTGCCTGCGAGATCTGGGAACTGGCAGCGGCCGAAATGTCAACTATCGCTGTTGCCTCGCCCCTTGCTCGTTGCATTTCCATCCGGCGGACTCCTGGGTCTCAGGGCTGCGCTCCTAAAGCGATCGGTCTCTGCCAAGGGGACCTGGAACGAAGGCAAAGAGAACAAGGGATCGGTTTCAGCGACAGCCTCTTGTCAAAAAGCCCCGGTGGGATCCGAAAAGAAAGCCTGGGGAGCATGCCAGATCAAGTGTCCTCCTCCCTTGGGAAAGTGCGTAGAATGGTATTTGTTTGCCAAATATATTAACTCCGTAAAAAAATGGAATAGACTACGATAATAGAATAAATGCCTGGGAAGAAACCTTGGGGCTTCACGCTCAGTCGTGCTGAAGAGGTGGCCCTTGAGGGTGAGCCAGTTTGGTCCAGTGGTTAGGGAGCCAGACTCCTATCTGGGAATACTGGGTTCGATTCCACGCTCCTCCACGAAGCCAGCTGGGTGAACTTGGGCGAGTCACAGCTCTATTCTGAGCTCTCACGGCCCCAGTGTGCTAAGTTCGTCACCCTGCTGGGAGTCCTTAGGAGTTGTGTAAAGGTGACATGGAGAGCCAGGGTGGTCAGGTAAAGCACCTGAGATCCTGAGCCTCTAACTGCAGTTCCCAGCGCAGATGCATCCCCTCATCCTGAAAGCAGGGGCGTTTCTGCACTTGCTTTCCCATTCATTGGATGGAAATATTGAGTACAATTCTGGTCACCACATCTCAAAAAGGATACTGTGGAACTAGAGAAGGTGCAGAGAAGGGCAACCAGAATGATTAAGGGTCTGGAACACCTCCCTTACGAAACCAGGCTGCAACGTCTAGGCCTCTTCAGTCTGGAGAGACGGCGTTTAAGAGGGGACCTGATTGAAGTATATAAAATTATGCACGGTATAGAAAAGGTGGATAGGGAACATTGCTTTTCTCTTTCACACAATACTAGAACCAAGGGGCACTCTATGAAGCTGATGGGTAGGAGAGTCAGGTCTGACAGGGGGAAGTATTTCTTCACCCAGAGGGTCATCGGCTTATGGAATGTGCTGCCGGAAGAGGTGGTGACAGCTACCAGTCTAGATGGCTTTAAGGTAGGGTTAGACAAATTTATGGATGACAGATGTATCAATGGCTACTAGAACAAATGCCTAGGAGCATCTTCCAGGCTGGGGGTGGGGAGGAACCGGGGCACTTCTAAGGCCATCTGCTGGGACTCGAGAGCAGGAGAAGGTCTGTCCTTGTCTCTGCTTGAGATGCCCATGAGCATTTGGTGGGCCACTGTGTGTGACAGGATGCTGGACTAGATGGGCTGTGGCCTGATCCAGCAAGGCTTCTCTTATGTTCTTATGAAAAGGTGCAAAAGAAACCAACGTGGTAGCCTAGCCCATGCATGATCAGTCACTTACCTGGGATTGGTTGCGTGTCTGATCCTCCATCTTGGTTTTGGTGCCCTGCATGACTGCGCATGCACCATTGCCATTGCTACGGCAATGCTGACACACTGAGCAAGCACAGTTGCACCAGGGGGTCATCTGAGGTCGCAGATTGCTTGTGCATCACCTCGGATGACCGCCTCAACTGGAAAAAGTGCAGATGGTTGCCACTGGACACTAAAGGTAAGGGATTGGTTGGGATTGGGGAAGACTGGTATGCTTGGGGTGTGTGATTTCATTCACCACAACTAGTATGCAATTGGGCAACCTCTAGGCAGGCAGGGGGCATTTGTAGTCTGTAAACGCCATCTGACAGTGCAGATGTACCTGCCCAGATGTCACCTGATCACGTACTATGGGCTGAAGTATGAATTTGCCTCTGAATGTAAGTGGATTATAAATGTGGTGTAGTTGGGTTAGTCCCTTTCTGCCTGTTTGCAGACTTAATCCATTACCATCTGAGACAGAGTCCTGGAGAATTCCTGTTAATGTCTTGCCTGAATCTCTTTATTCCCCCTTTCATTCCACTGGTCTTCACAGGCAAGGGAGAGCTTATCTCTTCTCCCCTTATGAGTGTGATAAATAATGGTGGACCATAAGCTTATCTTCCTCCAGGTTCTCCTTTTCGAGTTAAATGTGACTGATCAGCAATTTCAAACTATTTCTCTTAGGACTTGCTCTCCAGACGTCCAAACACACCCATAAAGGTTTGGTTTCCCCTTCAGTCAACAATTTTGTGGATTAAGCTATTTGTGGATTAGGGCCAGGTTGGAAGAAAGATGAGCTACAAATGTAGATATATCAAAGTATATTTATGCTTAGGATTATAAGAACATTTATTCCCCCTGTGTGGCTGAGTGATATGGGTGAGGCAAGAGCCTAACAAGTTGTGGCATTTATTTGATTAATTTTTTGAGGAGCAACCGAAGTGAAAATGTATATTGTCTTTTCCTCCAGTAGGCACCCAGGTTGGTTTACAAGGTATTGTTAAAAGACCACTGCACATAATTCAAATCAAAAAACATTATTGAAACTTGGGGTCTGTTGTGGCTCAGTGGGTCTGGATCAGACCAGCCACTGCACTGCCCTTGAAGCCTGCATGATTTTTGGGGCATCCTCTGAGGGGTCCAAAGAGCTAGGATTACAGATGCACATGAATAATATTTTTTTGCATTTATAGAATTGAATGTAAGAAAATTCATAGTTGTTTGAACAGATCCCCTTTGAATGTGGTAGGATTCTATTTGATACGAATGCATTCGTACAAATATCTGATACAAATAGATGTATATCCCATAAGTATCCAATGCATATCCACTCTGAAAGCATCAAATTTGCCCCAAATCCACTCTCAATTGATGTCAAATGCTTTCTGGATCCATTGCAGATGTGACTGGCGGAGATGCCTTTCCACCTCCCCAGTTCGCAAATGTTCCACTTCGTATAAATACAAATGTCAATGTACGAATGTCATAACATTTGATTCATATACAAATGTCCAAATTTGTCCAAATATTCCTGCACATCCCTAACTCGGATGTGAAGCTATGTGGGAACCCATTTCAGTGGCACACTAGGGCCCGTTCTTCACCAACTTCTAGATCTGGATCAAAGGGCCTCTGGTCTTGTACCTGGGCCTCTTGATCTGCAAATTAATGTCGACCAAAAAGGCCCCACCACCTATTAGTCTGGTTTGTATGTTTCACCCTCTGCCAACTGGGGCGATTTCGCGCTTGAAAGAATGCGCTTGGTGTGACGGACCAACATTGACTTGTGCTCACACTTGGCATCTTGAATGTGGTGCTTGGCGCAACTGCATGTGTGTCGGTGCCATTGTCACAGTGATGGTGATGCTCTGCGTGAATACAGTGGCGTTTGGGGTCATCTGAGATGCCAGCATGCTTGTGTGGCACCTCAGATGAACCCTTGCACCAGAAATGGTGTGAATGTCGCCAGCTGGACACATCAGGTAAGTTTTTAGTAAAGGTTAGTTTCCATGTGGTGCATGATTTCGCACATGATTTGTTTGCAATAGGTTAACATCTGGGCAGACAGGGGGTATTTCTAGACTGTAAATGCCTAGAAAGTGCAAATGCACCTGCAAATTGGCCTCTGCTTGACTGTATGGACCCCTCCATGGGGATTGGGGCCTCTATGCAGTTTTCTTGGCAGAGATACAGAAGTTGTTTGCTATTGCCTACTTCTCAGGGGAGGCTGGGTACTGAACTGGCAACCCTTTGCTATGCAGGCAGTTTCTTCTACCACTGATCTACAGCTGCTGCCAGCCAAGCTGATTATATTCTTTCAAACGTTAACATGACAGTACAGAGTTTGTTATTTGCTAATTAGAAATTGTTTTACAGATCGGAACTTTGCTCACCGCTACGAAGGCCAACCCAAGATGTTTTAACTGCCTGAGTCAGGCCAGCCAAATTGCTTTGGCACTGGAGGCAGGAAATTCCCAAACACCTTTTCTCAGTCCTTGGCAGGAAGAATGCCAAAGCAGCAAACAATTTCCTGCCCTTTGATGACACTCGTAATGTACTGCCTCAGGTGGCCACAGTACTTTACCTCTCAGAAGGGTTGGGCCTGCTGCTAACATCTGACTGGGAAACTAGTAAAAATTTAAGAGGCCAACTTTGAGAGACATGTGTCAGGGGAAGCTAACTGTAGCACATTCATTCTTCCCAAATGTTAACTTATGTTGACTATAAATAGCACACTAGGCATAGGCTGTGTTCAGATATAACAAAAGGGTCACCTCAGAAATGCCTCTGAGAGAGAGTGTGTGGCCCCCATGTTCCCAAACTTTCCCTAATCCTTCTCCAGCAGAGTCTTCAGGAGTGGGGGAAGCCTCAGATGGTTCTGCTCAGAATCTCATTTGGAAGCAATAATTGCAGTGCACATTTAGCACAATTTCTTACAAACGCTACTATTTGCACCTACTTTTCGTCCAAATTCTACCAGCTGTGCAAAGTACTAAAATACTGAAGTAGTTTTCCAAAATTGTCTCTGGTAAAGAACAAATTGCTTATTCTGGAGGTAAAGCAAATCTCAGAAGAACACTAAGCAATACTTCCTTCCTCTCTTCCCCCCCGCCCAGAGTAATTACCTTGTGTAAGAATGTTTAGTGATGCCAAGAATTTCCAGAGTATCTTCTCTCTGAAGCCTTGTACTCTTCAGCGATTGCTCAAGGGTGCCAAAAAACCTTAAATGGGAAGGGGACAGGCTCTTCTTACAGTTTTTTTCTTTTTTCTCGGGGGGGGGGACAGTTTTCCAATGGGATTGCAACTGGATCAATATGGAAGCACTTGGGCTAAAGTCCAGAATTTCAGTTTCATCTGGGTCATGGAAAACTCTTGGAATTACCATGAGCAACACCAAAGCCAGCACTGCACAGTGATTGGAGAGTGAGATGGGAGTTTGTGGGAAACCTAAATTATTCTGTTCCTTTGTGGGTGTCCCACAGGTGCATAACTTGGAGTTAATAGGAGAATAAAATAAGAATCAGGGCTGTGAAATCAGTCTGTGAAGGTTGTGGTCACACCTTGCTGAAATAATCCATCTTATTAAGAACCTGGACTCAAAATGCACTAACTCTGACCACACCAGTACCTAACCGTCCTTCCTCAGGTTGTTCTCATTTTGGGTTGTTTTGCTCGCACCTTTCTGTTCCCATCCTGAGACTCCCTTATGAGACTTTTTTATATCTCCACCCCTCTCCACCATCACAACACCCCCAGCGCTCTGATAGGATAAACATTCTATCAGTCAACAGCATGTAATCACACACTGGCAGAGAGGGAAGGCAAATTCATGTAGCATCCACCCACTATAGCACACTTCAGCCCCCTTTAGTCCTTTTCCCCAATCATGCCCCCAAAATGAAAACAGATTAACACTCTATAATTGCTTGAGATCTATGAAAATCAGGACTCATAAAGTACTATTGAAGGGAGGAAAATCCACAAATAACATGGATTGAACTAAAAAGGTGTGAGCGGTGGGATCTGAAGACAGACTGAAGAAGGGTTGAAGTGAAGGTGTGAGCATGGGTTTAAGGCACACCTTATGTGTTGGTGCATCTTTTATGGCATGAAATACAGTCATTTTTGTTATCTTGGAAATTTAACCACTACAATACTGTGTCTACACAGGCTGTAAAAACTGTGATTGTCCTGGCGCTGTGTTGGAATTGTCATTCATATCCGTGGCATATTGCTATATCTTGGGCATTTCTGCACTTGCCTTCCTGTCTGTTGGATGGGAAAGGTGCAGAAGAGATTGTGTGCTAGCGTTCATACTAGGGAACACTAGTACATGATGGGCTAGCCCCTGCACATCCGGGAACTTACCTGGATCTGGTCACACATCTGATCCTCCACAGGGCATCACTATTTTGATTGCAGTGGCCTGTGTGATTGTGGTACCTCAGATGACCCCTCCCACTGGAAAAGGTGCAAGCACTCACCATGTGGGCACACCAGGTAAGCTTTGGGTCAGGACTGGGGAGAGTTAGGTTGCTTGTGGTACACAATTTCATGCACTACAGCTAGTTTGCAATTAGTTAACATCTGGGCAGGCAAGGGGCATTTGTAGGCTGTAAACACCTCCTGCAAGTGCAGATGCGCCTGCCCAGATGTTGGCTGATTGCATACTACGGGGCAAAGTGCGAATTGACCTCGGGAGGACCAACTCCCAACATGAGCTTTCCTAATATAGCGATAGGACTTGGCTTGTTTGGGACACTTGCTCCCAGGAGCCCCCATCTTGGAAATGTTCATCATGCAGGTGCAAAGCTAAAAGCGGCCCAAAAATGTCTGCTGCACATACAAAGTGGCAGGAATCATGCACTTCCAGGTATTTTGTGCCAACAAAATACCTGGAAGTACCCATCAAGCCATTGTATGAGCAAATCCCTGGTGTGGTAAACGCCCACACTTACCTTTCAATCTTGCTCTGCTATCTGTCCAAGATGGTGAGAGGCAACTGTGGGAGGTAAGCAAGATCTCACATTTTCCTCTTGCTGCCTGGATGCAACTAGAATCCACTGGGCTGTTTAATGGAAGGGAGGGATACGACTTTAACTCAGACCCTGAGGGGCAACAATTTCTTTAGAAACCTCCACTGATATTGTGGATTAGAGGTGTGATGGGAACACCTTTTGACCAGAGATGGGCACGGATGTTCTAAACATTTGAAATTCGATTGATTCTATCAAATGTGAACATTCAAACTCGAATAGAATGTCTACACATTCAAATTTAAAAATTCGAACGAATTTTGAATGTTCCGAAACATTGGTTTGAATTATTTGAAACATTCGAATGTACAGATACGAATGTACAGATACAAAATGCGTACAGGTACGTATGACACATAGAAATGTTGTCGACATCTGTATCTTCAAATACGAATGTTGTCGACATTCATATCTTCAGAATCGAATCTAACATTCAAACGAATAGATTAGAATTTATTCGATTCAAATCAGATTTTGTTGCATTCAGATTCTAAACATTCAAATCAAATCAAATGTTTTGACATTTGATTTGAATTGAATTTGAATACAAAAAAAATTGTGCACATCCCAACTTTTGACCTTTTTAAAATATATATGTGTGTGTGTGGATGCAACCCATATTCTTACCTCAATAAGCAATAAATAAATATTAGATTCCTTGGAAGAAGCCTGGATACAGACTAACAGTTAAATAAAAACAAGAAATCCAAAGCCCTTTTATCCCCTTTATCCTATGATCAAGCAGGTTTTACAAGCTGCCATTGCTTCCTAGCTTAAATCTTGGGTTGAGTTTACAGGTTTGTTAAAAAATATTCCTTTTCCACCTTCTACAGAATTACTGGATTATTTTGGTCCTCTTGGGAGAACATCTGCTGAAACAGCCTCTCTGATTCCACCATCTATGAATTTTAGGTATAACTCCAATTTTAATATTTTTCACTGTTTTTTAAAAAAGTTGAAATTCATCTGTACTTCTTCCAGACTTCCCTTGGGCCACAGCTGTCTTCACCCACCAAAAATTGACATCAGAGCATCATTAAATCAAAGTTTCTCAGAAATGTTTCTTTAAATCAAAAAAGAAAAGAAAGAATTTATGAGAGCAAATCTTGGAAAATTTCATCTTCTTCCACTATGAATATTTGGCAAGGAGTCACCCTAATGTGGTCACATACATATAGACCACAACAATATCAACATTACTAACACCTGTTTTCTTTTGAAAGCAGTAAACAACAGATCCTGTTTCCTTTTCTCTCCATTTTCTGACTTTTTTAAAAAATAAAAAGATTCCTCTCTGAAAAAAAGGTAGACATCACACAGCAGCCTTATGGGAGTTTCCTGGCAGGGACCAACTTAATTCCAAGCCATAGCATTGCCTTACCCAACCTAAACCTAATCTAGATCCAGGAGTGAATATTTGCTTATTTGACCTGTCTCCATCAATAACACATCTGGGCTGGTGGTGATAGTTTTGAATCAAGCTGTGCCAAAGGATTAGAGAGCAAAATCTCTCTGCAGTGTCTTAGGAAATAAAAGTCTAGCACAGTGTAATTTATTACCTGCCTAAATATGTACTGCTATACTTTTCAAAAGTTTCTTCTTCTTCTCATCCAAGAGAAAAGAGGTGAAGAAGAGAGGTCAATCCTCATTTGGAAATGCCACAAGGAGTAACTTTGGCCCATAGTTGATAATTAGGCAACATCTGGGCAAGAGTATCTGCATTTAGAGGAGGTTGTTACAGTCTCCAATCACCCCTTGCCTTCCCAGAAGTTGCTTAACTATCAACTAGCTGTGGACCACAATTTTGTGCTCCACAAGCTACCTAACTTTCCCCAATCAATTACCTGTCACATCCAGCTGGTGAGCATTCGCACCTCTGGCTGGACGGGGAGGTCAATGTGACTGCCATGCAATAGCGCGGTGGCAGCTTTTCTGACCTCCTGATGTGACTGTGGAGAGCATCAGCATTGTCATGGCAACAGCACTGACACATTTGCAGTTCTTCAGGGTGCTGCATTCAAGATGGCGGCACCCTGAAGAGGACCAGCCAGCAATCAAACAAAAGTTAAGTGTTCGGTTGTGGGATGTGGGTGTGGGGGGTAGGCTAACATTGACTAGTGCTCCCTAGTCTGATATTGCCCTAGGTCTGATGAAGTTCAGAGGTGGGAAATATGGTGTCATATAGATCAAGGGAGGCTCATCTTAAAAGGTAACATGGACATTGACCCATCACATCCAGTAGGTCAGTCTTTGGCTGAATCCACATGGCAAAAAAAACCCACATGGAAAAAAGTCGGCAGGTGTGATGACTGCTTGGACATCACTGCACCCATCTGACACCCTGTCTGCTTGTGAGAGCATAAGAACATAAGAACATAAGAGAAGCCTTGCTGGATCAGGCCACAGCCCATCTAGTCCAGCGTCCTGTCGCACACAGTGGCCCACCAAATGCTTATGGGCATCTCAAGCAGAGACAAGGACAAACCTTCTCCTGCTCTCGAGTCCCAGCAGATGGCCTTAGAAGCACCCCAGATCCTCCTCCCCTCAGCCTGAAGGATGCACCTAGGCATTCGTTCTAGTAGCCATTGATACATCTGTCATCCATAAATTTGTCTAACCCTACCTTAAAGCCATCTAGACTGGTAGCTGTCACCACCTTTTCCGGCAGCACATTCCATAAGCTGATGACCCTCTGGGTGAAGAAATACTTCCCCCTTTCAGACCTTATTCTCCTACCCATCAGCTTCATAGAGTGTCCCCTGGTTCTAGTGTTGTGCGATAGAGAAAAGAAATTTTCTCTATCCACCCTTTCTATACAGTGCATAATTTTATATACTTCAATCAGGTCCCCTCTCAAACGCCGTCTCTCCAGACTGAAGAGGCCTAGACGTTGCAGCCTGGTTTCGTAAGGGGGGTGTTCCAGACCCTTAATCATTCTGGTTGCTCTTCTCTGCACCTTCTCTAGTTCCACAATATCCTTTTTGAGGTGTGGTGACCAGAATTGTACACAATACTCCAAATGTGGCCTCACCATAGATTTATAAAGGGGCAAAATGACACTTGCTGTCTTGTTTTCTATTCCCTTCCTAATTATTCCCAGCTTTTTTCCTTCCTAATTATTCGTTTGCTTTTTTTGCTGCTCCCGCGCACTAGGTTGACACCTTCATCAGGGTTTTTAGTTTTTAAATTATTGTTTTACGCATTGATATTGTGTTTTAATATGTTATATTGTTTAATACTGTCTTAAGGGGGGGGAGGGATAAGGTGTTTTTAATTGTTATATTTTATATTTTACTGTTGTTAACCGCCCGGATTGGTTTGCCATAGGGCGGTATACAAATAAATATTATTATTATTATTATTATTCATTGAACTGTCCACCAAAACCCCAAGATCCCTTGGCTGGTGTGTTGCAGAAAGCTCAGACCCCATCAGTTTATAGACATAATTTGGATTCTTGGCCCCAATGTGCATTACTTTGCACTTGTTAAGATTAAAGCAGAAACCACTCTCAGGAAGTGGGAAGTGCCAGGTGAGTTTGGTATGGATCCAGTGCTTGTACTTTGGAGCACTGGATCCATACCAAACTCACCCGGCAC
Source organism: Aspidoscelis tigris stejnegeri (assembly GCA_023333525.1). NCBI lineage: Eukaryota > Metazoa > Chordata > Lepidosauria > Squamata > Teiidae > Aspidoscelis > Aspidoscelis tigris. The sequence continues at coordinate 17,400,909 of JALMGA010000004.1, forward strand.
AAAGTGCAAGCACTGGATCCATTCCCCATCTTCACTTCCCTGGGATGCTTCCCTAGGGAGGCAGAAGTGTAAATAGGCCCATACTTTTCAGCCTAGGTTAGAAAAGATGAATTAGAAATGGCATGAGAATGTGACTGCCATATGCTCCGGTCTCTAAAGCTTTTAAGTTTTGCTACATCTAAATACAGGATTATGGCAGATGTGAAGGAGATGGGTTTGGTCCCATTCTATCCCAAAATTCTCAGCACATGTCGATAGGACAGGGATGTGCATGAAGGAAATTTGGATATGTGTGAACAGAACCACTTTGAATGTACTAGGATTTGAATTTGCTTTGAATTTGCTTCAAATGGTCTTCAAATTTGCTTTGAATCCCTGCCGCCAGTTGCGCCTCTGAATCCTATTTGAATCTGCTCCAGAGGTGACTAGGAAGACACCTTCTCACCTTTGCAAATGTAACACAGCTTTGAACGAACACACAAAAGCATTCGCTCCGCATCCAAATGCCAGTATTCGACTATAGCCAATATTCAGTTCAAAAGTGAATGTTCAAAGCTTCAAAATCCATACAAATTTCAAAACCGATGAATATGACAGTGGTATGAATATAATGAGGCTGATGAATATCACAGTGGTACAGTTATAATGGTGATAATGAGGAAATGCCAGTGCCACATTGATTGCTTGGTCTCCCTCCTTACTTTGTCTCCTAAAAAAAAAAAATTAAATGAGCAGTTGAATTGGGAATTATCCAATAAAGAAAAGGGGACTGATGATCGGGAGATGCTTCTAATTCAGAAAATATGTGGCTTCATACATGGATGGCTTACAGGTCCGTTTGGATTTGGAAATAGCATTTCCATCCTTCCCAGCCCCAAAGTCTCAGAGCAGTAAAAATAACTGATTTACAAGAGAAAAGAAGCCCATCCTTATTGTCTCCTTTGTAGTGCTGTTTACTGCCTTTGTTAACTATAAACCAGAACCATGTGGCCAACCAAATGATGACTTTGGCATAAACATTTTTCAGGACCAAAAGAAGGGGGGGAGGGGATGTGGAACTGGCTTGGCTATAGAAGGAGAAAAAAGGAGTTTCACTGGAATGTATTGTTATGCCAAGATCAATAGGTACCTTTAAAAATAGCCTTGCGCAAATTCATTTCGCGACGCCTATTGCTTTTGAATTTAGATATTTACAGACAGAAACATGTTATGTTTAACACAATGGATTGTGTATGTTAGAAAGGTTTTGTGTTGTTTCATTCCTGACACATTTTTATCAAAGGGAGAAGAATGCCAACTCCGCTGCTGTAGGATTAGGGTCTAAGAACTCAAAATAAGGACACCCTTGAGTTGAGATCGGTTCCTTATGACTCTATGGCTGTGGTCAGACATGGCACTTAATCAGTTCCCAGGCTGTCTCCATTTCTGACTGTCCTGACAAAAGAATGCCTTTCTGTTTCTTCTTCTTCTTCTTCTTTTTTTTTTTTTTTTTTGTCTGGACTAAATTAAACAAATTCAGACTATTTTGCATTCGGGTTAAGTGAGTTCTGAGCACGTTTCATATCATTAGCATGTTTCATTTTGAGAAAGAACACCCAACTAGGTTATTTTGGATAGAAACCATACTTTTCCAGGTGTGCAAAGGGAGGGCTCCCCATTTCCTCTCATACAGTGAAAGACTTTGTTGTGGGTATTGGACTCAGGAGGGTGGGAATGCTGGTACAGGGCTGGGAACAGAGCACAGCACCTGGTATATATTTTCTCATTTTCATACCCTTAGATTGTTATATTTTTTGATAAAAGGGAAGATGGAGTGGAAGTTCTGCTATGTCTGCTTTGAGCGACACCCTGTTCCTGGGCACCACAGTCTACTCTGAAAATGCATGGAGTAGGATGTGCACAAACATTTGTTTGTTTGTTTATGTATTCAATTCGTATTGAATTGAATGCAAGAAGAAGAAGAAGAAGAAGAGTTGGCTTTTCTACCCCGCTTTTCTCACCCATTTAAGGGGACTCAAAGCGGCTGACAAAGCTTCTGTTCTTCTCCCCACAACAGAACACCCTGTGAGGTAGGTGGGGCTGTGAGAGCTCAGAAGAGAGCTGTGACTAGCCCAAGGTCACCCAGCTGGCTTTCATAGGAGAGTGTGGAATCCAACCCAGTATTCCCAGATAGGAATCCAGCTCCCTAATCACTAGACCAAACTGGCTCACATTCCTATTTGGTCAAATAGATCCCCTTTGAATGAAGTGGGATTCAAATTCAATATAAATGTTCAGTCCCATACAAACCCCATATGCATGCATATGAATGCATACAAATCCCATACAAAGCTTCATACAAATGTACCAAAGCATTTTATTCGAACTCAAGTGCTGATCTTTGAATATGCCAACGTTCGATTTGAATTTGAATGGCTGAATTCAGCCGAACTTGTCCGAATTTCAAATGTTATGGATATAGTCTGCTACATTCCAGCAACTGGTGCTTCTTCACATGGTTCAGATGAAGATCTTCAAAGCTTAAGCACTTCCTCTGAAGACAGATGGAAGACAGGTGTATCAGGCGAAGACCAGGAATGGGCACGAAGTCACAGTCCCCCATTTAATTAGATGTAAATGAAATGGAGGAATATTCAGTTTTGCCTGAATTCCCCTCCCCTCAAAAAGTGGGGCCTCCGGCTTCATGCGCGAACATCACATGAACGTTTATGAATGTTCAGGAATGAAGGAAACCCCCTGCATTCCTGCCACTCCTCACCTGCCACCACCGCTGTTGTCGTCTTGTGCTCCCCTGAACCTGAAATAGGCCTTCCAGGTGTGCATGCGCAGCTTCCCATCTGGGATTGTAGTAATCCCTGGGTGGGGAGCTGCATGTGTACACCTGGAAGGCTTATTTCGGCCTTGGAGCAGCTCATAAATGATGGCAGACGCTGTGACTGCCGCCTCTGTGGCAGCCAGGGAGCATGTCGGAGTGGGTCTGTGGTGGCATCACTGGACCCATTTCCACACTGCTCCAAGGCCAGCCTTAATTGAAGCTTCAGCAACTGCTAGATTCATTTGATTCATGATGGAATGTCAAAATTCGTACAAGTTTTGAATGTGCCAAATATTTCTGCACGTCCGTAGTGAAGACCTCTGGCGGATAAGTGCATGAACAGCTAGGGTTGTGCATGAATGTTCTAAACATTTGAAATTCGATTGAATTTGACCGAATGTGGACATTAGAGTTCGGAAAGAATGTCTTCACATTCAAATGTAAACATTCAAATGAATTTTGAATGTTCCAAAACATTCATTTGTACGATCCAAATAATTCGAATGTACAGATACGTATGTATCTGTAGAAATATCATACCTACCTGTACACATTTGTGCTTATAATATGGAATGATAATGGGATGCATACAGGATAAAACAGGATACATACGAAATGCATACAGATACATACAACACAAACAAATGTCAACATTCGTATCTTCAAATCCATATCTAAAATTTGAACAAATAGATTCGAATGTATTGGATTCGAATCGGGTTTTGTTGCATTTGGATTTTAAGCATTAGAATCAAATCGAATGTTTTGACATTCGATTCAACTCAAATGCAAATGCAAATTTTTGTGTGTGCATCCCTATGAATAGCTGCTAGGATAGATGCCTCTGGGTTGGAGAAACAAGCAGGATGACCTTTAAGGCCATTTGCAGGGAATTGAGAGCCACGTTTTGCCTTTGTCTTCTGCTTGAGTATGCCCAGAAGCAATTGGTGGGCCACTGTGTGAAACAGGATGCTAGATCAGATGGGCTGTGGCTCAATCCAGCAGGGATCCTCTTATGTTCTTACGTTCTTATGTTCTTATCATTATCAGCTTGCCAGCACAGCACAGGACCCTTGGCCAATCACGGGTGGTTCCTGAGATGGAGACATGTCCTCATTGCTGCTTGGGTTGGGCTCACCAGTCTCCCAATACGGACACAGCACATCTTATCCCAAATCAGAGTGGACCAGAATAGTTGGACCACTTCAGGCAATGTGAGTGTGGAAATGGCCATAGATTTAGTAGGTCATTTCTATGACATAAACTCCTTGAAATGAATTGTCAATACAATTGTATTCTCTTTTGGTAATCCTTTTACGGTTATGTATTCTTTTACTGCTATTGCTATCTTGTAAACAATCTTTACTCTCTGCGTTATAATGTTTTATTATTACTGTCATAGTTTTATCACTATGTTATTTTTTTCTAAGCATTTGCCTGTTTTTAGAACACAACTGTTTCGAGAAGAAAGAATCAGCTGAAAATTAGATGATTGGCTGTTGAAAAATGGGAAAGTATAATATTAATTGCCAAAAAAAAAAAAAAGAAAGAAAGAAAGAAAGAAAAAGGGAAAAAAGGAAATGGTTTGCATGTTGGTAACTGTGGGGAACCTGTGAGGAGTGGAATGGACAATGCATCTTTTCATAAGAACATAAGCATGTAAGAGTCCAATTGGATCAGGACACAGTCCATCTATTCCAACATCTCACTCTGTGGCCCGTCAATTGCTTCTGGGCATCTCAAGCAGAAGACAAAGGCAAAAGCTTCACCTCAAATCATTGCAAATACCCTTTAGAGACATCCTACCTGACCATCTGAGCTGGAGGCAGCATTTAAATATCAATTCTAGTAGCCATTGATACACGTGTCCTCCATGGAATTGTCTAACCCTTTCTTAAAGCCGTTCAGACTGGTTGCTTTCACTGCCTCTTCTGGGACTAAATTCCATAGATCAATGATCTGCTAGGTGGAAAAAAAATACTTTCCTTTGTTGGTCTGAACTCTCCAATCCTCATCACCTTTTTAGGTGGCTCTGCTACCATGAACCTTTTTGCACTTTGGTGATGGGGCTGCCCCACCTCAGAACGTCTGCACATAGTGGAACCGCTTCAGTCTCAGCCCCCATTGCTGATGGTTGTGGAGCAGTAAAACTGTTCCACAGCTATACTAGGAGCAATAGAAGAAGAAGAGTTGGCTTTTCTACCTCGCTTTTCCCATCCACTTAAGGGGATTCAAAGCGGCTGATAAACCCTCCGTTCCTCTCCCCACAACAGAACACCCTGTGGGGTAGGTGGGGCTGTGAGATCTCAGAAGAGAGCTGTGACTAGTCCAAGGTAACCCAGCTGGCTTCATGGAGGAGTGCAAAATTGAATCTGGTATTCCCAGATAAGAACCCGGCTCTCTAACCACTAGATCAAACTGGTTCTAGTGCCCCTAATACAACCCCAGATGCAGTCTTCGCACTGACTTCGCAGCTTGGGGGCAGGGTGAGGCTGGTCCACACCATGTCACCTGGTGAGCACGCCATGTCACATGCCATGTCATCTGACTGCTGTAGCAATGGCAATCCATGTATAGCCATTGTTGTAGTGAGGCAAACAGTGCAGACCGCAGCATTTGGACGTACCCTGCCACAGAGACCCTTGGGTATGGGGCGGGATATAAATATAAATATAAAATAAATATAAAAGTAGGTTTGGGATGGTCCCTGGTCTTAACTTCCTTGGATCACTAACCCAGGGAAATTAAATGCAAAAAAGTCTGATGTGTCCATATACTTTCAAAGATTCTCCTGCAGGCAGCACTTCTCCACATTTGGCTTCATCTGCTGCGATCTAGAGCATCCAACATCATCCTGGGTAACCGGAAGTGAGGATGTGAAAAGAACACAGAGAGTGTGTCTTCACGGCACCCTTATTTCAAATTCAAAATGTTTTGAATCCTCGCAGTCCAGACGGCAGTTTGGCTTAACACGATTTCCGCGTGTTAAATCTCCCCAAAGCAGGTCTCACTCCGGTTTGTGCGCTTGAAACGTTTTACATTTTTTAATGTGGGAACTCTTCCGTGTTAAAGGATGAGAGTTTCCCTCACCCAATAGCTTGCTTCCAAAGCAAGCTGTAAACGCAGCCCGAATAGCAATTCACTGTAGCAAACAAGCAATTCACGCCTGATAACATCTTGCTATTGAAAGTGCTGGCCTTCTTAAAAGGGAAAGAAAGAAAAGCAGCTGCCGTTTGGAGAGATGTGTGAATGTTTATTTTCTGCTGCGCGCCCTAAGCAATCGGAAGAGGAGGGGGAAAAATCGCAGCCTGCATGGTGCCGTTCTTCCTCCATCCAGGCAAGGCAGCCACCCAGCTAGGCTCCGTGAAGGGGTCTGTTATGGGTGGCACGTTCACGCCAGGAGGAAGAGGACAGGGCAGCCCCGAAAACCGGCTTTTAAAAGGTAGCCGCTGGAGTCCCCCCTCGAGTCACGTATGTCCTCAGAACCCGGATTGAACGCAATTAAGCTGAAAGTAATGAGAACAGGCAAATTCACGTTTGCATCCGGTTCTGTTATCTCAGTTTAGGGAAAGTGAAATAAGGGTTGCCGTGAAGACACGGCCAGAGAGATCAGTCAACCTAACTAGGACAGCACCTTCAAAAGCCTCACATGTCACAAATGGGGGCATAGAAATGGCCGTTGGCACTGTGAGAAGTGCCAATGGAGCCACCTGCTTGGAGGCACTGAAGAAATGAGGCTAAATTGTACCAGGTACTTCAGTTGTTCACCAACGTTGTGTAACTACATACAAGAATTGTATATCGTTCAAATGTTCTGGGGAAAGAACACATTATGTATGTGCTTTTTTACCCACAATGATTAGAAATATGCAGAAGTTCCTTAAAACATTAGCAATCTAGTTAATTACATGGAAGCAACAGAAAGCATGAGAGTTAACATAGCTCAGGCAACACCAGGAAAGACCGCGCATCCAGATTTCTGATTTATGCACATTCCTAGTAATTTCACAAACATCTGCACAGACATATCTTGGCAGCCACACAAAACTGGTTTGCTATGCCTTCTTCCAGGATGTTTTTTGACTTCTAGTCTTGGGATTTCCTCCTGGTCTCCTACCCAAGTGTTAATCAAGATAAAGCCTCCCTGCTTAGCTATTTGTGACCAGTCAAGATTGGTTAGACTGTCCCATGCTGAGGCATCTAGTTAATTACATGGAAGCAACAGAAAGCATGAGAGTTAGCATAGCTGAGTGGTAGAATATCCAGTGTTATTGCTAGGAAAATTGTGTGGATGTGTGCCTTTAGATGGCAAGAGACAATTGTAGAATCTTCTTTAGATCCTGCAGTTGCTTCTCACCACTCCTGCCAGACAGCAAGAAGCAACTCCAGGACAATCCTGGGGCATTTTTGCACTTAGCTGATTAGGCTGCCATGAACTAGGGCTGGTAAACTTCTGGTAAAGGTGGATCATTCGCCCTCATCATGAGGAAAGCTTTCCCAAAGCATCCATTACCGGCCAGATGTGCGAATGGTCTTCCTGTTTACCATCCTGTGTCACTGTGTCCGAAGCCGGAACTTCCACCTCCTCGTTGCTGTGACTGGCCACTCCGTGACATTCTCACATGCCATTGTAGAAGGATGTGTTAGAGCAGAGGGACATATTGTGCCTACTTGGTTGCTGACTCAATGACCGGACAGCGCTCCTGAGGGTCTGCGGTCCAGTCATGTCAGAGGTCAGCCATCGACCACAGGTGCCAATGCCACCATGCCTGCACAGATGCCACCTCCCCTGTCCACTAACCGCTGGACGCTACAGATAAGCTTTTGGTAAACTGATTTAGTTCTCCGCACCTAATCAACAATGAATGAACTTCCGGGAAGGCAGGGCACACCTGGACACTGTAACAGCCTACTCAGAGTGCAAATGTTCTTCACCAGAAGTTCACTAATTGTTAACTACTGACCAAAGTGTGAATAGACCCCTGGACCTCTACCTTGTTTGCTAGCAGTTTGAATTAGCGACGTCCACGAATGTTCTAAACATTCAAATTTCGACTGAATTTGATTGAATGTGGACATTCAAATTTGAATAGAGTGTCTTCACATTTTAATTTAAACATTCCATCAAATTTCAAATGTTCCAAAACATTCGTTCAAATCATTCAAAAGTGCAAATACGTATGTATTACATATGTACAAAAGCACAGATACATATGTATCTCATATGTATCTGTACACATTTGTTCAGAAAGTATGAGATGAAAACAGGATGCATACGGGATAAAATGGGATGTATCTTCATATTATAATCTAACATTCAAACAAATAGATTTGAATGTATTCGATTCAAATTGGATTTTGTTGCATTCGAATACTAAACATTCAAATAGAACTAAATGTTTAGACATTCAATTTGACTAGAATTCAAATTCAAAAAAACACATTTGTGCACATCCTTAGTTTGAATTACCATGATTGTTCAAAAATACCCAGATGTTAACACGCACTGCCCACTTTCCTTTCCCGCCACCTGTTCTTGTTAGCGTCCAGATATTTCTGAATAGCAACAGTGATGTGAAGAGGCAGCAGATGTAACAACAGCTCAGGTTGAAATCTGGTCTTGTGCTGAATTTCCCATAATAGAGATATTCTGGATTTTTGAACAAGTAACCTAGGACTATATTAAGAATGCCATGGATATGTGTGGCATTGCCAGTATGGTCCTGGCAGAATGATGAGTTTTACCCACTTCTGGGGCTTTGTTTACATGTTGGCGAAATATTGCATAAATAAGTGATATTTTGGAGAAAAGCCTCTTCAGAATAGCTGAGGCTGTCTGAACGAGCTATAGTGATGCAAACATTCAGGTATTTTGATGATGCAAAATACCTAGAAGTGTGCAATTACCATCACTGTACATGTGCAGCCATCTTTTTCAGCCCCTGCCTGTGAATGGCGGTCACAGTGAAGATGGTGGCTCCATCTACAAGGAAAGAGAGGAATTTAGTGGGGCTATAGCAGGGATATGGTGGGATTCCCACAGATACATGTGGCAATCCCATCATACCACAGATATACTGTATATACCTCCTATGTGAATGGGGCCTTAGGTATAGATGCTGATGGACTATATCTGTAAGGATAAGCACCAACAACTTCATTTATAAATCCAGTAACTTTGTCTCACAGGTCAGTATTTCATTGAATTGGGTATTCTGAGCCAGCGATTCTTTTTTAAGCCTGCTCCCCCACCTCCAAGCTGGCTTCCTTTTTAATGTGTTTTTCTTCTAGATAGAGGAATCATACACATAAACTCAGAGAGAAGGGGAGATGCCTCAGAAACTCCCTATGTGCCACCCTCCCCTAGACATTGGCTGAAAGACTGGACACCACCCACCACAGCACTGTTCAGCCTCCTATAAACCATCCCTCTGCCCATACTGAGGAAGCGAAGATGGCCTGACGTGCCAGTACAGGCTGGGTCCTCGGGAAAAGAAAACTCTGGTTAGAATGATCCAACAGGGGTAGGCCGGCTTGGAAAATGGAACAAATTGAATAAAAATAATGTGACTAACATGACCAGAAGACGACCTGAGATAATGCACTCACCACCATTAGGTGTTCTCATAACTGTCATGCAGAGCCAGTTTGGTCTAGTGATTAGGGAGCTCTGGACTCTTATCTGGCAATACCGGGTTTGATTCTGCTCTCCCCCATGAAGCCAGCTGGGTGACCTTGGGCAAGTCACAGCTCTCTGCTGAGCTCTCACTGCCCCACCTGCCTCTCAGGGTGTTCTGTTGTGGGGAGAAGAATAGAAAGCTTTGTCATCCGCTCTGAATCCCCTTAAATGGGTGAGAAAAGTGGGATAGAAAAGCCAACTCTTTTTCTTAAACGAAAGGTATGACCAGGGCCCAGTTGTTTTCATTTTTATTTTTAATTCCAAGGGATGAAGGATTGCCTTGATTGCTGTTACGTGATGCATTGGCCAAACTGCCCCTCCTATGGAGCAAAATGAGGAAACTGAAATGTGCATCCGCTTTGCTACATGCTAATTTTCTGCAGTGTGAGAATTCTCTCTGACTCAGAGCTATGCTATGAGCATTTTTCTGCCAATGTGGGGAACATTCAGAGAAAGTTAAGGCTGTGATTTAAATAGCTAAGAAGGGTGAGAAAGAGATAACAACATGGGCCAGCAGCAGAACTTAATATAAGATGACAAGATAGGCTTATTCCTTAGGTATGCCAGGCAAATATTTATGTGAAGGGGGGAAACCCATAAATATATGAAAGTGCAGTACAACATCTGGGGCTGACTTGGCTGTACATGTAAGAAACTGTTGCAATCCTCAAATACCAAGGACAAAAGGGAACACCTACTGGCACGTCTTTAAGGGATGATAGCGGTGTGGCAAGGAGGGGAGAAGTGAATGTTTTTAACGAACACAAAACATTATGGTGTTTTAGTCACATTTAATATTTTCCATGGGACTCAACAAATATGAAGAGTCTTCTGTGAAGGATTCCAAGTATGTTCTATAACAACATGTGATGTGGATGGCAAATCCCTGTTATATGCTGGTTTGATTCTCCAGTCTCTTCCTGGGAATAAGTAATGGCAATCCAACTGTGTATGTCTTGTCAAGAAAAGAAGAAGAGTTGGCTTTTCTACTCCACTTTTCTCACCCATTTAAGGGGACTCAAAGTGGCCGGCAAAGCTTTCTGTTCTTCTCCCCACAACAGAACACCTTGTGAGGTAGGAGGGGCTGTGAGAGCTCAGAAGAGAGCGGTGACTAGCCCAAGGTCACCCAGCTGGATTCATGGAGGAGGGTGGAATCAAACCCAGTATCCCCAGGTGAGAGTCTGGTTCTTATCTGTAGAGGGGCCCATGGAGGTGCCTATGCAGTCAATCAGGACTTGGTCATGACTTGGTGGTATTCAGGAACAAGAAGACTGTTAGCCTTTGGGGACTTTTGGACAAATTTGAATTTTAAGGGGGACATCATGGGTTCATCCAGTTGAGCTGTTTTGCTTCCTCATACAGTGAGTAGAGGAGGTGTCTCAGAAGAACCTCAGAGAGACAGTGTATGCCAGTCATGTTCCCAAGTCTATAACCCACCTTTTCTATACTAGGTGTTCTCCTCACCAGAGCAAAAATATGACACAGGCATTGGCTAAGTTTGGAATGGATCAGGTGTCTCAAGGTGCAGATGCCTGAACCATTCTAGATGTTTGCTAGACATTACACCTAGACAGGGTGTGAATTGTCCCTATGGCGGAACTAAAGGGAACACTGGGTCCAAGGGGAACGCAGTGTAGCAAACAACTGCATTGCTGCACATCAATGGTTAATGCAACTGTTACAAAAAGGAGTCAACATTTTCCTGCCCCCCCCCCCCATGGAACAACCACACAAGTGTCCCCACCAAATCCACATGGCAATTGCAACATGAAAATGGAACAGATGACAGTAAGCATAAGGGCCATTGCACGGCCATCTTGTAGTCTTGCTAAAATCTTGCCTGTTCCTTTTGGATTCAGAATTCGATTTAATTCGTTTGGATTTGGACATTCAAATCCAAATCGAATGTCTTTAAAATTGAATTTAAACGTTTGAATGAATTTTGGATTTTTGAATCATTTGTGCGAATTATTAGGACATTCATATGTGTACGGATACGTACGTGATGTGTACTTGCCTGTATGCATCTTTTCCGCATCCGTACGCATTTGTACGGATCCGTATGAGATGAAAACTGTATGTATATGGGATGCATACAGATGTGTACGGATTGGTATGGATGGCTATGGGATGTGTAGGAATGCATACGGGCACATACAGATGTTGTCAACATTCGTCTTTGCAAATACGGATTGAAAATTCACATGAATAGATTTGAATGTATTTGAATTGAATCGAATGTGAATACATTCAAATTTTAAACATTCAAATGGAACCAAATTCCGAAAATTGCATTCGTGCACACCCCTAGTGGGAACCATGGGAAGGTGTTGCTGGTAACCTGAACAATATACCCCTGTCTGAACCTCACTCCTTGTTTTCTGTTGTAAAAACAAAGAAAGGAACTTGATATGAGCAACCCTGGCTGTGTTCACACTTAAATGCTGATCCAACTTCAATCCATTTTCAGAGAGAATCAACACAACAAAAAAGTGACCAGTCATTTTCTCTTCCAAATTATCTAACCCAAAAGTGGGTATTCTGAGTTGTATAACACCAAGGAAAACAGTTTCGCACTTTGCTTATATGTTTCCTTGCTCTGAAACTGGATTAAGCCTTAGATGTGAACGCAGCACCTGTGGCTTGCTATTGATCTCTGGTTCCCTGGTGGCAATTTGGACAGTAAGTGACCTGTTTTGGATGCAGAAAAATGCACTCTGTGAAAAACACAGATTACAGGGGCCATAATCCATATTTGCCACAAAATCTCTCATTTATGTATGGTTTTATTCTTCAGATTCGCTTAAAAACCTTTATGTAGGGAGGTGTTTAAAAAGAATTGCCTGCAAATAAGGTCTCCTGGAGACTGAGCCAGACTCTGGTTGGAAGACTCACCTTTATTTTGGCAAGCGGCATTTCAGTTTGTAGTACATCAAAACATGGCAACATCAAGGGAAACCTTCTTACCAGAGCTGAGCCCTCTTCCTGTAATTTTCGCATAGGCTTTCTGTGAACTGCCACTGACTCAACAAACTTAGGAAATTAGTTCAGCCACCCCTTGTTATTCACAGCTTTAGGAAATATTTGGACTGACAGCTGTTATCCTCTGACAGGGCAGGCTGTCCCATTCTGGGATTAGCAACATTGCCAGTTGGGATGGCTTGTCCCATGTCAGCTCTAAACATCAACTTTGGAACTGATATGGGGGCCTCACAATGCTTGGAAGAATGAAAGTTCCTGATCTTTGGAGCTCCCAGGGGGTGCATTTTGGCAGTGCATCCTGCTGCACGTCAAAAAAATCCCTCAATCCCTCCCCCATGGGACCACAGCCATGCCATCAACATGCCTCCATGGTCCAGTATACAACCACTTAGCATGCCTTAGACCCTGATGTCAAGGTCTACTGGTAAGCCAGGTTTGGGCACCATTTTGAGCATCTTTGTCTGGTCTATGCTCCATCCTATGCAGACAGAGCATACTAGGAGGGGGCAGGGCATCTCAGAATCCACCTGAGCATACAGAAGGGAAGCCTCTAGACCCCCACCTATCATGGGACAGTGTCTCGTGCAGAAAGGGCATTAACATCTGTGATTGTTGTGTATTTGCAACTGCATGATTGTTTACAGTTGTGATAGCCATGGCCCTTATATCTAAGAGTCACCACTAGAGACTGAGGCTGGAGTGCCAATTAACTCCTAGTAAGCTGGCTGAAGGGAGAAGACATCTTTGGAGTGGCCTGGCCACCAGACATGTTTCCTTCTGGAGCACTGACACCTGTGCACAGCACTCCAGAAGGAAACATGTGGCTTTCCTTATGAACCAGCCTCTGTTGCAGATTTTGGGAGTTCTGAAGTTTCACGTACATGTAAACCCATTTGGAGTTGGATGGAGCCACAGCAAGGAGGAGTTAATGCAGAAGCATGAGGGTGTCGTGTCACATGCCATCAGCACCTCCTCCTCTGAGGATGAGGCAGTTGTTGGCAAAGCCAGCCAAGACAAGGCAAACTTCCCTGCAAGCCAAAGTGACTAAGGCATGTTGCAAAGGTCAAATGTGCCCATCAATCCTATCTCCCACAATGGGGACAGTTCAGACTCGGACGCTGGACAATGCCCATCTCAGAGTGCTCTCAGGCAACAATAAGAGACATTCAGCACATTTGCATTCCAAACATCAGCATCTTCTACTTAAGGATGCCGAAACCCAGTATGTGCCATTGCAGACAACTGATCTTTTCTTGCAACCTTGGCCCTTGAACTTCCTGTGCTCCTGAACTGATTTATGACAGTGAAGACTCTCTGGAAACTCTGACCTCGGCATTCCTGACTGTGATTTAATGCCTTCTCCTCCAAGGACTTTGAAACCTGATCCAGCTGCTTGCTGGCTTTGCCTGGCATGCACACACATGTTTGTTTACTTATTGGACGCTGCCAGCTTGAGACATGACAGTGGGACACATTCAAACTTCTTGAGGTTCTGCCTCACCCCTCCTTTTCCCATAGCAGGTTTACTGGATCTTGGCATGGGGGTGGGCCATTGTGTAGTTACTCCAGACCAATCCAGCCATCTGGAGCACCATCAAAGTAGTTTTACCTCCTTGAAACAACCACCCTGGGTGGAAGGCAAGCACATCCAGCATATGGTCATTTGCCATTTCTCTGTCTGCCTTTTCCATACCTTGCATGACTTTAAATTTTGTCTTTCAAGTCTAAAGAGGCCTAGATGTTGATGTGTTAGCATGTTCTGCCAAGAAAACTGCATAGAGATCCCTCAGAGCTGCCCCAGTCAACCAAGAGTCAGCTATGACTCAATGATACTCATCTACATCAAGAAAGTATGCAACATATTGAATGTCAGCTGAAAAAATGAGATTGGAGCAATGGAATGAAGACTGTTGGAAGAGATAATAGCTGGCTGGTATCCTGTTGAGAAGCAAATGTGCAGAATTGTAAAGATAAATCACTCTTGGTTAATGTAGCAACCCATGCTTTTTGACCACTACTGCTGTGATATACAGCGTGCCTCCATCCATGGTCCAATATAGAACCTTTTATTTATTTATTTTATTTATTTGTATTTCTTTTCACACTTTCACTTGCCTGTGAAAGTGTTCCAGGGAAATGAAGATGGGGGATGGATCTGGTGTCTGGATCCATTCTACATTTACCCAGTGCTTCTCAGCACCCAGGTGACGCAGAAGCAACTGCAACTGCCCTGCATAGTTCCATGCTCTGTTTGCCCAGAAGAGGTGCAAATGGAACATGCTGTGCTAGCTCAGTGACTAGTATAACCCTAGAGCATGTTTTTATGCTCTATACCTATATGGCTGGGGAATTGTCTGGCCCACACAGAACCACTTCGAGGAGAGAAGCTCCTCTGGTCAGGGCATATGCCACATGCTGCTGGGTCATACCTGGACTTCCCCAGGAATTTAGATGCAAAAAGGCCCACACTTTGCCCTGCTCCTTTGTGGCTGGGCACCCAGAAGGAATGGCAGAAATATGCTGCTCTTGGGCATACAGCCAAAAAGTTCCTGGCCACGAACTTTGAAGGCCAGGAACTTTCATTCTCGGTCTTTGGAGCTGACTAGTCTGTCTTTAACACGGACATCTCTACCTTAAGAACATAAGAAGAGCCCTGCTGGATCAGACCACAGCCCATCTAGTCCAGCACCCTGCCCCACACAGTGGCCTACCAACTGCTTATTGGCATCTCAAATAGAAGACAAGGGCAAAATCTTCACTTGCTCTCAAATCTCAGCAAATGGCCCTAAAGGCACTTTACCTGTCTCCCCAGCCTGGAGGATGTAGTTAGGCATCCATTCTAGTAGCCATTGACACATCTGTCATCCATGACTATCTAGCCCTTTCTTAACACCATCTAGGTTGGTTGCTGTCACCACCTCTTCCGGCAGCAAATTCAATAGACTGATGACCCTCCGGGTGAAGAAATACTTCCCCTTGTCTGATCTGAATCTCCTACCCATCAGCTTCATAGAGTGCCCCCTAGTTCTAGTGTTGTGTGATAGAGAAAAGAATTAAGGCATTCTAATGGCAACCCATCCCATTGTGGGGTGGGTTGCTTCTGTGTTCCTAATACAGAACAGCTTCATCCTGCGCAAAAAGCACATTTGAATCAAGCACATTTTTAAAGACTCCTGGTCAAATTTCTCAAGGAAGATTTAATGCTAATAATACGTAGCCTCCTAGGACATGAAAAAACATGCTAGTGTTTCTTAAAGAGAAACTTCAACACAACGTGGAGCAGAAATCAAGCAAAGTCACTTTGTGGACATATATAAATTATAACATTGGCTTGGATTTCTTTATCCTTTGTACAAGGGCTCCTCTCTTTTCTCTCACTCCTTCCAGTGTACATCTAACAGTACATAAATTTTAACTCTTGGTGGCTATGATTGAAACTATTTTTAAGAGAACAGTGTGTTCAGTTTATCTCCTGTTTTTAATTTTTTTCTTTTTAATGTTTTCTTAGAAGAGTGAACTCCCTACATTCCTTTCTAGATTTGGCCTTTGATGTCGTCTTCAAGACTGGAGCATTAAGAAGGTATAGATTCTCACTGAATAATTTTTATTCAGAGCGGTGCCAGCTCTTAATGCTCAGCAAAAGCTTGCTTATAAGCCATAAAATTTTCCTTTGGCTTCATCCCCACACTAAGAAATTCGAATCCTTTTGGGGTGCTTGACAGACAAATACTTCTGTCCCTGTTCGGCTGCCCATATTCCTAGAACGGTGATGAGTGTGGCCTAAAGGTAAGCCTGGTTTAGCTACTCTTGGAATGCGCTCGTCACAGGATCTGACTCTGGGCTGCTGTGTAAACGTGTGCGTCAGCCAAAGGATGCCTCTAAGTCTGAGAACAGAGCTGCAGTGGCTGGAGGGGCCAAAACATATGCTGCATGTCCGTCCACACTTTGGTCCCTTGCGGCAATCCTGGCTATACTCTGGGGCTTTGGCAAGTGATGTTTCACTGCTGTGGCATTCCCTGCAAGCTCCTGGATGGTGTGTGGTGTAGACGATATGTCAAGGGTTCGTTCCTAGTTCTTGAACCCATGAGAATGGAACCTTGAACATCACAACTGTGGTCTAGAGGCCATTCCACAGTGGCTGGTATACGGGACAGCTAGGGCGAATCCCCACAGCAAGCTTATTTCGCTTTCCCTAAACCAAAATAATAGAACCAGATGCAAACGTGAATTTGCCTGTTCCCATTACTTTTAACTTAATCGCGTTTCATCCGGATTCTGAGGATTGTACGTGGCGTATGTGACTCAAGGGGGGATTCAAGTGGCTACTTTTTAAAAGCTGCTTTTTGGGGCTGCCCTGCCCTCTTCCTCCTGGCATGGACGCGCCACCCATAAGGGCCCCCTTCACGGAGCCTATCTGGGTGGCTGGGTGGCTACCGCTTCCATGGATGGAGGTAAAATGGCAGTGGGCAGCCAGCCAGCAATTCTTTCCCCTCCTCTCCCCATTGCTCAGGGCACACAGCGTCAGCGGCAACTAAAGCCCCTATGCTTTAAACATTCACATTCAGCTGCTTTCCCCCCTTCCTTTCCCTTTCTAAAGGTCAGAACTTTTAGAATCGTGCAAAATTGCAACATTGTTAATCAGGTCTGAAGTGGTTCCATCGCTACAGTGTAGCGCTGCTGTTAAGGGTGGATTTTTACACTGAAATCAATGTCTTTGGAAGCAAGCTATTGGGAGAGGGAAACCCTAAACATGGATTCTTATCCCTTAAAACGGCAGGGTCCCCACAGTAAAAAATGTAACACGTATCAAGTGCAGGATCCGGAGTGAGACCTGTTGAAATGAGGATTAACATTTACAACGCTTTGGGGCGATTTAACACGCGGAAAGCGTGTTAAGCCAAACTGCCGTGGGGTCTGCCAGGATTGAAAACGTTTTGAATTCAAAATAAGTTTGCTGTGGGGAATCGCCCCCTGTGTGGTATATGGGCTAGTGTGGTATACTGGCCAGTGAGGCATTGCCTCTATAAATAGTTCTGTGTGATGATGATAATGGCCTACACATGGCTGTCTATGTATATTGATATAGGCAAGGCCTAAGAAACTTTTTGCTCTTTGTGGAAAGGGGACGTCCAGGTATAACCTAGCATGGGAGATATGCAGTGCATGGAACAAAATCGTGCACCACATGCAAGCTAACCCTAACCAAAAGCTTAACATTAAGTCTCCAGCAGTGAGCATCCACACCATTTCTGATGCGAGGGGTGATTTGAGGTGCTGTGCAAGTGTGCTGGCACCTCAAATGACCCCAAACACGTCTGTGCATGCACAGAGTGTTAGTCTTCCTGTAGTGACGGCGCATGCGCATGCACAGTTATGCAGAGTGCCACAATCAAAATAGCAATGCCCCGTGAGCAATAGGACACGGGCATGGATAAAGGTAAGTTTCCATACGCGTGAGGTTCGGCTGATACGTACTAGCACTCCCAAGTGTGAACCCTAGTACACGTTAGTCTGTTATGCACATTTCCTGTCTAACAGATGGGAAGCGAAGCACAGAAACACCCCTAATTTACCCTTGTTTTTCCAATAAACTGCTGTTGAATGCTAATTTTGGTTGTTGACTGCTGGGAGCAGGGTAGGATCCAGGCAAACATGCATTAAAACACAACCTTTCCAAATAGCCTTTCAGGTGCAGAAAGGCCATTGGCCTGCTTGCTGGGGGACCCTCACTGGATGATTCTCAGCAGCTGAATCTCCCACCTGCCTGACATCCTGCACATCCTGCTTGCCTACCTGGTCTACTTACCTGTATCCAGCTACCTGCCATCTCAGAATAATTCTTACTCCTGCTGTTGGTGCCACTGCTGCTCTTACAAGTAACTTTTTTTAAAAAAAGTCAGGATCTGTTATATACAGATGGCTTTTGAAAAATATTGCTGAGGGGAGTGACTGGCAGATGTTTATTTCCTGGGGAAGGAGGGAGCTTGGTTTTACCTGGAACTGATCAGTCTTGGACCAAAGCTTCATAACTCATGACACCATTCTACTCTGTTCAGCCAAACTGAAAAGTTTGTTTCAAGTAACCACACACAGCTGGGAGACAGGCAGGATGCCTCTAAAGGCCATTTGCTGGAATTCAGGTCCCGCTGAAGGTTTTGGCCTTGTTTTCTCCTTGAGATGCCCACAAGCTGGATTTTTAAAGTGTTTTAATGGTATATTATTGCTTTTAATACATAGTTGTTCGTAATTTGTTGTTTTAAAAGTTGTTACCTGCCCTGGGACCTTCGCGTATAGGGTGGGATAGAAATACAAATAATAAATAAATAAATAAGCAATTGGTGGGCCACTTTGTTGGGACAGGATGCTGAACTAAATGGGCTGTGGCCCAATCCAGCAGGGATCCTCTTAGGTTCTTGTGTTCTTAGGAGGATATTAAAATATAAAAGAGAACAGTTATGTTTTTAACATTTTCCAAAAGCAAAGTAGTAAAGGAGAATTGTTTAATTTTCTATATTTTTAAACAACATAAAAACTTCTTAGATTTTTCTCATATCATAAAATTACATTGCTTTAATACTCTATATGACTTCCTCCGTTTTTCCGGCTTCTCTTCTTGATGTTGCTTATTTCTTTGCTTCCCTTTCATGTCCCTGTTGTTTTTCACCTGACCCCTTAATTTTTAGTCAAAACAGTCTGTCATTACTTCTATTTCTCATAGATAGTTAATAAAGGGGCTCCAGTCTTTCATTAACTTATCTGTTGTTCTGTCCTTTAGTAAATTTGTTAATTTGTCCATTTCAGCAATGTCCATCAGCTTAATTAGCCATTATTGCGTAAAGTAGAATATCTTAATAGTTTAACAACTAATGTGGCTTATTAATAATATCAAGTCAACAATGATTTCGGGGGCAGGAAGAATAGGATTTCTGCATGCAGTTCACTTCGGAGAGGCTGTGCTTGACTTTTGATTTTTCAGAATGGCACAATTCCCATTGAAATGATTTATGGTTTGCAGCCGCCCGACTCTGAAATGATAGGGATTCAAAGTCAACAAGCGAATATGCACCAGCCTCTCCAGGGAAAACTCCCTATGGCCATTTTGCGGAGTCACGCAGTAATTGAAAAATAGTTTAAACAAAAGGTCTTCCAACCCAAGCATCCTGGTACCATTTTGTTTGGAATCTATCTTAATTTAAGGAGGCATAATCTGATGGCTAAAAGAAGGGCTAGGAAATGTGGATTCCTTTTGGCTGCCAGTGATTCATTAAGAATAATATCAGCTAAGCGTCTTGAAGTCAGGTCTGTTTCAGCTCTGTTTCATGATACCCGGCAAGAGTTGTCCAAAAATTAACTTTTAATACATGGCAGTCATAGGTGTGTGTTAATTACCTGAAGATTGCAAACTGCCATACACTAGATCAGGCCTAGCCCAATATTTTCTGTCTAGTCCAGCATTTAAAATGGGTCCTCTAGTCTAGACACCATGTACAAATAGTTCGGACATTTGTTAAACTGGGGATATGTTTCGATACTTATGCATTCATATAGGATACGCATCCAATACGTATGCATTGGTGCAGGATATGTATCCGATATGTATGCATTTGTATAGGATACATATGCATTTGTATCAAATATTTGTACAAATTCATATGAATACATTCATATAGGGTAGAATCCGACCACCTTCGAAGAGATTCTATTCAAATGAATGCAAATTTTCTAACATTCAATTCATTATGAATTGAATGCCAAAAACCCATTTGTGCACATCCAGAGTTTGAATCCCCTTAAGGAACAAGAACCCAGGCTGCAGACACTTGGGGCGCGTCTTCATGGCATGTGTTATTTCAGTTTAAAGAATTCGAAATAAAAGAAACGGAACAAAGCTGTCCAGACGACTTGCAAGTTGATCCAGTTCCGATGGCAGCCTTAACGCGGGATCAATACTCGGAGTCCACATGGCAGCACTGTCCTCCTGCCCATTGCCCACACTCTCTCCTGTGATTGGTTTTCCCTGCCAGGATCCCACCCTCCCTTCTCTTTGCGTCATGCTCCGCCGGGAATTCCCTGCCCAGTCCACCCTCCCCCTTCCCAGCAGCAGCAGCAGCAGCAGCAGCAGCAGCAGCAGCATCCACCCACCCATCCATCCATCCATCCATCCATCCATCCATCCATCCATCCATCCATCCATCCATCCATCCATCCATCCATCCATCCATCCATCCATTCATCCAGGCGCTGCGGGGCTGCGGCGCTAGCGGCTTCTCCCTGGGGCTCCGCTGCCGCTTTTCCCCCGCTTTGCCGCCACTTTGCCCCGCAGAGGAGGAGAGCCAAGGGGTGGACAAGAGGGCAAAGGGGGCTCCTCGCTTGCTCTTCCCCCCCCGTGGCCGGGAGGGAACTCCGCCCCCCCACCTCACAGGGACCGAAGCTGGATTAAAACCTTGGCTTGTGGTCACACCTAAGGTTTAATCTAGCTTCACTCCACCTTCAGAGTGAGAGAACACATCAGCAAAGTGACCAGTAGTTTTCTTTCCACATTATCTAGTCTAAAGGTGGATTTTCTGAGTTATTAACCCTGAAAGAAAACCAGCTTGTCAGTTTGCTGGTGTATTCTCTCACTCTGAAAGTGAACTGAAACTGAATTAAACCTTAGGTGTGACCACAGGCAAAGTAGCCTAGAGGGGGCTCAAAGCGGTTGACATTCTGTTTTCACCCTTCAAGGGACTAAGTGGCTGACAAGCCTTCTCACCATTAAGGGGGCTGAAAGTGACTGTTCCGAACCTTCAAAGGTCTGAAATTGCGCAAAATTGCAACATTGTTTTAAAGGTGTGAAGTGCTTAGATTGATACAGTGTTTCAGCTTTAAGGACTGGAGGTTTATAGTGGGTGTTTGAGGGTTGATTTTTTCAATGAAGGAAACCCTAAACATGACGTGCTTCTAATACGTTCAGCCATTGGTTACAGTGCGATTGGGGGGGCGGGACAGCCTTAACACTGAATCTCATCCCGGAACGATACTGTCCACACAGTTAAAAAGGAAACACGTATCGACGCCCGATCCGGAGTGAGACCTGTTGAGATCAGGATTTATTTCTAATCGGGATAACGTCCTTTAACACGGAAATACCGTGTTAATCCGAAGTGCTGTCTGAACTGCGCAAACTCAAAACGTTTTGAATTCGAGATAACTATGCCATGAAGACGCACCCTTGGTGAGTCAAATAATGACGAAACTAGTTTTGTCCTACCTTTGGCCAGTAGTGGTTCTATAATGTATAGTTCTATACACCACAGGTTGTGCAATCTATAGTTCAGGTGTCCTCCGCAGACAGAGGAACTGACTATAAACTCACTCTGTAGTGAAAGAGGAAGGAAAAATACTCGAAAGCCTACTTGCCTATGTAAGGTCAACAAGGTCCTCTAGCTGTTTCTGAGTTACACCTACCAGCATTTCAGGCCAAATAGCAGAGAATGCTAAGACTTGAATGCTGAGAGCTTTAGTTCAGAAACATAAGAACATAAAAATGTAAGAGGAGCCCTGCTGGATCAGGCCGCAGCTCATCTAGTCCAACATCCCATCTCACACTCTGGCTCAAAAATTGCTTCTGGACATTCTCAAACCAAATTCAAGGGCAAAACCTTCACCGGCTCTCTACTCTCTACAAATGGCCTTTATAGGCATCCTGCCTGTCTCCAGTCTGGAGGCAGTACCTAAGCATCCATTCCAGTAGCCATTGATACACCTGACTTTGTCTCATCCTTTTTGAAAACTATGTTGGTCGCTATCACTACCTCTTCTGGTAGTAAATTCCATAGACTGATGACCCACTGGGTGAAAAAAAAATCCCTTTTTTGGTCCTAACTCTCCTGACCATCAGTTTTATAGAGTGACCCTGGTTCTAGGGCTGGTGGGCTACAGTTGAGCAATGAGTTGGAAGCAGTTTTTTTTTTCCAGCTTACAGATGTGTTGCAATACCCTACCATGAAGTCAGCACTTGAGAAAGCCTTACACAGTATTCCCCATTGCCCGCCATGCTATGTAATGTAAACACATTGCAGTTGCAAATCTATGACGTTATTTATGTTCTGGCCCTTTTATTATGTGGATTCCTCCTTAATATCCATGAATATTTCCTCACCATGGAGGCTGAACATTCGGCTTAGAGGTGTGAGGTTCGGTCTGTTTGATCAGGACTAGGGATGTGCAAGAATATTAGAGATATTTGTTATTTGATTAAAATCGGCTGAATTTGGACATTTGAACTCGAATAGAATGTCCAGACATTTGTGTTTTAGTATTCAAACAAATACGAATGTTTTGAATTATTCGTACAAATAATTCGGACATTTGTATGTGAATGGATACATATGAGCTACATCCCCATTAGAAGCTTAATCCAGTTTCCCTAAACCGAAATAACAGAACCGGATGCAAACGCGAATTTGCCTGATCCCATTACTTTCAGCCAGAATCGCGTTCAGCCTGGATTCTGAGGACGTACGTGACTCAAGGGGGGACTCTAGCGGCTACTTTTTAAAAATGACTTTTCGGGGCTGCCCTGTCCTCTTTCTCCTGGTGTGAACGCGCCACCCATAAGGGACCCCTTCACGGAGCCTAGCTGGGTGGCTCAGTGGCTGCCACTTGCCTGGATGGAAGAAAAACGGCAGCGGGCAGCCAGCAATTCTTTCCCCTCCTCACCTCATTGCTCAGGGCACACAGCAGCAGCAACTCAAGCCCCCTTCGCCTTAAACATTCACACATCTCCTCAAACCTGCAGCTGCTTTTCTTTCTTTTCCCTTTTTAGAAGGTCAGCACTTTTAATGGCAAGATCGTTATCAGGTGTGAAGTGTTGGATTGCTACAGTGGATTGCTTGGATTGCTACTAGGGCTGCTGCTTTTACAGCTTGCTTTGGAAGCAAGCTATTGGGGGAGGGAAACTCTCATCCCTTAACACGGAAGGGTTCCCATAGTAAAAAATGTAACACGTAGAAAGTGTGTTAAGCCAAACTGACGTGGGGTCTGCAAGGATTGAAAACAGTTTGAAACCCATATAAGGTTGTAATGGGGATGTGGCCATGGATACGTATCTGTACGCATCTTATTCATATCCATACGCTTTCATACGGATATGTATGGATTTAAAACGGGATGCGTACGGATGTATACAAGATTTGTATCATCAAATATGTATCATATATTCATACAATTAGATATGAATGTATTCAAATCGGTTCGATCTCAATACATTTGTTTTTTCTCTATTTGTACAAATACGGATATTCGGATATTTGAATATTTGAATCGAATCCATTGCCAAAAAACATTTGTGCACATCCCTAGTCAGGACATGTCATGCCCTGGGGAATGGAAGACAGCATCTCCAGTTTGACACATCCTATGCTGCCAAGATGTAGATGCAGCCTGAGAGACAAGGCCAGAGCAAAGAACAATTGCATTCTGGGAAATGTAGGCTGGCTAAATTCAATAGTAGTAAATTGCTGCTTTGTCTCTTCTCCCCAGATCCGCTCCTAATGTGCTTGTCTTCATGCCCAGTTTGGGCAGGTGAGAGGAAGATGCACCAGGTGCTTCAATTCTGTTCTGCTACCAAAAAGAAGAAAAAGCACAAATGCTTTTGCGATGTGATAGATCTTTTCCGGTAACTAGCTTGGCCTTGTTAATAAATCACACCTGGAAAATGTGGTGCCTTCTGGCCCAAATCCAAGTCCAATTAACCAAATCAAGGTGCAACAAACATTTCCGCACACAGCAGAACTACCCCTACAGCAAACCCACATGGAATGAGTGTTCAACCGACATTGGCACTCTGCCTGCCTTTCCCCAAAGCATCAAAGGAATTATTTTCCCTTCTCCTGAAGTGAATAGGGAAAGGCTTTTCCTACATCTGTTATTGTTAAAAACAATATTCGGCTACGTTATGGAGTATTTTGGTTTTTTTCAGATGGGTTCTGTAGAAAGATGGGGCCTGTTCGCACTTGGCCTTTTTCTGGAGTATATCTCAGGACAGGGGTCTGTGGCCTGCATGCTAATGCAGACTATGGTAGGCCTCACTTGGGGCCTGCTATAGCCTCCACTAGAATGTGGACAGCAGGCCCCTATTCTGGGATATATTCCAGAATAAAGCCAAGTGCGAATAGGCCCATGGTTAGGACTTCTGAAGTGATCCATCCTCTGCTAACCTACAGAACAGGGACAAATTCACACTTCGCTTCTCGACTGGTAGACTGGAAAGGTGAAGTTGCCCACATATGTGCTAAGGTGCTGCGCTGGTGAATGCTAGCGCACATGATCCTTCCCTCCATGTGTCATGTCACTTAGCTGAAGAGCAGATGGTGTTGGATGCCACCATCTTCCTGCCCCAGTGTCAGTGTTATTGTGCATGTACATGCACCATCCCTGGGGCAACTGTGACGTACCAGCACACTTGAACAGCTGTTCGAGTGGCCATCCAGCACCATGTACATGCATGGGGAACTCCGCCCTTTGCTGTTCACAGTTGGATAGCAAAGTTTGGATCTTCCCCTGCATGCAAAAGGGAGTCTCCTAGCACAGTGGCTGGTCTGGAATCTACCGGCTAGTGCAGAATCTGGCTGCAAGACTCTGAAACTGCCTTGGTCAGCCTGATTGATGATCTTTCTGTAGTTTTTCTGTAGGCTTCTCTGTCTTTGCAGGATTCTGTTTGAGTGTCCACTTGGAACATTAATGAGTGCTGTGTCCTAAAACCACTTACCAATCAGGGAACCTGTAGTTTAGGAAGATGCCTTAAACGAATTACAGTATTTCAGTCTGTGTTTCCATTCAGTTTGTTCTGAGTGTTCAAGGAGACCAGCTGTTTGGGGCTTTTGTGCCCCCCTTTCTGCATGGTTGCCAAAGTTTATTATACTACAGGCAATGCATCAAAGGAAATAGTTGGAAAGACATTGTGAAGAAAACCACCAAGGTCACAGTGTAACATTCAAACTTTTGGAACAGTCAATATTTTTTCAGATCCTAGCAATAGGAAATATTTTAATTCTTGCTTTTGGACTTCCCTGGATGTGTTTCTTCATAACATCCCACCCTTCTCTCATCTGTTGGCAGTTGCCATCTATCTATAATCATAATGGTAACCAAGTTCTGCTCATAAGAATAAGCTATTCAATCATCAGAAGTCAAGAAGGGTATGGGTGGGAAAGCTCAATCGATGGAACCTACCAGAAGCACTGATGCCACTTGGGGGGGGGGAGGGAATCTGCTTTTTCTGTATTCTGGAAAAACAGGGGGCAGGAGTTTAACACTTGCCAATAGTGGAATCAAAATGTTAAACCTAGATTCCACTCAAGCTGTGGTCAGACATAGCATTTAATCAGTTTCCAGGCTGTTTGAAGTTCTGACTGTCTTGACAAAATATACCTGTTTGTTTTTTCTGGACCAAATTGGCCAAATTTGGAGAATTTTGCATTTGGATTAAGTGAGTTCTGAGCACACTTCAGATCATTAAACCATTTCATTTTGCAAAGTGGGAATATGCAAGCAGAGTGCTGTCGGTAGAAGCTAGGCGTATTCACATTCTATTCAACCTGAATACACTGAAATCTATTTGTGCAAATTTTCTATTCAAATGTGCAAATATGAATGTCGACAACATTTGTATGTGCCCTTATGCATCCGTATGCATCGGCACGCATTGGGGCACATCTCGTATTGATCCTGTATGCATCCCCTTTTCGTCCTGTACAGATGTGTACAGATGCGGGAAAGATGTGTAAGGGCAACTACATATAGTGTACGTATATGTACACATATGAATGTCCAAATATTTTGCATTAATAGATTTGAAAATTCAAAATTCATTTGATTGCTTAAATTCGAATTGATAGACATTTGATTGAAATTTGAATGTCCAAATTCAAACAAATTCAGTTGAATTTGGAATGTTTTGAATATCCGTGCATAGTAGAAACCATACTTTTCTGGCTGTGCAGAGGGAGGGACCGCCATTTCCTCCCATCCAAAGACAGACTTCATTATGGGCATTGTACTTAGAAGGGTGAGAAGATCACAATTGGGGTGGGAAGAGAACATAGCACCTGGCCCATGTTTCCTTCTTTCTGCTGCATTGTCCCATTTCACACCTTCAGACTGTTTGACTTTCTTACTGTCTAATTTTTTCACAGAGGAGAAGACACAGTGGAAGTTATGCTTTATCTGCCTTGGGAAACACCTGTTCTTACTGTCACAGCTGACTCTCAAAATGCACAGTCCTTCCTTTCTCTTCCTTCCCTATAAGGAGAAGGACAATGTATTCTCCGTTTTCATTTCTCTCTTATCTCTGCAGGAGATGATGTATTCTCCATTTTCCTTTGACAATGTGCAAGGGAAACAACTTTCACATTAATTAAGGGAACCTTTGCACAGTACTGGCATTGTGTTCAGCACTTCTTGGGCAAACAGGAGTTGGCTTTTCTACCCCACTTTTCTCACCCATTTAAGGGAACTCAAAGTGGCTGACAAAGCTTCCTATTCTTCTCCCCTCAACAGAACACCCTGTGAGGTAGGTAGGACTGTGAGAGCTCAGAAGAGAGCTGTGACTAGCCCAAGGCCACCCAGCCGCCTTTATAGAGGAAGGTGAAATCAAACCCAGTATTCCCAGATAAGAATCTGGCTTGCTAACCACTAGACCAAACTGGCTCCCAATATTCTGCTTGGGGCATGCCTTAGCTGTACCTTTTTGGAGTTCAGTTCCCTCACCCCAACAAGGACCTGCATCACATCAACTTTGCCATTGGCGCTGCAGAACTTCTTTGAGAGACACCAAAGAATTGGAGAAACCCCAAGGAAAGAAAATTAAAGGAATGGTTCATTTGTATAGGAGAACAAACGCTTTTTGATTTCCTAAGGGAAAGGCAATTAAGATATATGGGGCAGCAAATTACAACATTGGCAACTACCACTTGGAGGAAAGTACTGCCCTATTTGAGGAGAAAGGTGTGGAACCCAGTGGTTGAAAGAATGATAAAAGCAATCTCCAGTATGAAAATAAGTGGTATATAAGAAAGGCATCCTGGCTGGGATGGGGAGTCAGAGAAAATACATTGTATATCCAAATAATAAAGGAGTGTAATATGTAAGAGGAATATAGATTCTATGATTCTATGGCCGTGCTCCCATTATAAGCTTATTTTGGTTTCAAAACGGTTTCAATCCTTGCAGTTCCCACGTCAGTTTGGCTTAACACGCTTTCTGTGTGTTAAATTGCCCCAAAACGTTGTAAATGTTAACCCTCATTTCAACAGACCTCACTCCGGTTCGTGCACTTGATACATGTTACATTTTTTACTGTGGGGACCATACTGTTTTAAGGGATGAGAATCCATGTTTAGGGTTTCCCTTCCCCAATAGCTTGCTTCCAAAGAAGTGATTTCAGTGTAAAAATCCACCCCTTAAAGCAGCTGCTACACTGTAGCAATCCACGCACTTCACACCTGATAACAATGTTACAATTTTGTGCAATTCTAGCTCTTTGGAGTTCTGACCTTTAGAAAGGGAAAGGAAAGCAGCTGCAGGTTCTGGGAGATGTGTGAATGTTTAAAGCAAGGGGGCTTGAGTTGCTGCTGCTGCTGTGTGCCCTGAGCAATGGGGAGAGGAGGAGAAAGAATTGCTGGCTGCCCGGTGTTGTTTTTCCTCCATCCAGGCAAGCGGCAGCCACCCAGCCACCCAGCTAGGCTCCGTGAAGGGGTCCCTTATGGGTGGTGCGTTCACGCCAGGAGGAATAGGGCAGGGCAGCCCCAAAAAGCGGCTTTTAAAAAGTAGCCACTTGAGTCCCCCCTTGAGTCATGTATACCACGTACGATCCTCAGAATCCGGATCAAACGCGAGATTGAGTTGAAAGTTATGGGAATAGGCAAATTTGCATTTAGGGAAACTGGATTAAGCTTATAATGGAGATGCGGCCTTTGAGACCAAGCAACTCCTCCATTGTACTTTGCAAAGTAATGCAAAACTGCTACAAAAGCAAATAAATTGAGCCGAAGTTGTGCTTGGGTGGAAACAGGCTTAAGGGGGAGAAGAAATGTGACAACCATAATTTGAAGCTGTGTGTTCATACCTGGAAGGCCTGTTTCAGCTTTTGAGCAGCACTGAAATGGACCCAGAGACACCACCTCGGTCCCCCTAGAGGTAAGGGAACACAGCAGAGTGGAACAAGGGGGTGCATTGGTGACTTCGAGCCCATTTTGGCACTGCTCAGAAGCCCTAACAGGCCTTCCAGGTATGCACAGGCAGCTTCCCATCTGGGGATCATGTGATGGGGATAGAAGTTGCGCGTGTGGACCTGGAAGGCCTACTTGGACCTACAAGGAGTACATGTGGTGACAGTGTCCACGTGGCCAAAGGTAGGGGGGCGGGAGGCTACGGGAGGGGGAATCTGGCCTTAATCAAAGCTTTGGCAAAGAAGAAGTAGAAGAGTTGGCTTTTCAATCCCACTTTTCTCACCCATTTAAGGGGACTCAAAGTGTCTGACAAAGTTTTTCTGTTCTTCTCCCCACATTAGAACACCTTGTGAGGTAGGTGGGGCTGTGAGAGGACAGAAGAGAGCTGTGACTAGCCCAAGGTCACCCAGCTGGCTTCATGGGGGGAGGGCGGAATCGAACCTGGTATTCCCGGACAAGAGTCCAGGTCCCTAACCACTAGGGATGAAAGCTTTGATGAAAGCCTGATTCATTTGAATCACAGACGAATAGGGCCTACTACTGTAATTCCCTTTCGATTCATCCACGAACGTCAGAATTCATATGAATTCCGAATGTGCTGAATATTCACACACATCCTTAATATAGGCACTGAAAAGACACCTTTGCTGTCAATGCGGCCAATGTTGTGAAGGCACTGCAAAGGGATCTTTGAAAGTGCATTTAATTTTGCATGACACTTGAGACCCTGTCCACGTTCTTCCTAGATTCATTCTATGTGCAAATCTTGCTTCCTTGACCTGGATCAGATGGTGCTAGCATGGATGTAGACCACATTTATCAACTATTCTGGACGACTGAGCCTTTAGCACTGGTCTGATCCAGATTAACGTTAATCCCATGCAGACAACATGCACTCTGTGGCTTCTTGATCCAGATTAACAGGTGCAGAAAGGGGCTCGGTCTCCATGCTACTGCTGCTCTCATGAAAAGCGAGCATGATGTACAGTTTGGAGCATCAGTGCAGCAGAGACCTGTATCTCTCTCTGCAGTTGGTGAAGATGAATGGCAGATGGAAGTTTTCTTTTCCTGGAAATTTGACTCTTTTTCAGATCTTGGTCTTTGTTGCTGGAAAAGGTATGTGTATAGAAAGGAATCTTTCCCCATTTCATAGTCAGTTTTTAACCTTCAGTTATCAGTGAAGTCTAGGTGGGTGGGCTAGGGAATGGGCAGAGATGTGCACTTTCAAATCTGTGCGGGTCAGGATAATCAGTTTCAAAGGATAAGAGAAGGCATGAATTAGATAAGTTGGGTTGCAGCACACCTTCTTCTAAGGCACTTCCGGGTCTGTGCATGCAGACTGTAAATGCCTTTTCCGGGCACCAGAAGGCCTATTTTGGAGAGCACAGAAAGAGCTCTGGGACACCAGCAGAGAATGTCCCAAATAGTAATGGGGTGCATGGGAGGCGTGTGGGATCACTCCACAGGCAACCTGGGCCCCTTTCTGCACTCTCCAGAGGTGCAAATAGAACTTTTGGAGCCCAAAATAGGCCTTCTGGTTGTTGGTTGCCTGACCCCAGAACCAGAAGTGCCTTTTCCCAGCTCTGGAAGGCCT
Source organism: Aspidoscelis tigris stejnegeri (assembly GCA_023333525.1). Lineage (NCBI taxonomy): Eukaryota > Metazoa > Chordata > Lepidosauria > Squamata > Teiidae > Aspidoscelis > Aspidoscelis tigris. Next base: position 17,431,190 of record JALMGA010000004.1, read on the forward strand.
ATTTCAGCCTCTGGAGAGCATGGAAAGGGGCCCAGCATGCCAGCGGGGTGCATCCCAAAATGTAAGGGTGTGTGTGGGAGGTTGCAGGAGGAACAGGAGGAACAGGAGGCCACAGGGCATCCGGTATCTGCCAAAGCTTCAAGCAAAGCTTCTACAAATACCGCATAATACAATTTGTGGATGAACAGGGCCTACAAATGGAGGCCTTATTTGATTCACCCACGGATCTATGTACATATTCATATGAAGTCTAGATGTCACGAATATTCATGCACATCCCTAGTGCTATGTAAGACTATAAGGATGAACAACACCATCTGCATCTACACAGGCCAAGAGTGTAGGCACAATCTCCATTCCCGGATCTGGTCTGAATTGCTATTTATTTATTATTTATATTTTTCTCCCGCCCCATACCCAAAGGGCTCTGGGCGGGTTACAACCTATGCTGGAGAAATACAAATCTGTGCCATCCAATATGACTTATGGCTGCACCTCAAGATTAACCTACCTAAGCTTAGTGTAGCCTCATCCAAACAGGTGCCCTCCACCTGTTTTGGACTGCAGCTCCCATCCGCCTCAGCCAAGTTGACTGTGCTGGCCAAGACTGATGGAACCTGGAGTCCAAAGCACCTGGGAAACAGCTGGTTGAGGAATTTTGATTTGTAAGGTGCTGGCTTTTTATTCAGTGGGGAAGTGGTTACAGTATCACAACTCAATTGCACTTACCTCTTGTCATGCAAACATTCCAAGGTCTGGTACAAGCAGTATCAGCATCCCTTTGCAGTCATGTTCTGAACAGAGGCCAATTCACACTTGGCCTCTTAGTAGACGCTGGGGTGACTTCTGGTAAGGAGCCTCTGCAGTTGCAGGAGACATTTTCAGTCCAGAAACACCTCCTGCCTTACCAGACGCTACCTCAGCATCTACTAGTGGTGGTGCATGAAATCATGCACCACACACCTCCTAATCCTTACCTTTCACAGTCAGAGGAGCAACTATTTGCACCTCTGTCGGGATTGGGGTCATCTGAGGTGCTGTGCGTGGAGAGGACGAGAAACTAAGTGCAGAAACACCCTGGTTCTGTGAGGAATTGGCTTGGAATGAAACAGAGGTCATTGTTCATTGAAACCCCCCTATCTGCTTCCCATGACCAGTCTTCATCAATCTCTTGACCTTCCTGCAATCACACATAAGTGATTTGCATTAGTAAACTGAGCTTCTGTGATGCCACTGATTTGCACAGGTGGACCTTGCCCAACAGGTCCCCTAATCCCTGATGTACACTGTATTGTACAAGGTGAACCTGCCCTGCTTCAACCTCAACCAGAGTCCTCACAGCAACTCTGCAGCTGATCAGCCAGGTCCTACGGAACAGCACAAGCATGTCCTGAACATTCTGGCATTGGCAGAGATACTGAAAAGGAATGTGGCAGGGCAAACCGATGAGGCAATTCCAGCACATTCTCAGCACAGCAGTGGATCAACCCATGAGGAAGGGCAGCCAGTCTGTGGTGCAAAACAGCCCAAAAGAGCCAGATTTGTTTAAGAGAAGGCTGCAAATTGTTTGCTGAACAAATTGTGATTTTGAGTTCTTTGGAATGGCGCTGTAATTTCTTCAGCTATTTTGGCATTCCAGACTGCCAAGAGAGGGACACTGCTGTTTTTCTGTCGCTTCTAATCAGATTCACTTGGAACTTGGGTCTCTGGGAATCTGAAAGCACTTTTTAAAAGATGACATCTCTGCCTTAAATGCTTAACGTAACAAATTCATGGAGGACAGATGTGTAAACGTCTACTAGAATGGATGTCTATATAATGCCTCCAGGTTGGACAGAAAGACAGGATGTTTCTAAAGGCCATTTGCAGGGAATGGAGAGCAGGTGAAGGTTTGCCCTTGCCTTCTGCTTGAGATGCCCATAAGCAATTGGTGGAACACTGGGTGGGACAAGATGCTGGCCTAGATGGGTTGTGGCCTGATCCAGCAGGGCTTCCCTTATGTTATAATAATGTATAAGTGGAATCAACTGAATTTGAGGCACTTCCTTATGGTGCCTTAAGATCTGGAGGGGAGGCCCTCCTGGTTGTCCCACCACTCTCAGAAGCAAAAGGGGTGGGCACCTGGGAGAGGGCCTTCTCCGTGATGGCCCCTTGGCTATGTAATAGTCTCCCCCTTGAGGTGAATCTGTCCCCTTAATTGTACACATTTAGGAAGGCAGTGAAGATGCACCTCTTTGCCCTGGCCTTCGGTTAAATGGGGATATACTTTCATTTTCTGCTTGCAGATGCTACTGTTTTAATATATACTGTTATTGTTTTAATGATGTTTGATTTAAGATGTTACCCACCCGGAGACCTTCAGGTATAGGGATGGATGGATGGATGGATGGATGGATGGATGGATGGATGGATGGATGGATGGATGGATGGATGGATGGATGGATGGATGGATGGATGGATGGATAACTGTGAGCCAATTCTAAGTTTGATGTTCAAGAGGGGTGACCATCTGGCCTGTTCTACATTTTCAGACATTTTTGTTCAGGATTTTTTGCCATCTTGAGAGTTGTTGTGATTGTTTGCCATCTTATATAGCCTTTTGTAGAGAAAAGCGGAGTAGAAATTGAATGAATCAAAACAAACATTTTATAGATAGCACACATTCCTAGCACACAGTATTCTTTTTTCCATGTTACCTTCACCATGTTACCTGTGAAATTCGTTAGTTTGAGAGGCAGGGATTGAGCCCACTGGAGAATGGAGCCCAGAGACTCTGAAGTCTGCTGGCCATTCACTGCTACACACTCACTACACTACTAGGGTTTCAATCCAGAATGGCCAGATTTTGCCTCAGACCCCCAGGGAGTGTCAAGTTTCCACACCCACTGAGTCTTCCCTCAACTTCTTAGCACAATATAATCTACTTGGTATCTTAAATTTGATTGAATTTTTGCATGTTCGCAGTATTTTACTCATGAAAATAGGCTTTTTCAATAGAAAAAAAGCTATGGAGATTGTTTGTCTGCAGATGCAAATGGCTGAACATTCAAACAAAAAATTTGATGACGAAACAAATTTTCAGATGTTCGATTTGATTGCAAAGTGAACCTTAAATTTTCCGATTATGCACCTCCCTACTGGGAAAAAACACTTTTTTAAAACATGCATCTGCAGGCACCTTAAGAAAATGTGAAGAATGACAACCGTGAAACAATAGGTAAGGCTAGAGCTCCATCTTCTGTTAAATGAGAAGAAAGCACAATGGGTTTCGTTTGAAGTCTTGCAGTAGGGCAGGAAGGCACGTCACAGCTGGGATTCTTTGCTTCCTCTTGTATAGTGATGTAAATTCCCTGCTTAGTCTGTGGTTGCCAAGGGCACCAACCAGGACCACAAGAAATTCAAAGTCAGAATCATTGTAACATTTTGGGTTTTCTTTTGTGTTTGCTTTAATTAAGTACAAGGTTATATACTCCTACGGCACCCTTTCTGTTCCAACTCTTGTAAGTCTGTGCTGCATAGCTGGTCCCCAGACATTCCATGGGACTCCTTCACTTTCCCATCCTTTGGCTTTGAGCTTCATCAAAGTACAAAGACGACAGATGACTGCCACTCAACAACTCCCCCGCCCCAGGAAAGAAGGATCCACCAGATAGGGAAGATGAGCGAGTTAGGATGGAGGTTAACTGCAGTTACACTAGCTTCATGCTCACCCCCTTGGCTCTTTTTATGTTTAAACCATATGTAGACTGAATATCTCTTCAGAGCAGTAATAGCTGATATCTGATGGGAATGGCTTGGGGGCTTTTCAACACTTACCTTCTGTGATTTGGAAACATGGATCCAAAGCTGGTAGGCATTGGTCCAGATCTGTATCCTCACACAAGCTTTGGAGTTGGCCCCAATGTTCAGGAACATATGTTCCTGGCCTTAGACCCCTGGAGAATCTAGTTCAGTAGGGCAATAAGTGTGCTTTCAAAGTGGGTTCCCCGTGGCAATAATTATCAAGGTCTATTGGTGTTCTGTATCAGAAGTGGACCAGGAGGCTATTTTGGGCTTCCTGATCCAGAATAGGTTCCATCTCCAGCTATGGTTAGGAAGGGGGTGCAGACAAAACAGGTCCAAAAGAGGAATGGCATTTAGACTAAAGTGCAGAATGGCCCTTGGTGGATAAAAAAGCAGGTAAAAGGTACCAGGGACGGGGATAGGTGAGACATGGGTAAGGTTGCAATTGCATTCAACCCACATGAAGAGTAGAGCGCTGTCAGAAGGTACCAGAAGAATCACCTTGCTTGAGGAGAGGGAAGGAGAAAGTGCGGGCTGGAGTCTCTGGTTTATGCCAATAGAAAAGTGCAAGAAATTCCAGGAGAAAAGGTTTCCTGAGACATGGCAAAGAATCTGATCATCATTGATATAAAGAGACTGAACTGCTGCTCAGAACTCTAAAGAGTGGTGAGAGTTCCGAGAATGAATTTAAATACTGTCATGTGTTTTTGGTGCCTCCAGGTGGCAGGAGGGCACTGCAGCATGTAAAAGAAGATCCTGCAATTGCCTCCTGCCACCTGTGGGAGACGGGAGAGGGAATTCTTGCGCTCTTACCTCCGTCTGCTGGCTCCTTTTGTGCCAACTCCACTGGCGAATACCTGGATTTTAACCAAGCATCTACCCACTTTCATTTGTTTGTTTGTTTTTCAGAAACAGGTATTTGGAAAAGGAACAACCACAAAAGGAACCAACAGACAGAGGTAAGTACGTGATTGCTATTACAGGGAATCTGGCATTGTTGTCAGATTTCCCTTAATGATGATATTAAAGATATTTCCTCCTTATCCTGGAGCTATATTAGGAATACCACAATTGTGTACGGCATTCCCAATATACTCCCGGGGGATTTGTGAGTTTTAGGGTAAATCTGGAGTCAAGTTTGATGTGTGATCTCAAGGCACAGAGGGATATATTAGGGGTGTGAGAGAATGCATTTTTCGACATTTGATTTGATTGGAATAGAATATTTATAAGTTATAAGTCTGCTCAAGGCATGAAGCTGATAGATAGGCGTCCATCAACACCTGGAGGGTACAGATCACAGGGTCAACACGGGAACTCTGATGGCAGGTTGAAATGCAGGGATGTAGAACAGGCTTGTTTCTTTATTCTCACGTCTGTCTGTTTTCCGTGAAGCTGAAGATGATGGATGTAGCTCTCCACTTCGTGGCTGGCACGTGTAGTCTCGCTTGTTTCATGGCATGGTGGCAAATTCCCCCATAGATCCAACTACAAGCAAAGCTGCAATCTGGAATTTTCCCCTATCCACCTTTTCCAAGCCATGCATGATTTTATATATTTCGGTCAGGTCCCCTCTTATACGCCATCTTTCAAAGTTGAAAGTAGCAATGTGCACAAATGGTTTTTTTGTTTTTTTGTGTTTTTTGGCATTTGATTCATAACAAATTGAATGTTAGAAAATCTATTCATACGAATAGATCCTTTTTGAATGTGTATTCGTATGAATTCATATGAATATCCAATACATATCTGATACAAATGTATACGTATTGGATACAAATGAATATATATCTGATACATATCTGACATATCCGATATGTATCTCGTAACATAAAGCATAAAATACAACCTGAATCCACTTGTAATCCGCTGTCGATCCATGTCGAATGCAATCTGGCTCCTTTGCAGATGTGACTGGCACAGCTGCTTTTCCACCTCCCCAGTTTAACAAATGTATGAACTATTTGTACAAATGTCCATAACTTTCGTATTCTTATGAATGTTAGTGTACAAATGTCCCACCATCCAGTTTGTGTCTGAATGTTTGAATTTGGATGTATTGATGCAAATAACAAATGTTATTAATATTCAAGGACATCCCTAGAAAGGACTTAGAATACTGCAGCCTGATTTCCTAAGGAAGGTATTGCAGCACCTTGATCATTTTGGTTCCCCTTTCTGCACTTTTCCCAGTTCCACAGTATCTTTCCTGAAGTGTGGTGACCGTAATTTTGCATAATATTCCAGATGCTTCATAATAGCTTATAACTGTGCATCTTTTTATTTCGATCTTTCATATAACACATCTTGTTAAAAATATCTCAAGGTGGTTTGCAGGAAGGATAAGGTGTTTTTGGCTGGAACATTTGGAGGATCATTGCTGAGTCCCCCTACTCAAACAGCCTCCTTCATAGGGAAATGATTTGAAATTACTTTCTTCAGGCTTCAGAAAAAAACAGTGGCGGACAGCAGGAGCTGCAAATGAGCCCAAAGCAGCCTATTTTACTCATTTTGATAAGTGCTGAACGGCTGTAGTGAACTTAGGCTAGGGCACACAGGGTTGGATTCTCCATTCACATGTAGGCAGGTAAGGAACACGTGCAAAAGAGGAACCCGTCCCCGCATGTCATGGCCCAAAAAGGCCAGCATAAGGGTGGGATGCCACTCCCAGGCCTGTCCGGATCGGGTCTTACTGGACCCGGGGTGGGCAGGCCTGTCCGGTCCCTTCCCCAGGTTCCTGTGGGTTCTAGGGGACCAGATTGGGTCCCCTAGAACCTGTAGGCACCCGGGGAAGGCATGCGGCTGGCCTGTTCAATAGGGGCAGCCGGAGGCAGGGCCCGGAGCTGTCAGGGAAGGAGCGTGTGAAAGCACTCCCTCCCTAACAGCTGCGGAATGGCCAGGGACGGCCGCAAGCATCCTGGGCCAGTTGTAGAGCACGTTTTTGTGTTCTACACCCAGAACATGTGTGGGCATCCTGGGCTAGGCTGGGGTGGTTCTGAATGGAACCACCTGCCCAGCAGAGCGAATGCTCCATCCCAGGACATCCTTCATGTGTTCTGTCGGCCCTCTTGTGAATAGGCCTCTGATCTTCAGAAATATGTTCAGAGGTGAACTAGTTTTTCGGCCTCTACTTAATCACACCTTTTCCAGATTAGCAGCTGCATCTTAAGTAGGAACAGACTTAAATCTGTACTTGGCACCGATCTAACTGCTACACGTTAGAAAGCTGGAAAGGGGAGTTTGACTGCTTTGTGGTTGGATCAAGCCTCTACCGCTTGCAAGGGAGTGTGCACATCAACAGACAAATTCCTGTGTAAAGTCAATCACAACAAAGTCACGGGGTGGACACGTTTATGATTCAAGTTGATGCAACAGGTAAGCAAAGCAATAGATAAGTGAGCAGGGGACACAGGAATTGCAGCAGCTCTGAGGGTTCATGTTTGACTGTTACTGAGCTGAGGAGAACTAGCCGTTTTAGAAGGTGAGCTTTACAAGCCCAAAAGCCTGGGTGAGAGTGATTGAGGCCTGAAGCAAAGATGGGGATTTATTTTGTAGTCACCTGTGCTTCCCTTTTTTGTTGAAGCCTGCTGTTTTACCCTATAAGGGTGTTTTCACACCTTGCTTTGGCATGAAAACTAGTGAAGAACTGGGATGGATTGGGCGTCCACATTTTGGAATGCCTGATCCACCCCAAACTTACCTGCCACTTCACCTCTGGCTGAGTAAGTGCGATCACCGTTGTACTAGCAGCGGTTGTCTCACAGTGGCAATGGCTATGTGTGCCAGCCGTCACCATGGTGACTGGGCAAATATGAGTGCAATTGTGGCTGCCCTACCCCATGCTGGGCTTTACTAGCCACTTCCCAGACCTTTTAGTGCTTCACAGCTAACCAGCCAGAGGATAGTCCAGCACATGAGGATGCTCTGTCTGTGATCATCCCTGAGTGCTGAAAAGCCCTAAGACTCAGAAGGGCAAAGGGAAGACATGGTGGTTGGTACAGTAGAATGAATTGGGTTGAAGTCCTTCTAGCTAGTCATTGCCTTTCAACCTTGTGCTCCCTGTAAATCAGACAAACTTTCTAGGAAATGATGGCTCAACTGAGGTGCCATATCAGTCAAGGTATGGTTTGATGCCAGTGATGAATGCTTTACAAAGCTTGTCTAGATGGTCATAATGTCCTTTATGTTGCTCTGCCCGTGAAAATGGTTTGGAAACAGCCAATGACAGCAAAGTTATTGATGAGAACATATACACATACTGCTCTTTGTCCACCTGCTCCGGCTCAGTTCTAAGATATGAGGGTGACATGTCAAGCCCTGCACGGTTTGGAAATGTGTAAGGCAAAATAATCTCCCTTGTAGTCCAGCATATATACTGTATCTCAGATTAAGTACCACATGCTACTTCTAGCAGAGGCTGTGGTGTAATGTTTGTAACCTGGGATTAAGCCTTTCCAGTAGAAGTCAAGATTTCCCCCAAGGAAGATTTTCCAGCACCAGATCTAACATCTCTCAAGATCTGAGGCTTATCTCCCAGGTTTGTGATGGTAATATATTTGAAGTGCCCATATTTAAGAGGTGCCCATTCCAGAATCAGATTCATCCAGAGGATGCCTCTTTATGCATGTCTGAATGCACCCACAGTCAGCGTCTCTTATGATGGAAATGGGTATGTTTGCAAACATATGTACACAGTCGGACCTCCATATCCATGGGGGAAATGTTCTGGGTCCTACCACAGTTAACAACAACAACAACAGCAAAAACCATGGATAGTTCAAATGCAAGGAAATGCACTCAATTTCCCATAATTCCTGTGATATCTCACAGGATTTCACAGGAATGATGGGAAACTGAGTGTCATTCCCCACAATTTCCTGACTGTCCCAGGCCTCTGAGAAGCTTCAGGTAGGCTTCATGGTCCCAGTGGGGGTGGGGAGGCTGGTCCGGTCACTGCAGAAAACTGAAACGGCGGTTATCGGATCAGTGGATATGGAGGTCTGACTGTATACATAATGCATAAATTCAGACATCATTTCCTTAGGGGTCTTTTTTGCAAAAGTTGTAGGTTGCAGTGTCCAGAATGGGAGTACGCATGCATCTGAAGTCATGCAGGGCTGAAGATATACTGGGACGAAGCCAAAGCACAAAGCTAACCTCATATATGCAACCAGCTAGCAACAAATTCCAGCTGTGCGACATGGTTCAATATTTTTTTTTCAGCACCCAATCAATTAAATTAGCTTTGCCTCAGCTGCTACAAGACCTGTTTTATATATGCAGGCTAGTTTTGTATGTTTCACTAAAAGATGAACCAGCAGACCTCAGGAAGTTAGTTTTTTTAATTAAAAACAAAACAAAACAAGCTCTCACAAGGAACAGAATTTGCCCAGTATTTTAAAGAATCCTGGAGTGTTTTTGTAAGCCAGATACTCCTACCTCTTTTTGTAATTTGCCTTCTCATTTCTCCAGAATGGTTTCCTTCTCTTATACATACCCAGAGCACTGCAGAATTTTGATTGGCGTGAAGCTTATTTTATAGTTGCAATACACCCTTGAGATATATGTATGTGGGGGTTTTCCCAGTAGTCATTTAGTGCACACCATTTCCACTTGAGCCTTTAGGAGTTAATAGAAACCTGCGACATGCTCCCAAGTAGCAAAAAAAATGTCTCAGAAGCACTGGAGAAGTGGTAGTGTGTGGCCGTCATGTTCTCATCCCATCTCTAACCCATCTTTTCTGGCTTTGAAGATTATTTGAGCAGTGAAGAAGGGCGTAAGTGATCTCTAAGGGTGATGCTGTGCTTGCTGGTATACTGAACCGGCAAGTGTACTAGGAGGCTCCCTTCTGCATGCTGGTGCATGCTAATGTTCCTACTAAACCACTGGCCTGTTATACTGGTCAGTGCGGAATTGCCCTAAGACACCTCAAACGTGTTTTAAAAAAAGATGTCTAAATGCAGCCATGCTGTGCACTAGTCAGTAGACTTCCCCAAATTCTGTTACTGAGAAGTAGGGAAGGGTGTGCATTGAGCTGTGTGTTTAACATAAACAAGAATGTCTGTGTTTAAGTTGTTTATCTTTATCAAATATACTTTGCATTCCCCCCCCCTTAGTCGTGTGGACTAGGGATGTGCAAGAATATACAAAATATTTGTTATTTGTGAGCCAGTTTGGTGTAGTGGTTAGGGAGCCAGACTCTTATCTGGGAATACCAGGTTCGATTCTGCCCTCCCCCACGAAGCCAGCTGGGTGACCTTGGGCTAGTCACAGCTCTCTTCTGAGCTCTCACAGCCCCACCCACCTCACAGGGTATCTGTTGTGGGGAGAATAAAAAGCTTTGTCAGCCGCTTTGAGTCCCATTAAATGGGTGAGAAAAGTGGGGTAGAAAAGCCAAATCTTCTTCTTCTTCTTCTTTGATTGAATTTGGCCAAATTCAGGCATTCAAATTCAAATTGAAGGTCCAGACATTCATTTTTTAAATATTCAAACAAATACAAATATTTTGAATCAATCATATGAATCACTCGTACATTTGTATGTGTACGTATGACATACACATATTACATGCACATTTTATTCATATCTGTACACATCTGTACAGATACGTACGGGATGAAAACGGGATGCTTACAGATGTGTATGGATACATTCAAACGTCAACATTTGTACCATCAAATATTCATATGAATAGATACGAATGTATTCAAATCGATTCAAATTTTAATACATTCATTTTTTCTCTGTTTGTACAAATTCAGACATTAGAATATTCTATTCGAATTGAACTGAATGTCAAAAATTGCATTCATTCACACCTCTAATGTGGAGCCGAGAATGGGCTTTCTGTCCCAATAAAGGTGAAAATCGTCTATTTCCTACTTACATTTCTTCTTTTCCGATTTTGCTGAGCATTTCCTGCAGTTCCAACCTGTTACTTTTAACTTAGGCTCCACTTTTTTCATATTCAAGCGTCATCTGCCTTCTTACAACTCAAGCCCCTTGTTCTGGGTTCTGGCATGTCAGAGAAAAGTCTTCTCTGCGGCATTCCACTGAAGTACCTGAAGAGCGCTTTTGTATCTCTCCTTAGCCTTTTCTCCAGGCTAAAAGTAGCCTAGTACTTTAAATTTTTCCTCATTGTACTTGTTTGAGATCATGTGCTCATCCTCCAATTTTCCTGGAACGCACAGAATGGTTGATATGGTATTTAATTAGTGCAAACTATTTTTCTGTTGATCCACTCAAGACTGCATTAGACTTTTCTGCTGACACATCATACTGTTATGGATTCATTCATGCTTTATGCTAAATGAATTCATCTACACAACACCCACATTTCCATGTCCTGCAGATTTCACAATGTGGGCATGTACCACAGTCAGTGTGCGATCAGGCACCGTTAAAGAGTCATCTTCTGGGCAATTTTCAATCTGAACCAAAAGACATTGTCGGCACATGGCTGCTTTGGTCTCAAAGTCTCTGAAAGTTTGGCTTATTATTGTCTGGAATTTTTGAGCATGGAGTCAGCTCTTTTTTTAAGTCAGGTTAGGCAGGAAACCTACATAAGGAACAGGATAAGATGAGGATACAAGTGATGTAGCCTCCCCCTATGCAATTTATGCAAATGTCCAATGGGAACCTTGATACAATGACCAATGATGTATCTATGGTGTATCTACCCAGCTTCAAAATCCTAGTTCTGAAGCCAGCCTACACAGTATTAATTCCAGATCCAGACATGTTTGGTGGTGGTGTGTGTTTGCAAAAATCTTCAAAAAAAAAAAAAGTCATAGCAACTTTTGCAACTGGTCTTTTTGGGCAGCACATCATTTAAAAAAAAACTGTAACACTTGTACCAAGGGGCACTCTATGAAGCTGATGGGTAGGAGAGTTGGATCTGACAAGGGGAAGTATTTCTTCACCCAGAGGGTCATTGGCTTATGGAATGTGCTGCCAGAAGAGGTGGTGGCAGCTACCAGTCTAGATGGCTTTAAGGTCAGGTTAGACACATTTATGGACGACAGATGTATCAATGGCTACTAGAATGAATGCCTAGATGCATCTTTCAGGCTGGGGGATTCAAGAGCAGGAAAAGGTTTGTCTTTGTCTCTGCTTGAGATGCCCATAAGCAATTGGTGGGCCACTGTGTGAGACGGGATGCTGGACTAGATGGGCTGTGGCCTGATCCAGCAGGGCTTCTCTTATGTTCTTATGTTGTAGAAATGAGGTGGGGAAAGTGTGTAAGCAAGCAAGTATCCCACTTTTTGTTCTTTCTCCCACTGAGTGTTATTTGAAAACATAAATTCTCTAATAAGCAATGTTAGAGACATGGGTTTGTTTCTCTCTCTCTGCACACACCAGTGAAAGTGAACGCAAACAAAGCTAATTTTGTAGGTTTCTGTGCTTCATTTTTTTACTGCTCAAAATGAGAATTCACAGATATACTAATAAATCCAATTCTTCAGATTTATGGAAGGTTGGAAAGAGCAAGGAAAGAGCAGGAAATGTAGCCGTTCACAGAAGGAAAAAAACATTGCTTCAGCAGTTTTATCAATCAAAGAGAAGGAAAGGTGGGCAAAGAACTATTAATAAATAGCAACTGTTGTCAGGGGAAATGTGCCCTAATTTGTAGCCAAATGAAGGCTGCAATGGGACAAAGTAAGTATGATCTCAGGAATATAAATAAACAACTGTTTGGAAGGAACTTTTGACGTGTTGCTTTCTTCCTAAAGGGACGACTTGAGAAAGCCCTGTCTGACTGCACTCTGTGTTCAGTTGGTCCAGAACCCTGTAGTGCACCTTCAGCAGTTCACATAATTACATACCAAAAAAGGTTAAACAGGGATGTTCATGAATATTCGTAGGCATTCAAAATCCAATGGAAAGTGCCAAATTTTGACATTCAAACTCAAATAGAATGTCCCAAAATTCAAATGTAAGCATTCAAATCGAATTTCAAATCTATTTGTTCAGATTATCCAGACATTTGTATTGTATGGGTTTGTACATGATATGTACTTGGAGATCTGCATCTGTATGCATTTGTACGGATCCACACAGGACGAAAATGGGTTGCATATGGGATAACTACAGGATGCATACGGACGTGTACAGATACAGGGAAGATGCGTACATGCACATACGAATGTTGTCAACATTTGTATGTGCAGATTCAAATTAAAAATTCGAACAAATAGATTTGAATTTGCTAAACATGAATCGAATCTTGAATTTGAATTTAAAAGATTCGAATCGAATCAAAACCCAGCTGCAACATTGACTTACAAGTGCCAGTTAAAAAATTCACTCTTCAAGTAAGTGAAACAGTGCAAATGTTTATGTCCAAAGGAAAGAAAAATACATACAACAAGTAACCGCAAATATACATGTTCACACTTAGAAGACAAATTCATTAGAGGAATTCAATAACACAAATACATTTGCTAAAACAAGGTTCATCAAAGAACAAAGCCACTGTCTTTCACCATCTACAACTCTTTCTGATAAGTGCAGAGCCTATTAAGACAAGATATATACTATTAATTTATGTTACAACATTGGCACAGGTAAAAATATATATATTATCTTTGTAAATCTTGCTTACAAAAGGCGGGATGGGATTTCATATTGTTGCAGAGGACCGCCCAAGTATGAAGCAAAATCTGACTTTAACAGAGCAGAGACAGATGTAGGGATAAGACCATCCCTTTTGCAAGCTGGGATTAACCAATTAAAAACTACTGCTATAATGAATAGTTTGTCTCAGACAAAATCATGGGCAAGCCATTTTAAAAGGGATCTGGAATATATTATGAAAATCTAGAAGGATGCATAAAGCTTTTAGAAAATGTACCCATGCTGTGGCACTAATCCTAATCAGACAAAAACAGTGTATGAAAATTAATTGGGACTAAATTAACTAGTGCCCTTTCTACACTGGGCCTTATTCCAGATTTTATCCTGGAATAGGGACTTGCCATCCACATTCTCACCTGCTGCAGTCTGCACCAGCATGTGGATTTTAATTTGCATTTTTATCGCACCCAATGCCCAAGGGTCTCAGTGCGGGTCACAACATATAAAATGAACACAATAAAACCATGGCAGTGTCTTAATGTGGGGAGGAAAATACTGTTCTTTTACTTAGCCAAAGGCCAGGGTAAAGAGGTGCTTCTTCACTGCTCTTCCGAACACATAGAGTGAAGATGCCTGATACACCTTAGGAGGGAGACTATTCCACAGTTTGGGAGCCACCACTGTAAAGGCCCTATCCAGGGTGCCCACCCTTTTTTGCTGCTGTGAGTGGTGGTACAACCAGGAGGACCTCCCCTCCAGATCTTAGGCCATGGACAGGTCGATATGGAAGAAGGACTTCCTTTAGATGGCAGGTCCCTATTCCAGAATATAATGCAAAATAAGGTTCAGTGCAGAAAGGGCCTAGATGTACCAGCCAAATGATGACTCCTATAAGAGCTTCCAGCTTTATTTTAAAGGTCCTAGTAATATTCTCTGCCAATGGTACGACTGTGAGCACTTAACTGACCCATTTCCTCCATCTTTAATGGCCTCTTATATATATATATCACACTAGCTCAGAACACCATGGCTCCACTGACATCAATTCAAGACTGTCAGGAGAAGAATCAGTCACCAAGTATAGCTCCTAAGCAATATCCTGTTCCATCAACAGCCACATACAGAGGTGTCAGGCCTTTAAAATCTCCAATCTTTCCTCAAAGTTCTGGCAGCTGGCTTATGAATCACTAAAGGTCAAGCTTCACATAGCTCAGCAGAGCTCAATACTACTGGAGCAAAACTAGAGATACCAAAGAGAAACAGAAAATACTCCATTAAATTAAAAACCCCAGGGTGGGGAGGCCGAATTGTGCACTGAATTTTAACTGGAGGTTTCTTGCTGTTCCACCTTCTCATTGTAAAATAATAATAAATTCACAGGGAGCCCTCACAGGAAATAACACATAAGGTTTTCCAGTTTGGTCTAGTGGTTAGGGAGCTAGGCTCTTATCTGGGAATACCGGGTTTGATTCTGCACTCCTCCATGAAGCCAGCTGGGTGGCCTTGGGCTAGTCACAGCTCTCTGCTGAGCTCTCGCAGCCCCACCTACCTCACAGGGTGTCTGTTGTGGGGAGAAGAACAGACTGTCAGCCCCTTTGAGTCACCTTAAGGGTGACAAAAGCCAACTCTTCTTCCTTTGTCTTGCTTCTTTTTTAAAAAAATAAAGCTCACTTTTTATGACTACAGATGTTGTCAAGCTAAGATTCAAGGTTAATAAACTGAAACTAGCTAATGACCCTGAGATTAAACTTTGTCCGTTGCCACACTTTGGACCCTCGAATGCAAAAATTCAAATCTGGCACCGCGTAGAGACTCAGTCCCCTTCCCTTAATGTGATGTAACTCCATTTAAATGGCTCAGAGGTTCTCACAGCCCCACCCACCTCTCAGGGTGTTCTGTTGTGGGGAGAAACACAGAAGGTTTGTCAGCCACTTTGAGTCCCCTTAAGGGTGAGAAAAGCGGGGTAGAAAAGCCAACTCTTCTTCTTCTACACTGAGCAGGCTAGAAGCAGGTTGAATGGAGAAGGCTCACCTGTTTTATAGCTGCCTCCATGTGTAAGATCCTGGGTGATTGTTAAAAGATGCAGAACCAAAATGCAGAGATGCCTTTTTATCTGCCATCATTTAGCACCAAAATTTCATCATGTGGCAATGATAACCTTATTTATCAGTATATTGTATAATACTATTGGCGGTAGAGGATGACACTCCTAGAAAATCAGTCCATGGAAACACAAGAAAACTGGAGAAATAAGCATTTCCCTACCCCTCTGTTAAAAAACAATATATATAATATATATATATAATTATGACATGGACTCCTTGGTGTATTAACACTTTAGAAAAATATAAATGTACTCCAAACATCCTTTGGAACCGCACAAATGGCACTACATTTGATCGTCTGAACAGAGACACAGAGCAGATGGGATGCCTTGAGCTTCTTCCTTCAGAAAGTGCTATAGCTTCCACCTCCTTAAAGCAAGGGTCGTGCTGCACCCATAGCAAACAGTTGTTGCAAAAGCAAATATCTGCAAATGGGTGGGGGGAGAGAGGGTAACAACAACACAGAAAAAATAGGATTAGTTTGATATCCAGTTTTGGCTGATGAATTAAAAACCCTTCTCCTTACACTCCAATTCTCAGAGCCTAATAGTAGTGAATAAGGCTGTCTCCAGCCAGGGTGTAAAACCTGAAATTATCCCGTCACTATATTGGGATTGCCACACGTCTCTGTGGCAATCTCAACACTGTCTAGGGATACAGCGGCAAAATCCTACGATATCGCTATGGTGGGAAAAGGAATACTGAACCCAGGTTTTCTCTAATAGTGGTATTACTTACCTTTAGAGATGTACATGAATATTCAACACATTCGAATTTGAATTGAATGTTTTAATACAGTCGTATGAAGCTTTGTTCAAAGCTTCGTATGGGATTCATGTGGGATTCGTTTGCTATCTGTATCGGACTGAACATTCGTATTGAATATGAATCCTACCACATTTGAAGGGGATCTGTTTGAACGAATATGAATTTTCTTGCATTTGGTTCAATACAAATTGAATTAAAAAAAACCATTTGTGTCCCTTGCTCCCAGACTTCTTCCTGTTGAAAATAATCACCACACAAGCACAGTGGTATTTTGCACCACTGGAGGCACTGCAGGAGCAAGCACCAGGGAAGGGAAGGGGTCCAGGCTTGCACTGTGATTCCATCCTGACATCTGTCAGGGACAGTGGGTGTTTTTCCACTGTCAGAAAGTACCCATTTTTGCACCCATTAAGGACCCATTTCGGTGTGAGCTGGATGATCCCATTTCCACCATGGCACCCATTTGGGACCCGATTGTTTCCACTGCCGCTGGGGAAATTTGGATCAAATAGGTACTTTCTGACCTTTAATCCAGATTTTCTGTAGACCCCATTAATGGGGTCTACAATGGGGTCTTCAGGCAGAATATCAGGATTAAAGGGGTCTAGAGGGGGCTAGGGGGAGGGGCACCCATGGGGGGGAGCCCCAAAACCTAAGCTTCGAAGTCATTTCAAGGTCACTTCGAAGTACGTGCAAAATAGCTCTGGAGCGTCTTTGAACTCTGTGCTGATCTTCAGAGCGAACTTCAAAGTGACTCCTAAGTGACTCCGAAGTTCACCCCAAAGACCAGCACAGACGTCAATGGAGCTGTTTTGCACAGACTTCGAAGTGCCTTCGAAATGACTTGGAAGCCACTTCAGAGATTGCACCCCCTGTCCCCCCAAGCACCTGGGGTGACAAGCAGACCCCTCATGGATAGATCCTGATTTCCAAATGGGTGTTCTGGTGTTTCCATGGCAGGGAGGCTAGCACCCATTGCTATTGCGTGCTAGACCAGCCATGGAAACACATTGGGTACTTCCCTTAATTCAGATCTACTAGATCCGGATTAAGGAATGTACCCATTCCTTAGATCCAGATCTTCTTAGATCTGGATTAAAGAAGTGCGGTGGAAAAACACCCAGTGAGACACAATTGCAGGATCTACATTAGATCCTGGATTTTCCTTCAGCTGTCTGGCTATGGTTTGGACATCAATGATTAAGATCTACTGTGAAGCTCATGTAAAAACTGCACCATGCTCTCTTTGTGTTTGCAGAAATATCCAAGTTGCCTTGTGCGCCCTTTGCACGTGCACACACGATGGTTTGTGTTAAGTTTGCATTAACCTCCCTCCATCACAAAAGGTCCTATGCTGCACAGCTTCCAGTCTGCAGCAGACCTGTGTGAAGTTCATACAATAAAAGGCAAATATGAATGAGCTCTCTGTTATATTTATCAATTATACCATCCTGGCCCTTTCACTCACAAATACCCCACAATTGCTCTCAATGAAAAGAATGTGGCTGATTAAGGGTTTTTTTCCACTGACCTCCCTTAATCCAGATCTAAGATGATCTGGATTTAAGGAATGGGGACTTCCCTTAATCTGGATCTAGTAGATCTGGATTAAGGGAAGTACCCAATGCATTTCCACTGGTGGTCTAGCACCCAATAGCAGTAGGTGATAGCTTGCTCACAGTGGAAACGCTGGAGCACCCATGTAGCGAATCTGGATCTACCCACATGGGGCCCGCCTGTCACCCCAGGTGTTTGGGGGCACAGGGGGTGCAATTTTCGTAAACGCTCCAGAGATTCGTCAAAGATCCTCTGGAGTGGCTCCAGAGAATCTCCAGAGCGATCTGCCACAAACTTCAAAGATTCTCCAGAGACTTTGACAAAGGCATTGCTCTCACATGGGGTCCTCTTTGGAGCCTGTGCTATTTTTTGAAGGCAACTTCGGAGGAATTTCAGAGCCGGCTTTGGAAAATGTGCATGGGCTTCAAAGCTTTGAGTGTTGCCCCCCCCCCATGGGTGCCCCCCCCCGAGCCGCCCATAGACCCCATTGTCCGATTGTGGTGGAAACAGGCTCTGTATAATCCAAATTTGATGTCTGAAGACTCCATTGTAGACCCCTTTAATGGGGTCTACAGGGAATCTGGATTATAGGTCCTGAAGGACCCATATGATCTGGATTTCCCTAGAACAGGTAGAAACAAATGGAGTTGTAATGGAGTTTATAGTGGAAATGGGGTCCTCCTGCTCTGAGCCAAACGACTTGGGCCCCAAATATCTAAAGGAATGGCTTCTCACCTATTGACCTGCCCATGCCTTAAGATCTGCAGGGGAAGTCCTCCTGGTTGTCCCACTGCCTTCAGCAGTGAGGCATGTGGGCACCTAGGAGAGAGCCTTTTCGGTGATGGCCCTTAGGCCATGGAATAGTCTTTCCCATGAGGTGCTTCTCTGTTTATGTTCAGGAAGGTGGTGAAGACGCACCTCTTTACTCAGGCCTTTGGCTAAACGTTGGTCGTGTTTCCCCCACCGCAAACACTATTTATTTATTTATTTATTTATTTATTTATTTATTTATTTATTTATTTATTTATTTATTTATTTATTTATTTCCTGCCCCATACTCGAAGGTCTCTGTGCGGGTTACAACAAATTGAAATAGAATATACATTAAAAAACATTAAAAGTTCAACAAATATAAAACAGTATACAATATGTTTAAAATAATAGTGTCTGTACTGAGAGGGAACATAAAAAGCTTAGCCAAAGGCCAGGGTAAAGAGGTGCGTCTTCACCGCCCTCCTAAATGTATATAAGGAGGGGGCATGACGCACCTCGAGGGGAAGGCTATTCCATAGTCTGGGGGCCATCACAGAAAAGGCTCTCTCCCGGGTGCCCATCAGCCTCACTGTTGAAGGTGGTGGGACAACCAGGAGAGCCTCACTGCTTGATCTTAAGGCACAGGCAGGTTGATATGGGAGAAGGCGCTCCTTTAGATATTTGGGGCCCAAGTCATTTAGGGCCTTGTACGTCAGAGTCAACACCTTGAATTGGGCTCGGTAGTAAATTGGCAGCCAATGCAACCCTTTTAAAACCGGCGTGATGTGCGTCCAGCTAGATGTTCCGGTCAGCATTCTAGCAGCTGCATTTTGCACTAGTTGCAACTTCCGAACCGTCTTCAAGGGTAGCCCCATATAGAGTGCATTACAGTAGTCCAATCTAGAGGTTACCAGAGCGTGGATAACTGTGGCCAAGTCGTCTCTATCCAGAAGAGGCTTAAGTTGACGGACTAGCCGTAGTTGGGAGTAGGCGCTCCTGGCCACGGCCTCCACCTGAGCTTCAAGTGTTAGCGCAGAGTCCAGGAGAACCCCAAAGTTACACACCTGTCCCTTCCAGGGCATTGCAACCCCATCAAGGACAGGGTGTCTCCCAACTACCCGGACCCGAGACCCTGTGACACACAGCACCTCTGTCTTGTCTGGATTCAGCTTCAATTTATTGGCCCTCATCCAGCCCATTACCGCCTCCAGACACCTGTCAAGCACTTCAACCGCCTCTCCTGATTCAGATGGTACAGAGAGATAGAGCTGGGTATCATCTGCGTACTGATGACACCTTACTCCAAATCTCCTGATGACCTCTCCCAACGGCTTCATACTACTGTTTAATTGACATTGTTTTGTTTTTAACATGCTGGATTTTAAATGTTGTTGTGGTTCTTATTGTTTTAATATATGTTTTGTTCAATATGTTTGATTTTAAGGGTTGTTACCCGCCCTGAGACCTTCAGGTATAGGGAGGGATAGAAATATAAATAATAATAAAAATTTGAAAATCCGGAGGTTCAAATGTCTAGACCTTCACTTCAATGCAAACATTTGCCAATTCAAAAATTCAAATTTTCAATTGTGAATTTCTTTGTGCGCATCTCTAGTCCTGACTGACTGGGACCAGTAAGATGGACCAAAGAATGACAAGGGAGGGAGGAATAGCTCATCACTCTTCTATGCCAACTTTCTGAGAAACCCTGTGAAGCAAAGGTTGCGTACAAAGACCCTTCTTCCTCCCAAAACATGTCTGCACAATACTCACAGAAGCTGCTATGCTCAAGTTGTATTCATGTTCATTAAGAAGAGTGTCATAGTGGTCACAAGTGGTACTGTTGGTAGCAATGAACTTAAAGGGGTGACCGTGCAAGGATGTTGTCGCAGCTTGCAGTAGAAATGTTCCAAAATAAAAGACAAAGACAGCCGCATGATAAAGGAAATCCTGGTCGGGTGGAGAGAGAAAAGAAAAAAAAATATATAGTTTGAGTTGACAGAAAATGCATTTTTGACCCTCCTTCCTCTGACAAGATCATTTATAGCAATAAATATAAACAAAAATTACTTGTACAATTCATTGTCATGCACATGTTTGTTCCTATTTTCTTAATATCAGAAGTGCATCCTACACTATATCCTATAATATTTCATATCTAAAAGAATGTAGATATATATATTTCGTATCCTTTATAAAAATTTTGGCAAAATTGCTATGGGAGCAATTTAAATCAACTGAACTCCTGAGGTTATGGGAAACTCCCACAGGCCAAGAAGCCTGGAGTGGGATGCAGGAACCATTTTGGTACATCCTGAGGGGTGGAGGGTGACATCTGAAAGAAGGGGTACCAGGAACAATCTAAACCAATTGAAAACTGGCATTTATACCCTGCTTTTCTCACTCTTAAAGGAACTCAAAGCAGCTGACCAACCTTCTGTTCATCTCCCCACAACAGACACCCTGTGAGGTAGGTGGGGCTGTGAGAGATTCAGAAAGAGAGCTGTGTTTAGCCCAAGGTCACCCAGCCGGCTTCATGCAAGAGTGTAGAATCAAGCCAGGAGACCTCCAGGTAAGATTCCGGCACCTTAACCACAAGACCAAACTGATCCTTTTGCTTCTCATCCAACACGGGAGATCACAGAAGACTTTCCAACAAGCAAACTCTGCCTCTGGATTGCCGCTGCCTCTTCAGCGCTGCAAATTTCCTCCTCCTCCAGCTGCTTCTTCTGGCTCCTGGACTGTGGTCACACTTCACATTTAAGAAGAATGGAAGCCGTCCTCAGACTACAGACCACAGACATCAGATGTCAGTTCATTTTCATCTCTTTTGACCTTCCCTCCCTGAATGGATCTACCTTTCATTCAGATAATCCAAAAACAAGAGTCCATTTCAAATGCAGGAAATGGCTCAAAATGAAGGGCTGCTCAGCAGTGGCATGGACAGCAGCCACCAGGCTCTGGAGACCGGAGATGAAGGGGGCAACCAGAGCTAGCCATTACTGACTGTATTTTGCCTGCACCACCTATAGGGCCACCTCAGCTTGCCTAGGGAAGGCTGCCCCATGGTGTGAAGCTGCAGCATGTGTGGAGGGCAGCCATCAGGATCTGGAGCTCAGAACTGGTGGAGGATCTTTCTGCTGGCCTCCCCAGTGTGCCTTTGCCCACCTTCTTCTGGCAGCAACGTAGCTGTCCCATTCCTGGAGCTGCCCTGTACCTTACCTACACCCATGGGCAAGTGTGACCTAACCAAAACAGTCCGGGTTCTGCTTCTATCCTAGTACAGGTGAGACTATGCCCCTGGTGTTTTTCTTATGGAGGAGTCACATTTGGGGCAGCTGCCTGTTTTGGCAAGAATGCACTGCTGCTTTTCACTGCACTGGGAAGTCCCATTCCAGCAAGCTTGTTCAGCACTGATAGTGCGTTTCCCTTCCTCTGTTTGTGTCTTCTTGCTTCTAATGCTTTTTAAAAGGTCTTCTGCTGCTTTCCACGTTTCTCAGTCATTCTGCATCGTTCCCAGGGCCCCTTCTGACAAGTGGCCTCCTCTGTCCCTTCCGGCTCTGAAACGGAGTCTTTGATGATGTCAAATTGAGCAATACAAAAAAAGCCTAGAAAAGGGGTCACCATTTATGAGACTCGTATTGCAAACACTCTTTGTGAAAGCAAGCTATGGAGTGGGTTTTTATTATATGATTTTAGTTTTAGTGCATGTGATTAATTCTGGATTAAGCACAAACAGCATTTTTTAAAAAAGACACAAGACTCCCTTTGCCTTTCAAAGTCAAGGCGGCTGTACAATACATAATTTATCATAGACACACTGTTATTATAAAAATAGATAAAACAGCGCATCACACCACCAGAGCACAAAAATAGCAACCACGGATCCACAGATGCCAAGAACAGCTTTGGTTTTTAAAGATTGTCTTAAATTGATCAAAGCTGGAAAGTTTTTCATACTGAAAGAATGGGGATTCCATAAAACAGATACTATCGCCGAAAAGACTCTCTCCTGGAACTTTGTCCTGCAAGTTCTATTTGCAAGCAGAACCACAAATGAAGAGGAATTGCACTGTTAAAGTAAAAGGTGGACAGTAGGTGAAAAGGCAATATTGAAAGTATCTGGTTCCAGACTGCATAGGGTTTTTTATATAAGCACCATCATCTTGAAATGTGACTAAGAGCTCTGAGGAAACTATAGGAAGGACTTGTGTAAAATGATCACATGGTGCCTTAATCAGTACGGCAGCTAGGCGGGTGGGCACCCGGCCTTCTCGGTAGTGGCCCCCAGGCTGTGGAATGGTCTCCCCCTCGAGGTGCAGGAGGCCCCTTCTCTGTTTTTATTTAGGAAGGCGGTGAAGATGTACCTCTTCACTCAGGCCTTTGGTTAAATGTTCCCTTCGCTTCCCCCATTGTAAACACTGCTGTTTTTAAACTGTTTTTGTATTTTTAATGCAGGATTTTTAAACTTTGTACTGGTTTTAGGATTGATATAGTTTTTGATATTTTGTTTTTAAATGTTGTGAGCCGCCCAGAGAACTTTGGGTATGGGGCGGGAAATGAATGAATAAATGAATAAATGAATAAATAAATACATACATACATACATACATACATACATACATACATACATACACACATACACACATACATACATACATACATACATACATACATACATACATACAGTAGTTGTACATCCTACAGTTATCAAACTGTTTTCAGTGTAAGCCCAACCTGGACAGTGCTGCAATTAATAATGATGATGTTGATGCTTGATCAACAGAATGCTGTTATTAATAAGTGAGTTGTGCAGCAAAATGGTGAAAAAAAAATTTGAGTCAAGCTCAACTCACAGCAATTGTACTGACATATCCTGCAGTTTTCTTGACAATGATACAGAAGTATTTTGTTACCGATTCCTTCGGTGATATTTTCCAACTTCCCAAGTCAAACCTACAGAATCAGATATTCCAGATGATCTCCCACCCAAGGACTAAATAGACCCAACCCTGTTTAATTTCTGAGTTCAGACAAGATTGGTTAGAGAGACTTCTGCTGCCAATTTGAACTGAACACTTGTTTATTCTTTTTGCTCCTTTTTATACCTGCCCTACCATCCCATGGCACACATGGGTGCTTACAAGATTTCCAAACATGTGAAATTCAGTCAAAATACAGAGACATACCAAGGCTTACTATTTGGTTGGGTAAAACTGAGCCATTCATGGAGTGTTCCTCACCTGTTGCCAGCCAGCCAGCCAGCCAGCCAGCCAGCCAGCCAGCCAGCCAGCCAGCCAGCCAGCCAGCCAGCCTGCCTGCCTGTCACTCACTCACTCACTCACTCACTCACTCACTCACTCACTCACTCACTCACTCACCTAATATGTTTATTACATTATGTTGCTCCATGATTATACTTTTCTGTTTACATCCAAATACAAACTATCGGGTGGCACTTGGCCACATAGAGAGTACTTTGGGCAGAAAGAGACATAACAAAAGGAGGACATAAGGCATGCCCCACGGAATCAGACCTGTAGCCCAGCTAGTCCAGCAGCCTGTTCTCTCAGTGGCCAACCAGCTGCACAGGGAAACCCACCACGGCAACAGGCGCATTGGTGCTGCAGCAATGCAATCCCCTCCTTCACGGAGATGGTTGGCACTTAGCCAGCATGTAGTCAAGCCCCAGTTAAGTTTTGAAGGGTTTGGGTGTTGCAAAATGCGGATGCCCAAACCGTTCTAGAACTTTGCTTCTCTGAAATGCTGCAAAATACAAAAAGTCCCCTAGATTTAAGAAGTTACTATTCCTGTCCACAAGGCCTAATTAATTGAGCAGCTAACTCCCTTCTCTAAAATGGCTTAGAAAAGCAAACATTACAGTAAGCCCACTATAAACTGAGTATGGATGAAAGAACCAGCATTCATGTTCTTGGCTGTTGCATCCACTGCTCTACATGTGATTTCCTTGGATTTCTGGCACCTTAAGTTAATGAAGGGAGCATGCCCATCCCATATGAGTAAAGGGACGTAGAGGCATTTTCAGAAGGCAGATTAGTTCATTTCCTCTACCCAGTTGCCCTGCCCTGGAACATTCTCTTCCTGGCCACAATTAGAATGAAACCCTGTCAAAAAAGAAGTGAGAAATCTAGGCAGGCGCAGCTTAAATGGAACATTGCTGTCCCAATTCATTCATGGCTACAGTTATTCAAATATGTGAAAAACCAGGAAACCACAAGCACAAAGCTAGGAGGGCATCTGATGCTGCATAGGAAATGCAACAGCACCTGTATTAGGTAACCCAGCTATTTCCAGTGTTGTCCATGGGCTTGTCCTAATGAGCACAGAAGACTAAACATTACTGATAAAGTTGTATTAAAGAAAACCCAAGAACTTCATGCTGAGTCCAAGGAAAAGCTGCTGGTTCACCTCATCAGCATTTTGCTCTTCACAGCTCAAACTTCATCCCTTTAAATAATTTTTATGTTGCTCTTTAGCCAAAAGAAAACTGCCTCCAAAATACAGTGGGTTCTAGTCTAAAAAGACATGGCACAGAAAGAAGAAAGAATGGAAGGCCAATGGCCTACTAATTGCTTATGGGCATTTCAAGCAGAAGACAAAGGCAAAACCTTCACCTGTTCTCGACTCCCTGCAAATGGCCTTTAGAAGCTTACTGCCTGCCTCTCCAACCTGGAGGAAGTACCTAGGCACCCATTCTAGTAACTATGGATAAACCTGTCCTCTGAAAGCTATCCAAGCTGGTTGCTGTCACCACCTCTTCTGGTAGTAAATTCTAGTTTGCCAGAACCAAGCCACTGGGTCATGTGAGAGAGAGAGATATCCCACACTTCTGTATTAAAGCAACTAAGGCCCTTTCTGCACTGGACTTTACTCTTGATTATATCCAATAATACAGGCCTGCCAGGTTCATGCTAGTGCAGATTATGGCAGACCCCTGATAGGGCCTGATATAGGCTGCATCCAGACACGTTTATACTGCACACTGGAATGTGCAGTCCCAATTGTCATGCACCATAATCGATTGATCGTCGTGGCACTGCGTTATACCATCAGGACTCTACTTACCTTAATGCAGCATCCGAAGCTTCAAGCCAACGCAGGCAGGATGGGGAGAAAATTTAGCAAAATGCCAACCAGGCAGGAAGGACAACTCAAAATTTGATTGGACGCCTAAACCCACATGACCGCGTTCACCGACTCATATCTCACAGCTCCAATAGGGGAAACTGTGGAGCTGCCTTCTAGTCGGGGCGCCCAGTCTTCACTACACAGTGAGTACACTGTGCTTTTAGATTTAACTGAAGATTTATTTCACTAGTCTGGAGGCAGCCGTAGTCTGCACTAGCATGTAGATGGCAGGCAGCTATTCTGGGATATAATCTGGATTAAGGTGTAATGCAAAAAGGGCCTGACAGCAAGACCAAACACAGTTTAACTTTGAAGATTGTGTTACAAAGCACTTAGATGCGGTCATCAACCAGTCATTTCCATTTTTTTAAATAATTATACTTACCAAACGATTCCAGTCAACTGCAATTCTCTCTCTGTAACTGAAGAGAAACAAGCAAAGGAAGGACACAGACGTGAAACAGGCTGTCACGGATATAAACATCACCCAACCCTGTAGCAGAGGCAAAGGGACTCCGGTGGCAGCTACTAAAATCCAGACCAATGCGCCAAACAGCTGAGGAACAAACACAGACAAAAAAATATTGAGATGGGAAGCAAACTAAAATCTTTTGTAACAACACAGGAAATTACAGTGAAGCAATGTTTTTGCTTGTCATTTCAAAAGCTACCCTCAAATTTCAAACTTCCCAACAGATGTATGCTACCCCCAGGCATAAAATTAAAGTTAAAAGGCTACCAAAGATCATTGTGTTTTGTGACTGGTGGTGTGTGGAGTCAGTAGAACAGTATTTCTGACAACTTCTGTTTAAAAGTCACAATGAAAGACAGAGCTGGATCAAACAGCCTAATCGATTTTGTTTAAATTTCAGTAGATTTCACTGGTTCCCATTTAGTTACAACCTTTAAAAAGAGGTCCAGATTACAGATGCCACTTGTATGCATTTTGTCCTGCATGAGTGCTATTTTACATAATAGGAGAAGTATGTTTAATGCATCTTCCAATCATTTGTATTAGACAGGAAAAATATGTATAGTAGTTCATGTAAAACTCATATTCCCAGACACTGAAATGTAAGATACATAAATTGCTCAGTCAAATTGCTAAAAATCCAATTCATTTGCTCTTAAACTGGCTTAAGAGGGATTTCTTCAACAACCTTGAAGGCGGTTCAGAAGCTAGTGCAAAATGCATCAGTTCTGCTGACCGGACACGCATCATACCATTCCTAAAAGAACTGCGCTCGTTACCTATTGGCTATCGAGCCCAGCTCAAGATACTAACATGAACTTACAAGACCATAAATGGCTTGGGCCCCAAATATCTAAAGGAATGCCTCCTCCAATATAGATCAGCCCATGCCCCAAGATCTGCTGATGAGGCCATTGTGGTGATCCCACTACCTGCAGTAGCTGAAGGGGGGGGGATACATTGGAGGGCCTTCTTGGTTGTAGCCTCCAGGTTATGAAAGAACTTTCCCTCTGAGCTGTATCAGGCACCTAACTGTATATGTTCAGCAGACAGCTGAAGATGCAGCTCTTTGACCTGGCTTTTGGCTGAGGTAACAACACCCCCCTCCCCATACAAGCACTATCAATGTTTTACTCATATTTTAAATCTGTTTTTAATGTGATGTTATTGTTACCTGCCCTGAGACTTTCAGGTACAGGGTGGGATAGAAATATAAACAATAAGTATGTAAAAACCAGAAGCTCAGACCATAAACAGTTTGCCAGATGTCTGTTTTATGTTGAGCGTAATTTAAATCTGATGGCTTGGCTTCTCACCTTTGGAAAGGTAACAAAACAAGTCTCTTACTCATGTTTGCAACCGTCCTCCAAATATTGCAGAATGGCTCTACCATTCCCTCTTTATTAACCTCTTCTTTCTCTTTCTTGTTTTGTTTTTGGCTTGGAGGATCCCTGTGTTAACTTTTTCCCTTCCCATCATTGCATCTCCACGCTTAGAAACAAGCCAACCAGTGCGGCCCCATCTGGCATGCAGCTGTTAAACTCACATCTGCTCCACCAGGAAAAACAAAGTTGCACCCCACTTTGCCAAGGTTATCTGCTGATACTAGTTTACCATAAAGAACTGTGGTTGGTTACTTTTCCTCCATGCCAGGGGAAAACTTTGTTCTTGAGCATTTTCTTATTTTATGCCATACTAAAAGCAAACTTATTTTGCAAAAGAGGTGGAGAAAAAAAGCACAAGCCAAAATTTATGCTGTTGATACATAAAAGTTAGAGAGTAGCTTCTTGTTGGCCTTCACAGTTTTCGTGTGTTTCTTTGAAGACTTTCTTTCTCCTGGTGTTGAAATGTACTTCCCATAAAAGAGAGAAACCCAGCACAAATTGGGTCAATTGTTTAAACAAAAAACATTGAACAGCAGGTTGGTAAATATGAGACCGGTGTCATAAATTCCAAATCACGAATATTATGTAGCTGATTCCAGTATGCTCAAGTTTAAGTATTATGCCATAGTAGCTTGGCAGGAGTCTAAAACAATTTCTTCAGTTTTATTTTGGAGGGACTTTCATTTCACAGTTCTTTACCCATCTGCCTCAAAGTAACTTCTACTCCACAGGTAGGGATTTACCTCTGAAAAATATATACGTATTTGACCCATAGATCTGATCACAAGCTACAGTACTGCAGCATAGGAAGCCAGAGAATAGCCATACTCTAATCCAAATTCTCCAGCAGCTGAGTCCATTTCTGCAATCCCAAAAAGATTCCAATGGGTTAGGAGAGCTGCCTTAGATACCCCAGTCTTACTGATAGGGCAACAACCAGCAGATATGGCTTGTTTGTGACCTAGGAGCCGCTGATTTGCTGATATGGAACAACTGCAGGTTGGAATTGCATGCCATAAGCAGGTCAGAGGAGGAGTTGGCTTTTATCCCAGGTTTTCTCACCCATTTCAGATGACTCAAAGTGGCTGACAAACCTGAAAATGCAGCATAAACCTAGCACTGCTTTGGCACTCATTGACTTCAGTGCTGAAAAGGGCTGTACTGTGGGTTACAGTTAATAAAAAACAATCTATTCAGAAAAAAAGTGCCTGACAAACCTGTTCTCTCCACAACAGATACTCTGTGAGGTAGGTGGGGCTGGGATAGATCAGAAAGAGAGCTGTGACTAGCCCAAGGTCAGCCAGCTGGCTTCATGGAGGAGTGCAGAATCAAAGTCAGTGTCTATGAGATATGAGTCTGGCACTTTAACCACAAGATCAAACTGGCTTCAGAGGTGACATTGTCTCATGTCAGCACGCCCATCCTATCTCTACTGAAGAAAAAACACTTTCCAAATGCATTAGAGGCGGACCGAAGATACTATGGCCCTGGTCACACTTTTAGTTTAGAGGTTGTGTTACTTACATGATTTTTATTCAGTTCATTTTCCAAGCCAGCCTACGCCCATTAGATCATTCTAACTGAAGTCCTCTTTTTGAGAATACTCAGTCAGTCCTGGCATTTCTGGCCATCTTTGCATCCTCACTTGTGAGGGGAGGGATGGGCTAAAGGAGGCTGAACTGTGCTGTGGTAGGTAGGGCCGAGTCTTTCATTCGGCCAATCGGCATGCACAGGATCCATGAGGCACCGCCTCTTATCTCCTCAGTTTATGTATGATTCTATCTAGTGTTTTTCTGCAAATTTATTCTTATTCTTAAATAAATTGCATGGAGAAGAAAAGCACATAAAAAAGAAAGGAGGAATGTGGAGGTGGAGGTGGAGCAGGCTTAAAAAAGAACCACAAACACACACCTTCACCTCCCTTGAGTGACGCAGTATCCAACAAGAAAGGAGATAGATTTAATGCAGCAAAAGGGGTGGAGAGCCAAGAGTTCCACGGAGGAGGCTCAAGTCGATCGTGGGGAAAGGTCTGAATGATGCAGCCCAGAATGAGGATGGCTTGAGGATGACCTATAATGATCTACATGTAAAAAGAGCTGGTACAACCTCAGATCAAATTATTAATAGGACATTCTGTCTTATATAGGTATGACCAGGGCCTATGAGTACACTAGGTATGTCCTCCAGGCTGGGGAGACAGGCAGGATGCCTCTAAAGGCATTTCCTGGGATTTGAGAGAAGGTGAGGGTTCATCTTTGTCTTTTGCTTGAGATGCCCATAAGCAATTGGTGGGGCAGGATGCTGGACTAGATGGGCTGTGGACAGATACAGCAGGGTTCCTATATTCTTACTAGTGCTCTGTGCTACTGCTTCTAAGGGCCCATCAATACCTAACTTTTAATCCACATTTGATCCACTTTCAGAGTGAGTAAAGTGATAGCCGTTTTCTTTCTGTTTTACTTAACCAAACCCAAAGGGGAATTCCCTGGGTTAGATAATATGGTAAGGAAATGGCTTGTCACTTTGCAGTTAAGTTCTCTCATTCTGAAAGTGGATTGAATGTGGAGTAAAACCTAGGTGTCACTGGTCCCAAAGATGCTTTTAAGCTATTTCTTTTCCTGCAGGTTAGCACATGGCTAACTGTCCTTCCGTAGCTTCTATTTAATATGCACTGCTGTTCCTCTTGCTGAATTTTACAATTATTTGCACAAGAGCTTACAAAGATTCATCAAGATGGGGGAAACCAGGAAAACAGGTGATTAAAGAGCCTTTAAATATCAAAAGAAGCCTGGGAAAACTAAATACTAAAACAAGGGGTGGAGGAAACGTACTCCCAATTGTAATGGCTTGTTTGCCATAGTTTACTGCCAGACGTTCAGGAAGTTCAGTCCACAACATCTCCCCAGAAGAAAGCAATGGAAAACCAATTAAATACTGTTTTCAAAAAATCCCACATGAATGTGTAGTCCCCTTGAGTCTATTGCAACCTGAGGACATCTGTAGTGGTTTAGCATAATCACAGAAGGCATACAATATGCAAACTGCAAAAATGCAAATAGGCTGCAAAACACGCAAATATCTGCTTTTCACTTGTGGCAGCAAAAAGGGCCTCAGAGCGATCACATCCCATTTCCAGGGATGACTGCTAACTGAGGCGCCATTTTTGCAGGAAGCGATTCGGTGCCCTGTATGAATGCGCTTCTGTCCATCACTGGAAATGATACCTGAGATATGGAAGTGTCTCCATCAGTGGCATATCACAGAGCCACCCCTTCGCCCCTTTGAAGAAACTGACTTGGCCAGTAATCAGGGACTTGACCAGTCCTCTAGACTTTGGGGTGGTTTTCCACTGCGCTCCTTTAATCTGGATCTAAGAAGATCTGGATCTAAGGAATCGGTACATCCCTTAATCCAGATCTAGTAGATCTGGATTAAGGGAAGTACCCAATGTGTTTCCACGGGTGGCCTAGCACCCAATAGCAATGGGTGCTAGCCTACCTGCTGTGGAAACACTGGAGCCCCCATGTGGCAAATCCGGATTGACCCACAAGGGGTCTGCCTGTCACCTCAGGTGTTTTGGGGGACAGGGGGTGCAATCTCCAAAGTTGCCTTCAGAGATTAGCGCAGGCTCCAAAGAAAAACCCCTTGCCAGAGCAATGCAGCTGTCCCTTGTGGGACCTATAATCCGGATTTCGTGTAGAGGGTCTTCAGCCTTAAAATCTGGATTGTAAGGAGCCTGTTTCCACTACAATCCAGCAAAGGGATCTAGAGGAGGCTCAGGGGTGGTGGTGGCAGATGTGTCTCTAATGGGGTCTGTGGTGGAAATGGGGTCATCCGGCTCTCAGCCAAATGGGTCCTTAATGGCTGCTTCAATGGGTACTTAGTGACAATGGAAAAACATCCTATGTGTTAGCTTGAAGATGTTGTGTGTGTGTGTGGTTTCATGCTATTATTGTTATTGTTAGCAGTTTTATGCAATTGGTCAGATTAAGGCTTTCCATTCTCTGTCAGAATCATATAATATTCGTGATTGTTCCAACCTGATTGTAAGGTCACCTGGATGCTCTCCTTCAGGGTATATTCGAGGGTGTCCCCTACTCTGACCGTATCTGCCCCTGCGGTCTCAACCAAGTGGATGAACTTCACACAGCACTATATTGTCTTTTCTACCAGGAGGCTTGTGCAATCGTGAGTATAGGAAAAGACAACTGTCTGAAGTACCTATTCCAAGACAACCAGAACACTTGGACTGTGGCAAAGTTCTGCCTGACTGCAGTCAAGTGCAATATATATATATGTATATATATATTCTTTTTTAATGTGGTGAACTAAAATAGTAATGTATTTTTGTTTTCTGATTTTGGTCTGTGACCATAAATAAAATTAATTCCTTTATGATTATAAGGTAGCCAATCATAGGTCTTTTACTTAGGACAGAGGGAATTCTGGGATAGGGAAACTGGAAACATTTCTCAGAGATAATCCTGATTTTTTTCAAGCCTTGAGAAGGTCTCCCCCACCCCCAAGTCCATGATTTTTCCAGAAAGGGCTTCAGAAGGGGCAGCAGTGCCTGTCTTGAGTTTAAGGAGACACGTCTCTGTTGTCAAGGAAACTGGACCCAACAATCCCCGTCATGCTGTGACAGAAATCACTGCAATGAGCCAAGGAACATTGTCTTGGTTGCCTCAGTAACACTTACATAGGAGCAGTGTGGCTTTATTTGTCCTTTATCATGATGCCTTTTAAAATCCATATGCATTTGCTTACATTGATAACCCATATTTCTATCTTCATGGAAGCTAAAATGAGGCACCTCTGGTTCCTAGGCATTAGCCACTCAGAACTGGTTCAGCTTCATTTGGGAGCTGTCTATGTTGTTTACACTGTCATCATGCTTGCTGATGAATGATCCTTTACTGGTTGTAATTGTAGAGCTATGGAGAAAAGGATGTGCTGTAGAAACAGCAACAAGGAGAGAATGTTGTGATTGCAAAAAA
Organism: Aspidoscelis tigris stejnegeri; assembly: GCA_023333525.1. NCBI lineage: Eukaryota > Metazoa > Chordata > Lepidosauria > Squamata > Teiidae > Aspidoscelis > Aspidoscelis tigris. Next base: position 17,463,735 of record JALMGA010000004.1, read on the forward strand.
GAAAAAAAAGGGCGGGGAGAAAAACCCAGAAGAGCCATTCCTGAGGAGCTTAAAATACATCTCTTCAAAGATCTCAGCAGGCAAAAATTAAGTAATTCCCCCACCACGTCATTCATTCCATTTATTTGTATACCGCCTTCCCAAGCCAGAAAGAAAAAGAAAAAAAGAAGAATGCTCAAAAGTAGCTTACAACAAGGCAAGAAAACATAATTATGCACTATACAGAAAATGATTATAATATTCAATAACCCTAAATGTAAAAAAAAAAAAAAGCATTTAAACTAGTGCTGGGGGAGCAGGATTAACTGTTTTTTTCTGTGCAAAGCATCTCACAGATCTGTAGATTGGATCAGAGGCCTCAAGTTAAGAGGTCTCAACTTAGCAGTGTTTGCATGAGCAGCAGGATACAGTGGGAACAGGACCTAGACCAGCACTTCTCAACCTTCCTAATGCCGCGACCCCTTAATGCAGTTCCTCGTGTTGTGGAGACCCCCAACCATGGGGGCGGGCCAGCTCAGGTGAGGATGGGGCGGGAAGGCGGGAGGCTCGTCGTGACCCCTCTGAAAGGGTAGTCCAACCCCCAAAAGGGTCACGACCCACAGGTTGAGAACCGCTCATCTAGACAGAGCAAGAACAGAAGCAGCCAGGAGAGGAAGAGGAGGCTGCTGGTCTCTCCCTGGGAAATCTGGCAGAATCTCTCTTTGCCACTGAAAGCATTTTATATCCTAGCTAGGCTTTGTATAAACCCCAGTCATCAAAATGGTTTCATTTCCTGGAAAATAAAGGAGGAAGCAATGGAAGCAGTGACAAGACTTTATGCTCTTGGGCTCAAAGATCACTGTACTGTACATGGTGACTGTAGCCATAAAAGTCTCTTCCTCTTTGAGAGGAAAGCCATGACAAACCTGGACAATATATTTAAAAATTGCTGGAAAAGATCCGCATAGTCAAAGCTGTGGTTTTCCCAGTAGTAATGTACGGCTGTGAGAGCTGGACCGTAAGGAAGGCTGAGCACTGTTCAAAAATCAACCATTTTGAATAAATAATGGTGCTGGAGAAACTTTTGGGAATCCCTTAGTCTGCAAGGAGACCAAAGAATTAACTGTTCATTGGAAGGACAAACGCCGAAGCTGAAATTCTTTGGCCACATAATGAAAAGACAGTTTGCAGTACACAATCTTAAGACAATACCCATTATCTGGCTTGGGTAATCCTATGGTCTCATCAACAAGTATGATCTTGCATTTCTGCTTAAGCCCTTTATCTTTACAATGTATTCACTTCTCAGCCACTGACTATGAGCCTACTAAACGAACAAGAAGGAAGTTTATCCCTGCTCTCATAGAGGGAACACTGTACCACTCTTTCTTACTCTGCTGGCTGAATCAGGAGAGGTCTAGGCACACACTATCTGACGTATATGTACTCAGGAGCAAGTCCCGCTCCAGTCAATAAATCTTAAATCCCGGTAATTTGCATAGGAATTTGCTATTCCAGGCCTCCAGGCTTGACGTCCCTCCCTCCCACCCTGCAGAGCATGAAATTGACGCCAACTCCTCAACTGCGCTCTTCCGCTCCCCTACCCTGTCCCCTCTCCCACTAAATGGCTATTCATCTGTAGCGCAAAAGGAATGCTGGCAACTTACAGCGCATGGAATATTCTAGCTTTGGGATATTCTGTAGTTTAAAATCAGGGTTAGTTTGTCGAAGCAACCAATTAGCATACAAACAGACCCACAGAATGAAGTAATCCTAGAGGTGAAAACACGATTCAGATCAGGTGTGGCAGCTAATTATTACCTGCCCTCCTTAGCCTTAGTGGTTTCAGTTACTCAACCCTGGCGTGGCCCAGGGGACATTTGTCCTGCTCCTAAAATTATTGTCAGGCCTGCTCATCTAGCAAGTTATGTGCACAGGGCAGTGAGGACTGGCCCCTTTTATTAATTATACTCTCTACTGTAAATCTCTTTACACGATACCCGGAAGCTCCCTGTGGTATCCTTTCTCCAATGCTCATCTTTAGTCCAAGGTATGGTAAGCAGGGAAGAGAAACGTTCTGGAGCAGTCCCTTCAAGGGCACGAATAACAATGCAGATGGGGAACATGTTGTAAGACGCGAGGCAACAACAGACAATACGGAACAGAGTAATTTCAGACACACAGGAGCATAGCTATGATGGATGGAGCAAACCAAGCAGCCTGAAACCAAACAGACACACAAAGGGCAATAATAACTAAATACAAGTGTTCCTGTCAACCAAATGCTTCACAGCCCACCTACCCCCCAACAAAAATCTGGGCTTCCTAAATACAAGTGTTCCTGTTAACCAAATGCTTCACAGCCCACCTACTCCCCAACAAAAAACTGGGCTTCCTCGGAGGTCATTATGGTCAGTTACTGAGAATGAAGAAAACAAGCGTGCCAGTCCCATTGCTGGCAAGGGACTGGGGGACACTGACAGCTATTTAGCAGGCAGACATTCAACAGGTAAAGTTCACTCTAGCAGTAAGCATTCCCCTTCTGTGAAAAAGGTAATTCATTAGACTTCTATAGTCAGCCGGAAGTTACTGGAAGGGATGGAAATACAATCACTGAGTCCCTACTAGGCCATAAATTGAGGGGGGAAAAGAAGAAAAAAGGGGGCTGGAGACAGAACTGAAAGAAAACAGCTCCGAGTAATTGCAGCCAGACAAAAAGTGCATCCTTTTTTAAAAATGTTCAAAACATTTTCCTTCTATCACAGAACTCAGAGCTAGGGCAATAGTGTAACACCTCCTAGTTGTTGCTTGGTTTGGTAGCATCAAATCTGAGTTTAATCTGGAGGATTCCAGGCATCCATCCATGCAGTTTAGTGGTTTGCCACTACCTTCTTTGGGGAAGATCCTGGGGATCAGACCTGCAATCCCCTGCTCTCCAAGGCTGCATTCACACCTAAGTTTTAATCCAGCTTCAGTCCACTTTCAGAATGAGAGAACGCATTGGCAGAGCAACAAGCTCATCTCTTTCAGCATTATCCAACCCAGCAGATCCATCTTTGAATTAGATAATGCAGAAGAAAATGACCGTTCACTTTGCTAATGTGTTCTTCCATTCTGAAAGCGGACTGAAGCTGATTTAAAACTTAGGCATGAACACAGCCTAAGTGGTTTGCTCCACTGAGGAGTGATGGCTATGGGCCCCGCTCAACCCTTTCAGCACTACACCTTTTTCCAGGATATATTCCTGGGGCCTGTCATAGGTTACACTAGCATGCAGATGGTGAGTCCCTATTTTGGGATAGATCCCAGAAGGAAGCCCAGTGCAGTGAGGACCATAAACTCAAGGGGTAACCATGGCCCAGTCACTTTAGCCTTCCCTCCCTCACAGGGTTGTTCTTGGCAGGGTAGAATTAAGAAAAGGCAGCTCATGAAATAAAATATTCCAAGGACTTATGGCAAAGACAAGTGTGGCTTTTGACAGAAGCTCAAAAAATGGCTGCAGCTTGTCGGCGGGTTGACTGCTGAGCTTAGATTACTTCGTTCTGAACACACTCAGGGCATGCTTTTGGATGGAATCTGCATACCAGGGGCCTGTTTGGTCTAGTGGTTAGGGAGCCGGACTCTTATCTGAGAATACCAGGTTCGATTCCACCCTCCCCCATGAAGCCAGCTGGGTGACCTTGGGCTAGTCACAGCTCTCTTCTGACCTTTCACAGCCCCTCCTACGTCACAGGACGTTCTGTTGTGGGGAGAACAGAAGGTTGGTCAACCACTTTGAGTCCCCTTAAATGGGTGAGAAAAGCAGGGTAGAAAAGCCAACTCTTCTTCTTCTTCTAGTGCAGTGGTTCTCAACCTTCCTAATGCCACGACCCCTTAATGGAGTTCCTCATGTTGTGGAGACTCCCAACCATGGGGGCAGGGCAGCTGGCAGGTGGGAGGGAAGGGCAGCGGGAGACTCATCGCGACCCCTCTGAAAGGGTAATTCGACCCCCAAAGGGGTCCCGACCCCCAGGTTGAGAACCACTGTTCTAGTGGTTAGGGAGCTGGACTCTTATCAGGTTCGATTACGCCCTCCCCCATGAAGCCAGTTTGGTGACCTTGGGCTAGTCACAGCGCTCACCTGAGCTCTCAAAGCCCCACTACCCTCACAGGGTGTTCTGCTGTGGGAAGAAGAACAGAAGGTTTGTCAGCCGCTTTGAGTCCCCTTAAATGGGTGAGAAGGTTTGTTAGCCGCTTTGAGTCCCCTTTCCTCTTTGCTCATCTACTCAGAGGAGGTGGCTGTACCATGGATCAGCGCCAAGGAAGAGGAGTGGTGGTAGAGGGCCAGCATAGGACACACAGGCGAAGCACGCAAGAGGCGGCGGGGGAGGAAGGTGGCCATGAAGGTTTTTCCAGCCTTAAGATGAAACCAGTCTCGTCGGCGGCTGGGTGGATTTATTGATAATAATAATAATAAATCCTGTGCAGGGAGCGAGACATCCATAGAACTCGGTCCAGTCCAGATCCACATGGCCGTTCCGCCTTTGCACCCCCAGAGCTCCTGGAATCACGAAGCGGGCGGATCAAGCCTTCTCCCCCCCCCCCGGCCCCTACCTGTTGCAACAGCCCTCTCGCTCGCTCGTTCCCCTACCTGGCGCCCGCCCCGCCTACCCAGCAGGTTCCCCCCCCCCTACACACACACACACACACACACCAGACTTACAATCTCCAGGCAGATGAAGGCCCCGGAGTAGGTGCGCAGGATCTCCACCCCGGAGGGGAGAGTGATTCGCTGCGGCGGGTAATAGGCGGTGGCGTTGGGGGGCGGCGGCATGGAGCCCCCTCGGGCGGGGATCATGGTGCCGGCAGCGGCGGAGGGGAACGGAGGAGCGGGAGCGGACCTGGCGGCGGCGGCGGCGGCGGCGGCGGCTGGTGCTAAGTGGCGCTGCTGGCGGCGTCGGGTGCGAGCAAAAGCCCTTGACGTGGCCGCGCGCCCAGGTAGGGGAGAAAGACGGAGGAGGAGGAGGAGGGACCAGGGAAGGAGGAAGCGGAGGGGAGCAGGAGCAGCAGCAGCCACAGGTGGCGGGCAGGGAGAGGGAGGGAGGGAGGGAGGCGTGGGCTTGCTCGCTGGGCGACGCCACGCCACGCCCGGCCCTGCCCTGGGCTTCGCTCGCCTGCGCGCAGCCTGTGCGCTCCCGTCGCGTTCCCGCGGGCGCACAACCCAGGCGGGGCTCCTTCCGTTCAGGTGTTCGTTGGGCTTCCCTCAGCAGGGCCCGGTTAGAGTTTGGGCGGGAAGAAGCTACAAGAAGAAGAGGTGGCTTTTCTACGCCGCTTTCTCACCCATTTGAGGGGACTCAAAGCGGCTGACTAAACTTTCTGTTCTTCTCCTCACACCAGGCACCCTGTGAGAGATCGGAAGAGAGCTGTGACTAGCCCAAGGTCACCCAGTTGGCTTCATGGAAGAAGAGGTGGCTTTTCTACCCCGCTTTCTCACCCATTTGAGGGGACTCAAAGCGGCTGACAGAGCTTTTCTATTCTTTTCCCTACACCAGGCACCCTGTGAGGTGGGTGGGGCTGTGAGAGCTCAGGAGAGAGCTGTAACTAGCCCAAGGTCACCCAACTGGCTTTATGGGAGACAGCGGAATCGAACCTGGTATTCCCAGATAAGCGTCTGGCTCCCTAACCACTAGACCAAACTGCCTCACTACTTGAGAAGCGAGACTGTTGCCTGGCAGTGGTCTTTCTTGGACAGGGCTGGAAATGGCGCCCTGTACATGCTTAGAAGCCTCTCATAGTCAAGAATTTGGTGGAGCTTCCTTCAGAGGAGACCAGCAAGACTATGGTGTGAAGACGACCGAGAGGCTTTGACCTTGGTCACACCTTCACTTTAAGCCTTCAGTCCCCTTCCAGGTTTGACTGCCCACACCTCACCTTTTCAGTTCTATCGGTCTTAATTGGGAACTTTCCATCCTCCATTTGAACTTTCCTGAACCGAAAGTCCACAAATAAAATGGATAGAAATGAACAGGTGTGAGCAGTCAAAGCTGAGGATGGATTGAAGAAGGTTTTTAAAGTGAAGGTGCGACTGTAGCCTTTGTGACACCTCTGAACTGTGGCTCCATGGAGTTGCTTGTGTATTATACCGGGTGTTGGTTCATCTACATGGTGCCCCTAATCATAATCCACTTTAAATTGGCAAAGGTCACTCAGCAGATGGAGGTAAGAGCCCACAATTGCCTCCTGTGAGCCAGTTTGGTCTAGTGGTTAGGGAGCTGGATTCTTACCTGGGAATACCTGGTTTGATTCCGCTCTCTTTCGTGAAGCCAGCTGGGTGACCTTGGGCTAGTCACAGCTCTCTTCTAAACTCTCACAGCCCCACCTACCTCACAGGGTGTTCTGTTGTCTGGAGAATAGTGCACTAGGCTTGTGTTTTTGGAATAGAGGGATGGGGGAGGACAGACTTGGGCAAGGGGCAAGGTTTTAATGGGATTCAGAGAAAATATTCCCAATTTGTGCTTGGATTTGCTGCAGATCAGGGAAGTGAAAGTGAAACTTACAGAAGTCTTCCTGCATCTCCCCAAACAGGTGTAACATTTTGGTCTGCAAGCACCTGCATGCATAGATATAACGCCCTAAGGTAATGGTTGTTGATGTATATCACTGAGTTGTACACAACTCCTGGCTGAATGGATGGGCACCTCTATGCAGCTTTCTTGAGTGAGTGCCATTGCCTACTTCTAGGCAAAGGTTGGGGCTTGAACCAGCAACCCTCTGTTTTCCAGGCAGTTTGCTCTACCACTTACAGGCACTCCCCGGTGCATTAGGACCTTATGTTTTATTGGCACGAAGACAATGTGTACCCTTCGTCACCCTTATGTGGGTAAATGGTGATAGTGAGTACACTGTAATCCAAGGTGACTATTAAGTAACTCTTGCTCCACAGGCAGATTGGCCTGGAAAGCAAAGCTGTTGTCTCCACTTTTTAAAGTTCCTCATTTTTTTAAATGTGGTTTTACAGGGCATACACTTACAATGTTTTCAATACATTACATTACCATCACCATTTATTTGCTAGTACAATTTGATTATTACAACATCAATTATACACTACTGGAATGACTGTTAGCCTTAACTTATAAAACCCTAAATGACTTGGGCTCCAAATATCTAGAGGGACACCTTCTGCCATATTGATCTGCCCATGCCTTAAGATCTGCGGGTGAGTGCCTCCTGGTTGTACCTCAACACTCAGTAGCAAAGGGGGTGGGTACCTGGGATAGGGCCTTCTCAGTAATGGCTCCCAGATTATGGAATAGTCTCCCCCCTGAGTTCTCCTGAGTGACTGTAGCTGACCTGATTGTAGACTCTGCCTGACCCATACTAGAACTTTTCTTAAAAAGCAGCAACTACCTTTCTTTAATCCTGGGAATTGCTATTAACACTGGGTTCCAAATCTTGAGGAGGGCATCTTTCTTTTTATCTCCCTCATTGCTTCTCTCTGTTCTGTAATATGTTAATCAATAAAGAATTCCCGAAGCTTTTTATACTAATTTTTCAATATTAACTTAGCTTCATGCTTCCAGTTGTGAGCTATCATATGCACATTTTATGCACACGTATGTATGTATGTATGTATGTATGTATGTATGTATGTATGTATGTATGTATGTATGTATGTATGTATGTATGTATGTATGTATGTATGTATGTATGTATGTATGTATGTATGTATGTATGTATGTAGATAGGTATGTTACCTTTTCCAAAGCAGTGGGTTCTTCAGAATTTTCTTGGAGGATAACATCAGGATATTCATAAAATTCATTATTTGTACAAATTCAGATATTTGTATATGTGAATCGAATGTTATGACATTCCTACATTGACATTCATATGAACACAAATGTTTTGGAACATTCCGTATGAATCTTCTAAACATTTGTGAAATGTTAGGTGAGAAAGCGGCTGCGCCAGTCACATCTGCAATGGCTCCAGAGTGAATTCAACATGGTTCGAGAGCGGATTCAAAGTGGATTCAAGGCGGATTTGATGCTTTCAGAGCGGATACGTTTCAGATATGTATGGGATACGTATGCGTTTGTATCAGATATCCGTTCTAATTCATATGAATATATTGGTATCAAATAGAATCCTACCACATTCGAAGGGGATCTATTCAAACAAATATGAACGTTCTTACATTTGATTCGATACAAATCAGATGCAAAAAAACCCCATTCGTGCATATCCCTAGTCTTGAAGCAGCAAGATGGAGCACTGTGCCCTTTCTGGCCTGGGTCTCATTCCAGATGATATCCCGGAATAGGGACCTGCCATCTGAATGCTGGTACAGACAACAGCAGGCCCCAGGCTAGGTTGGGGGGTTCACACAGAGCATTTTTCAGTTTCAAACCTTCATATGCACATACTGATTAGGTGTGTCTGCAATGCTCATCTCTGACTGTGGGTCAGGTTTCAAGATTATTATTATGATTTTCTTAAATTATTAATCATATTTGCATTGTGCCAAAACCAGCACTGCACATTCCTGTTGGACTGCATAGTTAAAACTCTCTGTAGAGTAATGTAAGCAAGGACGAGATTGCAAAATAGAAGCCTGAAAGCAGTCCTTAAAATAATAATGTCATAGATTAACTATGATCTAGAGATGGAACAGGAATTAGTCTGAAATAGAAACTCTCCTTTTTAGTGTAGGAGGGGGATTTGGGACATTAACAGGCTTAAAAAGTCCACATTTGAAAACAGTTTAAAGTTATTTATCCTTGAACATGGGACCTTGGGGGTAATTCTGTACCCCAGTCAAGCAAAAATGTAGAAATGTGTTTTTTGCATGCTGTTCAGCTTAACAATCTCTGCAATCCCACGTATGGCTTGGCAGCAGAGGTTAAAAACAAGTGGGAATTATAAACAACTCCATCCTCCATGAATTTCCATATTTTTTCATCTGTGCTCATGAGGGTTAAAAATAAAAAGAGCTTAGAGACCTGTTCAGGCTGATCACAGGGAAGAACAGTGTGTGTGGAAGGCAGGATAGCCAGGTTGTCTCCTATCATCTACTGCATCCTTAGCATGAAGATCTGTGAGATTTTTTTGCTGAACATGGGATGTCTGGTGGACCGACCATCCATCCATCCATCCATCCATCCATCCATCCATCGGTTGGGCTAGAGAGTCCATCTGCTGAGGCTACTATGGTTGCATTTGCACCTCAGTTTTAATCCAGCTTCAGTCCACTTTCAGGGTGGCTATGGTCAGACCCAAGGTTTAATTTAGCTTCAGTCCACTTTCAGAGCGAGAGAACACATCAGCAAAGTGACCAGTAATGTCCTTTCTACATTATCTATCCCAAAGGTGAGTTTTCTGAGTTATTTAACACTGAAAAACAAACAGCTTGTTACTTTGCAGATGAATTCTCACTCTGAAAGTGGTCTGAAGCTGGATTAAACCGTGTGATCACAGCCAGTGAGGGAGCGTATCAGCAAAGTGATGAGCTGATTTCTTTCAGAAATATATACCTCTGAAAATCTACCTTTGGGTTAGTTGAAGTGGAAAGAAAATGACTAGTCACTTTGCCAATGTGTTCTCTCACTCCAAAAGTGGACTGAAACTGGATTAAAACATGGGTGTAAACATAGCCTAAGAGAACAATACAGCCAGTACTGTATTTTAATCTCTTACTTGTTGGTACCTGAATCCCACCTTTCTTTTGAAGATCTTGAGGTGATGCTGGTTATCTCCTGCCTTCCACTTTTTTCTCACAGTAACTCTCTAAATTTGGTGGGTTTAAGAGACACTAATTTGCAAAGGTCACCCAGCATGTTTCTGTTAAAAGCCAGGGGTACCTGGGTTTATAATTCCCTTTAAAACTTACAGTAAGGTCATATTGGGAGCATGACATGAGTTTTAGCCATGGAATTTCAAACCTAATATTGTAGGGCAAGAAATGATGCAGGTCACCCACCCAGAAAACTCAGATGCCATTGTATAGCCAAAAAGAAATGGGTAGGGTATTAGTAAAGTTAGTGGTGGGGGCTGATTTTTTTTTGGTGTGTGTGTTAGGGGTGTGCATGAATGCAATTTTTGGGATTCAAATCTATTCAAACCTTTAAAATTTGAATGTTTTCACATTCGATTTGGGTCACATACATTCAAATCTGTTAGTGCGAATTTTTGATTTGAATTTGCACATACAAATGTCAACAGCATTTCTTTGTGCCCATACACATCCGTACGCATCCTTGTATTTATCATGCATGCATCCTGTTTTTGTCCCCTACAGATCCATGCACATGTGTATGGATGCAGGAAAGATGTATATGGGCAAGTATGCATTGTGTACATATCCATACACATACAAAAATCCAAATAATTCACACGAATAGATTCAAAAATTTGAAATTTGTTGAATGTTTAAATTTGAATTTATGGACATTAGATTCAGATTTGAATATACAAATTTGAACAAATCTTGAATGTTTTGAATATTCGTGCACATCTCTAGTGTGTGTGTGTGAGTGTGTGGAAGTAAGCTAAAAGGGGAGGGGAAGAAGGAAATCCAAATGACCTCTCTACCCCCACATTTACTGTGGGGGGGATTGCAAGAGAAGCAGAAATGCGGTGGCAAGACAGATCATAAAATCGTTTAATGCCAGTATAATCGTGGTTATACAGTTATATACTATTCCTCATCTTGAGGTCACTGAACAGTTACATACAACAAAATATATGTTCAAATGGTAAGTCATAGGATCAACTGGTAGCAGAATTCTGTTGAAGGTTACAGCTTGATCTTGTGCCAAAAGGATTTTAAAACAATATTGCTTTCCAGACTGCAGTTGCACTAACACCTTACCTTAAGTCAGAACTGAGGCCTTCCTCTGTCTTTGGGGCTCAGACACCAAAGTCCAGTTTTGTTTTTTTGAGGGGACTTTTCTGCCCCAATAGGGACTATCTTGCATTCGGATAATCCCAGCACAGAGTCCGTTTCAGCTGCAAGAAGTAGACCAAGACAAAGGGCTGACAGACTCTGCCCAGCTCTGCAGCAGCATGGAAGGCAAACCGGCAGGCTCAAGTATCCAGAGCCAGAGCAGGTGGCTTGAGGTGGTCACTACTGGCCACGTTCTGGATCTACTGGGCATGGGGTTGCCATGCTTTGCTTTCCTCCCAGAAAGGCATCCCGTTGCAGGTGGCCAAGGTGTGAACCTGGCCCGCCTTGCCTGCTCTCATTCACCAATTACTGGTAGTGATGTGGCTGTAGTGCTCTTGGAGGCTCTTCAGCTGACCTTCAGTCCAAGGTAGGTGTGAACAGATCCAAAATGGTATGAGTTCCAGGTCCGTCCTAAGGGAGACTGTCAGGCTGTGGTATGACTGCAGCTTAAGCATCTGGAGTGGTGACCTGCTATATTCTAGATCTGTATACTGCATTTTAAGGAGGACGTTTGAACACTTTTAGTGGCACTAAAACTGGTATCTGAACGAGAGATTAATGGACAGATTAGGGGTGTGCATGAATGCAATTTTTGACATTTGATTTGTAACAAATCAAATATTCAAAAATTCGAATTCGTACGAATAAAGAACTAATGTCTTGACCTTTGAACCAGTATGAATACATTCATATCTATTCAGGCTGGGGGGGGGGGGGGAGGAACTGGGGCGCTTCAAAGGCCATCTGCTGGGACTCGAGAGCAGGAGAAGGTTTGTCCTTGTCTCTGCTTGAGATGCCCATGAGCATTTGGTGGGCCACTGTGTGCGAAAGGATGCTGGACTAGATGGGCTGTGGCCTGATCCAGCTGGGCTTCTCTTATGTTCTTATGTTCTTATTCATATGAATATTCGATACGTATCCAATTATACGAATCTCGTATGCATCTGTACGCATCCCTTTTCATCCCATATTCATCCTGTTTTCATCCCATACAGATGTGTACAGATATGCACAAGATGCATACGGATGTCTAAATTATTAGTATGGATAACTCAAAATATTTGTATTTGTATGAATACTAAAGTACAAATGTCTGGACATTTGATTTGTATACAAATGTCTGAATTTGTACAAATTTGTACAAATAACAAATAATAGGAATATTTGTGCACATACCTAGGACAGATTATATTGCTCTTTGTTTATCCCTTTCTATGCCTTTATTTATCACTGCCCCCCCAAACTGGCTTGCAAACTTGATTAAAGCCCCCTCCTTTCTGTTTTGACAGTTTGTGGGAAACAAACAGCACCTGAGCTCAGAACTAGGTTGGTAGGGTCATACATATATTGGGAGACCATGGGTTTGCACGAAGCAAATGATTTTGGATACCTCCAGCTGGAAAGCATTGTGGATAATAAATGAATCATTTTTACTTACTATGCATTTTTCCAGGCAAAGGGGAAATCATCTTAAATTCAGAAAAAGCTTCATTTTGCACTTAATGGTGCAAAATTTAATGCCATTAAGATGCCACTCCGTTGTCGATTTTGCTCAGAGTTACAGAGGTGCCAATTTGCTGCCAGGCCAAGAAGGATATGAATGTTGAATTCTGGATACATTCACATAGTATCCACACATGAGCACATACGCATGCATATATATGCATATATATACAGTATTTATGTATATTTTCTGCGTTTTAATGATTTTTGGATTTTTATTTGTTCTTTCAGTTGTTAAATAAAGTAAACTAAGGCATGGAAGATGCTAACTTTTGAGACCAGGTTATACGAAGAAGAACATTGTTTCATACATACAGACCAGCCAAATATAATTTTCTTGAGTTGGTGTTTGTGAATTTCCATCTAATGGAGTTCTTATTATTTTGCTTTGGTAACCATCCTGATAACATTTATTTATTTATTTCCCACCCCATAACCCAGGATCTCTGGGTGGCTTACAGTAAAAAACCCATCAACCAAATGTTAAATACATTGATATTTTGCTTCTGCTGAAAGAGTATTTGTGCATTAAGTTATTTGGTGATTTCTGATGTAGCTTCTATTGGCCCCTCGGTGCCAAGAAAGACAAAAGAACAACTGCAGAACGAGATTGGCTCTCCATCTCAGTTGTAATTAGGGATGTGCAATAATATTCGAAATATTTGTTATTCAATCAAATTCCACCGAATTCAAACATTCAAATTCGAATAGAATGTCTAGACATTTTTTTTAAATCTTTGAACAAATACAAATATTTTGAATCATTCATTGGAATAATTCGGATATTCATATGTGTACAGATGCATACGCATTACATATGTATCCGTATGAATCTTATTCAAATCTGTACGCATCCATATGGATGCATACGGGATAAAAACAGGATGCGTACGGATGCGTACGGATGTTGTCAACATATCATCAAATTTGTATAGAATATTTGTACGATTAGATATGAATGTATTCGAATCGGTTCAAATTTTAATACATTCGTTTTTCCTCTATTCGTACAAATTTGGGCATTTGAATATTCGAATTGAATGCTGAAAATTCCATTTGTGCACACCCCTAGTTGTAATGTTACAGCACTGGTGGGGGCTCTGTTGAAACCTAAGCCCTTTCTACAGTGAGCTTTATTCCAGATTAACCCGCTATCTGCATGCTGGTGCAGTCTATACCAGTTCCTACCAAGGTGTCATGTAATCTGCACTAGCATGTGGATAGCAGTTTCTGTTCTGCATATAATACGGAATAAGGCTTAGTACACAGAAGGCCTTAGAAGGGAGCACAACCTGTTAATGTACTCATGGACCCAAACAGCAGGATTTTGCCTCTCTCGCAAATTCAGCACATGTATATGTCCATCTTAAGGCTAGAAGATACCACTGGTTTCTAAGAAACCAATATTTGGGAATTACTCTGAGAACTCCCCCCCCCCCCAAGTCACTCACAACTGAGAGATCAGGTGGCCTTTAACAATACGGAGGATAGATGGTCCTGAGTCAGACTCCCTTCTCCACGAATCTCTGTATGACCATAGGCAGGATGCCAGTAAAGGCCACCTGCTGGGAGATGATGTTTTAAGAAGTACATTGGGTATGATTTAGCTCAAAGGTACTTAATATTTTCCAGACCATGGCCCCCTATAAGAATCTGATAAAGGCTGAGGAATGCCCCTTAAAATGGCTATAAATAAATTCTAAGACAACATAGCTGGTTAAAAACAGGAGAGAGCTACTCACAAGACCTCAAAACAACCCTGAAGTCCACCAAAAGACTTCTAGGGGCTCCATGGACCCCCGGGTTAAGACCCCCTAATCTAACTAAACACCTTTATATGTCCTATTCATTAAAGTCAGTTTTAAATTCAGTCTGAACTCAACTGCCCTGTTAAAACCAAAAGGGCACTAAAGCACCAGAAATCTGCTAAATACATATGTAAAATCAAGCACAAACATAATTGCTGAATCACAGCATAAGAATGGGCCGGCCTTAATGCATTCCTGTCCACTTTCCTGCTATAATATTTGTGAAGGATTCCTCTGTTGCTTCATTAGTCTTCCTTGGTCTATTATTCTCTGTGAAACAAGATCGTACAAGTTATGATGTACTACACCCTCTTAATGAAAATCCAGAGAGTGAAACACAAGCCACGGAACTGCATGGTGTAACATCAACATGGAGAAATATTCGAGAGGTGGCTTGGGGTGGGGCAGAAAGAATGCAGAAGCTGTGGTGTGTGTGTTTGTGTGGTGTGCACGTGTGCCTGCAGGAAACCTGTATTACAGTTTGAGGTTTTCACATCCCACACAAATCTCATAAAATATCTTTTGACATGGGCCATCCTTTGTCATTAAATATCTCAGCTATACTTCACATAAAATAAACAGGATAAAATATACTAGTGCAGTTCTGAACCAACGCATTTGAAACTGATTTTCCAAACCATTGACTTAATGTGTGGGTTTAGTTTTGTGTACTGTATTGCAGAAAAGGGCAAGTAATCTGTGTTTATGTGCGTGCCTTCTTTTGCTACAATAACACTGAACTGGGTAAGAGGGTATGTGCTTTGATTTGATATATGCATTTCTTAGGTTGCCACAAGGAATGTGCACAAATAGGTTTTCTGACATTTGATTAGTAATGGATCAAATGTTAGAAAATCCGTATTCGTTTGAATAGATACCCTTCAAATGTAGTAGGATTCTGTTCAGTATGAATGTATTTGTCCAATACGAATGAATAGGTATCCCATAGCAAATCCGCACTCTGGAAGCATTAAATATGACCTGAATCCACTTTTAATCTGCTCTCGATCCTTGTTGAATGCAATCTGGATCCACTGCAGATGTGTGGTGCAGCCTCTTTCCCACCTCCCCAGTTTAATGAGTATCTGAACTATTTGTCCGAATGTCCAAACTATTTGTATGAATGTCTGAAACATTCATATTTGTACAAATGTCATACCATTCAGTTCATGTCCAAATGTCCGAATTTGGATGAATAACAAATGTTATGAATATTCATGCACATCCCTAGTCACCACGTTAAGGCCATAGTCGCACTCTAAAGAGAGAGTCCATCTTAGCAACCATTTCCTGCCTGGAATGCTCTGGTCACACCTTCTGTGACACACTGCTGCCACCATGCTGAATCTTTGTGGATCCCCTTCACCTGGTAAAAGGTAAGCTTTAATGGCTGTGGCTGTAGCTGCCGCGGTGGCACTGGGGTCCTGAGGGCGATTGCGAGGGCATATCAGGGTGTCATCAACAAGTTCATGGCCAGTGTGGTGAGGTTGGGCTCTTCCCAGGACAAGGTGAAGTGAAGCATAAGAAGAGTTGGCTTTTATACCCCACCTTTCTCACCCATCAAGAAGACTCAAAGTGGCTGACAAACCTTCTCCCCACAACAGACACCCTGTGAGGAAGGTGGGGCTGTGAGAGCTATTAATTGCTGGGACTAGCCCAGGGTTACCCAGCTGGCTTCATAGAGGAGCCTGGAGTAGAACTTGCAGACACCCAGATAAGAGTCCGACACTGAGACCACAAGACCAAACTGGTAGCACTGTAAGTGGTGCAGAACAAATGTGGCTGGTAGTGACCAGCTCATGTTGCCCCTCTGGGTGACACAAGTGCCAGAGAACCTGCTGACAGCCCTCCATGCCGCAGCTGAGCTGGATGGCAGCTCTTTGCCTGGATCGGTTTCTGTCTGAAATGCACTCAGTGCTGGAGATCAGGATTCCAGGATAATCAGATTTCAGGGTAATCCCGTCTGAGGCAGGAAAAGCATCAGAAAAACTGGGAACGCACTTTGGCATCTGAGGACTGAAGATGACCTCCATTCTTCTTAAATATAAGGTATGTCCAGGGCCTAAATGGCCTAAAATACAGTATTCTTTATAGGCCTATAAATTCTAGAACTAAAATCAAAATCTATGGAAAGCCCAAGGATTTTGAGCATTGCTCAAACAGTGATGGAGAAGCTCACACAGAAACTGGAAGGGGGGGGGGAAGGAAACTGGAGTTTCCCCTCTTTGATTCCACCTTGTCAAGATAGTTCCAATGATAGCTGTAGCACTTGAATACTAAACAGTACATTCAAAGCTCACTATTTTTGAGCCTTTATACTTGCGGTTTTGAATAACTACAGTGATGCGGTTGGCATCATGCCTTGCTGTATGTTACCATAAAATGGTCAACAACAAACTCCCATATCTCCAAATTTGGCACTGGAAAACAGTTGTTTCTTAGGTCTTTTTCAGTGGAAATGGTGGGGTAGGAAAACACTGTTTTTCATATTCATGGGTCTTAACATCTTTATCATGTTGGAGGAACTGATGCTTACAAAGAGCAAGTGGTTACTATGTACGTGTTAAATTTGTTCTGTTGCTTTTAGGAGTGAAGAAAGGCACACCTGTCAATCCAGCATTCAACCCATGGACTTTTCCTGTTTCTCTTTGACTATTCTGGGTGTGTCCATGTGAGATGTTTCTTGTAGAAGGCCAGCTTGAGTTAGACAGCCCTTGGCCTTTGTGGCATAGGTGTAGGTGGTATTGCGGGGGTATTTGTACAAGCTGTTGAGCTTTTCCTGTTTTCTCTTTTGACTTTCTTATCATGGTATTAATTTGCAGGAACAATGGCAGACTGTAAACACCCTTCCCAGGAAGTGAGTGATTCAAGGGGTTTCTCCCAAGCTAACCTGTCAATCAGGTTCCTCTGTTCACTGACACCCTCAGGCTGTGCTCACACCTGAGTTTTAATCCAGTTTCAGTCCACTTTCAGAGTAAGAGAACACATATAAGCAAAGTGACTAGTCATTTTCTTTCCACTTCATCTAACCAAAGGTGGATTTTCTGTGTTAGATAATGCTGAAGAAAACATAAGATGATAAGAGGAGCTCTGTTGGATCAGGACACAGCCAGTCTAGTCCAGGATCCTGTCCCACACAGTGTCCCACAAGTTGCTTATGGGCATCTCAAGCAGAAGGGCAAAACCTTCTCCTGTTCTCAGATCCCAGTAAATGGCCTTTTGAGGCATCTTGCCTGTCTCCCCAGCCTGGAGGATATACCTAGGCATCCATTCTAGTAGCCATTGATACATCTGTCATCCATGAATTTGTCTAACCATTTCTTAAAGCCATCTAAGCTGGTTGTTGTTATGACCTCCTCTGGCAGCAAATTTCATAGACTGATGACCCTCTGGGTGAAGAAATACTTCCCTTTGTCTGATCTGACTCTCCTACCCATCAGCTTCACAGAGGGCTCCTTGGGTCTAGTGTAGTGTGACAGAGAAAATAATTTTTCTCTATCCACCTTTTTTGTACCCAACATGATTGGCAATTTCCTGATACGATATCTCACTCTGAATGTGGACTGAAGCTAGATTAAAACTTAGGTGTGAACACGACAAATTACGTTGCTCTTGGAAAGTAGTTCAGGGAAAACAAGGAAGGTAACAGGACATAGGAGTAGAACCAGATTACAAAATTTGGCACTGCCCATTAGAATTAATAAATCTTGATATTTGTGGGGCGATGCTTCACATTATAGACTTCCTTGTTGCATCCTTAACAAAAGTTCTGGTACATATCTCATCATGTGAAACCTAAGAAATGCTTTCAGAAATGCCATCCAAAAGGGGACAGAATTCCCACAATCTGGATAAAAAGCAACACCAGTCATTTGTGTAACTGGGCTGAGTTTCTGTTTGCTAGGAATTAATACATAGGTTGGCAATATTTCATGCACTGGCCTCAGAAGTCCATCCAATTCCCTAATTTTCCAGTATAAAGACCAGCCTTAATACTCAGTGAAATCTGTACAAACACAGCATCGGACTACAAGTATTCTGAAGATTATTATCTGAGATGAACCCAATATCCACACTAAAGGCTTGTTTTTTTCTTGGATTGTGTGGTCTTGTGAGCTTGTCTAGAGTACAGAAAGGGGAAAATAGTAGAAGGGGCAATGAAAGGAGGACACTGAGGCAGCTCATAAAGTACAAAGTAGATCTCCAGCAGAAGCTTAGTATAAAGTGCAAAGTTGCCCATTTATCCTGCACTTTGAAAGCCTTTATATGCACGTGATCCCATTGCTTAAGGTTATAATGCAGAGTTGTAGCGAAAGACATGTGCTGGAAACCAATGCTTTTCCTAGATGTTGGACTTCATGGCTGACCAGATGTGCATACATTAAAAAAAAGAAAAGAAGCAGCTGAAAAGCTGGTGCTAGTGTTTCCATCCTACCTCTAAACCACAGTAAAGGCTAAACAGGATGCATCCAGACTTGTTATAAATGCACAGCAGAATGCACAGTCACGGTGGGGGCATCACACACCACAATCGATAGATTGTAGTGGAGACACATAATCCCATCACTACTGCAAATTTACCGTAGTGTGCTATGAAGAACACTCTGGGCAGGACAGCAAGAAGAGACAGCGAGAGCAGGGAGGGCAGCTCAAAGACAATTGGCTGCCTCATCCCACATGACCACAGGCGCCGACTCAGCTCTCATAGCTTCCAAGGAAGAAGCTACAGAGCTGCTTTCTAGTCGGGACGGTGAGTCTTCGTTTCGTAGCAGGTAAGCTGTGATTTTTCCCTTAACTGCTGATTTATTCTACAGGTCTGGAAGGGGCCACAATGTATTTTGGAAGTGTTTTTTGATTTTTAATGTAGGTAAAGGCACTAGCAAGTGGACACTACCACCCTGTAAGCTACTTTTGAGTCACTCTTTCCTACAATGGGTGCCTCCAGACAATGAGAGGAAATTCCAGGATCTTTTTCAGATCCTGTAATTGCTTCTCACTTTCCCTGTCAGATATCAGGAGAAAATCTCAGCAAAATACTTTAACTTCTGTTTGGTGTTTCTTTGTGAGATCATTCCTCTTGCAAAATATCCATATTAGGAAGGGCCCACCTACTTCCCTTTGTTATTTTTTGTGTGCTTCCCACAAAGAAATGCCAGATAGAGGTAAGCTGGTGTCATTGCAGTTTAGTGGGTTTTTGTTTGACTAGGCTGATACTACATCAGGATTGCCAGAAATTGGTGTGGCAATCCCAATACAGTTTCAGGAATTTTAGCCATGTCTGGAGGCCATGTCTTTTGGCACAGATCAACAGAGGTATACTAAGTATGTCCTCTGGTGCTCACTGTCTCTTCTTTGGGAATTCGCAGACAAAGTACATAGTGAGGTGGCATTCTGTATCATTCCACTGCCCTGTGCTGAGCATTTCCACACAATCTTCTTGACCCGTGGTGTCCTGTGGTTCCCCTTCCTTCCAGTTGCTGTAGTTCAGCAATGGAGTGCGATCAGCAAACATGAATTGCCCTTCCTTCTCTATGTCATTCAGTCCAATAAAGACTCGGAAGAAGCCGCTTTGTGAGATGTAGTCAGATATCACTGCATTGGCAGCTTCATCCTTTGGCATTGCAAGGATCCCATCTCGAATTCTGCAGTGAGTGAGGGCTTCCTTGTAGCTCTTCTCTTCTTGCACAATGTGGTAGTATTTCTCCTCTGTTTCTCTGATTCCTGCCAACACTTAGGAAAAAAGATTTTTTTTCCTTAAAAAAAGGGGGAACATGGCATATTTTGGAAGTTTGATAATATTTTACTAAAAATCTGTAGGATCTGAGTCTGGGACTAGGTTATCTAAGGAACTGCTACTTTTCTAATGTCTTCCTAGTCTGTAAGGCTGCACTCTAGGGATAAGCAAAATGACATTTGAATTTGCAAATTAAATTGAATTTTTCAAATTCACAGACATCGAAAATCTGATTGTTTAAACATCCAAAAATTGATCAAAGCGAACAAAGCTCCTGCTTGTGCAAATAAACATTTTGATTGAATATTCATATTTTGTTATGTGATGATATTTTAATGGGAAGGAAAGCCATGAAAAGTTTGCAAAATTATTTGATGATTTGATGATGGAACACGTTTTTGGATGTTTGATTCAATAGTGAAATGAATTTGAATTCCCCCACCCCACCCCCAATGCAAATCCCTACTGCATTCACACAGTAAAAACAAGCTAAACCCACTTTTGAGGTAGCTTAGAGATGATTTGCAGGTGAGATAGTTCCTGAGCTGGTCTGTCCCCCTCATTTAGGCTAGAAAAGATCTGCCTCTGGGGGCCCATGCCAAGTGAGGCCCAGTTTGTGGATAGAGAAACAAGTTCTTTTTGACGATTCACTCTTGCTATGGAAGATTTTTCCTCAAGAGGGTCACCCTGCGCATATTTCAGATTTCAATAAGACATATTCAGTATAACCATATAAGAGGTAAATACATAATTTAAAATGTATTGGCCTTCAGTCAAAGGCCAGGGTGAAAAGGCCATCTAAAATTAGATGATGACAGTGTTTGATTAATCTCTGAGCAGGTATATCTGGGGTAAAGGTCCTCTCATTTCCACAGGAGGTGAAAATAAGTGAGTAAATATACCTGGCCTTTTAAAATTCCATCTTACTTCATCCTTGGTGATTATTCTGGTTATTTATTTGATTCCCCACCCCATTAATAAGCTGCTCATATTGCTGGAGACTTTTCTAATACCACATAAGCTTCTAACTCAGTATGTAGCTTCTGCCAGAACTGCTTCCCCGAAGTACAGCACAAACAGTGTCATCTTCCTTCTGCCTTATCTTTACAGCCAAGACTAGCGATTAATTTTGTATATTGGGTACAGACAGCAGAACACTGTGCTTATGAATCACACATGTAGGCGGCCAAACACAACAGGTTCGACACAAAAAATCTGATTCATATTCAGATATCTGCATCAGCGTACAGTCTATGACAAAAGTTGTTCTCAGATACTGATTCTCTTTGAATTTTCGTTTCTAAACATAATCTGTTTCTTCAGACTTTTTACATGCATCTCTGACTCTATTTTTTGCATTCCTTAGGAAATCTCATATGCATACTTCTTTTTTAGTCTACCTTCTTTCTGTGGGTTTCAGCACTGGCATGACACCCAAACTATCACTTTAATCCAGTGGTTCTAGAATGGAGGTCCTCCAGATATTTCTGACCAACAGTTCTCAGTATTCTAGCATTTCATGGAACTAGCACAGAACACTGGGAGTTGTTCAGGAATATCTGAAGGACAAGAGCTGGAGAACCTCTACTGTAGTCCATGTAAGATTGGCAGCCATACACTGTAGTAGTGATTTGTGAATTGGAGCTATTGGGATGATATCCTTAAGTCATGGTTTGGTCTCCTATTGCAGGACACTACTGACAAGAACCTTACTACAATTTTTCACATTGTAGCATATAGTCTATTTGTTTGTTCATGCTGGTATACCAATATATATGCTGGTATACCAAACAGCCTTCCTAATCTAAAATACTCCTAGGCCATGCCTACACATTCACTTTAAACCTTCTTCAGGCCATCTTTAGTTTCTGACTGCTTACACTGTTTCATTTCTATCCATTTTATTTGAGGATTTTCCACCTTCCATTTGGACTTTCATGAATGGAAAGTTTACAAATAAAACAGATAGAAATGAAAAAGTATGAGCAGTCAGATCTGAAGATGGTTTAAAGGTTTAAAGTAAAGGTGTGACCACACCCCAAATGTTTAGGGTCCAAAAATGTCTCGATTGGGAAAGGTTGTTTTAGAAAGAAAGAACAGTTTTATAAAGTAGGTTATGAAACATACCATTTTTAAAAAAATTAATGGAACTCTTCAGCCGGGCAACATTAATATCCAGTTGTCCCACAACCTTGCGATACTTTCCACAGTCACAGACAGCACCTAACTCAATATAGGTATATGAAACACATAAGGTACCAGAGTATTAGAGACATTAACCGTGCAAGGATATTCAAAATAAAATCATAGATCTGAAAGTCAAGAAGGACCCATCTGGGTTCTCAGTTTGTTCCAGGATGCTGAATACTATTTGTGGAATTTAGAGCCTACCATTTAGAGCCTTAAAAACCAATTGTTTATTATAAAACTGAACTATTAATCCAATGATACCCAAAGAATGAGAAGAATATTATTTCTTCTGTAGCAGTTTGAGTGAAATGTTATCTGGCATCCTCCCCTTTACTTCAGAATTCTGTGTGGATATGTTTGGCACCCATAAAGCATTGATCCTTAAGAAGTATAAGTTAACATTTCCACACAGAAGGCAAGAAAAAACCACTTGAATGTCTGTGTTCCTGCAGTGATAGTACACTTTGAAAGGTGAATTTAGCTCACTGTGTACCGCCAGTTTTTAGACCACTGCTGAATATTTGCCACTGTGGTCTAGAATAGGCAAAAGTTCATAAGTTTTCAAAATTCAGAATTCTGACTAAATTTGTGTTGAATTTTAGACACATTCCAACTGAAGGTAAAATGAGGAGAACTGAATTCACAAATTGGGATTATCTCACCTTGGAGTTGATACATAAGAATATAAGAACATAAGAGAAACCCTGCTGGATCAAGCCACAGCCTATCTAGTCCAGCATCCTGTCTTGCACAGTAGCCCATCAATTGCTTCTGGACATTTTCTTTACTCTTTTAATTTTCTTTTAATTATTTTTCAATCCAACCATAAAATATAGTTTGGGTTCCCCTACAAAATTACACTAGGAAGTATATAATTAATTGGTAAATTATAACTGATTTCTGTCCGACTTCCAGTTTGGTCTAGTGGTTAGGGAGCCGGACTCTTATCTGCGAATACTAGGTTCGATTCCGCCCTCCCACAAGCCAGCTGGGTGACCTTGGGCTAGTCACAGCTCTCTTCTGAGCTCCCACAGCCCCACCTACCTCACAGGCTGTTCTGTTGTGGGGAGAAGAATAGAAAAGCTTTGTCAGCTGCTTTGAGTCCCCTTAAATGAGTGAGAAAAGTGGGGTAGAAAAGCCAACTATTCTTATGTTGCTTCTTCTTTCATGCTCTCTGGTAGCTCTCCTTCAGTATCCTCTCCTTCTCATTCAATTATTCTTCAAATCCAGCAATCTTCAGCCCATTTTCTAGTTCTTGTAGATACTCAGTAACAGGTTTCCAGTCTTTCACAAATTTATCTACAATTCTATTTTTTACTAAATTCGTTAATTTGTCCATCTCAGCTAATTCGATCAATTTTCTCAACCAAGCCTCCACCAAAAGGAATTTCCTCTTCCTCCCATTTTTGTGCATAGCTTCTGGCCATTTTCAAGCAGAGGCAAAGACAAAATGTTCACCTGATCTCCACTTCCTGAAAATGGCCCATCTCTCCAACCTGAAGGCAGTACTGAAGCCCAAATTCTAGTACCGGCTAGGGATGTGCAAGAATATTTGAAATATTCATTATTTGATTGAATTTGGCCGAATCCGGACATTTGAATTTGATTCAAATGTCCAGACATTTGTTTTTTAATATTCGAACAAATACGAATACCTTGAATAATTCAGACATTTGCATGTGTACAGATACGTATGCATCACATACGTATCCATACACATCTTATTCGTATCCATACATATCTGTACGGATACATATGGGATGAAAACAGGATGTGTATGGATGCATACAGATGAGTACAGATACAGACGAATGTGGTCGACATTCGTATCATCAAATACATATCAAATACTTGTAAGAATAAATACAAATGTATTCGAATCAGTTCAAATTTTAATACATTTGAGGCACATCCCCATTATAAGCTTAATCCAGTATCCCTAAACCGAAATAATAGAACTGGATGCAAACGCGAATTTCCCTGTTCTCATTACTTTCAGCTTAATTGCGTTGGATCCGGATTCTGAGGATCGTACTTGGCGTACATGACTCAAGGGGGACTCAAGTGGCTCCTTTCTAAAAGCCATTTTCGGGGCTGCCCTGCCCTCTTTCTCCTTGCGTGAACGCGCCACCCATAATGGACCCCTTCACAGAGCCTGGCTGGGTGGCTGCCGCTTGCCTGGATGGAAGAAAAATGGCAGCGGGCAGCCAGCGATTCTCCCCATTGCCCAGGGCACACAGCAACAGCAGCAACTCAAGCCCCCTTGCTTTAAACATTCACACATCTCCCAGAACCTGCCCCTGCTTTCCTTTCCCCTTTAAAGGTCAGAAATCCAAAGAGCTAGAATTATGCAAAATTGCAACATTGTTATCAGGTGTGAAATGTTATCAGATTGCTACAGTGTAGTGGCTGTTGTGAAGGTTGGATTTTTAAACTGACATCACTGTCTTTGGAAGCAAGCTTTTGGGGGAGGGAAACCCTAAACATGGATTCTCATCCCTTAAAATGGTGGGGTCCCCTCAGTAAAAAAATGTAACACGTATCAAGCGCACGATCTGGAGTGAGACCTGTTGAAATGAGGGTTAACATTTACAATGCTTTGGGGCAATTTAACACGTGGAAAGTGTGTTAAGCCAAACTGACGTGGGGTCTGCGAGGATTGAAACCATACTGAATTCGAAATAAGCTTGCCATGGGGATTCACCCTTGTTTTTCTCTATTGGTACAAATTCTGACATTCGAATATTCAAATCAAATCGAATGTCTAAAATTGCATTCATGCACACCCCTAGTACCAGCTCTGACTCCAACTCCAGGAGTCCAATAATAGCTTCCGATTCCATGTCTCCAACTCCATCGGTCCTGTTCCTGGGTTTGCTCTCTTTACACTGACCACTACCGGTAGCTGTTGTGACAAGATCATCTTTATGGCTTTTATGACTTTATGGCTTTTTTTAGTGGTTTTAACACCATTATTTTAAAGAAGTGTTCGCAGCAAAAGCTGCCTCAAACGTTTGTGGGTGGCAGTAGGATAAAAATATTTTTTTGTGGGCTGGGAGAACTGTCAGGCTGTGGGTGCTGCAGATTCAAAAAGCTGCCTTGCTTATTCAGAGTCTGGAAATCCATCTTTACGTTGCTTGGTTGATGACTGCAGGGATCCAAGGGAATAGAGTGGCTTTTAGATAAGGGTAGTTATGCAGTACTGCAATGTTAATACTGGAATTCTAGCTACCAATGGTCCTTCAGTGACTGTTGTGTATTAAGTGTCCATTGTGATGCTGAGTGTGTTATTTTATGTGATAACAGATAATAGACAAGTTATGTGGGTGTTTGTTGCGAAATGCTAGGAGTTCCTATGTTGGATTGTTTTATGGTGTGTTCAAACTGCATTGGCCATAAGAGTGCACTAACATGGACCTCGTGCACTGGTTCTGAACGTTCTAGCTCTGTACTCAGGCCAGATGCAAGTCAGGGTTATCAATGGCTATTAGCCCTGATGTGCCTCTGAAGGCCAGCTCCCAGAAGACTGTGATCAGAGCAAGGGCTCATGTCCTACTGGTGGCCTTCCCTGTGCAACTGGTTGGTCACTGTGAAAGCAGACTGCAGGACTGGATGGATTATGGGGCCAATCCATAAAAGCACTTTGTGTTTTTATGCATTTACACACCACTGCAATGTCTGTTATCAAAAAACATTTTAATTCTGCTGCTGAAAATAAAGGCACAATTATCTCCTAGCTTGTGCAATGCCTTTCCTTCTGATTTTAGGTGACTGGTGGACACACATCTTCACCTGGGCCTTTGACTGAAAGGGCAGCTTATCCTTTCCTTTTAAGAACTAGACTGAAATTTTTATTTTGACACGTCTAAATTGGTTACTCTTCTTATTTAATGTCTTTTAACTGTTCTAGAGAGCAGAGGATCGCATAAAGAAGGTATGGGAAACCAAGAACCAGCCAAGAAAACTGCATGGTTGGGTCCATGATTTTCCTGACCTTGGTACCAAACTATAAACAATAAAACTGGAGACCTTGGGGTATGCAGGAGTAAGATAAAATGCAGTGAAATTTGTTTGTGTTTTTCTTCTGCTTGAGTGTGTTCATAAGCAATTGGTGGGTCACTGTGTGAGGTAGGATGCTGGACTAGATGGGCTATGGCCTGATCCAACACTGCTCCTCTTACGTTCTTCTGCAGTATCCTTTCCTTGTTTTGCTGCCTTCCCCACTATTCCATCATTTCCGTATTATCATTTATTTGGGAAATGAATTACATTTGCTTCGACTGCTGTATCTTATGCTCTGGAACTTTGCCTATGAGATAGAGGTGGAGCATTCCCGACACGTGAAACTACAACTCCCATCATTGTCAAGCATTAGCTATGAAGCTGAAATACATGCCTTCTCCTCCCTCATCCTTCACTTCAACATTTCCTGGAGCCAGCAAATGGTCAATAATTAAGAATGAATGCAAACAGTGTACCTGCTTTGCCCTTTCTTCCAGATACACCAGATGACCCCTTCAGTCCTTTGTCACCTGAAGACAAGCGGGGTGGGGTGGGGGACAGATAATAGATATGCATTTCCTTATATCAAAACACTGCACCCAGACATATTTGTCCCATTGACTAACAAGTTATGGGCTTTTGAAGGCAGGACAGGACAGTGTATGCCAAATAAATGACTCCCCCCCAATGCTGAATTCAGTGGGGACTCTTCTCTGTAAATATGCTTAGGATTGCCCAATCTAGCTTTTAGGAAACGAAGCTGAAAGCATTAATAGCTGACCCATTAAAAATTCAGAAGCTTTGTCCCTGGATGGTACCTGGCACTCCTTTCTCTGCATGGACGAGCAACAAATACCACTGACATACAGAGCTTTGGGTCTCTTTTTGTTTTAAAAAAGATTAATGATATTTATCTAAAGGGCCTCTGGGTGGTTAACAACATTTAAATTCAAACATTATTAAAACAATAACAGTATGTATTAACACAATAGCATCTGAAATTGACAAGGAAAAAGTGTATCCCCATCTAACTAAAGGCCAGGACAATGAGGTGGGTCTTCATTGCTTTCCAAAATGTGTACAATGAAGGTGATTGAGACACCTCAAGGAGGAGACTATTCCATAGTCTAGGGCCACCACCAAGAAGACCCTTTCCCAGTACACATCCCTTTTGATGCTGTTGGTGGAGGGCCTCGTTGATATGGGAGTAGGTGTTCCTTTAGATACTTTAGATATTATGGAGGAATCTTCCTTGTAGTTCATTCACCGGGGTGGTGCCTCATTAGGAATGTGACCCTCACCAATTATTCTGAGCCTCAACCCTCAAATGTATGCAATAGTCTGCATTTGATTTCAGCCAATCAGGAATTTCTTTGGCCCCTGGTTTCCCATGATTGGCTCAAAGTATCCCAAACTAACCGTCCTCTGGTTTGCAATTTTCAGCAAGCTCAGCCAATCACTTGCCCAAGTTTAAATTATGTGACCTCTTAGCTCCTCCCTGAGTCCTAAATGCAGAACAAGTTCGAGGCAGCCATTTCCTTGGCTGCTCAAGCAGGCAGTTTTGATTCTGCTGGCACTGGGGGAGTGTGCCATGAAAAAAAGTAGATTTTCTTGTGCTTGGGCAGGGAAACAGAACTTCCCATGGAGAGTGGGAGCAGCTAAGCTTGCTCCAGCAGCAGAGGTGGTCTTAGCTGGGTCACATTTGGCAGAGTTGCAGCAAGGAAGTGCTGCGCCTCTAGGTACTGGGCAGGCAGCAGTCTTGCAGTGGGCCTAGTGGAAATGGCTGAGGTGGCAGTGGTGGTGGTGGGAGGGCCACATGGCCCAGGAGGCAGTGGCTGAGAAGATGGCAGCCTGCATGGTGGCTGCTCACTCAACAGGCCCTTTACTTTGGTCCCAGTCACACAAGTAGTTTAGGTTTACCTCAGGTTGTCTTCAGGTCTTACTTTTATTTAATTTATTTTCCAAGCAAGCCTACCCCCATTAGATCATCTTAACCGGAGTCCTCATTTTTAGAGGACTGAGGAGGACTCAGCCTGCGCTGACGTGCCAGTCTGTCTTCTGTTCCTCAGTGTGAGTGGAGAATGGGCTAAAGGAGGCTGAACTGTGCTGTGGTGGGTGTGTCTAGTCTTTCCTTTTGTCCAATGTCTAAGAGAGGGCAGCATGCATGGAGTTCATGAGGCACCTCCACCTCTCCTCAGTTTATGTGTATGATTCCTCTATCTAGCATTTGTACACAAATTTATTATTATTATTATTTAAACTAATCACATGGAGAAGAAAAGCACACAAAAAAGGAATGGGGCGTGGAGGTGGGGGGGTAGGCTTTAAAAAGAACACATGCTCGCCTCTCTTGAATGACACAATGGCATCCAATAAGAAAGAAGATAGATTGGATGCAGCAAAAGGGGTGGAGAGCCAAGAGTTCCATGGAAGAGGCTCGATCTCTGAGCAATGTGGTCCAAAGCGAGGACAGTCTGAGGTCGACCTATAATGATCTAGGTGTGACCAGCACTGGTACGACCTCAAATCAAATGAATGAATAGGCCATACTGTCTCAGACTTGTGTGACCAGGACCTTGTGTGGCCAGGACCAAGAAAGCAGTGTGCCCACCACATGCTTGGTGGAAAAAGCAGTGGCAAAATCCCCATACTGCTTTCTTCAGAGCTGCTCTCTTGGCCAGGAGCAATCAAAGTAAGGTCCTGTCTGAGACAGCAGCTTGCCTGGCACATATCCTGTGGAAAACGCAGCAGGTGAAATCTCACTCAGCATTAGGAAGGTGGCTTCAGGACAAAAGAGAGCCTGTCCTGAGGCTTCCCGAAGCAGGAATTACGTATGAATATATACCTTCTAGCACAAAGCACGTTAGGTCTTTTCCTCCTTTAGAAGCTTGAGTCTATTGTAATTCTTGCTAGGAGCACAGCAAAAAAACACCTTCGCTTGCTCCTCCTTGGTACCCAGGTGGCCCACTAGGAAAAAGATTTCTTTTGGCTGCTGGGCTTTTGTTTATCTCATTATTCCAGAGAAATTATTTCCTCTCTCCATATAATGAAAGCAAGGGGAACATCAAGGGAGCCTTTCCCTCCACTTTACTGCTTTTCAGTTTTGTTTTGTTTTTAAAATCTACTGCACTTTAAATATTCCAGGAAAATATCTAAAAAAAAAAAACCAACCAAAAATACACAGCAGAACCTAAAAATTAAATGTTATGTTATGCTAGTCTCCATAACCAAGGGATCCCTTTTGTTAGTTCACACTTCTGCTAATATGTGAAAATAGGTCAGAGATATATTTTCTAGCTATTTTTCTTTAGTTCTTTGAAGCATGGCTGAGTTGCTTTGATTCAGTCCCCTTCCTTAAGGGCTTGATGATACACCTTCCTTAATTTTAAGCATTTGAATCAGGTTGAACTCAGAAAAGCACACTACATCTCAAGTGTTTGTAATGCCACAAATGTTTAAGAACTAGAGGTGTCAGCACTACTATTGTATGAACGCTGCATTATTATTTGCTAACTTGCTGAACAAATTAAGCAAATTTGTGCAATTAAATTAAACCCATTTATCTTTATAATCACATTCATAGGTGTATTAATTACACATGTAAGCGAAAAAGTACCCACAGATTCAAAGCAAGAAGATTTGCTCATGTTAGGCCTCCTTGAAAGGAGTTAAAAAGCAGAATAAACCTTTCTCAGTGTCCAGCTTTTAGAGTCATACCTCACAACAGGCAAGACTACTGCTATAATGATTCTAATCTGTTTCCTTTTCCTTCACGGCCAGCTCTAAACTTGAGATCATAATGAGATAATGGTAGTGTATCCCAAATGTTTTCAGTGTAACAAGAGTCACCTTTATATGGAAGAGAAGAGAAGAATGATAGAATAATTTATTGAAATGTCTTTGCCCAATGGGAATGTTTTATTAAATTAAAATTAATTTGTTCACGTGGCATCTGGCTCGATATGTTAGATCTCATCTGACTCTTTGACCTGCCCCCATCCAGACTGAAAACCCACCAGCTGCTACTGGCACTCACCCCATTTGTGGTAGGTTTTGACCAACAAGATTTATTTAAAATATTTAAAAGCTGATAAATCCCAAGCCTTCTCATGACGGATAGGAGGCATATATTTCAGCTTATGTCAAAAATGTTTTTGCTTTGGAAATAAAAGCCATCTGTATAATTTTGGAGGCATAAATAGCAAATGTTTTACACTTTGTTCTGTGCCATCACAGCACATTCAAAGGGTTTAGCGAAAACTTACCCTTTTTGCCAATTGGTCCTATTTTACCCATTGCTCCCTGGTCGCCAATATCACCAACTTCTCCTTTAGCCCCTGGAAAGCAAAACCAGTTAAAATTCTCTGTTTTCTTCACATTCAGATCACAGTGTATTGCAAAGCTTCAAAATGTTTAATTCCACTTTTTCCAAATGCTCAGGGCTTTCTAGTTAGAAGCAGCAATGCCCTTTGGGTCAGAGGCAGCCTCTGCAATGAATTAAACTGGATCTCAGAGAGGAAATAAAGGAAGATTGCCATCTGAAGCATCATGCTGTCCTCACTGGCATCACAGCTGTGCTCTAGAGTTGTCACTGGTTATAAAGGGAGACAAGAGTGAGAACTACTTGAATGTAACATGAAACTCAATTTCAGCACATGAAATTTCTATTTCAGGAGATCTAACGGCACTAGTATTCTGAAAATTACAAGGAAAATGGAAAGTTCCTTTATGTTAGGCCAGATTATCTGTCTGCTCAGTTCAGAATGGTTGATGCTGACTAAATAAGGATCTGAGAAGCCCCAGGAATGGTTGGTGCCCACAGGTGTGCCTGGAAGGGTCTGACATATATTGATGGGTCATATTTGGAATTCAAGATGCACGACAAGTCTCTCTTTGATCTGACATGCTCTCTGTGTAAAAAGAAACTGGCTGTGTAATTTGGGTTTCAAAGAAATGTGAGATACTGACAGTGGCAGCTTGGGAACACACCCCAGAACTGGTTTAGGACAATACATGGCTCATGATAAACAAATTTGGCCTTTATTCCAACAAGATTGTTGTTATTGTTGTTGGTATGTGACAGAAGGAAACTGAAGAGAAGTAAGTATTGAAGTGTTAGGGTGGAAGAAGATTGTATTAGGGTGCTTCCGCACCTGCCGCTGAGAAACAGATTTAAGAAAATCCATTTCCCGGTGATCTGACCTCCCGAGGATCTGTCCGAAATAGGGACAGATCCTCGGAGGCCCCGCACAACCACACGTGGGGGGCGGATGGATTGGGCCGGCCGGATCTGACATCACCCCAGGACTGTAGCATGCAGCTGCCAGTCACTGTGGGTTTCTTGTGGTACACGGCACATGGAGGAAGGAGGCAGACCGGCCTTGTTCCGACCTTCCAAAGATGGCGGCCGCTGGCAAATCTGCCCCCTCACCTCTCCGTGTGTGGAAGAGTCCTGCTTCCAACTGGATCAAGGCAAGGGGCCAGATGGAAGACCTAATTTTTGAGGCCTTCCTGGAGGCCGGATCCTTCAGCAGTGAGACCCCATTAATAACAGGTCTTGCCTGCTGGAGTGTGGAAGCGGCTGCTGCAAAGAGTCTCGATCTGGCCTCCAGTGCAGAATGTAAGTCTTAATGTGTTCTGTATGTCCCCTGTATGCGTTTTTATATGTGTTCTAATGGCCTGTGCGGAAGCACGCTTGGAGTCTCCACCCTCACCCAGCAGTCTTTACTCCAAAGACAAGGTCATGTGTACAGTTCATGCCAGGGAATAGCTATAGCTCAAACTGCCTGGAAAGCAGAGGGTTACTGGCTTTATCCCCAGTCTCTCCCCAGAAGTAGGAGAAGGCAAACACTTCTGTATTTCTGCCAAGAAAACTGCCAAGTCGGTCACAACTCAGTGGTAGTAAGCAAAAGCAACAAAAATTCACATTTGCCGCTGCCTTCCTGGCCTGCTGGCAGGTTTTCAATCTGCTTTGACAGCGCAGCCCTGCAACTGTCTGTGAATTGTTGCCACCAGAGGTAAGATGCCAACTGTTAGCAGATGGCTCCTTCCCATCCCTGGCGGTGTTGCAGAAGAAACAGCAGGAAGTTTCAAAGCTAGTCTTCCTCAAACCTCCAAGTTTGAGGCACTTTGATTTGTGGTATTTTTATTTCAGAATGAAGCTCTCTCTCTCTCTCTTAACTTAAAGGGTGATTCAGAGATGAGAATGTGTCAAAATGAAGCCACCGCTCTCCATGTTATTCTCGGTTTTCATGATTCATTAGCAGCCCAGCTGCCATAAGAATGGGCAGGGTGCATGTATGGAGCTCTGGTGTGATTGTGAGCCTTTTGGGACTCATTTTACAACACATAATGCATTTTCTCTGAAGTCTCACTCAGGGTCAAGCTGTTCAACCTGAGGACAAAATTTTGCCACCAGTGAAACAGTTCTGTGGGAGATTCTTGGCATTCTCCCCATTAGAGTAAATGCCAGGTCTTTATTTGCCAGGATGAATATAAACACACTTTGTTCCTGGGTTTACCTATACAGTCATTTTGTGTAACACCTTAGAAGAATCCCTACCAGCTTAAATGCATTCATCTTTCAGCAAATGTTCACATTTCAGCATCTTGCATAGTTTCTCATTGGCACTGGGATAAGCTTTTTTTTTTTTTTAAAGTTTCATTAAGCAATTTATTTCTGTCATTAAAGGAATTCATTCATGTAATTATCCAGTCGCTAAAATCACATTTGTTGTTTTACTCTCCCATTATGGCTGTGCAATGCATTGGCGTTTTATTTTATCAGAATGCCTTTCTGAGTTCTCCATCACACAAGGGACTTGAGGGTCTATGTGAATGGGCAGTCAGCTGCCCTCCTGAAAGAAAAGAAAGGTCTGTAATACAAAGATAAAGGGGGCATGCACCCAGACTATCCCATCGTCAGCCAAGTTAGCAGGCTTGCTGTCAGCATCCATCCTTTCTGCACTTACTGTTGATCTGGATTAAGGAGTCTCTCAATCTGGAGTACAAGCCTCCTCATCTGCATGTTAATGTGGATCAAGGAAGTCCTGCCCCTGCTGGTCCAGCTCCAGCTGCACTGGATAGAGCCAGATTTGTATTAAAGAGGCTTTTAATCCAGAGGCGATTTTGCACTTCTCTTTCCATCCCGTGGATGGGAAAGGTGTGCAGTGAACCAACACTGGCTAGCAATTGTGCTTGTGAACAATAGTCTACCCAGCACCTGGGTTCGATTGCCAGGCTGCTGCTCTTCTGAGCGCCACCACCTTGAGTGCGCATTGGGGGGGGGGCATCAGAGCACTTGTGCGGCAGCTCTGATGACACACACACACACACACCAGCTAGCAGAGGTGCAAATGGTCATCAGCTGGATGCTATCAGGTAAGTTCTGGTTGTGTTCAGTTGAGTGTGGAGCACAATTTCGTGCTCCACCATTAATTTATAATTAGTGAACATCTGGGCAGGCAGGGGATGCTTGTAGGTTGTAAGCACCTCCTGTGGGTACAAATGCACCTGCCCAGATGTTCACCTATCTTGAACTATGGGCCGATGTGCAGATTGGCCCTGGATCTCTTCTCCATTTAACTGGGTCCACAGGAAATCCAAGGGCCTTGTTCTGGGACAGGGGAGGCATGTAGATGTGTTCTGGAACTACTGGGGGTACTTTTCAACAGCGGACTATAGCATGCCACAGATAAAGCACCCCGCCTCCCCAGACTCTTCCTAAGCTAATCTAATAGCCCGAAATCTCACCTAGTACCACCTGACTCTGCAAGCTGCTGGGCCAATTGAGCAACAGTATGTATTTTGTTAACAGTTTGCACTTGTATCATTAACAGTTCCAGTAAATAGGCATGATAGACAGTTAATCTCCTTTTCGTTTTTGTCTGTGTTAAGTCCTACAAAGCAATGTCATTTTGGAGATTCCATACACCAGGCTAACCAAAGCTGTGATATTTTCCTCCAGAGTCTATTGCGCACTTCTGAGTGTCACTCTACCCTCTGGCAAGGACTGCATGTGTACAAAATGCATTGCATGGGGAACCTGCATAGCTTTCCTTTCTGATACAAGAAGTCTCTTTTGTGACTCCTCTGCAGCAAACAGATATGCAGATAGTTGGGTCTGCTGCTGTTTCATGATACCAAAAACCCACTGGCTGAAGTGATTTATTTTTATAGGGCAACCCTGCCTTGATACATGAGATGTTTCATCTGTGGTGCCTTTATGTGTCCATAGAATAATAGATTCTATAGAGTTGGAAGGGACTTCTAGGGTCATCAAGTCCACCCCCCTGCTCAGTGCAGGATTTCCTAAACCATCCCAGACTGGAGGATGTCCTAATGGAAGAGGGCCTTTTTGTTTTTCAGTGGGGGCTTCCTTGCACTTGACAGCGTTCCAGGGAAACCCATCGGGAATGGAGCCCCCAACTTACCTTGATCTCACCCTGCATCAGGGACAGTGCAGACGCTGCCGTCTTGTAGTGTCTGCTTCACCACAGCAACAGCCTTGTGCAGATGGCCGTTGCTATGGTGATCAGGTGACATGGAATGCATCTGGGCAGCCACAGTCACCTTACTCCTACACAGCAAAGGGTGTGTCTCGGGCTGCCCTAGAAGTGCCCTAGGTACTTAGCACTTAGTTTTTAGTGCTCCACAGCTATCAGTGAAGGGGAACAGCCACACATGCTTGGAGTTGCTCTGGAATGGAAGTGGCTCAGTGGTGTGTGGATGCTCCAAACTGGAGCATCCCCAGGCTGTAGGAAGTGTAGAAAGCCCCTGAGTTGCTAGCTTTTCAGCCCATGAACCTACAGTGTAGTGATTTGATGTGAGGGCTTGGTAAAGTTACACTCACCAAACTGACATGCAACACTAAGAGACCATTTAGTTCACCTATTATCAGGAGTAAGTGCTTGATCATGGCATTCCTGGAGTCCATGAACTGCAACTCCCAGCATTCCAAGCACACTCAGCTGGCACAGAACGGCACAAGTGGAATATTGGCAGTTGTAGTTCAGAAACATCTGGAGGGATGCAGTTGAGCATGCATCTTCTGTAGAGTTTCAGATCCATTACTATTGCTACTTTTTAGCAATATCCTCTCACCTGATTTTTTTAATACATTTTGTGTTGGTCTGATAGGACTGGGAACATTCACTGCAGTATTAGAAATCTGCAGAAAATCTAAGTGCCAGGAGTTAGATCTGGAATATAGAGCTAAACGGTGGCTGGACAGATGACCCTGAAACACGTTTGCACAGATCAAAGGAAAACCATGCGCACTTTTACCTTTAAGTCCCATTGGACCAACCTTCCCGGGTTTGCCTATTTCTCCTTTTTCTCCTTTTTCACCTCCATCTCCTTCAAAAATAAGCACACAGGAAAAAGGAATGTTAATGATGTTAGACAACAGAATAGGTAAGGAAAAATAGGTTCTTGTCAGATTTTTAGAAACTCAAAATATGAGGGTAAGGCTAGGAATGTGCACAAATGTTTTTTGGACATTCGATTCAAAATGAATCAAATGTTCAAAAATCCGTACTTGTACGAATAGTTCACATTCAAATGTGGTAAAGTTCTATTCGATACGAATCTATTTGTACATATTTGTACAAACATTTGATACGTACCTGATACAAACAGATACATATTTGATATGAATAGATACATACCTGATATGAACAAATACATATCTGATACGAACAGATAAGTATCTGATATGAATAGATATATATCTGATACATTTTCAGCTTAACAAATGAATGAACTATTTGTATGAATATCTGGAAACATTCGTATTCATTCAAATGTGAGCATACAAATATTGTAACATTTGATTTGAGTTCGAATGTCCAAATTTGGCTGAATATCAAATGTGAATATTCATCCACATCCCAAAATAAGACAGATCTTGGGGCTTCCACACTGTTTGGAGGAAAGATGTGCTTCTGAATCCTTGGAACAAGCTCTTACAAATTCACACCACAAGATGCCTCTAAAGGCCATTTGCAGGCAGCTGAGAGCAGGTGAAAGTTTCGCCTTTGTCTTCTGCAGTTACTTTCAGCAAATTTACACTACTGGAAAAATATCATAGTGCTGGGTTATGAGGTGTATCACGTTTTAAGTTTTGCTGCCCTCTTCTGGTGGATTGTGTGGTCAGAAGTTTTAGAAAATCTTCCTTCCTTCCTTCCTTCCTTCCTTCCTTCCTTCCTTCCTTCCTTCCTTCCTTCCTTCTCCTTTGAAATCTTTAAATAGTCCACATTTTTCCCTATAAATTCAAGAGGGGGAGAATTAATTGGTGGGGGACCACATTTTTCAAGAAACAAGAGTCCTCTAATAGACTCTTGCAGGAAAGGTTCACAGTTAGCTAAATCAATGCCTAGGTACTTCCTCCAGGCAGGCAGGATGCCTCTAAAAGCCATTTGCACTGAGCCAAGAGCAAATGAAAGCTTTGCCTTCTACTTGAGAATGCCCAGAAGCAATTGGCGGGATACCGGGGTCCCATCCAGATGGGGGGAGTGTAGGGTCAGTGCAGCACTGCTATAGTGGGGTTGTCTCACATATCTGAAGCAACCCTATCCTAGCCTGCTTCCTCACCCTCCAAAATTTGCTAAAAACTGTTGCTGGAAAACCCAGCTCTGGGCACTCCCCCCCCCCAAAATAATAGTGCACTTACTTACCTTTTGGATGGATTTAGCATGCATGGAGGCAAAAACTGGTGTCCCTGCATGCATGGAGGTGATGACAAGCATTCTGTATGTGTGCATTAGTTAAAATCTGGGGCTCCAATGCTATTTTCTTGCTGGACCCTTCTCCATCCTGTCCATTCCATATGGACTAGGCTTTTGCACAGGCCTAGTAGACTCATCCATCATGTGGATGAGGCATTCCCTGCAGGCTGCTCTCCCAGCCCAGCCCAATGCCTCGTGGAAACAGCCTACAATCACCTCTCCCTCTGTGTAAATGCATGGAAAGGAAAGGGTGCCTGGATACATTTCTGGATGGACTGAAAATTACTAATTGCTGGGGGCCATTTCTAGTCCACTCTGAAATAGGTTTGGTCAGTTCCTCTTTCCATTAGGGATTTGCACAAAGAATTTCCTGTATTCGATTCATATGGAATTGAATGCAAGAAAATTCATATCCGTTCAATCTCCTTCGAATGTAGTAGTTTTCAAATTCAATACGAATGATTAATTCAAATTCGCATACGAATCCCATGCAAATCCGTATCGAAGGTTCATATGAATTTTTCGAAACATTTGATTTGAATTTGAATGTCTGAATTTGTCTGAATTCGTACAAATTCCAAACGTGATGACTATTCATGCACATCCCTAATTTCCATGCCTGCTCCTAAGGGAACCAACCCAGGAGTTTCCCCTTAGTCTTTTTGTTTGTGTATGTCACAATTTTAACCATTTTTAGATATTAAAAATGTTGTTGCTTTAGCTAATTTATTTTAGACGGTTCCATTTTTCACACAGCATGAGCCCCCCTCAGGTAGGCTATCCTCTGAGCAGTGGCATATTAATTATTAATTTGGCCAACTAATTAATTAAATTTATGTTTATCTGAATCAGGAGTAGAAGACGACGACAAATCTTTCCTATGAAAATAGAGATCTCAAGCGCTCCTTTTTCCTCTCAGGGCCACCAGGGGTCAGTCTTGAACATCTCTTTCCCAAGTAGAAATGTCAGTTCGTTTTATGAGGCACTAACTCACATACCCCTATCAAGAACTGACTTTTAAAGCCAGCGTGGGCCATTGAGATCATCAGACCTGGCCTGTGTAACCCATGCAGTATATTTCTAGCCAATGATTTCTTTAACTTACACATAATTTCTGGGTGAGCCTGGGCTATGATGGATGCTATATACACTCGGAGTGTGGTTTTTTCGAATGCCATGACCCAAAAGCACCTGCCCACCCCGATTCAAGCATACCGAGAATGTATTTCAAACATGTCCTCCTAACAGGTCACCACATCAATCTCAATAAAATCTGCAGATTCAGAGAAAAGGTGTCTTTTCATATTGGAGGTCTTGTGAGTTTGGAGGTGGTTGTAAAGAGGCTACACGTCAAGATCTAAGCTCTAGTTTCTCCTACTCTTTTCTGCAAAAACCTGAAGCTGTTTCCCTAGATTCTGGAGGAATGAAGCTTTCTGATGCTTATGCCCTCATCATAGGTAGGTGCTTTCTTGGGTTCCTTCCCCACTGCATAAATGGCTACTAGAATGGATGCCTAGGTACATCCTCCAGGCTGGGGAGACAGGCAGGATGCCTCCAAAGGCCACTTGTTGGGATTTGAGAGCAGGTTTTACCCTTCTGCTTGAGATGACCATGGACAATTGATGGACCAGTGTGTGAGACAGGATGCTGTACTAAATGGGTTGTGGACTGATCCAGCAGGGATCCTCTTATGTTCTTGTGTTCCAAAGCTTGGGTGGGTGCTGTGTCACCTGGGACACAATGGGTAACCTCATACTTTCTGGGAAAAACTTTCATTCTTCACATAACAGCTCATATTTGGTGAAGCAAAGTCAATGCTGTTCTTTCACTGTCAGTAATTATTTCTAGAATGAGGTTTGGTAATAGTGAACTTTCTTTTGTGCTTTACACATGGTGCAAACACTACTATTTCAGGGTGCCAGGGAGGCGCCTTTATTGCTGCAGTCTTGCCACAGCCTGTTGAAACTGGCATTTGTATTTCCTTAGCCATTGGCCATGTGAACATGTGTTTCATGCCTGGTGACTGAGATTAGCAGGCCTCCCTGCCATTTGACTACCAAACACAAACACATACAACCCATGGCACAAGAAAGGAAGGCTCAGAGTATGAGGCAG
Source organism: Aspidoscelis tigris stejnegeri (assembly GCA_023333525.1). Lineage (NCBI taxonomy): Eukaryota > Metazoa > Chordata > Lepidosauria > Squamata > Teiidae > Aspidoscelis > Aspidoscelis tigris. The sequence continues at coordinate 17,502,720 of JALMGA010000004.1, forward strand.
TGACTTCAGAGTTGGTCTTCACAAACTAAAGATTAGACGTTTTTTACCTGCCCATCTCCATTCCAGTGGGATGAGCATGGGTCCTCAAATGGTGCATATTAGAAACTAGGTGTGTGGAAAAGATATCTACGGTTTTTTCCAGACTAGCAGATATAAATCCACAGTCATTAGTAAATTTGCACCTTACCTGGCTGTGAAGTCACAACACGTCCCCACTCAAAATGGAGGTCCACAGCTTCCACCTTGGCAGCTGCGAGACTTCCATAGCGTGTGTGGTGAGGCACATGTCACATGGTATTGGGCAGCCAAAGGGAGCTGAGCTGCAGGTATGTGCAAAAAGGACCATAGTTTCCTATTTCAAGAGCCTCACACCTTGAGTTGTTGCTACCATTTGACTAATTAGCCCCCATTTTGATCTTGCTTCTATTTCTTACTTCTAATGTTACTTCCTATATTTTTTAATTCCTAATAAAAACAAATCTTTTATCAAAATTGGGCTAGTTATGAGGATTGGCTCTAACTCTGTCAACTGTCTAACCAAACCTCTGGGCCTCTAAAAATTTTCTTGTCTAGAGATGTTGTAAGAAAGGTCCTTGGATGATTTTTGACTAGTTGGACTTCAGCCTAACTTATTTTACAGCATTTTAATAGCCTTAATACTTAAGAAAGAAGGTGGGATATTTACTTAAGAGTAAATAAATACTGAGATTTGATAATGGGATTCTATGATACAGGAATTTATATTAGAGGCAACCATCCCTATATATGACTTCTTGATTCATGGCCTTATCTATGCAGGATTGTATATGGTCTTGGGACTTTTCTGTTTTGTACCAAAGCAGTTGGTCAAATGGCTACCTGGCAACCCCAAGGCATCTGGGAGTGCCTTTTCATATCAGAAAACATCCCTCACTTTTCTTAGTAGAGTGATTTGTGTGAACCAAATATCCTGCTTGTTCAAATTTGAACCAAACCTAGGAGTGTTCGAATAAAAAGTCAAACCACCCAGTTCAGGTTTGAATAGTTTTGAGTTCCCCTCCTCTTCTTTTACCTTTTTTAAAGGCCTTCTTTCATATATTTTTCCTCCAGGAAAGCAGCTGAAATGTTTTGAACAGGTTCAGATTTGTTGGTTTGCAAGGAGAATTTGAATTTGAGCCAAACCAAGGGGTTTTCAGTTCTGTTTCAACCCAATAGCAAATTTTAAGCCTGGGCATATTTCTACGTATTGGGTTTCTGCTGTTGAATCCAGTATAATCTGACAGCGGCCTGCAGAATCACATCCCTCCAGTAATTGGAGAATTTCAGTGTCTTGCCAAGACCAGAATTTGGCGGGGAAAAATATTCCTACTTTATTTTAGAACTCTCAAGAGGATAGTCCTAAGCAACAAACTTTCCCAGGCATTGAAGCCAGCAGGGGTGCTCAACTGCATTCTTCTGGAAATTCCTGAACTACAACAATTATTTTGCAGTCTGGGGCTGGCATAGAATGATTGGGTTGTAGTTCAGAAACACCTGGAGGGCTTCAGTTAAGTACTCTGGGACTTAGTTCATGTAGGAGAAAGGCCTCACCTACATGGAGATGAACGGCAGGGAGCAGAGACCTCAGAAACCAATGAGAACATTTTCATCACCATTCTCTCACACCTTTTTTCCCCGTTGTAATCTCCTTGTCTTTCTTTTTTGAGGGCTTTGCTGCTGGCAAAAGGAGACTTATTCCTCTCGCCATTGCTCAGTGCACAAGGGAGGGTCGAACTGACAGCAGAAAGCGATTGCTCTGCCTTATTTGTTTGTTTGTCTAGATTTGTATCCCGTCCTATACCCAGGGTGGGTTACAATGTATAAATGAACACGTTAAAACCAATAACATATTAAACATATAAAAACCATGGCAGTGTCTGAATGTGGGGAGGAAGAGGCTGTTCTTTTACTTAGCCAGGGCAAAGAGACACATCTCCACAACTCGTCTAGGCACATAGAGTAAAGGTGCCTGATGCACCTCAGGAGGGAGAGTATTCCACAATCTGGGAGCCACCACTGAAAAGGCCCTATCCCGGGTGCCCACCATTTGACCATACCAAACCACATTTTTATCCACAGCATTGCAAAATATAATTTGTGGTTATCAGAAGTGAGGGGCCAATTGTTACCTCTTTCCTCCTCTAGTTTGATGGGATGAATCACTGATGAGGGCCAAATGTTGCCGCCACTGCCTTTGCCAGAGCAAAGCTCCAAGGCTTCTAGCCACAGGATAGAATCAGAAGCTCTTGTGGCTCATGTAGGGCGTAAGGACATAAACAGAAGACCTGCTCTTCTAGAAAGGGCCTTCGGCCCATCTCGTCCAGCAGTCTTTTCTCACAAGCCCTGGTCACACCTATATGAGACAGGATGTCCTGTTCATAATTTGAACAGAGGTCATACCAGTTCTGTTCACACACAGGCTGTCCTTGTTTGGGCTGCATTGCCCACACCTTTCTCCACAATCGTACATATGACCATCAATCAGCGGCGGTGGCAGCGCAGCAGCAGCTTTTAACCTTCAGGTTCCCTCGCATGCAGAGAGGATATTGCAGAGTTTCAACCACCTCGTCTAGACAACAGGGCTGCCTCCAGACTTGCGGAAGAAATCCGGAGTTAAAGGTAAAAGCGCAGCTAACCTGCTGCGCAGTGACGACCAACCATCCTGACTAAAAAGCAGCTCCGTAGCTTCCTCATCAGAAGCTGTGAGAGCTGAGTCGGTTCATGCGGTCATGCGGGATGGGGCAGCCAATCACATTTGAGCTGACCTCATCCTCTCATTTGTCTCTTCTCGCCGCTCTGTCTGGACTAGTGGAAGGATTTGAATTTTTGTCATGCTGCACATCAAGTGTCCTTTTACCAGCATTAAGGTAACTGTGCAGTAGCGATCTGATAATGGGTCATGGCGACAATCCATGGATCGTCGTATGTGATGCTCCAATTGCAACTGTGCATTCTGCTGTGCAGTATAAACAAGTCTGAATGCAGCCCAGGACGTAGCTCTGCAAGAGCTCTGTCCTTTCTATGCAGCTTTCCCTCTTCCTGTTGGGATGACGGGAAGTGGCTGTACAGGGAATTCAAAGCTTTAAGGCAGTTTTAAACTATCTGGATGCATCTTTAGGAAGAATCCCAGATATACATTTTTGTCTCTGCCAACAAGGCCAGAGATAATAACTTCTTAGTTCTTGGCAGGATTAACAAGGGGTTGTTTTTGTTGTTGCTTTACAGTGGGTGGGACCCGAACACTCATGGCACCCCTCTTTTGCCCTATAATGATTCACTCTGTTTTCCTTCTCATCAAGGGTAAATGCAGTCAGATAAACCAAATGCCTGGATAATAGTAAGCATTGATTAATAGCATTCATTTCTGCCACTGACCCTGGAATTATTCACAAACCAATGCTGTAATATCTTGGCTCAGTATCTGAATCAGTTCCACTACCCACTTGTTAAAGACTGCCAACAAAAAAAGCCCTTACCCTCAACAAACACACACATACACGCGCACACATTCACACACACCCAACTCTATATTGACACTGGTACAATAAGCTGGTTTAACGGAACCACGTCAGAAGCGTTGTAAAAGGATGCGACCTCACCTTTCCCCTTCCCGTAGTACAAGATCAACTGAAAGAAATGGTACATGATTTTTTAAATCAACCACTCGATCATCAATTCAGCTGTTATAAAAATGAGTGTATAAGATGCTGGACAGACAACTCACCTTTTGGTCCAGGCAGAATTGTATGCGTTGAGCAGATCTCCGTTGCTGGCCGACTTTCATCATCTAAAGCAAAAATCTGAAGTAGGACAAGAAACAGTAAGAGAAAAGTTTCAAGTTTCCAAAGTTGCTTCTTCATGCTGCTCTCTGTCCAGCTCTACAGGAAATGCCCTTCGTGGTTCCAGTCTTAATAATCCCTAAAATAAGATTTCCCATATAACTTTGGAGAGCGAGCTAAACTGAAGATCCCACTTGATTAGAGCTAAATTAAGAAAGGCACAAAAGAGGCCTTTAAGAGTCTCTCTGTGTATTTCCCTCTGTGTGTGTGTGTGTTTTAAAAACACTAGCACAGATCTTACATACTGCAATATATTTGTACAACAGTGACAGTTGTTTATTAAAGTTTATCTGTTAGCTGTGAAATAATTAAGTGCGCAAGCCCGAGTCGGAGCTTTGAATGCATAATTCTGTCTCTGTTTTATGTTTGCCTGCTGGCATCCAAGGGAAAGGCGAAGACCGTCGTCTTGTGGGTTTTGCAATTCTGTGAGAAACAAACACATAATAGCAAAACCATTAAGGCTGTTGCACTTTTAAGCATATTTACTAGGCAGGAAATTGCACTAAACACAGGTAGCCTTTCTTCCCAGTAAAAATGTATGCTTACTCTGTAAAGTTTTTAAGGCCACTAGGCAAAGTGAGGTGGTTGCTTTGGGGCACATGGCTTAAACTGGACAAGACATCGGTTGCATTCACACAACATAAAAAGGGTGTTCCTTGGGAGCCTTTTAGGGCCTGGTGGACACAAAAACCCAGCCCAAGGCATGAAATCTGCCCATGGAGTGATTTATGTGTAAGTGAGAACACAAAATGGAAGGACTAGAAACTTCAAGGGAGTCAGTACAGATTAGATATTAGGAAAAACTTCCTTTCAGTAAGGGTGATCAGTCAATGGAATAGGTTGCCATGGGAGGTAGTGAGCTCTCCTTCAAGCAGAGGCTAGACCTACATCTGTCTGGGGTGGTTTAGGAAATCCTGCACTGAGCAGAGGGTTGGATTCTATGACCCTAGAGGTTCCTCCTAACTCTATAATTCTATGATTCTATGTGCTGAGCATGTTAACTCCAAGGGTACATTTCACTGGAATGTTGGACTGGATGAACTGTGGCCTGATCCAGCAGGGCTCCTCTTACATTTTTATGTGGGGACGTCACAGATACTTGTGGCAATCCCAACACAGCCATGGCATAATTTTTTTTTCAACCCCCATCTTGATGCAGTGTCAGCCACAATCCGGATGAGGCTAGAATATGATTGGTAGAAGGCTGCATACTCGGTAGGAAAGGACTGAAGGCCAGGATGCAGTGGTACGAGACTTGGTGCAATGGTGAAAGACTGGAGTTTCATCCAGACAACACTTACTTAGGCATTTTTTGAATAATCTGGAGTAAAGTACATCTGGGCACATTTTGTTCTGGATTATCCACGTTTTATTCCAGATTATCCAAATAATGCAGATTAAGTAAGTGCTGTCTGAGTGAAGTATGGGTTGCATTTAGAGAAGGAAAAGGAGCTTCTTGGATTGTTTGACAAACCAGCAAGCTGGTTCAAGGCTGTACAGTTCACCCTATGGCTGGTTTGGATTTGCAGTGAACCAAACTTGGATATTAGTGGAAGAGGAGGAAGAGGAGTAGTTGGCTTTTATAAATGGTTTTTCTCACCCATTTAAGGAGACTCAAAGTGGCTGACAAACCTTCTGTTCTCCCCACAACAGATACCCCATGATGCAGGTGGGCCTGTGAGAGTTCAGAAAGAGAGCTGTGACTAGCCCAAGGTCACCCAGCTGGCTTCATGAAAGAGTGTGAAATTGAACCAGAAGACTGCCAGATAAGAATCCGAGGCCGCATACCCATTAGAAGCTTAATCCAGTTTCCCTAAACCGAAATAACAGAACCGGATGCAAACGCGAATTTGCCTGATCCCATTACTTTCAGCCGGAATTGTGTTCAATCTGGGTTCTGAGGACTTACGTGACTCAAGGGGGGACTCCAGTGGCTACTTTTTAAAAACCGTTTTTCGGGGCTGCCCTGTCCTCTTCCTCCTGGTGTGAACGCGCCACCCATAAGGGACCCCTTCACGGAGCCTAGCAGGGTGGCTGGGTGGCTGCTGCTTGCCTGGATGGAAGAAAAACGGCAGCGGACAGCCAGCAATTATTTCCTCTCCTCTCCTCATTGCTCAGGGCACGCAGCAGCAGCAGCAGCAACTCAAGCCCCCTCGCTTTAAACATTCACACATCTCCCCAAACCAGCAGCCGCTTTTGTTTCTTTTCCCTTTTCAGAAGGTCAGCACTTTTAATGGCAAGATCGTTATCAGTGGATTGCTTGGATTGCTATTAGGGCTGCTGCTTTTACAGCTTGCTTTGGAAGCAAGCCATTGGGGGAGAGAAACTCTCATCCCTTAACACGGAAGGGTTCCCACAGTATGTTTCAACTGCACGAACCAGAGTGAGACCTGTTGAAATGAGGATTAACATTTACAATGCTTTGGGGCGATTTAACACGTGGAAAGCATGTTAAGCCAAACTGACGTGGGGTCTGCGAGGATTGAAAACGTTTTTAATTTGAAATAAGCTTGCTGTGGGGATTTGCCCCGACACTCTTAACTACAAGACCAAATTGTGAGCCAGTTTGGTCTAGTGGTTAGGGAGCTGAATTCTTATCTGGGAATACCGGGTTCGATTCCACCCTCCCCCATGAAGCCAGCTGGGTGACCTTGGGCTAGTCACAGCTCTCTTCTGAGCTCTCACAGCCCCACCTGCATCACAGGGTGTTTTGTTTTGAGGAGAAGAATAGAAAAGCTTTGTCAGTCACTTTGAGTCCCCTTAAATGGGTGAGAAAAGCGGGGTAGAAAAGCCAACTCCTTCTTCTTCTTCTTCTTCTTCTTCTTCTTCTTCTAGAGTGAGGTGCTTCAGTCTCCTTCTACTGTGGTGCTCCTTTCAACATTAAAGCAAAATCCTTTTCCTGTCACAACCATATAAATGATGATCTTGTGGACAGCTAGCTGGAAACTCCTTACCTCACCATTAAGAGATGTCATCTATGTCTAGGGACTGAATATTTACTTCTGTGGTTGAGTAATATGAAGACTGTAGCAGCACAACCTGTACAAAATATGATGTAAATTATTTTTATGAAGTTGGTAACATGAGTCTGCAACTCAATTTGTATCATAACAAACAGCAGCGGGAGAGCTTGTTATTACTATTGAGGAAGGCCACGACATCCCATCCTCTACGGTAAAGTGAGTCTGTTCCATTGCAGTTTGTTTAAAGACAACTTGTTCCTGTGTCAGAAGTCTAGGCCTAAGCTAGGATCACACACAGCAAAAAAGCATCTCTGAGGCACTTTTGAGGCTCCTGACAGAAGGCTTCAAGGTGGGGGTGTTCACATACCAGTCTGCCCCCCCAAAAAAAAACATTCTGTCGTAGAAAAGGTAGAATTGGAGAAGAACATGAGGACCACACGCATGGGGCCTATTTGCACTTTGGCTTCTGTCCTAATTGCATACCAGAGGCCTAAGTGTGAATAGGCCCATGGCCTCTTTGCATTTAACTTCCATTGATCAGTGTTCCACAGACGTTTAGGGAAGTATAATTTAAGGATAAGGATGGTGCATGTCCCAAAGCAGCCTGGCGCTTACTTTAGTGCTGTCATAGCACAGAGGCTCCTGTCCGGAAGCGTCCGTCTCCCTGCAGGAACAGCCATACATACTGGGCCGTTGCTATGGTGACTGGACAATGCAGCACATGATTTCACAGTGGCTGCCACATCACACCACCATCACACTGGTGCTCCTAGCATAGCTGTGGGGCAATGCCACAGTGTGTGGATGCTCCATGTCAGGGAGCGTCCCCAGGCCAGCTCCATCTTGAAGTGCAAAAAGGCCTGCTGTCTCTCTGAGGCGCCTTTTGCTTTGTCAGACCACAGCCTTAGTTTTAAACAAGTGCTAATGTTCATGACCTGAATGAGCTCTGAAGACGGGGGGGGGGGGGGGAATCCTACCCTGGGAAAATATTTCCTGCTTCATTTTCATAAACATTTATGTCATTCCTTCTGGAGGCACATGTTGCCTTGAGAGAAGTGAACACATCTTCCTCTCACAAAGTTAACTGTTTAGATTTGAAATAGTTTGACTGGGAAAGATTTACAGGGGAAACACTCATATTCACCTTGGGCAGCATCCTGGCCAGAATGATTTCTTTGGCTGGCTGAGGCCTTAATAAAACATTAATTAATTGTTGATTCTTAAGGCCTATTCTTACTTGGCGTATCATGATGGCCTGATGCTTTCTGGGTGCTGCCTCTGACCCAGAGTGGTCAAGAGCCACCCTGATCACTGATGCTAGCTGGGGGGGGGGGGGTGGAGGGGCAGGGCAGCTGTGACTATGCAATCATGTGCCACATCACATATTGCCATAGAAATGTCTGGCATGTATGGCTATTACTACGTCGAGATGGATGGTCCAGGACAGGACCAGTTTGCACTCCATCCAGTCCCAGATGAGTTGGGTGAAGTTTGGGATGGGATCGCTCTTGCAGTGTGAATGCTGGCCACTGTCCATGATCTTAACTGCGGTGGCATACTTGTTGAAGTACATCAGCTTAGCAGAGCTTGCTTTCAGCACATACACAGCAGATAGCATCTACTAAATTCCCAGCAAAGACAAAAGGTGTTTCCGCACTTACCGCTTGAAATCCAGATTAAGGAAATCCAGATTTCGGAAATCTGTCCTTGGGAAGATCGTCTGAAATAGGGTTGGATCCAAATGAAGCCTAACACATCTGCACTCACATGGGAAGCATGGGAAGCAAGGGACGCATCATGTGTTTGCTGTGCAGATGATGGAGCACCAATATCCAGAAGGATCAGGCCTCTCTGCGGCCCTGCCGCCCAAGGTGCTGCATGGCTGGAACACTCAGCCATCAGTTACTACTTGTTTACACCGTGTGCGGCCGTGTCAGGGACAGACTGCCCACCGATCAGCGGCGTGCCTGAGATCCTGTGGCTGCCCAGCTGCACTCAACACGGCGACTTCTAGTCCTGCCCACATGCATTCCCTTCCCTGTCCCTGCGTGGAAGCGTCGTCCTTTGATCCAGAATTTGCAGTCAGAAATGGTTTGAAGACCAAATTTTTCAGGTCTCCTGAAAACCGGATTCGATGGCCTCTAGACACCATTAGAGACGGATCTCACGCGAGGCTGTGTGGAAGTGGCATCCTTGAGTGGACCCTAATCTGTCCCACTGTGCGGAAGGTAACTTGCAGATGTGTGCCATATGTGTCCTTATCGGGTGCTTAATGGGGTCTTAACGGCCTGTGCATAAACACCCAAAGTCTCCGATGCATTCCAAATGGAAGGTTTTATTGCTTGATGGTTACGGTGTATATGCTTGTAAAAGTATAAACGGTGAATAAATGCATGTATATATGAAAATAACAAATCAGCTATATAATTTGGCTACTAGCATGTAAATGCACATCATAACACTACATTTCTTGACTAAGATACAATATGGTGAATAGAATATGATTATAGAGAACACTTCATTCCACGTGAGGGCTTTAAACCAATCCCAGCAAAGAATTGTTCTTGGTGTCACATCAACCCAGTTCTCATAACAAAAGGCACTTCTCACAGCATTGTCTACATACTAATGGAAAACAGGATACTAGATTACAATACACCTGCTGTTGTTCAGCTCATGATGGCCTTGAGGCCTAGTGAAGTGGACTGTGATCCTGCCAGTACATTTCACAAGTGAATATGTCAAGACAATACTTTCAGATGGCAAAAGGCCCTTAGTCTTTGTGAATTCTCTTTGAATCTATGAAAGTACCAAGATGCTTGTTTTTACAATGTTTTCCTTTTAAGGTGTTTGGGTTAGAAGCTATTTTATTCCATCTTGAACCCTTCAGGAACAAGATGGGATATAAATATTAAAAATAAATAAATAAATAAATGTGTATCACTAATAAACTCCCTCCCTCCCTCTCTCTCTCTCCATGTATATACATGTATAAAATTATAGATCAAGCAGGCACCACATTTAAACCTAAATGTGAGGGCAAAACAGCAAAAAAGTTAAATTCAGATAACCACACAAACACAATCCTCACATTCACCAGCAAATGAAGGAGAAGGTTGTATGTAGTAGGTTTCATCCCCTCCTCCTTCTACAGGCTGTCTGCACTGCCACAGCCCAGCCTGGCCCAACTTCCATTCTCCAATCTTGCTGACTGGGGCTGTTTTCACCAAGTGCTCAGAAATGGGCCATTTCCAGAAGCCCAGTAAAATGGTGCCAGGCTTCATGTGGTGGAAGGCTGGTCTGGTGTCCACCACCAGGAATGGTGGGGAGACCACTTTAAAGCAGTCTCTCTTTGGAGCAGGCTCTGGTGATTTGTAACACAGTATGTTATTGAGATTTTCTGCCTCAATAACAGCCACAAAAATTGGCATTCTATGATTTTTCTAAGAAAATGATGGCAATGTACAACAAAAGCTTACATAGAAAAATCCAGTAAGCTACACCAAAACCATCTAAAAACTATTAACCACATATAGAATAATCTTTGCTTTCTGACTCCACAGACTTTGCAGGGAAGGAGAAATCTGTGGTTGAGCAGTAGATGTTTGCATGAAAATCCTGGACATTCTTTCATTTGTGATACTCAGGGTAAATTTTGACTCAGAATTATTTAATTGTAAAATATATGTCTATTGCACATGGGAAGGCCTTGGAACTCTAATAATAATACTATAAAAATGAAACCAAATATCCTGGACACTTAGGGGCTGTTCACACATGGTGAGCTACAGACTAGTTGCTGATAAGGTGCCACAACAACTCACCAGGCATCCCAGGAGCCATCCAGCAGTGGATGGGTTAAAAGCAGTCCACACACTTACCAGGAGTGGCTAGAACTGCTCCTGGATGTTGCATCCACATCCTCTCCTGATAAGCAGTTGCATGGAGCATCCAGATTGCCATGGCAATGCCCAAGCATACACCCTGATGTTCCTTTGGACATTATGGTGGCAATCCAGTCTGGCCTGGCCATCTGCACTTCAAGTTCTGTTGGCTTGGTACGGGGCTTTTTCAGCACTTGGAAGTGTGGATAGCCACCGCTGCACTACCAGTTTACATGACTGATGGTATTTTAACATGTAACAAGCCAGGAGAACTTGAAGTGCAGATGGCCATGTTGGAGTAGGCTGGATTGGGACAGCCCTTAAAGTGTGCTTATCCTTGTTAGAGCAGTTATAGCTTCAAACTGTCTCAGCTGGGGTCAAATTAATATTAGATGCAGGATGATAAAAACAACAACAGATTACAGAAGATTCTCATAGCCAATTTTTCTTCCCAGCTATGCATTAAGGTACAGCATGCCAAGATTTAGTTGGGTCCCAGGAGAATAGTTAATTTTCTTTCCCCTGGAGCAGGACAGCAGTTTGTATAAACATTTCCACAATGCTTGGTCCCAACTCCTATCAAAGCATCCTAACAAAGAACAACAAAGATTTTAAGATTTAGTGTATTTACTTTGTGTTTTTTTGTTTTTGTTTTTTTTAACGGCTGTCTCAAATCAGGATAACTCTGGCTGGCTCACAAAAACACAAAACACAGAAGTCACAAATGTGAACTACAATGAAAAATGAATAAAAACCAAATGGTTGAAAGACTAATTAAACCGCAACAGCATTCTCTTTAAAGGCCCTAAGTGAATAAAAATTCTGCACAGGGCCTTATTACAAATTCTATACAGGAATACCTAGCCCAATTTAAGGTGTTAACTTATAAGGCCCTAAATGACTTGGGCCAATAATATCTGAAGGAATGCCTACTCCCATATTGATCTGCCTGTACCTTAAGATCTGGAGGGGAGGCCCTCCTGGTTGTCCTATCACCCTCAGCAGCAAAAGGGGTGGTCACCCAGGAGGGACCTTCTCAGTGATGGCCCCTAGGCTATGGAATAGTCTCCTACTTGAGGTGCATCTATCTTCTTCACTGTACACGTTTAGGAAGACAGTGACGACATACCTCTTTGCCCTAGCCTTTGGATAAATGGGGTAGCAAATGTAACACCAATCTTTAAAAAAGGATCCAGGGGTAATCCAGGCAATTACAGACCAGTTAGCTTAACACCAGTTCCATGTAAGGCAGTGGTTCTCAATCTTCCTATTGCCGCAACCCCTTAATGCAGTTCCTCATGTTGTGGAGACCCCCAATCATGGGAGCGGGGCAGCTCGGGTCAAGTTCGGGTGGCTGCTGGTGCTGTGCATCCCACGTGGGCCCATATGTTCAGCTGCATCTCGCTGCGCCTGCGTGCCGCCTTCTCTACCTATGCCTCTATCAGCTACTATGGCAGCACAGTGGGGCAGAGAGACAACCCTGCTGCTGGCCTCCTCGAGGGGTGCCGTGTGGGGGGGAGGGAGGGAGGGGCAGCGAGAGACTCATCGCGACCCCTCTGAAAGGGTGGTTCAACACCCAAAGAGGTCGCAACCCACAGGTTGAAAACCACTGATGTAAAGTGATGGAAACCATCATTAAAGACAAAATTAGTTGTACATGGAGGAGCATGGCTTCTGCAAAGGTAAATTATGTCTTACAAATTTGTTGAGAGTGTCAATAAACATGTGGATAAAGGCGAACCAGTAGACATTGTCTATCTGGACTTTCAGAAGGATTTTGACAAAGTCCCACATCAAAGGCTACTGAGTAAACTCATCAGCCATGGAATAAAAGGACAGATTCTGTCCTGGACTTGTGACTGGCTTAAGGGCAGGAAGCAGAGAGTAGTAATAAATGGCAAATTCTCAAGGTGGAAAGAGATAAAAAAGTGGGGTCCCTCAAGGCTCAGTGTTGGGACCAGTGTTTTTTTTTTAATTTATTCATCAATGATCTAGAAGAAGGGGTACATAGTAAAATAGCAAAGTTTGCTGGTCTGCAAAATAAAGTCTGCATTAGCAGAAAGGGCCAAAGTCTGGTGTTTGGAGGACCATAGAGATGTTTATCTAGTTCCTTAGGACAAGTCCCTAGGCTGGTGTTTTAAATTAGTGATGTCACCAATATTTGAAATTCTGTGGTTTGGAAAATAAATTTGTTCACCATTTAGTGCTGCTTCATTGCAAAGTTATTCTTTGGCTCAATTCTGTGCATGCATAATTAGCATTCAACAGTCCATGAACCAAAAACATGCTGTGTGTAAACAAATACATAAAAGATATATATAATTTTAAAAAGGGTTACTCTCTTGTTTTGCTGACGCTGCCCTTTTCTCAGGAGTATTTGTTCTGGGAGAGGTACTGGGTAGATTTTGTGTGACCATGTTTTTTGGTGACTGCTTGCTGGGAATTAAAGAATGGAAACAGGGACAGTAATTCTTATGAGCATGCCATCATGAGAATGTATGTGCCAGCAACCTTTTGACCTGGAATATAAACTATTTCTGAATATATCCTAAGGAAGCTCATGATTGCTCAAGTAGCTCTGAATCTGTCAATTTAACAGTTGCTAGACTAAGCACTACATTTCTATCTCCCCAGTTGCCACAACTACACAAACAGACTTTAGTATAGGCCAGACTGGCTGATAATAACATTCATTCATTCATTCATTCATTCATTCATTCATTCATTCATTCATTCATTCATTCATATTTGGACCCTGCCCTATAGCTTTTTAGCACTTGTGGTTTCTAGGATCAAAACATACAAACAGGTTAAAATACAATACTAAACCTTAAAAATAAAAATGGATAAATTAACTCAGGGGAGTTATGAAAAAGGGAATATCAGAAAGGATATTTTCAGCTGTCTTCTGAAACTATTTAGGGGGAAAGCTTTCCTTAAAGCGAATTAAAGTACCTGCCCCCAGGACATCTTTTGGGGTGGAAATGTCAGAAAGTCAGCTCCAGACTGTCTCATATTCTGGAATGCCTGGTATGAAATAAGGTGATCTTTTAGGTCTTCAGGAAAAATAAAATAGAGACATCAAATACTTTGGGCTCTGATCACACCTTCACTTTAAACCTTCTTCAGCCCATCTGACTGCTCACACCTTTTCATTTCTATCTGTTTTATTTGTGGACTTTCTATTTCTGGTTGCCTATCCCATAGTCCAATACTCTATCCACTAAACCACAATCTAGGTAAATGAAGGTCATGGAAGATTTTCTGGTTATTGGACCCCTATGTACTTGGGTGCTTTTGCAAGAGCAGCAGTTCCTTGATGAAACAGCAGACCAGAGAGCAATCAGGCATGACAAATGGGGGGAAAAGCTTTTCCTCTGCACATTGGCTTAATGTGGGGGAAAGCTTTTCCTCCGCACATTCAGGCACTGTTATGGTTCATTTTAATATGTTCATTTTATATGTTCAGGGTTTTTAATGCAACCTGCCCTGAGACCTTTGGGTATAGGGTGGGATAAAAATTCAAACAAACAACTAACTAGCTAACTAGCTAACTAACTAACTAACTAACTAACTAACTAACTAACTAACTAACTAACTAACTAACTAAATAAATAAATAAATAAATAAATAAATAAATAAATAAATAAATAAATAAATAAATAAATAAATAGGGCTGTCCTGCCTATATAGCACATTTTTGGTGCATTGGCCAAGGTGTATTCAGATTTCCACTGGTGTAGCCCCATGAAACTAACCGATTTTAACCATGCCTGGAGGCACCTTGGGTCTGAAGTGTAGATCAGTTCAAACCAGTTATTTAGGCTTTCATGTATTCAGGCAAAAAGCTGCTTTGGAATGTGTTCTGCTAATGGTCATGTGTGTGCAGCAGTACATTTGTTGTCTCCAGACGACACCCGCATATGGCTACAGAGTTGCTTATTCAAAGAATAGCAGACAATATGTCATGAAACAACATGGCATGAAGTTTCACACTTGCATAGCTGATATCCACCTGAGATGAATTCCTATTGGTAGTTTGCATGTAGACCAGCCAATTGTGGCTCGGCACTCATTCTTCAGCTTCCTGCTTTCTCCACAAGCGAGCACGGCCTAAGAATATTTGTCACTCCAGGAAAAAAATCCGTGTGTGTGTTCGCTCTCTAAAGAATATCAACAGAATGAGTCAGTAACCCACAGAGTCTTTCCCTATCATGTGTGGGCAATGGGATGCCCACCACAACTCAGTGCTTGCCTTTGCCACATCTCAGCGTCATTAATGTGAACTCCTTTCATATGGACTGGGAACTCTGACAGAGTGTATCTGTAACCTCTGTGGTAACATTCCAAAGAGAGGTAGCAATACATGGGATTGGAGACTTATATGGTCAGGAATGAGAGTTCTTTTTTTTTTTTTTTTTAAAGCATTGCCTTTGTGGTGCACACATGTTTTACCAACAGGATGGCCACATCATGTTCTTTCCTCGTGCCATTGCCTAAACCGTACATTCCTGTTATATAATTGTGAAGGAGCAAGCTACAACCCCAATGGACTGTTGAATAACTTTTTGATGCTATTCAAGAGGCAGCCAGTAAGAACACAACTGAAAACCAGCTTCAAACACTCTCACATTATCCACAGAGTACAAAGGGCATGTAGGGTGGTCTGAAGATGTGGGTGAACATGGAGGGGGCAAAGTTTATGCTTCATTTATTAGGGGTCCTTCCTGCCATGGAGGACCATTTTTCACTGTAAACTCTTTAAGCCAAGGAGATGCTAGTTTGAAGCCAACAGGTCATAGGTCACATGGTGGAAGGCCTTGGGAAAGACCTGGGTCAGCTAAGACACCTTGCTGGCTCCCTCACTACTTGGTGAGTTGCAGGTGTAGTAGCCCCACTAGTTGGCTGTGGCCATTTTGCCTCACTGAGAGGTCTTATCAATGCACAAGATAGCAGCCGGGTGAGACCTAATGCTTTAGGAGCTTTTGACAGGACCCTAGGATCTTTTCCACAAGTAATTCAATGTAATGATGGGCCAAAACACATGAACTGGCCCACAATGGGCTGGGCTGTTGGTGGCTCATGCCAAAGGCTTTCTGGGGCTATTTTGGCTGGATTCCCAGAAGTGGCACACTTCTAACACCTAGTTAAATAGTGTCAGGATTCTTGGCCTCAGTATACCAAGCCACCCACTTGTAGCAGGTTTGGTATAGCAACCTGGAGTGCTACATGGACTACTTACAAGCAGCTCGTGGTTGGAGAAGGTTACGACATCATTATTTTGTTCCTACCTCAATGCCTCATTGAATGTGTATGTAGTGTTCTACTGGGAAAGGCCCTAGAGTGCTAGGAGCTCTCCTCAGATGTTTTGATAGAGGAGAAGTCAAGGTTGGCTGTCCTGGGGACATTGGAGAGATGCTTTTGTGGCAAAGTGGCCACACAGCCATAATTTCTGCTTCGGCTTGAGGGGTCACCACTGAGCCAGGCTAGCTTTTTGTCAGGGACCCAGCAAGCAGAGGGAGACCCTTATAGAGCTTAGATTTCTTATTGCACTTATTTCTTATTGTATGTGGTTTTGGTTTCATTGTCACGGGGGATCCTTTTGTGCCAGGTGCCCATGGAAGCTTACTATGACACACAGCTACTCTTCCTCCTTTTGACATCTAGGCATCACATCTACAGTCTCTTTCTCTCTCTCCACCTGTCTTACACCCACTGGGATAAAGTCTGAGTATGTACACAAATATCAGCTCAGAGCTAAAGCACTTTGATTCTATATACAACCCTCCACCCAAGAAATGCCTTTGGGGGCAAGTGAAAGTATCTCACTTGGTGCTCTCTAGCACTAAGGAAATCTCTTGGCCCTTAAGTACAAATTGTGCACATGTTACATTTTAAAATAGAAACTGAGAGTTCCGTTATTGATGGAGAAGCAGTTTTCATTGGAGTTTGATAGAACCAGATGAAATCTGATGGGATGTGCCAGGTGCTAAATTCAATTACCTCCAGGAATTATGTAACCCAGGAGGTCCCTCTGTAGGATCTGGGGACCTGGGGACTTGTTTTGGCAACAAGGAAGCTTCTGAGTCCTGCCTAGGGGAAAGATGCAGTCAGCATGTCCAGATGATTCCAAGAACGACTGACGAAGCAGCCAGCAAATTTGGCAACTCCTGTCCTAGCCCGCAGCAGACAGTAGCAGTGTTGCTCATAAAACTAAATAAAAATAGGGATGCTTGAAGGCTTTAACTTCTGGGAATTCATATGCAAACTAACCTTCCAAGCTGGTGTGTGGATTAGGAGATAATTTATCCTTTTCAATTATGACTTGAGTTTTGAGATGAAGTTCCCAAGGCAAAAATATCCATTTTCCATATATGGCATGTGTATGGAAAATGGATATTTTGGTATATGAAAAATGGATACGTTGCGTATATGTATATGTATGCACAAACACACATTTAGGAGTGTGCAAAATTAGATTTGCATTCACAATTGAATCAATCATATTCCCAGAAACATCGTAATGAAAATTTAGTGGTTTGCATTTCAAAACCTTTGATGGAAAACAAAACAATTTGATCAGACATTTGTGTTTCACCATGTTTTTGGTCATGAAAATGCCTTTTTAATGGGACAATTGTGATTTTCTTTGCAAAAAGGTGGAAAAAGGAATGCATAAAACCAGTTTTTCTATTAAACTGTTTAACAACAAAGTGAACTAATCGATTTTCTGCTTTTTTTCATGCACATCTCTAGAATCATTCCTTGACTCCAATATTTACAAGAACAAGATATTGTGTGTGTGTGTGTGGGGGGGATGTGAACAGCACGCTTCCCACCTCTGGGCTGGGACCCCACACCCCTGACCCGCACAGAGTTAATGTCGCCCCTACGCAGAGGGTACTAAAGACTTGTCTGCAACCCAGTCCATCACAGGCAAAGGGTGCTTCCACATTTGCTGTCGAGAAATGGCTCAAATAAGAGCCACTTCTCAGTGATCCAACCTCCCGAGGATCTCTCCCAAATAGGGACGGTTCTGAAGGCCCCTTGTGCATCCACATATATGCAGGGAGGCCAGAGGCAAACCAGCCTGCTTCCGCTTTCCCCAAGATGGCGGCCGCAGGGACATCCATCCCTTTGCCTGTCCATGTGCAGAAGCGTCCTGCTTCCAACTGGATCAAAGCACAGGGATGGATTGAAGACCTAATTTTTGAGGTCTTCACAAAGAACAGATTATTTGGCATCAAGACCCAATAAGGGTCGGGTCTTGTGTCGAAGCAGCTGCCAGGAAGAGTCCCAAATCCAGCCTCCAATGCAGAAGGTAAGTCTAAAAGTGTTTCGTATGTGTCTCTAAATGTGTTCTAAGGGCCTGTGCGGAAGCATCCAAAGTCATTTAATTAAACAGCGGAAGACTATTTTTTGAGAAAAGCACACACATTTGATTGGACAAGAAGTCTACAATACTATGTACTATTGTTTTTTAAAAGTGCTCCATGTGTTTGAGTAGATGTATATACACTGGACTTGTATTTATTTTGAGATCTATACTAGGAATGTGTGCAAATATTTGTAACATTTGAAATTCGCCCAAATTCAGCTGAATTCAGACATTCAAATTCAAATTGAATGTTGGCACATTCAAAGATTGACATTCGAGTCTGAATTGAATGTTTTGATACATTCATATGAAGCTTCATATGGGATTCGTTTATAGGATTCCTCTGCTATTTGTATGCATTTGTATATAGGATCTGTATGCATTCGTATGGGATTTGTGTGGGACATTCGTATGGAATATGAATCCTACCACATTCAAAGGGGATCTGTTCAAACGAATATGAATTTTCTTGCATTTGATTCGATACGAAAAAACCATTTGTGTACATCCCTAGTCTATACCAAATTGGGAGTCTGCCATGCTGAAAAGGGGGAAGGACACTTTATGTTGATTTATATATATATAAAAAATCAGAACATGTCGCTTTGGGTGATTAGAACTCTTGGACTAATGCAGGATCTCGGCCTGAGGACCAATTTATATGCGTGAGAATGAAAGATACCAACTCTCCATCTGCCTGCTGCTGCTACTACTGTGGCTGTTTTAGCAGCTGCTCCCAACTCTAGCCAGATGTTTTCTTACCCTGCCCCATGTGACCAGATTCACAAGCTGTTGTTGAAAACTATAAAACGTGTAATACAGCAGACACCGAATGTTACTTCATTGACTTGTCAGTACAGTATTAATAGCAGCAACAACACATTTTTGACCCAGGCAGACACTAGAGTTAGTCAGCTCCATGAATCACTGTGCAAAGGAATCAGTGTGAAGATGGCATAGTTCCTCTAGGCATGGTTGGGAGTTGCATGCAATTTGGGTAAACTTTCACTACTGCATCATAACAAACCATCAGGCTGAAAGGTAACCACCGAAATGGCCGTTGCTTGAGTAAATTATAGTGTTTTAAACTGGCACACGACATGAGTCAACCTACCGTAACTTTTTAGCAAATACCATGTGTTATGGATAACTTCCTTTTTTCCAAGCGGCAGAGTTTCCTTTGGCTGGATTTGCGAAACAAACATTGATCCAAATAGAAAACCTTTCACCTTGAAAAACTCAAAAAACAAACAAGCAAAACCCACACAGCTACTAGTGTTTTCTAATGGTTTATATCTACATAACCAAAACGAGTATTGCAGGTTAAAAAAAATTAAATACATTAGAAGAAGAGTTGGTTTTTGTACCCCATTTTTCACATCCTTAAGGGGACTCAAAGTGACTGACAAACTGTCTGTTCTTTTCTCTGTAACAGACACCCTGTGAGGTAGGTGGGGCTGTGAGAGCTCAGAAAGAGAGCTGTGATTAGCCCAAGGTCACCCAGGTGGCTTTGTGGAGGAGTGTGGAATTGAACTGGGAGGCTACCAGAGAAGAGTCCGACACTCTAACCACAAGGCCATTGTAAAGAAAATAATTTATTATTAAAAGGAAAAAAGCAAAGGAGGAGGAGGAGAAACAAATTTCAGAGAGCTGTTAAATGAAAGGGATAATATAAAAATTAAAACCACTTATTAGAAAAATAATACTATTCAAGCCCAACACATTTTGGTATGTCACCCTCCATCATGGGCTGTACAAAAATGCAATTAAAATACCAATAATTAGTATTAACATGACAGTATCAATGTTAAACTCACAAATGTGAGGAGGTATTCTCCAGAGCACCAGTCTGGGGTGCCTTGGTTGAGAGTGGCAAAATTGCAGCCTCACAAAATGGCAACTTTGACAGCAGTCATGCCTGGAAATGAGGCAGTGTGGTCTCTACAAAACACTTTCTGCCACTGCAAGTGGAGAACTGGCAGCAGGAAGTGCAGACTAGACTACTGTAATGCACTCTACATGGGGCTGCCCTTGAAGACGGTTCAGAAGTTGCAGCTAGTGCAGAATGCACTGGCTGCCAATTTGCTACCGAGCCCAATTCAAGGTGTTAACTTTAACTTATAAGACCCTAAATGACTTGGGACCCAAATATCTGAAGGAACGTCTGCTCCCCTATCAACCTACCAATGCCTTAAGATCTGGAGGGAAGGCCCTCCTGGTTGTCCCACCACCCTCAGCAGCAAAAGGGCTGGGCACCCAGGAAAGGGCCTTCTCAGTGATGTCCCCTAGGCTTTGGAATAGTCTCCCTCTGGCGGTGTGTCATCTATCACCTTCATTGTACATGTTTAGGAAGGTAGTGAAGACGCACCTCTTTGCACTGGCCTTTGGTTAAATGGGGATACACTTTTCTCTTCCCACTGGCAGATGCTGTTATTGTTGTTACCCGCCCAGAGACCTCTGGGTATAGGGTGGGATAAAAATGTTGTGAGTGAGTGAGTGAGTGAGTGAGTGAGTGAGTGAGTGAGTGAGTGAGTGAGTGAGTGAGTGAGTGAGTGAGTGAGTGAGTGAGTGAGCAAGTAATAATACAGAATGCCTTGATTTGTAAGTGGAGTTGTGGCTTCTCAATGGAAAGAGACAGAGAGAGGAATAAAAATCAAATTGTCCAGCTTTTGTGTTACTTTTTCCTACATTCAGGCTCTCCCACAGCCGTTTTTCATTTCTTTATTTGCTGTATGTGAATTTTTCATCATTTATATGTGGATTTGGGGGTTGTGCCCAGATATTTTATCCCCAGCCTCATACAGTAATAGCTGAAGTTTTCAGCACCAACTTCCTTGGCTGAGAAAATGTTTTTCCTGCCTCCACCCAAACACAAACACAAATGCAAATGTTATTTTTCTTCCTAACCCGTTGCAATCATATCTGTTGTGCCATGGTGGGTTCATTCACAAATCTGAGTTGCAGAGTGCACAAGACTGCATCAGTGGAAGAAGAGACAGCAGACAGCCATTGGGGCCTTTCCTGCACTATGTGGGTATACTGGGTCGTCAGGTTGTGTTACATTGTTGGCCTTATTGTTTAGTTTAGTTTTGTCCCTGTAATATAACTTCGGCAGTGGTCAGACCTAAGGTTTAATCCATCTTCAGTTCACTTTCAGAGTGCGAGCAAAATGACAAGCTGTTTTTCTTAACTCAGAAAAGTCACCCTTGGGATCGATAATGTGGAAAGAAAATTACTGGTCACTTTACTGACCAGTATGGGCGCGTCTTCATGGCATGTGTTATTTCAGTTTAAAGAATTCGAAATAAAAGAAACAGAACAAAGCTGTCCAGACGACTTGCAAGTTGATCCGGTTCCGATGGCAGCCTTAACGCGGGATCAATACTCGGAGTCCACACGGCAGCATTGTCCTCCTGCCCATTGCCCACACTCTCTCCTGTGATTGGTTTTCCCTGCCAGGATCCCACCCTCCCTTCTCTTTGCGTCATGCTCCGCCGGGAATTCCCTGCCCAGTCCACCCTCCCCCTTCCCAGCAGCAGCAGCAGCAGCAGCAGCAGCAGCAGCAGCAGCAGCAGCAGCATCCATCCATCCATCCACCCACCCACCCATCCATCCATCCATCCATCCATCCATCCATCCATCCATCCATCCATCCATCCATCCATCCATCCATCCATCCATCCAGGCGCTGCGGGGCTGCGGCGCTAGCGGCTTCTCCCTGGGGCTCCGCTGCCGCTTTTCCCCCACTTTGCCGCCACTTTGCCCCGCAGAGGAGGAGAGCCAAGGGGTGGACAAGAGGGCGAAGGGGGCTCCTCGCTTGCTTTTCCCCCCCCCCCCGTGGCCGGGAGGGAACTCCGCCCCCCCACCTCACAGGGACCGAAGCTGGATTAAAACCTTGGCTTGTGGTCACACCTAAGGTTTAATCTAGCTTCACTCCACCTTCAGAGTGAGAGAACACATCAGCAAAGTGACCAGTAGTTTTCTTTCCACATTATCTAGTCTAAAGGTGGATTTTCTGAGTTATTAACCCTGAAAGAAAACCAGCTTGTCAGTTTGCTGGTGTATTCTCTCACTCTGAAAGTGAACTGAAACTGGATTAAACTTTAGGTGTGACCACAGGCAAAGTAGCCTAGAGGGGGCTCAAAGCGGTTGACATTCTGTTTTCACCCTTCAAGGGACTAAGTGGCTGACAAGCCTTCTCACCATTAAGGGGGCTGAAAGTGACTGTTCCGAACCTTCAAAGGTCTGAAATTGCGCAAAATTGCAACATTGTTTTAAAGGTGTGAAGTGCTTAGATTGATACAGTGTTTCAGCTTTAAGGACTGGAGGTTTATAGTGGGTGTTTGAGGGTGGATTTTTTCAATGAAGGAAACCCTAAACATGACGTGCTTCTAATACGTTCAGCCATTGGTTACAGTGCGATTGGGGGGGCGGGACAGCCTTAACACTGAATCTCATCCCGGAACGATACTGTCCACACAGTTAAAAAGGAAACACGTATCGACGCCCGATCCGGAGTGAGACCTGTTGAGATCAGGATTTATTTCAAATCGGGATAACGTCCTTTAACACGGAAATACCGTGTTAATCCGAAGTGCCGTCTGAACTGCGCGAGCTCAAAACGTTTTGAATTCGAGATAACTATGCCGTGAAGACACGGCCTATGTGTTCTCTCACTCTGAAGGTGGACTGAAGCTGGATTAAACCTTAGGTGTTTAATCCACAGCCTAAAAGTCAAAAGCCTTTTGAAATGCTATCTTTCCCTCCACAAAAAAATAAAAGAAGATTCCTGAGAAACAATTCACTGTTAATGGCAAATGGCACACAGGCCATGTTCCCACTTGACCTTTTTAGTCCTGGTTGGACTATTTTAATCTGGATGCAGGGCTGAGTATGCATCCAGGGCTGTTCCCATTTGCCTGATGATAAACCAGGCTGAACCTGAATGTTGCCATTCCCACTCACGGAGAACAGGACCTTTTAATATCAGTCCCCCTATATAGTGCAAACCTGTAAATAAGCCTGCCTTGGTCAATCAACAGGGCGATCATAAAGCAATCACCCTTTCCCTTTCTCACCCCCTTTCAGATCGGGGGTCCCCAGTAATGTTAGCTCCATCCACATTACCAGGAAGACAGCAAGCAGATGAGTGAAGAAGCAGAACGCAAGTGATTTCTTTGAAATCAGAGGCTGACAGCTCGTGTGAAGGGGGAGGGGGAGAAGCTAGGCTAGTGGCCTTCCAAACCTTGAGCCAGTTTGGTCTAGTCATTAAGGAGCCGGACTCTTATCTGGGAATACAAGGTTCAATTCCGCCCTCCACATTGAAGCCAGCTGGGTGACCTTGGGCTAGTCACAGATCTCCTCTGAGCTCTCACAGCCTCACCTACTTCACAGGGAGAACAACAGAAAGCTTTGTCAGCTGCTTTGAGTCCCCTTAAATGGGTGAGAAAACCCGGTAGAAAAGCCAACTCTCCTTGATACAAATGCATTCCTCTGATTGTTAGCAGCTACTAGAAATGTAAGTTTTAAAAGCAAAGCTGCTAGCCTAGCCTCTCCCCCCCCACACACACACACAGACATTCAGGGGAAACCTAAGCCTTTGCCTTTTCTTGATCAGGGCTCTAGCATTGTGGGTGTAACGCAGGACTTATATCCCACCAGTTGTAACCAGTTGTAATAATAAAGATATTATAATAAAGCTGATTGCTGCCACCAGATGTAATGTTAAATATGCTGCCACCAATTATAATATAGAGTGTTGTTATAAAGTTTCAGTTAGAGTTATTCTATTGTTTGGGTAGTGTGTATTTATATCCTAAACAAGGATATAATGTCAGAACTTCCTTTTAAAAATATTTCTTCCTGCCCTTTAAGGCTGAATAAGATGTAGCAAAATGGAGTTCAGAAACTCTTAACCTCCCCCACTGGTTCTCTCTCCAACCAGTCAGGGATACTGTAGCATTAGACTGAGAAATCTGGCTTGCTTTTATTCCCATGACAACGGGATGAAGCAACCGGAGTCCTTCTTTAATAACAAGAAAGTATCTTTATTATTTACAGTTCAAGCTACTATCAGTTTCTTCTATCAGTTTCTGCACTTTGTTCCTCCAGTTCAGCAAACTGTATAGTCTCCTGCTTTCCCTTCAAGCATAAGGACTCTCAAAGTTCATAGCACAAGGGCATCAATTCATATAACGTGTGTTAGCTCTACTTTATATAGCTTCTTTAACAACGAAAACCAACTATCATTAGACTCAGGACCCCTATTCTAGCTTCCTCAGGTAAGAGCCCGTTTCTCCCCCTCGTTAACCTCCCTCCAGGTTTAACGATCAAAGGCAGAGAACACTAACTCTTCCCTCAGGACCCCTTAAATATGGGCCTGGCTGACTAGCTTCGCTCTGATTGGTGGAGACTCTGCCAGGAGTTTATTTCACACCCCCTCCTGGAGAGCTTGACTAGCCCCTCCCTTAAACTACTTACCATTTCAAATAATACACTTTGGTGACACTTTTGAACGTCTAGACATACAGTGTTCGCCACACTTTGTATTTTAACCAAAATAACTTAATTTTGGGGTTGAGGGGTCCTAGTGGGCATCACAGTTGGCATGGCAAGGGAAGAACATCCCAGCTGTGAAATCCCACCCACAACTGGCAGGCATTGGCCAGAAAGCTAGATCTGTGCCCTGAATAGTCCAGGAGCATGCCCATTTGTGAGGGGGAAGGTGGCCTATTCTCCATAAGGGGGTTGAGAACACTTTTTCTCAGGACTTTTTTTCTGCATATTTTCACAGAACATCTGGGAATAAAAAATTAAATGGGAAAGTTGGATACCAAATTCGGATTGTATTCGGATTTATAGAAAATAAAATGAGAATGCTGGATACCAAATTTGGATTCGATTCGGATTTAAACGTCTATGGGAACGCACACACAATGAAGAAGGCTGAAGTGATAATGCCTTACCTAAGGACATGAAGTGAGTTTGTGGCTGAAGGTAGTCTTTGAATCAGAGAGTCTCCATATTTCGTAGTGTTAAGTAAAATGAAACAAAGGGGACATAAGGCTTATTTATTTATTTATTTATTTATTTATTTATTTATTTATTTATTTATTTATTTATTTATTTTGTTTGTTTGTTTGTTTGTTTGTTTGTTTGTTTGTTTGCTTGCTTGCTTGCTTGCTTGCTTGCTTGCTTGCTTGCATTTTTATCCTGCCCTATACCCAGAGGTCTCAGGGCAGGTAACAACATTTAAAATCACACATATTAGAACAATAGTGTCCACAAGTGGGAAGGGAAAGTGTATT
Organism: Aspidoscelis tigris stejnegeri; assembly: GCA_023333525.1. Lineage (NCBI taxonomy): Eukaryota > Metazoa > Chordata > Lepidosauria > Squamata > Teiidae > Aspidoscelis > Aspidoscelis tigris. The sequence goes on from JALMGA010000004.1 coordinate 17,528,109, forward strand.
CCCATTTAACCAAAGGCCAGGGCAAAGAGGTGTGTCTTCACTGCCTTCCTAAACAAGTACAGTGAACGTGATGACGCACTTCAAAGGGGAGACTATTCCATAGTCTACAGACCTATTGCAGAATGACCAGTCTGGGGTAGAACCTCCAGCTGTAAGCACAGTAGTGTGGGTGGTATGCCTCCATGTTCAAGAGTACTGGGGCAGGGCAAGGGATGTAATTTGGGGATGTGTCAAAGCATACCACCAAAATGCATTCCCCGGTGCCTCTGAGGCTAGAAACCTTAGGTCCTAGTCCTCAAAGACTTTGTGGCTCAGCTTAAAGGTTACATGAGCTGGTCAGATGATGCTGATCCGGTCTGTGCCTTTACATATTTGAAATCAGTGGTCCTGGTTGGTCTAGACCCACTGATTCTGCAGAAAGGCCCAATATTGATGCAGAAACTGGACCATGCATGAACTGGATCCGCTAAGCCTTATCTCCTCTTAGGAAACAATGTGCCCATCGCACATCTTTGGCTGCCATGTTTCTGCTTGCATTGACAAGAGATACCCCATGATAAGCAAAATGAGAGGTCACTGTCAGAGGCACTTTTGCACCAAGTGTATGATGTCAGAAAACTGGTGGAAACTGCTCTATTCCTGCACCTTCAGGTACCTCCATGCTTTGAAATGGAGCCATGGAGGCACCTTTAGACATGGCAAAGAGACATTTTTGTGAAGGCCCCCATCCTCTAGCATGCTCCACATTTTGCAGGGAGACATGGCTGCCAGCGTACAGCTATTTGAGGTTGCTCGTCATCTGCTTGAAATTTGGCCACAACCCATGCCAACTGAATGAGTGAAGACTTGGTAGACTTCGGTGTCCAGTAATAACAACATCAACTTATAAGGTTGATGGTTTCATAGGAAAAAAAAGAGACGTTTCCTCAAATTGCTGCCTGGAAATCACTGAAACACATTATAATAGGGAATAATGTACTGTTACCCTCTGCAGTCCCTTCTGGTTTTGCTTTATCATTTGGTTAGAAGGCCTGAAGCCCAGCCATTTTTGCCTACTGCAGCAACTTCTTCCTTTTTAGTTGTTCCAGAGCTATTTGCATTGGTGGCTTTTAATTTTCCACTGAGTCTCTCATGTGGGGAAGACTACCAAGAGGTTGCCTGTCCTCAGTAAACTCAATATTCTTGATCTGTGCAATTTAGGAGACTCTGGCATCCATCAGAGAAGGTTTTTTTTTTCTTTCAAATCCTTTAAAGGCAGCTTAGAGGTGGCTTGCAGGTGGGATCGTTCACATATTGGTCTGACCCCTCTCACAAACTTTACAGGCTGGAAAAGACAGATTGGGAATAGGATGAGAGCAGGAAGGCCACACGCTACTGTTGCTCAAGTGCTTTGGGACTTGCAGCTTAGAGGTGGTTCACAGGTGGAAATTTATTCATCCAACATCTGTCCCTCCCATCCATGAATATTCTAATCCTACAAAAGGGGGTGTAGAGAAAGGATGAGAATACCCCCGCTTTTTCCACGCACAGTCAAAGATCCAGATCTTTAAGATGGGGTCCTCCTGGAGATCCAGATCTTGAAGATGCCTGAACACCCCATTGTGGACACCTTTAATCAGATCCACATGAATCCAGATTTAAGGGCCCGAAGGACCCATTGAATCTGGATTTCCCCTGCCCTTGTGGGGACAGGGCCTTGCAGATGGGACCTTCAATGCATTCCTGGTGGGCACAGGGCCTTCCTGATTGGTACCAATCAGGTACTAATCGGGTTCCTAATGGGGTCTTAGAAGGGTCTTCTAAGCCCTAGTGGAAAAAGGCCCTACGAGTGCCATAGGCTACTGTTTTTAAGGTACTTTTGAGCCTTTGTTTGCCACGTGTAAGGGTTGCATTAATAAAGGTACCTAGAAAACAGCCAATATTCATCTTGTAGACCTGGCAGGCAATGTACATATCCCACCAGTGTGACAAGAAGGATGCTGGGTGCTCAGCCAGCACCTCCTGCCCCTGAAGTCTTTGAAGTTGAAGAACAAATATTCTGCAGCTTTGAATGTTGCTGCCTGTTAGGGTTTAGCACTTGACCCTGTCTGCCTGGTGCTAAATTGCATCAGGTGAAAATCACTGCAGGTAGTTCACACGCCCTGCGCTCCCAGCTGTTGTCTCTGTCGTCAGTAGTAGTGGGTGCACAAAAAGTAACCTTGGAGTCTTTGCTGGAATCGACCAATAGGTTGCCTCCAAGTGCGAATTTTTCTTTTTCATTTCGATTTTATTTGTGTGCTGTCTTTCCAAAAGAAAATTTGCCCAGGGCAGTTTACAACAAACGGAAAATACACAATACAAAATAATAACCAAAACATTATAATAAAAATACATTATAAAAACTGCACAGCATACAAAACATTGCAAAATAAGCCAAACACACACATACACAAATTGAGGCAGCTGAGGCCAAGTGGAGTCCAGAGCAGCTGACTGAAAGGCTTCAGTCCCACACAGAATCACCTCCTCCAAGATGTCCATGCCCAGCCAGGCTGGAGAGTCGTCCAGAGGGCAGAGTGGTCTAGGCCACCACCCCCAGAAGAGACTACAAGGTTCTGCTCCTCAGGCAGGGCTTACTTTGGAGCCTGTCTGCAGGCCCAGTGGAGGCAATGACATGTAGGAGAGCCACCTTGCCTACAGGGAATAGGAGAGAAAGAGCAAGCTGGAAAGATCCCAGCCATAGCCTCTTCCTCCCTCACCTGTCACCAGAAGAGCCACCTTACCTCAGGGGAATGGAGGAAAACAAGTGAATTGGATAGATCTGCCATCAGCTTCTAACCAGGGGTCCTTTTTCCTTTCCTCAACAGTTGCCGGAAGAGTCATAAGTGGAGCGAAAGAACAAAAGCCAGCTGGGAAAATACTCCATCAGCTCCCAGGTGTGGCCCTTCCTTTCCTCAACTGCCATTAAAAGAGCCACATTGCCTGAGGGTGAGCAGAGGAGAACGAGAAAGCTTGGAAGATCCTCCAGCATTTCCCAGAAGTGGCCTGATCTCATGCAGAGTGAACATGTTTTTGCATGCAATATCTGCAATTTGTCTCTTATATAAACCACTTTAGAACCTCAGGGTGAAGACTGACATATAAATGCATATCTAAATGAACAAACAATTGTTCAAATGAACAAATAGTTGCCAGGCCCCAGGGGCTCCTATGTGGATGCCATCTAATTTATCCTGAGAGATGTGTCCTCAAAAGCAGCTGTTTACAGAGGTTCCCAAGATGGCGTTCTTCAAATGTTTTTGGACTACAGCTCAGACTGCCCTTAGCCAACATAAACAATGACCAGGAATTATTTATAACCAGTGTTCTCTTTTAACACAAGTTAAAATGAGATAAAATGCAGCATAAAAATATTAACATTAACTTACCCTTCAGTCTGTGGGAAAAAGAAAAACCATTGCTTTCTCTTCAAAAGCAGGTAACTTCAGAAAGGTGACACATCTCGAGAGAAGTAGTAACATAGAAACTGCAGCTTTTTCCAGTGGACAAAGTTGTCATCTACAACATTTTGAAGCTGCCAACTGCTATAGTTTGCCCATTTTTTTACCGTTGTTTATTTCTGTCCAGGACTTTTGTGCAAATTTGGTGGGGCTGCTGTTTTCTGAAATGTTGACAGGTACGCTAACTGCCAAAGTAGAATTAGATTGCACACTCTCACCTGCAAAATCCAGCCACCTTGTACAGCTAGCATAAGTTCTGTTATTTCTATTTTTAGTCCCCCAGTCCAAATCTGATTTTTTAAAAAAGAGTTTTAAACTCAACCCTGTTTGTCTTCAGGATTTACAAGTTCTCAATTATTCACCTAAAACTGAATTTTTAATATTGAGCTTTTAAAATTGCAGGGTTTTTTTCCCAAAATTATTATTTTTGTCTATGTTTTACATTATGCTTATTGCCCACTTGTACTGGAAATCTCGGAGGCGAGGTGGGGAGGTAGCAAGCCTACCAAGTTCGATGGAAAATTTTAGAAAACACCAAAGAACAGGACAATTATTTAGAACAACACTTGCGAACTATATAAATGCTCCTATGGTTCTGTTGTGGTGTTGTAAATGTGCCCTGAGTTTGTAGGGTTGACACAACTCTGCACACTCCTCCAATAGTGAGTGTTGGACTAGTACAGGGTCTAATCCCCAGAGCCCCACACTCAGCCAGAAGATGTAGTGCGAAAAGGCCTCATGTCTGGAGACACCTCTTTCTTCAAACACAGGTATTGTCTCACTTCCAGGGCCATTTCCTGTCCTGCTTGAAAACATTGTACTTGTGTGGCTGTGCCACCTGAATCCTACCTATATAAGTGACCCAGGCTGCCTGCTGACTAGCGCAATAAATCCACAGTTAAAGGTAAAAGCGCAGCATACCTGCGCAGCAACAACCAGCTGTCCCAACTCGAAAAACAGCTCTGTAGCTTCCCCATCAGAAGCTGCGGGAGTTGAGCTGGCACGCGCCATCATGCGGGTTGAGGCAGACGATCACATTTGAGCTGCCCTTTCTGCTCTTATTGTTCTGTTCTCCTTGTTCTGCCTGGACTGGAGGGAAACTGAATTTCGTTTATACTATGCAGCAAGTGTTGTTACATGAGCATAAAGGTAAGTGCACAGTCCCGACTGGACAATGTGATGCCATGATGATCCATTGATGGCCACGTGTGATGCCTCAGTCATGACTGCACATTCCACTGTGTAGTCTGGATGCAGCCCCAGTGTAAATTGAGGCAAGTCTGCTCAAAAACCAGCAAGTTCAGATGACAACATTCTTAAGTTGGCTTGAAGTGGGGAGACATTCCTGGTGTGGCTTGGCCACTGAGAGAAGAAGTTCTCATAGCGACAACCCAAATGGACTTTGGTAACAGCCAGCACCTGTGTGGGAGGGCTGATTGCCAACTTGCTATGGCACCCAACTATGCTCTGTGTCTGTGCCAGGAGCCAAACAATTTGCAAATGCTTGCTGTGATTGGAATCAATGGAACTCCCACACAAACATTGATTTGCCCCTTTCCCTCCGAGGATAACTTAATAAAACACCAGGGTGGCAGCCAGAGGGATCATATCCCTCTGGTAATTTCTCCCTGGGCCCCAAATCATTCTTCATCGATGTTGGGTCATGGCCTTCAGAGTGCAACACAGATTAATTCACAATAAGCATGCTACGAGCTGCAGTCATAAATACCAGTTGTTCATTATCTTCTATATCACACTTCAGCAGATGGCAGCATCTACCCCTCCTGAGCTGATTTCAAAAAGCTAAGCAGGGCTGGAACTTGACTGGGTGGATAGATAATCACTCGAAAGCTTCAAGCCAAGAAGCAGCGAAGCAAGCAAGCAAACATAACAAAAAACAAAAAACACCAGAACTTGGATGAAACAAATGGCATTTCCCCCTACTAGCAGCAGCTTGGTGCTTTCTAGTGGTTGTCCATCCAGACACTAAACATTGGACCTTCACATCTCTGCCAATTTCACCGGGTGTGCTCCTACCACCAGTTGTGTCTCTCTGCTAAGAAAGTTACAGAAACACTTCTATGTATGGATGTGCACAAATGTGCTATTTTTGACATTCAGTTCATAACAAATCGAATGTTAGAAAATTCAATTTAACTAACCCAAAGGTAGATTTTCAGAGGGATATACAGTATTTCTTAAAGAAATCAGCTCGTCACTTTGCTGATGGCTTCTGTCACGCTGAAAGTGGACTGAAGCTAGATTAAACTTGGGTGTGAATGTAGCCTAATATATAAATTGTTTAAATCCAAATTGAATATGTTTTTGGGATCGAGAGATCCCATTAATATTTTTATTCCCACATTGTATGAGGACTATCCTGCGAAAGTCTGCAGAAAAAAAGTCCTCAGAAAAACTGTTCTCGGTCCCCTTTTGGACCCTAGTCCGCTCCTCCCCCCAGTGGGAATGCTACTGGACTATTTGGGGTGGAGATCTACCCTTCTGGCCAATGCCTGCCAGATGTGGGTGGGCTTTCACAGCTGGGAAGTTCACCCTCCTCCCCTTGTCATCCCTGCTTTGAATGGGTTGACAATCGAGAGATACATTCGCAGAAGAGGGGAAAGTAAAACCTGTTAAAACACCAGCCTCAAGAGATACTTCTGTAGCAGGACTTGCAGAGCAGCGAAACCGGGAATGTCGGATCTGAAAGGGAGAGTTGCTTTGTGATTGCCCTGCTCAGCTGATTCAGTGGGGGAGGCAGGGTTTGCACAAGGGGTGAAGATTTAAAGATTCTGTTTCTCTGTGCTGGGGATCTGGGCAGTGAGTGGGAATGGCAATATTCGGATTCAATCTGGTTTATCGTCAGGCAAATGGGGACAGCTGGATTGTGCACTCGGTCCCGGTTCCGGATTTTAGAAGTCCAATCCGGATTTTAAAAGTCAGGTGGAAACGTGACCTAACAGACTTTCCACCCTCCATTTGGACTTTCCTCAATGGAAAGTCCACAAATGACAGAGATAGAAATGAAAAGGTGTGAGCTATCAGGCCTGAAGATGGCCTGAAGAAGGTTTAAAGTGAAGGTGTGGCCACATCCCTACAGTATTTTTTTCTGGACTATTTTTGTTCAGAATATTACCTGATACTATATAGAATATAATTTAATTAGATCATATTCCCCCATTTTAATCTATTTTTGCTATTTTCATTTAGGTATCTATTTTTGATGGACAATTGGATCATAAGACAATGCAGCCTCCTGGAACATGTTTTCACACTGTGTTTTCTGCATCCTACATTTTACTTTTTTTGTGATCCTTCTTCTTTTAACACATACTGTTTTGTTTTCATTAGTGCATGTTTCAAGAGTGAGGGCTGGGAGGAGCTGAGGAGCATTTCCAGAAGGAGCAGCTGCCCTGAGTGAAATTTCATCTTAGGAAAAGTGCTAGGAGAAGCAGAGGAAGCCATAGGAGGCAATGATTTGCAGTGTGGAAAAAGCAGAGTCATAGAGAATGCAGATTTTCATTGCCAGGAAGACTGTTTGCAAGCTCTTGTCATAACATGACTGATTTGCATGCAAGGGCCACTCGGGGTTGCCTTACACAATGCCTGTTAAGAAAGTAGGAGAAACAACAGGTGTTATGTGAGGCAACTGTCAAGGGTTCTTATGCTCTGGCTGAAACAATAAAAAGCAGAGGTACTTTCTGGCAAAGGAGTTATGCGTTCTCTGTGCCTCTACAATTTCAGTCTCTAAATTCTCACCTCCTTCAACTTCTGCTTTCTCCCAGCATTTTTCCACAGGTGAGATCATTCCCAGGACAGCTGCTCCTTTGAACAAGTTGCCCTTTTCTGCTTCTCCTCCCCTCAGAAGGTGCCAGATCCATACCCTCACTCCAATTCAGGCCAATTGGCTTCTGGGAGGTTCCCCAAGCCCCCCAATTTCCATTTATTTGAAGCAATCCCGTTGTGCATTCTCATACAACGCACTATTTATGAGGAATCTAAACCCCTCACATTATGAGAGGTTCTACTGTATTAATTAGGCATGAACTTTGAAAAGATGTCTGGATTTCACTTTGACTATTGATTCGAGATGTGTGGATTGTAAGGGTTTGCACAAATGTAATTTTTGGATTTGATTTGATTCAAATTGAACATAAGAACATAAGAGAAGCCTTGCTGGATCAGGCCAAAGTCCATCTAGTCCAGCATCCTGTCGCACACAGTGGCCCACCAAATGCTTATGGGCATCTCAAGCAGAGACAAGGACAAACCTTCTCCTGCTCTCGAGTCCCAGCAGATGGCGTTAGAAGTGCCCCAGTTCCTCCCCCCCCCCTCAGCCTGAAGGATGCACCTAGGCATTCGTTCTAGTAGCCATTGATACATCTGTCATCCATAAATTTGTCTAACCCTACCTTAAAGCCATCTAGACTGGTAGCTGTCACCACCTCTTCCGGCAGCACATTCCATAAGCCGATGACCCTCTGGGTGAAGAAATACTTCCCCCTGTCAGACCTTATTCTCCTACCCATCAGCTTCATAGAGTGCCCCCTGGTTCTAGTGTTGTGCGATAGAGAAAAGAAATTTTCTCTATCCACCTTTTCTATACCGTGCATAATTTTATATACTTCGAATGTTCAAATTTGAACAAATAGAGAAAAATGAATGTATTCAAATTCATACCATTCGAATATATTTGTATCTATTCGTACGGATATTCAGTTGATATTTGAAGATACAAATGTTGAGAACATTCATATGTGTCTGTATGCACCCATATGCAACCTTATGCATTCATGCCCATCCTGTTTTTATCCCGTATGCATCCCATTTTTGTTTGTACGAAAGCATACGGATACGAATAAGATGTGTACAGATACGTATGTAATGCATATGTATCCATACACATACGAATGTCTGAATAATTCATACAAATGGTTCAAAAGTTAAAAAATGAACGTATATACATTTGATTCAAATTCGTATGTCTGAATTCAAACGAATTCGATCAAATTTTTAATGTTTCGAATATTCTTGCACACCCCTAGTGGACTGTGTTAATTTAATTTACAAAATGCAGTTATAATCAGTTCTGGCCTGCCACTGAAGTGTATGTGGCAGTGTGAAAATAAGGGCAGGGAGACTTACATAGCAGCTGTCAAAGCTGACAGCTTAAAAGGGTTGGTTGGTTTGTCCAAAATAGCCTCTTTCAGAGATCAGAGGGGCTTGAATCTCTATCCAATAGTATATAAACACTAGCACTGAAAACTGGCACACCTCACCAAGAAATGAATTCAAAGGTTGTGGTGTTACAGTAAGGCTTCACAACACACAACTGTGGATCAAAGGTCCCTGGGTGAAGGACCTTCAGCAGAGTTTTCTGGTAAGACCATAATAAGTGGGAAGTTCAGATGAAAGGAACAGTAGCCAAGCCCATGCAAGGCTGTTTGGGGGTAGTGTGTAGCCCATCCGGCATTTGATCAAAATTCACCATGGTGAAAGTAAAATCTCTACTGTATAATTTCTTGGAAAAACAAAAGCAAAAATGCATCAGATTCCACGAAAAGGAGCTTTGATGTCTGGGGAGCCGTTTCCTTAAATCACCAGCTCTTCTTCTGACTTGGTGTGTGTTTAGGAAATGCCCAGAGATGGTCATCAGAAGAGCACCAAGCGAGGGATCCCCCATGTTCCTGCTGCTGCACAGATGATTTTGATTTTCCAAAATGTAATTTACAGTTACACTTTCTTTTTCCAGTTAGTAATACTCAAATAATAGCAGGGAAGAAGAAAGTTAATGTCTGTCGTTCTTAACTGGGAACATTTTGTCCCTGCTGGTAGAACTGCCTTTTTTTGGCATGGGGGTGGACATGAGATTGTTTTCCTTGCTGCTGCATCATGGCATTGTTTGAATGGAATGTTTTATCATTTATTGTTGCTCTGTCATTGCTGTTTTCTGCAACTCTAATTCACTTTTTGTTTTTGGAGTCCTTGAGTAGTTTACAAGACTCCTACTAAAGTCACAACAAAAGAAAAGTAAGCACACAGGTCTGATTGACACAACACATATACAGTACACAGAGTTCTTCACCAGTGGTTGGCCTAATGGTTAAGTCCCTGCCCCCCTCAAAAAGAATGCTACAGTTAAACAGGACATGAAATGGGCTCATGCCCTCTTGCCTCCATCTTCTGTGGTCTTTGTCACCCCAGAGCCACTTTCTAGCAGAAGACAGCAATCAGGCACTATCCATATGACATCTTATTCTGAGGCCTCTGAGCACCTCAGGGGCAGGCCAGGCAAATCCTTCCACCCCTACACAATCCCCAAGTCCCCAAGCCTCCCAAACCCCCCCCCCCAAAAGGGCAAACTAACTTCAAGCCGAGTTAAAGCATCCTGAGGCTGCCCTTCAGGTCACCATGCTCTGGCCAGGACTTTACTGTACAGGCAAAAAATCACTCCTGGAATCTCTACCGGTACCAAAAGTGCACCATGGCAGCTACTCTCTTCTTGTTTTGAGTTGTTGCAGGCAATGTTTTCACCCACAGCAGTGTTGCCTATAGGGCTCTGGGGCTATTCATGATGTGGGTTGCCTACCCATATTGCTGGTGGCTGCTTATTATGGTGAACTGGATCCCATACCTTTTAGGGAGCATTTCAATGAAGATTTATTAAAAGAGGGTTCAGAGATACATACAATGTATCATTGTAGTACTTTGATGTGTTGCCCTGCATGTGAACATAGGTATGTGTGTTTGTGGCACCATCAGTTCAGTATGACCTCTACATGGGGCCAGGAAGATCAGGGCACTCTGGGATGTTCTTGAGATGGAGGTGGCAGCCTAGTATGCCAACAGCAAGCCCAATTCATGCCTTACCTGTAATTGTAAACATACCCTCAGTTCAGGCAAAGATAAGGGGCTGTTCATAAGTGGTCCAGTTATCCCAAGGTTGAACAGAAAGTTTTGGTTTGCTGCTTTGGTATATTTCTCAGTCTGATCCAGTATTGTCACTAGAACATCAGGTTGGTACCCTGATTGTGTCCCTGCTTGGACAATGGAAACTTGGCATAACTGAGGCTTTTTTTCATAGATTACTATAATGCATTCATTGCAACATTCATCTTTGAAAATAACTGCCACTGAAGACCTGTAGTAATCTCCAGGCTGCACAGCTTTCCACTAGCTTCCCTTTCTTGCAGCCCCCACCTTAATTCTCAAGCCTCAGAGCAAAAGGAGCAACAATTTTCCTGTTCCATAAGCTTGTAGTACACACTCAGCGCCACCAGGGTGCTGAATTCTTTCCACTCCATGCAGCAGCCCTTAGGCATTATGGAGTCTGCAAGCCCATGGGTTTAAAAGGACAACTCTTCTCTTCCTGTTTGAGGAATTTCCCTGCCTCCTACCACAGGATGTGACATCAGAAGGACCTCTGACCAGGAAGACAGCAGTTTTCCTCCAATCACCTCCCCTGATGTTGCTTTGATATCATTTCCCCTACACCCCTTGGGATTGCTGTATAAAAAGCCCTGCGAGAATAAACTCAGGTTCTTTTCCCACCTTACTCTTGCTCCAGCCACTTCATTTTTCCCTGTCCCATTTTTCTTATCTACTGGGTCAGCCATTAACACGTGGCCTGACCCCCAAATCCTGGGCCGATTAGGAGTTTGGATAATATCTGTTGCAACACTCAGCACCCATATCGCAACAGCCCATCAGCTGTTGCCAAGATTGGAGCAGTATCCCTCCAGCTGCTCCTGGCTTCCCGGAGTGTCAGGAACCCTAGTGCCGGTTGCAGAGCTAGACTACAACAAAGACCTATCTTTTAACCTGTTTTGGCATAATCCTCATTGACAGAGTTTATAGAGATACTGACATTTTATGCTATTTTTGTATTCTCCACTTGGGTTATTCCCTCTTTTCTTTTGCACTGAAGATATATTAGATAAAGCATATTGGATTCCACCATCACCAGTGCTTGGGTACATTTGAGATGGAGATCTTCAAGATATTAACATTATTGCTGATCTTGTTAACCACTGTTTTTATTTGGTGTTGGACGATCCACTTAATTAACCGCATGGAGCCCTCAGTCAGAATTTGGTGGCCTTCATCAATATAATGTAAGCTCAGAGAAAGTATTGCAATGCTGTTAATAGGACCATCGTGTGCACGTATTCTCTTTCAGGGATCTAGTCATTCTGTTACATTTTCCTGACTGCTTTCCAGGCTCCATTGCCAAGTTACACAACATTTCTGCAGTAATATCTAAAACCTGTTTTCAGTTAAAAGCCACTGCCTCTTAAAATTCAAAACACAACATTGAAACTGTACTTGTTCCATTAAAAGCAGGTTTGAGCACTGAGGTCCTCTGAGAATGAATGCTAAGTGCCTTTCAGAGAATCTTCCATACATGTAGGAGGCGATCATTGGTGCACGGCAGCACCTTTCTGTCAGAGGTGACTTTTGATATCAGCATCCCCTCCCAAACACTGCTGAGACCGTGCTAAATAGCCCTTAATGGTCAGGTGATCTATATAGTCTTCCAAGACAACAGGAATTTTTCACAGTCTGTTTCTGCATGGCACAGTGCTATGTGAGCCACATTAAGTAGTCTGGCCCCTTTAGAGCTTTTGGGGGGCTCCATTTCGGTGGTGTATCTTGTTAAGCCACTAAAATGAGCCCATTGTGATGTACTGCATGATGGAGGCATGCCCTCTATATGCCGTCACGGTCTGGTATGCTGGTAGATCACCCCAAGAAGATCTTCTGGTAGACCAGACCAGGGGCGATTTTGCAGTTCCCTTCCCATGAACAGGAAAGGTGTGTGATGAACTAACATTGACTAATGCACTTGTGATCGCTAGTCAATGTTAGCCTACCCGCTGTGTGATTGATCACTCACTTGTGATCGATCCCTGGGCCGATCCTCTTCTGGACACTGCCATCTTGAGTCACGTCAGAGGGTCATCGAAGCTGCCAGAATGCCCAATGACCTCCCCAGCCAGCAGAGGTGTGAATGGTTGCCACTGGATGCGACAGGTAAGGTTGCGGTCGTGTACGGTCAAACGTGGAACATGATTTTGTGCTCCGCCACTAGTTCATGAATAGTGAACTTCTTGGGAGGCAGGAGACACTTGTAGGCTGTAAAGACCTCCTGCAGGTATGAACGCACCTGTCCAGATCTTCACTAATCATGAACTATGAGCCCAAGTGCGAATTGGACCCAGTATAATACTTGCGTTCCTTGGCCCAGTCTATGCTCCATCTTGTGCAGTGGGGACAGGACAGGGCCTCCCTTAAACCACACCAGCGTGTGGAAGAGAAGCCTGACATACTTTCTTAGTCTGTAGTAGTGGCAAGTGCATAAAGGGTGTAGGAATCCCTAGATTTGAATTCCCTTGTGGATATGACTTGTCCCACAGGATTGCTGTAAGGATGAAATGGAGGGCAGGAAAATAATGAATACTTACTCAAGTGGTTCCAGAGAGGGCTGGAAGAGGTCTGGGATGGTAGTGGCAGTGGCACTGGTGGCGCAGAGTAGGCGCCATGAAGAAGGCACTGCAGATAGCAATGGCGAGGAGGTAAGTGGGGAAGGGGGTGGGAAAGGAGGGGTTGGGGAGGGTTTATTCATTCTGGGCACAGATATTCAATAGAATATCCTTGTCCAGATATGAATACCTCCACATTCATGGGGGGTATTCATCTGTAGCCAAATTTTTCCACACTCTGTTCAGCTCGTATAGAATTGAATAGGCTCTGTATGGCCCAAAATGGAAGGGCTGCTGGTGGTGAAGCACAATTGGCCAGTGCAGACGTCATTCATTGCATAATTCCATCAACAGTGGGCATAGCAGAGAGGCAAGCAATGTGTACTATACAGGCGGAGACAGTTATGAAGACTACTACATCACAACTACACAGCCTGTGCTCACCTACATAGACAGCTATGAAAGATGTGCAGGCCTATGTAGCTGTGAGTGGTGGGGTGAAGCCGGAGCGGCCCCTGAACCCCATTGCCCTGGTACACATGCAGACACAGATCCTCTTATCTGGTTTTCATGGCAGAAGACCGGATTGAAGACACCATTAAGGGAGTCTACTGTTAATCCAGATTTCAGGGTCTGAAGATTCCATTAAATCCAGATTTCTCTGGTGCTCATGGGTACAAATGGGGTCCTTAAGGGGTCTTGAGTGCGGACAGTCCATGACTGATCTGTTCCAATCAAGTACCTATTGGGTTCCTAATGGGGTCTTCGTTAATAGTGTAAAAACATCCCCTGTGTGCCCCTATTGGCCAACAAGAGTGCTTCTAGTTTACCTGATAAGTATACACCTGGATCCTGACAGCAGTCACTCCACTATATGCACTTACTAGAGCACTATAACAACAGAGTGATGGGAAGAGTATTGCCAGCTTTTCTAATCACACTCTCTCCCCCATAAGAGCATAAGAAACTAAAGAGGAGCCCTGCTGGGTCAGGCCACAGCCCATCTAGTCCAGCATCCTGTCTCACACAGTGGCCCATCCATTGCTTCTGGACATTTCAAGCAGCACACAAAGGCAACACCTTCACCTGCTATACAGACTTACTTCCATAGCCATTTCCTGTGCCTTGCAAAACAGCCCCAGGTGGAGACATCAAACCAGGGGGAAGTTTCCACTTTGCTTCAAAGACCCCTACAGGTCTGGCTCAAACTAGTGAGGCAGTTTGGTCTAGTGGTTAGGGAGCTGGTCTCTTGCCTGGGAATACTCAGTTGGATTCCGCTCTCCTCCATGAAGCCAGCTGGGTGACCTTGGGCAAGTCAAGGCTCTCTTCTGAGCTCTCACTGCTCAGATTTGGGAAGCAAAGGGTGAGCTTGCCCTTGTGTGAACTAAACACCCACACTAGTCCATGTGAACCTTCCCCAATGTAACTGGACACTTCCTGGAGGCACAGATGGATGTCTGGGTGCCGCCATTTTGCAACCCTGCTGCTGACTCCAGTGCACCAGCGCTGGCACCGTCACCAGGATAAGTGTGACACAAAGTGAAATATATGTGAACTGCCTGGCCAGAGCCTTACCAGCTCTGGCATCAGTCAAGGTAAGTGCATGCATGATGCAGAGTCAACCTGCACCATGAGTAGTCAACTTGAGGTGAGCTCCTGCACAGAAGGGCAGATGCTCCATCTGGGAGTTCACCTCATGTAAATTAGTGGGCCAAGTGTGGAAGGGCTCCTTGATACAAAGGTTCCATGGCTTTGGTGTTTTCATTGCTGGAAGCAGCCGCAAGCATGCAGGTGATACAATGCCATTGGTAGAAGTCACAGCGTAGTGATCAGAGATCAGTGAAGGAGAGATTTCTGACTGCGATGCTCTTTCCAGCAGAAGTTGCCTAGATGGCTGTTCATTTCTGACCAATGTCCAGAGGCCCTTGGAAAAGACGAAGCAAATCACACAGCCTGAAGCTCCAAAGGGGCTAGGTGGAACCTGACTGAGGCCCGCAGTTAACTTCCTTCCCTGAGCAAGCTGTTATTTTGCAGTAAATAAATAGCTATTTATCAATCATCTTGCCTCAGCTACTGCTTTCTGTTTCAATAAAGGGTGTTCTTTCTGTCTCTTGTGGAAAAGCATAATCTTGCTTGTGTCTGAGAGAGTAATTTCAGGACTCAGCAAAGAAGATTGCTACGATTAAAAGCTAATTGGTGGTGTCTGACAATGATAAAATACACTACATTCAGAAGGGGAGGTATCAGCGTATGGAAAATTCTGAAAGTGAAGCATTGGTCTGTCCTACATAATACAGGTCATGTCATTCCCGTTCCTTCTCTCCCTCCCTCCTCCCTGCCCCTCTCATGTTTTTATAAGCTAACAAATACTGGCCTGTCCAGAATACATTTATGTTTTCTGCCTTAGCGTAGAGAGATTTGGTTGCTTGTTTGCTCAGTAAAGGAAGCCTTGCTCTTCTCTTGGTTCCCTGTAGCCTTTGCTGGGCCTGAAAATCAGAACACTTTGGAGCAGAGGCACTTCTTGCATTGACTGCGGATCTGGGTTAGGAGGCGTCTTGATCTGGATCACGCCTATTGGTCTGGCTCAAACTAGTGAGCCAGTTTGGCCTAGTGGTTAGGGAGCTGGTCTCTTATCTGGGAATACTGGGTTTGATTCCACTCTCCTCCATGAAGCCAGCTGGTGACCTTGGGTGAGTCACAGCTCTCTTCTGAGCTCTCACAGCACCACCTACCTCACAGGGTGTTCTGTTGTGGGGAGAAGAATAGAAGCTTTGTCAGCCGCTTTGAGTCCCCTTAAATGGGTGAAAAAAGTGGGGTAGAAAAGCCAACTCTCCTCTTCCTCTTCCTCTTCCTCCTCCTTCTCCTCCTCCTCATGCTCCCAACTCTTTGGGGTTCTATACAGGCAGAAAAGCAGGCAATTGCAACAGAAGCAAATTGCCAAGTTGTAACCTATAACAGATGCAAAAATCCATGACTATAAATTAGAGCTATATTAGGCAGGCTGCCACTGCCTACCTTCCAACATGCTGTGGCCAGAAATCCATTGTCTTCTGCTCTGGCATGCTCAGGCTAGTGACAACTAATGCAGGGAGGACCGAGGCAGTAATTTTGGTGGAGTTACCACTCCATGCAGCAAACCGATGCAGAATTGCTGTGGCTGGTAGATCTGTTCATTGTGCAGAGGAGCAGTAGCTTCCCTGATTTCTTCCTGTTCTTCTCCCACCCAAGGAATGTGAGGAAGGTAAAAGACTCTGGGAGCAATAGTGCCTGTTCCATATACCAGTTCGCCGGTTTCACACCAGCTCATGGGTTGTGCCAACCAATCTCCCTTTTATCTAACCTTTCAGTGGGTAGATCAAACGGAGATCAGTCAGTTGGTGTGGACTTCAGGCGAAGGTGATAAATCAACATTTGGCAGCTGCAGATGTCTCTGCCTGTATCTGTCTGAACTGGCTGGGCCTTGCTCCCTGTCGACACGTGCCTCCCCATTGGCCAGCCATGAGCCTGGCTTCAGCAGGCCCTCTGCGCAGGTGCATGTGGCTGGCCAATGGAAGCCAGGGGGAGGGCCCAGTTAGTTCCCCCATTCTTGTGCGGAAGCATCCTCCGTGGATGCAAATTTACCGCACAAGGATGGATTAAGACTACCTTCTTTCAGGTCTCCAGGGAAACCGGCTTTAGCACCTTGTAGATCACATTAGAGATGGATCTCGCAGGAGCCAATGCGGAAGCGGACTCCACAAAGGCCGCATTCTCATTACAAGCTTATTTTGGTTTCCTTAAACTGAAATAATAGAACCGGATGCAAACGGGAATTTGCCTGTTCCTATTACTTTTAACTTAATCGCGTTTGATCCAGATTCTGAGCATCATACGTGGTGTACGTGACTCGAGGGGGGGGACTCAAGTGGCTACTTTCTAAAAGCCACTTTTCGGGGCTGCCCTGCCCTCTTCCTCCTGGCATGAATGCATCACCCATAGGGATCCCTTCACGGAGCCTGGCTGGGTGGCTACCGCTTGCCTGGGTGGATGAAAAACGGCAGCGGGCAGCCAGCGATTCTTTCCCCTCCTCTCCCCATTGTCCAGGGTACACAGCAGCAGCAGCAATTGAAGCCCCCTTAACAGCCACAGCCTTTAAAACAGAACCTCCAGCTGCTTTACTTTCTTTTCCCTTTCTAAAGGTCAGAAATTTCAAAATTGCATAAAATTGCAACATTGTTATAAGGTGTGAAGTGGGTAGATCTCTACAGTGTAGCCGTTGCTTTAAGGATTGGATTTTCATAGTGGCTGTTTTGAGGGGGGGATTTTTTCAGTGAAATCACTATCTTTGAAAGCAAGCTATTTGGGGGAGGGAAACCCTAAACATGGATTCTCATCCCTTAACACGGTACGGTCCCCACAGTAAAAAATGTGAAACGTTTCAAGCGCACAAACTGGAGTGAGACCTGTTGAAATGAGGATTAACATTTACAATGCTTTGGGGGGATTTAACACACATAAAGCATGTTAGACCAAATTGACATGGGGTCTGCAAGGATTGAAAACGGTTTGAATTCGAAATAAGCTTGCCGTGGGGATTCGCCCAAAGTGTCTCTAATGTGTGCTGCAATGCAGAAGGCAACTTGGCAAGTGTTTTATATCTGTCTTTAATGTGTTTTTAATGTGTTTTTAGTGGCCAGTGCGGAAGCACCCCTGCTGTGCCTTAACAGATACGCAATTCCTGCCCCCTCAGTGTCCCTCCACACGGTGTTATATAGACACTGTGCAAATGCAGCCATTATGCATTTTGTAAGTTGCTCTAAGAATCTTCTGGCTTAAGGGTAGCATATAAATAAATTGAATATTGAATACTGAGATGTTTTAATCAGAATTAGCAGCTCTGAATAAAGCCAAGGATCTTGCAGAGGTCTGTGCAGCTGATTTGTAGTAGCTGATGCAAGAAGATTGTTTTGTTTCCTGCTTGATCCCAATAGACCATTCTTGTATTTATTTGTCAATTAAAAATTACAAAGACATTTTGTCCTAATGTTTTCTCATCAAAAAGAAACAAAATCCACCCCTGTTATGCCTGGACCTTTCATTGCTTGGGGAGCAGGAAGTACTTAGCTACTGTATAATATTGCTAATTAAATCTGTTTGGAAAAAAAGATATTTTCTCTGCAGGCTTATAGCACAGATATAATTTTTATGAGCTACAAATGCTGGTGAATTTCTTCCAATTGTGAACATAACCATCACTTTGTTTCCCTTGGCCATTTCTCTTCTGTAAGGTGATTTTTTTTTTAGGTACACCTTTTCTGTATTGGTATGGAGAGACGAAAATGTTGATTGTCTAATGCAGGAGTCCCCAACCTTTTTTGCACCAGGGACAGGCTTCCTTTTCCATGGCATGGCAGGGGCATGGCAGCTTATTGCGGTTGTGTGGACCAGCAAAAAAAAACCCTACAGCCCGACGCTAGCTTACGGACTGGTTTTGGGGGACCCCTGGTCTAATGGGTACAATAATTTCAAAGTGGGTATTTAATTTGAATGAACTGCCTCAAACTTATACTTCTAAGCCAGTTTGGTCTAGTGGTTAGGGAGCTGGACTCTTATCTGGGAATACCGGGTTCGATTCCGCCCTCCCCCATGAAGCCAGCTGGGTGACCTTGGGCAAGTCATAGCTCTCTTCTGAGCTCTCACAGCCCCACCTACCTCACAGGGTGTTCTGTTGTGGGGAGAAGAATAGAAGCTTTGTCAGCCGCTTTGAGTCCCCTTAAATGGGTGAGAAAAGCGGGGTAGAAAAGCCAACTCTTCTTCTTCTTCTTCTTCTTCTTCTTCTTCTTCTTCTTCTTCTTCTTCTTCTAAAAAGACATAAAGTAGTCCTTTCTGCACTTGACCTTATTCTGGATTATATCCCACAAATGAGGCCTACTGTCTGCATGCTAGTGTAGACTACACCCAAGTCCTGCCATAGTGTGTACCTTACCTGAGCCCTGCCTTAGTGTACTTCAAAATAACAAGTTAAAAATGTGGAGCTTTACTTCACAGAAAAGGCCTTCTGCAAGGAAAATAGATCATCCCCAGAGCCTTCAATACTTTGAAACAATACTCGCTGCAGCCATTTAAACTTTGGGACGATATGAAGGCATTCCTATAAATTCAAGAGTTTGCCCATGTAAACAAGAACTTGAATCCATTAAACAAGTTCTTTTGAAATGCTTTCTATAATAGGCAGCAAGATGAACTCACTCATCCCATTATTCAGCATCTTTTTGGGAAACTGGGGCTGTGATCAGATTCAGCCCTCCCCAAAAAAGCACCTCTGAGGCATCTCTAAGGGCGCGTCTTCATGGCATGTGTTATTTCAGTTTAAAGAATTTGAAATAAAAGAAACGGAACAAAGCTGTCCAGACGACTTGCAAGTTGATCCGGTTCCGATGGCAGCCTTAACGCGGTATCAATACTCGGAGTCCACATGGCAGCATTGTCCTCCTGCCCATTGCCCACACTCTCTCCTGTGATTGGTTTTCCCTGCCAGGATCCCACCCTCCCTTCTCTTTGCGTCATGCTCCGCCGGGAATTCCCTGCCCAATCCACCCTCCCCCTTCCCAGCAGCAGCAGCAGCAGCAGCATCCATCCATCCATCCATCCATCCATCCATCCATCCATCCATCCATCCATCCATCCATCCATCCATCCATCCATCCATTCATCCAGGCGCTGCGGCGCTGCGGCGCTAGCGGCTTCTCCCTGGGGCTCCGCCGCCGCTTTTCCCCCGCTTTGCCGCCACTTTGCCCCGCAGAGGAGGAGAGCCAAGGGGTGGACAAGAGGGCGAAGGGGGCTCCTCGCTTGCTCTTCCCCCCGTGGCCGGGAGGGAACTCCGCCCCCCCACCTCACAGGGACCGAAGCTGGATTAAAAACTTGGCTTGTGGTCACACCTAAGGTTTAATCTAGCTTCACTCCACCTTCAGAGTGAGAGAACACATCAGCAAAGTGACCAGTAGTTTTCTTTCCACATTATCTAGTCTAAAGGTGGATTTTCTGAGTTATTAACCCTGAAAGAAAACCAGCTTGTCAGTTTGCTGGTGTATTCTCTCACTCTGAAAGTGAACTGAAACTGGATTAAACCTTAGGTGTGACCACAGGCAGAGGCAAAGTAGCCTAGAGGGGGCTCAAAGCGGTTGACATTCTGTTTTCACCCTTCAAGGGACTAAGTGGCTGACAAGCCTTCTCACCCTTAAGGGGGCTGAAAGCGACTGTTCCGAACCTTCAAAGGTCTGAAATTGCACAAAATTGCAACATTGTTTTTAAGGTGTGAAGTGCTTAGATTGATACAGTGTTTCAGCTTTAAGGACTGGAGGTTTATAGTGGGTGTTTGAGGGTGGATTTTTTCAATGAAGGAAACCCTAAACATGACGTGCTTCTAATACGTTCAGCCATTGGTTACAGTGCGATTGGGGGGGCGGGACAGCCTTAACACTGAATCTCATCCCGGAACGATACTGTCCACACAGTTAATAATAATAATAATAATAATAATAATAATAATAATAATAATAATAATAATAATAATAATAATAATAATAATAATAATAATAATAATAATAATAATAATAATTTGTATACCGCCCTATGGCAAACCAATCCGGGCGGTTAACAGTAAAAAGGAAACACGTATCGACGCACAATCCGGAGTGAGACCTGTTGAGATCAGGATTTATTTCTAATCGGGATAACGTCCTTTAACACGGAAATACCGTGTTAATCCGAAGTGCCGTCTGAACTGCGCAAACTCAAAACGTTTTGAATTCGAGATAACTATGCCATGAAGACGCACCCTAAGACATCTTAGAGAAAGCTTTGAGGTAGGATTGTTCACACATTTGTGTGCCCCTCCCCCCTCTCCTGGAAAAAGTGGATTAGAGAAAGCTTGGGAACTTGAGGGCCACACACTGTCCCTCTGAGGCACCTCTGAGGTGTTCCTTTTTGATATGTCTGAATACAGCCCCAGAGGTGACATGGCCAAGTTTCTATGAGAAGACACAAACTCCATTGTAACTTTAGCTATGGTCAAGTTCCTTTCAGCAGCCATAAGGACCAGAAGACATAGGCCTTTTCGCACTACACTCATTCCATTTGGAACAGGTGTAGGACGGGTGGCCTAAGACACTTCAGGACGCTTTCACCATTCACACACAGGAATGCAGGAATGCGTGTAAATGTGTTCCGGCGCGCCTGTGGGCAAATGCTAAAAGCGTTCAGAAGTAACTTAGCCGGCAAAGGCTGCCCAGGGGCGAGGACACGGCCGGCGAGGCTGCTCCCATTGGGTGCGAGCACCCAAGGGGTGGGCAGCCCTGTCAGGCCGCCTGCTCCACTTCTTACAGGCTGCACGGGGCCGGATCGGCACCCGTGAAGCTGACAGGAAGATGCCCGGGCACCCGGGTGCCCATCGCAGGGCCCAGGGCAAGGTCCCTATGGGGCAGGACCCCTTCGGAGATCGGAGCCCCTGGCTCCGATCTCCAAAGGCTTCCCCGCCACACTGATCGTGACTATCTGCGGGGTGTGGGTGCCTGGATCTAGGTGGCTGCGCCCCGCAGATCAGCTCCCCACCCCCCCACTCCCCAAGGCCCCCACCCCACCCACCCTCTGAACCCGATGTCGCCCATCTATGGGGTGCAGGTGCCTAGATGTAGGCGCCTACACCCCGCAGATGACCCTCCCCCAGTTTCAGGGCCCGGGGATGGGATGTGATCCGGTCGCCCAAGGGGTTCCTTGCCCCCAGCCAGCCCGACATCGGCCTCCTGCCACCCTGGAAAGGGGCTACAGGAAGCCAATGCTGGCGGCTCCCAGGCTCCGGCAGCCCCATTGGGGTGCTGGAACCGGGAAGGAGCCATGTTTCGGCGCCCATCGGAGATGACAGATGGGACCCACCGAATCGGGGATCCACTGTCCCATCTGCCAGGGTCACTGACCCTGGCAGATGGGAGAGGGGACCCCCGATTCGGTGGGTCCCATCTGCCGGCCTCGCCGCGCCGGCGCGATCACCAGCCTGGCAAGGCTGGTCATCAGCCAATCAGAGGCCAGCTGTGGGGCCGATTTTCAGCCCATGCTGGCCCTGGGGGCGTGCCGACGGCTGTCAGGGAGAGAAGCATGCGCGAACTCTTCTCTCCCCGAACGGGCCGGGACGCTTCACCCACGCGGGAACGCATGCAGAGCACTTTAAAGTGCTCTGCATCTGGAACGCGCGGAAGACAGCCCGGGACGTGCCGGGACACAAACCCGCCAGCGGCAATGCGAATGCCGCGTCCTGGGCTGTCTTCCACGCGTTCCAAAACCGTGTGTGTGAAAAGGCCTCATGATCAAACTCTTAATTTTACTGCTTTTACTTTTTTATTGTGTTACCTTCATTTGCAACCTATGTTTAAGTTGTATTTTTGGGTCCATTGCAAATCAATGATCAGCAGCCATTTATGCATTGCCAAGAGAAGGAAGGAAGGAAGGAAGGAAGGAGGTAACTTCAAATCATAAAACAGAATAGGGTGTGACAGCATCTTCTGTCACCCCGAGGGCAGTAGTGTAGGGGACCCAGAAAATGCTATGTACAGGTAAGGAAGAGAGAAATACAGATGGAGGACATGGAGGACTCAGAAAGCATAAGAAGAACCTACCATTCCTGGCATCTTCCTGTGTTTGCTATCTAAGGACGTTGCCTCTTTTTGTCTAATGATAGGGCTGGCTGTGGTACTTGCGACAGGAACTGGAGCTACTGATGATTCAGTTGTTAGCTCCATGAATCAACCTTGCAAGCCTAACTTCCGTCTTTGTGTGTGTGTGTGATGGTTCAGGTGAATTGTTAAAAGCAGGATCCTGACTTCAAACCACTTCACAGAAGATCAGACAACAGAGAGTGCAAGAATAGCTGTATCCGCCCTCGTCTTCTGACCACATCGTGCTATGGAAAAATCACCTCAATTCTCTTATTGCTTTAACTGGCCAGGGCTTGCTAGCCTTTATTTCCTACCCATCTATTTGTGTGGTATTGCTGGCATCATTATAATAGCTGCTGTGTTTCTTTAGCAGACTCAGTTGTGCTGTAGCCCAAGGGTAGCTGACGGTAATTTAATAGCTGGTATAGTAATATATGTGTGCCCTCCTTTTTTTCAAGACTTCCTGAGAGTTTCAAATGAGCATTTGAAACTGCGACAGGCAGGCTTTGATCTATCACATAATGATAATTTGTCTCCACAGAAATGTTACGGACAGGCGGCAAGATTTCCCAGATTCTAAATTTCTGACAGTTGATGGCATTGGTTCCTGGAACCAATATAAAACAAAAATCTCTGGATAATTTATACCTGTGACTTTTTACCATGTGCAGGCACTTGGGTGTCTGCTTTACTGAATGTATCTGAGCTTCAGTCATTGCTGGAAACAGTTTTAACCATTTCAAAATGGTGGCTTCATGTGTGCGACTTTGAATGCCTTGGTTAGCTACTTTCAAAGAGGAGAGTTCTTCCTGTGCTGTACCATAGCTGTCTTTGCTGAGGTTTAGTTCCACTAAACATATGTGAATGGAAAATTTGTGAATGTGGAAGCATTCTGCCCTACAGTATAAATTCTCTCTGCCCCCCTCCATGTGTTCTTTTTATCCATGGGAGAAGTGTAGAAATCAGCGAAAATATGGCCTGAAATAGATTTTCATAAAGAAGGGAAGAGAAGCCATCAGTGTGAGGGAAGTGCATAAGCACAGAGGAGGGAAATGTAGCCAATGAAAGCATGGGAACAAATGTAGCTGGTGAGTGACCAGTTAGGTTCATGGAAAGTTGGACAGACAAGTGGTGAGCATTCATTATCAGGAAAGGCATTGCTGGACTTGGAAGTGAAGAAGAAGAAGAAGAAAAAGAAGAAGAAGAGTTGGTTTTTTAATCCCACTTTTCTCACCCATTTAAAGGGACTCAAAGTGGCTGACAAAGCTTCCTGTTCTTCTCCCCACACCAGAATGCCCTGTGAGGTAGGTGGAGCTGTGAGAGCTCAGAGGAGAGCTGAGACTAGTCCAAGGTCATCCATCTGGCTTTGTGGAGGAGTGTGGAATCAAACCCGATATTCCCAGATAGGAGTCCAGTTCCCTAACCACTAGACCAAACTGGCTCACAAGGGAAAATTGCTTTTTCTTTAACTGAGGGTGCAATAACACACGGGGGGGGGGAGCATCTCTGAGGCAGTTCAGAGGTGGTTTACAAATGGGATCATTCATAAACCAGTCTGCCCCTCCCTGATCTCATAAAAATTCTGTGCTAGAAAAGGTGGATTAGAGAACAATTGGGAACACAAGTGCCACATACTACAGGCTCTGAGGTGACTCTGAGCTACCCCTTTTGTTATGTTTGTTAAGCTTCTTTTGTGCATCTACGGAAGGGATACTTTTTAAAAAAGGAGTGACTGTGAAAAATTGTGTCTGATTGTATCTTTGGTTTATATTTCCACTGACACCATCCACATGGGGTCCAGAGGCCACACCTGAGCAGAGTGGAGATTGGAGAAGTGGGTTTCCCCAAGTTTCAGTATTAGGACCCTTTAAAAAAAATCATAAATGATCTAGGCCTAAGGGTAACTAGAGAGACAGCAAAGTTGGTTGATGGCGCTAAATTTGTTCTGGGCAGTAAAAACTGAAAGTGATGTTAAAGAGAGCTCCAAAGGGATCTGTGTTGGCATTGGTTGAGTGAGCCAATGTCCTTCAGTCTTAGCAAGTGCTGAGAGATGCACATTGGGACAAAGAAACCCAGTTCCACTTATAAACTCATGGGGAGCTTTCTGCAACTGACCAGGACAGGGATTTTGGTGGACAGCTCAATGAAGATGGCAAGCATTTGGAATATTGTGTACAATTTTGGTCACCATGCCTTGGAACAGATGTTTGGAGTTGGAAAAGGTGCAGAAAAGAACAGCTAGAATTATTAAGGGGCTGGAAGACCTTCCTTATGGAATAAGGTTGCAATGTCTTGGTCTCTGCAGCCATGAAAGACAGCATTTAAGAGGAGACTCGATGGTGTGGAAAGCTGGTTGGAGAAAAATTATTTTCTCTGTCATAAAATACTAGAACCAGGAGGTAGTTCATGAAGCTAAGAGAGTTATGGAATAGACTATCAGAAGAGATGGTAACAGTAGGGATCTGCACGAATATTCAAATGCATTAGAAATTTGACTGAATTGACCAAATTTTGACATTCAAATTCAAATTGAATGTCCTTAAATTTGGATTTAAAGATTTGATTCAAATTTTGGATTTCAGATCTAGGCGTTCAAATTATTTGGACATTCATATGTGTACAGGTTCATACACGATACATACTTGAAGATTTGCATCTTTCCCACATCCGTACACATTTGTATGGATCCCGTACGGGATCCCTATGGGTTGCACACAGGATAACTATGGGATGCGTACGGCCACGTACAGATGCGTATGGCCCTGGGGAGGATGTGTATGAACATCTAAGAATGTTGTTGACATTCGTAAGAGCACATTCGAATAAAACATTCAAATGAATAGATTGGCTTAATTTGAATCAAATTTGGTTAAATTTGAATTTTAAACACTCAAATCGAATTTTCAGCTATTTGATGAACTGAATCGAATCCTGAAAATTGCATTTGTGCACACCCCTAGGTGACAGCAACCAGCCTAGATACCTTTAAGAAAGTGTTAAATTCAAGGAGGACAGGTCTATCAGTGGTTACTAGTATTGATGCATAGCCAACTTCCTCCAGGTTGGAGAAACACAAGTTGGTAAGAGCATAAGCTGGCAGAGGGTAGCTCTCACACCCTGGCAGATTGACTCTAAAGGTCATTTGCAGTAGGTTTTGCCTTTGTCTTCCACTTGAGAATGCCCAGAAGCAACTGGTGGGCCACTGTGTGAGACAGGATATTGAACTGAATGCACTGTGGCCTGATTCAGCAGGAGTTCTCTTATGTTCTTATCAGTTAAAAATAATAAACAGCAAAAACAATTCAAAGCAAAAGAAATTTGCAGAACAACATAAAGATTTTGGAACAAAAAGCCTGTGTGTAAGGATATGTTTACAGGGAAGGCCATTCCACAGCCAGCCCCTCTAAGACTTTTTCACATGCTACCACTTCTCAAAAATCTATTCATGGTTCGCCTGCATGAATAGGCCCTTAGTGATACTGGTGGTGAAAATTCAACAGGTGATCTTAGGCTTACATTGAGAGAAGGAAAGTAATGCAGATAAACATTTCAAAAGCTACATTAATCTGGGATGCTCTGTTTAGATCTATACTATATACAGTATACTGAATGTATATGTGCAGTTCCCTGCTGCGGTATCATAAATATTTGGGAGGGGAGGAATCACATTTTGAAATGGCCACAATCAGACAGGCCCCCCAAAAGTGACAGTGGTCTGACCCTAAGGCAACAGGCCCTTCCTCAGGCCTGCAGAGCAGCTCAACATGGTTTTGTCCTTCCAGATCACGTCACCTGGCATTTTGTAGTTGATTTACAACCACAAACATGGCTAGTTGCCTAGCAGACTTGCCAGTCAAATGCATTATGGACACCTGAGGCCTTTTTGCACTATAGCTGGAACAGCTGTAGTGCACTTAGGCTAGGACTCTCTGGGACACTTTCCCCATTCACACGTAGGCAGGAAAGGAATGTGTAAAAGGAGAAAGTGTCCTGGACTGTCCTAGCTTGAAAAGGCCAGCCCAGAGGTGGAACGCCCTTTCCAGAGGGATTTTCGCACTGCAACGCGTTCCATTTGGAACGCGTGCAGGCGGGAAGCTTAAGACACTTCCGGGCGCTTTTACCATTCACACACAGGCGCACCGGAACGCATTCCGGCGCGCCTGTGTGTGAACGGTAAAAGCGCCCGGAACTGTCTTGGCCCGGCAAAGGCCAGCCAGGGGCGGGGATTCGGCTGGCAGCGCTGCCGCCCATTGGGTGAGAGCACCCAAGGGGCGGGCAGCGCTGTCAAGCCACCCGCCCTGCTCTTCGTGCCAGCTCTACGGGCCCGCATCGGGCCCGCGGGACCTGGCACGAAGATGCCCGGGCACCCGGGCACCCATCATGGGGCCCGGGGCAAGGCCCCTATGGGGCAGGACCCCTTTGAAGATCAGAGCCCCTGGCTCTGATCTCCAAGGGCTCGCCCCGCGCCCGATCTCACCCATCTACGGGCTGCAGGTGCCTGGATCTAGGCGCCTCCAGCCCGCAGATAAGTCCCCCGCCCCCCCAGTCCCCAAAACCCCCACCCCCAACCACCCTCCGGCCCAGATCGGGCCCATCTTCACGGTGAAGGTGCTTACAGCGAGGCACCTTCACCGCGAAGATGTTCCCCCCCCTCCCCCAGGGCCCGGGGATGGGATGCGCGCGACGGATCACCTACCTCGTGGCCGTCCGCCATCCGACTGAGGGGGGCATACTGGGAGCGCGCAGGACGCAGCCCCCCTAGCCCCCCTAGCCCCCCTATTGGACAAGCAGTTCACGTGAGGTGGGGAGGTGGGCGGCTGATCTGCGGGGCGCTCGCGCCCCGCAGATGTCCGCGCTGGGGGCGGGGGGACCCTTGGGGGACCGGAGCGATGCACTCCGGTCGACCAAGGCGTTCCTCGCCCCCAGCCAGCCCAACATCGGCCTCCTGCCACCCCGGAATGGGGTGACAGGACGCCGATGCTGGTGGCTCCCCGGCTTCGGCAGCCCGATTCGGGCTGCCGGACCCGGGAAGGAGCCACGTCCCGGCGGCCGTCGGAGGCGACAGACGGGACGCACCGAATCGGGGTTCCCCTGTCACTGACCCAGGCAGATGGGAAAGGGGAACCCCGATTCGGTGGGTCCCGTCTACCGGCTTCGCCGTGCCGGCGCGATCGCCGGCCCGGCAAGTCGGGCCCTGGGGGCATGCCGATGGCTGTCAGGGAGAGAAGCATGTGAACGCTTCTCTCCCGGAACGCGCCGGGGCGGCTCGTACGCGTTGGAACGGATGCAGAGCACTTTAAAGTGCTCTGCATCCGGAACGCATGGAGGACAGCTCCGGACACGAGGCGGCGCAAGCCCCGCTCGGGCAATGCGAATGCCTCGTCCGGAGCTGTCTTCCACGCGTACCGGAAAGGCCTGTGCGAAAAGGCCTCAGGCCTGTCCACCATTGGGTGAGGGAAGACCCAGGGGTGGGCAGACCTGGCAGGGCCCTTCCCTGGGTTCCTGCACATTGTAGAGGACCAGATTTGGTCCTCTACCACTGGCAGGTCACACACACACACACACACGGGTTCCTGCACATTGTAGAGGACGAGATTGGGTCCTCTACCGCTGGCAGGTCACCCCCCCCAGGCACCCCCCTCCTGGCCCAGGGATGCGCGTGTGTGCAGCACCTACCTCGTGTCTGTCCAGGGTCCAAGTGGCCCAGCTCAGCCAGTGTCGATCTGCGTGTGTGTGTGGTGCGGCCTCTGATTGGCCCGCCTGCCCATGTGGTACGAAATTTGGTCCTGGTCTGACACGGTTTGGGGTGATTTTATCTGCCAAAACCAGACCAAATCTCAAATGCATGGGGACACCCCTTGCTGAGCCCGTTTTCAGTACCGGACCAAACATGTATGGGGATGCAACCTATATCTCCCCAGCCAGAAGGATTTTCTTTCTCAGAGGGGTGTATTGCATCCAGACCCCGCTTGGTTACGTCTAGTTGCTTGGAAGCTCGTCAGAGAGAGACTTATAGGCTAATTGATGTTCAAGCATGATCTGATGCCACAAAAATCCTCTGAAGAGCCAGGAGGGTTGATCCAAATTGGCACTACCTGTGCAGACAGCATGGATCTGGCCCTTGCCTCCCCAGAATCCAAATCCCTCGATTCTGAGTGATCTGAATCTATGGATCCAGATCTACTATGCCACATTGCAGAAAGAGGAAGGGATGTGCACAAATGGGTTTTTTGATATTCGATTCATAATGAATCGAATGTTAGGAAATCCATATTCCTTCAAATAGATCCCCTTTGAATGTGGTAAGATTCTATTCAATACAAATGTATTCATGCGAATTCATGTGAATATCCAACACGAATGGATATACGTATCGATGAGAATGAATACATATCTGATTCAAATGAATATGTATCCAATATGAAGAATTATGTATCCGATATGTATCCAATAACAAATCCACGCTCTAGAAGCATCAAATCCGACTTGAATCCACTTTTAATCCATGTTGAATGCAATCTCGATTCATTGCAGATGTGTGGGGCAGCCACTCTCCCACCTCCCCAGTTTAATGAATGTCTGAACTATTCATACAAATGTCTGAAACATTCATATTCATATGAATGTTAATATGTGAATGTCGTAACATTCAATTCATGTATGAATGTTTGAATTCATATGAATTTGTATGCATAATGACTGTTATAAATATTCGTGTACATATTCCAGAATAAGGTCAAGTACAGATAGGCATTTCTCAAGTTTTCTGTACTTGCGTGACCAATAGTAAGAGTCACTGCTTGGTTTCCAGTATTCTATACTTCTTTACTCTCAGCTTACAGCCTACAGTTCTTGGAATCAATAACACTATTTGAATTTATGCTAAAACTGGCAAACAGAAGCTGGGATTTAGTCACTTCAGTCACTGTTATTTATAACATCTATTTATAGAGGATACAGGTGGACACTTTGACTCACTATACAAAATTGCTAAACATAGCCAAGAGTATCTTGGAAAATCCCATAATAATGTCTCTGGTGTCCCTGGAAGCCAGTTAAGGAACTGAAAAATGAATGCAAGCTGTCCTATGCTAAGATAGAAACTCTTGTTGCCAAGATACATGTGGCTGAGTTGAAAAAAGGCAAAAGAAAAGTTGACATTTGTTCTGTCATATTTTCAACGTCTTTTTCTCGTTCTTCCGAGAATGCACCTGTATTTGGCTTTAATTGTAGTCCGTCACATGCTTTACGTTTGCCAGGAAAGGGAGTTTTTCTTGCTCTGTTGATTTAAGGAAATGGGAAGTATAGAATGTCTGGATGGCATTTGATTAGGGGATATTTCATTTTCTCTCTCTCTCTCCCTCACACACACACCAGTTTGAGGTTTGTGTTTTTCTTTGGCAGTCTTACGTGACAAAAAAAGATTACTTCAGAAATAGTGCAAAGAAAGCGCACATGTCCTGTGCTTTCAAGAGCGCCATTCTCAGTTTCAAAGTATTTACAGAAGTTTCGTAGTCAGTGAAAGTCCAGACATTATAAAGACTGTATCAGTCATGAGTTCTGGGTATCCAAATTAAAAATTCTACTCTAGAAAATGAGCACTGAGGCTGTTATG
The DNA here is from genome assembly GCA_023333525.1 of Aspidoscelis tigris stejnegeri. Classification (NCBI taxonomy): domain Eukaryota; kingdom Metazoa; phylum Chordata; class Lepidosauria; order Squamata; family Teiidae; genus Aspidoscelis; species Aspidoscelis tigris. The sequence goes on from JALMGA010000004.1 coordinate 17,558,371, forward strand.
GCCAACCCATGTGTTATCCAACCTCCACAGCAGTTAAAACTAGTTTTCCAGAACATTCTTTGTAGGCCCCTCTTTACCAGTCAGTCATCTGTAACTGCTTGAGCCTCTGTGCCATTGCCTAGGAAACATCACAGTAAGCCTCATATCCATGGCTGCCTCCAGACAGTGTCTGTAAATCTTGCTATTAATTGCTTGGTGCCCAGGTGGCTGGGCAACAGCAGGGAGCAAGCAAATGGACTTACCTGTCTGAATGCCATGTTCCTACCATCAGCACTTCAGGTACATCTAGGTATTTCGAAGCCCAAAATATTTGGAAGTGCACAATTGCCACCCCTGTGCATATGTGGCCACCATTTTGGGCCCTGCACATGTGTGGTGGCCATCTCCAAGATGGCGGCTCCCAGGAGCAGCATCCAAACAGCTAAGTGAATGTTGCTATAGTGGTGGAAAGTGGCTGGGGAGTCCTTTCCCCCTCTATAGTGATACCCTGGGAAAACACCCCAGTATCCTAGGGCTATGTCAGGATTGCCATGAGGCAGTCTGGCAATCTGAACATAACCCCAGAATTACTAACAGGCTTTATGCTCTATGATGACCCTAAGCAGCAGGGTTTCAAAGTCTGAGTAGTTCTAGAAAGGAACAACTGGATTATTTCTCTGTGAGTGTCAGACAGGTGTTAGGCACAGAGGCACAGAACATAAACAAAAGTCGTGGGAGGAGGAAACAGCATTTTAAATCTGGTTTATCGTTTCTAGATATGAGTGGCTGAGGAAACACAGGAGCATAATTTTTCTTAAGCAAATTTGGCTGGGGAAAATTGTTTGAAAAGCTTTACTTAGTTCTGAGACTAGAGACGTTTTCGCACGGGGGTGAACGGGACGCGTGGGAGACAGCTGCGGACACGGCATCCGCATTGCCCGAGCGCGGCTTGCGCTCCGACGTGTCCGCAGCTGTCTTTCTCGCGTTCGAAATGTAGAGCACTTTAAAGTGCTCTACATGCGTTCGAACGCGGACGAGCCGCCCGCAGGTGTTCGGGAGGAGAAGCATTCGCGCCTGCTTCTGTCTCCCGAACAGCTGCGGCCGCCTCCGACGCCGGCGCGGCTTCGACAATCAGCTGTTTGACAATCAGCTGATTGTCGATCTGCCTCCGCGGCTGTCTCCGCGCCCCTGGCCGGCCTTTGCCGGCTAAGACAGCTCCCGGCGCTTTGAGCATTCGCACACAGACGCTCCGGAACGCGTTTACACGCGTTCTGGCGCGTCTGTGTGTGAAAGGGGAAAGCGCCGGGAGCTGTCTTAAGCTTCCCGGCCTACTCCCGTTCCAAATGGAACGGGAGTAATGCGAAAACGTCTTAGATGAACAAAGGGGAAGGTTAGATGCAGATGATGGGTGTTCATGGCTTCCAAAGACTTGGGAACAAAGATTAATGCCCTTTGGTTTTCCTGGGGCTACTGTTTTGGTGGTACATCCTGTTGTGCCACCAAAAGCTCCCCCCAGTTCTGAAAGAGAGGGCTGTGTGGCTTCTCCATGTGGCACATTGTTCCAGGTCAGGGTCTCAGAACACCCGTAGACTTCTTCATCAAGGTCTACCAGTAAACTGGGCTATGCTCTTTCCTGTGAAGACCTGATGTGCAAGAAGGGGGGAAAGGTTCCTTTATCCCACACCAGTGTGTGAAAGGGAGATCCCTGGACCCTTTCCTAACATGGGACAACACCCCACATGGAAAGGATCTTGGGTCCTGTCTACATGCAAAGAAAAATCCATTTAAAAGCTTCTTTTGCTCCTGAGCATCTGCATGCAGAGCTTTACTCTGAGCTTCCAGAGCCACAAAGGAGGAAAATCCGTAGCAGAAAAAAAAACCCTTTAAACAATACTACCATCACACTTTGGGGAAACCGTGGATTTCCTTGGGAGCATCTTCTCCCATATTCCACTGAATTTTTAGGCATTTTTGATCTCTGCAGAAGAATTGGCTGTCAGAATCAGCTGCATTCAGCTCTTTCAGCCCGCAAGCAGAGCTCCGAACTGTGACATTGTTTCACTTCGGAGGGGAGGCTGCTGGGAACTGTAGTTTGCTGCTTGTGCATGCGCGATCGGCGCCAGCCCTGCCAGCCCCAGAATCGGGCCAGCGACGGCGAGGTAAGGTGGACGGCACGTACGGGGGATCCTCAGCAGGGTGGGGGTGGGAGCAGGACTCGCCTTCCCCTGGCTATATTGCCTGTTGCATACTCCACACCACCTGTTTGTTGCATGCGTCATGCCATCTGTTGCATGCTCTATACTGCTGGTCATTCCCAGGCCAGAAGTGATCTCTGAGACACATGCCTGTATGGATCTCACCTAAGATACCTTAGAGGTGCTTTCTTTTTTCTCCTACACGTGAGCACAGCCTTCAGTGCTTAGATTATTCATTCAGTTTCTGAAGACTTGAGGCTCATTCTTTGAAATGTCTTACACAGAACCCCAATGCTTCACCAAGGGCGAATCCCCATGGGGCTGCCAATGCCCTGCAGTGGATTTGGGGGAGCCTTAATGTGAATCTTAATTCACATTAAGGAGTCCCCATGGCAATGGAGGACAGGGCGGGCTCAAGGCGAACCCACCCATCCCCATGAAAACTGTGGCAAATCCCTGCATTGGGATGCCACGGTTTTCTCCACATCCCCTTGCCTGAGCACTTAATTGCCCAGGTAAGGGCTTGATTTACCTCAAACAACATCCTGACAGCTGCCCTGCAGTCAGCTGAGCAACTGTCAGACGGGTATAGGGGCTGTCAAGAGCAGGACAGAGCCCCACCCACTAATGCTGCGATTGTAACCCGGGAGTGTCCCCATGCCCCCTTTATAACCCGTTCTTGCCCTGTAATTCAGGGCGAAACAGTTATAAAGGGGTTTATTTTAACTTCGATTTTGAGGATTTTGTCCCTCATGTAGCCTGAATTAGGGTTTTGCATGGGGGCTCTTGTGAGGCAAACTCACGTTCGCCTCACAATGTCCTTGCCATGGGGACGAGCACCAAGAAGAGAACCATAGCTGATACAGAGTTGCATTAAACTTGCTTGGGCTACTTTATTGCACCTGTATAAGACTGTAAATTATATAGAAACATTGTGCCTCTCACCTTAATGAAAAAGGCAATGATCAAGCACCTTACTCTATATATCTTCTCAAATTACAACTTCAGTGCTCCTATACCTCCTGTACAATAGAAGCCTTCAGCTCCAAAGAACTGGAGATGGATGTTAAGAGGAACCAAATGCATGAGGAACCAATGAATCCTGAGTCAAAATCAGCATCCTTATGCATGTGTGATGGTGGTGATGGGTTCTGGGCTACAGAATGGAAAACCTGCCCCAAAGCCATTGTGGGTGATTATAAACTGTGGGCTCCAACCTAGGTGGCCCTGTGGGAATACATATATAAAGACCTCCTTACCTTCCACAAGTTTGTATACATTAAAACAGCCACAGCCAGCAGCCAGGGGTGCCCTGGATGGGCTGAGGGGTGATCTGCTGCTTTTGTTTGTTTTGCCTAACAAGAAGCAAATTGCTCTTTGATCGAAACTAGAAGCAGGCCCTTGAACATCAGATCACATTATGGATAGCAGAAATGAATGACAAATCGCAGCTCAGCCCTTCCAGGGTGCCCCAGGCGTTGCCTGCTCCTTCAATTGAGGTATGTTTACTCTTTTTCTAAAGTGCAGTGACATCTCAGAGCTATCAATCACAGCTATACATTGTTCTGCTAGGTCACCAAGACATTGTAGATGACATTTCCCAAGAGGAAGTAGCTTGCGTTTTAGTAGCGTACCAAGGGGATTTCTTTTTTAAAAATTATTAAACAATATTGACGGAATTCCTGGCTGCATCCAGACATCGGTTTCTTAATCCGCTATATTTGGATATTCCAGAATAAAGCATGCATATTGAGGAATATCTATGCTTTATTCCAGTATATCTGAATATTTTATAGCAGAATAAGTAATTGATGTCTGCAGGCAGCCCCTGCCATCCAGCCAGGCTTCAGAGATAACGAAACACACAACAAAAGGGACATTTTTGAGGAGAAGAAGGAGTTAGCTTTCTACTTGCCCTTAAGGGGACTCAAAGCAGCTCACAAAGTTTTTTATTCTTCTCCCCACAACAAACACTCTGTGAAGTAGGTAGGCCTGTGAGAGCTCAGAAGGACAGCTGTGACTAGCCCAAGCTCACTCAGCTGACTTTGTGGAGGAAGGCAGAATCAAACCTGGTATTCCCAGATGAGTCCATCTCCCTAAGCACTAGACCAAACTGGCTCTCCCCTGAGGTGCCTCAGGGATATAGTGGCCCTCACACTCCCAACCCTTCTCTCATCTACCTTTTCTAGAGGGGAAGGAGCAGGCTGGTATGGGAATAGTCCCCACCTCAGAGATGCCTTTTTTATTCTTTTTCTTTTCTGCTGTGCCTGATCACAGTCTTAGCTAGAACTTAAAGTGTGGTGACCAGTTCCATTGGCCGATAAGGCCCAAGGGTTGGTGCCTTGCAGTTACATGATGACCATCAGTCTTAGAAGAGATTAGTGAATGCATGGAAGAACAATTTAATGGCACCATGATGACTGCATTGCCTCTCGGGAAGGGTAATGCCAGGTTGTGGAGAAAGACATTGGAGAAATTTAATAGACAGTTAATGACTGACAGAATTTGATGGCCCTGGGAAAAGAGCCATTTCAGCGGAGGAAGTGTTCATAAAATAGAGTTAATTAAACCCAACCAACAATGTCACAAATATCTGTCTTTTTCTATTGCTGCCAGGGATGATCTTCCTATACTCCACAATACTCAACTCACTCAAGCTTGAATTGTTTCAGGTTTGCTGTTTTCTGCTTCAGATCTAACATAGCAGTTGTGTCCTCTTGTAACTCCTTTCCTCCAGTCTTTGGCACCGCCCCCATCATGCTTTGCTTTAGAGTGGGGGCCACAGAAGCCGCTTCAGGGTTGACCAACCTTCAGCCATGTCTGATAATTTGCAACAGAGTCTAGAAGACTACTGCGGGCAGAACTCTGCTTGTAGCAGTGAAAACTTCATCTGAAAAATTCATCTCCTCCTGAGGGCAGTAAAAAGGTGACTCCATCAGTGAGGACCACCAGTAGTAATTTCTCCTACTTCTCCACTGGGTCAGACTGAGGAAGCCATGTGGCCCAAAAGGGGTAAAAGTGTTTACTTTCCCAAGTCTATGGCCATGCAGAAGACCTGAAAATTTTCCAGTGTTTCTTCTCATAGGTTCTGTCATCACAGCCCCCGCATTTTTGTCTTTGAATGAGACTTCTTTGGTTAATCACTTTACCTCCCCCCCCCCTCCAAGCTAAGAGCCACAGAAGTGATTCAGTAGCCATCTTTGGCTCCACAGGCAACCTGCTTTCTCCATGAGATTTGAAAAGCATCCTGATTTTGGATGATGTGTAATCCCATAAAGGAATTTCAAGAAAAATGAAGTGTGCTGGCCATCTCGCAAAAAAAGTGCACTGAGTCCTTCATATTGTTCAGCTAATACTAGACCAGCAATATGCATTTTGACTGCAAGCATTTATCAGTGACTTTTAAAATTTTATATATAAAATTATATATCAGGTCGAGTGCTCCAGTAAGATACCAGCTGGACCCAAAGGATAGATATTAGGAATGACAATATGACTAAGGATGTTCACAAATATTTGAAACATTCAAAATTTGATAGAATTTGGACACTCGAATTTGAATCAAATGTCTCTAAATTTGAATTTAACATTTGAATAAATTTTTGAATCTTTTGAATCATTCATATGAATTATTCGGACATCTGTATGTGTACAGATACATACTCATTGCATATGTAGCCATATGCATCTTATTTGTATTCGTACACATTTGTATGGATACGTACAGGACAAAAACGGGATGCATGTGGGATAAAAACGGGACGCGTACAGATGCGTACAGACACATTTGAATGTTGTCAACATTCGTATTTTCAAATATGAACTGAAAATTCATATGAATAGATTAAAATGTATTTGATTCAAATAGAATGTGAATACATTTGAATTTTAAACATTCGAATTGATTCAAATCTTCAGATATTCTATTCAAATCGAATCTGGAAAATTGCATTTGTGCACATCCCTAGTATCAACCCAGTCTGTCAGTGACCAGATATTATCCTGAACTTCAATCTAGACAATTATACCGACGGTGCACAACTAACAAGGAAAGAACTACTTTTAAATGAAGTCCATTATTTGTAAAAGTGAGTGGTTATTCTATGGATTCTATACTAAGGACAATTCTGCACTGGCTGGTACAGTGGACCACCAAGATTGCCAGAAGCCTCCTTTTCAAGAGTGGAAGGGAGGCTTCTTCCACTTGAAGCCCTTTCCACACTATTCTCAATTAATCCCTATTAGCTAGATTTGTAGTAGATAGGTCTGTGTTAGCTAGATCCAGATCAGCCACAAGTTGAAACATCTGCATTGAGAGGGCATTAGAACATCAAATGTCTACTAAAGAGTGCAAGTACAGAAGTAAGCCACATTTATCTGATCTGGATCTCCTCTACTCCCAGGCAGACAATGTGTGCTTAGCAGCCCATGATCCAGCCCCATTTTTGCATGGAGCTTAAAAGATCTGGATCAAGAAGATCCGGATCTTTGAGATGGGGTCCTCCCTGAGATCTGGATCTTGAAGATCCGGATATCAGGGAGAACCTCATACATCCGCATGGACCTGCCAGCACCTGGTTGGCCTCAGGAGGGAGTCTTGTTGCAGTTCCTCAGCTGTGAGGGCTGGCAGGCATGATTGTCACCCCAATGCTCCCACCACCACCTCCTGCTGCTGCCGCTAATGCCCCAGCACTGAAGCAGCCTCCTTGAGGGCGGGGATAATTAGGATAGCTAATTACCTGGCCAGGCTGCTCCTAGGTGGGACCCCAAGTGAGCTCCTAATGGGCCTGTGAAAAACCGGCTCAGATTAACAAATAAGTGCAGATAGGGCCTAAGTTTTATTTTGTTGAGATAGAACTGCTGGCTATTTTCTTGATGAGAATCTTTATTGGATTTGTGGACAGCAGATTTTATTTGTTATGTGTCTTTTGAGCTGTCTTATACAATTGCTGGAATTTCTTTAAATATTTATATATAGAAATGAGGATTTTTTTTATATACCGTATTATTTTGCAGACATGGGTTCTTTGTTTACTTATTATTTTAGGTGGATTTAGGTAGATTGTCTTTTCTGGGTTGACCATAAAGGAACTTGCTACTCTGATGCTGGGTGCTAGTGCTCAAAAAATGTCAGTTTTCCTGCCCTGCCTTTGCTATCAAAACATAATGGTGTATCTTATATAAACTTGACAATACCCATATATAAATTTGATGCAGAATTCTGCCTTGTGAGTCCCTCCCTGCCTCCCTCTTCCATGAAGGACATTCTGCAAAAAATACGTTTAGATTTGAAATGTGAACTCCATGTTTTCCTCTGGGCAAGTTTTCATTGCCAGATGGCCCTGGTCTTATTTTCCAATAGCCTTCAAGGTATGCATCCTTCAGTATCCATGTGCAGGCAATCACATCCTTCTCTTCCCCCACCTGCTGTTTACTTGATTGCTTGTCACTCTAACAGCAGTAGAATCTCTTCCTTCCTCTTGCAGTTCCCAGTGTAAACATTTAAGGCTAAGAAAAGGCACAGTAATAGAAGAGCATTTTAGGGAGATGAAGAGCGAGGCGGAATCTCCAGTCCAATGTAGTTCTACTCTCATGGCTGGAAAAGGAGCTCATATAACACAGAACTCCGCTGCTGGAAACTGCAGCCCTTTCTGCACTGGACCTTGTTCTGGATTATATCCTGGAATAGGGACCTGCCACCCACACACCAATGTAGATTATGGCAGGCTTTGCATGAGACCTGCCATAGGCTCTTTTTGCACTTACCCTCTCTATTAGCCAAATCAGTGAGTCAAGCATTAGCCCAGTACACTTATCCAGAGGACTTTTCATTTTCGCACTACAGCCTTTTTGCACTACAAGAGGAGCATGCACATTTCTGGCTGCTGTGGACGCTCTTCAGCAGCCAGAACTGTGAGTGGTCATCATGTACCCGGAGTGTACTGGCCCAGGCCGCTACCTCATATGCCAGGAGTCCTGCCCCCTGGCTGGCAAAATTGGCCACTGCTGGCCACATCATGCATTGCTTGATATGCTGGCTGGCAGGCGGCTGATCCAGGGGGGGGGGGAGAATGATCTGACCCAGTGGCATGCCCACAACCCTTGGATTGTGCCCACCACTGACCTGCCCATGCATGACATCATCCAGGGAGCATATCTGGATGGCCCCCTGTCAGCCTCCCTCCATTCTCTCAGTGACTGCAGACTTTTCCAAGCGAGGATGAACAAGCTTTGAAATGAAAACGTCTTCCTCCTCATTTGGAAAAGCGCCATGATCACCAAGGGAGGCTGGCAGGGGGCCGTCCAGGCATGCCCTCTGGGTGATGCTGCAATGAGAGAGTGGCATGGGGAGTACAATCCATGGGTGGCAAGGTAAGCTGCCAGGTCAGATCGATCTCACCCCCCTGCAATTGGCTGGCTGCCAGCCAGCATTTCACAGAATGTGTGATGCAGGTGGCGGCAGCCAATCACGCCAGCCAGGGGCGGAACTTCCACAGCAGCCCCAGATGAAGAGCGAATGCTCTCACTGCTGGACACTCCCAGTAAGTCCAGGGTAAAGGTTGGGATAGGTATGGATCTGCAATCAGGACAGGTCTGGTGAGGGCGGGCATGCTTCTAGGCTGTCCTGATTGCATACCAGAGGCCTAAGTGCAAACAGGCCTTAGATTGTGGGAGGCATGAGCAAGAACAGCACAGTCTACACTTGACAGCAGTGATCCACATTGACCATGCCACTCAGTCACGAAGCACACATGAGCATTGAAGCAGTACCTACACACCTCTGAGGTGTGGTCAGTACAGAAAAGTCTGTAGGGTCTTTTCTCATCTTCATGACCCTGGGACAGCATCAGGGAAATAATCAGGGAAATGAAGATGGGGGATAGATTCAGTGTCTGTACTTAAGGTCACCAAATCTATCCCAAACCTCACCAGCATTTCCCTAAGCACCAGTGGGGTGTGAATCACAATGTTGATCTCTCTGCTAGAAGCGATTGCATCACCACATCAATGATTCCAGTGGCACCAATGGGCATGTGTGATGCCATTGCAGTGACCAGGTAACACAGCATACAACTGCGCTTGCCCTGGACCACCCCACGCTCCATTTGTCATAGGAAATGTGAACAGAGCCATGCCAAGCTGTCCCAGCCTGGCTCTAGTATAGTGGCAGAAGAGTAAAATTACTCCACTGCTACGCACGTGGGGATAACTCTGGCATGTGGAGAGTGCTGGGGCATCCCCAGCAAAGCTGAAGAAATTCATAGTCTGCACCAACATGCAAATGGCAGCTCCCTATTCTGAGATATAAGCTGTGTCCAGACACATTTATACTGCACATTGGAATGCACAATCCTGATTGAGCCATCACACACGATGATCAATTGATGATCATGGCGTCACATTGTACGATCAGGACTGCACACTTACCTTCATGCTGGTTCAACGACACTTACTGCACAGCATAAATATAATCCCGAGCTTCAAGCCAATGCAGGCCAGAGGGTGAGAAAAGCAGATGAGATGGTGGCAAAGCAGGAAGGGCAGCTCAAAATTTGATTGGCTGCCTCAACCCACATGATGGGGCGCACCTCCTCAACTCTCACAGATCCGATAGAGGAAGCTACAGAGCTGCTGTTCCAGTCAACATGCCCCGTCATTGCTGCCCACTTAGTATATTGCGCTTTTAGATTTAACTGTGGATTTATTCTGCTGGTCTGGAGGCAGCCATTGTCTGGAAATAAGGCCCAGTTCAGAAAGGGCCCATGTTATACAAATCAATCCTTGCTTCTGCTTCCCCCAATGCAATTTGCATATCATGCCAGTGTGCAAGAACAGCACCACACTAAGTGACAGATGACTGCACTGCTTCTTTGTGGGAACCTGATTTCATTCGGTTTTCTAAAGACAGACACACACACACACACCAGGTGCTGCCCTTAAGCTACAACAATTACTTCCCTCACTGTGTTATTTCTTTCAATATCTTAGGCACTACCTGATCATCTGTCACATTCAGTCCTTTTGAGAAGCTTCTGATCCCAAACATAATTAAGTCTTTCCTTATTTTTTCCTTCATTCCTGGCAGAACTTAGCATTTTCAGGGCCACTGTGGGAGTTCCAGAGACAACTGTGGTTCTGAAGATGGAGCAGTTACAAGCTCTGGCACAATTCGCGGAAAGCAAATCAAGCCACATTTGCCTTATTACATAAGTTTGGTTGCAAAGACCACACATGTGAGAAATTACTCAGTACTGGGTGCATGACTAGTTCCATGCCATGGAGTCACCAAATTCTGAAACGGCACACAAAACACCATTGAACTAGACATTGCACTAGAATGGTTAGACAACAAGAAGAAGAGTTGGGTTTTTTACCCCACTTTTCTTACCCATTGAAGGGGACTCAAAGCTTTCTATTCTTCTCCCTGCAACAGACACCCTGTGAGGTGGGTGGAGCTGTGAGAGCTCAGAAGAGAGCTGTGACTAGCCCAAGGTTACCCAGCTGGCTTCATGGGGGAGGGCAGAATCAAACCCAGTGCTCCCAGATAAGAGTCTGGCTCCTTAACCACTAGACCAAACTAGAGAAATATAACACTTTCCAACCAGCCCAGCACCTTGACTGAGGAGTGTCGTCAAATTGCACCTTTTTTAGTCAGGTGGATGGAGCAAGAATTTGAAACTGTAGCACCAAATACTGGTTGCATCCACTGTTGACGTGAGGGTCCTGGGGGTTTGGCTTAGCATGTGGGTGGAATCTGGGTCCAAAGAAAGTCTACTATCGTTACTGTGCCTCTTGATTCTGACCAATGAGACTAGCCATGGAATTCACCTCCATGTGTGGTGTTCCAGAAAAAAAAAATCAGAAGCCACAGAGGAGTGGGATGGGGTCTTGGTCATGTGAGTATTTTCAGACTTTGACATAGTAGCAAATATTTATTTATATATTTAAAATGCTATATACCTCTTCCCATTAAAATATAATCTTAAAGCAGTTTACATAACACAGAGAATGAAAACACCTAAAGTCATAATAGTTTCACAAAAACATGATTACAGTCAAAGTGGGGGAGGGGGGGAGGAACAAAGAAACATCCACTCTGGAAAGGTCTGGATGAAAGGATACGTCTGCCATTGGCACCTAAAATCCAGAAGTGTTGGCACCCTACAAGTATCAGAAGGAAAATTATTCCAAAGGGTGGGTGCCACCACAGAAAAGGCCTGGTTGTGGGTGGTCATAAGATGACATTCAGCAATTTGTGGCACCAGCAGCAAGATTTCCTCTGAAGATCTTAATGGCTCTTTCTGTACTCCCCTCCATTAATCCTGGATCAGTGACTCTAGAAAAGCCCCATCCCTGATCCAGATTGTGGGGAAGTTTGGGCAGGATCAGCATCATCTTTACTGATGCCATTGATCTGGATTAGCTCATGCTGCGGCTGCGAAGCTCATGGGAGCTTCACAGCTGCACCCTCATGCCTAGCCTACTAAGTGTGTGTGTCTTTTTGGGGTGCCACTGAAACCCCCCAGGGATTCCAAACACATGAGATGGTCGTCTGCACACTTCATGTGTTCTGGATCAGGCCCCGGACCCCCTGGCAGTACCAATTAAACAGTGCTACCCGAGACCCGGATTGGAGAAGGACTGGTATGTGTGTGTGTGCTACTGATCCAGACTACCATGGCTGCTTCTTTGAATCCTACCACCATATATGTGTGTCTATGTTTTAGAACTATAATATATATTTTTATTATTGTATTTATATTGGTGTTATCTCTTGGTGTGTTTGTAATATATATATGTATCATTCTTGTACTCACAGAACCTGCAGTTTTAGATTTGCATTGCATATATTAAACCAGTTCTGATTTTTATTCCTAACTTATCTTGATGAAAGGCAAGGGCACTCATTAAATTGTGTATTTATTTATGAACTATTTATTTATTCATCCACTGAAAATGTGGTGCACCATGCTGTGCACACCATGTATTTTCCCTGATTCTGATTATGAAAAGTTGAAGGCTAGCCTGGTGCCCAAACAAACCCAAACACATACCATATAATTTTCCATCCTCCATCCAGGCAAATAACTAAATGGCTACAACTGTATCCAGGCAGCTGGCAAGAGGGCAATTTCTGTGGCAGAACCACGGATATCTGCTGCATAGACGGGAGGGACACGGTTCATATGTCCCACCCCTATGTGGTGATGGTGGAGGAGGGGAGTGAGGAAGCCATCCATCCATGGCTGTTTCTCATGCCCTGCATGTAGGGCATCTCGGAGGGCTGCGTTCAGACTTGTCTGTTTGGTCCCAGAGGCACTCAAGGGGCACCCATGTCCATGTGTGTGATTTCATTGGACACAAAACAATGGTGACAAAAGGCATAATCAGGGAGAAAGAGGTACATAGGCTAGTGGGAGCCCCAAGGACTGAATGGAAAGCTTACAGGTCCAGCTCTAAGTCACAGAGGGTGCCACACTCAAGATGACAGTGCCCAGAAGAGGACTGGCCCCCAGATCAATCACAGGTGAGTGATCAATCACCCGGGACACGGACTGTTAGTGACGAGCTAGTCAACATTAGGTGGTCATGCTCCTTTCCCATCCAGTGGACAGGAAGGGAAGTGTGAAAATACCCCTGAGTCCACCAGAAATCTGGATTAAGGTCCTCTTAATCTGAATTCTGCTCTATCTAGTGCAGATGGAGCACGGCCAATGACGACTGGGCCTCCTTGAGCACATTAACATGCAGATGAGAATGCTCAGGATCTGGTGTAAGAGACTCCTTATACGGGATCTAAGGTAAGTGGGAGAAAAGATCTGAGCGAGTAGGCATCCATCCATCCAACAACCAGTGAATGGTTTTAAGAAAAGATTAGATAAATTAATGGAGGACAGATGAATCAATGGCTCCTAGAATGGATACATAGGTACTGTCTCCTGGTTAGATGAACAGGAAGGATGCCTCTAAAAACCATTTGTGGGGAGTTGAGAGCAGGTGAAGGTTTTGCCTTTTGTCTTTGGCTCGACCAGTGTGGGCTGCAGTGTGGGCCGCTGTGTGAGACAGGATACTGGACTAGATGGGCTGCAGCTCTATCAACAGGGCTCCTCTTACATTCTCAACACTGCTGCTGATGCCCAGGGCCCATTTGGAAGTATCCTCACATACGTCCAATTTCATTTTCATCGGTCGTGATAGTGGAGGCTCTGTCTCCCAGGGTGCATCAGGAAGGCATATGCCAACTTGACTGGTGGAGGTAAAGAAATAATATGTTGTAGCAGCAATCCAAATTAGATTGGCTCTGTTGCCAGTTTCCATGGTGAAGGCATATGGCTGTGACCAAAATCAGTGGGACTGCATCCTAAGCGTTCGATGTGAAAGATCAATTCTTTAATGAAGACTTGAATAGGTTTGGCAGCTTGGGCACAGGTCTCCAGATTTACATAAATAAACAAAGAAATCTTCTTGTGTTTCCCAGAGCAGCTGAATTATCTTGCGTCCTGACATTTCTCTGTGGAATATTGCGCAGCTTCTTCCAAAGATAAGGCAAATATATCTTTGTCTTTCCAGGCAACCTAGCAACCTTTTCATAGTGTGAATTTTCCTTTTTGAAGTAGCAGTAAGGCTTGATATAACAGAAGCCTTTTCTTTCTGTTTTCTCAATATCTTTGAACTCCAATAATACTGTATGTAGTTTTCAGCCAACGCTATTGTTAACTTCTTCAAAGGAGTGAAAATCAAAGATATTATCTCACTTGGGGCAGGACTGCACCTTTCCATTATATGTTCCATGGCAGCAGCAGGATTGTTAAAAGAAGACAGGACAGTGAAAACCAAAAAATTTCTTTTTGGAGCTACAGCTCTTGTGGTCCTCAGCCACACTTAGGTTTAGGGATGTGCGTGAATATTCGAGATATTCGTCATTTGATCGAATTTGGACAAATTCAGATATTCAAACTCGAATGTCTAGATATTCGTTTTTTAATATTTGAATGAATATGAATATTTTGAATTATTCGTATGAATAATTCAGACATTCGTATGTGTACATATGTGTGCGCATCGCATATGTATCTGTATGCATCTTATTCGTATCTATATGTATCCACATGCATACATACGGGATGCAAATGGGATGCGTACAGGATGCAAATGGGATGCATATGGATAAGTACAGATAAGTGTGGATGCATACAAGATTTGTATCATCAAATACATTCCAGATATTCGTGTGAATAGATACAAATGTATTCATATCAGTTGGAATGTCCAGACATTCATTTTTTCTTTATTCATACAAATTCAGATATTTGAACATTCGACTCAAATCGAATCGAATTAGAAAATTGCATTCGTGCAGACCCCTACTTAGGTTGCTTCCACACACATGGAAAAAGTAGTTTGAAAGCAGCTTACCAATGGTGGCATGGCTATTTTGGCCTTGTCTAGACCTGGGCCAGGGCAGATGGATGTTCCAGGTGGCTCCCGCCATAGGAGTAGAGACACAACTGGAGAGTGCGAAATAATGTGCAGAAATCCTGCGTACTTTGTGGCAGGCAAAACATTTTTGTCATGGAGGGGGGAATGTAGAATGTGTTTTGATTTATCTGATTTAATATATACATCTCTTCTGTCGAGAGCCCTCCAGAAGTGGTGAACAATTAATTAAAAGATTGCAAACAGATATGAAATGCAGCAATAATTAAAATGTCAACACCAACAATCTACAAGCAGAGAAACACATCGCAGCAGATGCCTGGGTGAAAAAAATGTGTCTTCTAACTGCATTTTTATAACAGAAGAAAATGTAGCAAAGCATAAGAAACTTTGCAAAGAATTCTGTATATTCAATCCCTCTTCTGCATTCAACTCACTGAAAACTGAGGAAGATGCCCGATGGAGATGCAACAAGAAACGCTCTACTCCATTTGCTTTATGCATTTTGCCACCTAAGGCAAGAGAGCAAGGGACACCAGATGTTGTCTAAAGCAAGAGTGTTTTGTACTGTGCTGCCTATCCTTGACTGCTCCCCCGGCCCTGGGCTCTTGGCTGCTATTTAATGGAGAACAGAGAGCTAAATTAATTGCATCTTGTAAAGATCAAGACAAACCAAGGAAATTTTAAACAAGATTTTTACTGTTCCCTCAAAATTCCTATCATAGTGGGAGTTCCACCAAAGAAGGCATTTTCCACTTTACCCTAAATTTTATTGTGCAGAAACAGGGCCAGCATCAGCAACTGAGGGCGATTATGCACTTCCCTTCCCATCCACCGGACAGGAAAGGGGTGCAATCACCAATGTTAACTAGCGCTCACACTCACGATTGCTAGGTAACTACAGCTCATGCCCTGTGGGATCGGTCACTCACCTGTGACAGATCCTGGGGCCAGTCCTCTTCAGGGCGTCACCATTTTGTTTGCAGTGCTCTCCGTGACTGTGCATACATCAGTGCCATTGCCATGATGATACTGATGCTCTGTGCATGCGCAGTTGCGTCTATGGTCATCCAGGGTGCCAGTGTACTCACACGACACCCCAGGTGATCCTGGAGAACCAGAAAAGGTGCGAATGCTTATCGTGGTATGTGCCAAGTCAGTGCCTGGATAAGGTTAGTAAAGGTCTGGAGCACAATTTTGTGCTCTACACCTAGTGCATGATTAGGGAACTTCTGGGAAGGCAGAAGTTCTATAACAGCCTCCTCAAGGTGCAGATGCGCTTTCCCAGAACTTCCCTAAACATGCAGTATGGGCTGTAGTGTGAATAGGCCCTGAGATTCTTAGCCAATTACCAGAATCCCAAATGCAGCAAGGGTGCTTCATTAAGGTACAGCCCAAACTGCTTTGCCATGCTGATTTTTTTCTTTTCTTTGAGGCTGTGATCCCACTTGGGTTATCTAAAGCGGAATTAACAAAAATGGATGTGAATGCGCAAAATGCACATTTTTTTGGTTAATTCTGCTTTAAAAAGTGGAGCATGGCAGCAGTGTGGCACCAGGAACAGCGGCCAAAAGGGAGGGGGGAGAGGGCCCGGGTGTTCCTCCTCAAGGTGGGCAGGCAAGGAGCTGGGCAAGCAAGGTGGTGGCGGCGAAGCCCGAAAGGGCAGGCAGGTGGGCAGGCGGGTGGGCGGACGGGCGGGCGGATGGACAGGTCGGTGAGGCGGCGATGGCCAAAAGGGATACTGAGTGTACCATTCCCAAAGGGAAAACAAAGCATGTCCAAAAGAGAAACGGGAGTGAGAGTCCTTTAAACAAGTGTGTGTTTTTTAATTCCCCCCCCCAATTTACTCCCCTGAAAGTTTTCAAACCACTTTTGATATGCAATAAACGGGCCCTAAGTGATGCTAAACGGGCCCTAAGTGATGCTAAATTTGAGGCATTATGGGAAAGTAAAGCAGCAGCAAGGGGAAGCATCTTTGGGTGCTTAGTGCATAGTTAGGCTGCATCCAGATGTCAGTTACCTATTCAGTTATATTTGGATATACCAGAATAAAATATTCTGGAATATCCATGATTTATTCCAGAATATCCAAATATAGCTGAATTAGGACATTTCTGCACAGATCCTTAATCTGGATTAAGGGTCTATGTAGACCACTTCTAGGCTACCCAGAAGAGACAGATCCAGATTAAAGAAGCCCTTAATCCAGATCAGTTGTAGAGCCAATCCAGATCACAGAAGCGTGCAGATGGCATCCTTCTATGATCCAGAACTTTTGTGGGCTGCTATTCCATGCTGCTGGAAACCACTCCACACACCCCACATGGCTAGGCAAACATTCCTAGCCCAGAGTTTGGGGTGTTGTTGTTGTTGGGAAGCGTGCTGTGGCACACTTTTGAAATAACAGCGCCCCCCCCCCCCGTGCCCCAAATGGCTAAGAGCAAAAACTCCTAGCCTTTGAGTGCTGGGGAGGCTGCTATTCAGTGGTGCTGCCAAACCTGTCCCCCCATGCCCTGAAGCTAGGCACTTTCACTCCTAATCCTCAGGGATGTGGGAGAATAGCTGTGAAGCTCACACTAACTTTTTAGTCTTAGGGAGATTTGGGAAGAACCGGTACCATCCAGATCAAAAACAGGTAACTGACAAAAAGGGGCAAGTAATGTACATCTGGACGCAACCTCCATGTTTCACAGTTCTGTCAGGTTCTTCTGATAAGCAAATAGTGAGGACTATCAAAAGACTTTCTCAGGAATTAACAAAAAACATGAGCTGATCCAGCTGGCTAATATCAGTGGCTATTTTCTGATAAAGAAATATAGAACATTGTTAATCTACAAATAGATATTGTAGAACAAATCTGACCTTCCCAGTTTCTTTATTTAGCTTTCAATAATATGAGTTAAAACACTTTCTGCAGGTTTTATTTCAAACGTGATTCACTATGGGTGCGTCCCCATGCAGGTTCTTTAATATGAGCTCAGTACTGCCTGGACTATTCTTTTTATTGCAAATTGAGTCTTTATCAATTACTCCGATTACAGCTTTCCCCACGCACTTTTGGTCCTGGTTTGGGGACTATTTTTAAACGTTTAAAAAAGGCTTTCAAAAATCCCCACCTCACCCCCGTGCAGCAGAATGGAAGTTTCAAAGAACAATTTTAGCCCAAAATACTTTCTTTTTCACACCCCTCTATTTTGCCTGCCAAAGAGCGCTCATGCGAGGCTTTGAACCCAGCATGTGTGGCTGCCCGAGACAGAAGAACCACGAGAATCAGGGAATCAGAGACACACAAGGGCTTTGTGTTTAAGACGGGGGGCAGGGGGCAGGGAAGGAAGTTCAGAGAAAGAGAGCAAACGAGATGTGTGGCTGTGAAAATGTTTTAAATACAAGAGAAATACAAGCCCCATCTCCCCCCCTATTTCTGTTTTTTTTTTTTTTTTTTGGTGCCATATGGAGCTTTTGTGAGCCTGGCAAGGGAAGGGGGAGCTTTACATCTGTAAAAAAAAACACCCACAGCTGGCTGCTATTGGCCAGAATGCTATACCTCCACCCCAAATAGCCTGGTATCCTCCCCATATGGGGGGGGGAGCGAACTCAGCTCCTAAAAGGGGATGGAGTTCTGCTTCATTCACCTGATTTAGGCAAGAAAGTCCTCATAAAATCTGGGAAAAGGGAATTGCATGGGGACGCTGGGTGCTGAATTCAGATTCAGTTAGGATTAATTACAGTGGCCATGGGGACACTCTGTCCCAAATTTGAATCAAATTCAGACTAAACTGGCCATGGAGACACAGCCTATGAGTCGCATTAGCTGCATCACATGCCCTGTGAAAGAACTAATTGCTAGGACAGGAGGCCTGTGCTCCCCACCCAGGCAAATGCTATTTGTCTCAATGCAAGAGCTGGAACACAGTTGTGAAGGGGAAACTTTCTCACAGCTGTTTCCTTGTTTGAAAGTAGGGACGTGCAAGAAAAAGAAATGTGCACGCCTGTTTTGACATTAAAGTGAAAACCCAGGCCTATTTGCACTATGGCTGGTAGAGCATGATGAGTGAACTTCTGGTGAAGAGCATCTGTGCTTCAAGGGGGTTGCTACAGCCTCCAAGCATGCCCTGCCTCACCAGAAGTTCACTAATTGTTGATTAACAACGTTTACCGGAACTTACCTGAAGCATCCAGTGCCGCGACCATCCATGCCACTTCCGGTGCTCTGGGGCTGCCTGTGGTGCTGCGCGACCTTGCTGGCACCTCGGAAAACCACAGACACGACTATGTGTGCACGGTGCGTCAGCGTTGTCATGGCAACAGCGCTGATGCACACACAGTTGTGGAGGCCGCCAGAGACAAAATGGTGACACCCAGAGGAGGACCGCCCCCACGACCAAATCAGGTAAGTATTCAATTGTAGGGGGGAGAATGGCCAACGTTGACTAGCGCTCCAATCTCTTTGTCAGAGGAGGAAAGGCTGATGGGACAAGACCCGGCACCCCCAGCAAGGAACCCTCCTCACTGGGGTATCCCATTGACTGCCTCAGTGTGGGGAAAAGAGACTTCTAGTATTCTTACTGGTCTGGTATAGCAGCCAGTGGAGAATCACCAGTTGTTATGCAAGACTCCATACTAGCCAAGACCCTCTTCTTGATAAGGTTTTATAAGGCACATAATAAAAGCTGTTAAGACAAATGGAAATAAAACACATTATCAGATTTTAAAAGTCTCCTTGACGAATCTAGGATTTTATTTTATTTTATTTGGAAAGCCCAGCATCTGATAGAAGTATTAGAAGCCTCTATTTTACAGTTTTTATATACTGCCCATTCTTTTCCAAAAACTGTAGTTTTCCAATTATCCTGCTTATTCTTTTTCAAAAACTCGTCCCTCTGAATACACATCACAGCATTATGCTGTTAGGCACCAAGTAGGAATGTTCTTGCCTGCCCAGGCATTTTACCACACTGTGCTTTTGGTTTCATTTTTTATTTTGAGTTGCTGATTGCACACAGCATGAGCTGGGAGGGTTAGCTTTTATCGATTGCTATTTCTTGCTGTTGTTTTAGGGCCATTTTTGAATTTTATTTTGCTGGGTCCTGTTAGTATTTTATTTTTGCTTTTATGATAGTAAACCTTTAAAAATGTACTTTATGTGGAAGGACATAAAAAAAGAACTTTTTACTATGATAGCAGACTTGTATCTGACATTAACAGGATTGTAGTTCCAGATCTTTTTCAGTGGAGAAGAAACATACAGAAAATTGTTTCAGAACTCCTTTAGGTTGATGAGCTGTTGGGCTGCAATCCAAGCAGAAAAAGAGACATGAGGTCTGGTAACTTCATCAGACCCACAGCCAGTCTTTGGTTCACAAAGTACACCCTTGGATTTGATCTGCTGGCAAACTCCAGCAAAGAACTCCAAGGGTACTTTTCACTCTCTTGCACACCCCCACTATTGAGAAAGGTGGTAATTATTATATAGCAATTATTATATTAGGGCTATTCCCACAACAGGAGAAGCAACATACCTCCAACAATTTTTGCTCAGTGTGATCTAGCACTAGGCAGAAAATACCCTAAACTTCCTTCCCTATGGGCGCCCCCATTGAAATCTGTATATGGCACTGACCTGAATGTCACAATTCCTTTGACTGCTTACCCACAAGTCCATTCTTCAGATACGGATTGGGCAAAATAAGTACCTTTGGTCTGAACTCCAAGCCAAGTTGCAGCTTGCTAAAGAATTCCATAAAGCTGCCACTGATAAGTCGCATCTCCAGGTGCTGACATTCAAGTGAAGGACTCGAGGTGTGATCAAACACACTTAATAAGATGCTTTCTGGATGAATTTGAGACTATAAGGGCAGACATAAAATCCCTCAAATTGGTTTACCCAGTTCTGAAGCCTGGGAATGGCCACACTTTTTCCTTTATGGATTAAAATGACACCGAAGCCACCTCCAGAGGGCAACCAGATATCCCACTAGCAAAGGATAATCCGAAGTATTGCTCCTCTGTCATTGTCACTTGATAATCAGACAGTGCTGTGGCCTATGATTTGTGGATTCAGATGGTGTGGAATACCACTGTGCATGTGCAGCCATCCATTTCAACACCTGTGCATGTGTGGTGGATAGAGTGACAATGGCCACCAGCACATTTTCTTCTGGGAATATATAATACTTTTAAGAGGGAATACAGCAGAACTATGGTCACATTGTCACAGATACATGTGGCAACCCCACCATAGCAGCACCATATTGGTGCTATATTCCTCCCGTCTCAATCTGGACGGGGCCTGAGAGTGACTCTTTCTTTCAGTCACATTGGTTGTGGAGCTTCATAAGCAGAGAAGAGGGACATGCAGCCAATCACAGCATGGGAAGAAATGGTACCAGTAAGCGGCCAATCAGGGCCACAGAAAGCCATGCAGGAGAGCAGCCAACCATCCGGAAACATGTGTTGTCAGGAAAACGTTGCCAGACTTCGAGATGAAGGAAGAGCAACAGAGTGGAAACAATATTCCTTTTAGCTAAGTTTTTTTGTGTGTGTGTGTGATTGTGACAAGGGAGATGCTTTTAAAAGGGGAAATGTAAAGAACCCTGTAATTCCACAGTTTATAAGAAGTACTCAAAGTCCCATGTTTCAGTGGCCCCATGTCCCCCTATTCCCAACACTCATTGCACCACTTGGCCAGTGAGTAAGTTTATGCTAAAACCGCTGCAGGTGAGATCATCCCTTCACCCTCATGTATATCCTCAGCTGCATCAGGCATACTTTGAGATGAATGTTCCCATAAAAGGTAACTTGATACTGGACTGAGGTGGAGGACGGACAGCTTGGGGCATTGGGTTCAGTACCCTGGCTAGACTGCTTACTGTGATTTGGCATCATCCTCTGTTGTCCTCGCAGTTAGCCTCATTGCTGATCAGACCCTGAGGTAGGTACTGGTGGTGCCAGAATAACTGGAGAGGGCTGGATCGTTATGCAGGGATGTACCTATGACTTGTGCCCCGCTTGTCTCTATGTCTGGAGCTGAAAGCTCAGCCTTGGAGTTAAGCTGTCAGCTCTGAAGGCAACAGGCCTCCTCACACCAGAAATGGCCCTGACATGATGCCAACCATCCAAATGGCATCAGAGAAGGTGCCGAATGGCAGGGGTTCCATAACAGTCAATTTTCAGTGCTCTGACTAAGGATGCCTGGAAGGGTGCCTGGAAGAAAGCCCTCCACTGCCCTTCTTAGTGTACTGTGGCAGGCACCCCAACCTGTTTGAATGCTGCACTCTGGTGCAGACCTGGGGTGCTTAGCAGAAGATTGATATTGGTATTGGGTACCAATGAGTTGGGGCTGGCTCCTGGTTGACTACGTGGGTGCCTTCATGGGCATGTCTATGCATCTTCCTTGGCAAAGATACAGGAGTAGTTTCCCATTATGGATGTGCACAGATGTTCCAAACATTTGAAATTCGACCCCATTCAACTGAATGTGGACATTCAAATTCGAATAGAATGCCTTCACGTTTGAATTTAAACATTCAAACATTCGTTTGAATGATTTGAATCATTCGAATTTACAGATACATATGTAAATGTCATACGGAACGAAAACAGGATGTATATGGAATAAAACGAGATGCATACAAAATACATATAACACATACAAATGTTGTTGACATTCATATCTTCAAATTCATATCTAACATTTGAACAAATAGATTTGAATGTATCAGATTCGAATTGTTTTTGTTCCATTCGGATTTTAAACATTCAAATCAAACAGAATGTTTTGACATTCAGTTCAACTCGAATTTGAATGCAAAAATAAAAACATTTGTGTACATCCCTATTTCCCATTAGGACTTTCAGGATGGGGGTGAGCATTACCCTCTGTTTCCAGGCAAATTGCTCTATCACTGAGCTATAGCCTTTCCCATGGAGAAGATTAGGACCAGATTATAACAGGTTTTGAACTAACAAAGCCCCTCCAATGAGCTAAACAAATAAGAACATTACAAGGTACAAATTAGCAAGAGGTTGAAAGGAGAAAAAAATTATTTCCGCTGAGAAAATATACCTGCCAAAGCTTATCTTGTATCATTCCCAATGGCTGTTAACTTTTGACATTGGGGTCTTCGGGGGAGGAAATGATAAGGTTTTTGCTTCCTCTTTTGGATTAATGGACTGTATCTGGAGGGGACAGTTGTGCTGATGTCAGCCAACTCTGGCTTATCAGATGCATTCATTAATACTGAGCCCTTAATGTCAAGTTGGATGTTTGCACGGTTATTAAAGTCTCCTGGAAAGATTTTCCTTGAATCCCAATGTGGGGCAACTCCTGCCCACTTCAATAAGATGCAAGCCAAGGCTGAGAAGATCAAGGCTATTTTTCAGACATAAGAAAAGGGGTAGCTCAGAGGATAGACAGTGGCCCTTTCTGCACTGGGCCTTATTCTGGTTTATATCTCAGACTAGGGAGCTACCATCCTCATGCTGGTTCAAAGTACAGAAGACCCACCCCAGGGCTTGCCATAGCATGCACTAACATGTGCATAGCAGGTCCCTATCCTGAGATATAATGTGGAATAAGACCCAGTGCAGAAAGGACCAGTGTGTGGCCCTTGTGTTCCCTTCTCTAATCCACCTTTTCTAGCACAGGATGTTCAGGAGAGGTGGGAAGGGCAGACTGGTATGCGAACAGTCTCACTTCAAAGTCTTCTCTGAGCCACCTCACTGGTGCCACAGAGATGCTTTTTATTTTCCTGCGTCTGATCACAGCCCAAGAGGACACTGAGCGAATATATAACTGCCTTTTCTCCAGGATTTGGTTTCTTGGATACTTGTGCCATGTTGCTCCATTCAATGCCCTTTTTCACTCTTTAGGTTTGGGAAAATAATGTTCTGTGAGATGGTATGTGTTTTCCTTCTAAGGACACTCTGAAAAAAATGAACACAGTGCCTGGCAGCAAAGCAAGATGAGCCACATCAGTTGAATCCCTTAATGAGGAACATCTGAGAAGCTATTTGAATGTGAAGGGCGAGAATTCATGCCTGCCATGCATACAAGACCCATCCCATGGGGTCAGTTGTAGGTCAGTGTTTGAATGGGCAGGAAGGAATGGGCAATGCCAAGGAAAAAGTCAAGCATTTAATCCTCCACCATGAATTGAGTCCTGTGTCTTCATTTCAGCTTCAGTCTGCACGGGATTAGCGCTTGAGTTTGCCTTCCTCTAAATGTTGTAGCCAAAGCTTTGATGGACCCCGAAGACAATGGGCCATATTCATTTCTAGCAAATCATTCAAAATATCTTGTTAAACAGGGGCCAAAGCAATGCTTCCCATATCTTTTTGAGTGCAAATTTCTGGAGTTTTTCAAATCACTCTATGGTCCTTTGGCCACAGTTATTTCCCCTAAAATCTGAGACCAAGACCTTGCAAGTTCAGGGACAATTCTGCCATTAGGCGAATAGGGAGCTTCTGCACAAGGCATCTGCTCTGAGGTGTCAGTCAGTTGCAGGAAATTATGTTTGTATTTTTGCTTATGGGGCTTAGGAGGGATGGTTGTTGCATTCTGTGCCTCTGGAGCCAAAATAGTTTGACTGGACCTGCCGAACGTGCAAAGGGATTTGTGGATGCAGGGCAGTGGGCTGTTTTGCCTCAACCTATGCAAATTTGTTTCAGCTGGTAAAAATGATGAAGGAACACAAGGCCCTTGTGCACTAGCCCTTAGATCTGGATAAAAGGGCCTCTGAAATGGATCCTGGGCCTCCTAATCCATATATTAATCCAGATCAAGGAGGCCCTGTCCCCATTATGCTGGCTCTGTCTGCACAAGACAGTGCCAGATTTGGATCAAGAGGCCCTTAATCCAGATCTATTGTAGACATGATATATCGGGTCTGCAAAGTGGACCAAGGAACAAGGGTGTGCAGTTGGCATACCTCCATGATTCAGAATTACTGGGAACTGTCATTCAGTGGTGCCCCATAATGCCCTGGAGAAAATTACAGAAAAGGCCATAATAAGTCATAAGTGAAATAGTGCAGATGGTCTCTGCGTGGATGCATCAGGTGGGGAACTGGTTGCGTTAGGTAAGGGTTGGGTTGCTTGTGGTGCAAGATTTTGTGCACCACAGCTAGTGTGCAATTAATCAACCTCTGGGCAGGCAGAGAGCGTTTGTAGGTTGAAAGTGCCTCCTGCAAGTGCAGATGTGCAGGCCCAGATGTTAACCAATTGCATACTGAGAGGCCAAGTGTGAATTGGCCTGAAGTCAGGACATTAACTTGGGCTGCATTGACATGTAGTTTTAATTCTGGAATCTCAGCATCATGGGAACATTCTGTCCCTGGTGGAGTGTCATGGGAACATGCTGTAAGCAAGCACATAATTATCCCTTCTTCACGAACAGCCATTATACTGTTTTGTCATGAAATCTCCGTAAAGGTTTCATGATAATCTCCTAGTGATTTCTAGCTCAATGCAGGTGGAACATGCTTCTGTCTTCATGCTGGCAAGTGAATGCTACTGACTGACACCCTACAGCTTTGTCAGGTTGGCACACCGGGGGATATGAGGATCAGCCATTTGGCTTCCATGTTCATA
Organism: Aspidoscelis tigris stejnegeri; assembly: GCA_023333525.1. Classification (NCBI taxonomy): domain Eukaryota; kingdom Metazoa; phylum Chordata; class Lepidosauria; order Squamata; family Teiidae; genus Aspidoscelis; species Aspidoscelis tigris. The sequence goes on from JALMGA010000004.1 coordinate 17,583,573, forward strand.
CCATATCGGTGTTGCCCATGTGTGGTGCAGCAGCCTCCGTTTCAAAAAGGTTTTGAATTTGTAAACTGGATTTTCTTTTCATACTCTTATTCTGCCTTTTGAAGGTGAAAATAAAACAAGGACAATGAGACAATGTGGGAGAATAGAAACTGCCGCTACTGTCCTGCTTTAAGGTGCCCAGGGAATAAATAGGTAATAGGGATGTGCTCAAATTTCTTTTTTTCCTGTTCCCTTTGCCTCAAAGCAAATGGGACGTAGGTTTGCATTCATGTGAATGGAGCCATTTTGAATGTGCTAGGCTTCAAATTTGTTTTGAATCCCTGCCACCATCAGTCATGCCTCTCAATCTGTTCCGAATCCACTCTGAATCTGCTCCAAATCTGCTCTGAACCTTTGAATGAAGGCACGAAAGCTTCTAATATAGCCAATATTCAATTTGAGTGCAAAGCTTTGAACCTTCACAGTTCCTACAAATTGCAAAGGTGAGGAACTTTTTTCTCCCATCCTTAATAGGAATGTGCATGATTTTTTTCTGCATTCAATTCAAATCGCTTCGAGTGTAAGAAAATTAGTATTCATTTGAACAGATCCCCTTTGAATGTGGTAGGATTCTATTTGATATGAATGTATTCATACAAATTTGTATGAATATCCAATACAAACAAATACGTATCCGATATGTATCCGATACATATCTGATATGTACCCATATGTATCCGATATATATCCGATATGTATCCCATAACATATCTGCTCTCAAAGCATCTAATCCACTTTGAATCCACTCTTACACCATGTTGAATGCACTCTGAATCCATTGCAGATGTGACTGGTGCAGGCACTTTCCCACCTCTCAGTTTCGTGAATTTTCCAAAGCATTCATACAAATACGAATGTCAATGTACAAATGTTGTAGCATTCAATTCATATATGAATGTCCAAATTTTTCAGAATTCGTACAAGTATCAAATGTTACAAATATTTGCACACATCCGTAATCCGTAACAGATGATCATTTGTACCACTACACTTAGTAATAAAGTAGAAGACGAAAAATGTTATCTTCAACCCCTTATACCATCATTTCATGTAAATGGCCCTGCCAGCCAAAGTCCTGGCTCATAAAGCTATTTTAAAGGTTGTATTCCCTTTTGAAAAACTTTTCTCAATTGTGCAAGCTTTACATGATGCGCACCGAGTTAGGTTTTAAATATCTGCATTTTCTACCCTTCAGATTGAAGTTAGAATTAAAGCAGAGATCCAGTCATGGATTCAATTATGTTAATGACAAGCAGGATGGAGAACAAGGAAGACAGGAAGACAAATGCTGAAAATGGGAAGATGGGAAGAGAATCAGACCATCAATCTGAGCATTGCTAAATCAATCAGCAAATTCTCCTGGGCACAATACTTTATTATAGTGCTCCGTATCTCAAGAAATTTCAGTTTTTACCATTCAATTGTTTGAATAAGGCCAAATATGGACAAAACCATTGGTGCTTCCAAATTCTTATTCCTCTTGCTCTTGAGCGTGAAGAAAGAATCTGAATGGCTCGGCAAAATAAAGTAGGCATTTTTTGCTCCGCAACACTTAGGTAACACTTCCAGACATCCAATTCATTGAGTGTGGCTGCTGATCAGTTTGCAGGAGGTTTGTGCAGAAATTGTAGATGTCAAGAGTTATTATTCCATGTTTCTCCCTATATTTTCCCACCATTTCACATATTTAAAAGTCTCTTGGGGATATGTTATTTTTGTCTTGTGGTTTGAGTGCCGGACTGTCATCTGGAAGTCTCCTGCTTCAATTCCTCACTCCTCCATTAATCCAGCTGGGTGACCTTGGGCTAGTCCCAACTCTCTTTCTGAGTCTCACAGCCCCTCCTACCTCACAGGGGTGTCTGTTGTGGGGAGAAGAACAGAAAGTTTGTTGGCCTCTTTGAGTCTCCTTAAGGGTGAGAAAAGTAAAGTAAAAACGCCAACTCTTCTTCCTCTGTTTTAGGTCAACTATTGATAATCAATCTTTGGTCTGTAATTCCACAGTCATGTCAATGGCACCTTAGGGACAGAGCTCTTTTTTCAGCTTTCATGCCAGCCAGCCATGCCACACAGATGCAGATAGCATCCCTCTGCTTGGCATAGAGCGGCTAAATGGGAATGATAGTGGGGTCATTGGCCTATGGAGTTTACTGCCAGAAGAGGTGGCAACAGCAACCAGCCTGGACAGCTGTAAGAAAAAGGATTGGACAAAATCATGGAGGGCAGGTGATTCTCATGGCTATTTGCAGGGAGTCGAGAACAGGTGAAGGTTTTGCCTTTGGAGTTGAGGACTTTCAGACCCACCAACTTTCGGCAATATCCAGATGCAGCCTGTGTTAGAGATGATTTTGTATGAAGGAGATAGTTGGAACTGATGGGAAAAATTCATTCTCCTTACCAATTGCCATATGCTTCCCTTTGTGTCTTTTTTCCCTGCTTATTTTTTAAAAACCATCTGCATCTCTCTTCTGTGGCTGCCTTTGCTACTAGGTTCTGTTTCTAAATTTTCCTTTCACGTCATACCCTCTATTGCAGATGTCCAGTTGCATTTCTGCCAAATACTCGTCCGTGATCTTAACCTTTCCAAAAGTCAAAGCTGGATGGCATGAATGGATGAATGAATGAATGTGATTGGAGGCTTCTTGTTTGAAATGGGACAAATCAAAGGAACGCTTGCGCTCACCACATGGATGTCAAATGAAATCCAGAACCTGGCACACAGTGGAGGAAGAAACTTTTCTTTGGCATCCCCTTGCAACGGCCACCCACCATTGTTACACTGTGGTCGGCACGTGGTAACGAGCAAATTAAAAATGGCTGCACCTTTGCTGTGCTTGTGAATAATTAGTGCTAGCTCATGCTGGAGAGACATCTGTTCCTATTTCCCTGACTTCCCAGTAGCTACTCACAAACCAACTACATTGTTAATTCTAGTCCCTCACACCCTGAAAGGCAGTGCTGGGTGGTTCCAGGGTGTAACCCAACAATGCCTGATTCATATTTAATGAAACTTTGGCAACGATGACTGCTTGCACTTTTGAGGAGATGGCTGGCAGCATCCGGTGGAGAAAAAGCCTTTCCTTTTATCTTCTTTTCTGTGCTGTAAATCCCACCGTAACGAAATGGTAGAAACAGATTATCCGAGGCAAGCAGATTTGTAGGTATGGCTGTTGAGTTAGTAGACAGAAGCTTTGCCTACATGCATGCCACAAACACACCTGGGAGGAGGAGTTTCCATTGTCATGGTCTTGCTGTGTCACCAGGTGTGCTCTGGCAAAGGTTTTCGGATCTTTTTAAGATGATGGGATTGGTTTAACAGAAAAGCAACTGGGGCCATGTTCCCACCTACCACAAACCTACACCGGACCTGCAAGTGCGCATCAGTGCATCAGCGGACAGCCACTGCTCCGTTGCTGCCGCTCCTCTTCGCCCGCCCATGGGATTTTAGTGCCAGGATAGTGCCCAAGGCTCTAAAATCCATCCTGACACGTGATTGGAGGTAGGCGGGTGCAGAGGAGAAGGAGGAAAGGGGTGCCAGGCTCGCTGCCATGAGCCACAGCTTGACCGAGTAGAGCGGGGGGTGCCCAGGCAACATCAAACCCGGCAGCTCCAATCGTGAGTCAGGTGGCTTGATGTTGCCAGGGTGCCCCCCCTCTACTCGGTCAAGCTGTTGCTCATGGCAGCAAGCCTGGCACCCCTTTCCTCCTTCTCCTTTTCGCCCGCCCACCTCTGATCGTGTGCCAGGATGGTGCCTAAAGGCACTAAAACCTGGTGGGCAGGCGAAGAGGAGTGGAGGCAGTAATCCGAATCCGGCAAGAAAATCCCTGTTTCACCAGGGGTTTATTTTCCACAGATTTTTGCAGGAAAATCTGGGGGGAAAGAAGTGGAAAGGGTATGGGGCTTGCTGGATTCGGATTACAGGCCAGTTAGATGGGTACAATGAGTGGCGAATTTGCACCCAGCCTGGATTTTAGGGCCTTTGGGAACGCGGCCTGGCAGTTGATCCATAAGGAAGGGAAAATAACCATCCATGTTCTTGAACAATGTTTCATTTATTAAGGATGGCATTAGAACAATTCAAAAACAAAATAAATTTAAAACAGCTTTAAATGACATAGGAAATCAGCACACGTTTCAACCAATTATTAAGTACAATTTCTAGTCAAAGTTCCCAGAAAAACAACAACAGCAATATAAATGCCCAAAGATTCATATTACCTGTCCAGAAATCATCTAGGAGCACAGAAGTCTTCATTTTCTCTTCTCTTATTCCATGCCATGCTCCTTACTCCTGCAAACTCCTTCACTCCTAGATTTTTATGTTCTAAAAATATAATTGTGTACATCTCCTCAGCCCAACTTCAGTAAATCATTAAGTGACTGATTCATTTACTCCAGAAGCCAAAAAAGGTGCTAATTAAAATGGAACCTTTTGCATAATATTTACTTTTAAATATCTCATCTCAGAATTTTGACAGATCTCTTGTTTTATTTACAATGCAAATGACATTTACTGGAAATCAAATCCATCAGATAAACAAACAGGAGGAGGCAACTCCAAGAATCGTGTTTGCTTGGTAGGCTGATTAGTTTTTATGTCTGGGGCCTAAGGTAAAAACTCATGGTTTTTAACAATGGTCCCATAAACCTTTGCAGCACCCATTTATACATTAGCTATATACACATTTAATAAGCTATATACACATTTAATATAGAAATTATAGATTATATCTGTATCAGCTGTAACTGTCCCAGAGGCCTCCTTAGCTCCACTGTCCCTAAGACCCTGGTCAGTTGAGTGTTTTAGATCGACCTGAATCGGTCCTCAGGTCGTGTTATTCACATTGATTTTTTAAAAGTAATTTTCCAAGCTGGCCTACACCCGTTAGACCAGCCTAAACTGTAATCCTGTTTTTACAGGACTGATAGGGTCTCAGGCCACCCTGAAATCCCAGGCCATCTCCGCTTCCTCACATGTGAGTGGGGAGACAGCCTAAAGGAGGCAGAACTGTACTGAGGTGGGTGGTGCCCGGTATTTCCTTTTGGACAATCAGCACAGGCAGAGTTCATGAGGCACTTCCCCTTTGGCCAATTACCACACAAGGAGTTCATGAGGCACGCCCCCCTTCTCTCCTCAGTTTATGTGTATCATTCCTCTCTCTAGTGTTTTTACACAAATTTATTTTTATTATTTTTTTAAAAAAATAATTGCAAGGAGAAGCACATAAAAAGGAAGGGGGCATGGAGGTGGGGAAACTGACTTTAAAAAGAACCACAAACACACACCCTCACCTCCCTTGAGTGACATGAACAGCATCCAATAGGAAACGAGATAGATTTGATGTAGCAAACGGGGTGGAGAGCCAAGAGCTCCGTGGAGGGAACCTGCCATGCCTCCTCATTCCTGAGGCAATAAACCTCTCTTCCCTAGCTTTGTTAGCCTCTATGGGTTTTATTTATTTATTGCCAACCCCCTAGATAACAAAATAAGAAGACTTGTTCAACTGTCTTCAGTTGTTAACATAGACCACACTCTCTCCCTGTTGAACTCAGATACTTTATAACCAGCCCTGTTACCAAGGCAACCACATTCTGAGACACATTGTTCGGCTTGAACATAAGAATTGCTTTTATTGACACACTTTAAAACGGGTAACGAGTTTCAACTTATGAACTTTCCTCGTCAAGGCTAAACCCTTCATTCAGTGTCTCTGTTTCCTTTCAGGATCCCACCCTTATTTCACTCTTTAAGGACTTGTCTAGGGACCCAGCTGTTATCCATTCAGCCCCCTCTAGTTCATAACGAACAAAACTGTCATTTCTGCCCCCTCTATTTAAGCCTCTCCTCCACTGTTGTCGGTCTCTCATTGGTCCAGCCACTGGAGCTCGCTCACCCCCTCCTTTCTTAGGGCCTGTAAGCTCTGCCCCTTGCACGCTTGCATTCTCAACTAATGTTATACAATACCTACCTAACTTACCTACTGCTTCAGCTTAGCTGTCACAGAACATGGGCCAATCTGTGCAGAAACGTGTGACCGAGCAGCCCAAGGCAGACAAGGCCTGAGGATGACCAATATCGATCCCCGTCTGAACAGCATTGGTATGATCTCAATTCAAACTCAAGAATAGCATCCTGTGTTGGACTCATGTTCAGCTTGGTCTGCATCTACACAGGAAGGGCAGCTTCAGCCTCCATTCACCTATGCACCAGCCTCAGAATTGGCAAAATAATATAAAAGCCAATTCTTCTTCTACTACCATCACCAGGTATTGCAACATCGATTATTATGCCCATCATGGATTCATAAAGAAATAAAAAGTTAAAATAATGAAGTTAAAGCAACGGAGTTAAAATAAGGAGCGTGAGTTAAAATTTCAATAGCTGGTTTCTGATCTGTACAGTTAATGAGAGGAATTTGGCAGTTGCTGAGTTTATACATGATTTATGTTCTCTAGTAAAAGCTTTACTATATCACCACTAGGTCACTCTGGTTGGTGATTAATAACAGGTCAGGTAAATTTTGTCACATTGTGGGTACAGACAAGAGAAATACAAATGAATAATTCAGAAAAAGGCAACGATCTCCTATAAATGTCACCCAGCAACCAATAAGCAGAAAGACCACTGCCACTAAATTTGGATTTCCATATTGGTCCATCCATCCTTCTTTCTGTCCCTAAATTTATTTGTATGCCACCTTTCAAAAAGAAACTGACATAACCAAAAGAGTGATATACGAAAATGAAACTCAATGCTTCCTACGCAGACTGAGATGCCTAAAGCAAGAACCCTCTGTTTCACATCAACCTCTTGATTCTAACAAATCTTATATTTCAGACTGAAGAAGACTGGGGACTGGGCGAGAAGAGAAATGTGGGCAAGGAGTTTCCTCCAAGTCACTCCAGCTTTTGATATTCTCCATGAATGTGATTTATCACCATCTGAAGCCATCTTAGCTAACAGACATGCAAAGAGGTATGGTGGATCAGACCAATGGTCCATCTAGTCCATTTGGCTTTTGTCACAGCAGCCAGCCAGATTCTTCAGAGGAGTAGGACATTGTGCAATAGCTTTCAATAAGTTTTATTTTTTCAGAATCTGACATTCACAATCTCTTTTCCACAATTCATTGTAACTAGTAATGTTGACAGATCTGTACTCTATTGGTACATTTTCTGCTGCCTTCTTCTTCTGCTGCTGCAGAGGCAACTATCTGCAGACCTGACAGAAACTCACGAGAGGTGTGCTGTCTCCCAGGGGCCCGGATCAAAGATGTAACTGATAGCATATCGAGGCTATTCAGACCTACAGACTACTACCCATTATTACTCATACATGTGGGCACAAATGATACGGCAAAAAAGCACTTTGAAAACATCTACAGAGACTTTGAAGACCTTGGCAGAAAAGTAAAAGAACTGGGAGCACAAGTAGTCTTTTCATCTATCCTTCCGGTAGATGGTCACGATAAAAGTAGAAGGGATAGGATTCTTGAGGTGAACAAGTGGCTACGTCGGTGGTGCCGGCAGCAAGGATTTGGATTTCTGAACCATGGAGAAAACTACCTATATGACGGACTCCTTGCAAGAGATGGGTTGCACCTTACAGGGACAGGAAAGAATGTATTCGGGAAGCGCCTTGCTTCGGTTATTAGGAGAGCTTTAAACTAAAACAAAAGGGGAAGGGAAACAAAAAGTCAAGCAAAAATACTCAGTCAATCAAACCAGGCGATATTCTTACTCCCAGAAATAGTACCAATGAACAAACGCATAAATTTTGTAAGGAAAACAGAGGAGGCAAGCTCGCAATAGATAGCAATTACAAATTAAAATGCCTCTACACCAATGCCCAAAGCATGAGAAATAAAAAAGGGGAGCTGGAGATCCTGACCCAGGTAGATAAATATGATGTCATAGGTATTACGGAAACCTGGTGGGATAACACACATGAATGGAACACAAACATCGAAGGCTACAACTTGTTTCTGCGAAACAGACTTAACAAAAGAGGAGGGGGTGTTGCGCTGTATGTTAAAAAAGAAATTGTCTCCTCAGAGGTTCAAGTTTCAGAGAGTGGAAGCTCAGTAGAATCGGTATGGGTAAGAATTCAAGGAGAGAGCAACAGAAAGGATACCATTGTAGGAGTCTATTACAGGCCCCCTGGACAAACAGAAGATATGGATGACCTCTTCCTAGACCAGATGGCTAAACTTTCACGAAAGCATGACATAGTGATTATGGGAGACTTTAACTACCCAGACATTTGTTGGGAATCTTGCTCAGGAAAAAGTCACAAGTCTAATAAGTTCTTATCCTCTCTCGCTGACAATTTCATGTACCAAAAGGTGGTGGAGGAAACAAGAGGATTGGCTATCCTTGATCTAATTCTTACCAACAGAGAGGAAATGGTGGAGGATATCAGAGTTTCTGGGGCATTAGGAGGCAGCGATCATGTTATCCTTGAATTCTGGATAATAAGGGAAGGAAAGCATGAGAGGACTCAGACTTCAAAGTTGGACTTCAGAAGGGCGGATTTTGATGGACTCCGGAGGAGGTTAGGAGGGATCAAATGGTTAAATGTACTAAAGGATAGAAATGTCCAAGAAGGATGGGATATTTTGAGAAATGCAATATTAGAAGCGCAATCATTAACAATTCCTCAAAGAAGGAAGAATGGAAAACATCTAAAGAGACCAGGGTGGATAAACCTAGAACTTAAAAACTTGATAAAAAAGAAAAAAGAAATGTTTAAGAAATGGAAGGAGGGATACATATCTAAGGAGGAATATAATGAAATCAGTACAATCTGCAGGGCAAGTATCAGAAAAGCTAAAGCTAAAAATGAACTGAGGCTTGCAAGAGAGACTAAAAACAATAAAAAAGGGTTTTGGGGATATGTCAACAGCAAAAGAAAAGTCAAAGAGGTTTTGGGAAGTCTGCAGGGAGAGAATGGAGAAGTGATCAAAAGTGATCTTGAGAAGGCAGAGATTCTGAACTCCTATTTTGCATCTGTTTTGTCCAAGAGGGATAATGTACATGCAACAGTCCTTCACTGTACTGATGAAGGACTAGGAGAATCAAGACACAAAATCAACACTGAGAGAGTAAGGGAACGCTTAGCTAACTTAAACGAATTTAAGTCCCCGGGTCCAGATGGATTACATCCTAGGGTACTGAAGGAATTAGCAGAGGTAATTGCTGAACCACTTGCTGTAATCTTTGAGAAGTCATGGAGAACAGGAGAAGTCCCAGACGATTGGAGAAGGGCAAACGTTGTTCCTATCTTCAAAAAAGGGAAGAAGGTAGACCCAGGGAACTACAGGCCTGTTAGCCTGACTTCAATACCAGGAAAGATTCTCGAACAAATTATTAAACAACACATATGTCAGCATTTGGATAGGAATTCAATAATTAACAGTAGTCAACATGGGTTTGTATCAAAGAAGTCGTGTCAGACCAACTTGATTTCATTTTATGACAAAATCACTGAATGGGTTGATCAAGGAAATGCAGTAGACATAGTATTTCTTGATTTCAGCAAAGCATTTGACAAAGTATCTCATGCGATCCTCATTGAAAAATTGATCAAATATGGGTTTGACAAGGCAACTATAAGGTGGGTTCAAACTGGCTTAGTAATCGTACTCAAAGAGTGGCTTTAAATGGCTGCACATCCAAATGGAAGGAAGTGTCAAGTGGAGTACCACAAGGTTCTGTCCTGGGCCCAGTTATGTTTAATGTTTTTATAAACGATCTGGACGAGGGAGTTGAAGGGAGACTGATCAAATTTGCTGATGACACAAAGCTAGGGGGAATTGCAAACACCAGAGAAGAGAGAGAGAGGATTCAAAAAGATTTAGAGAAACTCGAACAATGGGCTGCAACTAATAAAATGGTATTTAACAAAGAAAAATGCAAGGTTCTGCACCTGGGCAAGAAAAATGAAAAAATCACATATACAATGGGAGAAATTCGGCTGAGCAGCAGCACATGTGAAAAAGACTTGGGTGTCCTGGTAGATCATCAACTGAACATGAGTCAACAGTGCGAGGCAGCTGCAAAAAAAGCAAACGCAATCCTGGGGTGTATTAGGAGAAGCATAGAGTCCACATCACGTGAAGTTATTATCCCCCTCTACTCTACCTTGGTCAGACCTCATCTGGAGTACTGTGTCCAGTTCTGGTCACCCCAGTTTAAAAAAGACGCTGACAAGCTGGAGCAGGTTCAAAGGAGAGCTACCAAGATGGTGAACGGTCTGCAAACCATGTCCTATGAGGAACGGCTTAAGGAACTAGGAATGTTTAGTCTAACAAAAAGAAGACTGAGAGGAGACATGATAGCTGTCTACAAATACCTCAAGGGTTGTCACAAGGCAGAGGGATCAGCCCTGTTCTCACTCTCTCAAGGAAGGACTAGAAACAATGGGGTGAAACTGCAGGGGAAAAGATTTAGTTTAGATGTTAGGAAAAAATTTCTAACAGTAAGAGTGATCAACCAGTGGAACAGGCTGCCACGGGAGGTGGTTGGTTCCCCTTCGATGGAGGTCTTCAAGCAGAGACTGGACAGCCATCTGTCTGAGATGGTTTAGGAGATCCTGCCTTGAGCAGGGGGTTGGACTCAATGACCCAGGAGGTCCCCTCCAACTCTACCATTCTATGATTCTATGATTCTATGAAATGTCCTGGCCTCAGAAAGTTATGTATTCTTCACTGTTGCTTGCCTATTGGAAGAATGGGATTGGGAAGGCAGATGTTCTAACCAAGAGGATACACTGACTTAGGGTGTTTTTCCACTGTCACTAGAAGTACCCATTAAGTACCCATTAATGGGTACAAAAATGCCATTACGTACCCATTAATGGGTACATAATGGGTACTTTTAGTGACAGTGGAAAAACACCCTTAGGCTGCCTCCAGACTTGCAGAATAAATCCGCAGTTAAAGCTAAAAGTGCAGCTTACCTGCTGCCCAACGACGACCAGCCATCCTGACTAAAAAGCAGCTCCTTGGGAGCTATGAGAGCTGGGTCTGTGCTCACGGTCACGTGGGCTGAGGCAGCCAATCAGATTTGAGTTGCCTTCCTGCTTGTCATTCATCTCACTATTCTGCCTAGACTGGCAGGAAGATTAGAATTTTTGTCTTACCAGCATTAAGGTAAGTGCGCAGTAGTGATCTGATAATGCGCTGCGACGATGATCCATGGATTGTCATGTGTAACACCTGGATCAAGTCTGGACGCAGTCTCAATTGGTTTGAGAGGACCAAATGGAAGCTTTCAATGCTGTTTCTGCTGCTTTCTCTTCCATGCCGCACAGTGTTACCAGACGTTCTCATGTGTGGTAGGGGGAAAAGCTCACCAGAATGTCTGTACTGTGTTGAGACCTTATGTATATGGTTTAAATAACAAAAGTGCAGTTTCTTTGGTGCTTAGAAACATAAGGCAACAAGGGTCTTGATAGAAAAAAAAATGTTTTTTTAAATAATAATCAGTATTAAAAAAAGTCAAATTGAAAGGAGCACTGCACAGAGTGCCAAAGATAAGCAAAGGAGATTTGCAGTGGGGGGCAGGCATAAGGCTCTAGCCTGGTAGAAAGAAAGAAAGAAAGAAAGAAAGAAAGAAAGAAAGAAAGAAAGAAAGAAAGAAAGAAAGAAAGAAAAAGAAAGAAAGAAAGAAAGAAAGAAAGAAAGAAAGAAAGAAAGAAAGAAAGAAAGAAAGAAAGAGAATAGCCTATTCTAAAAGGATACCCTATGCTGTAATGCAACTGGTTTTCTCACCCAAATGGATATCTTCAGAGCACATGGCAGTAGGAACTTGAAGACTATGCAGGTTGTCTTTAGAATGCAGCGAAGATCCAGATGCAGCTGGGAAAAACAGAAACAGTCTCTCTCTCTCTCTCTCTCTCTTTCAGGCAGAAGAGGCTTTGTCCAGGATCAGAGGTCAAAGCCACCCAGCCGGCCAAAAATTGCAAATCCTGAGCAGGGCAGGATTGCCAGCGTTTCAACTTGTGATTTTCAGCAGGAAGGAGGCAGCATGGAAGTGTCAGACAAAGACCGCTTAAACGCAGGCTGAAAGAGCTGGTTTTATACTCTGGGCTGACCAATCAGATCCAGAGTGGGAATTTCTGAATTCCAGCAGGGGCAAAACCAAATTTCTAAGGAGGTCCCAACGTTTGATAAGTCAGAGTTTTTCTTTACAATAGTGGCCACTTGAGATAACCGGATGTTTCCAGCTGCCGCACCTTAAGCAAAAGGCTTTATCTTTGGCAAGCAAAGATGCTTAGGTGTTAAAGATTTCAGATTTTAGTCAACAAGAGCTACTGGTTTCCCATTGAGGTGTTATTGGTAATCAGATCTGCCTTGTAAACCAGAGGAGTGGTTAAGAAGAAATCCATTTGTTTGTCTTATTTCCAGGAAATTCCAAATTCTTGAAAGCATTCCTTATAAAATATATTGGGCCTGACACAGAGTTTGTAATATTATCACCAAACCTGGCACATCCAGCCAAAATGACAATTTGTACTTATATAGTTGCCCATGCCTGGCAGTGTCTTATGCCTGGGCGTGACATACCTGAAAGACAAAAGAGGGTTTTGGAGGGTTTATAGGATTATAACAGTTCTATTCCACAAACTGAACACTTTTTTCACTACTGAAACTCTAGGAAAATATCTTTGATATTGTGCCATACTGTCATGTACTGACTCTGGATATTTAGGCCCTAGTTACTCACAAGCCTCACCTCCCAGTTCAAAATGAATTCTGGCTGAAATCTGCATGAGTTTAGATTAGGAGAGGTGCAGAAACAGATAAAGCATGTCTAGTGCATTTGTGCCCCCCCCCCCAAACACCAAATGAAGTACTGTTGGGCCGAATCCCCACGGCAAGCTTATTTCAGATTCAATACGGTTTCAATCCTCGGAGTCCTCACATCAGTTTGGCTTAACATGCTTTCCATGTGTTAAATCGCCCCAAACCGCTGTAAACGTTATCCCAGATTTCAACAGGTCTCACTCCAGATCGTGTGCTTGATACGTGTTTCATTTTTTACTGTGGGGACCATCTGTATTCTCGTCGCCCAACCAGAACCCAGCGCGGGGGGATCCGAGGGAGACAGTGTCTCAAACACGCCCGCCAAGCCAGCAAACGGGGCCCTGATTGGCCCCCGCTACGCCACCCTGAGCGTTCTAGGTGCCCCCCAGCAGCGCCTCCCTCACTCTCTCAGTCGACCACCATCACCACCACAACAACAACGGCAACAGCAGCGGCGCCTGCAGCTCCTCCGGCCACTCTGAAGGGACCAAAACCCAGCCGCAGCCCTGGTCGTTTCCCCAACAGACGGAGAGCGCATACGAGAGGCAGCGGCAGTGGCAGCGCCTTTCAGGAATCCTCCCCACCAACAAGCGAGACTGTTTCCCCACACACGGCCACCCTGTCTCTCCCACCCACCCACCCCGGTTCCAGGAGCAGCGCAGAAAACGACAGCAGACAGAGGAAGCGCAGAGGAGCCAACTGGTCAGCACAACCTGTCTATTACCAGCAGCTCTCCATTACTGTTTCCCTTTTTCTTTTCTATTCCTGGATAGTTTAACATTAAAAAAAAAACCCTCAAGCATTTCCTTTTACAGTGTACTGTCTCCCGAAAGTATTTGGTGATGAAATAACCAAAACATTTCTCCAACAAGCCTCTATAGGTGACAGAAGACTGAAAACAATGCTTACTTCAGGACTATTTTGCTGCCAAGAAGTCAAGTGTGCTCCTGTGGAACCCAGCAAACGCATCGACACCCACACAGTGGAAGGGTTGGAGTCCCGATGGCACTATAACTAATGGGTGTCCTCTACATAGAGAAAAGCTGAAGTAATTCCCCTGGAATATCCACATCCAGTCTCTACAAATCCAGAGTATGAGTACACGTGCACTCTCACAAATGTGGAGGGAAGCATTATACTTTGAAGGCTGGAAAATGCGTTATACAGAAAAAGTGAAAGTGAGGGGAAATGATGCACATTGGGCACACGATCTCACATTTTGGTGTGATCTCTATGTAGCTGATTCTGTGGGCAGCTTCCTCCTTAGAAATATTTGAACTCAAGCATCCTCTGAAGTAGATGGGAGGAAGCGTGAGATAATAATACTCTCTATGCTCACTACATATGAGTCAGCTGGGATAGCCAGAGACGAACATGGGACTTTCCCTTTCTTCATCCCGCATCTTCCTGAGACTCCCACATGTTCCTAGTAAACACTGAGCTTGTGTGGAGGAAAGGTCTGTTCCCTGCCATAGCTAGTTTTCAGAAATGACTGCCGCTCTATTATTTATGAATAAGTGTTTATAAATTCAGGATTTATGTAAGATGTTTATGGAACCTGTGGTTGGTCAGGTGTTTGCTGAACAGACCACAGCACAGCAGCAAAAAAAATACCTGCTTTGATTTTAATGGAAGTGAATGAATCAAAGTTAGAAGTTAAAGCAAATTCAAATAAAGACATCCATAAATGATGAGGTTCTTTGGCCGGAAGCAAGTGTGATTGGTAGTGACTTTCAGGTATCATATAATAAAGATATAATCTATCAGGCTCATCCTCAAATATCCGGCAGATTACTAATGGCAGATATGAACTACCTCTGAACAAGCTGGAAAAAAAGGTTACTTTTTTTTTCATCCCTCTCTGATGTATGACTAACCCCAGGTATGTGTGGTCAGGTGAAGTTGTAACAATATTTGGAGACCTGGGAAGGAACTGGATGTTCCTTGTTATTCCATGATTCGTTTTCACAATGCCTGTTTTTTTCAGAGAGATACTGAGGTTGCTGTTTTTAAAAAGAGACAGCATTTTTTTAAAACTTAAAATTCTTCCAATGTTCCCAACCGCACATGCCACTGTGGGAAAGATATGGGTAACTTTTTCTCTTCTGGGCAGAGAAAGACAAAAACAGTCAATAAAAAGATGGCACAAAATATAGGAATTAAGAATTCATTGGTTTCCAAAGTTCCCTCTAAGGGACATAATTGCACATACACTAGTCAAGGATGAGGTTGAGTCTTGAGCCATCCATGGGACAGTCCAACAGAAGCTATGGTCAGGAATGGTGGCCAGTCTTTGCACTGTGAGTGCTGGACCTGTCCCAAACTGAACTGGCATGAGCCCTGAAGCCAGGGAAGTGTGAATGCTCCTATCTGGGAGTGTTTGCCTCATTGCAGCAATGGCCATGTGCCCCAGGCCATTGCTACAGCAACCGGGCAACGTGGCATGTTGATTGCAGTGGTAGCCACAGTTGCAGCATCCCAACCCACGGAGCCTTTGCAAGGAACTAAGGTGAAGGCTGCATAGAGGACTGTACTAGGAATGCTATAGATGGTCTTACTGAAGATGCAGATGGCAGGGCACTCTTGG
Organism: Aspidoscelis tigris stejnegeri; assembly: GCA_023333525.1. Lineage (NCBI taxonomy): Eukaryota > Metazoa > Chordata > Lepidosauria > Squamata > Teiidae > Aspidoscelis > Aspidoscelis tigris. The sequence goes on from JALMGA010000004.1 coordinate 17,599,005, forward strand.
AGCCACTCTGGGATGGAAACAGTTCTGTGGTGTGTAAATGCACATAGGTTGCAACACGTGCAACCATCCCAGTGGACCAAGTGTGAAAATTCCCTGTGAATGAAAGTTAGGCTGCACTTAGGCTGGGACTAGAAGAGTTAGGTCATGACTGGAAGCATAATGCAAATGGCCAGGACACACAAGATATCTCAACAGTAATATAACATGCAAAAGAGTAGCAAGATGAAAGGTGATCAGCAAGCCTTTCCCATGTCAAAGATGTATATGGGTTGAGTACTGTACTCCAGTTTGGTCTAGTGGCTAAGGAGCTGGACTCTTATCTGGGAATACTGGGTTTGGTTCCGCACTCTCCTACAAAGCCAGCTGGGTGACCTTGGGCTAGTCACAGCTGTCTTCTGAGCTCTCACAGCCCCACAGGGTGTTCTGTTGTGGGGAGAAGAATAGAAAGCTTTGTCAGCCACTTACAGTCCCCTTAAATGGGTGAGAAAAGCAGGGTAGAAAAGCCTACTCTTCTTCTTCTTTCTTCTTCTTCCAGGAGTTCTGGATCAGAAGAGTAGTCTATTTGGAATGCAATGCACTTGTTTTTACATATGTGCTTTTCCACCTACATGCATTTCTGAAACACATGCAAAACCATAGAATGTGTTGTGGGAACAAGAGATACAGTAGCACACCTGCTCGCCAAGCAGTTCTAGTCACAACTCCATCTCCTTACCATCCATGTTCAGACATTTCCTGCCGATAGATCATTGTATTTCTGACAACAGGGTCCTTTCCGCACTTGGCTCCATAGATTTCTTTCAGTGCTCTCCCAGACCAAACATCTGCACTAGAAGGGTGTGTTTCCAACTGAGAAACAGCCCCTTCTGTGCAGGAGCACACTGGAAGCAAACTACATGTGAAACATGATTTTGTGCTCCACGTGTGCACTTACCGCATCCAGCCATGTCCTGCAGTGTCCTCTGGTGAGCCCATCTGCACCTCTGTGGTGCACAGAGGAGTGCAAGTGCACTGATGTATCATGTGGCATACCGGCATCAGCGCATGTGCCTGTCACCATTGTCATGGCATCCAGAGAGAAGATGGCAGCACCCAGACCACATAGTCTGCAGATGTGCACTAGAATGCTAGTGCACATGGGGGCAAATTCACTGCAAAATCCTGTTAAAATCTGAATATTAATTAATGGGAACACCACCATGGCAATCTCCTCCACTGCCACCCACCATTTACCTTCCCCCTGCTCCTTTCCTCCGCCAGTCACCCTCTCACGGTGTTCCCCTCCGCCCCTTTCCTCTGACTGTCACCTTCTTCCACCACTCCCCCTCGCCCCTTTCCTTCATCTGTTGGAGAACAGTGGGGAAGGCAAGCAGTGGGATGATGACGAAAGATGGAGGAACAGGGCAGGGGGCGAAACAGCACCCCAGTGCCATTGGGACAGCTGCAAGGAGCCCTTGGCATGGGTCAAAAAAAGTCCTGGTTAAAACCCAGCCTTTTTTGACCAGTTGAAACATAGCCTGAGTCATTGCAATGTTGTGTTTTACACTTCTAATGTTTTTTTAAATTGTTTTGATACATTGCTTTCACCACATCTTTAGATTGTTCCTTATCATCAAAATATTATAAATGATTTTAAAACTAACCTCCTTATTGCAGTCAGTTCCAGGCTATTAATGCAATTAATTTGTTTATGGTATCAGTCCAGGGCAATTGTGGTGGACATGTTTAGGAAACTTTCTTTTTCAAACTACTGCACCCATGATCTTTAACAAAAGTGGTAAAGTGCATCATGGGAGTTGTAGTCTAGAAAAAGGAAATTCCAAGCTCTGAATCAGGAATTATAATTTCAATCATCTATCAGAAAGTGGTTTTTTAAGCTTTATCTCTATATTTTTTTAAAAAAAAATGCAATTAATTTGGAATAAAAGGATGCAAGTAACTTAAAGTACACATTTCATCTCAAAAGACTGTTACATTTGTTTCACCCTTTGATGAAAAGAGTTTTGATACTAATAATTAAATGCACTGGTAAGTGAATAAAGAGTTTCACCTTTAGTTTCAGTTTGTGGGTCTGTAAGCTTGTTAGACATGAGTATAAGCTGCTCTTGCAATATTATGATCAGGATGAACATGAATTAACTTTATATCAATCATATAAAACACATAAAAATGTTTTGCACAGTATAAACCTTTGGAACAGATCACGACGTATCAGGATCGAACTTTGTAATTACAAAGGGCAAAACCTCATTCACTTGGGACCTCCTTCATGCAGGAAAAGGAAGGTCCTGACAGGCAGCTCCTAAAGGCTCAGTAACATGTTTTTGTGCTTTCGTTTCTATAACAGCCAAGGCAGCAAATAACCCATCCCAGTTGCTCTGAAGGTGAGCCTCTGCTGAACTCCCCCTTTTCCCCATAAAAGGAGTGGGCCATAACACAGACAGTAATTAGTTAACCCATCACAGTGGCCAAATTCTGCCACTCCCTTTTTTCCAGCTTGTGGTTAAATAGTGCTGAAAGAGGTGGCATGAAATCATCCACAGGTTCCTTTTTATATATAAAAAAAAGTCAAAAAGAAATTGATTGTGGGCAGGGAGTGAGTATTCAAAACTGAGCCAAGGTTTCCTGTTGCATGAGCTGCGGAGAGATATATAAAGGAGCTCTTAAGGTGCCCGGGCAGTGCTTCCAAGCCGCTAAGACGCAGGACGACCTTCCTAACTGCTTGATTGCCTTCCCAGCTCCCTGAGGGTTTTAAAGAGACCACAATGAACATGTTCCTGTTCTGCACGCTTGTGGTAAGTCCTCGCCCAAAGGCAGACGGTCGATCTGAAATTAACATGATCAGAACGTTGATACTGTTTTTCTGTTCTCGACCGACTGAGTTTGCCTTTCTGGGTCTTTAGGAAGTTCACTTGCTTGCAGTCTTAGGGCAATATAGGAGCAAAGTTTTGAGAAGCCGTTTGATAAGCATGGCTTCTGATGGAAAGGAATTCAGTCTCTTCCAGGTATAGACATCATGGTTCTTAATTTCATTACAAGATACTATGACGGTTTTGTCTAGAAGTTAAGGAGCCAGACTCTTATCTGGGAATATCAGGTCTGATTCCGCGCTCCTCCATGAAGCCAGCTGGGTGACCTTGGGCTAACTGCAGCTCTCTTCCCAGCTCTCGCAGCCCCACCTACCTCACAGGGTGTCTGGTGTGGGGAGAAGAATAGAAAGCTTTGTCAGCTGCTTTGAGTTCCCTTGAATGAGTGAGAAAAGTGGGGTAGAAAAGCCAACTCTTCTTCTTCTTCTTCTTCTAAGATCAGGATTTATCAGAGCAACATGAAAGGAGTAGGACATAGAGAGATCAAGATATATTTGTAGGACTGGGATGAATTACAAATGTCTAACTTGTATTTGGATATATGTATGAGCAGATGGAGTTGTCTCACATCAGATCAATCCATCTGCCTCAAACACTGACGGACAGAAATTCAATCATAGCCTTGTTCATTTTAAAGGTGAGAAGAAATTTGTGTAGAGTTGTTTGTAGAAGACGCAAATTTACAAAATTCATTTTTTAAAAAACAAAATGCAAGCGTCTTTAAGAAAGCTGCATTTCTCTGAATTTTGTGATGACGTTCTCTTCTAAAAATAAGCTCATGGGGCATATTTCATGGAGCAGTGCTCACAGAAATATTGTATTTATAAAAATAACAGTCACAATTCATCATATCAGAGGAAATTGCTTGCAGAAAGGTATGTATTAGGTCACATTGTAGACAGAGCTGTATGTCAGTGCTAGTAGAAAAAAAATTATTAACGCATAACTGGAACAAACTAACCTTTAACTGGTAGCAGGGAAAAGTTAATGAGAAGTGAAAATTGATAGATGTGCTGATCTCAAGTTCTTTGAAACATAAATATTACTATCCTGAACTTTGTGCATTTTAGTGCTCAGATAGGATAGTTTCACTGCTGCATGTAGAGAGTTCCCTATAATGTTCAGTGAAATCTAGAAATCATTGCCCACTGCAAAGTCACCAGATTAAAATGTGTACAATTTCTTCTCACTCTTTTTTTTTTTGCCCTCTTTGTTCACTGTTATTTATTTCCCATCACTTTTTCTGCCCCATCTGGGGCAATCCACTTATTTTTTATGCCCCATCAGGGAAGAAGACAAGCAAAGACATTGTGACAATGATCAGTGAATTAGCAGAAAGGAATTCTTTACCTTGTGACTAATATACTCAAATAGTCTTTGACATTGCCTAAAAACTGTTTGTCATATTGCATCTTATAAAAAGAGGAGCAAAAAGGCTGAACAGGTTGCTGTGAAAACCTCCTTTATATCAATCAACCTTGTTTCATTGAACATTTGTGTATTTGATGCGTTAGCAATGTCATTCAATTAGAAAATGTATTGGGGGGAAAAAAAGAATTTTCTCTTGAAAATCCACATATGGAATCTTAGTATGACTAAAGCTAAAAATACTTTGGTGGACCCGTTACTAGCGTAATACTTACCGTAAATATGCATTTAAACAGCTAAATTATAAGTGATTCATGTCGGTTCTTTAAAATATATCCACATACAAATTTTCATGGCTTGGAATCACTTCCTCTCTTTTGGAAGCATGGCTCTCATCAGCAGTGAATCTAGGCTGCCTTCAAATATTCCACTAACAACAAAAATAAAGGCCAAAAGTGCCTTGCAGATGGTGGCACGTAGTCTTTCTGTCCTCACCCCACCTCTAATCCACATTTTCTAGCCTAGAAGGGGGAGGGGCAAAGATGGGAATGGGACCTGTAGTCCCACCTTGGAACCTTCTCTGAGCTGCGTCAGCTTAAGAATAATGTGAAGTGCCACCCAAAAATGAGAGTTTTCTCAAAAACGATTGTCATATGTATACTGAATGATTTATTGTTTGTTTATATTTCTATCCTAATAAAAGTATAATAAAAGCAGATGGAAAATCATGATTAAAACAGCAACAGTGCTTACATGAGGAGGAGATACTGTTCCCTTGGCCATAGTCTAGGGTAAAGAGGTGAACCTTCACCCATCACCTGAGTACATCCTGAAGGGGAGATTATTTTACGGTTTGGGGGCTGCGACCGAAAATGGCCTCCCTCATTCAGTTGTATCACCTCCTCGGAGTCATATTATCATCAGCAGCCATAGCTGGACTTAGAGGTACTCTCCAAATTTAAATCTCCAGGTAGCCATGAAGCTCACATACATTTCTCTGCCTTACATACCTCACCCGGTGGTTGTAAGAACAGAATAGTGATGGTTGGGATCATTCTGAATGCCACTCAGAACTCCTTGGAGAAATGTAGAATAAAATGCCATCAACTGATTAGGCAATATACACCAGGAACCCATTACGGTTCATAAACAAGAATGAATACCTCTGAGTATGTGCTGATGTGGACGGTGGGAAAGTTTCTTGTAAAAGATCAGATCATTTGTTCATTGATTATCAACAGTTCTTCAAGTTTGAGGACTGAACCATTTGCATGTAAAAGATGGCCTTTTCTTTTCTAATTTTCAAATGTGTTATCAGCTTCCCTTCTTTCATGTGCAATAGTAACAGCACCTGGAAGGCAGCTCAGAGGTGAATTTGCCAGATTCAAGCAAAATCTGCTGCTAACATAACAGGAGCTCTGTTGGATCAGGCCACAGTCCATCTAGCCCAGCATTCTGTATCATACAGTGGCCCACCAGTGGCTTCTGGGCATCTCAAGCAGAAGGCAAAGGCAAAACCTTCACCTGCTCTTAGTTCTCTGCAAATGGCCTTTAGAGGCATCTTGCCTGTTACTTCATCCCAGAGGCAGAATCTTGCTGTTCATTCTCATAGCCATTGATACACCTGTCCTCCATGAATTCCAGAGACAAATGGCCTTCTGGGTGAAAAAAATTCCTTTTGTTGGTCCTAACTCTCTTGCTCATCACTTCATAGAGTGCCTCCTCATCCTTGTGTTCTCTGTCCAGATTTCCTACACCATGCATGACTTTATTTATACTTCTACCAGGTCACCTTTTAAATGTCATATTTCAACCAAAGAGGACTAGCTGTTCTATCAGATGTTCCATCCTGATTTCCTGAGGAAGGTGTTCCAGCCCTTTGAGCATTCTGGTTGCCCTTTTCTGCACTTTTTCCAGTTTCACGGTATCCTTCCTGAGGGGTGGTGGCTAGAATTGTACCCAATATTCCAAACATTGCCTCAGCGTAGATTTATAAAGAGGCACAATGATGCTTGCCAACTTGTTTTCTATTCCAGCTGAGCTTTCTAGCTTGCTTGGCAATAAAAGTGGAAAATGTGCTGTTTGCACACATCCCTTGTCTGCAGTAGTTTAAAAGTCAAAGCCCTGCCTGCAACTGTTCTGGAAGGCACAGGAAGTGGCCACAGAGACTGGTCATTTTCTGAGCCTTCTGAAACAGGGACATTGTGTCCAGAAACCTCAAAGTGTTTTTAAGTACATCCACACAGTTGTGGTGGCAGAGCAAAGGGAGATCCTGCCAGAGTGCTTGCTCCCACTCTGCCTGGAAATCACTGACAGCCATTCTTCCCTTCCCTTCCCTTTGATGTAGAACTTTGGGTGAAGCAATGGGTGGCCATTTGTGTAGATGTGAGCTCTCAGTGCCCTTTGAGAATGTCCACAGTGCCATTTCAGCACCGTGTACATCCTGCCTGGGTGTGTGTGACCATCCCACCTCTAATGCATAGTAAACGCTAGAAAATGCATGTCCAAAGTTCCTTTTCTGGCCTTTAATGTGCATTGGAGGTGGTATGGTCTTCTACAGTTAAGTCCTGTCAGCTGTAATCGCCCAACGTTAACTAGCCCTTGCACTTGTGAATGCTGGTAACTACAGCCCATGTCCCGCGTGATTGGTCACTCGCCTGTGACAGATCCTGGGCCCAGTCCTATTCAGGGTGCTGCCATTTTGGTTGCAGCACCCTCCCCAACTGCGCATGCATCAGTGCTATTGCCATGACGCTGTCGTTTTGTGCATGAGCAGCTACGTCTATGGCCATCCCAGGTGCCAGCATGCTTGCGTGGCACCTCAGATGAACCTGGAGCACTGGAAGAGGTGCAGATGCTTACCACTGGATGCTGAGTAAGACTTAGTAAAGATGTGGAGCACAATTTTGTGCTTCACACCTAGTGAATAATTAGAAGAAGGAGGAGGAGGAGGAGAAGGAGAAGAAGGAGAAGGAGGAGGAGGAGGAGGAGAAAAAGGAGGAGGAGGAGGAGGAGAGTTGGCTTTTCTACCCCGCTTTTCTCACCCATTTAAGGGGACTCAAAGTGGCTGGCAAAGCTTTCTATTCTCCCCACAACAGAACACCCTGTGAGGTAGGTGGGGCTGTGAGAGCTCAGAAGACAGCTGTGACTAGCCCAAGGTCACCCAACTGGCTTTCATGGGAGAGGGCAGAATCGAACCCGGTATTCCCAGATAAGAATCTGGTTCCCTAGGGAACTTCTGGGCAGGCAGGGGGCACTTGGAATCTGTAGCAGCCTCCTCCAAGTGCAGATGCCCTTACCCAGAAGTCCCCTAATTACCCACTACCTGCCTAAGTGCGAAAAGGCCTCACATTGCTGCATTTCTAGCCCAGTTGGCCAAAAAAAAAAAGTACCTCTACATTTGTTTTGTGCACTTTTTTGTTTTGCTAATGTGCGCATTTTTGCTAGTCATCTTCTTCCTTACTGCAATGCATTTTTGCAGATTATTTTACATAGGGACTCTCCAAATGGCACAGGAAAAAACTGTTCTTTCTTTTTTATGTTAAGCTGGTATTTCCCCGTAGCAGTACAGAAGAGGCATCCAGATCAGGAGAGGAAAAGACAGGGCTTTTTATTTTTCTCTGTCCTGCCATGATTTCCAGATGACCAATCTGGTGCCGTGCCAACTCAGGCCATGACAAACACAGCTTCTGCTGGTGCAGCCATGACAAAAAAGGCCAGAATTTTTTAAAAAATGTGGAAATTGTCACACTTTCTTAAGCCAGTTTTTTGGAAGGATGCAGCAGCAAAGACTTTCACGTCCATAGAGCTGGATGCTAAATGGTTTGGTGTTTTTGTTTTTATTCGGGCATACGTTAAAATGCAGGATAATGAACCGAAAAATTTGAATGACATATATAATTTAGTTTGCATATTATTAAGGAACTTCATGCAGAAGGGAGACTCCCAATAGACTTGCTGGTCCTGTCTACCAGCAAGTGTGGAATTCCCCTATAACTTTGGAGATAGAGTAGAATTCATGCCAATGACATAATATCATTGGGATGAAACTGCTCAAGTACAAAAGATTTTTTTTCTGAGTATGTATAGTAGTAAGCTGGTGCTGGTTTACACATTTTATGGATGACAGAGTTGAAACAGTTATGATACTACAGTCTAACTCAGAGATTAAAGTGTTCTGTTGGATCTGTAGGATCTAGGGAGCGGGCACTCAGTTCTGAGCTGCACAGTGGCAGTTCCTGCTGTTACAAGGCTAGTGTTCTTCCAAGCAAGAGCTCCAGCTCTTTGAGTAGGAAATATGCTTTTCATGTGTACACACAGTGTTCCAGGCCATGCAGGGGCCGATTTGCACTTTGGCCTCTAGTCAACAATTAGGCAACATCCGGGGAAGGGTATCTACATCTATAAGAGGCTGTTACAGCGTCCTGCCTTCCCAGAAGTTGCCTAATTGTTGATTTAGGTGTGGAGCATGAAATCGTGCTCTACAACCTTCCTCTAAAGTTTAGCTGATGTGTCCGACCATGGAGCATTCGTTTTTCTGGTGGATGAGGAGGTCAACAGAGCATGTGAGGCTTAGGCTGTTTGTAAGTCAATGTTGGGTGATTGAATTCCTTTTCCATCCAGTGGATGGGAAGGGAAGTGTAAAAAAACCAGAGGTGTCAAAACCAGGGGACTTTGATTCCCTGGCATTACTGACCCTTTCTGCACTTATATCCAAATCAGTGGGTCCAGAGTATCCAGGCCCACTGATCCAGATCACGGGGAGGCATGGGCAGGATCACTACCATCTGCACTGAAGGTACTGATCTATACCAAGCCACACCTCAACTGTGAAGCTTGTGCAAGTTTCACAGCCACCGTGCCTAAAGCCTCAAGGCATGAAAGTTCCTAGCTTCAGGACCTGGGGGATGGAACAGGCTATTCCATTGTGGACACCCTTGTTCTAGGTGCCAACAGGGAGCACTTAACTAGAGCAAGGAAAGGCAAGGTACATGCTCACCTTGCTTCTGGCTGTCCTTCCTGGCATTTTGGAGCCTGGAGGAGATGGGTTCATCTCGGCCATGCTGGACCATGGTTGACATCATGCCATGCCCACTGCAAATTTAAGGCCTGCTATGGCCTTTCCTAGTCTGGCACAAGCCTCTATGTGATAGATAATTTAAAGAATTGTTTAGAGTAGGGATGTGCAAGAATATTTGAAATATTTATTACTCGATTGAAGTCTGCCGAATTCGGACGTTCAAATTCAAATCAAATGTCCAGACATTCATTTTTTAATATTCAAATGAAAATGAATATTTTGAATCATTCATAAGAATCATTCAGACATTATGGTTACAGATGCATGACATATCCATATGCATCCGTACGGATATGTATGGGATGAAAACAGGATGCATACAGGATAAAAATGGGATGCGTATGGATACATACGAATGTTGTTGACATTAGTAACATCAAATACATATTGAATATTTGTACGAATAGATACGAATATATTCTAATTGGTTCAAATTTTAATACATAAGTTTTTTCTCTATTCGTATGAATTCAGACAATCAGATATTCTATTTGAACTGAATCGAATGTCAAAAATTACATTTGTGCACACCCCTAGTTTAGAGGTTTGGCAGCAAGGATTAGGGGAATTCCTCTCCAGGTCCAAGAAAACCAGAACAGGCAGCTAGGAGCAAGGCGTGGCAAGGTAAATTGCTCAGTTTGCTCTACACTGTATTTGTTTGGGGTTTCACCTAACAAACCCAGCCCCCGCATAAGAGGACTCGCCCATTCAAAGTGGTATTTTGCACATACCTGCTTGAAAGTTATTCCCCAGTCAAGTTTTTTGAGTTGCTTGTTCTTTTGTTTTATTTAAAAAACTCTGTTGATGTGACCATCTGTTTTATTTGAATTGTAAATTAATAGATGCTATAGTCTCTAAAGTTCAAGAATGGGTTGTTTTTTGACAGATGCATACTCCTAATTTCCCTTTCCAAGGAACAGAATTAATTTTAATTGATCTTTTCGTTTTATTTAAAACCAGTTCTAATACACATGGGAAAAAATGTTTGAAAGAAATATCAATTTTTGGACAATCCTCCTTTCTGCCCTTGCCGTGCTTAGATCCCAATGAGTGAATCCGGATTAACCGGACCCACTGATCCAGATCTCGTGGAAGCTTGGGCTGGATCTCTGCCATCTGCACTGGTGGCACTCATGTGTTCCAACTCTCCCTGAGGCTGCAAAGCTTGCATGAGCTTCATGGCCATCCCTCTTGGTGCTTGGTGGGGTTCACTGTTGTGGAACAGCAGCCCCAGTAGTTCCAGATCACAGAAGCATTCTGTCTGCACACCTCTGTGATCCAGATCAAGGCCCTTGGTTCAGTGGCAGACCTGATCAACCCAATTAATTAAGGGGCTCCTTATTCCAGATCTGTGTCTCTCTCATGCAGAATGGACCAGCATGAGATGTGGGTCTTTGCGGCCTAGAAATGTTCTACACAGACTCATGATACAGGGGTGATTTTGCACTTCCCTTCCTGTCTGCTGGATGGGAAAGGAGCATAATTAACCAACATTGACTAGCGCTCACACTTGGAGTGCTAGACAACTTTGGCCGTCCATGTCCCCCCCCCTCCACGATTGAATAGTTACCTGATTCAGTCCCAGGGTCTGTCCTCCTCTGGGTGTTGCCGTTTTGGCTATGGCACCTTCTGTGGCTGTGCTTGCTTCAGCGCCATCACCATGAAGATACTGACACTTTGTGCACCTGCAGTCACGTCTATGGTTGTCTGAGTGCCTGTGCTCTTGGGCGGCACCTCAGACGATCCTGGGACACCAGAAGAGGTATGGATGGTTGTGCTGCTGGTATGTTTCTGGTAAACATTGGTTAAGGTGTGGAGCATGAACCATTAGTGAACTTCTGGGAAGGCAGGGCACCCTTGGAGGCTGTAACAGCCTCCTCAGAATGCAGATGCTCTTCACCAGATGGTCATTAATTCTTGACTAGAGGACAAAGTGCAAAAAGCCCCCAGATCAGGGTCTGCCCAGAAAGGCCCAGAGAACTTTAGCCACAGTAGCTTATTTATATATAAACATCCATAAAAGCTTGGTTTAAGGGCAGTGACAATGCTCATACGTCACATAGAGAAGCAAATGCCAGAACTTGGAGATCTCACTTTGGGTCCCATCCAGACTTTCTGTGGTTTTCAAAGGAAAACTAGACTTCAGAATGTGTTTGGAATGCAAAACAGAGGTTGCTTTATCTCCTTCTTTCAGTAAATCCAAACATTCTTCTGTGGTCTATGAAAAACCCCAAAGCCAAGATGGATAATAATATTTCTGTATGCAGAAAAACTAGTTGCTTTAAAAATAAAATTAAAAAAAAGCTGTGATTGAAGGAAAAAAATGCTAGAAAGAATTTGGGCTGGATTTGTCCAACCAATTCATATTTACTTCACAGGGAAAGTTGAGTAAATGGCATTTCACTTTCCTTTGGCAAACAGTGTGAAAGGTGCATCCAAGTTTTGACAGAAATTAATATAATGAAGTTTCCTCTGAAAATCCCCTTTGGGCACAAAAGAAAAGGCATTACAAAGCTCCTCTTGATCCTGGGATGCTTTTGAAAAGCATCTAAACTATGTAGATATTTCCATTAAATCAAAACAACAAACAAATGCTTTGCATTGCAAGCAAAATAGCAGTGGGGAATGATAATAAGGAAGATAATTGAAGGCCATGCAAGGAATTATATGTAGGAACTGTACAATAATAGACATGTCTGTAGCCCAGTGAAAGAGCATCTGCCTTGCATATTGAGGGTTCCGGGTTCTTGTCATGGAAGGCAATGACAAATTACTTTCTTAGCCCTGCAGATGTGTAGTCACCGGAAACTGAGCTTGACCTGAGGCCAATTCACATTTGGCCCCCATAGTTGACAACAGGTTAACATCTGGGCAGATGCATCTGCACTTGCAGGAGGCGGTTACAGCCTAGAAATGCCTCCTGCCTTACCAGATGTTAGCCTATCATCAACTAGCAGTGGTGCACAAAATCATGCACCACACACAACCCAATCTTATCTGAAAGCTTACCTGTTGCATCCAGCTCGCAACAATTTGCACCATTTCCGGTGCGAGGGGTCATCTGAGGTGCCAGTCCGTGGGCTTCAGATGCAAGATGGCAGTGCCCTGCCAGCAACTGGACGTGCGCCCAGACACAGGTAAGTCTCCGGGCCCATGGGGCTTACTGCAATGTGTAGTAGCATTCCCAAGTGTGAAAGCTAGTACTCATTGGTCTGTCACACACTTTTTCCACCAGTGGACGGGAAGTCACGTGCAAAAGCAGCCCTGATTCACTTACTTGCCACTTCATCTGTCCCAAACATAAAATGAATTAATCATTACCTTAGGTCTATTCTCGCAAATGTGTCAGAGTGCTGCAGAAAACGGTTGTTAAAATTGAGTTGTGCTGTTCTTCTTTTTCAATTAGTTCTTGGGCATCTCTGTGAAGTGGACAGTGCAGGAGACCTTTCCACCAACTTACCTCCATTATGATCCTACAACCTTCCGTCAACTGACATGTGACCAGTGCCCTCCAGGAACCTATGTCAAACGCCATTGTACAGCATCATCAAAGACTGAGTGTGCTCCCTGCCCAGATGAACACTATGAAGACGAATGGAACTATAGTGACGAATGCCACTACTGCAATGTGGTGTGCAAAGAGCTGCAGTATGAGAAAGTCAAGTGCAGCAGAACTCAGAACCGGGTCTGTGAGTGCCCTGAAGGATGGTACCTTGATCTGGAATTCTGCGTGAAATGCACAGAGTGTCCACCAGGGTTCGGTGTAGTGAAGCAAGGTATGTGCCAGTTCTCAAGTGTTGCCTGAAGGTTCAATTCATTATCATTTTACCACTGTAAGGTTGATTCTGCACTGGCCAGTATAAACTGAGATGTTTTCACACTTCCCTTCCCATTGCTAGATGGGAAAGGAGCACAATTAACCAATGTTGACTAGCACTCGCACTTGGAGCACTCGTCAACTTTAGTCATTCCCTCCCCTGGTGATCGAATACTTACCTTATTCAATCCCGGGGCCAGTCCTCTGTTGGGTGCTGCTATTTTGGCTGCAATGCTACTGCACGTGGGTCACCACCATCGCCTTGATGATGCTGATTCTCTGCACATGCGCAGTCACAAGCGGCACCTCAAATGACCCCGGAGTATTGGAAGAGGTGTGAATGCTACCACCCTGGACACTTCAGGTAACTGTCTGGTAAATGTTGGTTAACGTGTGGAGCATGATTTCCTGCTCCACACCTAATCAGTGATTAGTGAACTTCTGGTGAGTGTGGGCACACTTGGAGGCTGTAACAGCCTACTCCATGTGCAAATGCTCTTCACAAGAGGTTCACTAATTATTCACTAGAGGCCCTACAGCAAATAGGCCTCTGGACTAGCAAGCACACTAGGAATTCCCCTTTTTTGCATAATGGTGTGGTCTAAGGGAGGCTCCAGGTGGGGCTCCTAGTACATTTGCTGGTCCTGTATATTAGCCAGTACTGAACTGTCCTAAATCTCCCTGATAAACATTGGAATATACAGGTGTTAGCTATGCAATAAATTAATACAGGAGCAAAATACAATAACCATATATTAATATATAAAATAAAATACATTTGAAGATAAAGAAAAGAAAAAGTCTCCCAAGCACAGGTGTTCTTCCCTGCAGAGCATCTGGGAGTTTTCAGGTCCAAGCAGTTCTCTTATGTAGAGGTCTTTATGTGCAGAAGGTGGAAAGATAAGTCAAGAAGGCCTATCAGACAAGGGCAACAAGCAGGGTTGTGATATGACACTGTTAAAGAGTCGCCCTCTGGGCACCTTTCAGTTTTGACTGGCAATCACCCATCCTCAGCACGTGACTTCTTGGGTGCTCAGAAAAGTCAGCTCAGTGATGGCGAAAATTTCTGAGCATGGGAATGGTCCTTTTTTCCCACCCTGAGAGGAGGATCCCAGTGCTCTTCTTTGTACACTAGATAATCTGAATTTCCTTTATTTCTAAAAATATGGAAACCTACAATTCTGCATGAGGGTGCTAGCAGCAGGAAAAGTCATCTGCATAATATGGAGATAAATGAGAGCAATGCTGGCATCCTGGAAATTAAAAACTAAAACAGCAATTTGAAAAATAGGAAGCCACGTATATCCTAATATTCTCATTTCCAGAATTCTGGATTTTGAAAAATCTGAAATTGAGGAAATAAGAGCAAGTTTGGCAGGAAATATAGCCAATCATGGAATAGAAACCATTGCTAGGGGGGTTGTACTGAGACTGAAAGGTGGGCAGACCCAGGGCCAACCAACGAATAGCAACTGTTGTCAGGAGAGGTATGCTCTGGCATGGAAGCAAATGCAAGCTGCAGTGTGGCAAAATAAGGTAGCTTCGTATGGTGCATCTGACGATTGGACGCTTTTTTATAAAGGAATGACCTGAAAAGCCATGTCTGATCACACCCGGAGCTTCTCCCAGTTCATTCGTCAAGCCAAATAGCCTGTCCAGGCTTTTAATGAATGCTTTGTTTTTGCTTCCCGTGTAGAACTGCAAAATAATAGCTGTGTAGCTTTCAGGTTTCCAAAATGAACATGCCATAAAACTGTGAGAGAGCAAATTTATTGCAAAGCTTGTGAAAAACAATCACTGTCCTCCGCAACTTCTCCTTGGACCATCGCCAAAAGTAATGTTGCTCACAGAGGCAAAATGTTCTGCTCTTACTGTAATGGGTAATTTAATGACAGCAGCAAATTGCATTCTAATGAGAAACATGATGGATTGACCTCATTCTCAGGGACATTATCTGGGATGCAGTATTTATGGGTTATAACTAATGACATTTTTCATTGGAAAGAATGTGGTTTCTAGCCTCCACATGTCTTGACAAACAGCAGAAGTGTTAACTGATATAGTACCCAGAGAGTAATTATAACAATATTAGTGTAATAGCAGAAGTCATTGCAAATGGGTGGCAATAATTAATTACCACTGTCATAAATGGATACTTGCAGAAAAAGCTATTAGTAATATATATTTTTTAAAACAGCCACAATTCCTTGCCAGACAAGCTGGTAATATCTTGTATTTCTAGAAGGGATAAAGAGTGCAGCAATATAAACTGTGCTTAAAAAGAGAGAGAGAGAGAATGGAAAACTAATTATGTCAATGAAGAACACATGTTTAGGGGGGCAAAAAGTTCAAGGAATTCTTGTCTACAAAAACAAATAAGCAAACAAAAGCCATTATGTGTCCTCTGGCAGATGGGCCTCCACATGCTACTTCTATTATTTTGTCAGCTGAGGCCTTCAAGCCAGGCTTCTATTTAAACAGATTTTGATTTAGGCGGTGTTCCCAGGGCCTGATATTGTGGATCTCAGGTCAGTCATGAGTGGAGGGGTGAAATTTCCTGCACCCTATAAGCCCTATGTCACCCCCAGAGTCCCCAGCAGCACACCCTAATGTTAAAGTCCTTCCAACCATTCTGAGGTCACATCATTGGGGGGGGGGAGGAGTTGCCTCTGTTCTCCCCATATGGATGCAAGGAGGGGGAGGAAGCCACTTACCGCCCCAATTTCTGCCTTGACTGATTTAGCAGGAGACCAGAAATGGTCGGCTTCTGACCGTATTTCCAGTGGTCCAAGCAATGGCCCAGTTGGAAGTTTGGTCTATGAGGGCTTTCTTTCACAGCAGCTTTCCTCTGAAGGTTGGATGCTGCCATCAGTAGGGATGGGCATGAATTCCCCCCCCCTTTCACTCTGAATCGAAGCAAATGGGACGGAACCTCACATTCATGCAAATTGAGCCACTTCAAATGAGCTAAGCTTTGAATTAACTTCAGATTTGTTTCAAATCCCTTTGCCACCAGTTGGGCCTCCAAATGCACTCCGAAGCTCCAAACGAAGGAACAGAACCTTTCGCTTTGCATGCGAAGGTCAGTCTTCCAATATAGCCAATATTCAATTTGAATAGGAAGTGCTGAACCTTCGCAATTCACGCAAAGTGTGAAAGTGGCAAACATTTTTCGCCCATCCCTAGCCACGAGGCATGCTGGTTTGTCTGCCACTTCAGTCATCTTTGCAGTAGTTGCAGACTTCCTGTCCCAGATCCTGTTGCTTCTGGGGCTGGTGCAGGTGGCACATGAATCATCCTACTTGATAGGAAAAGACATAGAGGGACCCATACTGGAAAAATGGTTTTCCAAGTCACCCCTACACTGTTTTTGGTTTTCAGAGATAACACCAGCATGATTGATGGGAGGCAGGGAATGGATGGGCAATGGATGGATATGGAAAAGTTATGGAAAAATCGAAGATTCATGATCAGGCTGTGAGATTTGCACTTGAGGAGCAATGATGCTACTAGAAAGGGCCCGCCTATAGGGATCTGCACGGATGGTTTCTTTTCTTTTTTTTTGCATTTGATTCATATAAAATCAAATGTAAGAAAATTTATTAGTTCAAATAGATCCCCTTCAAATGTGGTAGGATTCTATTTGGTACTAGGGATGTGCATTAATTTTTGATATTCAAATCCAAGTAGATTCAAATGTCAAAAAATCCAATTCGATTAGGATATTTAAGATTCAAATGTCATAAAATACAATTCGAATCAGGATTATTCGGATCCATACATTCAACTGTTACATTCGTATTTAAAGATACAAATGTTGACAACATTCGTATCTATTATACGTATCTATATGCATTCTGTAATAATCGATATGCATCCCGTATTAATCCTGTATTTTAAGCACAAGATATGTATAATTTTCGCGCAGATTCATATGCGACAGATACAAATATACACATTCAAATTATCCAAAAATCCAATTCAAGTTCGAGTGTGCAAATTCAGATTTTTGAAAACCTGATAGGAGTTCAAATGTCAACATTTGATGGATTCGAATTCAATATTCAAATTTTCGAATGTCTGTGCACAACCCTATTTGATACAAATGTATTCGTACAAATTCATACAAATATCCAATATGAATGCATATGTATCCGATGCATATCTGATACGTATCCCATAACATATCAGCTCTGAAAGCATCAAATCCACCCTGAATCCACTCTCAATCCATGTTGAATGCACTCTGGATCCATTGCAGATGTGATTGGCACAGCCACTTTCCCACCTCCCTGGTTCATGAATGTTTTGAATCATTTGTACGAGTATCAATGTACGAATGTTGTAACATTCGATTTGCATACAGATGTCCAAATTTGTACAAATATTGAGCACATCCCTAGCTACCATTATAATGGGGAAAGTGACAATTGGGCAGGGTGCAGTTTGATCATCTTTCTGAGCTAGGACTTGCCAGTTTGGTTCTTGTTGCTTTGGGGGGTCCACTGAATACCCTGCCCTTCTCAAAACTGTTTCCTTTCACACCTCACTTTTTAAAACATGGGGATATGGAATGGAGTTGTGTCCCTTATTTAAAAAGTGTTAGGGAAATATAGGGTTCCTTTTGAAGCTCTTCCTGGCTCGGCATTGACACACAGTGTGTTGTTAATCAGATGCTTTCAATAAAGCAACTGCTGGCAATGACACTAAAAACTGCTATGCTGTTAGTGCTCCTCAGAGCGGAAGTGTGTTATCTGTAGGCCTGCCACTCCTCCTGGTCATGTGAACTTTTTCAGTTTTGCCTGCTGGGTTTCTTCAAAATGCCCCCCCCGGGCCTTTTCTTCTATTTGAAGACACAGTAAAGATAGCAGATGAGGTAGGTCCACTCAAGTGCCAGTGGCAAGAACCCCAGATACGTGCTTCTGAGTGCTTCTTCCACTCTCCTTGATTGGGAGAAAGTGGCTTGACAAGTGTGGATCCATTGGGATGCTATACGTGTTCAGCAGAAATGAACCAGACTGCACCCTCAAGGTTCAATTAGGGAACCCTAATGTCACCAAAGGGCATTTTCCTTGGCTACCTTGGGTTATGGTACCAGTGCCCTGGACTGGAACACGCAACCTATCCCATGCTAGAATAGGTTGCCATTTGAATCGGATAGGGCTGTGTGGACCAGTGAGCCAGCTTAGTCTAGTGGCTAAGGAGCTGGACACTTATCTGGGAATCCTGGGTTTGATTCCACACTCCTCCTTGAAGCAAGCTGGGTGACCCTGGGCTAGTCACAGCTCTCTTCTGAGCTCTCACAGCTTCACCTACCTCACATGGTGTTCTATTGCAGGGAGAATAGAAAAGCTTTGTCAGCCACTTTCAGTCCCCTTAAATGGGTGAGAAAAGCAGGGTAGAAAAGTGGTTCTCCCCCTCCCCTCCCCTCCCCCACCCCAGGCTTAAGAGCTGTCTCTGAAGGCAGTGCCAGGTTTCAAAGCCAACATGGAGCCTTCAAAGTTCTCATCCTTCACACTTGCCAGAAGGGCCTGTTTTGGTGGTGGGCCAACTTCTAGCAACACTTCCTGCAGTGCCATCAAAATGGCTCCCCCTATACTTGCCAGTCCACTGACGGGCCTCATTGTTGGAGCCATTGGGGGTGCCTTGTCTCAGTCTGTGCTCTCTCCAGAGCTGTTCTTGCTTGTGCAGAAAGGGCCAAAGAACACACAGCTTATCTGGCTTATGGGTATCCCAGCAGCTGCACCTCCTATACAACAGAAGGTCACAGAGTCACACACACACCACCACCACCCTAGAGTTCCACAGGTAAGGGTGGTCATTAATGAGTAGTTCATTACTACTTATAACCAGTATTTGTTCTTGACAGCAGTCAATTTTTAAACTTCCATTATAAATCTCTTATTTAAAAGAACCACTCCCCCCCCCTCCATGTTGCTCAAAACTCATCTACAATATGCACAGTGACAAAACATTAAGCCTGGTGGTTTGAGAGATTGTGCAATAATCTAGCAACCCGAAGGAGATGGATCAACGCATGATCTTCTCTATCGTGAATTGCTTACCTTCGGATTCCTTTGTATCTTATTTAGTACATCCAGCAGGATAATTTCTCTGTAAAGCTCTAATTTTGTGCTGTAATCAAATATATGTCAACGAAATACAAGCAAAGATTATATTTATGTTGGGAAGGCAGAAATGTACACAACTGACTGGAGAAATGAAACATGGGATGGCATCCTATTACTAGTGTTATGGAAGCGAGAAAGCTAAGAAGGATTTAAAAAAAAACACAGTCCTGTCAAATTTGCAGCCATATTTGCAGATGATTTTTTTAAAATTCCATATTGGTTTCAGGGGCTGGGCTTATTAAGAACCCAGCAGGCTGTGATACAGGATTAGGGTGCTGCCTCCCATGTAAGCTTAATAAGAAAAAGAGAGATTTTTGCTGTGGTATCCAGATAACCAATATCGCCAATTTGACTGAAGGTGGAAGAATTTAACCTGTCGGAAAATATGCCTCTGTACTATCTTACATAGTCCTGCAAACTTTGTCACTGGTTTGGCAGGAACTTTCGGTTCCTGGTCATGATCCTTCCAGGGTCTGGTGCCAGAGATGATTGGCAGTTTATAGTGTGATATGGGGCAGCATTTGGGCAACCCGAGAGGATGCTGATAATGGCCCTGTCGGTAATGTCTTCCTATGCTAACCACTCCGGAATCATAATAATTGCTTAGGATGATCTTCAACCTGTTGGCTGGTTCTCTTCTTGGGCAACACATTCTCCTTCACAACAGAAGCCATATCCAAACCATGAATGTGGCCCATGCTATTTTCAGATAATGTTCAGTGGGTCAAGCAACCTATTGGAAAATGCTTCCCCAGTCAACCTGGCTTCCCTCCTGATGTTCGGGTCCAAACTTCTCCAGTTGTATTGGGCTCTAAGCCCCATTAGCCTATGCTGCTGGAGTTGCTGAACCCCAAATGCAAGGAGGCACTAGGTGGATGAAGAAAATTATGTGAATGTTCTTTCTTATCAAAATCTGTCTGGGTTCTTCAATCTTCCAATTATATTCTCAAAAGCCTTTTAAGAAGGCAGAGCGTTGGTGCCTTGCACTTCTCAGCAACCCATGCAGCAACAACTGTTTTTAAGTGTTGTAGTAAATAATTTTTGAAATATACCATTTAGTTATAAAGCTCAGAGAAGTACAATAGGGTTGTGAATACTGGGTGCTTCCACGCTGGCTGCCAAGAAACGAATGTAAGTGTGTGGAAGTGTCCTGCTTCTGAACGGATGAGGCAAGGGGCCAGATGAAAGACCTAGGCCGCATCCCCATGACAAGCTTATTTCGGTTTCAAACCGTTTTCAATCCTCGCAGACCCCATGTCAGTTTGGCTTAACACGCTTTCTGCGTGTTAAATCGCCCCAAAGCATTCTGGGAGATGTGTGAATGTTTAAAGCCCCCTTGCTTGAGTTGCCGCTGCTGCTGTGTGCCCTGGGCAATGGGGAGAATCGCTGGCTGCCCACTGCTGGTTTTCCTCCATCCAGGCAAGTGGCAGCCACCCAGCTAGGCTCGGTGAAGGGGTCCGTTACGGGTGGTGCATTCACGCCAGGAGGAAGAGGGCAGGGCAGCCCTGAAAAGCCACTTGAGTCACGTACGCCACCTACGATCCTCAGAATCCGGATCAAACGCGATTAAGTTTAAAGTAATGGGAACAGGCAAATTCGCGTTTGCATCTGGTTCTGTTATTTCGGGTTAGGGAAACCGAATTAAGCTTATAATGGGGACGTGGCCCTAATTTTCCAGGTCTTCCTGGAGGCTGGATCTTTCGGCAGCAAGACCCCATTAAGAATGGGTCTCGCTCACTGGTGTGCAGAAGTGGCCGCCGCGAAGGGTCCCAGATCCGGCCTCCAAAGGGGAAAGTAAGTCCTGTATGTGTTCTTAATGGGGTTTCTGCAGCCAGTGCGGAAACACCCAAATATTCATCAGGATTGCAATTTGTACAAGTTCAAACATTCACATTTGAATAAAATGTTGGCTACATTCAAAGACTGACATTTGAATGTGAAGTGAATGCTTTTGTGCATTCATTCACAACTTCGTACTATCCGCGAAGATGGGGAGGCAGCAAAGCAGCTGGCCAGTCATATCTGCAGGGGATTCAGAGTGGATTCAAAGCAAATTCAGAGCAGACTCAAAGCGGATTCAGGACATATTCCAGGGGATTTGGAGGAGCAACTGGTGAAAGGATTTGAAGTGGATTTTGAAGACCATTCAAAGAGAAATTGCAGCAGATTCAAATCCTACCATATTCAAAGTGGTTTCCTTTGCATTTACACCCCTAAAGCACAATGGAACAAAATGGCTACTAAACCTGATGGTTGTTTAACTACATCCAGAACTGGAGTCAGTGACTACATCTACGTAGGCATCATAAGCACCTTCTGGTTGCCCTATAACTGGAGCACCCAAGCACCCCCACCAGTCCTCAAACCTGCCTCATCCTCAGATCCAATTGCCCTACCAGAATTGCCACATGGAGGACTAAAAATGCCCAACTTCTGGCACCATTTATGGTCTTCCAAACAACTCCAAAGCATTCCACTCACAGGAGCATGTGGTTGCTCTCCCAATGGCTCAAGCCCTTCTCACCCCAGATTCCACCCTATCAGGCTACATGTGGATGTAGTCAGTGTACATCTAAGGGCAAGCTGTAGGGGGTCTGTTTGCCAAGTAGGTTTCATCATGGTAAAGTGCTTCTGGGTGAACATCATCCATCCAGTTCGTTCACCATGACAAGAAATGGCTATTAGTTTAGATGCCAGTAGGGCATATCTTAAGCACTTGAGTTCTTATTAATCAACAAAACTCTATGAGTGAACAAAGATTCCTCTTGAAAAGATAATGTTTGGGAAATAGACTAAGCAGATACTTATCTGATCATTTTTCAGATCTATCGTTCATGCTGTCTTTCACCAAGCAAGAAGTCCTGGAAGGGTTAAATGTGATGTGATTGCCGAGTGGTTTTATTTTCTCTGTCTTTTCCCCAAGGTACCTCTGAAAGTGACACAGTTTGCGAGAGATGCCCAGAAGGTTATTTCTCCAATGAAACATCCTCCAAAGCAAGGTGCCAAAAGCACACCAACTGTAGTGCATTAGATCTCAAAATGGTACGGAAGGGAGATGCCACACGTGACAATGTATGCTGGGGAGAAAAAAGCAACAAGTCGGACGAGCAGTGTGAAATCGGTACGTAGATGTTCAAAGGGAAGAAGGCTTTTTTTATTACTTGAGTTATTGATGAACAAAAAAGGAATGAAATACTTCAGATCGTAGCAAGACCCACTGCATGGTAAATGTCCCTTACCACCAAAATCTGCCTTTTTAAAACATGGGGAAGATGAATACAGCAACAGCAACAGCTGACAACAAATAGGATTCACAATAAAGCTATGAATTAAGGTGCCTCCAGATGTAGGTTAAAAACCACAATTTTCCTGGGCTATAATAGGGGTGATCAGTCAATGGAATAGGTTGTCACAGGATGTAGTAAGCTCTCCTTCACTGGAGGTCTTCAAGTGGAGGCTGGGATGGTTTAGGGAACCCTGCATTGAACAGGAAATTGGATCCAGTGGCCCTGGAGGTCCTTTCCAGCTCTATGATTCTGTATTGGAATTGCTACATACATCTATGACAATCCCAGTTTACTCCCTGGATAGAGCACCAAAAAACTGCATTAAAGGCATGATGGAAATCCAAGCCTGATGCTTTACAGCTGTACCCTCAAGGCTCAGTCAGTGTACCAAAAAGTGATTTAAAATAGAAATAACAGAATGAAGCCCACTTGTGCTTGTCAAGCAAATTAATGTAGTGTAATGTAATTCACTTTGTTATTGTTTACAGAGGCCAGTTCCTCACTGTAATATTCTTGCTGAAGATGCACCATTGTATGTTGTCTCTATTTTATAGGGATTTGTGGACATGAATTTGTAATTTTATACTTAGGTTGTGTTTATATTTGCCAAGATTTGACAACAGGAAAATATAGATAGAAATATACCCATACCAGTTATCAAGCCCCTCATTTATATATATATTTATTTACATTTTTATCCCGCCCTATACCCGGAGGTCTCTGGGCAGGAAACAAACATCTAAAATCAAACATCATTTAGCATCATTAAAACATTAAAACAACGACAGCATCTGCCAGTGGGAAAAGTATCTCCCCGTTTAACCGAAGGCCAAGGCAAAGGCATGCGTCTTTACTGCCTTCCTAAACATATACAATGAAGGTGATAGACACACCTCAAAGGGGAGACTATTCCATACCCTAGGGGCCATGACTGAGAAGGCCCTCTCCTGGGTTCCCACTCCTTTTGCTGCTGAAGGTGGTGGGACAACTATGAGGGCCTCCCCTCCAGATCTTAAGGCATGAGTAAGTTGACATGGAAGTAGACGTTCCTTCAGATATTTGAACATTCCTTCAGATATTTAGCTATTTACAAGCAGATCATTTTCCTGCCTTTCCTATATATTTTTGGATCTATTTTTTTATGGGAACTTTTGGTTCACATGCATGTCTCAGTAGTGGCATCCAGTCATTTGGACACAGGGGAGGGACTAAACAATGATTTAACATTGGCTTTTGATCTCCATAAACTGCAACGAACCAGCCTTTGACCTGATGCCTGGTCGTGTAGATAAAAGATTAATGGTTAATAGATATTTAACCTTTTCCTTAAACCCTTGGCACTGCTTGATGCTGTGTCTCAAGACCTGAGCTTCTTCCAGACAATGCTTACTTATTCTGTATTATTTGGATCATCCAGAATAAAGTATAGATAATCTGGACTTACTTATTTTGCATTAATTGGGTCCTCCAGAGCAAAGCATATCCAGATATTAGGGATGTACATGAATATCAGTAACAGGTGAAATTCGGCTGAATTCGGCCATTTGAACTTGAATCGAATGTTACAATATTCGGGTGCTAACATTCAAATGAATACAAATGTTTCTGGACATTTGTATGAATAATTTGGACATTCATTAAGCTGGAGAAACGTATCAGATATGTATCTATTCATATCCGATATATATCTATTCATATCTGATATGTATCTGTTCATATAGATACATATCTGTTTGTAGCACATACTTATCAAATGTTCATACAAATATATACAAATAGATTCATATCGAATAGAATTTTACTACATTCGAATGAGATTTATTCATATGGGTACAGATTTTCAAACATTGGATTCATTTCAAATCCAATTCCCAAAAAACATTTGTGGATATCCCTTCCAGACACATTTTAGTTCAGATTATTCTAGATGATCAAATAATGCTGAATAAGTCAGGGACACCGGCATGAAGCTTTCTTCCAAGTAAACCTATGTTATAACCACGTTATACATTTTTAATGTCTTCAGAAGGAAACAGATTAGTTTTAATTAACTCTTGGCGATGATTCTGACATACTTCTCCTGGATGTTCTAGATGTAACTTTATGTGAAGAAGCTTTCTTCAGATTTGCTGTTCCCACAAAACTCAACCCCAACTGGCTGAACAAGCTGAAGGACAGTCTGCCAGGTATAAAGGTCAAGGCAGAAACCATAGAATGGATTAAGGAAAAGCACCATCCGCAAGAACAGACCTTTCAGTTGCTCAAGTTCTGGAAGCAGCAGAATAAAAACCACAGCGCACTCAAAAACATCATACAAGGTACGATTATGGAATGAAGAAAAGTATGCTGATATATGGTCAGATTGATCTGAGGCTTTTGATCCTGACTGCAGGGAAAGGTAGTTAAGGTGAAGCCTACTGTATCATAGGGCCTTTCAGCACCTTCATTAGGTGCAAAGTACAGCGAAGATCAAAGATTGGTCAGTGGTTCACATTTTGAACACCTGACCCATCCCAAAGTTCCTCAGCACTTCGTTAAGCACTGGCTAAGTGTGAACGCTGCAAAAGTATTGGTGATTGCCTTGCCATGACCACGGACATGTGCATCTGTGCATCACATTGTAGCTGTGACTGGGTAATGTGGCACATGACTGCAGCTGTGCTGCCCCACTTCCAGCACCCTTTTTCCTGAAAGTGGTGCAAAGGATGCATGCTGGAGCATACTGACTGCATCCTAGACATGGCTAATGTAACTGTGGAGCACTTTTTGGTGCTCTACCAGTCTCCAGCCAGGGGATGGTCCAACAGGCTTGGAGGTGCTTCCAGAACAGAAGCAGGTCAGTGTGGTGTGGATGGTCCATGCAGGAGCATCTTGAGACCTCCCTGTAGGCAAAGTGCAAAAAGGCCCATATTTGGCCATTGGCCCAGCTAACTGTAAACTGAACTAAAGAAAAAGAACCTGGAGTTTCTTAGAAGGTTATGGGCCTGCTTGCACTTTCCAGCCTGGTATGGTATAACAATACCATAAAAGGCTAGTAAGGATCCAGAGGGATGGCAGCTATTCACATGAAGACAATAAACTAGCTTTGTACTGGTCAGTAGTGCTTGTAGTGTGAATGGTCAGGCCAGGTCAGGCCTGGCTGAATTGCCAAGGCAACATCTGGGACAAAATCCCAAGCATGCTCGAGTTTACCACAGTGATCTGGATGCTGTGCATGACTCTGAAGCTGCAGTCATGCACTTATGCCTTCTTAGATCACTCTGGGGAGTGGTTATTCAGCTCTGGTGTGACTACAGGGGTAGTGCAATGCAGGTTCGTCTGCCCAGTGGGTGGACTGAATCACTCCATCAGGTAAATGTGAACAGGCCCAATGTCTACATTAGAAGGCTAAGCCTTATTACAACTTCTTTTAACTGTCATCAGTACAAGTGGAAAAGTATGCAATTCTTGGACAACAGAGTTGTTTTGTTATCCACACTTGCTGGTAATGCCAGCCACAAAGCCACATTTGATAGTGCATTGATTTGTGAAAGAACTGTGCTATGGTTCACTTGGTTTGTTCGTTTGGGTTTGATTCAAATCAGAGTTTTTGAAAAGCTGGCTGGTTCAGTTCACACTCAAACTATTTGAACGCCCACCAACCAAACCAGTTTGGCACGTTTATCCTGCAAAGTTTTAGCTTTGGGAAATGGGGCTTAATAGGTTTTTCTCTCTTATGTTCCCTAGGGATTGATCATTGTGAAAATAGTGTCTCAAAACACATTGGTCATCTCAATATCACCTTTGAGGAGCTCAATGTTCTGATGGAAAATCTACCTGGGAAAAAAGTGGGGAAAGAAGAAATTGATCGTCTTCTAAAGAACTGCAAATCCACAGAACCAATTCTCAAACTCCTCAACTTGTGGAGGATTAAAAACAGAGACCAAGACACCATCAAGGGCCTGATGTACGGGCTGAAGCATCTGAAAGCGTACCATTTTCCTAAAACAAGCATTCAGGGCCTTCGAAAGGTGGTCAAATTTCTGCATAGCCTCCCAATGAACAAATTATACCAGAAGCTTTTCTTAGAAGTGCTAGGAAATCAGATCCGTTCGGCGAAAGTGAGACGCGTGTAGTTTCAGTTGTTGGTGTTTATCTCGCCATTTGCTGCTAGCAGTGATTATTAAGTGTGGGAGGTGATATTTTCTTATGTTATGCTTATTTATATTTATATGTCTGACAGGGATAGCACAAAGCTGTCTTAGTATTTTTTATTTTTATTATTGTTATTATTATTACTGTTGTGTTTGATCATGTTCTGGCACTAAGATCATGTTCTGGCTCCTTTGTACATCCACAACTTTGTAACAAATTCGAAGGGATATACAAAGGAATATCTGAGCAGACCTGCCCCCATATGTTGTACATATTTCTTAAGTGGCAACAGTTTGAGACTTGGGCCCTTGCTGCACAGGATCCTGTACTAGAGTGTGGATGGCAGGTCCCTATTCTGGCACAGAATCTGTAATAAAGGCCCTATGCAGGAAGGGCCTAAGAGAAGAAACAAATGACCACTTAGGCATTTTGGAAATTCATATTTTCAGACATAGATGCCAAAGTTGCATAGAATTTCCTCTGGCTTCTCATATTCAATGAGCAAAGAAGGTGAAGGACTAAGGCCAATGCACTTAGGCGTGGGTCTATTAAGCCATAAGAACATAAGAGGTTCCTTGCTAAATTAGACCTGTGCCCATCTAGTCCTGGAGCCTAGGTGCTACCTCCAGGGTTTGAGAGACAGGCCATTTGTAGGGATTCAAGAGAGCAGGTGACGGTTTTGCCTTTGTCTTCTGCTTAAGATGCCCAGGAGCAATTGGTGGGCCACTGTATGAGACAGAATGCTAGACTAGATGGCCTGTGGCCTCCTCCACTTGGCCTCCTCCAGTTTGGTCTTGTGGTTAGAAGACCAGATTTAAGTCTTGTAGTCACCGGATTTAATTCCACACTCCTCCATGAAGAAAGCTGGGTGACCCTGGGCTAGTCACAGCTCTATTTCTGAGCTCTCACAGTCCCACCCACTTCACAGGGTGTCTGTTGTGGGAAGAATAACAGAAGGTTTCTTAGCCACTTTGAGTCCCCTTAAATAGGTGAGAAAAGCAGGATAGAAAAGCCAACTCTTTTTCCTCTTGTGTTCTTACGTGTTCTCACAGTATAACCAAATCTATATAGAAACTTCCAAGTAGGGCATAAGTACATGCCCACACCTACTACAGTTTTCACCACAGGTGAGTAACCTGTGGCATTCCAGATGTTGCTAAGCTACAGCCACATAGCTGTAGGCTGATCAAAGAGACATTTCAGCACTACCTGTGCTTGACATTTTGATTACCTGTGTGTTATGCTCTCATATTCTTCTCAGCATCAGAAGGGAGTTTCGGTTTGAGATTATTTCCCGGGACCACTTTATCTCTTCTTGGTTATGAGTGAAGGTCAGCCAAGAACAATGGGACTGCATGCTAAAGTAATGACGCACAAACAGTTCCCCACCCCCTTGATTTCTCTTTCAAGCAACAGTTCCACAAGTTCTTTCCCATACTGTTTTCCCAAGGTCCCATGTCCCTTTCAAAGTCATATAGGAGGGGCCTTTCTGCGCTTGCCCTTAAGTGAGTCCAGGAAGGGCTCCAGAGGTCTCCCTTCCGTAGAGTGGACTGGCTTGAGGGGAGGCCTTGCCCACTGCTAGCATGATGTATCTGCACAGGACACAGATGCAAAATGGCCACCTAGACCGGGCTACCAGTAGATCTATTTTACCAGATCTGCTGGCAGTCCAGGGGCCATAGAATGCCACAGGGAAGCATGTAGAAGAGTGTGCATCTCTCTGCTCCCATTGAATCAACTGTGCCACCAAAATGGGTCCCCCTGGGTCTCCAAGGCTAGGAACTAAAGAGAACCCAGAAGGTGGCTCCAACAATTGTGTGACCTTCAGAGACAGCATGCCAGAACTGTCTTTCAAGTATGGGGGAAGGCTTGTTCCAGGACAGTGGGGCCATTCCTGCCACCCGAACCATTGCAGCAGGTCTGGTTCTGCAAGACCAGGGGTGTTTTCACACTTCCCGTCCCGTCCCATGGCTGGGAAAGGTGTGCAATCAACTAACTCCAACTAGCATTTGCACTTGCAATCTCTAGTCAACGTTAGCCTACTCCTCATGTGATTGATCACTCACCTGTGATCGATACCCAGGCCGGTCCTCTTCTGGGCGCCGCCTTTGCTTGTGGCACCCTTTGCAACTGTGTGTGCATCAGCACTGTCACTATGATGACGCTGAAACGCTGCAGCATCAGGGGGTCATTGGAGCTTCCAGCATGCTTTTGCGGCAGCCCCAATGACCTTCCCACTGGCAGAGGTGTGAATGGTTGCCGTTGGACGTGACAGGTTAATCTTTGGTTAGGGTTAGTATGGTTAGATTTTGTGCTCTACAGCTAGCATGCAATTAGTCAACCTCTGGGCAGGCAGGGGACATTTCTAGTCTGTAAACACCTCCTGACAGTGGAGATGCACCTTCCCAGATGTTGCCTAATGCATGCTATGGTCTGAAGTCTGAGTTCAGCCCAGGCCAGCCAAGTAAGTGCAGAAATGCCAAAAAGTCAACAGTCAAGCATTGCGCTTCCTACAATGGCAACCTAAAAAGCCCGTTAGCAGCCCATGAAGGAAACACCCCCATGCTTTTTCTAATGCTACATTATCTTGCCAATCAGGCTGCATCCTGACACCACTTACTTACTGGACTATATTTGGATAAAACACCCAGAGGTGTTTTATTCAGAAATGTTCTTGTTTTATTTTGGAATATCCAGGTATAGTGGGATAAGTAAATGACATCTGGATGAAGCTTCTGTTTTGCTTGCTGACTCCAGATTCCAGTGGTATAACCGTGCGTGTGGAATGGGACAGGACTCATTTTCATCTCCCACACACACACACTATGTACAATTAGATATAACTTGACCATGTGTCCTTATGCTTTGTTACCTTCCCCCAGATATTGGCTAAAAAATAGTGGCAGGTGGAGTAGTGTGAAATTAAAATACCCCATATCTCAACCTTGTCGTCCTGAATTAGGTTTTCCAGCAGATCACTTCGATAATTTAGGTATGTAAGACTAGGGCAGTGATGGCAAACCTTTTGAGCTCAGTGTGTCAAAATTCGCAAGAAAACCTAGCTTAACTCGGGTGCTGTGTCACACCTAGAAATATCCATAATTTTGGGAATTTTGTAGGTCTAGTAATATTTTATTAAAAGCAAAAACAAATAATTCTTTACATTAGTGACTTTTGTTGCTGAATTTCATTTGCTAATATTCAATTGAAAGTTGGTATTTCATACACTTCAAGAACAAGCAAGCACTACACGCCCAGGTGCCAGGGTGACTATGTGTGTCACCCAAAAGGGCTTGGTGTGTCACCTGTGACATGCATGTCATAGGTTGGCCATCACCAGACTAGGGCTAAGTAAGTGTCCCACTTCCATACCAATGAGAATCTCTAGGGCAGTCATGTCAAACATACGGCCCGCGGGCCGGATGCGGCCCGCGGGCCGATTTGATACAGCCCGCGATCGCACAGCAGCAGCAGCAGCAGCGGCGGTGGCGGCCCTTCCTCCTCCTCTTTCTCCTCGCGCTTCCCTGCTGCGGTCATGGAGACGATGTCGGGGCGCATTGATGTCACGGCATCAGGCACGCACCAGCCGGCGTTGCCTGGAAACCGAGGAAGCGCCGCCGCTGCCGCCGGGCGCCCCCTTGTCGCCGTTCTGGCCCGCTCACCCGGAGGCCCCGCGGCGGCGGTGCAGAACTTCCTGGTGGGCCGGACGTCGCCTCTGGCTGGCCCCTGCAGTTTCTGCCGGTACGTGTCCTCCGGGGCCTCTGGCGGAAGGCCCGTCCTGGCGGGGGAAGTGCGAAGCCCTCGCGCCGCCTCCTGCAGCCCCCGCGGCCTCCAGCCCACTCCCCGGGAGGCCCAGCATGGCCGCCAGACAAGGGGCAGCAGGGGGAGGCAAGCACGGCTCCGCCGTCAGACCGGGCGTGGTGCCTGTTCCGGCGGCGGCCAGTGTTGCGATTGCAGGCAAGGCTGCCCGGGGAGGGGAGGGCAGCGGCCTGGAGACGCCTCTTGTGCTCGTGCTCCGTCGGAGGCCCGCCCGGGCACGACAGGAGCTGGAGCCCAATGAGGCCCGCCGCCTCTGCCTGCTCCTTCCACGCAAGACGCCGATGGCCCCGGCGGCAGCCCTGTGGGAGAGTGGATGGGGCAGGGAGGGGCCCATGGCTTCGCCCTGCAGCCGGCGTGATCCCTGTCAAGAGGCCTTGGCACCGAGTGGAGGCAGCGGCCCCGATTTGCCCTGGCTTGGAAGAGGGTGTTTCCTTCCTTCCCCTGGGAAACTTCTGGCTACCAATTCCCAGCGAATAAAAAACTCAGCCTCATGTTAGGCCTGCAGGGCGGAAAAAAACTTTGCATCTTGCAACAGAAAACAAAGCACGAGTTTGGCCCAGTGGCGAAGAAGAAGAAGAGTTGGCTTTTCTACCCCACTTTTCTCACCCATTTAAGGGGACTCAAGGTGGCTGACAAAGCTTCTGTTCTCCCCACAGGGTGGTAGTTGGACCAGTGAGAGCTCAGAAGAGAACACAAGCTTTGTCAGCTGCTTTGAGTATATAATATACTATACTATATAATTAAATAAATAAAATGTTATAATAATTCAGTACATTTTTTTTATTTGAATCCGGCCCGCCTACAC
The DNA here is from genome assembly GCA_023333525.1 of Aspidoscelis tigris stejnegeri. NCBI lineage: Eukaryota > Metazoa > Chordata > Lepidosauria > Squamata > Teiidae > Aspidoscelis > Aspidoscelis tigris. The sequence continues at coordinate 17,630,313 of JALMGA010000004.1, forward strand.
ATTCTAAATTTAATATATGGCCCTCTGCAAAATTGAGTTTGACACCTCTGCTCTAGGGTATTTCCAAGTGCGCCTCCTAGTGTCAGTCAACTGTCACTGCACATCAATATTTCACTGTTTTACAGGATAATTTGTTCTGATTACATTGTTAGACAAACGCAGTTCACCTCTACAGTATAATCACAGCAAATATTCTTGAAATACTGAGCTTCTGTTTTTCAGAGCTTCCTCCCCCCACACACAATTTAATCAATATTTAGTTTAATAGCACCAGAAGTATGTCTCTGAATTACACAGCGAACTTTGCACTCTCTCTACGGAAATGCTTAGCTCCTTCGTCTGAAAGAGCGCCTCTGCAAGTTGATGGTTGAATAGTGATGATAAGGGTACAGAAATACAGATTTTTATTTTTATTTTTAACATGGACCATGTCAATAGAGATGCCACGGGGACGTTTCTTGTATCACCCTTACGTTTAGGGGTGGGGTGAGTGAAACAGAATGTACACTATTTTCAAGCTAAAATGAACAAGGAAGACTATTTATAAAACATGCACGTATGGCATTTTGTAATGAATCTTCTTCATCTGTGGATTTTTAAAAAATTCTTATGTTTGTCTGTATAGGTTGTGAAAGCTTTTGGATGTGATTTTCCTACTCAATTCATTTTTTAAAAAAATGTTAAATAGTGGATATATATCAAAAAGGTGTATATGAAGTATTGTTTATAGAACACGAATGTTCTGTATTTAAAAGCTGGGTTTTGTAGGTTGGATGTTGATCATGTTTTATAAAGTTCTGACAGGTTTTTTTCCCAATTAATACTATGATTTCCTTGGTCATTATTTCTCAGCATACACACAATCACACGTACATCCAATACGGCATCTCTTTGCCCTAATCGCCCCACTGCCTCTTTCCTGGTTCACTTTATTGAGTAGATTTTGCTGCTCTCCCAATGTTGCTGCTCCACTATACCTATCAGGTAGGCAACTCCATTACCAGAAAGAGTTATCTGAAAGTGGCACATGATGTATCAATTACTTTTAATGCTACAGAGGTACCTTTGGAGCTCCTTGTTGCTCATAAGAACATGAGAGGAGCCCTGCTGCATCAAGACACAGCCCATCTAGTCCAGCATCCTGTCCCACACAGTGGCCCACCAATTACTCGTGGGCATCTCAAGCAGAAGACAAGGGCAAACCATCCATCTGCTCTCAAATCCAGCAAATGGCCGTAAGAGGCATCCTGCCTGTCCCCGCAACCTGGAAGATGTACCTAGGCAACCATTCTAGTAGCCACTGATGCATCTATCATTCACAAATTTGTCTAATCCTTTCTCAAAGCTATCTTGGCTGATTGCTATTACCACTTCTTCTGACAGCAAGTTCCTTGTCTGATCTGGCTCTTCTACCCATCAGCCCCTTGGTTCTAGTGTTGTGTAATAGAGAAAATAATTTTTTCCTACCCACCTATCTATCTTTGCACAAGAGACAAGAGCTGAATTCGCACTTCAGCCGGTAGTATGCAATTAGGGAACATCTGGGCAGGTGCATCTGCACTGTCAGGAGGCATTTACAGCCTAGAAATGCACCCTGCCTGCCCAGAGGTTGACTAATTGCATGCTAGTGGTGGACTACAAAATCATGCTCCACAATCATATGAACCCTAACAAAGGCTTACCTGTTATGTCCAGCAGCAACCATTCACACCTCTGCCAGCTGCAAAGTGCATGGGAGCTGCCACCAAGCGTGCTGACAGCTCCGATGACCCCGTGAAACGACTGCAACTGTGCATATTATTAGCATCGTTATAGCGACGGTGCTGATGCACTTACTGTCATGGAGGGCACCACACACAAGATAGCAGCACCCAGAAGAGGATAGGCCTGGGGTAAATGTTCGATCACACAGGGAGTAGGTTAACATTGACTAGTGATTGCAGGTGTGAGCGCTAGTCAGCATTAGTGGATTGCACACCTTTCCCACGCATGGGAACAGAAGTGGGAAAACGCCCACATGCCAAGACCCTGCCATGGATCTAGGGGTTGATTTGTATGATGGAATGCCTCCCCACTTATCTCTGTGACTCTCTGCTTTCCCTTTTTCAAAGTAACCTGGGGTAGGAACACAAGGTTACTTCATATACTTTGATGGACTTTGGTTCTGTCCAGACAACAGATAAATGATGCTACTATGGCTTGGCTACATTGGGATTCCTACATGTATCTGTGGCAACCCCAGAACAGCCCCGCTATATCCTTGTGAAAACCCGCTATAACCTATAACAGGAAAACCCAACAACTCTGAATGTGGGTTTTCCTGAAATAGCACTATAGCCTACTTGACTGGACACTGCTACTGGGAGCTGCGAACTTGGATGGGGCCTCCGTCCATGTGTGGGATCAGAAGGAGGCATCCGCACCTGCACATGGATGGTAATCACACATTTCTGGGTATTTCACATTGTTGAAATACCAGGGGCATTTCTGCACGTTGCTTCCCATCTGCAGGAAAGTGCACCCCCACTTGCAAATGCTAGTGCATAGAATACCCTCCAAATAATATCTTCTCTTCAGCTTCAGCCAGCCAGGCCAATAACAAAGCCTGGAGTGTTATCATGCCTTTAAAGAAATCCATCTGGAATTCTTCTACAAGAGGTATGGAGTAGTCTGGTGAGAAAGAAAGAAAAGTAGGCTGCTGTCTGGATTCTTTTACTCAAATGGACTTTTTTTCTGGCCCATTCAAGCTTTGCAGAGACCAAGGAAAGTATGGTCCTTTCTGTACTGGGCCTTATTCTGGATTATATCCCAAAAAGGGGGCCTGCCCTCCCCTGGACCCTGCTGTAGTCTGCACTGACATGCAGATAGCAGGCTCCTATTCTGGGATCTCATCCAGAATAAGACCTAGTGCAGAAAGGTCCTATATTCCTGCTCAGAACTCTTTGGAGCAGGGAATATCAGCAGCAGCACAGGTACGTGAGTAGTCCAGCCTTTTCCCAGTTGCTAGGCCAGCTGGAAAATGGAGTTCTCCATACTCCTGGACTCTGGCCCTCCCAGTTGCAAGGCCAGCCAGCATGACAGACGCCTACTCTCTGTCCACTCCCCATGGAAACAAGGACATGAAGGGGATGGGCAGCCCTCCAGTCCACACCCACCCTCCGAGCCACTCAGATCCATCAAAGTGAAGTTTAGCACATCCCTCGCAGTCGGGAAAGTATGACAATGATATAAAAACTTCATTATTATTATTATTTCAAAGCCATCTGTGGTGGGCTTAACCCTGACTGCATCACACAGGAGAGATGCCTCAAGACGCCTTTCTGAAAGCTTTAATCAAATCCGTATTGATTCATTGTCACAAGGCGTTAGATGCGCTTTCTTCCCAAATGCCCCTGCCTGATCTTCAGGGAGTTTTTAAAAGCTGCCTAGCAGAAGGATGGATGTCTTTACTGAGAAGTGACATTTGTTGGAGAAATGTGAAAAGGAGACATGGTGGACTGGATGGGGAACGGAGGGAAGGAGGGAAGAACTGGGTGCTGCGGGGGGGGGGGGGAACGCCGTGGCTTTCATCTTTTCTTCCAGTTGCCATGAGTGGTGTAAAGAATCTCATGGGTAGTGGGTGAGAAATAGCAATTCCTGACACTCTGAGATGTGTGAAAGAGGCAAAAACTTGACAGATTGCTCTTAACAAAGAAAGAAGCTAAAAGACCACAAGCTTCAAATGCTAAAGGTCCCCGAGGTGTGCAGAGTCAAATCCTTGGTGCTTGTGGCTCAAAATATAGCTGTATTCACTCAAAATATGCCCTTCAAAACCCCTGCCATTGATGAGGAGGGAAAGGTGGACCTGAGCTCTTTTGTGCCAGAACTCAGAATCTGAGCCAGTTTGGTCTTGTTGTTAAGGAGCCGGACTCTTATTTGGGAACACTGGTTTTGATTCTGCACTCCTCCACACAGCCAGCTGGGTGACCTTGCGCTAGTCACAGCTCTCTACTGAGCTCTCACAGCCCCACCTGGTGTGGGGAGAAGCTTTGTCAGCCGCCTTGAGCTCCCTTAAATGGGTGAGAAAAGTGGGGCCGCTTTCCCACCTCCCAGTTTCACGAATGTTCATAAGCTTTGTAAAAATGTTCTGAAACATTCATATTTGTACGAACATCAATGTACAAATGTCTCAACATTTGATTCGTTTACAAATGTCTGAATATTCAAGTGCACCGCTAGACTGGTAATCAAAAGAAACAGGTCTCCTCCTTCTCCTCCTCTTCCTGGGTCCTGATCCAGCAAGTCTCTCCTATGTTCTAATGAGCCTTGCCTGATCCTGTCGAAAGCACAGTACACTTCAGTTGAAATGAATAGGTTTCAGCCTGCGTAGTATCCACGAACACAGCAATCTTGCCTTATATAATGTTTGTTCTTCCCCCTGCAAACTATTATACAGTGGGAAACAGTGTTTGGCAAGTATGGGGTAGGGAGACCATGAAGGCCCAGTCTACCAACTTAAGTCAGTATTCTACACAGCTGGGACCCAGCCAATAAGTCAAAACAAATGGCTCTGCAAAAGGGAGGCCCGGTCTACCATTGTATACGTGGAACTGCAGAGAAGTGATTCAAGTCTACTGATGGGGCCTCAGTTTCTGAGGCCATATTAAATAAAAGAAGCCCCATTTCACCAACTACGTAAAAGTAAAACCATCAGTGTTATGCAAGTAATAACCATGGGCAATTCTGCATTGGCTGATTTACCGAACCAGCGACTTTAGCTGGGAGAGAACGCCCAGCTGACATACAGGGTAGCTTTGTATTCGATTAAGGCTGCCCGACTTAGGAAATCATTCATTGAGCTGATGGGGACAAATAAGGATGACATATAGGGTTTTTCCCACTTACTTCCCTTAATCCGGATCTAAGATGTTCTGGATTTAAGGAATGGGTCTTTCAACTAATCCGGATCTAGTAGATCCAGATTAAGGGAGGTACCTGATGCATCCTCACAGGCAGTGCAGCACCCAATAGCAATGGGTGCTAGCTAGTCCACAGTGGAAACACCGGAGCACCCATGTGGCAAATCTGGATCTACCCATGTGGGGCCCGCAAGTTTTTTGGGGGACAGGGGTGCAATCTCCATAGAAGCTCCGGAGGTTCTTCAAAGATTCTCTGGAGTGACTCCACAGAATCTCCAGAGCTTTGCCATAAACTCCAAAGATTTGCTGCAAACTCCAAAGATCCTCCAGAGCCTTTGACAAAGGTCCATAGGAATGGCATTGCTCTCGCATGGGGTCCTCTTCGAAGCCTGTGCTATTCTTTGGAGCTGTCTTCAGAGATTGTGCACAGGCTTTGGAGCTTTGGGTTTCAGGGCACCACCACCCCCGACCCCATTGCCCGATCGCAGTGGAAACGCGCTCCGTATAATCCGGATTTGATGCCTGACAACCCCATTGTTGACCCCTTTAATGGGGTCTACAGGAAATCCAGAATTAGGTCCTGAAGGACCCATGTAATCTGGATTTCCCTAGAACTGGTGGAATCAAATATGGCTCTAATGGGGTCTGCAGTGGAAAGGGAGTCTTCCTGCTCTGAGCCTAATGGGTCCTTAATGGGTCCCTAATGGGTCCTTAATGGGTTCTTAGTGCTAGTGGAAAAAAACCCATATACAGATTTTTTGTTTTACCTCTGTTTGTTTCACATGATTTTATCCTTTGTACGTTTGAAACGTGATATGGTCAAACGACTAATCAATAAAGTTCATTTCATTTCCAAACCAGCAACTCTACTAGGAGCCTCCTTTCTGCACGCTGTGTAGTCTAAAGGAGGCTCTGGCGGAAGGAAGGCGCCTTGTACGCTTGCTGGTGTGGTATACCGCTCAGTGCAGAATTGCCTCACATCTGTAAATTCTCCTATGCAATAAGAATTAAGTCAATTTCAGCAGGTCTTTCTTGAATCTGACATTTCCCCATCTCCTTACCTGCCTGTCTTCTGGGTAGCACACCTGAATTGCCATTTGATTCAGCAGGTAATGAAAAAGGATGGATAAAAGCCTTTTGGAGGGAGAAAAAGTTCATCTCACTTCTATGGATGTGCACAGATAATCGTAACCTTCATTATCCATACGAACTTGTTGAAATTCAGACATTCAGACACAAATAGAATGTTACGACATTTGTACATCAATATTCATATGAATAATTTGGACACCTATTAAACTGGGGAGGTGGGAAAGCAGTGTGCCACACATCTGCAACAGATCCAGATTGCATTCAGCATGGATCGAGAGCAGATTAAAAATACACTAAGGTCGGATTTGATGCTTTCAGAGTGCAGATCTGAGTTACGGGATACGTATAGGATACGTATTCATTCATTTTGGATATGTATAACTTTGTATCAGATACGTAATTTGTTTGTGTAGGATACATATTCATTCATATCGGATACATATCGGATATTCATACGAATACATTTGTATCAAATAGAATCGTACCACATTTGAAGGGGATCTATTTGAACAAATACAGATCTCCTATCACAGAATGTCAAAAAACCCATTAGCGAACATCCCTACTCGCTACACTTCAGAGGTGCTGTGGCTACTTTGCTTCCTATTATACTGAAGAATCCACAGGAGATCTTCCTGCTCCACAGGGTTCAATGCACAGCTGCTTCTTTCTCTCAGTAAAACCTGTGGCAGGCAAGAATCCACCTGGCAGAGATGCCAGTCTTTCTGCCCTTGTATCAGGAGGATGTGCCGATAATTATGCAACAGAAACACCAAAGTTCAGGCAAAGTTCAGAAGGGCATTTTTTTTTCTTGGTCGCTCTGAATTTTTAGCATCTGTGGAGACTAGCCTTCCGTCCATGGGGGAAAAATGGATTTCCTGTTGCACACCCACTACGGCTATTATCACAGCAGTGTCTAGTCCTCATGGGCTAAGGGCTGCTAAATTTAGGCAGGCTGGAATATATATAGTTAGATAGGTGCAGTATTTTTAAGACTGACACACATTTGAGGGGGAAGGGGCACAGACAAGTTAGAATTAATGTCATGCCCTGAAACCCTTTACAGGCAATGCAGCTCTCAATATTGGAAGCAGGCTGCGTTTATTGGGCAGCAGAGGATTATATTCCTGTTTATTTTCTTCTTGCTTTAAACGTCCCCTAAATATAGCTTTACCAGACACATTTCTATTCCCAGAAAATGTTTTATTTACTTCTCAATATACAACTGAGCATAAAGGTTTGGACTACTATTTCTCCTGGATTGTGTTCTCCCAGAGTAGACATAAACATCAAAATGGAGCAAATTGAATTCTGCAGGTCTGTCTCCCAAACATTCAGAGCTTTTATAATCAGAAAACTTTAGAATTCCCTGTGTAAAATATGATTGTCTTTTGTTGGACAAGCTCCAAGAAAGCTGCCTAGAGCTGTCCCCGGAGGTGCCCATGTCAGCCAGCGGTCAGATCTGACCTGACAGTCCCCAGAAAAGTTCTTACTCAGATTGATAAGTAAGGAATTAGGAAAATATGGAGCCTTTTAAGTCTGTCTTGCTCAGCTCTGCCCTTAAGCACTGGGCACAACATAGAAGCAATGGATTAGGGCTATTGCTAGTGGAGATGGGTGGTGCTTGAAATGAAGTTATGGCTCTGCATTGTTGCCAGGAATGGACCAGGAGAGGTCTCATGCTCTAGGCCTTAAGGCCAAATATGTTGGAACAGTCTATCAACAGATCCTGTTACTGGATTCTTTATTATGCCTGCTTGGGTCCCGTTTTGTTATGGGAACTCACAGCTCCTGAGATTAAGGTCAGCGTGACACCAGGATCAATCCTTCAGCATAACTGGACGTGAGTGGTCATCTGACAATGTGTACTTTGAGTCATAGTCTTCCATTCACACACACGTAACTATTCCCATTCTCATTCTTCTCCTTCCATGCATATATTCTCTCACTTGTCTCATGGCAATTATCTATCATGCATTTATTCATATATCCATGCATTTAATCGCCAAGTATTTTATTATGTTACTTTGTTTTATACCTAGGGTCTATACATTGGAGCAAGCATACAGGAGCTGCTAATACCCATACAGCCACAGTTCAAATGTGGACCTTCCCTTCCCTGGAACATCATCCCAAAGAAGTGAAGATGTGGAATGCATTGTGCATCTGCAATTGGGATGCCTGATGCATCAGAATGTTACCCAGTACTTCACTAGGTTCTGAGTAAATGCAAGTGCTGCTATATTAGCAGTACTGTATTTGCCATGCCTTGGTGATGGTCCTGGGTGCTGGCTGTTGCCACAGTGACAAAGTGATGTGAGTGGGATGCAACTGCTGCTGCTCTGCCCTGCCCTGCCCCACACTCTGTTCAACCAGAAGAGGCGCTAACAGTTAACACAGGGCTATCCTAGTTGCCTTGTTATGAGACATCCTCTGGGCACGAACTGAGATAGTACTAATGGTTTACCCAGGACATGCTTCCATTAGAATAAAGAGAGCAGCAAGCAAGATAAGTCTCAGAAGCAGTCTCTCCCAAAAAAAAAAATAATTTTGTTAAGAGGTTTGTTAAGTGGCTTTTCTGCCCACTTTTCTCACCCATTTCAGGGGACTCAAAGCAGCTGACAAAGCTTTTCTATTCTTCTCCTCACAACAGACACCCTGTGAGGTAGGTGGGGCTGTGAGAGCTCAGAAGAGAGCTGTGACTAGCCCAAGGTCACTCAGCTAGCTTCATGGGGGAGACCGGAATCGAATCTGGTATTCCCAGATAAGCGTCAGGCTCTCTACCACTAGACCAAACTGGCTCACAAGAAACAGCAGCAAAAATAAGGATACGGCAGATTTAGATTGGTGCTGTGCAGAGTGCTGGAAAAGATCAAATACAAGGCCTAGTGGAAAACATATGAGTGGAGGGAAATCCCAGTGGTGTAGGTGCAAGGCTTTGACCAAATAAGGAGCATTAGCACAGCAGAATGGGAAGTATCAATGAAAAGGCAATTTCAAGGCACACTTTGGTGATTTAGAGTGGAAGGACAAAAGAGAAAGTAAAGGAACCTTTCCTACAGGGACCCTAAGCTAGCAACTAGACAAGAGAAGTGGCTTTTCTACCCCACTTTTCTCACCCATCTAATGGGACTCAAAGCAGCTGATAAAGCTTTCTATTCTCCCCATAACAGAACATCCTATGAGGTAGGTGGGGCTGTGAGGGCTCAGAAGAGAGCTGTGACTAGCCCAAGGTCACCCAGCAGAATCAAATCCAGTATTCCCAGTTAAGAGTCCAGCTTTCAAACTACTAGACCAGTGATGGCCAACCTATGACACACGTGTCACAGGTGACACGCCAAGCCCTTTTGGGTGACACACCAAGCCCTGGCACCTTGGCATGTAGTGCTTGCTTTTTCTTGAAGTGTATGAAATACCAACTTTCAATTGAAGATTTAGAAACGAAATTCAGGAACAAAAGTCACTAATGTAAAGAATTATTTGTTTTTTCTTTTAATAAAATACATATATCAAAAATATAACTTTTTTACTAGAGCTACAAATATCACAAAATTATAGATATTTCTAGATGTGACCCAGCACTTGAGTTAAGGTAGGTTTTCTTGTGAATTTCGACACACCAGGCTCAAAAGGTTGGCCATCACTGCACTAGACCAAACTGGCTCCTCCTCCACCACCCCTTTCCACTGGCTCTAGTTGATATTGATGGAGCTTACTCAAAGTATCAAGAAGGGGTCTTTCTAGCCTCATCTGAAGAAGGCGAAAGGGTCTGAACATGGGAGGGTTTGCCATAAAGCATGTGTTTTGCCTCCAAACTATGACCAAACACTATCTCTCACTTGATCTTTCCCTTTTAAGAATCCTAACAGTTTGGTCTTCCAGCGGTTTGGGGCCTTAAATGAAACTGAAGTGCTCAGGTTTCACGTTCATCTGCCAGCTCAGGCACAAGTCCTGTGGTAATAAAGAAAAAAAGAAGACGTGAAATCTGGTCACCCTCCCTTTGATATAGAGAGCACACAGTGAAGTTGAGTCATTAAGCTGTGGACACATAATTTGAGGGTTATGTTAGGCACAGGGAAGAGGTTAAATACTGCATAATTACATTTGACATCATGGTGGTCAAACGCAGGAAAAAAGAGGTAATAGAAAGAAGCATATTAGAAATAATACACTCTAACACTGGAGGTGTTTCCAGAGAGATAATATTGCTTTAGATGCTTCCATTTAGACCTTTAGGCATATGGTAAAGACCATAATGTAAAGCCAATACTTCTTTGCTGACCCCCCCCCCCTTCCAGACACTGTTATTTGTGGTTTTACTGTAGCTTTAATTCGTTGAATTTTAATTGTGTTTGATTGCATTTGTTTTATAGTAGCCCACCATGAAACCTTCTGGTACTAGAAATAAGTAAATAAGCAGATCCAAAGGAACAATGCCAAACCCAAGCACTAGTCAAGTTCTATGTGCTTGAAATAGCTCTGGCATGTCTACACTGAGGGCTTAATAACCTCTGCATCTGTTGTTTTGTCTGAAATTGCTATTCATCATTCAAATTTTAACCAAGACCCAGGCAAGATCTATTTACAACAGAGCTGCCAGAATTGTCAAAATGATTAAGGGGCTGGGACTCCTTCCTTACAAGATCAGGTGTGACGTCTGGACCTCTTCAGCCTTGAACAGTGGTGTTTAAGAGGTGACCTGACTGAAATATATTAAATCATATGGAAAAGGCAGCTAGACAAAAATTATTTTCTCTGTCTCACAGTACTAGAACCAGGGGATGTTCTGTGAAGCTGATGGACAGGAGAGTTAGGACCAATAAGGGAAAATATTTTTTCACACAGGGGTCAGGTCATTGGGCTGTGGAATTTACTACAAGAAGAGGCGGTGACAGCAACAAGTCTGGATAACTTCAAGAAAGGGTTAGAGAAATTCATGGATGACAGATATATCGATGGGTAACAAAATGGATGCCTAGGAGAGACAGGCAGGATGCCTCTAAAGGCTATTTGCAGGAATTCAAGAGCAGATGAAGGTTTTGCCTTTGTCTTCTGCTTGAGATGCCCAGAAGCAATTGGTGAGACAGGATGGTGGATTAGATGGGCTGTGGCCTGATCCAGCAGGGCTCCTCTTATGTTCTTATATCAACTCTGAAGCCTTCTCAGTGTAGTGACCCGGGAAGAGCAAGGTGGCATCTATAAAGTCTAGCAACTTCTAGGACAACCTTGAGTGCCACTGAGGCAAACTGAGCTCTTGGGATGACACTTTCTTGCCTGGTGCTCTGGCAATGGGTCATCTGACCTGACCCTGGAGTGGCTTTGCACATTCACCGCTTCCAAGGTGGCTTCATCATAGGTTGCAAATGTCCACAGACAGCAAAGTTACTATGACACATTCCCAGAGTTTTGAAAAGTTCCTTTCCCATGTTCCTTAGACAACATCAGTGAAAAAATGAGCTCTTCTATATTCTATATACATGAGGTGCTTCAAAGGTTCATCACCTTAAGATTATGGTAATAGGACAATATAAAAATCCAACAAATAAAAATAAATAAATTTCAAAGGATACACCAAGGAAAAGACATTTGCGAACTGGTAATAGTTATTATAACCTTCCAGATGTAAACAGCATTCTTGCAATGTATTATTTCACGATGACTCAGACTGTCCCTTTTGCAGGAGAGGAAGTTATAGGTTGCATCCCTTAATGCAACCTCTGGGGCAGCAATGGGGTGGAGCAGGCAAACACTTCTGGCTCCTGATTCACACCCAAGTTCAACTGCTTACAAGTACCCCCAGGGCATGTCATTGGGTGGAAGAGGTGTCTGAAGGATATAAATTACATGTGGTAACCTGGTAGAGTGGTGTACCTCTAAGCCCAGTTCTGGTCCCTGTGCTTGATACTGGAGGGCTTTCCCTTTGTCATCATAGGGTCCCAGCTGAGTGGCCAACAAGACAGGATCTGTCTGCACTTGCCTCTCTTTGATCCAGATCCAAAGTAGCCTGCCTCACTGATCCAGACTGTGGGAAGATATGTGCAAGATCAGCACAGTCTTCACTGATGGTGCTGGATTAATCTACACTGTAGCCCTGAAGCTTGCATGAGCTTCCTAGCTGTACCACCATGCTTCTGAAGGCGAGGGGGGAAAGTCTCTAGGGTTGGTCTGGGGGTGCTTAGTGGCAGAACATTATAGCATGCCACTGAAAACAACCCCTTGGTAGTCCATGCCTCCTGTGTTCCAGATCAGGCTCTAGTCCCTCTAATAGATCCAATTAAATGGTACTACCAGAGATCCAGATTAATTAGACAAATTCATGGATGAATGGTGTATCAGTTGCTACTAGATTGGATGCCTAGGTACATCCTCCAAGCTGGGGAGGCAGGCATATGCCTTCAAAGGTCATTTACAAGGATTTGAGAGCAGGTGAGAGTTTTGCCCTTATCATCTGCTTGAGATGCCCATAAACAATTGGTGGGCAACTGTGTGAGCCAGGATACTGGACTAGATAGGTTGTGGCCTTGATCCACTTAAATGTGTGAATGGGAGGTCCAGAATGTTTACTACATGGAACCTTAATCCAGATTAAGAGTCCCTGCATAAAAGACCTCAGACAACTTTTTGGTAGTTCCTGTACCTCCCACTCCAAGATGGTGTGCATGTTCTCATAGCCTTCTAGATCCAACTGGTTGCTTCCCACAACATAAAGCATAAATTGGTGCATCCAGGGTTTGAACAGAGTACAGGAACAGAAACTGTTTTTAAAATTTGTGTTTGCAGTTACTAAAAAGTTTATTTAAAGAAATTGGAAAAATACCAACCCTCTTCAGTTAAGTTCTTAGTGCAGGCTTCTGTGGGACACAGCTGTGGCTGAATACCTGATAGTCCAAAAGAGAGAGAAATGTTGAGCCAAGAGACAGTAACACAAATCTAGAATTCCTAGGCACCCTTACTTTAAAACAAAAAAACAAAAAAGGTCCAACTTGTTGAAACCTTAAGGCCGCATCCCCATTACAAGCTTATTTCAATTTCAAACCATTTTCAATCCTCGCAGACCCCACGTCAGTTTGGCTTAACACGCTTTCCGCGTGTTAAACTGTTCCAAAGCGTTGTAAATGTTAACCCTCATTTCAACAGGTCTCACTCCGGATTGTGCGCTTGATACGTGTTACATTTTTTACTGTGGGGACCCTACCGTTTTAAGGGATGAGAATCCATGTTTAGGGTTTCCCTCTCCCAATAGCTTGCTTCCAAAGACAGTGATTTCAGTGTAAAAATCCAACCTTCACAGTAGCTGCTACACTGTAGCAATCCAGCCACTTCACACCTGATAACAATGTTGCAATTTTGCGCAATTCTAGCTCTTTGGAGTTCTGACCTTTGAAGGGGAAAGGAAAGCAGGGCAGGATCTGGGAGATGTGCGAATGTTTAAAGTCCCCTTGCTTGAGTTGCCGCTGCTGTTGTGTGCCCTCGGCAATCAGGAGAATCGCTGGCTGCCCGCTGCCGGTTTTCCTCCATCCAGGCAAGCGGCAGCCACCCAGCCAGGCTCGGTGAAGGGGTCCATTATGGGTGGCATGTTCACGCCATGAGGAAGACGGCAGAGCAGCCCCGAAAAGCGGCTTTTAAAAAGTAGCCACTTGAGTCATGTACGCCACCTACGATCCTCAGAATCCGGATCGAACGTGATTAAGTTTAAAGTAATGGGAACAGGCAAATCTGCGTTTGCATCCGGTTCTATTATTTCGGTTTAGGGAAACTGGATTAAGCTTATAATGGGGATGCGGCCTTACTTTTACAGTGTTGGTTAAGAGACACCCACCTATAGGAAGGTCACCTGGGCTAAAATTAGGATTACTGAATAACTGTACCTGAAATGTTTATGTTTCTGGTTGGTTGTTCTGTTTTAGTACTTTTGCTTGTGTTTGTAAACATTAAGATGATTCAATTAACATTTTTTAATGTAGTTATACTGTTCAACTTGTCGTCATTGTTTATATAAATGTAAAAACAAAAGAAAGGGTCAGAAATCAACTCCAGTGATACAAATATACACAGCTGTTTAATCTATTATCTCAAGGATGAAGTTGCTTAATCTACTATCTGTAATCTAATATCCAATAAAAGTGAGTATTAGTAACAATTCAAATATGAATTTAATGAATGACCAATAAGGGCAATTGAGTTCTCAATGATGCAAAGTAATGGGGTTATTAAACAGGAAGAGCCTTTTTGCACATCCTTGCAGGCTTTCTTTCTTCTCCTCACTGTAAATATTACCAGGGTGAACAGAGAACTGTATGGTCACGTAATCCACTTTTAAAATTTCATTTCATTTAAAATTTCATAAGCATATAATTTTGTTTACTAAAACAAGACAGTAAAGCTATCATCAAGTCATCGTTACTTGGCCGAAGTCAGAATTGTATTCTTACCAATAGATCAACATGATGTCCTTTAAAAGTTCATTCTGTTCCAGATGCTAGAGTGATGTTTATCTAGAGCACCTAATTATATAGTATAACCTGCATCTGAAAAGCTGGTCTGATGTTATTATAGCTCACAGACAAAACAAAAATTATGGTTTAAACTTATCCATTGAATAAAAGGGTGCCTTTTACACACTCAACTGATGAAAATCTAGGAATTTTAAATTAACACAATTATTTCCTAGACTATCTGTAGCATTTAAAATAATAGGATCTAGGGGACAGTTGTGGCAGGTAATGGGGTTTTTGGACCTCTCGTGGTCCGAGAACATGATAAATCATCAGGTCATGGGTTATTCAAGAAAATATGATCTTTTCACCTGTTGTGGTTCCTATTTTTGAATGAACAAAAGACCTAGAAAGAACTGGAATAAGAGGTGTACTGGTGGAACTGAATGGTGATTTGGAAGTCATCTTTCACGAGGTTAATCTGCAGCAAATGTAACTGTGAACCAACAGGTTCTTATACAGTAGAGGAGCCCTGCTGAATCAGGCCACATTCCATTTAGTCCAGCATCCTGGCTCGCTCAACAGCTCATCATTTGCTTCTGGGAATAGGAGAGCAAAATGCCCACCAGACCTCAACTACTGGCAAAAGGCTTTTAGAGACATCCTATCTGGAGGCAGTACATGGGCATCCATGTCCTCCGTGAACTTGTCCAAACCATAAGAATATAAGAAAAGCCCTTCTGGATCAGGTCACAGCCCATCTAGTTCAGCATCCTTTCTCACACAGTGGCTCAACAATTGCTTCTGGGCATCTCAAGCAGAGGACAAAGGCAAAACCTGCTCTCAAATTCCGGCAAATGGCCTTTACTTGCATCCTGCCCATCTCTCCATTCCAGAGACGAAACCTAGGCAGCAATTCTAGTAATTGATATTCCAGTTCTCCATTAATTTGTCTAAAAGGACATACAAGGCACCCTGCTAGATCAGGTCACAGCCTAGTACAGCATCCTGTCTCATGCAGTGGCCCACCAATTGCTTATGGGAATCGCAAGCAGAAGTCAAAGTCAGAAGCTTCACTTGTTCTCGATTTCCTGCACAAATGACCTTCAGAGGCATCCTGCCTGTCTCTCCAGCCTGGAGGAAATACTGTACCTAGGCATCCATTCTAGTAGTCATTGATAAACCTGTCATCCATGAATTTGTCTAATCCTTTCTTGAAGCTATCTAGGCTGGTTCCTGTCACCACCTCTTCTGGCAGCAAATTCCATAGATCGATGACCCTCTGGGTGAAGAAATACTTCCCTTTGTCTGATCTAACTCTCCTACCCATCAGCTTCATAGACTGTCCCCTGGCTCTAGTGTTGTGTGATAGAGAAAAGAATTTTTCTCTGTTCACCTTTTCTATGCCATGCATGATTTTATATACTTCAATCAGGTCACAGGCCAGCCTGGCTAGTAGTTATCATCACCTTATGTCTGTCTTGGATGAAAGCTTCTGCCCACTTACCTGCTAGTACTAAACCTTTATAAGAGTTACCAAGTTACACAGTGAAATCTATGCCCAGAAAATACCAGGTGGCAGCAACAATAACAAAGCAGGTACTCTATTAATGTTAGCACCAAAATGATGGGAAGCAATAGTTTCTGTGATTCAGGCCGTGTCTTCACGGCAACCTTATATCGGATTCAAAATGTTTTGAATTCTCGGAGTCCAGACGGCAGTTTGGCTTAACACGATTTCCCCGTGTTAAACCACCCCAAAGCATGATGAATCTCAATCCTGATTTCAACAGGTCTCACTCCGGATCCTGCGCTCGATACATGTTTAATTTTTTACTGTGTGGACAGTACCGTTTTCAGGGATGAGATTCCGTTTTCAGGGTTTCCCTCCCCCAATCACACTGTATCCAATGGCTGTCCGTATTCTGAGCACATCATGTTTAAGGTTTCCCTCCCACAAAAGCTTGCGATTTCAAAAAATCCAGCCTTCACAGCAGCGCTGCACTGTAGCGAGGGAACCACCCCAAGCCAAGTGGACCGAAGCTGGATTAAAACCTTGACTTGTGGTTACACTGAAGGTTTAATCCAGCTTCAGTCCACTTTCAGAGCGAGAGAATACATCAGCAAAGTGACAAGAAAATTCCCCTTTAGGATAGATATGGTAAGAAAATTATGGTCACTTTGCTGAAGTGCCCCCACCCCACCCCCGCTCTGAAGTTGGACTGAAGCTAGATTAAAACTAAGGTGTGACCAGGGCCCTTCTCACTCACTCGCCTTCGCATGCACACACCCGCTCACACAAAGCTCCCCTGCACAGAGAGCAGGGCCTTTCTCTTAAGGCCCCAGCTGGCAGGCCGAAGTGTGTCAGGTGTAGCCCTCTCTCCCCAAGCCCCCCCAAGCACTTCGGTCCACTTGGCTTGGGGTGGTTCCCTTACTACAGTGTAGCGCTGCTGCGAAGGCTGGATTTTTTGAAATCGCAAGCTTTTGTGGGAGGGGGCTTCCATGCAAATGTCATTTCACAGCAGGAGGAACTCCAATCAGGGATAGGGGGTGGGCAATGGGCGGGGAGGACAGGACTGCCATCCTCCCTGGAGTGCAGACTCTGAGGATTGATTCCGAGATAAGGTTGCAATCCGAATGCCGTCGGGATGCTGCTGAACCAGATCAAGTTGAAAGCCATGGAGACAGTTTCAACCTGGTTCAATTATTTCGGTTTCGGGAAACCGATAAAAGGCATCCCGTGAAGACACGGCCTCAGATAAATTGGAATATGTTCATAGAAGGATACCAAAGATCACCAGTTAATAAGAAACCTAATTCTACTGAGTGTGACTAATTCTGTTTCTACAGTTATCTTAAGTATTCCAGGACAGGGCTGTCCACATTGGGATGGCCAGTCCCATGCCAGCCCTCACCACTGGTCCTAAAGGCCAGCAATGGAGTCTTCAAAAGCCAGGAATGAAGGCTCTTTTCCTTGAGAATTCCTGGACACCCATTTTGGTGGTGCACCTTGTTGCGGTGCCAAAATAGGGGGTCCAAATCCTGGAAGGGGTAGCTGTGTGCCTTCTGCATATGAACCATTGTTCAAGAATAAGGTGGGTAGCATGCCAGTAGACATTGATGTGAAAATCTACTGGTAAATCAAGCTGGGGCTCCATTTCGGGTGATAAGAGAGGATAAGGCTCCCTGCTATTCCACACCATGCAGCCCCTGGACCCTTTTCTAGCATGGGACAATGTCTCAAGAAGAAAAGGCCTAAGGCATTATCTTGGCAGCATGTTCTGTACTCCCAGGTTTTCGAACTGATCTCAAGCTCCTACCGCTATTCTGAGGGCAGGGAGCAGGGTGCACTGATCTCAGAGTGATATTCCCAGCTCTGATGGTGCCCTGTTCCATTGATTTGGCTTGTAGCAGCTGTGTAACTACTGCAAGCTGAGTTAAGGAATGTTTCATGAATTTGAATGGTGCATCTGGCTGGATGGTATGCTGAAGAACTAGTGTCCATGTGCAACTACTGGCAGCCACTTAGCTAACTAGGGCAGAAGCTGTGGAAAAGGGCTCCCAGAATGGCTGGGCCATTCCTGAGCTAGCTACCCCCTTCAGCCAGCTGTTCCCAATCAAGTGTGTTTGCACCATAAGAGAAGCAGGCAAAGGTAGCTATTGGCTTGACATGGAGTGGAAGCACTCAGCACCTACGCACACCAGTTTGTTGGCTTGATTGGAAGTTCATGGTGCACCCATGAATCTCCTTTTGAGCCAACCCTTTTCAGACAAGATCGAGGGAGTGTCCTACAAGGAAAGGTTGAAGGATCTGGGAATGTTTAGCCTACAGAAGAGAAGACTGAGAGGCGACATGATTGTGGTCTTCAAGTATCAGTCACAGTGCAGAGGGATGGTCCCTATTCTCACTTGCACAAGATGGGAGGACTAGAAACAACGGTATAAAACTTCAAGAGAGTCAATACAGATTAGGGGTGTTTTTCCACTGTCAATTGTACCCATTTTTGCACCCATTTTTGTACCTTTTGGCTGTGAGCCGGATGATCTCATTAACACTATGGCACCCATTTTGAACCCGATTGTTTCCACTGCCGTGGGGGAAATCCAGATTTTTTTGGCCTTTAATCCAGATTTTCTGTAGATCCCATTAATGGGGTCTGCAATGGGGTCTTCTGCCAGAAAATCCGCATTAAAGGGAGCCCCTGGACCCTTTTCTAGCATGGGACAATGGGGTCCAAAGGAGGCTAGGGGGAGGGGATGTACCTTTGACCCCCCCCCAACATTGGCTTCGAAGTCACTTCGAAGTCACTTCGAAGTTGACTTCACATTCACTTCAGCTTCGAAGTCACTTTGAGCATGAGCTCAACTTTTGAAAGTTGAGCTCATGATTCGAAGTCACTTGGAAGCTGACTTCGAAGTCACTTCGAAGTGAATGTGAAGTCACTTCGAAATTAGAATCATAGAATCATAGAATCATAGAATGGTAGAGTTGGAGGGGACCTCCTGGGTCATCGAGTCCAACCCCCTGCTCAAGGCAGGATCTCCTAAACCATCTCAGACAGATGGCTGTCCAGTCTCTGCTTGAAGACCTCCATCGAAGGGGAACCAACCACCTCCCGTGGCAGCCTGTTCCACTGGTTGATCACTCTTACTGTTAGAAATTTTTTCCTAACATCTAAACTAAATCTTTTCCCCTGCAGTTTCACCCCATTGTTTCTAGTCCTTCCTTGAGAGAGTGAGAACAGGGCTAATCCCTCTGCCTTGTGACAACCCTTGAGGTATTTGTAGACAGCTATCATGTCTCCTCTCAGTCTTCTTTTTGTTAGACTAAACATTCCTAGTTCCTTAAGCCGTTCCTCATAGGACATGGTTTGCAGACCGTTCACCATCTTGGTAGCTCTCCTTTGAACCTGCTCCAGCTTGTCAGTGTCTTTTTTAAACTGGGGTGACCAGAACTGGACACAGTACTCCAGATGAGGTCTGACCAAGGTAGAGTAGAGGGGGATAATAACTTCACGTGATCTGGACTCTATGCTTCTCCTAATATACCCCAGGATTGCGTTTGCCTTTTTTGCAGCTGCCTCGCACTGTTGACTCATGTTCAGTTGATGATCTACCAGGACACCCAAGTCTTTTTCACATGTGCTGCTGCTCAGCCGAATTCCTCCCATTGTATATGTGCTTTTTTCATTTTTCTTGCCCAGGTGCAGAACCTTGCATTTTTCTTTGTTAAATACCATTTTATTAGTTGCAGCCCATTGTTCGAGTTTCTCTAAATCTTTTTGAATCCTCTCTCTCTCTTCTCTGGTGTTTGCAATCCCCCCTAGCCTTGTGTCATCAGCAAATTTGATCAGTTTCCCTTCAACTCCCTCGTCCAGATCGTTTATAAAAACATTAAACATAACTGGGCCCAGGACAGAACCTTGTGGTACTCCACTTGACACTTCCTTCCATTTGGATGTGCAGCCATTTAAAGCCACTCTTTGAGTACGATTACTAAGCCAGTTTTGAACCCACCTTATAGTTGCCTTGTCAAACCCATATTTGATCAATTTTTCAATGAGGATCGCATGAGATACTTTGTCAAATGCTTTGCTGAAATCAAGAAATACTATGTCTACTGCATTTCCTTGATCAACCCATTCAGTGATTTTGTCATAAAATGAAATCAAGTTAGTCTGACACGACTTGTTTGATACAAACCCATGTTGACTACTGTTAATTATTGAATTCCTATCCAAATGCTGACATATGTGTTGTTTAATAATTTGTTCGAGAATCTTTCCTGGTATTGAAGTCAGGCTAACAGGCCTGTAGTTCCCTGGGTCTACCTTCTTCCCTTTTTTGAAGATAGGAACAACGTTTGCCCTTCTCCAATCGTCTGGGACTTCTCCTGTTCTCCATGACTTCTCAAAGATTACAGCAAGTGGTTCAGCAATTACCTCTGCTAATTCCGTCAGTACCCTAGGATGTAATCCATCTGGACCCGGGGACTTAAATTCGTTTAAGTTAGCTAAGTGTTCCCTTACTCTCTCAATGTTGATTTTGTGTCTTGATTCTCCTAGTCCTTCATCAGTACAGTGAAGGACTGTTGCATGTACATTATCGCTCTTGGAAAAAACAGATGCAAAATAGGAGTTCAGAATCTCTGCCTTCTCAAGATCACTTTCGATCACTTCTCCATTCTCTCCCTGCAGACTTCCCAAAACCTCTTTGACTTTTCTTTTGCTGTTGACATATCCCCAAAACCCTTTTTTATTGTTTTTAGTCTCTCTTGCAAGCCTCAGTTCATTTTTAGCTTTAGCTTTTCTGATACTTGCCCTGCAGATTGTACTGATTTCATTATATTCCTCCTTAGATATGTATCCCTCCTTCCATTTCTTAAACATTTATTTTTTCTTTTTTATCAAGTTTTTAAGTTCTAGGTTTATCCACCCTGGTCTCTTTAGATGTTTTCCATTCTTCCTTCTTTGAGGAATTGTTAATGATTGCGCTTCTAATATTGCATTTCTCAAAATATCCCATCCTTCTTGGACATTTCTATCCTTTAGTACATTTAACCATTTGATCCCTCCTAACCTCCTCCGGAGTCCATCAAAATCCGCCCTTCTGAAGTCCAACTTTGAAGTCTGAGTCCTCTCATGCTTTCCTTCCCTTATTATCCAGAATTCAAGGATAACATGATCGCTGCCTCCTAATGCCCCAGAAACTCTGATATCCTCCACCATTTCCTCTCTGTTGGTAAGAATTAGATCAAGGATAGCCAATCCTCTTGTTTCCTCCACCACCTTTTGGTACATGAAATTGTCAGCGAGAGAGGATAAGAACTTATTAGACTTGTGACTTTTTCCTGAGCGAGATTCCCAACAAATGTCTGGGTAGTTAAAGTCTCCCATAATCACTATGTCATGCTTTCGTGAAAGTTTAGCCATCTGGTCTAGGAATTACTTTGAAGTTGCTTCGAAGACTGCCCCCCCCCGCCCCCCAAAACACCTGGGGTAATGGACCGTCCCCTTGTGGGTCAATCCGGATTCCCCAGATGGGTGCAAAGCTGTTTCCACAGCAGGGGGGTTAGCACCTATTTCTAATGGGTGCTACACCTCCCAAGGAAACACATTGGGTGCTTCCCTTAATCCGGATCTACTAGATCCGGATTAAGAAATGTACCCATTCTTAGATCCGGATCTTCTTAGATCCGGATCTAAGGGCTGCAATGGAAAAACACCCTAGATATTAGGAAAAACTTCCTGCCAGTGAGGCGATCAGTCAGTGGAATAGGTTGTCACAGGAGGTAGTGGGTTCTCCTTCAGTGGAGTCTTCAAGCAGAGGCTGGACCTACATCTGTCTGGGATGGTTTAGGAAATCCTGCATTGAGCAGGGGTTGGGACTAGATGACCTTAGAGATCCCTTCCAACTCTATGATTCTATGAATACTTGATGGCAATTCGTAGGCTTCAAATAAAGCCCATGAACTGACATTTACCAGTCCAAGGCACTTCCAACTTGTGTCCACAATATGAAACCCAGTTTGTTGAGCCAGTTTGGTCTTGTGGCTAGAGTACTGGACTCTTTTCTGGTAGTCTCCTGGTTTAATTCCGTACTCCTCCATGAAGCCAGCTGGGTGACCTTGGGCTAGTCACAGCTCACATTTGAGCTGTCACAGCCCCACCTACCTCACAGGGGAGAAGAACAGAAGGTCTGTCAGCTACTTTGAGTCCCCTTAAAGTTGAGAAAAGCAGGGTATAAAGGCAACTGTCTTTCTCCTTCTCCCTCTTAAACACTGAAAAGAGAGATCTGATAGCCTTCAAATCTAAAGTCACAGGGAAGCCAGTTGGTCCCCTAGTGGTCTTTTGGGTTTTTGCTGGCACCAACAGTCACAGCCTTACTCGAACCGCAGCCTCCTTTGGACATTATGGCTGCGGCAGTTTTCCCGCGGCTGCATGGCCGGCTCTTTGAGCCACAGCAACCACGTAAATTGATGTGGCCACATGACTGTGGCCCAGAAAGGGGCACTATTCCATCTTGATGCAATCCTCACTGGATCATGATCTCAGTGTGCCTTTTTCGCCCACACGAATCCAAGTTTTGGAGACCCCAGATGTGTAATAGCCTGACACACAGAGCTACAGAGATTCTAAAGACATGAATAACTCTGGCCTCTTTCCACTCACTTCCTGTGTGCCTTTTGCATTTTTTTTAAACCTCTGGGTTAACTAGCTGTGCGGTTACAGCGGATTTCCCACCAGCTATTCCCTTCGTGGGTTGAAAACACTCCTTCATCTGTGGGCTTGGCCAGTTCTCTTATCACAGGTTTCTGTTCCCCCTCCCCAGGTGGCTCTGGAACTTTTCCTCTCCCTATTTCCCCACACAAAATACCAAAGATAAGGTCCAAGCTCTCTCGCCCAATGACTTTTCCCAAAAGGTTACGTTCTGTTCCATATAGTCTTGTAGTCATGGTATCTAATGTACCATCCCTCTGGCTACTACAAAGAGGGCTATAGCAGGGATGACTTCTTTATTTTGGCAGGACTAAAAGGAAAGTGGGTAGATAAAACAAACTCTTTAATTCACAGGCCCTTACTCATAGGCTTCCCGTCAAGCCTGGTTTCCTCTTTATTTAGAATCAATACTAAGTAAAGAAAGTATAAATATATAAATCGAAAAGCTCTCTTTCTGTGGGTGTCTTGATGGCCAAAGTAAATGGTCTGAGGTTTGGAAAGGCTGTCAGTGTTTGTTTTGCATCCACTCTGAATTTCAGCAGTATTAAAAAACAATAAATAAAAATTGCTTCATGCAATCCCCAGTTCCTGGAGCGATGCGTCCTTAAAAAGCAAGACTATAGAGGCAAGAAGAGGTGCTCACACATGGGCACAGCAGGTTCTTGTCTAGTGAAATGCACCCCTTGCCATGTTTTCTGCTATGCAGTTGGAGGTGTCAATGGCCATTTCTGCACTTATCCCTTGCAATTTGGAGCAGAACAGAAGCCTTTCTGCACTTACATGATTAGCCTGCTGTGAACTAGGGCTGGTCAGCCTCAGATACAGGAGGACCATTCACACTTGATGGGAGGGATGCTTCCCCAAAGTGTCCCTTACAGGCCAGAAATATGAATGGTCCTGCTGTTGACCCACCCGTGCAGCCACTTCAAAAGCCAGAAGTCACGCTTCCTCGCTGCAGCAATTGGCCACTGCCAGCCATGTCACACATACCGTGATGTGCATGCAGGCTGGTACAGAGAAGCAGGATCAATCCCAGCAACCTGTTGGGCGGCGTCCCCCAATGCCGCATGGATCAGACCCCAGCCAGCCTGCTGCTGTAGCGCCTGTCCGGGAAAGCTGCCAGCACACACACACAAACACACAGCTGATAAGAAACAGCTCACTTGCCAAGGCAGTTCCAGCAACACAGCAAACATAGTCCAGAGAGAAGTCGAGAAACAGTCCAAGTCCAGGGTTTGTGAGAGCAACGCAACAGTCCGGTCCGAAGTCAAGGTAGCCAAGTATTCAAGGTCTAGGGGTCAGATACGGCAGCCTTCTCTAAAGGAAAACCAATAATTTCTGACAAAGGGCTTGGGCGTCTGCCCGGTGTTTTATCTTTACAGACTCAGTTCACAGCTGTAGGTGATCTGTGTGTCTCTCTGCAAGTCTTTTTGATCGTCTTAACCTTTCCTTCTCTGCTCTCCTTTGCTTAAAGCTAGGGATCTCTGGGCTCTGCTGTTCCATGTCTCCCCCACCCTGCACTTCTGCTGTGGTAAGGCTGGGCTGCTGAACCCCAGGCTCTAATGGGGCTGGGGAGTCAGAACTCGGTCCTGGCATCACCTCAGGTTCCTCCTGTACCTGAGGAAGTGAGTCCTCCTCATCCTCCTCATCCTCTTCCTGGCTGACCATGACAGCACCAATCATGGCAGCGGCTGGCAATCAACCCGGCAATGCAGTCATACGTGCGCAGACAATGCGCTCCCCACCCACCACATGTAGCGAGCCAGCGGACGTGCAAATGGTTGTGCCGCCGGACACTGCAAATAAGCCTGTGGTAAAGGCTGGTAAAAGTGTGGAGCACAAAATCATGCTCCACATCTAATCAACAATTAAGGCATCTCTAGTGAGGACAGGCATGCTTGTAGGCTGTAGCAGCCTAGTGGACGTGCGTATGCTCTTCACCAGAGCTGCACCAATTGCTGTCCAGAGGCCTAGATGCAAATTGTCCTCAGGACACTCTGCTCAGGTTTAAGCAAGTTGTTCCAAGCTGAACAGATTGCTCCTGGTGGAGAACAAAGCCATCTACATTGGAATGGTCTGTTTTGCACCAGCCTCCACATCTGCTCTGAAGCTTGTGCCGGTTTTGGACCCAGTGCGCGGGAAGTTTGGAGCTCTTGAGGGACCCCATTGTGGCAGCACATCTTGCCAAGCATCCAACATGGGCCCCTCATGGTATACTGGCCCATGGAGGTTCACATGCCTCAGTACCATTTCCTTGGATGCTGGTAGATCTAAAAAAAGAACATCAACAGGATGCCATCTTGGATGCTATAGTCTCGTTTATATAGATAGAGTATATTAGGAAGAGAGGGGCTTCTCTTCAACTGCGCCAGTGTGTGGAAGGGAGGCCAGTCTACCAGCAAATGCGAAAAGACCCCTTCATTCACAGTCAATGCTGAGGGACACAATGGGGAAACTTGTATACCGGAACTCATATTTTGCAGTTTCTTGAATATGGTGGCCAATTATTTGCAGAAGATGTAATAAAGCACCAGAAAATAGGGATGTGCACAGATATTAAAAAAAACTGAATATTCGTTTCGAATCCGTCAAATGTCAACATTCGAACTCGAATCAGATTTTTGAAAGTCCGAACTTACACAGTCAGACAAATTTTGGATTTTTGAAAATCCGATACGTATTTTTGAATCATTCGAATGAACAGATTGATATCTATCGTATACAAATATGTGCGAAAATTATACGTATTTGCATATATAATGCAGGATGGAAATGGGATGCATATGGGATAAATACATATTTGCACAAATTTGTATAGTGGATATGAATCTTATCAACATCTGTATATCTGGATCCAAATCAGATTTTTGAAAGTACGGATCCAGATAATCCGGATCCAAGTCAGATTTTCGAAAATCCGGATTTTTGAAATTCTAATCGAATTGAATTTTCAAATATTTGATTCGAATCGAATTCAAATGCAAAAAATATGTCTGTACACATCCCTACTAGAAAATTAAAAAAAGGGGGAACCAGATTTATACATGATTTGCATTTGAGAAAGACACTGATGGCACATACATAACTCCAGATCCTCATAATGAACTTTTCTCAGTGCTCTTGATTTTAAAGTATGTTAAAAAGGGCCACCCACTCTCTGTCTTTTAAAATATAGATGATAGTCCATACAATATGATACCTGGGCACTCTATTCTACAAGATGTTATGTTCTCCTCCTACCAACAAAGTTCAAATTTTTCTTTTTTCCTTTCTTTGCTCCCTTTCTCCTCCTCCATTTTTTTAGCTTTTACAATGGGCCATCCCCTCTGTTCTCTATGTGGTTTGAATTTTAAATGTTTAAATGATTTTTCTACATCATTTCATTTGAAGAAACCAAGACTGAATCTTGATGGCCAGAAACTGGCCATCGCTGACCCTGACGGTGGTCCAGGAGGCATGCCATCACCCATATCTACCAGCCTTACAGGCTTCAAACCTGTGGAACAAATGTTCCAAGGCTTCAGAAGTTTCTGCTCAGGCTGTTTTAGCAATGGACAGGAAATGGCCCCAGAAGTCAGCCATTTTCTGTCTGGTACTAAAGTATGCTTGGCAGAAATTGGCCCGGACATGTCATTCCCACAACCATAAACTCTCCGTGTGGCTGTGATGCTAATGGGAGAAAGGCACTCACAGAGAACTTTGTAGGATGCCTCCAAAGGCATCTTTCTCACTTCTAAAGTTGAATGAGGACAGAGACATGGGGTCACCAGACCCAAAGGTCTCTTACTAGACAGCATTTTTTTTTTTTGCCATTTCTACACACTTCCACCCTCAACATCTTGCTTTCTGTTATGCTCTCTTCCACTCTCCCTGCTGTGAGTTTTCAAGGCCAAATAGGATGTGAACCTGGAACTTTCTGCTTGCAGCCTGACGTCTAGGAGTTGGTGACAATGCCAGAAATGGAACTATAGCAAACTGGTCTTCAACAGTGGCAACCCAATGGCCCTAGATGTGTGTCCTCCAAACCCCCTGGCTCAGCACCACGGTTGTTAGCTGAAGCACTTGGGACACTGCTATTGATTGTTTTTGTTTGGTACCCCTCAGAATCATGGATGACTTCTGGTGACTACATGAACACATCCATGCAGTTTTCTAGGTAGCTACAGAAGTGGTTTGCCATGACCTTCTTCTGGGAAAATGTTGGAGATAGTACCTGCAACCTTCTGCTTCTCAGGCAGTTGCTACCTGTAAACTACAGCTGCTGTCACCTACAACTCGCCCATCTTCAAAATGACTCGCCCCTGCCACATTGCCATCTTGACCCATGGGCTGCCCCTGCTTATGTGCTTTTCCTCTTTCAAAGCCAGAGGTTCCCTTGGCCCTCTTTCTCCCATTTCTTCTTGCTCTACAGTGTTTGGGAGTAAGCACATTAAAATGCCCAAAATTTTGAAGTTGTTCTTTTTTTTTCAGTCTTAAAAAAACAAGAAGTGCAGATTGACTCAAAAGCACCAGTAGATGAGGGACCTTGGCTACACTTTCATCCTTTTGTGAGTCACATACAATGTTCCCAGGAAAGATGAAGGTTCTATCTGACCTTTCTTTTCCCCCCTCCACAATTGCTTTTCTGGGAGACAAAAGGGAACTGACATAGTCATGCAAACCAAAAGGATACCAACATAGTAATGTTCTTTGGTTGTTCCAAGCACTAATAGCCACTTGAAAGCATTTTGCCAGAATCTGAGTTCAAGGGCTGAGTGGAGTGGGGTGGAACATCAAGAAAGGAGTGAGCCCACTAGACAAACAACACTCTTCAGGACTGAGCTTGCTGTCCAAATAAAACTGGGAAAGGAGCACCGTTCGCTTTTTCCATAACGTTATCGAGGGGAAGCCTCACAACTTTGTTTCCAAGCTAGCCATTGCCTTGCTTCATGTGGAGTTTTTATTGTAAGGCCACTTGGTTCCATTTCTTTCCGAGCAACGACTTTCGGCTGCCCAGAAGTTCACAAACGGCACAAAGGATCACCTGCTAAACCATGCATATTGCCACCTTACCATTTGGCAGGTTGAGGAGTTAGGAGGCACACCAAGTCATGGTTTCCTATTTGCATTTGTGTGCTCAGTGGTAACTGCGGTGAATGAGTAAATGCTAAGGTCTATTTGCCCTTCTTTGGCACATACATTGTGGACTCAAGTAGCATGGTTCACCCAAATTTGTATGCTGCCCAAGGCCAAGAATAAGACAGTGTTTAGTGCTGCCAAAGCTATCCGAAGCCAATACACCTGCACAGAAACAAAAATATCACAGTTATGAATATGGTAAGTGTTTTGTTTTTCACACTATTTCTTTCTTCCCAGGAAAATGAACCGTGCACTCTAATGACACTATTAAGTTTTGACACAAACAGTTCACATCTCAGAGCCCTGAGAATACAAAGTAGGAAGAGGCAAAGGAGCTACCTGAGGATGAGAGAAAGGCCCTTTCTGCCCTTACCTGTAATCTCAATCAGTTTGGTCTAGATCCAGTTTGGTCTAATGGTTAAGGAGCCAGACTCTCATCTGGGAATACCAGGTTTGATTCCACACACCTCCATGAAGCCAGCTGAGTGACCCTGGGCTAGTCACAGCTCTCTGCTGAGCTCTCACAGCCCCACCTACCTCTCAGGGTGTCCTGTTGTGGGGAGAAGAACAGAAAGCTTTGTCAGCCTCTTTGAGTCCCCTTAAATGGGTGAGAAAATTGGGGTAGAAAAGCCAATTCCTCCTCCTCCTCCTCCTCTTCAATCAGGACCCTCCCTAGTTGGCTTCTGGGCTTCACTGATTTGCTCATTAGTGGAGATCTGTGGGAGTCCCATCTCCCACTGCTAAGCTTGTCTGCATTAGATAGAACACGATCAAACTGTTGGGTAGGCATCTCAAACAGGACATAAGCAAGGGCACTCTGCCAATAAGGAAAGTAGAATCTTTCCATACTTTCACCACAGAAAGTAGCTCTGTGCATGAGCTCACTTATGTGTAAAATTCATTTGAGATGACTACCTCACTTTATCTAATGGTGGGACCAGCCCAAGGAGGAATTAGATAGGAACATCTCTGCTTAGAGATAGTATGTAACTTCCTACTAATACCACTAATATTTCCCATGAGATTTGGGAAGCACTGTAAGACCCAATGGTACTTGTAAAAAGGTGACTCATAAGTGGGAGTGGGGATTACATTCTGACAGCTCACAGCTTTTCATTTCTATCCATTTTATCTGTGGGCTTCCCACCCTCCAAAGGTGTGAGAAGTCAGACCAGAAGATGGACTGAAGAAGGTTTAAAGTGAAAGTATGACCACGACCTTTGTCCTTGACCTTCAGATGGTGTTGCCTGAATTCAGCACTGTCTTCTGGCTTCCCTTCACTTTTGCAGGGTTCAGGTCAACAGCAAGCCTTCCCATGCGAAGCTGCATACGAATGTATCAGAACATCTGATTCGAACTCAAAAGTCAATCTTTGAATGTGCCAACATTTGATTTGAATTCGAATGCCTGGATTCGACCATATTTGTACAAATTTCAAATGTTATGAATATCCATGCACATCCGGGGGGGGGGGGGCTTCAGTGTGGAGCTGAACATCCCCATGTCCTCCCATCAGAGGCTGAAGGACAGATAGGACAACTACTCCAAATCCATGTTTTCTAACAGTTATGTCATGTTGCTGCTCCTGCCGCTGCTGCTGCTGCTGTTGTGTAATTTATTCATGGTACCTACTGTGTTTTCCCCATAAGCTGGATGCTTGCAGTAAACATCTGAAAGTGGTCCACACGCGGGGCATGCCATCTGACCTCACTTCAAGCTTACATAACAAGGACATTTCCAAAACCATTTGAGAGCAGCCAAGCCCAGACCACTTCCTAAATCAAATGGGCTCTTTACAAAAGAAAAGGCTCTGCCCTCATGCCTGACTGCCTCTGTTCTCCGGGATGATAATCTGAGCTTTTGACTCGAACTGTATAATCATGGTCCGTGCACCGTTTATAACTACCAGGATGTGGTGTACTAAGTGATATCCATTTTCTGATTTGTTGCAAGAGCTTCATGGAACGGCCTGTGATCTGAGAGTGGTTGGTTGTTGATATTTATAAAATCTGCTGTGCCTCCGCATTGCTGTGGATTTTATGAGCGTATCTAATGTCTTTCCTCTTTCCTATCAATAGAAAGTGGCCAGATAACTACTTCCACTCTGGCCATCCTGCTCCAGGAAAGACCTAGGTGCATTAGGGAAGTGTAAAAAGCTTGAGCAGCTTTCAGATTCAGGTGCCTTTATTGACTACAACCAAATTCCTTCAAAAGATCAGAAGCAGTGATCCGTGGCCTACAGTTCAATGGCTTTCGAGACCACAGGCATGATATGTTCTGCAGCTGGGGTAGTTTCCAAAGCAAGCTATACAAAAGTAGACCGTTGGTTAGTCTGTAGAAGGGTTCCATGTGATCCCAAGAAAGTATCAAAAAAGTTCAGTTTTTCAACAGAATGGACAATTGCAGGGGCAACTGGTGTGGTATGATGGAGGAAGACAGCACTGATTTACTAGAAGGTTTTTAAATGTCTGTGCATGACCTTTTCTTTTGCAATCCATCAAAATCATGTTTGCCAATATCAAAGACTAATGAGCCAGTTTGGTCTAGTTAGGGAGCTGGACTCTTATCTGGGAATACCGGGTTCAGTTCTGCCCTCCTCCATGAAGCCAGATGGGTGACCTTTGGATAGTCACAGCTCTCTTCTGAGCTCTCACTGTCCCACTTACTTCACTGGGTGTTCTTTTGTGGGTAGAAGAATAGAAAAGCTTTGTCAGTCACTTTGAGTCCCCTTAATGGGTGAGAAAAGTGGGGTAGAAAAGCCAACTCTTCTTCTTCTTCTTCTTCTTCTTCTTCTTCTTCTTCTTCTTCTTCTTCTTCTTCTTCTTGTAATAGCAAATACCCATTCCTGATGCACAAGCTAGAGTCATACTACTGATAAAGGATATTGTGGAACTAGAGAAGGTACAGAGAAGGGCAGCCAGAATGATTAAGGATCTGGAACACATCCCTTACGAAACCAGGCTGCAATGTCTAGGCCTTTTCAGTCTGGAGAGACAGCATTTAAGAGGGGACCTGACTTCATGATATAGAAATGAAGTTGATGTGTAGGAGAGTTGGATCCGACAAGGGGAAGTATTTCTTCACTCAGAGGGTCATCAGTTTATGAAATGTGCTGCCGGAAGAGGTAGTGTCAGCTACCAGTCTAGATGGCTTTAAGGTAGGGTTAGGCAAATTTATGGATGACAGATGTATCAATGGCTACTAGAATGAATGCCTAGGTGCATCTTTCAGGCTGGGGGGGGGGGCAGAAGCAGGGTGCTTCTAAGGCCATTTGCTGGGATTCGAGAGCAGGCAAAGGTTCATCCTTACCTCTGCTTGAGATGCCCATGAGCATTTGGCGGGCCACTGTATGCAATGGGATGCTGGACTAGATGGGCTGTGGCCTGATCCAGCAGGGCTTCTCTTATATTCTTATGAGCCTGTAGAATCTTTCCATACTTTCTTTTTCACACCATTTTGAGATTACCTGCAAAAGAGCGCTCATGCACATTTCCGAGGCTTTGAACCCAGCGCAATATAAAAAATTTGGGGGGGGGCTATTTTTGAAGGTAAAAAACAGGGCTTTTAAATTCCTCCACCCCTGGGCAAAAGCTGCCTGTAATAAAAGAAGCAAATACAAAGGGACTTCAAATGCGAAGGGGCTTTAATTACTTCCCTTTTGTGATTACTGGCAAATATGCGAGACAAAACGTATCAAGTATTTCAGGGTTCCTAACTGAGCTTCTCCCATGTATCTTTTGGAAATAGATACATGTTTAGAGCGAAAATGTTGTAAAAGCTCCTTTAAACACAAGAGAAATAGAAGCCTCTTCTCCCCCCCCCCCTTTCTGCCTTTTTTGTACTGTATGAAGCTTTTGCAAGGCAGGCAAGGGAGGGGGGAGCTTTACATCTGTACAAAATCACCCACAGCTGGCTGCCATTGGCTAGATGGCTACATCTCCACCCCAAATAGCTTGGTATTGTCCCTATGTGTGGGGTCGAAGTGGACTAGGCTCCAAAACGGGGACGACTCCAGATTTAGGCAGGATAGTCCTCATAAAAGTCCAGGAATAGGGAATTGCATGGAGATGCTGGGTGCTGAATTCGGATTCCATCTGGATTAATTACAGTAGCCATGGGGACACTCCTTCCTGAATTTGGATCAAATTTGGATTAAAGTGCCAATGCAGGCACACCCTTACTGTGTTTGCAGTGAATTGTGCTTGCAGTTTGATGAACAGTTCAGTCAGTACATCACTCTGTTTACATGACATTTGTAAATAAGTCAGGGGACGTATGGCACTCATTAAGATTACGAGACATTTGTGGATGTTGGACTGGGACTCTAGGCATACCATAAGCTGCTAGTTCATCCATGTAGCCCTTCTGCACTGTAGGAAACTCTTCTACAGACAGAATCTATCTGCAGAAGCTTAACTCCCTCACTAGGAATGTGTCAAAAGAAGGCATGACTGCATGAGTAATCCTTCAGCTCTTAGATCAATGTGATTGGCCCATACTAGTTCATTACTTTAATCTGTTCTAATGGTTAGTTTGTCCCAGCAGCCTTTGGGGAGGAAAGGCAGTAGGGGTGTGCACGAATATTCAAAAACTCAAATATTCAACTCAAATCCAACAAATTTTGACATTCAAACTCAAATATGGATTTCTGAAAATCCGCATTTGACATTTGACCTCGAATACGGATTTTTGAAAATCTGATATGAATTTTTGAATGATTCAAATGTGTAGATTCGTTATCTGTTTTATACAAATCTGCCCAAAAATTATCCGTATCTTGCACTTAAAATACGCAATTAAAACGGGATGCATATGGGATAATACAGGATGTATATGGTTTTGTTTTGTTTTTTTGGCATGCGCACAGATACATATAACAAATATGAATGTTGTTGACATTCATATCTTTAAATACAAATCTAACATTCGAACGTACAGATTTGAATGTTATGGATTCAAATCAGATTTTAAGACATTCGAATATTAAATATCCAAATCAAATGGGATTTTATGACATTCGTGCCCATCCGCATTTGCCCAGGCCCCCAGATTACCTCTAGTCTATCTTCTGGTTTTATGTAGATGGTGCCTTCCTTTGCTCATCATCCTATCAATAACAAACAAGAATTCAAATTGGAAGCAACTTTACTGTCACAATATCAGTTTGGAGGCCAGAACTTCAGGGTGGAGTTGGGGGGATGAACAACTATGCATAGCTAAAAGCCAGAAGATGGCCTCAAGCTCAGAGAATCCATGTTAAAAAGAGAATGCTTCTGACATTCTTACGCCGCGCTCCCATTATAAGCTTAATTCGGTTTCCCTAAATGAAATAGTAGAACCGGATGCAAACGCGAATTTGCCTGATCCCTTTACTTTTAACTTAATCACGTTCGATCCAGATTCTGAAGACTGTACATGGCATACATGACTCAAGGGGGTACTCAAGTGGCTACTTTTTAAAAGCCACGTTTTGGGGCTGCCCTGCCCTCTTCCTCCTGGCGTGAGGAAGGGGACCCCTTCACGGAGCCTAGCTGGGAGGCTGGGTGGCTGCCGCTTGCCTGGATGGAGGAAAAATGGCAGCAGGCAGCCAGCAATTCTTTCCCCTCCTCTCCCCATTGGCCAGGGCACACAGCAGCAGCGGCAACTAAACCCCCCTTGGCCCGCTCACTCCACAGTCACAGCCTTAAAAACAGAACCTGCAGCTGCTTTCCTTTCCTTTCCCTTTTTTTAAAGGTCAGAACTTTCACAAAATTGCAACATTGTTATCAGGTGTGAAGTGGGTATATTGCTACGGTGTAGCAGCTGCTTTAAGGGGTGGATTTTTACAGTAAAATCACTATCTTTGGAAGCAAGCTATTGGGGGAGGGAAACCCTAAACACACATTCTCATCCCTTAACACGGTACCGTTCCCACAGTAAAAAATGTAAAACGTTTCAAGTGCACAATCCGGCATGAGACCTGTTGAACTGATCATTAACATTTACAATGCTTTGGGGTGATTTAACATGCGGAAAGCTTGTTAAGCCAACCTGACATGGGAACTGCGATGATTGAAACCGTTTTGAAACCGATATAAGCTTATAATGGGAATGTGGCCTTAGAAGGAACAATAGGAAATAAAATGTACAGTAACAATTTTTTACTTTTAAGCAGTTTTTAGACAACTGGGAAAAACAGTTATGAAACTAAAAACTAATGGCAACAGAGGATATTTTACTTCCTGGTTCATTTCAAAATCGATTTGGGGTCTTTCCTGGTACCAGTGGTGCTTTAGATTTTTGTCTCTTATATCAAATAATTTTGAAGGACCTCCTTCGTCAGTTTAGAGCAGTTGTCTCTCTCCCCCTTCCAAACACATTTTTTTTTTATTTTTTATTTTGCAATAGAAGAGTTATTATTGCCCAGATAAAATAATTAAGACATGCGGGCTGGCTGTCAACCAACAGCACGGCAATAGTAAGAGATAGAAGTTCATATACTTCTAACTGGAGGAAGATAGATTATAAAGGGAAAGTGTGTGTAGTTGGGCTGATTATATGTCATTCCACTTTGTGCTCTTTCTAGTCCGCCTGATCTAAGAGGTCCATCTAGTGATCTTTCTCAGGGACCCTTTTGTCCCACCCAAGTTAAACAACACTGAAGTGGACCTGCATGGAAACAAATGGGTCAGCCATCCTACCTCGAGAAATTACGGCTCATTTTTTGTAGGACATCTAGGCCTACTGTTCCAAGGAGGGTGCAGTTTGACTGCCATCTGCTGTCCAAATTCTGTTCTTGCTCGCTGTACGCTAGTGGTAAATTTAGTCCCCAGGAGTGAATGCTATTGACTTTACAATGTAGGGCATATCACCTATAAAAGGCCAACGTTTTGCCGAAGTATGAAAGAGGCTTAGAGAGAAAATATAAATTAAGGGAACTCAGTGAGGACAACACATGCCTTGACTCTGATGAGAGACTCTTCTGGGATCTGGAGCAGAGAAATGGTGGCTGGGGAAACAAATAGTTTAATTAGTCGAATTCCTCTAATTCAGTGCTTCTTGTCTGAAAAGCTCAGCACTTGGCGTTAGGGCCTGTTGGATTTATTTTTGTTGCAAAGTGAGCAACCGGCTAATTTTCTCTTTAAGAGCTGGGGAGGGGGATTACAGACAGAGGTTATTGTACTTAATTGCAACTTAATTGCACATATTTCTGGGATCATCATCATGACATCTTCCCTCTCCTACCCGTCTCATCAAATTGACAGCTCCTGTCTTTGATGGAAGCAAATTCAATGCAAGGGAGAAGTAGGAAGGAAATTAAAAAAAAATATTAAGGGCTTTTTTGCACTTAAGTGATGGAGCAATCCAGACCACTTTCTGGATCACTCCAGCCACACACATGGGGCCACTGCCACACCTAATCTGGAGTTGCCAGAGAGCAATCCAGCTGTGTTGTGCTAAAAAGCAGTTCACTGGCTGACCAAGAGAGGCTGGGTTCCCTCTAAAGACCATTTGCAGAGAGTTGAGAGCAGAAGAAGTTTTTGCCCATGTCTTCTACTTCAGACTCTGAAAATTAATTGGTGGTCCACTGTGGCCATGGCCATACCTCACTTTTAGGGAGGACTGGCACCAAAGCGGGCATCCAGTTTTTCCGAGGACTTTTCTGCCAGAAAGGATCTATCCTGTAAGCCATCATCCCCCTTGCCTTGCTGCAACGCTCTCCCATTGCACTGCTCCACTGAAGTCCACGTCACTCCCTTGGTGTGCAGCCCTCTCCCACAATGTCCCCTACAGCATTGCCCCCTTGGCGCACAAAGCCCCTCACCCTCCAGCTACACTCCCCCATCACATCCTGTGGGCAAACTCACCTCTCCCTCAGACCACCTCACCCTCCACCTCACCTGCTGGCACTGCCCCTCCATTGTGCCTGGCAGCCCCTGCCCCCTTGCCAGCTAAAGCTTCCCTTTTTTACACAGAGGCTTAGCAGGGGGTGGCAGTGACAACAGGTAAGTGTGAACAGGTGAAAACAACCTGGGTATCACTTCTTGTCAAAAAGGCGGCGGTGTGACCAATGCCTGTGTGAAACAGGATGCTGGACTAGAAGGGCTGCATGACCTGACCCAGCAGGGGCCTTTTTATGTTCTTAGTTTTAGTTTTCCCCTTGCTGCAAACATATCTGACAAGTAAAAGCATCCTGTGTTTCAGCAACAATGGCACGGCTTTAATTTGTTGTGTTTTATTATCTTAATTTGGTTCTATTTTCATGTATTTTAGGGTATCTTAAATAATAAATTATGCCTTTACTGCATGATCTGGCCGGTAAAATTCAGTTACCATGCAGTTATATAAATTTAGTAAATATCTAAACAAGTACAGTTAATATTCATTTGCCTCCAGCTAAGTACTCTAAGCCTTAAGGTCCTTTCTGCACAAACCTGGGTTCCAGATTCATTGATCCAGTAGTCCTCTTCAGGAACTCTTTTGTCTGCACACTGGTGTGGTCTAGGTAGACCCTCCCAGTTGCTAATATGGTCCATCTACACTTAGCAGAGCATTTGAGAAACACAGCACTAGAGAAAAAGACCCCTGAATAAATATAGGATGCTTCCACATTTGTAGGAGCCGGAACAGTTCCCTGCTGAAGCAATCCAGATGTCCTGGAATAATGTCATCCATATTTCAGATGTTCTGGGACAGACCCAGCATGATCCCTCACTGTTCTGGAGAGGTTTCTGGCCTTAAGTCCGAGAGGAACCCATTTCAGTGGCACAATTTGGTGCCCAACCAAAATGATGTTGCCTTTGAAAGCAGCCCAGTTTCACACAAACACATCATATTGCATGTGTGGTGCCTTCGGTGGGCTGTTGGTTGTGTGAACCATGACAGCTATGGTGTCTCCACGTTGCTGCTGGTATTGATCTGAACAGATAGTGTCCTTGCCTCACAGTGTGGATAGTACTTGCTGAGCTTCATTCATTCCAAAGAGGCTGAAAAGGACCAGTTAAACCGGTTCCAAGCAAGATAAGAGAAGAAACAACCTTAAGATAGACTCCGATGGGCTTCTGAGTTTGAAATTTTATGTCAACCCTAATCCTTCTCATCTAAGTTTTAATCTGGCTTCACTTTCAGAATGAGAGAACACATCAACAAAGTGCCAGGTTGTTTGCTTTCAGCATTAATTTGAGTCAGAAAAATCCACCTTTGGGTTAGGTAAAGTAGAGAGAAAATGACTGGTCACTTTACTGATGTGTTCTCTCACTCTGAAAGTGGACTGAAACTGGATTAAAATGTAGGTGTGAACACAGCATGTAATGGTGCACAAATTGATGATCCAGGGATCAATACATATGGTCAGTATGCTGAGTCCAGTTAGGAAATAAACATGCTGTGTGAGAAATGCATAGAACCCTGCAATGAATCCACACTCTTAAAGATTGTGTGTGTGTGTCTGTGTGGGATAGTGCAGAAGAAAAGATGGCCCAAATGACTGATTTTTGATGTCTGTTTTCCAAGTTCACTTCCCCCTTAACTGTGCAGCTTCCTTGACATGGCATTGAAATACAAGAGTAGATAAAAATAACTTTAGTCGAGCTGCAATTCCGTGAAACCATAGGTTAGAAAAATATTGACATTTAAACAAACAGACTAGAAAATCAATATTTTTGTGTGCCATTTAGGGAGGGGTCAGGGTGAAAAGCCTTGTGAAAAACAGGCACCATTAAATAACTTCTGGGCATGGAGAGCAGGGATGGATCATGCTTGTTTTGTCTTCTGTCCAAAATGGCCTTGTCAAAGAAGGAGGAGGAGGAGGAGAAGAAGAAGAAGAAGAAAAGAGTTGGCTTTTCTACCTCATTTTTCTCACCCATTTAAGGGGACTCAAAGTGGCTGACAAAGCTTTTCTATTCTTCTCCCCACAACAGAACACCCTGGGAGGTAGGTGGGGCTGTGAGAGCTCAGGAGAGACCTGTGACTAGCCCAAGGTCACCCAGCTGGCTTCATGGGGGAGGGTGGAATCAAACCCAGGATTCCCAGATAAGAGTCCAGCTCCCTAACCACTAGACCAAACTGGCCCACTAGTCGAGTCTGACTCCTCTTGTTGGAGCAAAGCTGACCTTCAGAAAGTTATGAGTTCTGTGTGGAACATGCCATATTTTGCAATCTATATACGTGCAAGACACAAAAACTGGAGAAGGAGAAAGCCTGTTGATGGAAAAATAGTAGAATCAAAGGCTGCATTAGCCTGACTGAAAAAGGTCTCCTGGAGAGGGTCTGAGGATACAGTACGGATGTACACAAATATTCATAACATTCAAAATGTATGTGACTTCATTGGAATTTGGACATTCAATTTTGAATTAAATGTTGGCACATTCGAAGACTGACATTCTGATTTGGATCGAATGCTTTGGAACATTCTTACGAAGCTTCATTACATTTGTGAACCTGGGGAGGTGGGAGAGTGGCCACACCAGTCACATGGACAACGGACCCAGAGGGGATTCAAGGTGAACTGAGAGGGGCTTGAAAGTGAATTCAGGGCAGATTTGACATGTCCAGAACAGACACATAGGGGATAGATATTGGATGTGCAGGAGGTTTTGTAGGGCATTCATATTGAATATTCTTATCAAGTTCATGTTGAACATTCGTATTGAATTTGAATCCTACCACATTCAAAGAAGATCTATTCAAACCAAGACAAATTTTCTTGCATTTGATTCGGTACAAATTGAACAACAACAAAATTGTGCACCACCCTAGGATACAGTGACTGCGTGTCGCCATGCCCAATGAGACTGCAGGTCTCCTTAGAAGAATGGAAAGAGCATGAAAATCTACTCTGAAAATGCTTGTTGACCTTTTCCATCCAGAGGCGTGGCAGTGACAGGGGCAACTTACCTGAATTATCTTTGGCCTGGTGCCACTAAGGAACAGACTGAAGTCCTTTCTGCATTGGCTTTATTTCAGGTTATATCCCAGAATAGGTGACTGTCATCTGTGCACTAGTGCAGAATATGGCAGATCTTACCTTTATGCTAGCAAGTCAGCCAGTTTGGTCTAGTGGTTTGGGAGTTGGACTCTTATCTGGGAATACTGAATTTGATTCCACCCTCCTCCACAAAGCCAGCTGGGTGACCTTCGAATAGTCACAGCTCTCTTCTGAGCTCTCACAGCCCCACCTACTTCACTGGGTGTTCTCTTGTGGGGAAAAGAATAGATAAAGCTTTGTCAGCCACTTTGACTCCCCTTAAATGGGTGAGAAAAGTGGGGTGGAAAAGCCAACTCTTCTTCTTCTCTCCCACTTCCCTTTGTTTTGTTTACACACACACACACACACACACACACACACACACACACACACACACACATGCTACATCTGGGTATTTTGCAACAGGAACAGTAAAGCAAAGAGCCTGCCGATGAGGCAAGCAATCCAGTATTAATGGAAGCCCAGCATCATTCCTCGATTTCCCATAATATTATTGCTTCAGGATATCAGATCTATCTGGCATTTCCAGTATGGTCCTAGGAGAATTGTGGGTTTTCACTCATGTTTGGAGGCACCCTCAGTCTCCCAGCACCTAAAAAAGATCTGTCTACATGGATCCAATGATCCCTTCAACTGTGTGCCTTCCAGGCATCAATTCCAGACAGAAACTTAGAAAGCTGTAGAACCTTTAGTTCCCATTGTATAAAGTTTCCACTCAGCCTGATTAAGCAACAGAGAAGAAATGGCTGCATAAGGCGGCCATTTTCCACCTAATTGCACCAGGCAAACAGCAACCAAGGTAAGTTGCCCTTGCGCTGGAAGATCCCTCAGTTCGTCATGCTCTGTGTAAAGGGCACCTCCAAAGGTGCTTTCTGCCCCTCGGAGGCAGACTGTAACCCAATGGGGACACCAGCATTCAGGTGCTCCACTTCACAACTCCTTATGAGGTGGCCTTTCCTGGCTATGTGGATGCAGCCAGTCTCTCCTAGCCCTGCTGATCATGGGCAAATCCACTTTAAAGCTTTATAAGCTGCTGGCCAGCAGCACTTCTTGTGGTAATTATAGGGATGTGCATGAATATTCATAACATTCAAAATTTGTATGAATTTGGACATGCAAATTCGAATTGAACGTTAGCACATTTGAAGACTGACATTCGAATTTGAATTGAATGTTTCAATACACTCATATGCAGCTTTGTATGAAGCTTCATATGGGATTTGTTTTGAGATTCCTATGGGATTCATATGCATTTGTATGCATTCATATGCAATTCGTATGGGATTTGCATAGGATTCACATTGGATTCACATGGGATATGTATTGGATTCATATGGGATTGAAGATTCGTATTGAATTCGAATCCTACTACATTCAAAGGGGATCTATTCAGATGAACGCGAATTTTCTTGCATTCAATTCAATATGAATCAAATACAAAAAAATCCCCTTAGTGTGCATCCCTAGTAAGGAATTTCAGAAGTCCTGGTTCTTCCACAGATGCGGCCATACTCTACACAACGTAGGGAGCATCTGATAGTGAATTTCAAAAGTCCTTTTTCTCTGTCATGATTCTTCCAAAATTCGGTTTCAATAGGTGACCTCTAGCCCAGGGGGTTTGGAATGGGGAGAAAAAGTCTCATTAGCTACATCGTGTATAATTTCATACACTTCTGTCATGTCCCTTCTCGCTTTCTAGACTAAAAAGTGCCAATTATTTCAACTTCTCTTTGTAAGACAGTTCATTCAACTTCCTTACCATTTTAGCCACCCACTTTTAGACTTTTTCCAATTCTGACGTGTCTGCTTGGCACTTTACCTTCACTGCAGTCTCAAAATGGAGGGAAAGTGGGGTGTCTGCTCTGGCACTCTGCTTTCCCTCCCACACGCCATTAAAGCGCTGTAGTGGCAGAGCAGGTTGAATGGTTGAGAAATCCCTTCAACCAGGCTTGTCTCACCACTGCCATACCCTGCTTTTGAAGATAGAAAATGGCCGACAGGGCCACTCCCAGTTTTCAAAACTCCCCTGCCTTCCTTTTCAAAGCAGGGGCCCCTCCTTCAACACAGGGGCCACATAAGCCCTTCTCCCAGAGGGTCATCGGCTTATGGAATGTGCTGCCGGAAGAGGTGGTGACAGCTACCAGTCTGGATGGCTTTAAGGTAGGGTTAGACAAATTTATGGATGACAGATGTATCAATGGCTACTAGAACGAATGCCTAGGTGCATCTTTCAGGCTGGGGGGGGGAGGAACTGGGGCGCTTCTAAGGCCATCTGCTGGGACTCGAGAGCAGGAGAAGGTTTGTCCTTGTCTCTGCTTGAGATGCCCATGAGCATTTGGTGGGCCACTGTGTGCGACAGGATGCTGGACTAGATGGGCTGTGGCCTGATCCAGCAAGGCTTCTCTTATGTTCTTATGTTCCCTGCCTGTCAAATAGAGAAGAAAGCTTTATTCACCTCCATTTGATATGCAAGGGAAGCTTGCTGCATCCCCACTGTATCAGATGTAGGGATGCACACTAATGGGTTCAAATAGATCCCCATAAAATGCGGTAGGATTCTATTCTATACAAATGCATTCGTACAAATTGGTACAAACTTCCAATATAAATGGATATGTATCCATTTGTATTGGATACATATCCATTCATATCAGATAAGTATCTGTTTGTATTGGATACATATCCATTCGTATCAGATACGTACCTGTTTGTATTGGATGCGTATCCATTTGTATACATATCCAATGCGTATCCTCAGTTTATTGAATGTCCAAGCTATTCATATGAATGTTCCAAAACATTAATATTCATAGAAATGTTATTGTATGAATATTGCAACATTCAACTCATGTATGAATGCATGAATTGGTATGAATCACGAATGTTACAAATCCCTAATCAGATGTCATTCTATAGCCAGTCCTGTTGGGGTGAGGGTGGGAAGCCTTCCTCCCTGGACAATCAGCTCCAGAATGACATTCAATCTGGGGGGGGGGGAGAGCTTCCCTTGGCTGTTAAAAGGAAGCAAAAAAAACCTCCTCACCTCCATTTCATAGAGTGGATAGACAAATACGTACAAATAAATTTGTGTCAAATAGAATTTTATCACATTCGAATGTGAGCTATTTGTACAAATACAGATTTTCAAACATGTGATTCGTCAAAAATGCATTTTTGCACATGCTTATCCATTTACTTCCACCCTCTGCTTTCAGTTATTTAAGCAGTACCATATTCATAAGAGGATCTATCTAATTTCAGGGTTGCTTAATTTGATTAAGATGTCTTTGGAGGGGGATGTTATGAAAAACATTCATATGTGCATTGCTCTT
Organism: Aspidoscelis tigris stejnegeri; assembly: GCA_023333525.1. NCBI lineage: Eukaryota > Metazoa > Chordata > Lepidosauria > Squamata > Teiidae > Aspidoscelis > Aspidoscelis tigris. The sequence goes on from JALMGA010000004.1 coordinate 17,672,376, forward strand.
GTGAAAAGCAATAATTAGATGTGTTTTTCCCTCCAGAAACCATGCTGGTGCTCCATGACCAAGAGCCCTGCTTCTAGAAGTTCTGTAATTTTCTCTGGAATGATGGACTCATCAGTCTTCTCTGGGACATATGTTAACCTGGCAGGTCTATATTCTGGTAGGTCTTCTCTTGGGCCCCATTTATGATCCGGAGATACATTGAATACCTTCTGGTACTCAGCTATGGTAACTGAGCTTTGTGATGAATTGCATGCTTTTGTTGAGAGCCACAATTTCACATTTGAGATCTATATAGTAACTCTTGGATGAATGCTATTTGGGCTTGGTGTTGTTTTGTATTTTATAAATAAGACCGACTACTTTTCACAACTATTTGCTTTAGACGTACTGCTTCTGAGAAAATGAACTCAGATACAGGAGTGTGCTGAAAATTGTCTACTGTGAAGACAGACGGAAAAAATTAATTCAGTCTCTTGTGATGTCTTGCTCTCATGAGTGGCCTTTGAGCTCCATCTAGTGGGCATTCTTCATTAGCTGCAAGGAGTCTTGATGAAAGAATCTAAATGAAAAATTTATTGGAAGCAACTGTTTGTTGCCTTAGTGTTGAGACCTTCAGTGAGACAGAATTTACTTGAAGATCTTATCCAGATCTTTTCAAACCTTTAAGTTTTTAGGAGTCCCTGTTTTTTTAAATTTCACATCTCAAATCTGTTAGTTTATTCTAAGATTATACTTGTGCTATGACAGTTTTGAGAGAAAGTCACCACTGGTGCAAAATGCCAATTATTCGAATTATTGAATCTGAAATTCCAATTATTGTACTATAATTAAGCAAACAGATTAATGCAAAACAGTAGCCCAGAAAAGAAAATGTGAATAAAAAATGAGGGATGGAGTTCTTGTAGTCACAATCTTCTCCCAAAGTACAAAGTCCAGTTTCATTTTTCTCCAGCAGTGAAATCTAGGATACCATAAGCTTATATTAGTTGTTACCCAGTTGGGAGTCATAGATATATATGGAGACAAGAGATAGGCAGCACTTTATGAAGGCAAATTTTAGACTGGCTAAATTCCAGTTTCTTTCATTTGGAAGGCAAGCAATGGTTATGTCCATAGCATTACTCTTTCTCTGAGCTCCTGGAAGCGAGCAAGATAAAAATCAAGATGCAATAAATCTGCAGCTGAAGTGGACTTTAGGGGCTTGGACCAAAGGTACTAATTAGCGCCAACTGTGGTGGTGATCATTTTTGTGACACACAGAATAACCTCATTTATCTGAATGGTCTCTGGGTCATCTAAACCATTAGATGCCATTTATTTTTAAAGTTCTTTCCCCCAGCCTGTTAAATCAGAGAGAGAGGAGAGAGAGAGAGAATTCAGGTAATGGACATTATTAAAGAATTTAGAAAATAAGAGTTCCCATCTGTTTGACATCGAATTAGCATGCCTATACACCTCAAGAAAAAGGGAGCTTGGAAGATATGTAGTTCAACTCTGCTGTTGGTGTACATTCTATGGAGTATAAAGCAACTAAGGGTCCTTCTGTGAGCCAGTTTGGCCTAGTGGTTAGGGAGCCAGACTCTTAGCTGGGAATACTGGGTTTGATTCTGCAATCCTACATGAAGCCAGCTGGATCACCTTGAGCTAGCCTAGCCACAGGTCTCTTCTGAACTCTCACAGCCCCACCCCCTCACAGAGTGTTCTGTTGTGTGGAGAAGAATAGAAAAGCTCTGTCAGCCACTTTGAGTCCCCTTAAATGGGTGAGAAAAATGCGGTAGAAAAGCCAACTCTTCTCCTTCTCCTTCTTCACTGTCTATAGAGCTCAGTTTTGCCACGTTTTTCCCTCAGGGCCCAACATCCTGCTCTCTTTGAGCTGAAAATTGTCCCTAAGGAGGAGTGGAAGATCTTGGAGTGCACATCCTTACATGGGTGCACGCCCAGAGATCTATGTAGTCGAGGGAGTTATGGGGTAGAGTTCTGGCAAGATAGGGTGTTCCGTACAGCATTCTTACCTTCCTGGAGTAAGGGATTCTCCCCCAAGGAGTTTCTCAAGGCATAAGATTACAGAGTGAATTAAGATTTATCCCGTTAACTCAATCAGGCCGTGGAATAGTTTTCCTTCAGAAGTTCATCAAGCATTGTCCCTCTATGCATTCAGAAGATTAATGAAGAAGCACCTCAAGTATTTAGCTAAAGAGGCAATTGTACTTCTCTTCTGCTTACTGTACTAATTTTATCTGTTTTAAATTTTGTTTTTGTTTTTATTGTTGTAACCTGCCCTGAAACCTCAGAGTATGTCTTGTTATGTGTTCTTTATACACCCAGATACATGTAGCTAAAGAACAACAATCTGAATTGGAGGAGGTGATTGACCACCGAAGCATAGGGCTTGTCCTTTAGATCAGAATTCATTTTGGATACTCAAGGACACGACTAGGGATATGCATGATTTTATTTTCAAGTTCGCTTTGCATCGATTCCTGGGCTGCTCTGCTTGTTTCCTGGGGACTGATGGTGTACCTCAAACAACCCACAAAACCATGTAGAAACTCAAATGCTGCTTCCTGGCATTGTGGGAGTTTGGCACAAAAACTGGCAAGTCTGAACAAGTGCTCGGACTGTGTTACCATTGAAGATGCTTATGGTTTCAGAAAACAAGTGAGTGCAACAAGCTGGCTTGGATGGGTCCAGGTGGAAGCTCATGGCAACAGCATATCCTGGGACAGAATATGAAAGAGCGTCACCTTCTGGGAACTTCCTCTCTTTTCACTTCCATGTTCTACACATGGTAGTCCATTTATAGATTAATTTTATTCACATGTTCTGGCCTTGCCAACAACTTCTTAGTATGAGGACATTTCATTATCCTTCTTTTATACCTTGTTGTTGGTACGCTCTACAAGCTAAATCAGTACCAGTATTGATCTTGCCTAATGGGGCTTTGATTCATTTTGGCACAAGGAGACGACAATGTGTCCAAGTATAAAGAAGTCAAGTCTCAGATGACAAAGACTTAGAAAGCAAGCCAGCAAGCAAATGCCTCTGGAGTGTCAAGAAATCTCACAGTAGACAGTAAAGGAGAAAGCAGGTGAAAGAAGGAGCTGGTGAAAGCTGACCTTGTGAACAAGGCTAAAAGAACAACTCCTTAAATAGGATTGGAGTTTTGTTGTATCGTATTGCATCTTAATGTTTTTATTAATTGTAACCTACCTTGGGACCATACAATGAAGGACAGGATATAAATGCTTTGAAATGAATAAAAGTATTCTTGTTATTCATGCTCGGATGAATTGTCCAGGATAGTCACCATCCAGAAGCAAGGTTATGAGTGACAGTTGCCCAGGGAGTAGGCTTTCTCAAGTTAGTAACTAGGGAGGCACACAAATGTGTTTTTTGGCACTTGATTCATAATGAATCAAATGTTAGAAAATTCATATTCGTAGGAAAAGACCCTTTCAAATTTGGTAAATTTCTATTTGATACGAATGAATCCGTACAAAGCCATATGAATATTTGATATAAACAAATATGTCTTGGATACGAACTAATATGTATTGGATATGAACAAATATGTATCCAATACATATCTAAGACACCTATCAGATACATATCCCGTAACAAATCTACTCTGAAAGCATCAAATGTTACCTGAATCCACTTTTAATATGCGCTCAATCCATGTCGAATGCTCTCGAGATCCATCGCAGATGTGACTGGAGCAGCTGCTTTCTCAACCCCACAGGTTCACAAATGGACTGAAGCTTTGTATGAATGTTCCAAAGCATCTGTTTTGAGTTCAATTGTCAACCTTCAAATGTGCCAGCACTTGATTCAAATTCAAATGTCCGAATTTGGATAAATTCGGATGAATTTTGGATGTTAAGAATATTCACTAGCCTAATGCCAACTTGCAACATTTGTTTCCCATTATGAAGAAGAGTTGGCTTTTCTACCCCACTTTTCTCACCCATTTAAGGGGACACAACAGAACATCTTATGAGGTAGGTGGAGCTGTGAGAGCTCAGAAGAGAGCTGTGACTAGCCCAAGGTCACCCAGTTGGCTTTGTAGAGGAGTGTGGAATCAACCCGGGTATTCCCAGGTAACAGTCCGGCTCCCTAACCACTAGACCACACTGGCTAGTGTAATAAGAACAGCTCATGGCCACAGTGCTGAGTTTTTCATACAGATCTTTTACTACTTGACCAGATGGCATCCTCAGATATTGGAACTAAGTTTGAAATGATCAGATGTGTTGCTCCAATCAGCATCAGTCTCCTACCCTTCACATCTGGTTCACTGGCTGTCCTTGTTGGGAGAGAGGAAAGCATTCATGTTGGAATATTGGAGTTCAAATGGCTGCTCTTACCCTACTATCTGCCAAGAGCTACTTCTTTCTTTGAGGATCACTAGAGCAAGATTTTGACAACCTCTAGGCTATTGCCCTCTGAATATTTGAAAAAATGTATCATGCTTCCATCTCATAATACTCTCCCCCCCGCCACTTGGTGTTCCCATCTCCTCTCTAATCATACTTAGTTCCTCCAACCTTTCTTCATACGTTCTCCTCTGAACTTGTTCCAATTTGGCTGTATCCTTTAGGGCTACTCTTAGATTAAGGGTGTTTTTGTACCCATTAATGGGTACTTAATGGGTACTTCTAGTGACAGTGGAAAAACACCCCAAAATGCAGTAGGGATGGAAGACAAATATTTGTCTTCTTCAAATTCGCATTTGAATTTGAAGCTTTGATGATTTGCGCGTGAATCCAAAGGGGCCTACATTCGAAGGCACCCATTTGCATGTGAAAACAAATGTATCTGGCCTTCGCTGAAGTCTCATAGAAGCTTTGACATGGCTGGATCTCACTCCCTGCCCCCCCCCCACAACTCACACACCCTAACCTTTAAATATGGCATTGGGCACTGCCTCCATCACACCTCAAATGCTCAACAAGGTCTCCCAGAGGTGCACACGCAGCTGGAGAGGCTGCCCCCATTCAGGAAACGTGGGAAATGGTGGTGGTCTCTCTAATTGTGCATGCACCTCTGGGAGGCCTAGTTGAACCTCTGAGGAGGGCATGAGGGCAGCGGTGGCAAAAAGTGAGGGGAGGCAAGGTGGGACATAAAGGAAGGACTGGGTGTTCTCTTTATGCGTGAACATTCAATGAATGTTTGGATGCAAAGGACTTACCCAACGTGTGAATCCTGGTGTCCCAGAGCATCCCACTTGCTGTGGCAACAGCCATGTGTGCTGGCCACTGCCACAGTGATGGCAATGTGGCATACTACTGCACAGTTGCAGCCTGCAAAGGTGTGCATCTGTGGGTTGTGCATCTGTGAGTTAACTAGGATCCTATGGCACTCCTAGGATTGCTGCGGATCACATTTGAGTGCACCACAGCTCATGAAGAGCTGGGATGGCCCCACACACTCAGAGCTGCTCCCAAACAGAAGTGGCTCCAAGCTGTGTGGATGCTCCATACCAAAGTATCTCCAGTCTGGTCCCAAGAGCCAAGTCCCAAAAGGCCCTGGGTTAATGTGGTTAGGGGTTTCCATCACACTTTTCCTTATTAAACACATCTGCAAGTCAATATTTGAGGGAGTCACCACTCTGATGGAATGATTTCTGTGTCTCAGATAACAGAAAGATTATATACAGTTTTGTATGTTTTTAAAGTCCACTTCTTATTTTCCTAGATTATTAAATGGGGGGGGGGGGTTGTCACCTCTGCCTAATTTGCACCTATCTGAGTGTTGGCTGCCTTTTTTCTCCTTCTATATTAGCCAGATCCTGACTTGATAACATCTCCAAGATTTTCTTCTTCTTCTTCTTCTTCTTCTTCTTCTTCTTCTTCTTCTTCTTCTTCTTCTTCTTCTTCTTCTTCTTCTTCTTCTTCTTCTTCTTCTTCTTCTTCTTCTTCTTCTCTTCTTTGTTCCTGCTCTGATAGTGAAGAGCTTTGGTGAACAAAAAAGCTTGAATAGTATTTTGTGGCCTTTCAGAAGGCGTAATGAAGGCACTCCCTAATGTGGGATTTGGAATGTTTCTTATGGGGCAACGTGGCCGCCTTCCCTTTTCATTCCCACTAGCATCTTGCTAAATTGGAACTCAGCAGGTAACCATTGTTACACCAATTCGCATTTGTGTTGTGAACTGTTCCTGTTCATTGCAATGGGCCTTGGTGACTCTGCCAATAATCCAGGAAATCCACAAAGGTTTGCTGGCCCTGTGGTTCTATACTAGCTCTGTGCAAATTAAAGCGGGCATGTGTTTGCGGAGAAAACCAACTTGGTCCTTGTATGTGATTGCTTTTCTGATCAACTAGAAAAAGGAAAAGGAACCCTGCTTATGGATAATTGACTTTGGTGGGAGTGAAGGGCAGGCAAAGCTAAGGATTCATTCCAATTCTTCCTTTTGCCTAGCAACTTTACTCTCTTTAGGTGTCCCAAAACACATCCCCTTTGAGGGACTTTACTTACATGCCATTATTTCTAGCACCTGAGATTCCGGATGTGATGAGTATGAATTTTTAAAAAGAAGGAAAGAAAGAGATGGAAAATAGCCTCTCAAAATATTCTCAAAAAGCGTCTCCTGGGGAAGTCCAGATGGACAGTCTAAAAATATAATCAGGAAAGACTTCCCACCCCCAGATCCAATGGCTTCCAGGCAGATTTTAATAAAAAATTACCCAAGCATTCTCTTTTTCCTCCTCCATGTTGGCAGATAATTTAATTTTAGCACTGAGTAGCAATCTGTCACAGAGTTTCAGATTATTTCTGTTGTAGATCATGTGGAATCTTCCACAGAGAGAACAAAGTTTCAGGCCGACAGTTTTTGTCTTTGTTTTTACTTTATTTTGTTTTACTTTTTATTTACTTTTTAACACCAGCATAAATGCACTCGGTTATTTGAACTGAAGCTGCCTTCTTGGTTCTTTTAATAGCTCAACAATGGAGGCAATCCTATTTTTGCTTGCCTTCTGTGGAAACTGCATCTGGTATAGAAGTAGCCCCATCGTGCGAGTCAGTGAAACAGATGCTTTGGGTGGGAAAAATTTTTATTTAGCACGAACGCCAGCTGTTTTCATGGAATCTGATTAAAATATCTGAAGGCATCCTGGTGAAGGCCAATGAGTTGTTCCCTGTAGATCAAGCACAAGAGAACATTTTGGTTGACATCAACTTTTTTTTTTCATACATAGCCCAGTGCTAGAGGTGGAAGCCCTGCATGAGAGGAAGAGAACCTTGCCACTCCTCCAGGGGTGGTGGTCAAGTGGTGGCAGCCTAGACCACTCTGCCCTCTGGATGATGCTCCAGCCTGGATGGGCCCTGATAATTTGGAGCTGCTTCCTTGCAGGGCTGGGTCCCTCTTGGCAGCTGCTCTGGACTCCACCTGGCCTCAGCTGCTCCAGAGACCACAAAGGATTCTGTGCTCCCCCATGAAGCCAGCTGGGTGACCTTGGGTTAGTCATAGCTCTCTTCTGAGCTCTCACAGCCCCACCTACCTCACAGGGGCCGCATCCTCATTGCAACCTTATATCGGTTTCAAACTGTTTTCAATCCTCGCAGACCCCATGTCAGTTTGGCTTAACACGCTTTCCACATGTTAAATTGCCCCAAAGCCTTGTAAATGTTAATCCTCATTTCAACAGGTCTCACTCTGGTTCATGCGCTTGAAACGTTTTACATTTTTTACTGAGGGAACCCTTCCGTGTTAAGGGATGAGAGTTTCCCTCCCCCAATAGCTTGCTTCCAAAGCAAGCTGTAAAATCCACCCCTTAAAGCAGCAGCCGCTATGCTACACTGTAGCAATCCAAGCACTTCACACCTGATAATGATCTTGCCATTTCGAAAGTTCTGACCTTTAAGAAAGGGAAAAGAAAGAAAAGCAGCTGCAGGTTTTGGGAGATGTGTGTTTTAAAGGCTGTGATGGTGATGGGCGAAAGGGGTTTGAGTTGCCACTGCTGCTGTGTGCCCTGAGCAATGAGGAGAGGAGGGGAAAGAATTGCTGGCTGTCCGCTGCTGTTTTTACTCCATCCAGGCAAGCGGCAGCCGGTGAGCCACCCAGCTAGGCTCCATGAAGGGGTCCCTTATGGGTGGCGCATTCACGCCAGGAGGAAGAGGACAGGGCAGCCCTGAAAAGCGGTTTTTGAAAAGTAGCCACTGGAGTCCCCCCTAGAGTCACGTACATCCTCAGAATCTGGACTGAATGCGATTCTGGCTGAAAGTAATGGGATCAGGCAAATTCGCGTTTGCATCTGGTTCTGTTATTTCGGTTTAGGGAAACTGAATTAAGCTTCTAATGGGGATGCAGCCAGGGTGTTCTGTTGTGAGGAGAAGATGGTTTGTCAGCCTCTTTGAGTCCACTTAAATGGATGAGAAAAGCAGGGTAGAAAAGCCAATTCTTCTTCTTCTTCTGTTGTCTGGATGACTCTCCAGCCTGGCTGGGCACTGCTATCTTGGTGGGGATGATTCTTTGTGGGACTAGGATCTTTTGTCAGCTGCTTTAGACTCCACTTGACCTGAGCTGCCTCAGTTTGTGTGTGTGCGCGTGTTTTGGTTTATTTTCCAATATTTTGTATGACATACACTTTTTATAATGTTGTTTTATAATAATGTCTTGATTATTACTTTGCACTGTATATTTTCTATTTGCTGTAAACCGCCTTGGGCAAATTTTATTTTGGAAAGGCGCTATACAAATAAAATGGAAGTGAAATGAAATGAAAATGCACGGGAAGCAGAGGATTGCTGGTTCAATCCCCAGTCTCTCCTATTTCTATCTCTCTCCCAGCAAACTGCATAGAGGTTACCATGCAAGTCAGTCAAGAGTTGGTCGTGACTTGGTGATATGCAGCAAGTGGCATGAAAGCTGAAATGCTTTGACATTCGACATGTTGTTGCCATTCTTTTCTTTTAAAACCAGTGCTACAGATTCGCGGATGATTCATTTGCTTTGTTCGGAAACTGTTTCTGAATAGCAAGGTGTGTTTGCGTGTTCACGTGCATGTGTGAAAGAGGAGGTACAGCTGGATCTCAATCCCCCGCCCCTTATCTATGGGCAAAAGAACTGGAAGAAATAGCTGGTTCTGAAGGTCAAAGTGAGCAGCATCCCAACTCACCCAGTAGCTCACAGCTTGGCAGGATCTGGACAGTAGTGGTGACCACATGCTGCCACATCCAATAGGCCTGCAGCTCACCTCAGAAGAGTGGCATATACCCTTGGAGGCATCTACACACCGTTTAAGAAACTACTCTGAGGATGTTTATTGTGGGGATGGACAGTGGTGGCACTTGTGACTTAGCTGGCAAATGGTGTCCACCTGGGATGTGCAGATAAAGCCAATTTCCAGAGTCTTTCCCTTAGTAAGAATATAAGAGGAGCCCTGCTAGATCAGGCCACAGCCCATCTAGTCCAGCATCCTATCACACACAGTGGCCCACCAAATGCTCATGGGCATCTGATTTGACCTTCCTGTAGTCCAGGGGTGTTTTTCCACTAGCACTAGAGTACCCATTAAGGACCCCTAATGGGTACCAACATTCAATTTGAATTCGAATGTCCAAATTTGGATGAATTCAGATGAACTTTGAATGTGATGAATATTTGCGCACATCCCTATCAGCTGCTTGGTCAAAAACTTCCAACCTCCATGCCATTAACTCCACCTAGCCTCCCCTGGGTCTTCATTTGGACGGAGCTTTGATCTAAAACAAATTAAGTATTCTAAATGGAAATGTTATCTAATATTTTAAATGAAAAAAATTGTTTAAAGAGAAGCAGGATGGTGTAAAGTACTTCAAGACAGCCATACTGGAATATCATTCTATGAATTGTCCCTTTGAATATGAGGCCAGATGGTTCTGCTGACCCCTGCTGTTGAAGGCTCTGAATATTTGTGCCTGCACTAATTTGAATGCATGCCTTTAAAGCAGAGAAGGGTGAGTGAAGAAAGCTAACTCATGACCTTCTAAATACAACTTCAGGGAGGCCTTCATAGGAAGAAGTGTGCGTGATCCATGAGCTAACTTCACAACAAATGATATGACACATGTCTCAAGTTTAATCTATCAATTAGCCTGGATTTTACAGCATGCTGTAAAGAGACAGAGAAAATTGCTTTGCAAGCCACCTCTTGCACTCTGGGCCAGCCACCTCTGGCCCAGCCTCTGAGAAATGACATCTCTTTTAGAATATTTCAAAAATTCATGCTTTCCTATGCCAGGGGAAATGGATAATTAACCTATGAGGTTTGCTGCCTTAAAAATGCTGAAATCAGAAGTTTTGGAGAAAACTTGGGAACACTAAGGAAAAATGATCTTCTGATATGGATAATTTTTTTTTTAATCTAGTTTTGGGCAGAACCAATAGCCTGTGTCAGAATGGACTTGACTGAGATGGGACCCTGGTCTTTAATTAACATGCTCAATCCCATTTATTACATGTGAGTACAGAGTCAGACACATCTAGGCCACGGTCACACCTTGCTAAAATAATCTGTCTTATTAAGAAACAGGACTCAACACGCACTAACTCCAGTCATACCCAATACCTGATATCCTTCCTTAGTTTGTCCTCAGTTTGGTCACTATGCTCACATCTTTCTGTTCCTGTCCTGAGACTCCTTTATGAGACTTCTTTACATCTCCACCCCTTCTCTACTGTCACAACAACCCCTGCACTCTGATAGGATAAAAGTTCTGTAACTCAACAGCATGTAATCACACACTGGGTGAAAGTGAAGGCAAATTCATGCAGTATCCACCTACTACAGTATGGTTCAGCCCCTCTTCCCTTATCATACACCCCCCCCAAAAAAAATGAAAACAGAGTATAATAGCTTGAGACCTGTAAGAATCAGGAACTCAGGAAGGTACGATTAAAGGAAGGAAAGTCCACAAATAAAACAAACAGGACTAAAGACAGATCCAAAGACAGATTGAAGGGCTGTGTCCCCACTCATGCCCAAAACGATTTCAAACTGATGTGAACTTTCTTTGTCCCCATTACCAATTCTATTCAGGTGTTTTTTGAGGACTATATCACTAAAAACTTCAATAAAAACACCTGTTTTTCCAGGTGTTTCCCCTGTTTTTCTAGGTGTTTCCCCTGTTTTCACCCACTCCACTTCACATTTTTATTTCCCACCCATGCACACCGATAACAAAGTTACTGCATGGCTGGCTGGGTGAGCAGGCAGGCAGCACTTTCTCACCCTCTGTGCTGCTACTTTTTCACTTCTCCACAAAGCAAAAAGCTCTGCACACTTCTGCAGCTAAGGTGGTAGCAGCAACAGCCAGCTTGCTCGCTCACTGCAGACAGGGAACCTGCCGGATTAGTATTCCACCCAGCAGAACTCATGCTCCCTCTCTCTCTTCTTTTCTTTTCCTTTCCTTCCCACTCACTCGCTCACTCACTCGCTCGCCTGCCTGCCTGCACCTCGCACCTCGTGCCTCGTCTAGTTGCCCTTCTCCTTTAAGCCGCCGCCACCAGTGTGCAGCCGGGGAAACCTCAGTCGACTGTCATTGCATGACTCTCTCTTTCTCCCAGAGTGTGCATGTGGCAAGTGCCTAATTACAGGGGAGTGTGAAATGCAGAAATTATCTGTGCATGTGTCTCTGTGTGTTTCTCTGAGGCTGGGGGTGGGTGGCTGTTGGGTTGTTTGGGTTGTGTTTGTTGACAGGCAGAGCTCCTCTTATGTTCTTATGATTTTGTGCAACATGTAATATGGTGCTTAGTCTGGGGGATCAAACAGTGGCAGCAAAATCAAGAGGAAGGAGGGCTGGGATTTTCCACCCTTGGCCATGTCATGGGATCAAACCCAATCAGGAGAGGGGGGTGGGCAAAGGGTGGGGAGGAAAAATAATAGCTTTCCCCAATCTGTTTTTTGGAAGTGTTTGAAGTGTTTTCTGTGTGGGGACACAATTCAGCACTGTCACCGTGATGATGCTATGCATGCACAGTCAAGTCTATGGTTGTCTGAGGTGCCAGCATACTAGCACAGCACCTCAGACAACCCCAGAGCACCAGAAGAGGTACAAATGGTCTCATCACTGGATGCTCCAGATAAGCTTTGTTGTTCCACACCTAATCAACAATTAATGAACTTCTGAGAAGGCAGGGCATGCTTGGAAGGTGTAGCAGCCTCCCCGAAGTGCAGATGGTCTTCACCAGAAGTTCACTAATCATGCACTACCAGCTGTAGTGTGAATAGGCCCCAGAAAACAGATGTGTGACTTTCACATGCCTCCCTGATCTGGATCACCCTCACCGGCAAGTTGATAGACCACTTTAATTGAGTCTATCAGTGATCCAGGTCAAGGGCCTCTTGATCTTGTTGATGCTCCATCTAAAATAAACAAGAGTATACCAGCAGGGGCTTCTCTGTCCCCACACCAATGTGAGCACCAATGAAACCCAGAAAGTTCGTATTCCAAAATGAAGGTTAGTGCAGAAACGCCCTCTGATACCCACTTTGTAGTCCTGATTTGTTCTTGGGCATTTGTCAAAAAGATTCTCTAAGCTGCATTCTAAGAGCTTATTCAGGATGGGATTGTAGGACATGCCAAGGTCTGATTTTGGCTCCAGTCCTTCTGACAAGACCATAAGCCTGGCAAACCAAACATGTGACTGACCAGTCAGTCATATCCTTTTGTTATATTAAATAAGCAGTTTAAAGGTTGTCCATCAAAGATTTACAGAAACCAAAATCACCTGAAAAGAATAGATCCAAAGATATACAGGAAAAGCAAAAAAGGATCTAATTATAAATTGTTAAAGTGCTCTGAAATGAAGGGCTTAGTCACTTCAATGGTATAGATATATTTTTGTTTATTTTCTCCTATTTTCAAATCTAAATATACCATAAGTATAAAATTACTTATCTGCTTTATTTATACACTGATCTTAAGTCTAGCAAAATTCTCAAAACAGCTTCCCCCCCCCCCCAAAAAAATTGAACTGTACCAGTCTCTACTCCCAAGCTTACAATCTGGCATTGCAAATTCATAATTATTTGAAATAATTAATATAATTTACTAGAGAGAAATACTTAGAAAATCTATTAGTAGAAAGTGATCATGTCCAGGTACAATCAATATTTTAAAAATCACAAAAAGATGTAGAAATTGAGCAACCTGAACCTTGAACTGCAAAGAGATGGATTTTGATGGGCTTACCATTGAAACATATGCCTGTATTGTTGAGACAGTGATATGCTTCGTAATGGGCAGTTGTAATTCTTCAAGGCAATAAAACTCTTGGCAGCTTACCTGGCAGGCTACAGTGAGGGTCAACCTTTCAGAGGTACAGCAGGGGTGAAGGTAACAGTTGGCATGATCCAAAGGTTCCATCCAAACCAAACCAGAAATGAAGCACAAGAGGCCAGGATGGAAGGAACACAGATTCCTACTTTCTCTAGTTTGCAGCCCTCTGTTCCAAAACATGCTGCCTTCATCTTTCAGCAGCTGGGATAGTTTCCACTCCTTCATCCTCCTTCATGTGTTGAAATGTAAGTAGTATCTCAGAGACATTGGCTGCTACTGAAGATGATGCTACAACCAAAAGGGTCTCCCCTGCAGATGATAAGGCATGAGCAGGTCAGCATGATATTTAGATATTTGGGGCCCAAGTCACTTAGGGCCTTGTAAGTTAAGCCAAAGAAGTGATGTCCGTCACAGCTGTCCATGACAGGTGGCTCAGACTGCCACCTTTGGCTCAAGACAGATCAGATGATATGTCACTGAACAACACTCATCTGCTGTTCAAGAATTAATTACACAGGATAGCTGTTCATAAATCTCTGCCCTTCTTGGCCCATTCATGTGTGTGTGAAATGTGGATTTTTTAAAAAAAAAAAGTTCCATTTTTCTTCTTTTTCAGAGATATACTCAGCCCAGGATTCCGCAACATGTTCCTTCCCTTTTAAAACAGAGGATTTCTCAATTTAATTCTAGCAAGATTTGTGGCTGATTAAATGTTCTTCTGTTGTTTCAAGTCTCTCCCCCATTCCCTGAATACTGATGTGTGCAGCCAATTATCATGGAAACACAGCAGGTACAATCAGATGAGCAGATGCTTAAATGCATGCATAGACATTCTTATTTTTCTCTGTGTTTGATCTGTATGCTCAAGGGCCTGTGCACATCAGTACAGCTGAAATGTGGTGGGAACTCAAGAATATGAAGAGGAAATGTAGGTAGTCACCTTTACAGGGCCGGTGATTTTAACCAAGTTCAGAAATCAGGCTAGGGGAATTCTTTTTCCTGAGGCATTATTGCTGGTATGCTAGGAAGCAAGCGAAGCAGCAAATAATAGATTTCATAAACATCCTGAATGCATGCAAGCAGGAAAGAACAAAATCTTCTAGCACCTTAGGGTAACAAAGAACCCTGAATGTGCCAAACCCTGGGAAAAGACAAATGCTGTCTGCCTGGCAGTACAAGAACCTAATCAGCACAAAAGCATATAGCCAGTGCCTCTCACTTTGCCCTACGATAGTCAGTGTGAGCAGCTTATTGATTTCTTTACCTGCAGCACGAAGGGAGATTAGCCCAATTTGAAATAAAAAGCAGACACCTTTGAAGTAACCTTGGTGGAACAAGTGGCTGTTATATATCAGCCCAGAGAGTGTTCTTGACAGGCTTGCCATTGTTTGATGTTCTTCAGATGGGAAAGTTAGAATGAATCTCTCAGAGATGCTCAGACATGCAACTTTAGGCGAAAGGATGCCTCTGGGCTCAAAATGCAGCACCGCGATCTATTTTATTTTATTTCAAATCCTTTCCAAGGAGTCCCTGATTTATACCAGCCATGGAAAACTTTCCCAATGGGCCCAACGCTAGAGATCTTCTGCAAAGGTCCTGAGGGGAACTAAAGGGCAATTCACTATACACACAGCTAGGACCTAGGGAGGTGCATGAATGTTTTTTTGGCATTCAATTCAAAACAAATCAAATGTTCAAAAATCTGCATTTGGACAAATAGATCACATTTGACTGTGGTAAAATTCTATTCAATACGAATCTATTCATACGTACTCGTACGAATATTCAGTATGTATCAGATACAAATGAATATGTATCTGATACGAATAGATACATATCTGATATGAACAGATTCATACCTGATATGAATATATATGTATATGGTTCGAAAAAATATGTAATTGATAAGTTTTCCCATTTTAATGAATGTCCAAATTATTTGTACCAATGTCCAGAAGCATTTGTATTCATTCGAATGTTAGCATACGAATATTGTAACATTTGATTCGAGTTCAAATGCCTGAATTTGGCCAAATACGGGCAAATTTCAAATGTTATGAATATTTGTGTGCATCAGTACTAGGACCATCTTAAGGTTTTGCATTCAATTATGATGCCTCATTCCCTGGCATTATAAATCCAGAGCATGCCATGGTGCTGCCTTTAAAAATGGTTCAGAAACTCCAGTTGGCCCAGAACAGGTCTCAGGATTCTAAGTCCTACCTGCCAACTGACTTCCAGTCCATTTTGGGGGTCAATTCTAATCTACATAGCTTAGGACCAGGTTACCTAAAGAGCACACCATACTATTCATTCCTACTCATTGCCTTACACTGACAAAATAAAACCTTATCTATGTGCCTCCAACTGGCACAAAGCAGGTGGTCACAAGGGCCTTCTCAGTGGTAGCACTGAAGCTGCCTCCAGACAGCAGCGAGGAGGAGGAGGAGGAGGAGGAGTTGTCTTTCCACCCCACTTTTCTCACACTTTTAAGGGGACTCAAAGCAGCTCACAAAGCTTTCTGTTCTTCTCCCCACAACAGACACTCTGTGAGGTGGGTGGGGCTGTGGGAGCCCAGAAAAGAGCTGTGACTAGCCCAAGGCCACCCAGCTGGCCTCGTGGGGGAGGGTGAAATCAAACCTGGTGCTCCCAGATAGGAGTCTGGCTCCTTAACCACTAGACCAAACTGGCTCACAAGAAAGCAATAATGTGTGGTACTGTTTCTATGCTATTATTGCTTTCTATCTTGACAACACTGGGCCTAGCACTGTCTTGCAAGTCTTTGGTTATGTGCAATCCAGGTAATATGGCTGTCATCAAATTCCTGGATGTGCACATGCCTATATTCATGCATGAATGGTTGGCTGTTTCAGTCTCCATTTATTTATTTATTTCATTTCTTTTACATTTCTATCCCACCCTATACCCAAAGGTCTCCAGGTGGGTAACAACATCTAAAACAATAGTGGCATGTATTAAAACAGTACCATCTGCAAGTGGGAAGGGAAAGTGTATCCCCATTTAACCAAAGGCCAGTGCAAAGAGGCATGTCTTCACTGCCTTCCTAAACGTGTACAGTGAAGGAGATAGATGAACCTCAAGGGAGAGACTATTTCAGAGCCTAGGGGCTATCACTGTGAATGTCCTCTCTCGATGCCCACTCCTTTTGCTGCTGAGGGTGGTGGGACAACCAGAAGGGCCTCCCCTCCAGATTTAAGGTACAGGGAAGTCGATACGGGAGTAGGCATTCCTTCAGATATTTGGGGCCCAAGTCATTTAGGACCTTATAAGTTAAAGTTAGCATCTTGAATTGGGCTCGGTAGCGAATTGGTAGCCAACACAACTCTTTAAAGACCGTCATAATGTGCATCCAGCCAGTGTTCCAGTCAGCGATCTAGCTGCTGCATTCTACACTAGCTGCAGCTTCCAAAACGTCTTCAAGGGCAGCCGTATGTACAGTGCATTGCAATAGTCTAGTCTGGAGGTTACAAGAGCATGGATAATGGTGGCCAAGTCATCTCTGTCCAAAAAAGGCTTCAACTATGCACCAGCCATAATTGAGAATAGGCACTCTTGGCCAGGGCCTCCACCTGAGCTTCAAGCATCAGCACAGACTCCAGGAGCACCTCCAAATTTCACACCTGTCCTTTCCAGGGCACTGCAAACCCATCAAGGACAGGGTATCTCCCAACTACATGGGCCTGAGACCCTGTGACACACAGCACCTCCATCTTGTCTGGATTCAGCTTCAATTTATTGGCTCCCATCCAGCCCATTACCACCTCCAGGCACCTGTCAAGCACTTCAACCAACTCTCCTGATTCAAATGGCACAGAAAGATAGCGCTGGGTACCATCTGCATATTGGTGGCACCTCACTCCAAATCTCTGACGACCTCTTCCAGTGGCTTCATATAGACATTAAAGATCATGGGAGATAAGATTGACTCCTGAGGAACCCACAAGTGAGTTCCCAGGATGTCGAGTCAGAGTCTCCCACTACCACTCTGAGATCGGCCACAGAGATAGGAATGGAACCAATGCCACACACTACTTCCAACTCCTAGACTCTGTAGACTTTTCAAAAGGATATTACGGTTGATGGTATCAAAAGCCACCGAAAGTTCCAGGAGAACTCACAGGGTGGCACTCCCTCTGTCTCTCTCCCGGACAAGGTCATCAATCAGGGTGACCAAAGCAGTTTCCATGCCATAACCAGACCTGAAGTCAGATTGAAATGGGTCTAGATGCATGTGTGTTGAACAGAGTTCCAGTTGCTGCTAAAGTTCATGCTAGGAAACTGGTCTTTGAGAGGGTTGATGCAAATACATCAGTTTAGTATTGCTCAGTTTCATTGGACTTTGGCATTGGGATGCAAAGCACATGTCATTAAAGGGCTGGCACTATGGTAAGTGTCCCTGAACTGCTATTTAAATTGTAATAGGCACTTTTAAATCTATTGGATTACTTCAATGTGCTGGCATGAATTTTGTTATTACTGTTCAGGTATAGGTAGGCACTGCCCTTCCTAGGAAAGGTTGTAAACCAAATTGGGGTCACTAATTTTAATGGCTGTAAGATTTTTAAGACCTTAAGCAAGAGAAAAGCAAAGACTTTAATGAGATCAGGCACCCAATGTCAATTCAGCTCTGTGTGCAACCTAAGCTAACTGTTTTACCTGAATTATTTTACCTGTTTTATAGTGAATGTATTGTAACCTGCCTTGAGACCTTCGACTAAAGGGTGAGATAGGAATCAATCAATCAATCAATCAATCAATCAATCAGCTGCATCCATACACAGGTTTTAAAAAGCAGCTCAAAAGTGGCTCACAAGTCACTTTTTGAAATATCTGGAAGCATCTGTAGTGTAACATAGTAGATTGCTTGTACTTGGTTAAGACCTCAATGGTAGATTTCAAGTCTGCACTTCAGATGAAAAGTCACTGCCTATTTGGCCTTTTTGCAGCAGCAGCAGCAGAAAAAAAAAGAGTTGGCTTTCATACCCAGCTTTTCTCACCCATTTAAGGGGATTTAGAGCAGCTGACAAAGCTTTCTCCTCCCCACAAACAGTGGAGGTAGTGGTCAGGAGTGCCTACTTCCAATTATGGCTCGTTCACCAGCTATGGTCCTTTCTGGACATAGCCTGGCCACAGAAATCCATGCTCTGGTAACTTACAGATTGGACTACTGGGATATGCTGTAGATGGGGCTACCCATGAAGACAGCTGGTGCAGAATGCAACAGCTAGACCAGTGATGGTGAACCTTTTGAGCTCAGCGTGTCAAAATTTGCAAGAAAACCTAGCTTAACTCAGGTGCTGTGTCACATCTAGAAATAGCCATAATTTTATTTGTAGCTCTAGTAAAAAAAGTTATATTTTTGATATATGTATTTAATTAAAAGCAAAAACAAATAATTTTTTACATTAGTGACTTTTGTTGCTGAATTTCATTTGCTAAATCTTCAATTGAAAGTTGGTATTTCATACACTTCAAGAACAAGCAAGCACTACACACCCAGGTGCCAGGGTGACCATGTGTGTCACCCAAAAGGTCTTGGCGTGTCACCTGTGACACACATGTCATAGGTTGGCCATCACTGAGCTAGACTGTAAATGGGCACTGCTTGTTGGATACCCATCACACTGCTCCTAAAAGAACTGCACTGACTACCTATCTGCTACCAAGCCCAGCTCAAGGTATTAACATTAAAACAGAAAAAAAGGAGGAGAAGGAGGAGGAGCGCTTGACTTTTAAAAAGCTGAATTAACAATATATATATATATATGGGAACAAGCAGAATGTGCATTCTCATCCATTTTTCATTAACTCTGATTTTAAAAAGTCAAGTGGGATCACGGCCTTGTTTTAGACAACCTCTTTTATCTGTTTTAATAGAGATTGTATTGTGACCTGCTCTGAGACCTTCAGGTATAGGGCAGGATAGAAACATAAATAAGAAACTAATAAATTAATATAGTTTGTGTTTCTAAAATTCAGCTTGGTCTTTCAAGTGCTGCCTCTAAGTATAATATAAATATATCCTTCTGTTTGTAAGGATGCTGATGGCAATAGAAGCAATGTCAAGGAGAAATGTATTTTGGACATCAACGGAAATAATAATTTCATTATGTGGACTCATAAGAAATAGGAAAGTCTAATTATATTAATTATAAAAATAGAAGTCTAAAATATTAGAAATTGAGGAATTCAAGTTATTTAAAAAACAGAAATTGTGGAGGAATCTGTGTAGTAGCTTTCCACTGAACTGCAAAACAGAAGGGAAAAACTGGCCCTTGATTTTAACCATATAGCAATAAGGGTGATTCTGCACTGTTCAATATACCAGACCAGCCAGTGTTCTAGGAACCTCCCTTCCATTCACTGGTTTGGTCTAAGGGGTGGGGATCCACCTGGGGGCTGCATTTGAACCACACCAGCATGAGGAAGGGAGGCTCCTAGTATGTTTTCTAGTCTTGTGGAATCTACCTTAATCTGGTGAAGTTCTAGGGTGTGATTACGCAGAGTAAAAGAGGCAAACCCAGGACGAATCTAAGACTGAATGGACACAGAAACTTTAAAAAGAACCTTTACTACATACTTAAGGCTCAGATTATACAACCCTTCCACAATGGGAAAGAACAGCTCTTGGGGCAAGAATCTTGTTTGTGCCAGGTGGGAAAGGAAATTATAGAAGACACTAGCAGGACCAAACAATTAGGGAGCCAGAAATATGGTGGGCAGCAGCATCCCACCATATTGCTACAGAGAGGTTGCCAGGTTTCAAGGTGAAGGAAAGGTAGCATTTTCTTTTGGGGTATGTTCCCATGCATGTTTTGGTCTGAACCAAAATTGGGTTCGGCAAGGGTCATCCCCATGCACTTTTGATTTGGTCCAGTTTCTGCGGACCAAATTGCCCAAACCCGTACTCAACCCGTGCCAAATCTGGTACCTGAAAAAACATGGTCTGGACATGGATTGGTGTCCCGGTATGCATTGCTTAGCGAGCCAAGCCTGCACATGGGGACAGTCCTGAGCTATTTGTGGAGGAGATTAGTGCTCGCATCAGTAGGAGGTGGGGTTTCATGTCCTGTGCTTGCCGTTCCTGCCCTGTGCATTGGAGATCACAACCGCTAAGATTCTGGGGAAGTAAAAAAGTCCCGGTCATCAAGACAGGCAGGATAATGGTTTGATTTTTGTCCCTTATACCACATAATCCATCCCTGTTTCCTGATCGCCAAGATGGGCATGATAATGGCTTGATTTTTGTCCCTTTTAAGCTTGCTGGGTGTTCTCACAGTTCCTGGGTAGACTGGAGGTGTGCAAAACTACTCAACTGCTCAACTGCCACCAAACCTTGTAGTGGCTTTTGGTTTTTTTTAATTAATCATCTTTTAAGTATTACTTTTTTCTGTTTGGTCCTGGCTTCTGTGCCGCTAAGGGGGGGATGTGGCATTTGCAGAGGGTGGCACGGGTCGGGGTGACATTAATTGGGCTTCCAATGAAGAGAAAGGGGGTGGAGAGGAGATGGGGCTGCTTCCCTGTACCAGGGTTTGGCACAGTTTGCATGGGGATGGCTGTATCTGCATCCAGCCTGCCTCTAGTCTGTGTTGCTAGGAATGGCATTGGGATGGGCAAGATGTGATCTCAGGCCCACGCCCGGTACAATGCGTGCCCAATCAGAGCTAAATGGCTCGCATGGGGATGAGGCCTTTCTGTTGAATGTTTTCTTTTGGAGATGGGTACACGAAGTGCGTGTTTCGTTAAAGAGCTGTTTGAAAAGAGAACCCATTGTTTGCCGAGGAATGGGGAGACATTCCAACTCACCTTACACTGGATTCTCAGAGGGAAATGTCCGGGGGAGAATATAGTCTGGGTGTTTTGCTATCTGGGAGAGTACACTTATATGCTGAATTGTTGAGTCTCTGCACTCAGGCAAGGTTTGGATTGAAAATTCTGCAACGTCCTCTTTCAACCATAAAATCAACTTTCACCAATCTGGGACACACCAGATGCTTTAATTGATTAATTCTTTTTTTAAAAAAAGAAAGAAAAGAAATCCTGTTCTTCACCCAGAAGTGTCAGAGTAGGTCACATGACTTGAAAATACATCTTATAGAAAAGGTGATAACAGAAACCAGCCTAGACAGCTTTAAGAAAGGGTTAGACAAATACATGGAGGACAGACAGGTGTATCAATGACTACTAGAATGGATGCCAAATATTTTTGGTACATCCTCCAGGCTGGGGAGACAGGCAGGAAGCCTCTAAAGACCATCTGCAGGAGTTCAAGAGCAGGTGAAGTGTTTTGCCCTTATCTTCTGCTAGAGATGCCCGGAAGCAATTGATGGCCCACTGTGTGAGACAGGATGCTGGACGAGATGGGCTGTGGCCTGCCCTAGCAGAGCTCCTCTTATGTTCTTAAAATACTAAAACAATTAAAACATACCCACTCACAATCTACAAACTGCCTGAAACCATAAGGGGGTGAAACTGTACTCTCCACAGGATCACCTCACCTTCTGGTTAATTGGATCCTATCCTGCCCTTGGAACTGCCACCTGAAATTTGCATCAAGGCCTAACAAGGCCAATGTGCCTCACAGAGCTCAGTCAACCAAATATAGGCAGGCACAGTGGTAATGCTTTCCTCCCTAAATCCATTAGAAATGTCAACCTCTCTGGCTTCCACAGAGCTTGGCAATCATTTTTGTAATGTGCTGAGCAAGGATCTGCTGCCTCCCTTTTCCACAGCATCTTGTCTTTTTTAGCCTATAGGGATTGGCAGATGGTAATTCTACCGCAGCACACATGTGTCCAATTCTGACAGGAACAGTGGCTCAACTTTCTTTCCTTTTTTTCTACAAGCTAATTTTGCCCAATAAACTAGAAGCTTTGCGTATTTTATCAACTAAATACCTTTCTTTCTTCTTAATAAGAACTGAGAGAATGGGCTTTGGAGTAGAAACCAGTTACTTCAGAAAACAAACCATTTTAACTTACAAAAAGATCACCAAGGCTGTCTCCGCACAGGGGCAAAGAAATCCGGATCTCCGGCACCCAGATTGCTCAGAACGCTCCTGAGGGCAAGGGCTGCCAGTAGCAGCCCCAGCCACTCAGAAGCCGCGCAGGACGCAGGCGCGTTGCATCCTGGCCGAAGACCCTCAGAACGACGCCGACCCTCAAGAGGTAAGGAGGGGATTGGCCACACTCCCAGCGGGATGGGCTAGGGTGGGCTTTAGGCAAGCTCACCCTGGCTCCAGAAGCGGCGATCCGCCGCTTCTGGGGCCAGGGCGAGCCGATAGGTAGGAGCCCCTGGCTTGCCATGCTTGGCTCCGGGGAGCCAAGCATGGCGAGCCGGGGGTGGGCTGTTTCTTAGCACACTTGCGCTGTGTGGCCACATCCGAAACGGATGCGGATTCACCGTGCAAGACCACTAAAAATGTGGTGTGCAAGAAACACCCATTAAGCACGGATTAAGGACGGATAGGTGCGGATGCACCTACCGGAAGTGTGCTTAATTGCCCCCGCTAATGTGGACGCGGCGGCACCAAAGCGGTTTTGCCGCCGAAATCCGCATTAAAAAGGGGCGCGCAATGCGGACACACGTGGCCGGAAGTGTGCTAAATAGGCACACAAATGCGGACGCGCGTTTCCCAATCCATGCTTAATGGATGTTAAAGGGCCTGTGCGGAAACACCCCAAATTTCTACCAAAAGACTGCTTAGGATGCGTTAAAAAAAAGTCAGCTGCTAAGTCTTTTTATCAATGCCAGTTTGGTTTAGTGGTTAAGGAGCCAGCCTCTTACCTGGGAATGCCAGGTTTGATTCCACACTCCTCCATGAAGCCAGCTGAGTGACCTTGGGCTAGTCACAGCTCTCTTCTGAACTGTCACAGCCCCACCCACCTCACAGGTTGTTCTGGGATGGAGAGAAGAATAGACAGGTTTGTTAGCCACTTTGTATCACCTTAAATGGGTAAGAAAAGCATAGAAAAGGCAACTCTTCTTCTTTCCAAATAATGTTGTGTTTTCATGCAGAGGAAAAAAATAGCACTTGTGAGGCAGCTCTGAAATGATTCACAAGCGGAATTATTCCCATACCAAACTGCCCTTCCCCATCTCATTAACATCCTAGGCTAGAAAAGGTGGATCAGAGATGGGATGAGAATGTGAATGCCGCACATTGCTGTTTCTAAGGTGCTTCTGAGGTGCTTTTTTTTTGCTACATGTGAACATAGCCATAGTCACACAGGGTGCCTCCATACAACGTCAGAGCTGTGCACTGGATCTTTGTTGCTGTGCAGCAGCTACCGGAGGCTTTGCAGGGAAGCTGAATCAGCTTACAGTGCATCAGACTGGCAGATCAGAAGCTTCGGCATTCTGGTGGAGCGACTTCCCATCATCCAGATGGGAAGCTCCATTGCCAGCAAGGGGGCATTAAATGTTCTGCCACTACTGTGGGGGATGAAAGCAGGGAGTTCCTTCAGTGCTTTAATTCCTGTCTGGAGACACCCACATTGTACCAATCAGTAGAAATGTGAATATAACAGGTTTGTGTCTGTGTGTGTGTGAACAAAAACTGGAATGATACATTGGAACACCAGCGAAACTAGCTGTTCCAAAGGAACAAAATAAGGAAATATTTTTGGTATTCTTAGCTTAGGGAACAACACAGATGCTTTACTATTCCCTTCTTCTAAAATATTAGACTGTAGTCCTGGAATTTCCTGGTGGCAACCATAGTCCTGCTATATCCCTCTCTAAAAAGCATGAAAAATTATTGCTAGAACATTCACAGCACTGGTGGCAGGTAGGGTTGTGCACGAATGTTTTTCTGACATTCTATTCGAATCAAATCAAATACCTGAAAATTCAATTCGGTTCAAATATTTTAAAATCGAGTTTAACAAGATTCAATTCAAATTTACCAAATTCAAATCAATTTCTTTGAATTTTTTATTCGGATCTGCACATACGAATGTCTACAACACATCTTCCCCACATCCGTACTCATCTGTATACATCTGTATGCATCCCATAGTTATCCTGTATGCAACCCGTTTTTGTCCCATACGGATCCGTACAAATGTGTACGGATGTGGGGAAAATGCGGATTTTGAAGTACGCACCGTATACAAACCTGTCTACATACAAATGTCCAGATACTTCAAGCAAATAGATCTGAAGTTCAAAATTCGATTTGAATGTTTACAATCGAATTTTGGGAAATTCTATTTGAATTTGAATGTTGAAATTTGGCACATCCGATTGGATTTCGAATGCCTACGAATATTCATGCACATCCCTAGTGGCAGGTTTTCCCGCAGTAGCACATTCACTCACTTTCTGGACAGAGTCACCATTTTGCTCTATCCACCGTGCATGCGTGGAGGATGAAACAGACAGGCACCATGGTGGCAACATGCACTTCTGTGTATTCTTCACCAGCAGAATATCCAGATTTGCACTTCATTAAAACACAGACTGCACTGTGCTGGTCCTCTCTGATTAACAAAAAGTAATGATTGAGAAGCAATATTCCACATTATCCGGAGGCACCTTAAGGGTGGGCACAATTCCTCCTGTCGTACTGATGGTCCCATTTTCTCAAGGTCATCTATAGGCAGACGCATGCTTATTGCGGGATGCTCTGAAGGAAGCCGTGGCAAGGGGGAAATTGGCCACTCCTTTTCTATTAATCTCCATCTGCCGTGCTGTCACAAAGAGAGAGAGATAAATGCATACGATTTTACATAGTTGGGGGGAAAGAATAACATTGTTTCACCTTTTAAAGGAAAGGGTTAAATTTGCGGGATGGCGTTGATATAAAAGGTCAACTCACCTGGTATTTCTCACCTGTAGGTGTGTGAGTTAAACCAGATCCATTTTATATATTTGATACATTTTAAATTGTCTTTTGAAGCTTGAACATTTTCTGCACCTTGAACATTTTCAGGAAGGAAGGAAGGAAGGAAGGAAGGAAGGAAGGAAGGAAGGAAGGAAGGAAGGAAGGAAGGAAGGAAGGAAGGAAGGAAGGAAGGAAGAAAGAAAGAAAGGAAGAAAGGAAGAAAGAAAGAAAGAAAGAAAGAAAGAAAGAAAGAAAGAAAGAAAGAAAGAAAGAAAGAAAGAAAGAAAGAAAGAAAGAAAGAAAGAAAGATCTAATATGAAAAGCAATAAACACAAAACAGGTCATGGGGACAGTTATATATCCCTTGGAAGGAAATCTTATACTCCTATCTATTTTCTTTTCTGGGAAATAAATCCACTCAAAGCAATGAAATAATTTTGGCAGAACCTATTCACTGGTGGGATTCTAAATAAACATGTCTGTGAGATTAAAAACCAAAGAGTAATCAGCATTTAAGACCATCCAGATAGGAAAATGTACTCATTTGTTCATTTATTTATGCAGTTTTTATACTGCCCTACATAGCAATCTCAGGGTGGTAAAATGAAACAGTTAAGATACAGTAAAAGCACAGAAACACATACACTAGGCAGAATTAGATAGCAAAAGCATGGCTAAATAAAAATGTTTTATTTACACTGAAAGCTCATCAGTATAGGGCCATTGTATATGTTTGAAGGAAAACTGTTCTATAGTAGGAGAGTGGATACGTTACGGGATACGTATGGGATAAGTATCAGACACATATGGGATACGTATGCATTTGTATTGGATATTCGTATGAATTCATATGAATACATCTGAATCAAATAGAATCCTACCACATTTGAAGGGGATCTATTTGAACAAATATGAATTTTCTTACACCCGATTTGATATGAATAGAATGCAAAAAAAAAAAAAAAAAGATTTGTGCAGAACAATTGCATTAAACTGCTTTAGCATTAAATGCTTATAACTGCACCATACAGAACCCTTTAAGCAATAGTACACCACAGTCAGAGACTACAATGGGTTTTCAAAATGCTGCAACTAGCATTGTATTGGGAAGGTCATAGGGATGTGTAGTGATTCGAGTGCAATTTCAGGAAGACTGTACAGTTTAGCTGATGTCCAGAAGCAGCCTTAGAATGGGATCACACTGGGTTTTCAGGAGGGTCCATTTCCTGGGATCACCCCATCTGTGGACTAAGGGAAAAAAATAACATGTTAAAGAATCTAAACAACAGGTAGCTGATGTTCTCTTCCTTGTCATTGACTTCCTTCCTCCCCTCTCATTGACCAGCACTGCCTGATTTTCCATGAACCTGATTGGTTGGCAGTTATAGCAGCTAGAATTGGCTAGGAGTGGGACACAGTAAGTAGCTTTCTTACGCGATCTTGCCACGAGGGGGTGCCACCTGGTGGCGTTTCCCTGTAACTGCTGCAGCGGGGGTCACGGAGGGCAGGTGATGTCAACCTGGCTCCCCTATCGGGAGAGAGGGGGGTGGAGAGCAAATGATGCTATTGGGTTTAGTGTGGTTTGATTGGGGACGGCCATATTCGCATAGAGCCTGTGTTATTGCCAATCGCATGGGGACGGACACAATTCGAACTCGGCCTTGCATCCAGACTAAAAATAGTTCTTTCTAGACTAAATGGTGTGTATGGGGATGCACCCTATGTCTATCCCAAGAGCCTCAAATGTGCCCTAGAAGTGATATAACCATAGAAGTAACCCTTGCTGAGATTTGATGTAGTGTCCTCTTCTCATCCTATGTGGAGATGGTTGCTTGAGGACCTTTGGCATGAAAAACAGATGCAGTACCATTCAGCTCCATTTACTGCTTAAGAAGCTCCTGGCTTAAAGTAGTCTGAAAGCTTTCATTTCGCAGATGTGCTAAATTCATTTTTCTGAATGCCATCATGATAATGAAACATTAATACGAAAAGCTGCCTTGGTCTCATAGTACAGAAATAAAAGCTGATTAAAAAGGGGGAAAGGGGCATTATAACGGAAGAAATGGCACAGGAGAATTTAAAAAAAGAAGAAAAGAAAGCAATTTAAGTTGCAAACTGAAAAGGAGAAGTCTTAGAAAAAAGGAACAAGGAAAGAATGATAAGTGTTGCTGAAATTTTATCAAGGCTTCACAATCACAGATGACTTAACTTCTGGAATACTGAATCGGTATTCTTAAAACCAACTGACCTCCTGTTAATTGTACATTAAACCTGACAAGGTGACCTGAGTAGAGATAGAATACACAATTATTTTTCATTTTTTCCTAATTAAAGGAAAATGACAATCCATTTATATTTCAAGGCTCTTTCCCCCCCTCTCCACCTCCCCATTAACTATTATAAGGGGAAATTGCTTCACCAAATGGGCCTTTTATGTCCTTGAACAGATCTTCTGTTCGGTCAGGACATAATTTGTCCTGAGGTGCATGAAGAGCTTGATTAATTAACAATCCTGAGCAAGGAAAAGCACAACAGCACCTCCATTAGTAGGATCGACGCTGAGGTGTTTTGTGTTGGATTACCTGAAACAGATAACACGAGTGAATTCTCCATGTGCTTTAATGTGATTATTCTGATTTAATTAGCACATGAGCTTATGCAGCCTTTTACATATCTAGAGCTTTTGCAGTTTTCTCAAGTACACTCACGAAGGATACGCACAAGAAAAGGGGGAGAGAGCTAAAACTGAGTCAGTTTTTGCAGTACATAATAACGACGTGTTCATACTGCTATTCTCAATGTGCATTAAAGAATAACCTAACATTTGAAGTGATACATTTGTAGCATGATTTCCCCCTATACGTCTTCAACTCATGGGCCATTTCTTGGATTTGAATGCCAGGAATGCCGCCAAAAGGATCAGGAAATCCTTTTGAGTAGCGGTAGTGGCGGCAGCAGTGGCAGCAATAATGGCTGTGGCAGTGGCAATGATTGGTCTGTTGCCCATGAAACAAGAGTGGTTTGAAGAGCCCTGAGAAGTTTCAAACCACTCTGCCACTAAAGCAGCAGTTCTCAACCTTCCTAATGCCACGACCCTTTAATGGAGTTCCTCATGTTTTGGGGATCCCCAACCACTGGGAGGTGGGAGGGAAGGGCTGAAAGGGTAATTCGACCCCCAAAGGGTTCCCCAGGTTGAGAACCACTGCACTAAAGCATTGCAGAGAAGAAGAAGGAGAAGGAGAAGGAGAAGAAGAGTTGGCTTTTCTACCCCACTTTTCTCACCCACTTAAGGGGGCTCAAAGCAGCTGATAAAGCTTTCAATTCTTCTCCCTACAACAGAACACCCTGTGAGGTGGGTGGGACTGTGAGAGCTCAGAAGTCAGCTGTGACTAGCCCAAGGTCACCCAGCTGGCTTCATGGAGGAGGGCGGAATCAAAGTCCAGCTTCCTAACCACTAGACCAAACTGGCTCACTGGATGAAGAATACAGGTCCACTAACAGAATGGCAGGTGGAGAATGCAACAGCGATACAGGTACCGCAATCTTTCTGCTTTGAAGGACAGACAGGGATGGATGCTGCATTCAGTAGCTCCCTGAATCAAATGGATTAGGTATGGACCAAGAGAAGCCTTGCATTCCAAGTGCCATGGTTGGATGCCTTAAAATGGACCTTCCACAAAGTCTGAATGAACAACAAATGGACGGATCCAAGTTTAACTAACTGTAGATGGCTAGTTGGTAGATGCTGCAATTTTAAATGTAACAAAATTTGTTTTAAAATTGACATGGCTTAAACTTTTGATCCATCCTTGTGAGAGGAGCTCCTTCATTACTTTTAAGATTTTGCTGATGAGTCATAGAGATCTGGATTTTTGCATTCTTATGTATTCTTGGGCTCTTTCATCCATTAAAAAGAGGGTGGGTGGAGCAGGATTAACAAGGTGGCAAACTATCTTCCAGCCTGCATGGTACAAAATAAATGGGATTATTATTAAGAAACAAAACCAAAACAGCACTATGCAATCCTCTAGAGGAAAGGACAAATGTAATTAAAATTATTTCTACTCCAAAAGTTCAGTTCTCATTACAAGTGTTACAGCAATGTATTCCCAGTGCAATTTTTATTCTAAGTTGGAAGGAAAGGAACTGCATGCCCAGAAAGCCAAGCTGGGTATCATGTGGCAAACTTATTACTTTGTCTCTTGGAGGAAAACGTGTCCAATTTTTTTTTCCTGTGCATTGCACATACTGGGAAATGAATTGTGATATTTTGAACATATACGGCACTGGA
This sequence comes from Aspidoscelis tigris stejnegeri, assembly GCA_023333525.1. Taxonomy (NCBI): domain Eukaryota; kingdom Metazoa; phylum Chordata; class Lepidosauria; order Squamata; family Teiidae; genus Aspidoscelis; species Aspidoscelis tigris. The sequence goes on from JALMGA010000004.1 coordinate 17,701,778, forward strand.
GACTAATTACCAAATCTTAAATACAGTGGTTGAACTCTAATGGGGGAAAATGCATAATAGCTTTTGGGATCCCAGAATTCTTTGAGGGAGTAAGGTAACAGATGCTGTTGAAAACCATAAGAATGCAAATGTTAAACAGAATTAAACTGATACACATGAATAAAGACTGACTCAGAAGATAGAAACGAAGCACAACTTTAAAAGATTTATTTTAAAAAAAATTCTGAAAGAAGTGACTGACAGAGGAGAAATTCTAAGTTTATTTGGAGTTAATTCTAGGATTGTATTTGGGGAAACTGGCTCCTACTTTTGAAAGGAAGGAATTAAAAAAAAAAGTGTCAGGTCTGGGAACCCAGCTCTGCTTTATTTGTTCTGTGCAGCTGTACATATTGCGTTGCATGAAGTTTGTCATAATATGTAAATCATAGGAAATTCACACTGGTAAAAATTGTTCTTCAGTCTCCATATGACTGAGCTTCTTCTTTTGGCAGTGGGGCTCATGCAGTTGAAACTATTTGGAACCATGGCAACAACCACTATGCTATGACAGAATAGAAAGGGAAGATATGGCATGGTTTAGTACTTTTGTGTATGTGTGGATTCAACGGATTATGGAATTCATATCATGGATTAAATTGCTTTAGAAAAGAGGGGGCTAGTTTTTAATGACCCTAAAGGCAATTTGAAGAGAAGGCTGCCCAGAGAGAAGAGGTGGATGCAATTTTCGACATTAGATTTGATTTGAATAGAGAAAAAAAATGAGTGTATTAAAATTTGAACCTATTTGAATACATTCTTATCTATTCCTACGAATATTCAATTTGTATTTGATGATACGCATGTTGACAGCATTCGTATGTGTCCACATCTGTATGCATCCTGCTTTCGTCCCATACGTATCGGTACAAATGCATACAGATACAAATAAGATGTGTATGGATACGCATGTAATGCGTATGTATCCGTACTCATACGAATGTCCAAATAATTTGTATGAATGATCTGAAACATTCAAATTCGTTCAAATGTTAAAAAATGAATGCATAACTTTATGAAAGAGTTAGACAAATCCATGGAGGGCAGATATATTGTTTTCTTTTACACTCAGAAAACTATTCCATAGCAGAGAGCATGTTGAAGAACAGACTTGAAGCATCCATGTTCTTGATTTGTTTCAACATAACTTTACTTATCTATGCGTCTTTTTCCACTGTCATTAGAAGTACCCATTAAGTACCCATTAATGGTACAAAAATGCCATTACCCATTACTTAATGGGGTACTTAATGGGTACTTTTAGTGACAGTGGAAAAACACCCTATAACTTGTCTTATAACCCATTTACAACATATACGCATGTCTAGAGATACTTGAGTTCATCTTTCTACTGCCATGAAGAGAGAGATCATGTGACATTACCAACTGTTAGAGGAGAGTTAACCAACCATTAGTTCCCATGCTGCAACTCTAACATACACAGAAAATTAACCCCCTTTACACTGCAGTGATACACACCTGAAATAATATCCAGAACCAACCTGTATCAATGGCAGGATGTCTATAAGGCCATTGCAGTAAGATGAGAGGAGGTGATAATTTTGCTCTTTTCTTCTCCTTGAGAACACCCAGAGGCAATTGGTGGGCCACTATGTGAGATAGGGTGCAGGACCAAAGGGGCAATGACCTGATCCAGCAGGTCTTCTCTTATTTCTTATGTTCTACAGGAGAAATCCTCATTTCAGACCTACAGGAAAGCAAGTATGTGTGTCTAAGTCCATGCACCCAACTTTCATATCCATACAACATAGTACGAAAAACCACAGCATTAACCATTCTGATATTTGTGTTCCAGGAGATGCTTTGACACTTAAAAATGTTCTCTAAGCCTTTCATTGCTGTACTTCTAAGTTCCAAACTTCGACACACTTCCTGAGTTCTACACCCTTAATTATTAATCATGGATCCCAGGAGATGAAAGTCATCAGCTGTTTCTAGAGCTTTACTCTCTAGTTAGAAATCAGTGATCATTCCACTTAATTATATTTGTCTTAAGATTTAGGATTAAACCTATTCCTCTTTGACCTTGGCTACTCAGGCCCTTAAACCTTCTCCCTTTTTTGCAAACAGAGTGCCATGAAGTTGCTGATGTTTCTCTTACTGTGTTAAAGCCACATTCATCTTCTCATCCACGAAGCCAGCTGGGTGACCTTGGGTTAGTCACAGCAGTCTTTCTGGGCTCTCACAGCCCCACCTACCTCATAGAAAAGAAGAATGGAAGCTTTGTCAGCCACTCTGAGTCCCCCTAAATGGGTGAGAAAAGTGGGGTAGAAAAGCTAACTCCTCCTCCTCCTTCTCCTCCTTTTCTTCTTCTTCTTCGCAGCTAGCTTTAAACATGATATAAAGTGCATCCAGATGGGGCAAAAATAGTACCATTATGATGCTGCTATGGTGGGGTCACCCCATATATCATAGACAACCCACCATAACCCAGCACTGGTAGTGGGTCTTCTAGCTTTAGTGCTTTTTAGAGACACATTTACCTTTCTGGATAGAGCAGTGATCATAGCTGTTTTGCCCCAGGTAAACTTAAGCTTCTGAGTTCAGTCTGTACTATGACCTTGGGCAGAGGTCACAAAAAAGAGAAACTCTTCACACTTTGAAGAATCCACAAGTCTTTCTTGATATAAATGAATAATATTATTTATTGGAACAGAATAACAAATATAACAACTTCCTTAGTAAATAAGAGCTTACAGTTTCCAATGCGGCTTATTAGGTCTCTAGTTCTCAGTTCCTTGCGGCTTCTCTAGTTACTTTCTTTTGCTAAGGCACTAACTGACCTGTAAAAAGTTTCTTCCCTTTTTACTGGCTCTGGCTGGTCCAAAAGGAATTTCTACTTTTCTCTTTCTATTTGCACTGGCCTATGAGGAGTTCCTGCCTTTCTCTTGGCACTGTCTGGCTTATGTCTAAGAATAATGCTTCCTTCCACTCTGACTGTAGACTGAAAACTAGAAATAACTCTTCTCTGTGAGCTCTAATGTTCCACCCTCTTTATCCACAAACCCACTTCTTAAAGAGACAGGCTGACATTCTCTTCTAAAACTTCTAATAAAGAAGGCTTACAACTCAAACTCTAATTAACATAAGCAAACTTGTTACAGAGGCATGAAAGTAGCTCTACACAGCTCTGTTTGATCGCACCTTTAGAGACAGCTTAGTGATAATTTCTAGGTAGGACCATCACATGCCAATCACCCCCCTCCTCTCATGAACATTCTAGGCTAGCAAAGTTGGATTAGAGATGGGATGAGAACATGACATCCACATGCTTTTATTTCCAAGGCACTTATGTCCCCATGCATAATCAAAGACCTGGTTCTTCAAGATCCGGATCTTTGAGATGGGGTCCTCCTGGAGATCCGGATCTTGAAGATGCCTGAAGACCCCATTGTGGACACATTTAATCAGATCCACACGAAACCCAGATTTAAGGGCCTGAAGGTCCTATTAAATCTGGATTTCGCCTGCCCTTGTGGGGACAGGGACTTGCAGATGGGGCCTTCAGTGGGGTCCAGGTGGGGACAGGGCCTTCCAAAAGGCCCTTTAGCTACTTTTTTGCTATGTATAAATGCATCCCAAATTACAGTTATCACTACTGCTCCCCAGACCCAATCTGCTATGGAAGGTTGGTTGATGGTTGCATATGTTTTGGTCATACCTGGTGAAAGGAAGCAAGTCAAATTTCAAGCTATAACTTTGCATTTCTAGAGTGGAAGGTGTGTGTGTGTTAGTCTAATGTTCTGACTGGTATTCTTAGAGGAAGATGTAGCAGAATCCTGTTGACTTATTATGCTTCAACACATGTGTACGTATGCTGCTGCCACAATGGGATGCAACAGGCTCAATTTAGAATAAACGGATTAGAATAAAGCTTTCAGCAAATATTTGAAGGCAGCCTCCATTTGAGGATTGCAGGATTGGGGAGTGTGGAGGTTAATTGTTTCTCCCATGGTACATGAGAAGGAATGCCAGGAACAAATATATATATATATATATATATATATTTTAAGAGCTGAAGGCAGGAAAATGTCAAGGTTCATTTTCCCTTGTCCCATCAGGCCCTAGGTGGCATCTAGTTAGATTTAGATTGTCAAGTCATAATTTGGCTTATATATGTCTTGTAAAACAGTGGGCAATAGGGGGAAAAATTAATGGAACGTTTTCTCACATCTCAGCACCCCTGTGTCTAAAACTGATGAGCTTAAATTCCACATTCTTTAAAAAGATGAAATTTGCTCTCTGTACAGACCAAGAAGTCCATGCCCTATGGCGGTGATGGCCAACCTATGACACGTGTGTCACAGGTGACACACCAAGCCCTTTTGGGTGACACACCTTGTCACCCTGGCACCTGGGCGTGTAGTGCTTGCTTGCTCTTAAAGTGTATGAAATACCAACTTTCAATTGAAGATTTAGCAACAAAAGTCACTAATGTAAAGAATTATTTGTTTTTGCTTTTAATAAAATACATATATCAAAAATTTAACTTTTTTACTAGAGCTACAAATATCACAAAATTATGGATATTTCTAGATGTGACACAGCACCCGAGTTAAGCTAGGTTTTCTTGAGAATTTTGACACGCCGAGCTCAAAAGGTTCGCCATCACTGCCCTATGGTTTTCTCATATTCGGCCACAAAAAATATGGCTTTCACACAACCTTAGTATTGAGTCTACCTCCTGCTATAAAGGAAAATACAATGTTTTATTTCTAGTTTTTAAATATTATGACTACTAATGATAAGTTCTGCAATGAGTCTTTAAATAAAACAAATAAGCAAACAAACAAACAAATGTCTGACCTAGGGTTACCATACAAAAAAGTGGACAGAGCTCTTGGAATATGCGTATAGCTTTGGTCAATGCGTCTCAATGGCCATGATCATACCTTCACTTTAAACCTTCTTCATCTTCAGATCTGATTGCTCACACCTTTTCCTTTCTATTCATTTTATTTGTGGACTTTCCAACTTCCAGTTGGACTTTCCTGAATGGAAAGCCCACAAATAAAATGAACAGAAATGAAAAAGTGTGAGCAGTCAAACCTAAAGATGGCCAGAAGAAGGTTTAAAGTGAAGGTGTGACCACGGCCAAAGAGATTATAGTAGAACTGGAGAAGGTTCAGAGGATGGTGACCGAAACTGCTTCTAGATTTCAAGAGCTAGTATTGAATCTATACAAGATCCCACAGCTTTCCTTTTCTGTACCCCACAAGAGGCAAGGAGAAATCGTCTGCTTCAGGTGAGCAGCTTCCATAGTCAGGTTGGTTACAGGAGGTAAACAAAGTACCTCCAGATGCTTAGTGTATTTGAACTCTTCCCCACACTGTCTGGAAACCTACCTGAAATGTGGATGACTGCTGTCCAGGCAGCCATCCTCCTCCCTGGTGCCGGCTACAACATACTTGTGCACCAGTATCAGTGTGTTTGCACAGCACCATCACTGGAGGAAACATGTGGTGCACCACGTCATCACACCTGTGCAGTGTGACACGTGTCCCTCTAGATCCTGGAAGAGGTGTGAAGGGGCTGGCTGGAGCCTTACTAACTCCAGCACTTGGTAAAGGTACATGTGGTGCACCATGCATAGTCAACACTGGATGAGCCCATGAGTGGGAGGAGCCATTTCTGGTTAGGGCATTCCTCTTTCACATGCAGATGCTCCATCTTTGAACTCATCCCGTGTCAATTACTCGGTCAAGTGTGAATCAGCCCACAATACAGACTTACAAACACATTGTAAGGGCTGGATGGGAGCGGCTCAGAGTAAGCTATACTAAGTTATACTATGTGTTCAGCCTTGAGTCTTCTCCCAAGAACAGCAGTTTGGCACATGAATGCATTTTCTGAATTTTGTTTGTTGCTTTTATTGTCATTCATGGCTACTTCAAATAATCTGGATTATCTATAAGAAGGAGTTGGTTTTGGAATCTGCTGTACGCAGGTATAGGGAAATTGCTTTATTAACCCAATTATAAGAGTCATGGGAATTGTAATTACAGTATTCCTTGTAAATAGTGTGAAAGTACAAAAGATCACTTAATAAAAATTACAGGTGGGGTAGCTCCCATTTTTAGGATAAGAATAATCAATAGAAGTGGGCAGCTTGGGAGATTAGTGCAGGCAGAAGTGTCACCCCCATACACTAATCTCTGGCTCATGGGCTTTTTCTGAAGTCCCTGGGGTGTGAGAAAATCTTCTTTTGATCCAACCAGTTGGATCGAAGAAGATTAGACAGTGCTGAGCAGACTTCAAACAAAGACCATGAACTGGTACTCCATGGGGGAGGCGCTTCTCTCTGCACTTACCCGAGCTGGCCACTACTGGAGTGCTAATCAGTTTTAGCTATTGCTTTTAACTGACAAGCTAGTTACTGATGCCAATTGACAAGCGCATAATATCCATGCACCCGTCTTTTCTTATTCACATATCCTGAAATCTTAGCCACAAGCTCCAAATTCCACAAAGTCATGCACACTAGACAGTATATTTGGAAGATGATACTATAAATACAATATGATGGATGCATGTAAGTATAATCACTGCAGAATCACAGAGTTGGAAGAGGCCATTTAATACATTGGTCCAATCCCTGTTTAGTATAGGAATCCAGACAGAAGCATCTCTTTGAACATGAAGGTTCTCCTTGAACATGTCCGGTGGTGGAAGAATCCACCAGCACTATTCGTTTGAAGGCTTGTATTGCATCGCAGCATTACCAGACAATAGAAATGACCTCCGATTCCATGTTCCATCATGCTCAACTTGACTCAAAAGTTGCCATTTTCCCATATATAGAAAGACAGGAGAAAACACATCTGAACCTACTGCTTTAAAGCAGCTTAGCAACCTGGGGGACGGTAGGATGAATCTTTGTGACTTGACACTCCAGTCTCCATGTCCAGCTCTTTTAACAGCTGTGATCCTGCATCGACAGGAATAACTTAGCCAAAAAATGCACAGCCTGGATTACTGGACTATACTACTGAGATATGCTGCACGTTGGCCTTCCCTTGAAGGCGTTTGGAAGCTGGAAATAGTACAAAATTAGCAGTGGGTCTGTTGCTAGCCTTTTTTATTATTAAGTTTTATTATCAAAATGACACTAAAAATACCAACAAGACTGTCCACTTGACTGTGACATCCATATTTCCCATCCCCAATTGAAAACATCGGGGGGGGGGGGTTCACTAGCACTAGCACATGGGTCCTTAATGGGTACTCTAGTGCTAAGTGGAAAAACACCCATCTTTTGAATCTTCTCTTTTTCTTCTACTTTAGTCAGACCAATGAAATAGTCCTGTTATTCCTTCCCTCAAGCATTCTGGTGCTTGGGGCCTCGTTGATTATTGCAATAAGTCTTTCCAATTGTCCTCCACCCTGGAATGCAGTTTTATGCCTTGGCTTTTAAATCTTATTTCCCATTTTTTAAAAAAATCTATATCGTTCCATTAAATATTTATACCAGTTTTCTAATGACCATTTCATACTATCTTTCCATCCCAGTACTACTGTAGATTCTGCAGCATATATATCATTTGGTCAAATAAATGCTCTTAATCTCCCTGTTACCACCAAGCTGTGTCAGGTATTAAATTCACATTTATATTTAAAATGTTAATTTGATTTTGGATGATCCTCCAAAAGCTTCTAATACTAGCGTATTCCCACCAAAGGCGGAAGTACATGCCTCTGTATCCACACCTATGTCAGCATTGTGTTGATAATCCAGGAATCATATGCAATAATTGCACTGATGCTCTATACCATCTATAAAATATCTTAAATGCCATCTCCTGTACCCTGGTCTGTTGCTAGTCTTTGATGGTCTGAACCTGTTATCAGTTTAATATTCAGTCCTATCCAAGATAAGCATGTGGATGCTAATAATAAGGCCCTAAATAACTTGGTTTCCAAATATTAGCAGTAAGCCTGGCCAGATGTTAAAATCCACAAGGGAAAATCTGTACCAACACCTGGCACATTGTGCCACAAGGCTCTATGGTCCTTTCTGCACACACTTTTAGGCTGCGGTCACACATTCACTTTAAACTTTCTTCAGTCTATTTTCAGTCCATATTCAAGTCTGACATCTCTCATCTTTTCATTTCTACCCATTTTATTTGTGAAGCCACACCCCCTACTGGAACACTTCACCTGCATTAGGCAGAGTACAGTCTAGATTAGGGAGGTCCCATCCATTATCACCAGTAGGCATGATTAAACGTGTCTAGCTGTGTACCAAAGGGTCTGATCCAGAACATGGGAGGTGTGCAAAAGGCACTCCTCCCCTATTCTGGACTAGCAGGCAACACTTTTTCAGTAGTCTGCAATAGTGCATCACTAAAATGTGTCCCCCAGGAAGCTCTGAGGCTAGAACTTTTGCTTCTAGCCCTTGAGCGCATCAGAACCCAGCACTGAAGCCAACTTGTGCTTTGAGGCTGTGGCATGGGCTGATCCATGGTGGCAGTTTCATGCAGATGGTGCTGACCTGATCCAGTCCATGCCCTTCCATGGTCAGAACTAGTGGACCTGACTGTCCCAGACCCATTGATCCTTATTGTGGGGCTTTCAATGCATAAAGACCCTTTGTATGATTAATGTTTACTTGCTGAATCACAAAATTGTGTTTAAGTAAAGGTGCAAGCCAGGAGAGGCAAGCTAAGCAGGGCTCCTAAACATTGTAGCTAGGGGTGTGCACAAATGCAATTTTCGGCATTTGATTCAATTTGAATATCTCAAAATTCAATTTGATTTGAATCTTTAAATTTCACATTAATCCACATTCAATTCAAATTGAGTAGATTTGAATCTATTCATTCAAATTTTTGATTCAGATTTGAGCATAAGAATGTCGACAACATTTGTATGTGCCCGTACGCATCGTTACACATCCCATATGCAACTGTACGCATCCCGTATTTATCCCATATGCATCCCGTTTTTGTTCCATATGGATCTGAACAAATGCATACAGATGCGGGAAAGATACGTATGGGCAAGTACACATCATGTACATATCCGTACACATACAAATGTCTGAATAATTCAAAGGAACAGATTTGAAAATTCAAAATTCATTCAAATGTTTAAATTCAAATTTATAGACAGTCAATTTGAATTCAAATGTCCAAATTTGAACGAATTCAATCAAATTTTGAATGTTTTGAATCATAGCTGTTATTAGCCGTACCCTGTAGCTCACCTGTACTAAGTGTCTGTCTGTAGAATGCTGCCCTGTTAACAGCATTGGAGTAAAATCTTACATGTGGCCTTACTGGATTATATACTATAAAACAGAACTGAGGTAGGTGACTTGCCATGTTGTGTTTCCCTATGGCCACAATATTTCTTGGGAATTTTTCTTTATAAAGGAAACAGTTTGGCTGAACTGAGGATATTAGCACAGATCTGTTTACTGCAAACATATTACACCATGCCTTTGAAGACGGCACCAAAATGGGTGCAGCTTGCACTGAACATAGAAATAATATTGTACTTGTCATCAGTTTATTTCTGGACTTAATTTTTAAAAAAGCTGTTATGTTTTTAAAAACTCAAATATGCCAACAGTCCAATTATCAAGCACATATTTATTATTATTTATTCTTTATTGAATGATTTTTATCCTACCCTTAAGGCTAAAAAATTTAGAAAATGTACTGCTAGAAAAGTCCCTGCTCTTAGGCTTACAACCTAAAAAGACACAATACACAAGAAAAAGGATTTGGAGGGCAGAAAAAGTAGCAATGGAAAAGTTAAGACAACATTTTACAGCTTATTCTTCCTATCTGTCTGGGTGTTTTTCCACTGTCACTAGAAGTACCCATTAAGTACCCATTAATGGGTACTTTTAGTGACAGTGGGAAAACACCCTCTGTTAACCAAACAGATGTCTTTTCGTATCAGTATCAAACCCTGAGGACTACAAGGCAGCCTTTCTCTCTGCATGGCCTTTTCAGTGGTGTCACCAAAGCACCATAACCTATGCTGATTTTGTTCCATAGCAAGCTAGCAAACTGTTTTATGTATCAGTTTCTGAATTGTTTTTTTGGTTGGTGATATTTTTGTATTTGTATCCATTTCATAATTTCAGGTTGACATTTAGATTTTAAATTGTAGGGGGTTTTTTTCTTTCACTATCACCATAAGATCCACCCCCTTTTTTTTTAAAGAGAAGATTTGCAGCTTGGAAATAAAAGTTTAGGACTCCTTTATTTTCCTGCTCCATTGTTCATTCCTACCCACCTTACTCCCACTGGTCAAGATACCAAGGCCGCATCCCCACGACGTCGTTATCTCGAATTCAAAACGTTTTGATTTCGGGCCGTGCACACGTCACTTTGGCTTAATTCGGTATTTCCGTGATAAACCATGTTATCCCGATTTGAAATAAATCCTGATCTCAACAGGTCTCAGTCCGGAACATGCCCTTGACACGTGTTTAATTTTTTACTGTGTGGACAGTATCGTTCCGGGATGAGATTCTGTGTTAAGGCTATCCCGCCCCCCCCAATCGCACTGTAACCAATGGCTGAACGTATTAGAAGCACGTCATGTTTAGGGTTTCCTTCATTGAAAAAATCCACCCTCAAACACCCACTATAAACCTCCAGTCCTTAAAGCTGAAACACTGTATCAATATGTAAGCACTTCACACCTTAAAAACAATGTTGCAGTTTTGCGCAATTTCAGGTCTTTGAAGGTTTGGAACAGTCGCTTTCAGCCCCCTTAAGGGTGAGAAGGCTTGTCAGCCACTTAGTCCCCTGAAGGGTGAGAACAGAATGTCAACCGCTTTGAGCCCCCTCTAGGCTACTTTGCCTCTGCCTGTGGTCACACCTAAGGTTTAATCCAGTTTCAGTTCACTTTCAGAGTGAGAGAATACACCAGCAAACTGACAAGCTGGTTTTATTTCAGGGTTAATAACTCAGAAAATCCACCTTTAGACTAGATAATGTGGAAAGAAAACTACTGGTCACTTTGCTGATGTGTTCTCTCACTCTGAAGGTGGAGTGAAGCTAGATTAAACCTTAGGTGTGACCACAAGCCAAGGTTTTAATCCAGCTTCGGTCCCTGTGAGGTGGGGGGGCGGAGTTCCCTCCCGGCCACGGGGGGAAGAGCAAGTGAGGAGCCCCCTTCGCCCTCTTGTCCACCCCTTGGCTCTCCTCCTCTGCGGGGCAAAGTGGCGGCAAAGCGGGGGGAAAGCGGCGGCGGAGCCCCAGGGAGAAGCCGCTAGCGCCGCAGCGCCGCAGCGCCGCAGCGCCTGGATGGATGGATGGATGGATGGATGGATAGATGGATGGATGGATGGATGGATGGATGCCACCGCTGCCGCCTCCGCCACCGGCTGCTCTTCCCTCGGCGCGAGGCTGGAAGGAAGGAAGGAAGGAAGGAAGGAAGGAAGGAAGGAAGGAAGCACTTGCTGAAGTTCAATGCTTTGCACAACTGTTAAAAAAAGATAGGAACCTTGACTTGGATTTCTATACCTCTTTATAATAATGCTACCCCATACCAAACCTCCCAGAAGGAGAAGGAGGAATTGGCATTTCTCACCCATTTAAGGTGACTCAAAGAGGCTGACAAAGCTTCCATTCTTCACCCCACAACAGATGCCCTGTAAGAGCTGTGACTAGCCCAAGGCCACTGAGCTGGCTTCACGGAGGAGGAGGAAGAAGAGTTGGCTTTTTTACCCCACTTTTCTCACCCATTTAAGGAGGCTCAAAGCTGCTGACAAACCTTCTGTTCTCCTCCCCACACCCTGTGAGAGCTCAGAAGAGAGTCATGACTAGCCCACAGTCACCCAGCTGGGTTCATGGAGGAGGGTGGAATCAAACCTGATATTCCCAGATAAGAGCCTGGCTCGCTAACCACTAGACTAAACAACACTTCTGCTTGACTAAATGGCCAAGCACCAGAGCATGAGAGTGTTTTAAAGATCTCATGTGGGCAGCATTTTCATACAGTTAAAAAAAGAAGTGTCTTTTTTTGCCTTCTGCCCCAGATTGGGCATCCTTTGTTTGGGGGTGGCAGTGCCATGCAAGCCCAGGAGGAGTGGGTGGTGATGCAATGGGAGGCCAGGGGCAGCCTGCTTCAGGATGGGAAGTGGAATCTAATCTGGAATTCCCAGATAAGATTCCAGTTGCCAGGATATTAGGGCAAAGCGGATCATGGATAGGTGACCACTAGGAAATCCAATAGGGCAGGATCAATCATGTCCCAAAATCCTGCACCGCACTACCAGGCCTGGCCATGGGTCAATAAAGTTCTGTGCATGGGGAAAGTTCTGATCTCTGTTACTTTCAGAATGAGAGAATATGTGGTCACACCTAAGGTTTAATCCACTTTCAGAGTGAGAGAATATATCAGCAAAGTGGCAAGCTGTTTTCTTTTAGGGTAAAATTCACCTCTGGGAGAGATAATGTGGAAAGAAAATTACTGGTCACTTTGCTCATGTTTTCTCACTCTGAGGGTGGACTAAAGAAACAGCTTTTTCCTCCCCACGTTCAGGCAAAGTTATGGCTTTAATATGTTTAATATGAACACATTAAAACCAATGTGTTGTGACCCGCACTGAGAGCCTTGTGTATAGAGTGGGATAAAAATATGAATGAATGACACCCCACCACAGCCACCCTATGCCTCTTTAATGTTTAAAGCCCCGGTCCTTTGATACAGAGCTGTATTGAAATTGTGGAAATTTGCAACATTGATAATCAGGAGTGTACCATATACACCGGCTTCGGGAGGGCGGGAGACGTGAGATGCTCATGCAATGTCTCCCACCCCCCAGATACCCCCCCTTCCTCTCTCTCTTTGGGAAAGGGGGGGCTTCTTAGGAACCCCTCCCTCTCTCCTCTCTCTTTTTGGGAAAGGGGGGCTTCTCAGATACCCCTCCTTCCTTCCTTCCTCCCTCTCTCTTTTTGGGAAAGGGGGGCTTCTCTCACTTTAGAATCCCATCTGTGCAAGGACGACACCCCCCCTTTGCTAGTCCCCCCCAAGACTCTTTTCCTTGGTGCCTTAGCAATGCCTCTCTTCCCCTCCCCACCCCCACCCAGCTGCTGCTGCCCCCTCTCCCCCCATCCTCATCTTCCTCATGCCGCAGCGCCTGGATGGATGGATGGATGGATGGATGGATGGATGGATGGATGGGTGGATGGGTGGATGGGTGGATGGGTGGATGGGTGGATGGGTGGATGGATGCTGCTGCTGCTGCTGCTGCTGCTGCTGCTGCTGCTGCTGCTGCTGCTGCTGCTGCTGCTGCTGCTGCTGGGAAGGGGGAGGGTGGATTGGGCAGGGAATTCCCGGCGGAGCATGACGCAAAGAGAAGGGAGGGTGGGATCCTGGCAGGGAAAACCAATCACAGGAGAGAGTGTGGGCAATGAGCAGGAGGACAATGCTGCCATGTGGACTCCGAGTATTGATCCCGCGTTAAGGCTGCCATCGGAACCGGATCAACTTGCAAGTCGTCTGGACAGCTTTGTTCCGTTTCTTTTATTTTGAATTCTTTAAACTGAAATAACACATGCCATGAAGACGCGCCCCAATTGTATTTTAAATGCACAACTAAAAACAGAAAGGCTGTAATGTTTTCCTTCTGCTAGGCTCATAATTGGTTATACTTTAAAAAAAGAAAAAGCACAGAAACAATATAACTCCAGGACTTACATGCTGCTGGAACACTTGGAGTCCAAGGTTATACTCTGTTGGTGGTGATGCTGAGATTTTGGAATGGGAGCATCTGTAGCTCTTTGCAATTAATATTGCTAATAGATTGCAGGTGTGCCTACGGGATTAAAGAACATTTTAACCTAGTTTTCTGCCCTTAGGGACTCATAATCTATCATAGGTGTCTGCATTACAAAGGGCAAGAGATAGGTTCAGCAGGACTTTTTACGCATGAATTTTGATGAGATCATAATTGCAGAAATAAGGCCAGTAATGGAAAGCACACATTAATATAAAAACCTAACGTGCCTTTCATTCCCTCTTCCACAACTGGGGTTTTCATAGCTGATATTTAGTTGATTTGCTATAGAAATCATCATCCCGTAGTACTGCTGGACACTCAAAGCGGCAAGAATTTCCGTGGGCAGTGGGAGATACTAAAACTGTACTTCCTTTGGATGAGAGAATACTGGGGTATTTTTTGGAACAGGAAGGGCATCCTTTTCCTTTACTTAATATGCAGGGACAGTAAGAAACAAGGAGTGTTTTTCCACTGTCACTAGGAGCACCCATTAAGTACCCATTAATGGGTACAAAAATGCCATTACATACCCATTAATGGGTACTTAATGGGTACTTCTAGAGACAGTGGAAAAACACCCAAGAACCTCCTCTTCTTCTCACCATGTAGAGATGAACAGCTGGTCCTCCTTTTAGGCTAAAAGTTCCAGAGACCACACCTGTTGTTCATGTTGGTAGCACCATTGGGTTAAGGTGGACCCCTGGTGATTACACGGACATATTCATTTCTCCTGGGAAATACAGGAGCTGCCTGGCATCTTCTTCTTGGAAGATACTGGAGACAACCAGCCAACTCTCTTCTTTGCAAGCCTTTGCTTTACCACTGTGGTTTGGCCACTTCCTAGGCTCCCATTTGATTCCCGGAAAGGGGGAATTATAAGAACAATAACCCAGCTTCTTATTTTCTTACAGTGGTTACTTTGAAATCATCAGGAAGCTCATGGATGGAACTTGAACACCACACGCAGCCATGTTCTTTGCCATTTTAAGGAGAGGCAGCAGATGCACAACAATAGTGACTAATGCCACGCAGGCAGTGTGCCTGATCTAGATAGGGATGCCCCTAAAAACGTGTAACAGGTTCGTTTTAGGTAAGGAAGATGCAGGTGCGCTCAGCAGGGAGAAAGGAACACAACCAAATACAAATACAAATAAATAAAAACTGCCAGATTTAACAATGTGAAAAGGAATTTATTTACAAAGATGGTGCAGGGAAAACTGTCAGCTAACCCTTTCACTGAAGGAATCCTGGACTTTCATCTATTTACACCACTGTCTTTCCCCCATGTCTCTCTCCTACAGAGCTTTCTGATAAGACATCAGCTGCTGCTTCTGGTCACTCCCTTCACAAGTTCTTTCTCCGTCTGTACCTCTGGTGAAGCTCTGCGTATCTCATATTGTAGTTTTGCTTTTCCCTTTGTCTCCTCTCCATATCTCTCTCTCCAACATCCAATTTTGGCTCTTCCACCTGTTACTTGCCCCTCAAAAAGTCTTCTCTCTAACCCCCTAATCTTCTACAAATCTTCTACAATAATGTACCTCTGTGTTCCAGCCACATTGCATCAGTCATTACAATCAACTATTAACTGGGCTTGAGCACAAAGCCCATTTCCACCCTTTGATTTAATACAAATCGAAGGGAGGGAATATTTGGCTCTGTGTGAACCACCTCCCCTACAAATCATCCAAACCATCATATTAAGGGTGTCCCTAGTCATGGGCTAAAACCTGCAATTCTCCCGAGACTATATTGGGAATGTCAGAAGTGACTGAGGCAGCCCCAGGATAGTCTCAGGCTAGTTGACTGCTACAGGTACCCCAGAGCAGGATATCCCCTCCCTGGAGCAACCCTGCTGTGGACTGCCCACAAACTCTTCCACGTGTGGTGTGGTGAACAGGTATGGCTGCAAGATAGCTACTGTGAAGTCCCCTGCAGCTGCCAGATTGCCATGGCAACATCCAAATGTGCACTGGATGCCAGTTCAGACTTTGCCATGGCAATCCAGCCAGACCATTCACACTGCACTTGCGGCTGGCTAAGTATGCGGCCAGCCCACTGCATGCATAAAGGCCTCCATGTTGTCTTTAACCATCCACAGAAAGCGGCCAACGCAGCCAGAAGGATGGGCAGCCTTTGCCCCTGTTCCCCCCTTTTCTTAAGGTAAAGTATGAACGATACTTTGAAGTGGAGAATTTCAATGAAAAAGTCCCGGGGGGAAGTTCTTCTTGAGGCAATTTGTTAATTCCAACATATTTGGGAGCCAGTTTGGTCTAGTGGTTGGGGAGCCGGACTTTTATCTGGGAATACTGGGTTCGACTCCGCCTTCCCCCATGAAGCCAGCTGGGTGACCTTGGGCGAGTCACAGCTCTCTTTTGAGCCCTCACAGTCCCACCTACCTCACAGGCTGTTCTGTTGTGGGGAGAAGAATAGAAAAGCTTTGTCAGCTGCTTTGATTCCTTCTCCTTCTCCTTCTCCTTCTTCTTCCCACAATTCATTAGTCCACACTTGCACTGTAGTTTTATTTTTCTTTCAAAGTAACAGTCGTCCTTCTTTTTCATCTGTTTGGTCTTTGGAAAATCACCGTGCATTATTAAAATACTTGCAAGGGAAGAAAATCAGTATACTTTGCAAAATACAGGGCAGAAGGCTTTTCTGTTCTATATTTAGCCTGTTCAGAATCAAAGCGAGTTTGATCCCAATGTCTCCCCAGCAGAAAACTTCCACCAAGAAAAACGCATGGATTTACCCCTGGTGTCAACAGCAGTCAGGGATGTCTAAGAACTGCAACAATCTAACAACATGCCCCATGTAGCATTGTGCACAGATACATTTAAATCTTTTCAAATACTTGAAACTCCAATGATCTATTATTGCAATAGTCCCCTCCCCTTTTCCTTCTTGCAAATTTCACCCATTCCCATCGCGAACTGCTCCTTCCATCTAGCCAAAAATTCTTGCCCTAGTTTACCGTGATCTACCTAACAACCCCTTACCTGTCCCCGCCTCCTCCTCTAATTGGCCAAGAAAGCCTTCAGTCAACAAGCCTCGCTCCAGGTCGCTAGTGTACCTTTGCCGCATTGCATGCCGGGACCTGTAGTTCTCTCCTCCTGGCTTCGCCAGCACGCCAGGCATAGCAGACAGGAATTGACTCCTTCCCCTCGGTTGCACCGTTCCTCACGTTTTTCTTCCTCGTGTGCGTCCAGGTAGCCCAGTTCCCAGCCGATGAGGCGTCCCCCGTGGCAGAGGCTGACCTATGAACGCGGACTACATTTCCCAGGCTGCAGCGGGAACGGGCTGAACCCTTTCTTGCTGCAGGTTGCTTGCTTTGCTCTTCTGGATTGCAGAGGAGCAAAAGAGAAAGCAGTGGAGAAAGAGACAGGAGGGAAAGGAGGGAGGCGGGGAAGAAGAAAGAGGAGCAGGAGCATCTCTGGGCAGGCGAATTATGCATAGATTAAGCGAGCTCTGAGAGAATGGCTGTGGAAGGTAAGGCTGTGCTTCCCCTGCCTTTCCCCGTTGCAAAGCCACAGTGCATCTGCTGTGCCTGATCCACTTTCCTTCTCACCCACCTCCATTGCTTTCCCTTTGTGCACTCACCTGAGGGGGGCAACTGCAGCAGCACAGCCCGGGTTGCAAACGAAAGGGAAGGCAGGCTTCCCTCAGCTGGAAGGAAACCTCTGCCTTCCTCCTTCCCTTTACCCAGGTGGGCTTGGCACAGGCGTCCACATCAATGGGCATTTAAAGGAGGCACGAGGCGGAATTGCCATCAAGAGCTCATCCATGCCCCCAGCTTCCCTTTCCCCGCCATCCCAGGGTACCCCAAAGGCTGCCATATCAACCCCAAACTCTCCCCTCCGATCCATTCTTCAAAGCTTGATAAAACAAGGCTGCTGGGTTAAGAGAAGTCCTTTCCATGCTCTCTCCCACTCTGTGTGTGTGTGTGCAGTGCATATTCTTCAAAGAACCTTTATTTTAAAGCTCTTTTTCCTCTTATCTTTCCCTGCCTTCTCCCCAAAATGGTTTTAAAAAATCATTTGTTTATTAGCAAAGCAGTTCGTTTGTTTTTTTAAATGAAGCATCCATGCATTTCAGTGGCTAACGTCACTTTCGTTCTTCGGTTTTACAGTGAGGGGGGTTTGCCTGTGCAACTGACCCAGATTGTTTTTTAAATGCCCTACTTTCTGCGGCTACCCTTGGAATGTGCAATACTGTCAAACAGTGCTGCTGAACATGTACAAAGTGTTGTTCCTGATCTGGCAGGCCGGGTTTTTAAACAGGCCTTGATTTCTCACTTTTTTTTTTCACAGCTACCTGAGCAGGTGTATTCTGAGAGATGTTGCCTTGCTCAAGACCAGTTCTTGACACCTGTCTGGTATGCTAAATACGGAAATATTTCCCAGTGACCCATATTATGTAGCAAACTGCAGAGGACCTCAAAAGCTTTCTTGGAAATTGCCATGAAAAGCATAGTTGTGGTGGATATCACTGTTGATCCACCAGAAAAGACAGATAGGGAATTCAGTTTACATGGGTGCTAGTGGTTATACCACACCTTTCTTCCAAAGAACTCCTTGTTATCCCTCCATGTATTTTAGCACTACCAACCACGAGAGGTAAGTTAAGAAAAGGGGCAGTGGTTGACCTAAGTCTCCCCACTGAGTTTTCATGGCCTGTTAGGGATTCAAACCCAGGAACTCCCAGGGTCATAGCTTAATCTATAAGCTGTTAAATTAGGCTAAGTCTCCACACAATGGACCTGCGTGGCTAAATGGCTTTCTGCAAATGGAGGCCTACTAAATGATGCCAGGTAGATGCCCCAGAATTCTTGCTACACTGTGGTTTCTTGACAGTCAACACAAAAGAGGTAACTTCAAGACTGGACAGAGCTGCAGTGCCTTTCATAGTTTCACTGGGACTTCCCTTTTGATACAATTAGTAAAGATTTATCAGTTATCTTACCCACTGTCTAAAGATGGAAGATTTGGCAACTATTGAGTCATCAGTGAAACTGTTTTCCTTCTCAGGTGTGATTTCAGAAAGACAGTAATGATAATTCTTTAAAAAGCGAATGAGTGTAACCAGCTTTAACCTTGTGTTGGCATTGTATGGACCGCCTTTAAGATTTCACTTTTTAGTTTGTGTCACCTGTTGAGGTTTCTTTTTTTACTTTATTCATATAATTTTACTCTTTCTCGTCAGTTTTAAATACCTTGCCAATGTCTCCTGCTGCTAACATCTTGAAATTTTAAAGGAAACCTTCAGGACCTGGCTTGATATTCTTTGTGATTTGGGGCAGCTTCTTGCGGGGAAATAAAATGAAATTATCCATCAATTTTAAAGGAAAGACTTTTATTTCTTAAGAATTATTCTGGCTTGTTTCTTTTGATATATATTTCTATGTTATTAATTCTATTTCTTATTATTGTGCCCAGCCTTGGAATCTTTGGATAAAGACAAAGATTTGGAATGACGCCATACATAAATTAAAAATGAGCAGCTTGCCTTTATTTCACAGTAAAGGAGCTCCGCAGGGAGAATGGACTGTCCCCACATTCTCCTGATCCTCTGAAGCAGCAGGGAGGGCTCTTTTGATCATGTGGTCAGACCCTCTCCCTCTATGATAGGTTCAAATGTTCTTGGGTGAGGGTGAACTCTTATGAGATCTTGGGTGTTTTTCCACTGTCACTAGAAGTACCCATTAAGTACCCATTAACGGGTACAAAAATGCCATTTCGTACCCATTAATGGGTACTTAATGGGTACTTTTTGTGACAGTGGAAAAACACCCCTTGTGCGGTTCATCCAAACAACCTGGAAAATGTGGAGGGAAGAGAAACTCCACAGCTGGTGCTCATGTAAATAGAATTATTATTATTATTATTATTTTGCTTCAGAGCATTGGGCTTTACTTCACAGGGGCTGTGGAGCATTGTAAAACCTGCCTGGTAGTTTGACAACTGCTCCATAGTACCTGTGAAGTATTTCTTCTCGTCTGGATACAGGCATTTAATGAATGAATGAATGATTACTTCCTATATATTCCACCCTATAGTTAAATGGATAAAATACTTTAAAAGTATTTGAAAACCATATAGTAACTGGATTAGGAATAGGAATATCAGCATATTACAATATGCCTCAACCCACACTGCAGGACAGCAGTAGGAAAAAATAAACCTCAAGGACTGGATTGGCGAGGTGCATTTTTGTCAGATGCCAAAAACAATATTGCTTTTGTGCTTGGCATGCCTCTTCAGGTAGGTTGTAGGAAAACAAGGTGTTAAGATAAAATCATATAATCAAAACCAACAATAAAATATTATTGTTGTGATGCACATAAATGGTTCGTAAGGGTTTTCTCCCCATGGCCTCAAAACAGCTGAATGTCCTCCCTACCTTCTTCATCACGAGTTCCTAAGAGTTACTTCTAAAGGCCATTTGCACACAGTCAAGAACAGATGAGAAGCAAATGGTGGGCCACTGTGTAAGAGGGGTTGCTGGACTAGATTAACATTGGTGGCTTACCGTGAACTTTAGAAGTAGTGACACTACCCTATGAACTATGGACAAAGATTGCCATTCCTGATAAGAAAGTGCACCTATTGCAAATCAGATGTGAAATCAGGCATTTAAATGTAATCATCATGTTGTGGGAATTGTTCTGATGAGCATTATAATTTGTGTGTAGCCATGCTCCAAGTGTTTGTTATTTTGGTGGCTATTTTTCAGTTGTTGGGTGAAGTTGCCTATTATAAAAATCCTCCAGTTGGCCAGTGCTTCTGTGGACCAGGTGGTTGGTAGCACCCATTGTGGGTAGCACCCACTAAAAAGCTTATTAAGGGCACCTGGGTCACTGGTTTTCAAGCTGTGGTCTTCCAGGTGGTCCTTAATAACTTCAAGCATTCTACTCCCAGTCTCTAGTGTGGAATGCAGGAAGTTATTGCTCAAGAAAGTTTGGA
The DNA here is from genome assembly GCA_023333525.1 of Aspidoscelis tigris stejnegeri. Taxonomy (NCBI): domain Eukaryota; kingdom Metazoa; phylum Chordata; class Lepidosauria; order Squamata; family Teiidae; genus Aspidoscelis; species Aspidoscelis tigris. The sequence goes on from JALMGA010000004.1 coordinate 17,722,541, forward strand.
AGGCCACAGTTTGACAGCCACAGTCTTAGAAGACCTCCACCTAATAGAAAACAGAGGACTTGTAACAGGTTATCTACTCTTCACTAAGGCCAGAACATGTCTGTTGGAATGTTCAGGATATTTTGTGTTTTATTCTGAATGCTGAACAAAATACAGAATTTGCTCCATCCACGTCCTTTATTTGGGTCTTTTGAAGTGACCCAACTTTCTGTCATCTCTGTCTAATAACAGTGAACATCCCAAATCCAGTCACTGACTTGTGATAATGCTATGGTACTGGATTCAGCTTTTACGTAGCTGCCATGGAAATATAAACACTCTGCTTATTTAAGGTGGGCATTTCTCTCCTTCTGTGACATGGTGGAGGAAGGCAGTATATGCTGTATGATTTCAAAATTCCCAATGTGGCTATGGACTCCAGAAGGCTGGTGACCCTGAATTAAGCACATCAATGACTTAAGCAAACCCACTGCAATTTTTAATTACCTTTTTTTCACCTTAATGCTGGTCCTTTGTGTTATATCATTCATACTCTCCTAAAGAAGGCCTCCTCTGTTTCATAAGCAACTTGCCATATGGCAACAGGAGTTGCTGTTTGAAAATTATAAACTCAAAAGGCCCTTTGGAGGTGCTGGACCATATGTTCAGTTGTTTGAATTTCATCCTGTGAAAACAAACAGCAGAATAAAATTGTGGCTACTCAATAGTCAGTCTTAAAGCAAAGTTGGTTTAAAAATGTAATGCTGTTCTCTGGTTTTTAGGAGGGACCCATAAAAGAAGGTGTTTCTCAAAAATTAATATTCTTTTAAAGTTTACAGATGTGAACTTAGGCCTTTCCCCCTCTTTCCAAGCTCTGGGAGTATAATAGGAAAAGTGGTTCCACTGGTTGGTGTTTAAAGAAGTAATGTTCTGGTAAGGTTAAGGTACTCAGCCCAATGGGCTGTAATGTAAGTGAAAGCCTTCCTTCATCTTTCCTAGCTGTGCTTTGCTATTCAAAGTGTGGTTCAGAGAGATCCAAGTAAGCCTTCCAGGCAATGCCTTAGGCTGTATTTAGACATAACGCCTCAGAGAGACAGCGTGGCCCTTGTTCCCAGCTTTCTCTAATCCACCTTTTCTAGCACAGAATGTTCAGGGGCGGGGCAGGGGCAGACTGGTGTGTGTGTGTGTGTGTGTGTGTGTGTGTGTGTGTGAACAATCCCGCCTTAAAACTTTAAGCTGCCCTTGAAGTGGTTTTTCTTGTTGTTGTGTCGAATCAAGCCTCACTGCTTCCTCGCTGCCTTGAGTTCCTAATTCACGGGACACTGTTGATTCAGAAATATTGTCACTGTTATTAGCGTTCAAGAGAAAAAACCTCAAAATAATGATTTTACCTCTTCAACATTAATCAATTGGAAATATAGCCTTTCTTTGAAATCAAGTTAAAAGTACCATCCTACATACATCTGTCTGGGACTGAGCCTTCTGAATAAAGTAAGATGTGGCTAGTATGGAAATGTTTTCTTGTGGGGCCAAAAAAAACCCCTTCAAACTTTGGAACTTGGGTGTTTTAAGGAACTTTTAGCACATCATTCTACCCCAGAGGATGTCCCTTAAGTAACCGTGGTTCCAGGCTAAAAACACAGAACAGTTAAAGAATTATAAAGTCAGCAACTGCTAAAGCAAAAGTCATATTGTGATGGAGTGGGAAAGAAACCAACTGAAAAGAACTCATGACAGTGGATTTTGGAGTTATAAAACTTGGTGACAGTAGGCAGTTGTGTATTGTGTATAACTTGTTGCTTGTAGAACAGTCCTGTGAATAAATATCAGTTCAATGGGATTTATTTCTGAGTCAGTGTGTGTCTTCCCCAGCTATCATCTGTCCGTAGATGGTGAGAGTTGTAGTCTAGAACAATAGGAGAATACCAAGTTGAGGGAATTGTACTCTTTATAACTTCATCGAGACAGCATTTACTTAAACCACATTAATCGGATAATCTGGAGTAAAATGTATCCAGACACATTTTATTATAGATTATCCATGCTTTATTCCAGATTAACCAAATGCTGTCTGGATGAAGCTTATTACTCCAGGGGCCCTATAAGGCCCTAAGCAGTTTGGGTCCCAAATATCTAAAGGAATGTCTCTTCCCATGCAGACCTGCCCATGTTTTAAGATTTTCCAGGAAAGTCCTATTGGCTGTGCTGTCACTCCCATTAACTATACAAGCGGGGAAACATGAGAGGGTCATCTTGGTGGTAGCCCCAGGCTGTGGATTAGAGTCCTTTCTGAGGCGCATCAGACATTTCCTCTGCAGATATCTGCTTGGTTTAGTCTGGGATTTGAAGAGCTTGAATGCCAAGTTTCAAGGCTTTCCTAGGCCATGTGGCCTGGAGATTGATGGCATTTACATCCTTCTTTCTTCTGGAGAAACACACACACACCCCAATTCTCCACTGATTTGTTTCATCCCCACAACAATCCTGTGAGGTAGATTATGTGGGGAGGTTGTGGCCAGCCCAAGATCATCATAGCAGAGCGCGGATTCAAACCCTGGAACTTCCAAGTTCTAGCCTAGTACTATATGGTGTGATATGGTGACCATATTCCAAATCTGGGGAGTGACACTATTCTGAATGAGGAAGTAAGGATGTCCCAGAATTCCTGGTTCATGCTGCACTTCAAACACATTAGAAATAGAAATCAGAAGAGTGTCCCTTTTAAGGTGCTGGGTAACGTAGGGAATGGAATTTAAGAAACAGTATTAACAAAATGATGTTTATAGTATATGTGTAAGTGAAATGAGTAGGTGGATAGTAACACATTTCTCTAAATATCCCTGATATGCAGGCTGCATGAAAGCAATTATGTACAATTATGCTACAGTCCTCAAGGGTAACTGTCTCATCAAGCTGAAGGAGGGAAGCAAAGATCTATCCTGGCTCCACTTTGACCCAACTTCTACCTATGGGACTTAGTGCAGACTCTAACAGCTGCCCCTAAGAGGCCAATTCCTGCTTTCCCTTCACAAGTGACACAGTATTACTGTCTACCTCAACAGCTGGCTCTGTGAGGTAGAAACAATCTATAAATTATACGAAATCTGAATAATGGTTTTCTCATGGTGCTGAATAACAAATACTGGATTCATTCATATTGGATATTCGTATGAATATTTGAACGAATATGCATTTTCTAACATTCAAATCAAATGCCAAAAAACCCATTCATGAACATCCCTGATTTGCAGATTGGATGACTATTACAAATCCCTGCTGTTGGCAAACACTGATCTTTAAGTAAGAAGTGGAAATAGACTTTTTCAATGGAAATAAGCCACCAAAAATGTTTGTATGTGAATGTAAAAGTTCGAACAAGCAAATCTATGTTGAAAGGAATTGTTGAATGTTCGTTTTTTGGTTGCTGTTGATCTTCACCCCAAACAGATATACATTTCCAATTCTGCAAATGTAGAACACCAAGAATTCACTACCGAGCCCAATTCAAGGTGTTAACTCTGACTTACAAGGCCCTAAATGACTTGGGCCCCAAATATCTAAAGGAGCGCCTTCTCCCATATCGACCAGCCCGTGCCTTAAGATCAAGTTGTGAAGCCCTCCTGGTCATCCCACCACCCTCATTAGTGAGACTGGTGGGCACCTGGGTAAGGGCCTTTTCAGCGATAGCTCCCAAATTATGGAATAGCATCCCCCTCAAGGTGCGTCATGTCCCTTCCTTACAAATATTTAGGAAGGCGGTAAAGACCCACCTCTTTACCCTGGCCTTTGGCTGAGATGAGATGATTATATTCTCTCCCTTCCCTAGTCGCAGGCACAACAAACACAATATGGAGTGTACTGTTCTAAATTTGCTGAACTTTTAAGTGTTTTTAATCTATTTTATGCCTATATTGTTTTTAATCTACTTTTCGTTTTTAATGTATATCTTGTGATTAATTTGCTGTGACCTGCCCAGAGACCTTAGGGTATGGGGCGGGATAGAAATGTAAATAAATAAATAAATAAATAAATAAAATAAGCCAAGCTCCTGGTATCTCCAAAAGTTGCTGATACTAAGCACACAACTTCTTTGCTGCTTTGTTTATTTACTATTTATTTATTTGCATTTTTATCCTGCCCTATACTCAAAGGTCTCAGGGCAGTGTACAACATTAAAAACCAAATATAAAACTAAACATATTAAATCCATATAGTGCCTGAAAGTGGGGACAAACATTTAGGGAAATGTTTTTATTTACAGTCCATGACCACTATATTTACAGAAATATAACTCAAAGGTACAATTATATACAGCACAAAAGCAACATCTAGAGGCATCCTAACTGGTCTTACATGCAACTTCATTGAAAATAAGGTGTCAAGATCTCTGGTTTGAATAAGTTTGGGCCTTATCTCAATGGCACTAGCGTGAAATCTAGCTTTTCGTTACTAAAATACTGTGAAAGTATGAAAATTTGATTGAACGTACATATTCGTGAGCTGAGAGCAATGTTCAATTCATTCAAAAGTCTAGCCATTCAAATCCTCATACTTTCATTTTGATATGCAAATTTGTGAATTTGATTAAATTTTCAAATGCAAATTCATTTGTGCTTATCTCTAATTGAGAGTGCTATCTGTAATGTTGTTATGTTGTTAAGTTGTATCTGACTCTTTGGGAACCCATGGACGACAGTACACCAGGCCTTTTGTTCTCTATTGCTCCCCAAAGTTTGCCCAAGTTCATCTTCTTTGCTTCCATGACATTATCTATGTATCTCATCCTCTGTTGTTTCCTTCTCATTTTGCCTTCAATCTTTCCCAGCATTAGCATCTTTTCCAATGTGACCAAAGTATTTGAGCTTCAGTAATGCATATAGGAGTAGTATTATCTTGATTTAAGGTGCTCTAAGATGTTTGCATTTCTTATTTCACATTTGTAAAGAAAAGATTTGGGTAAAAGGTAAAGGTGTACAAAGGCTTCTTAAGTAAAGTCCCTAGAAATGGCCTATTTTTAGACCTTTGCATTTTCACAATGTTCCTTTAACTGCTTCCTTCCTTCTAGTCAAAGTGAAAGAAATAGGTCAGAGCCTATAGTAGAAAGCTCTTTGATCTCTGTTGGAATGTTGCAATTATTTTTTTCTTCCCTTGGGACATGCATGGCAGGAGAAGAGTTGTATCTGTAGGATAGATGTAGATAAACAGAATGTTTCAAAAATATGTGGCACAGAGGAAAATTGTATATCCTCTTTAACATGAGCACTTCCATGGAGCTTTTTAGTTTGTCTGTCAGGGCTAGAACTCAAGCAAGTAGAAGTTTAAGACAGTTTAGTAGGGACAGGCAAAAAATGTCTGTTGCCTTCACAATTCGTACAAGGCTGCGAAGGTTTGAAACTTTGTATTGAATATTGGCTATATTCAAAGACTGGCCTTTGCGTGTGAAGCAAAAGCTGTTGCACCTTTGTTTGAAGCTTCGGAGTGGATTTGGAAGCACCACTGGTGGTAGCACGTATTTGAAGCAAATTCAAAGCCTAGAACATTTGAAGTAGCTCCATTTGCATGAATGTGAAGTTCGGTCCCATTTGCTTCAGTGCAACACGAACAGGGGGGAAAAAACCCTATATTTTAGATTCTGGATTTTCCAGAAAGTAGCATTCTGCTAGAACTCTGAAATCAAGCACAGCATGGGCAAAAACAAGATGAGTAAGGAATGGTAAGGAGCTAGAAATAAATGTCCTGAGTTCTGCTCTGAAAGTCAGAAAACTTGTCCTCTTTCAACATACTTCTCCTCTCCCAGTCTTCATCTATCTTTTTTCCTTTTCTGTGTAAACACTTAATATTTCATGGCTGCTTAGTGTGTTCAGAAATTGTTGGATTCCACTTGTTTATGAGCTTTTGTGAATCGTGTGTTTCCCCCAAACATTGACCTTTTACTTACCAGTTCTCCATTCTTCATTGAAAGATTGCTGTCACTTGGCAGTTGAGTATGTTCTTGCTGCCAGGAGTAAACTCCTCTCTCTCTCCTCTCTCTCTCTCTCTCGTGTGTGTGTGTGTGTGTGTGTGTGTGTGTGTGTGTGTGTGTGTGTGTGTGTGTGTGAAAGAGAGAGGCTCTACCTAGTTGTAAGTTATTCATTCCACTATATTTGGATTGTCTAGGAATAAAGCATGGATATTCCAGAATATCTGAATATAGCAGAATAAATGATGCCTGAGTGCAGTAATGGTGGTTCAACCAAGATCCCAAGAAGTTTACAGTTTGGGCTGAAGCATCATTGTGAATGTTTTGGTGTAGGGTGGAAAGAATGATACATCTTAAGTACGGCAGCTACAGCTGGTTAGGTTCTATGGTGTCCTGAATGGACACCATAGAACCTCATCATCGGTAGCTGCCACTGAGGAGCAGAGAACAGAAGGAATGCACTGCTGGGGCTGTCTGGAGCAATCCCTTGACCAAACAGTGGCTAACCAGTTACAGGTAGAACCGCATAAACATTGCAGGACATGGAGAAGGAGCTTCAGGGAAGATCAGGAAAGGCCTTCTGGCTTCTGTTTGATCCATACAGTTGGTATGGCAGAAGATGGTCCTCTGGATGTGGCTGGACTGTTCTTTCCATGAGCTTCAGCATGTCCAGGACCATCATTTGCTCCTTCCCAAGTGGTATTGGTTATGTCTGTGGAGAATGTCCTCCTTGTGGATATGAAAGTGAACTGTACAAATATTTTACCGTTACTTCTGCAACCTCATAGGAGTGCTGCCATCCCTGCATGCATGGGTTTTGCCATTCTTTAAGCTGCTAAGAAAGTGTTTTCTGAACGCCTGTTAGATTAATATTTTGACCTCTGTACAATAAAGGGAAGAATGAGCCTACTGCATGTGCGTGGCTGTTGGAAGTGAATCTCTTGACAGCTGACTATGATCAGAAGACTCGTTTTCTAGTGCTGTAAAGCCATTTGAAATGCCTTTAACAACGTAAAGGCAGCAGTCATTCAAAGAGGGGAAGAAAAACCCACTTCCAATGAACACTCACGGTATAAAAGAAGGTGGTGTAAATTCCACCAGTAAGCAGATCCAGCAGCAACCCACAAAACATTCATACTGGGTAGAGGCCCATATGCTACTGTGTGATTTTCAGTTCATTCTTTTACAACAAGAGAGTTCTCCTTCACTGGAGGTCTTCAAGCAGAGGTGGACCTACATCTGTCTGGGATGGTTTATGGAATCCTGCATTGAGCAGGGGGTTGGACTTGATGACCTTAGAGGTCCCTTCCAACTCAATGATTCTATGAAGCATGTATATGTGCAGTGAATGGCAAGATGCCTGGAGTCTTGGGCTGTGTCTGTCTGCACAACACTTGGGCTGCACTCTAGTTTTTCCCTTGTTCCAAGTGAAGAAACTCGTAGAGACATAATTTGGTACTGTATACTTGCTCCTTTCTAGACTTTTTACATCTGGAGGTGAAGGTGTATTTGCAACATTTTGACAGAATGAAACATGTGCAAATATTAAGAGACTAACGCACTATTGATTTAAAATGTTTTTCTCTCTAGGGGGCTCCTGGGAACTGTATGAGCTGGGGAATCCACACCCTTATTTGGGAATCTGGTACCCTTACTGGGTCATAAGATAGTGACATATAAGGACCTAATTGGCTTGGGTTCCAAATATCTCCTGTATAAACCCTGCCAATGATTTACGATCACAAAGTGAGGCCCTTTGTTGTAGTTCTACTGCCCTTAGAGATGTGAGTGGCTGTGGCAAGAGAGAGGGCCTTCTCTGTGGCTGCCCCCCAGTTTTGGAATAGTCTCCCAATGGAACTAAACCAGGCGGCAACTTTTACATGGTTTTCAGCCCCTGGTTAAAATGTATCTCTTACTTTTGTTTTTAATGCTCTGTAAACCACTTTGAAATTTTTAATGGAAAGTCATACATACATACATGCATGAATACATGCATGCATCTCTTTACCCAGGCCTTTGATGCATAGTTTCTTCTGAATGTAGTCCTGCCAGGATAAGAGGGAAAGAGCATGGATGGGTGTTGTTGTTTTTTAAGAGAAAAGCAGGAGTTCAGTGTTTTGTATTTTTATTGTATGCTGTGATCCATTCAACCAAGCAGTTTTGGGTGAAGTGTGGGATATTGGTTGTTATAAATGAATAAACAAAACATTACACTCTTATTGCATCACAAATTTTAAGACATTCTGGTGGGTCGCATCTGCTTCTACAAATGTTGTCACACAGGGCTGGGAAAGAATGTGGCTCTGGTTCTCTTCTCCCTTGATCATTTTTCTCTCTGTTACGACACTTTTAAGCAAAACAGAGGGTGCAAGCAGATAGATTTGCTTTTCACGATATTTCCTTCCAGAATGCTCTGCGACCAAATGTGATGAAAGCTGGCGTGAATTTCATCCCTTCTCAGCCGTCTGTGATATTTGCTTATTCACTGAATAATGTTTTCCTCACTCAGCACCTTTCCTTGTTTGTTCGTTCAACAAGCCCTTTTAAAAATTATGTTCCTGTTTTGATTGGTTTACTGCAAAATGTGCTTTGCAAGAAAACATGCAGCGACAAGGCACTAAAAACAGCATGGCAACAAAATAACATTTAGATTATTTTTTTTTTGTCAGAAAATAATTTAATCTAATTTTTTTAGAGCAGTTTGAAAAGGCTTTTAGAAGCTTTGAATCAGTTGGCTCTGTTGTTTTGCATAGAATTATATACTTTTTGCCACCAGTGGTTCTGGGTGTCTTTACTAAAACTGAACCAGCATGGCTTGGAGGGCAGAATGTGAAGGAAGAAATAAGCTGTAGGAGGTGAGAAATTACTTCCTGGGAATGAGTTTTTAGTAACTGAATAGCAAATGAGCTAGTTTAGGGCTCGAAAGGAAGGATAAGCAGCTTAGTGGGAAATGCAGTAAAATAAAAACAATAGCACAGAATTAAAATTAAGCAACCACCACCCAGTGCTAGCTTCAGTGGAAACTCCAAGCCAACTTCTGTTTTGGTTCCCCATTCAGTTTCAACCACAATTACACCTAGGCCATGGTCACACCTTTATTTTAAGTCGTTTTGGGGCTGTCCTCTAGTCACTCTGCTCACACTTTTCCCCCCCATTCCAGCTTATAAGTGGACTTTCCCTCCTCCATTTGTACTTCCCAGAGTCCGATTTTTCACAGGACTCAGTCCCTTTCAGCATGGCAAACCAAACTGAAAGGGGCTGAACTGTACCATGATGGGTGGAACCTGCCTTCCCTTCTGCCCAATGGCTGTATGTCTGGGTGGTACACTTTGGAGTTGGTGACACTCCTCCCCTCTGTTCCATTCCTCCCCCCCCCCCAAATTCCCCATTGTTCCAATTTCACACTGTTGGACTCTGCTCATCATTAAAAAACAAACAAACCAGTTTTGTGCTAAACTAGTGAAGTAATGGATCATATTTTTTCATTTGCTCTCTAGTGCTCTTGTGGAAAATCTAAAATTATTATTATTTAAATGGCCAGAAAAAGCACTGTTGGGAGGGGGAGCCACGGAAAGAGAAAAGCAGGAGTATAGCTGATACAATTCTAAGGACAATGTATCCTCCATTTTCTCTTGGCAATGTGCAAGGGAAGCAATGTTGCCTTTCATTAAAAGGGGAGTTTTACTGAAAATCAGAGCAGCTTCAGCAGTTTTAGGGTAATGATCTTAGTGGGGGCTACAGAAAGCCACTTTGCTCGGATCCGCTTGTATCATTCGCCGATACGTCACTCAGTCCTAGGTGCCTGGAAAGGGCCTGACTAGTGATAACAATAACCAAAACCAACATAAATATCTTGTTTGCTGCTTGTTACTGTTGTGTTATGTCATTAATCATATTAATGAAGAGATGGGGAAATGCGTGGATTTTGGTATTGACTGTCAAGGAAAAAAAATATCAAGAATTAGGTTGATTGCCAGAACAGACTTTTTTTTTTACTGTTTTTGGAGAGTTTCTGTGAACTGTACAGGTATTTTTGACTGTTTTTGGAGGCTTCCTGTGAGTTGTACTGATTTTTTTACTGTTTCAGAGGCTTTGGATTCCATAGTTTGTATTCCATAGTTTGAGATCTAGGGTGTTTTTCCACTTAGCACTAGAGTACCCATTAAGGACCTATTAAGGACTCATTAAGGGTCCTTAATGGGTACTCTAGTGCTAGTGGAAAAACACCCCTAAAGGGAAACCGCATCTCTTTGATTGGAGTAGGGAAAGACAACAGATAGCATGTCTCTGGCTCTTTCAGCTGTAAATTATCCAAAAAGAGATAAAGAAATTGACCAAAGCAATTGCTTGATTAGGCTGAGAACAGAGGAACTCTTATGTTCCTAGTGTTAACAGATGACACGTGAGATAGTGGAGCTGGGTGGCAAACAATTGTTTGAAATATTGGATATGTGTAGTTTGCTTTACAACAGCTTTAAATTGAGTTACTTGGATTAGCACTGATTTATCCCTATTGATTTCAATAGGACTAATCAGCTTAAATGCAAGAATTTCAGCTTCACTTTGGATCAGGCAGCCCAAATCTGGCTAACATTGATTTAAAAGCTGAGTAGTTTTCCACTGAATAGTCCCCTGAACTCTTCCTGAGTTTCAATTATGCATCTAGGATATAACTGGAAGGATCATTTGTATCAATTCTTCTTTTATTAGGGATGTGACAAACACCCCGACTGGATTTAAATTACTGTGTAACCTTCACCTCTCTGGGGAAATTGTGAATTGCTTGGCTAGTGACTTTTGGAAATGTAAGAGTTTAATGTCACCTGCAGCTTTTACAGATCTACCTGCACCCTGCTTGACTGATCAATTAGCATGGTTTGGAATCTCTATTTTCAGTTGTCGTCTGAGGTTGGAGTAAATACTCTTGGGCCTGGCTAAAAATGTCTTGGTAACTTTTTTCTCAGGCAGGAATTCCTCCAGGAAATAGCACACGTAGCTTAAGGCATGATAAAGGCATAAGGGAATAACAATCTAAAATCGTATATTGGAAGGCACTCAGGGGTTTGTTTGAATAAGGAATGTTTCTATGATAAGAGACAGCACCACAAAATGTGTTCAAAATATCCCAATAGACCAGGAAGGCATCTTCCCACCCCACCCCATAGCCACTAAGATGTGCACTGAAACAAAGAACATTCATAAGTTACAATAATAAACAAAATATCAACTCAGCAAGCAAGACTAAGTCTGTATTCAGTCATAATAAAAGAGGCACCTCAGAGAGACAGTATGTGGTTCTTGTATTCCCAAGACTTCTCTTACCCAACTTTTCTAGCACAGAATGTTCAGGAGGGAATGAACGAACGAATGAATGAATGAATTCTCTAGTCTGCAGGAAGAACCACACAGTGTGACTTCTCTCACCAAAAAAACTCTTTTGTTTGGAGACTACTTCTATGAAGTTAATGTAGACAGTGATATATCCCTTTTTCTAGGTATATCAAACACTTTAAAATTAGGTTAGATTAGAGGGCTGTGTGTGAACTGTTTCGTGGGAGAAAGGGGGCAATGAGTTCTAAGAAATTCTTTCGAGAGAAAAAGTCATTTCTAAAGGCAAATGGGAGAGCCCAGCACTTGGGAGAGCCCAGCAGATAGCATTTGCTCCACATTTTAATCTGTTTCAGAAACAGTGTCATGGATTTGGTATTGAACAAGAACCCACTGAAAGCAGGATGCAGGATTCACCAAACTACTCTCCCCCTCTCTCCAGCCAGTAATTGCTAAAATCCATCCATGGTTTGGTCAGTTTGCCATGGATGCAGGCTTCTCCGTGGCACATAAACAACAGATTGACTGGCCCTCCAGGCAGTATGTCCTGCTTTTGGGGCTTTCTGTACTAACTTCTGTTGTGGATGAAAAAGTGCAGATTAGGGAGTCCTTTGCCCCTGGCTAGTATGCTCCATCTGTACCAGATGGAAGGTGATCCAGATCAGGAGGTGTCTGATCCAGATTTCCCCTACACTTTGATATTGAGGTCTACTAATATACAGTGGTACCTTGACATACGAGTTTAATTTGTTCCGTAACCTTGCTCTTATGTCAAATCGCTCGTATCTCAAAGCAATTTTCCCATTAATCCATTCCAACTCCCAAAACACCACCTCAGTTGTTTTTGTTATGTATGTACTGTATTTACATACTCGTAGCTGAAATCTTGCTCTCATCTCAAAGCAAAATATCACTCGCTCGGCGGCTTGTATCTCAAAACACTTGTATGTCAGGGCACTTGTATGTCGAGGTACCACTGTACCTGCAGGTGGAAATTCAGATCATGTTCCACTTTACTTGGAGACCACTTCCACTTTTACCTAGGGATAAAAAGGCCAGGAAATTTCATCTCTGGCCATCGTAGTTTGTGGAGATTGGATCATGTGAGCTTTGGGATTGGCCCAGCAGCAAGATCGAAACAGCCTTTGGCGTAGAGTTTGCATTGTTCTGGTCCAGAACAATTCATTTCAGCCCTGGGGTGGATTGCTTAGATCTGGCTCTCCAGTTCCAGATCTACATTAGAAAGTGCAGGAGCATCCACATGTGATCGTGCCCCCTTCCAGATTAGCAAATTAAATCCGCAGTTATAAAATAAATTGCAGTTTACCTGCCGCAAAGCAGGAATCCAGCATCCAGACCACAGTAGCCCCCCCCCCACCCCCCGGTGGTTGCTTGCGAGGAGGAAACAGAGTTTGTATTGGGTGCATGTCACATGGGATGAGGCAGCCAATCGCAGTTGAGTTGCCATCCCAGTTCTTGCTGGCAATTCTTGCTGTCCTGTCCGGACTGGCAGGAAACTTCTAATTTTCTTATACTGTGCCTGGAATGCTGATATATCAGAATTAAACAAATTCACAGTAGTGTCACTATAATGTGATGCTACTACGAAGTATCAGCCGTCATATGTGATGGCTCAATATTGGCTGTGCATTACGATGCACAGTATTAAGAAGTCTGGACCCACCCCGTATGTGCACACAACTGTCTTTGACGCTGGCCGGATCTAACTGAGGTATATGGGTATAGAGGTCCATTTATCTGCATCTAATATTTGTATAAAGTATGGTTTGTGAGAGAGAGAACATACTTGTTCTTTAGCCATTTATGGGATTTACTACTCATATTATGAATGGATGTATTTCTTGTCATAAGCCAATTAGATGTGGTGCCATTATACAGCAACATCCGACACTAGGATTTTTTCCTCTTTAATCTGAGTTCTGTTTTTCATAGTCTACTAACTGAAAAGTTGTATGATACATCTACACCCATAATCAGGATAACAAGAAAGAGAGAAGAAAAGCTCCTACAGAAGTAATGCTCCATGACAGGGGTTGTGAATAAAGACGAGCTCTTTAAAGCTTTTACGTAGCTAATGAGCTTTACTTTCAACTTGCACTTTTGTAGGATTATATCCTTAACCGAATATTATTCAGTGCGGGTTTTTTGTTTTTGTTTTAAAAATTCCTAATCCAGTTATTTATTATTTATTTACATTTTTATCCTGCCCTGTACCCGAAGGTCTCAGGGTGGGTAACAACATCTAAAGTCAAACATTATTAAAACAATAACAGTATGTATTAAAACAGTAGCATCTGCAAGTGGGAAGGGAAAGTGTATCCTCATTTAACCGAAGGTCACGGCAAAGAGGTGCATCTTCACTGCCTTCCTAAATGTGTACAGTGAAGTGGGAAACTATTCCATAGCCTAGGGGCCAACACTTAAAAGGCCCTCTCCCAGGTGCCCGGGTGGATAAAATCAATGATTTTTTTTAATGGATTTTTAAAAAATTTAAATAGGAGTTTTTTTATTTAAATCGGAGTTTTTTAAATAAAATGCTTTTTGAGGAAAATATATTACCATCCAAAGGTTATTCCATCATGAAATAAAGATTAATTTTTAATGATGTAGAATAAGGCTGTATATGTTTAATTTTTTTGTGATAATCCATTCACAATGTCATGCTCTTCCAGAGGTTTTTGTATGATTATTGGGCAGTTTCTCTGCCTATATTTAAGTTTTTCATGTGTAGGCTGGGCTTACAGTCTAAGTTTCTTAGTATATATATATTGTTTAGCCAAATTAGTTAACAAACATGGATGTTTGTTTAACCAAATAACAAATGCTGTAATGTTATTGTTTCAGTTGAATAAATCTATTTAAATTATGATTAAGATAATGATTATTTTTCTCCTTCCTAAGTACAACAGAAAAGTTGTGTCCAAATATGAATGATTAACCTATTAAACTGGGGATAAAAAAACTAACATGAAAAGTTGTTATTCTAAAAATCTTCATGTAGAAACTATGATTTAAATCAAGCCTTACTGACTAGTGATTTAAATCATGATTTAAATTATGATTTAAATCAGTTTGATTTAAATCAAATCCACCCTGCCAGGTGCCCACCCTTTTTGCTGCTGAGGGTGGGGGGACAACTAGGAGGGCCTCCCCTCCGGATCTTAGGGTTCCAGTTCCAGTATTTTTTTTCTTTCTGTAACAATTGTGTGGCAAAAGGTAGTGCTATGGCTGAATTAAAGTAAATTTGTGTTCAGTTCATCATTGAATCAGAAAAAACCCACAGATTTTCACATTTTAGTGGACTTTTCACAGCTTCCCCCCCCATTAAAAACTCTTTTTATCACCAGAAACATAGTGAAATATGAATATTTGATTGAAAAAGTTCATTTTCAGAAGAAGGAGCTTCATTCACATTGATCAACATTTTGGATGTTTGAACAAATGTCCACAAATTAAAAAATCCAATTAAACGTGCAAACTCGATTGTCATTTTGCACAGCTATAGCCATGAACCCAATAGCCCAGTATGGTATTGCATGTATTATTAAATAAATTTTTAAAATAATGTATAATAAATAAAAGAGAGTATTAATAAATCCTACCGTTCAGAGTTGTCCAATGGATGGTCCTCCTGATTTTGTCCAAGTACAGCTCTTAGTCAACATGGTCAACATGGTGAGTGGCAAAGGAGATCAGAAGGATCCAGGGGAACATATATTGGATGGCCCTTGAAACAAATTATTTTAAAGATTGCTTATTACAGCAAGAGAGGCATCCATGGGGTTAGATCAGACATTCAAGGAAGTGCACCCCCTAGGCAAATTGGAGTCTTGGATGTCAGACGCTATATTCATTAATACTTATGACATGCAACCTTTCTTCAGTCCCATTTTTTGGGGTTGGAATGGATGAGAAACAATGTTAGCAAGAGGGAGGTGGCTGATGCCATGAGGGGCTGCCATTGTCTCACTCTATTGGTTAGTCGTTGTCCCTGCTTTCTGTTGTATCAGGAAAGGCTTCAAGGAAAGGTGCTGCACCCAACATCAAGGAAGGGCACTACCAGAAATGGATGAGCAAAAGAGGTAGGCTATCGAGTGCTTCTGTGCTTAATAGTTTGCCTTTCTTTTTTGTCATGTGATGCCTGGTAGGGCACCCCTTAAAAATCAGATGCCCAGAATCACGCATGTGTGATCAAAACCATGATATCTCTGAGGCTGATTTCTCTGTGGTCAGTCTCCCTCCCTTTGCATTTTGCTAATCCCTGCAGCTCGATGATAATTTATGTAGTTTGTGTTGTCTTTGTAACTGCTTTCTGTAAATGACTTTCAGCATTAGAAGCTAACCTACCAATATTTATGCTGAAAACTGTATAGTCTGTTAAAAGTACACAAATGGCAAGGGAAGAATATCCAAAAAGCAGCAGAGCCCTGTTAATGTCTTCTGAAACGCTAGTCAAAACAGTATAACATGTAATGATATGCAACATGGGGTTTGTTTCAGGAATGTGAATGAATCCACCAATTTTCAGGCAAATTTGCAAGGCATTAAGATGACTAATAGCTACTCATCATGATGGCTGTGTACTAAGGATGTGCAAATTGTTTTGAGCTCAGAGTACCCCAGAGGGGCTGTTCTGAGTGTTTCGAGCTTGAAAAGAAATAGCCCTTAAAAGTAGGACGTGTTTTGAGCTCAGAACAATCCTATTTCAAGATTTGTTCTGGTGTTGGTGTTTTGAGTGCCATTGTGGAGGCATGTTCTCCTGACACATGCATAGGTTGCAGCAGATATGACCCATTGTGCCCTACCATTGAAGTAATTTTGGGGTCATAAGGAGCTATCCATGGGAAACAGTGATGTAGGCTTCTGAGTCCATAAGGCAATGTGAATCATGGAGGCCCTGCTCCCTGCTTGTCTAGCTCTGTCTGCATTTGAAAGAGCCTGATCCAGATTAAGGAGGCCCTAATCTGAATCACTATGAGTCCCATTAATCGGTAGTAGCAGTGGCCTGGTGGCCCTGCTCTGCGAAACAGGAGGTGTGCAGAAAAGGGATGTGCACAGATATTTGTCATGTTCAAAATTCATACAGATTTGGACATTCAAATTTGAATTGAATGTTGGCACATTCGAAGATTAGCATTCAAATTTGAATCAAATGTTTTGATACATTTGTATGAAGTTTCATTACGGATTCGTTTGGGGTTTGTAGGGGGGATTAGAATTGAATTTGTATTGAATTCATATTGAACATTCGTATCGAATTTGAATCCTGCCACATTTGAAGGGGATCTATTTGAATGTATATTAATTTTCTTGCATTCAATTTGATACAAATTAAATGAAAAACAAAATCTGTGCACACCTAGTGCAGAAGGGCAGGTATGTGCAAAAAGGGGCTATGAGAAGGCTGCCCAGTGGGGAAGATGGAGGGGCATTCACTCTGTGGTAGGTTGGTGGTAGATGGAAGAGACTGAAAAGCAAATTGTGAGCAGGGCTTTTGCCTTGGACTGTGGAGAATCCTAGTGAGAGAATAGAAAGTTTAGAGAAACAAATGCTTTATTGTGCTTTATGTGATTGGAGCAGTTGATGTTTAAGTGCATGGAACTGCCACCTTCATGGTTAGTTTGGCTCAGAAGATTTGCATCTTAAATCAGTTCCCTCTTCTAGAAAGCTATATGAGAATTCATGCTTACCTTACTTCGAAAGAGAATTTGTACTTGCCTAGTCTCACTTAACACTTTGTGACCCTCCTGCCTAAAATCTGTGCTGGGAACCTGGTTTGTAGGTTTTGGTTCTCAGAGAGGACATGCTCCAGGTTCTTCTTAGCTTTCTGGTCTTCAGGTTTTAAATTTGGGGGTTGGAGGAGGGGAGCTGTGGAAATACTGAGGGTGGTTTGGTTGAAATTCAGAATGGTTGAATGCTCCAGTTCAAACTGAATCAATTTGTGTTCAAACCAGTCTGGCAAATCTCTACTCCCTCTATAGGGCATCAGACACCCTCACTATATGCACTGTGATGTCTCGTGAAGACTTGCCTCTTTATCCTAGCCTTTGGTTAAATGAACAGCCTCCCCTCCCCTTTCAGATACTTTTGTTGCCATTTTAGGCTTTGTTCAAACATAACAGAAGGAGTGTATCCTAGCCCTTCTCTAATCCACCTTTTCTAGCACAGAATGATCATGAGAGAGGGGAAAGGCAGACTGGTGTGAGAACAATCCCACCTTCAAGCCTTCCCTAAGCCATCTCAAAGGTGCTTCCCATCACCCTGTGTTTGATTGCAACTTTAGTCTGTTCTTTTTAACTGTATTTTACACCAATTTCATTGCAACCCAACCTGAGACCTGTGGATATAAGATGGTATTGGGTGTGTGGGTGGATGGATGGATGGATGGATGGATGAATGGATGGATGGAAAGCCCTAAGTGGCTGTAGACCTGGATATCTGAAGGATTAATTTAACAGTCTGAGGTCAACTGGAACCAGTTTGCTGATCATTTCACCTATCCAAAGTGCTGTGAAAACCTTAATTGGCAGTTTTTCTCCATAGTAGTATCAACCTTGCAGAATACCTATTTTTTTACAGAAGGAAATGTTTCTATTCTCTGGACTGCCCCTTTGAGTCTTGGCTTTCTGTTTTTATTTGTGTGCTTGTATGTTTTTAATAGTGTACTTGAATATGTTTGTGTTTCAGTCCCGTAGACCACCATTAGCTCTCTAAAGCAATAGGGCAGGATACAAGAATGAATGAAAAATGAATGGATCAATCAATAGGCTGCTGCAACAGAGCAAACCAGTGTTAGCTTATTTCTCCCCATAATTCTGTAGCGCTCTCCTGTTTGAATTCCCCCTTAGTAACACAGTGATTCAGGCATGTCCTGTGGACCTCTTTGCAATAAAGGAAGTGGTTCATTAATTTTAAAAGTAGCTATTACAAAAATGTTGTATGCATGAAGGAGAAGAAAATGCTCTCCCTGCTTTCAGGCTGGCTACTTTCAAAGGCTGTAAATCTGTATGGGGGTGTATGTAGCTCAGGGTCATAGACAGGAGCCCTGGAATTTCCCCAGGAGGCAGCAGTGGCAAACCACCGCTGTATCTTTGCCATGGAATCTGTGTGGAGGTATCCAAGAGGAATAGCTCACTGGAATAGCTCTGTGTGTGCATTTGGAAAACTCATTGAACATTTCAAATGCGTCAGAGTTCTAAACTGGAATGTGTATCACTCTGATTGTGTTTGTTAAAATACCTCATTTTTTACCCCAGTGTTTCTTAGGTAATTAAGGGAAAAGTAAAGGTACTGCTGAGCTTCTCATGATTGCACAGGAAAACTTATTTTCCCTTGGAAATGTAAGCTGCTTTTATTTCATTGCTTAGGGAGTGATTCATCACCTCTGATAGCCCAAGGCAGAATATGGGTGTCTTATAGGGGCTGGAACACCTCCCTTATGAAATCAAGTTGCAACATCTAGGCCTCTTCAGCATTAAAAGACGGCATTTAAGAAGTGACCTGATTGAAGTATATAAGACCATGCATGGTGTGGGAAAAGCTGAATAGAGAAAAATCCATTAGAACCAGGGGGCTGTTTATGAATCTCATTGACAGGAGAATTAGGACCAAAAAGCGGAGATTTTTTTCACCCAGAGGGTTATTGGTCTATGAAATTTATTACCAGGAGAGGTGGTGGCAGCAACCAGCCTGGATAGCTTTAAGAAAGTATTAGATCAATTCAAGTAGAACGGGTGTATAGATGGCTACATCTAGATTGGAGAGGCAGTTAGAATGGAGAGCAAGTCTTCTGCTTGACTTGCCCAGAAGCAATTGGTGGGTGACTGTGTGAGATAATTTACTGGACTACATGACATGTGATGGGTTCCAGCAGAGCTCCTACTAAGTTCTTATATTCTTGTTACCATCAGGTGTACTTCAGAAAGCAGTGCAAAAAGTTTTGCATGGTATTTGGAACAACAGTCCAAATTCAGTTCCACCACTGTCACCCTGGATCTAAACTGCTCTTCTTCTTTTTTCCTGGCTGTGCACTGTGCTGAAGAATGAAGGGTAGCCTTGCCAAGATGCATCCTCACATTGTGTCAAGCCACTGTCAGCCCTGCTTAGAGCAGGACCAGTTTGGCTATCCAAATCATATTGAGCTTGTTTGGTCCAAACTGGTCCGGCATGGTGCATAGGAGGATAAATGCTTGTGGGCCATCCATATTTTTCGTGAAGGGAAAACAGTTTACTTTTTTTAAAAAAAGATAATTAAGCCAACTTACCTTTAGAGTTGCATTATCCCTTTCACTTCTATGATTACGATGTTTGTGTAGCACAGTTCTGAGAATTAAGTAACCTCCTATGTTATCCTTCATCCCAACTGGGATTTCTTTCTCCAGCTATCCATTGCAGTCTAAATCCAAATGGTATCGATCTCGCAGTCCACGCGGAAGGAATTACGTTGCAGCTTGAAGGCGATCGAGTGGAATCATCTTCACTTAAAAAAGAAAGTTCCTCCAAGTTGCCAGAATCAAAGGGAACACCCAAAAGACAACAAGGAGAACCAGAAACATCTAAGGTAGGTCCTAAAACTCTTATATTCAAAAGTGGAGAAACTCTCTAATAAGCCTGCATGTTAGGTTGTGTAAGGCTTAATCATTTGCTTGTTATGTGCATACATATATTTAATTCTGTTTATAGTATTTTTTCTAAATCCACTTATGTGAGTAGATAGAAGAAGAGGTTGATGGACCTGCTGCTGAGAATATAAGCTAAATGATAATACAGCAGATGATTAAGTGTCAGCTCTGTGGGTATCTGCTCTATGACTGCAAGATAGTGAGACCTCAAAGAACGTAAGCAAATGAAGTTATTCATCTCTTTGGGGCAGTAGCCAGTTGAGCTTTATCCACTTTTAGGACTCTATTTTGCTTTCTTTGCCTCTGGCAAAATTAGCAAGATATTGTACCCATCCAAAGGCCTGGTCACACGCAAGTTTTAGAATGACCTGAGTTGTCCTGCAGGCCACGTTATTCACATGATTTTACGCTAATACAAATTGCAGGATGGCCTGCAGCTGTTAGTCCATCCTAAAATGCAGTCCTCTTTAAACAGGACTGACATGGACTGAAGCCGGCCTGGAATTCCAGTCCATCTTCCACTTCCTCATGTGTGGATGCTGGGATGGTCTAAAGGAGGCAGAACTGTGTTGTGGTGGGTGGTGCCCGGTATTTCCTTTGGCCAATCGGTGTGTGCAGAGTTTGTGAGGCACCTCCCCCTCTCCTCAGTTTAAGGGTATGATTCCCCTCTCTAACGTTTTTTCACAAATTTATTTTTATTATTTAAAAAAAATTAATTGCAAAAAGAGAAGCATATAAAAAAGGAAGGGTGTGTGTGGAGGTGGGGGAGCAGGCTTTAGAAAGAACTGCAAACACACACCCTTGCCTCCCTTGAGTGACATGAATGGCATCCAATCAGAAATGAGATAGATGTGATGAAGCAAAAGGAGTGGGGAGCCAAGGGCTCTGTGGAGGAATGCCAGGCCAAACTCTATAGGCCAAACTCCTATCGATCCATGTCGGACCAGCACTGGTATGAATTAAATTCGAAATCATTAATAAAATGACCTGAGTGAGACTCATGTGACCAGGGCCCAAAAGTCATGGACAATCCAGGGAGTGCTCTCTGACTATGTCTACATCAATGGCACTGTGGAGATGGCACAGTCAGCCATTGTAAGTCAAGAATAGCCCAGGGAGTGCTCCCAGACTGTGACTAAATCAATGGCACAGTGGACATTTGGTCCCAGCCAGCCACTTTAAGTCAGGGGTAATCCAGGAAGCTCTCCTGGACTATGGCTAAATCAATGCCCTTTCTGATGGGAGATATCTATCATTGTGTTGGTGGCAGTTTGGAAGGATGGTTGAGTGAACCAGGGCTGAGCCAGAACCTCCTTGGAGATCAAATTATCTTATCAAAAGATGTCTGACTGCGTTAAAGGAGGGATGCCGCACTTTGCCAATTGTGAAAAAGCAAAACCCTGCTGTAAGAAAACCATTGTTATACAGGGGAAGTCATGCTTTCTTTCCAGGTAGCGAAAGCAAGGAAAGAAGGGTGGCACCCATAGCACAGTCTCCAAATTCCAGCAGCACCTACAAGACCCAAAAGATGGGCAACCCCTGATTTAGGATAATAAAAATTATGTACCAACGTTCTTTAGCAAATCGACGTCAGTGGCATGCGATTGGCGTGTGCCACCAACTTCAACTTAGATTCCTTGTGCTTCAATTGATTGTTGGATTGATTTGCTCATGCACTTACTTTAGGCTGGCAGAACTGAGGTTTGCAGCATGCGTCAATTGTGGGCAGTGTCAGCCCGGTTCCCCCCACTCCCCCAGTTTTACTGGCTGTGCCTGGCATAATTTTTGTCAAGCTCTATGGCTTGGAGTCAATCTCTGACCCAAGCAGTCACAGGCTGCCAGATAATCAATGCAGCATTGCAAGAAGAGAGCTGCAATGTGTTAATGGACTATTTCAGTTTGCCTGAATCATTAATATATTTCAGTTTATATAGCATTTAAAGCAAAAAATTTCTTCTGAGTCTCAGCTTCTGGGTGCTTTGCCTTATGTAATATAATTGTATTAGAATGACTGAAACAAGGGGGGAGGGACAAAATGCATACCTTTATGTGAATTTATTTTCAGTTCCAAGTTAACATTAATTCTAGGTTTCTCACTTTTCTTTCGAGCAGGGAAGCGAGTATTCAAGGCATATTTTGCCTAGGGCATATGGAGCCCTTTGCCTGACCTTGTACTTGGCTTGGTCTCTTGTGACTTCTGCAAAAAAGAATAAGGGAAAGAATAAAGGGGGAGAAGTGGTGTTAGCTCCCACATAATACAGGTCATACTGCTAGCTGCACAATTCCTTTTATTTGATATATGGCATCTTCCTGAGTTCTTAACCTGAAGCAGAATTTCCTGAAAGCAATTTTTACCAGTAATTTTTTTCCTTCACCTTGAAGATGGGTCTTGGATCCTTGGAAAGTAGAGCAGAAGTTCAGGGGTGTTTTCACACTTTCCTTCCCATCCACTGGACGGGAAAGGAGCGTGGTTAACCAAAGTTGACTAGCACTTGTACTTGGAGTGCTAGTCAACCTTGGCCATTCCCTCCCCTTGGGATTGGATACTTACCTTATTTGATCTGGTGGCCTGTCCTCTGCTGGGCACTTCCATTTTGGCTGTGGCACCCACTGCAACTGCGTGTGCGTCAGTGTCATCACCTTGACAACACGAGCACTCTGCACCTGCACAGTCGTGCTCCTGCCCTGGACACTTCAGGTAAGTCTTTGGGTAACGTTGGTTAACATGTGGAGGGTGATTTTGTGCTCCACACCTAATCAACGATTAGTGAACATCTGGGGAAGGAGGGCACACTTGGAAACTGTAACAGTGCACTCTGCATGCATATGCTCGTCCCCAGAGGCTCACTAACTGTCCACTAGAGGTCATAGTCCAAACAGGCCTCTGCACTCTTTACTCTTAGAAATAACTGCCAATGGGTGTTTCTCCACTGAGCTCCACTGATCTGGATCTAAGAAGATCCGGATCTAAGGAATGGGTACTTCCCTTAATCCGGATCTAGTAGATCCGGATTAAGGGAAGTACCCAATAGCAATGGGTGGTAGCCTGCCTGCTGTGGAAACACTGGAGCACCCATTTGCAAATTCGGATCTACCCATAAGGGGTCTGGCTGTCGCCCCAGGTGTTTCAGGGGACAGGGGGTACAATTTCCAAAGTTGCCTTCAGAGAATAGCAAAGGCTCCGCAGAAAAACCCCTTGCGAGAGCAATGCAGCTGTCAAAGGCTCCGGAGGATCTTCGAAATTAGCGGCAGATCTGCTAATCTCCAAATGCAACTTTGGAGGAACTTCAAAGTTTTGATTTTGGGGCACCCCCCCCCATGGGTGCCCCCTCCCGCGAGCCTCCTCTAGATCCCATTGCCCAATTGCAGTGGAAACAGGCTCCCTATAATCTGGATTTGATGGCTGAAGGCCCCATTGTAGACCCCTTTAATGGGATCTACAGGAAATCCCGATTTTAGGTCCTGAAGGATCCATATGATCTGGATTTCCCTAGCTGTGGTGGAAAAAGATGTGTCTCTAATGGCATCTGTGGTGGAAATGGGGTCATCCTGCTCTCAGCCAAATGAGTCCTTAATGGGTGTTTCAGTGGGTACCTAGTGCTAGTGGAAAAACACCCTGTGATGCACAGTGATGTATGGGTTTTGTAGGGATGTGGCCAGTTACAAACCATACTTGATTCTTTGCCAGCTAGCAAATGAAAAATAGACTAATGCTGGAAAGTATGGATTGTCTAGACTATTCCCCCCCCCCATATAATCTGCTGTGAAAAATAGATTGTGTTTTGCTTTTCTCCTTCCGATTTCTCACTGCACAAATCTCTTTTCGTCCATGAAGATCTCGGCTTCATCTACACATGCAGAAACAGGTGGCATCCTGCCTCTGTTTACTGACCGAATTCCCTTTAGGTTTCACACTGCCATTTGTTTCACCTGAGCAAAATCCAACTTTTAGAATGATTGGGGTGGAAGAAGCAGACCAAAGAAATATGTCTTTTCCCCTTTCCATTGTAATTGACCTGACTTTGAAGACAGATGTTTTTTAGTTAAGATGTGCAAACATACTAGCAGTTTACTTTGATATAATGACACGGCGATCGATTCTGGTGTTCATTTCTGTGTCAACTAAATTAACAGATGCTGTTCGCTTTTTGCTGACTTGAGTTCTATCATTCTCCCTCTGCTCAGACAGGAATGTAGGCTAGACTTTTTTCTGCTGATTCTGTGAAATCAGTTGTGTTGCTATTCAGAAGTCACCTTTCCTAGTCTTTTGGTAGGAAGGCACAGGAGGGGTAAAAAGAAGGCCACCTAATCTTGTCCTAGAGATTTGGTGGCACATGGAGAGATGGGTGAGTTGCCCCCTCATGGCTACTTGCGGGGAATTGAGAGCTGATGAAGGTTTTGCCTTTGTCTTCTGCTTGAAACCCAAAAGCAGTTGGTGCTCCACTGTGTGAGTCAGGATGTTGGACTAGATGGGCTATCGCCTGATCAAGCAGGGCTCCTCTCATGTTCTTATCTTCTAAGACTTGAGTAGCCTTGTGCTGTAGTTTGTACTGGATTGTGAATCTGTATCCTGTTCTTTTTCCATTGGACTTAAAGTAAAAATTACTATTCTCCTTATTTCTATTTTATCCTTGTGAGAATGGTGTGGATCAGTTTTGGTTAAGAGGCCGTGATGGCCTACTGTGTGTGCTTCCATGGTCAGGTGGCAATTTGAATTTTGAAATCTGAAAAGGAAACTTCAAAGACTCCATTCACTCTGAAATACATAGAAACTATGTACGAATACAACAATGGAGGCTCAGTTGGAATACATCCCTAAAAGGTGAAAGGACACTTCCAAGGCCAAGAGGACATCAGAGTGGCTTACAAGTATAGTACTGCCCTGCCAACATAAGAACTTGCTGGCCCATTAACAATAAAAAGAAAAGCAATGTGAAATAGATCAATAGGGCAACTCACTGAGAGTTCTGGAACCTTCTGCTGCCTCTCAGCTCAGAGACAAATGTGGGGTAAATACTGTGCAGTGTTGCGTTATGTTTGGAACACAACCTGACAGTGAGGCTTTTGTTATAATAGTAGTGCCTTTAATTACACATATGGCAAATTTGAGCTTTTGTGCCTTAAAGATTTTAGAACACATTTCAGCTTTTCTGTTCTGAAGAACAAAAAAATGGATGGCTCCTTTTAAGACTGTTTAATTGGGTTGAAAACAGCTGAACTGGTAGTCATACAGGAGTGCCAGCACACCCAGAGTATTATATTTTATGTACTGTACTATCTATCTATCTATCTATCTATCTATCTATCTATCTATCTATCTATCTATCTATCTATCTATCTATCTATCTGACTAAGGGCACGTCCCCATGGTGTCTTCTTGTTTCTCTCTTTTGTCGGATTTTAAAAATGTGTGTTGCAATTCAAAATAAAGCATCCCCATGTGGTTTGGGGCAATGCAGATTTAAAACGTACTTTCCTGTCCCCATGCAAGCCGCTTTTTGTGAGCCTGCATCTTCCCCCCCCCCACTGCAGCGATGACCGGCAAAACCCTCAATTGAACCTCCACAACACAACACAGATCATTCCTTTACTTGGCTGCCAAGAGTTAAAAGCATAACCAATGCTTGTAACATAGTTACAAGCATAACTGAAAGCAGCTCATTCCCTGCAGCTGTCTTTGAGTAGAAGCAGTCCAGCGATCTCTCTCTTTCTTTCACATTATTGGGAGAAATTCTGTGCTTGCTACCAGGGGAAAGTGATGCTAATTATCTTAACAACGGAGGGGGAAGCATCTATTTTCACACACACACTTTTCCCTGATAGCAAGCACAGAAACTCCCCCTCCTAATAATGTGAAAGAAGAAAGAGATCACTGGTCTGTTTGTGCACTAAAATGGATTGGAGGGAGGCTCAATGTGACAGCTGGCTGGCTGGTAGGCTGCAGGGAGTGATCTGCTTTTAGTTATGCTTGTAACTATGTTGTAAGCATTGGTTATGCTTTTAACTGTGGCGGCCAAGGAAAGGAATGTTTTCACACACGCGTGCATTAAAGAGCGAGAAAGATTAATGTAGCCAGAAAGACACTTTAAAGAAATCCTCATGTGTGCGTCCCCATGTTCCCAGGATAATCTGTGGTTTCCTCCTAAGTTGGATGTAGCACTGTTAATGAAAGGGTTTTTTTTCTGCTGTGGATTTTCCTCCTTTGCACCTGATGTAGCCCGGAATAAAGCTGTGCATGGGGATGCTCCGAGGCAAAACAAGCTTAACTTTGGAGTATTTTCGGCCTGGGGATGCCCACTAATACTCCATACCATCATTGAAGGCTTTGGGCTAATTCAATACATAAAAGGTAAACAAGCATAAAGAATAAAACCACACATAAAGCAAATGTAAACACTTTAAAACACACTTTAAAGCTCAACAGGACAGCTCCGATAAATGAAAATCAGCACTCAGAGATGAAACAATAGGAAGTCAGCAGCAAGTTTTAATCAGAACATTTGTGCAGATGGTCTGTTTATGACCATTTAAAATATTAAAAGTTCTGTGCAGAGGTTGGATTCATCTTCTTAATCCCAAAGAAATTTTCGTTTCACTGTCAAGTGAATCATGACATAATTGGATTTCTTTCAAGTTGACCATTAGAGCTAGAATTACATTTCCCCTTTAAAAAGTAATTGTGTTATTACAAGATCTGTGCCAGAGGCAAAGCAGATATCAGGGAAAAACAAAGTAAGGGAAGAAAGTCTATTTCCCCCCTCCTATTTTTTTTTAAAGAAAATAAATTAGCAGATGAAGTGATCTGATGTCCCTTTTGTTGACAAGTTGCTTTTAGAAGCTGGCATTCTGTACTTCTAGGGAAAAAAGAGAAGAAAGGCTTGTAATGAAGCTCATTAATGTTTGTGGTTCTTTTTCATGTTTTCCCCCCTGTCCCTTCTTCGTTATAATTAGTACGAGGAAAAAGAAGCCATCAAACAATGTTTAAGGAAATGACTTTTAAAAAGATGGAATTGTAAGTAAATTAGGCAGGGGCCAAATTAATCCCTGGAATAGATACCTGAATGCCATGTTCTGACTGGAACCTCTGTAATGACCTGTAATGACTCTAGCCAAGGCCATGGGGTATTGGCAGATATCCAGCATAGCATCTTCTCACTATCTCAGGTTGGTTGTTGAAGAGGATGTCTGCAAGGAAAGACCTGGACAGCTGACGGCTTTATGATCTGTGGGAGAGGCCTCCTGGTTGTATCATCACCTTCAGTAGCAAAAGGGGTGGGCATCAGGATATGGCCTTCTTGGTGGTGACCCCATGGATATGGAATAGTCTTCCCCCTGAAGTGCACCAGGCACCTTCAGTTTATATCTTCAGGAGAGTGCTGAAGATGCATTTATTTACCCAGCTTCCCTTCCTCGTTTTCAGGCTCTGTCATTACATTTAGTTTGTTCAATTCGTGTCCCACTTTTTTTTTATTGCTGTAACCTGCCCTGAGACCTTTAGATGCAGGGCAGGATAAAAACGCAAGTGAATAAATAACTGCCAACCACTACCCCCTAATCACCCTAGTCTAGTAGGTACTGACTTCACCCATCTTCACCACTGGCAATTAGCTGGCTGAGGCAATGGAGGACCCATATAGTCAGAGATTTTAAGAGCTCCCAGTAATTGTGAAGGCTATAGTTGTGCTGCTATCTCCATTGTGCTGCTATTGTGTCATAATTTCTGGTCATTGTTATTTTTACTTGATTCAGTGCTGTTTTAGTGATTATCTCTGGATGTTGTATTTTTTTTTTCAACAGGCTGTGAATGTGTGCATCTTGCACTAGTCTTGATTGCCAGTTTGCTGCTGAGCCCAATTTAAGGTGCTTATCAAGCATTAAACAGCTTGGGAACCTACTATATTAAGGGAGTGACTCCTCACATACAGGATACCTCCAGACAGAAGGAACACTTTGCAGGGACTGGGAGGCAGCTGTCAAAGTGCCAGGTTTTACAATGCTCCGCAGTCCCTGCAAAGTAAACCTCGGTGCTGCGGAGTAAAGAAAATGCTGCTTACATCAGCATCGGCTGCAGAGTTTCCTTTTGTTTCACATTTTCCCAGGTGTTTGGGTGAGATCTCCTGAGAGTTAGTTCTCACCCAGGAAGTAGCAGGCTTCTTGGAGAGGGAGGGGATGACACATATTTGGAAGAGCCCTCCCTGCTGCTTTGTAAGATCGGAAGAATGTGGGAACTTAAGGGGACTCAAAGCGGCTGACAAAGCTTTCTGTTCTTCTCCCCACAAAAGAACACCCTGTGGGGTAGGTGGGGTTGTGAGAGCTCAGAGCTGTGACTCGCCCAGGGTCGCCTAGATGGCTTCATGGCGGAGTGCAGAATCAAACCTGGTATTCCCAGGTAAGAGTCAAGCTCCCTAACCACTAGACCAAACTGGTTCACAAGCTTTGCATTTTAAATTTACGTCTGGAGGCACCCATAGACTTGTCTATCTCTTAAGATCAGTGTGAGAGGACCTCTTGGTAATGCCACTTCTATCAACCATTAAAGGAGCAAGACCATTATGAGAGGACCTTTTCTGTTTGACACTCCAAGCTGTGGAATGATGTCCTCTCTGCCATGTGGCTTTTCTCCTCAGTGTGTATACTAAGACACAAGTATCAGTATAATTTCAGTCATCACTATGTTCTATTTTAGTCAATGGTTTTAATTTTATTTTTGAGTTCCATTTTTAAAAAAATATACTGCAGCTATTAAAATTCTCCATATTATGTCCACACTTGAAGCACTCTACCTTCTGGGTAAATATTGCACATAATGGGTGGTTTCAAATTTGTCTAAATTGCAGAGATGGAGCCATTTGTATGAGCATGTTTCAAGTAAAGGGCAGTTAGAATTATGGGTGTCTCTGGTGTCAAACAGAGAAAAGCCACGATGACGGTCTTAAGCAAGTGCCCTCTGGCTCCTGTCTTCACCCATAGTATGGCAAGGTATTTAGCTTTATTTGTAAGTATGTAATAAAATGTACTGATTTGTATTTCAGTGTTGTATATGAAAAACCATTTGTATGAATACTTCCCTGGCCTGTGGGAGTAGGGATGAGTACACTTTTTTTCCCCTGCTCGCTTCACATCAAATCAAATGGGATGGAAATTTTCATTTTTGTGCAAATGGAACCACTTTGAATGTAATGGTCTAGACTTCAAATTCACTTCAAATGTTTGTCTGTGTTTATCAATATCTGCTGCCATCAGTTGTGGCTCTGAATCTGCTCTAAATCCATTAAGAATTCACAAATTCACCTTTGTGAATGTAACAAAGCTTTGAACAGAGAAGAAGAGTTGGCTTTTCTACCCCACTTTTCTCACCCATTTAAGGGAACTCAGAGTGACTCACAAAGCTTTCTCTTCTTCTCCCCACAACAGACACCCTGTGAGGTGGGTGGGGCTGAGAGAGCTCAGAAGAAAGCTGTGACTAGCCCAAGGTCACTCAGCTGGCTTTGTGGGGGAGTGTGGAATCAAACCTTCCCAGATAAGAATCCGGCTCCTTAACCACAAGACCAAACTAACCACAAGGCATAAGAGCTTTTTGCTTCCCATGTGAATGTCTGCCTTTGATTCAAATGCAAAGCTTTGAAGGTTCATAATTTGTGCAAATTGCAAAGGTGATGGATGTTTTTCACCCCATCCCTGTGTGGAAGCACAGCAAAAAAAAATAACAAGGCTTGTGCAGCAGTCAGCCATGCAGGAGCAAGACGAGGCACGAGCAAGATCAAACCTTGTGCAATCAATGGATAAGCCAAAAGCCAAGCTAGAGGGAAAAGAATGTTGTGTCTCCTGCCTAAGGTGTATTTTTAGAAGGGAGCCCAGGAGCAGGAATGTGCAAGTATTTTAAACTAAAAATAAAAAAAAACTTTTAAACTCAAATTGGCTGGTTTGAGTGTCTGAGTTTGGATGGTCCTTTGCAATGCCTGTTTAGAAAGAGCATTTTGAGGGCAGGGTTTTGCTGTGAGCCAGTTTGGTCTAGTGGTTAGGGAGCCGGACTCTTATCTGGGAATACCGGGTTTGATTCTGCCCTCCCCCATGAAGCCAGCTGGGTGACCTTGGGCTAGTCACAGCTCTCTTCTGAGCTCCCACAGCCCCACCTACTTCACAGGGTGTTCTGTTGTGGGGAGAAGAATGGAAGCTTTGTCAGCCACTTTGAGTCCCCTTAAATGGGTGAGAAAAGTGGGGTAGAAAAGCCAACTCTTCTTCTTCTTCTTCTGGGGTTGGATTCCAGTTGGCTGCTTTTTAAAGAAAAGGGTGAAAAATCACTAGATTTCACATTCATTTTATTCAACCAAAGGCCAGGACAAAGAGGAGCGTCTTCACTGCCCTCCTAAACATATACAATGAAGAGGCCTGATGCACCTCAAGGGCTATTCCATAGCCTGAGGGCCATCACTGAGAAGGCTCTCTCCTGGATGCCCACCCCTTTTACTACTGAAGGTGGTGGGACAACCAAGAGAGCCTCCCCTCCAGATCTTAAGATACGGGCAGGTCAATATTGGAGAAGGTGTTCCTTTAGAAATTTGGGCTATATTATGCCTATGTCCTTTTGTAATCTGATGACACACTCACTTCTTGTAAAAAAAGAAATAAGTTGAGGCACACAGATCTCAAGGCAGGTGGAGAAAATGCATTCCAAAAGTTGCAACGTGCAGGCGCTAATTGTATTTCTGATAGTTTATTGCATCACTGTTAAGCCACTTAAGTAATTCATTTTTTCATTTATAAGAAAAGCTGTTAGGCATTCTATAAGTGGTTCTGTACACGCTTCCAAGTACATTAAAGCCACAATGACTTTGAAAGTGGAAACGGTAGGAGATGCTTTGTAAAAAGAAAAAAAAAAGGATCCAATATTTTAATGAAAAGATTTTTTTTATTTTTAATGAAACTACTTCAGAGGAGTAATCTCATCTTAAAGCTGGTAAGGTGTTTAATGCCTTGCTGCTTGCCTAGGAAATGCCTTCCTAAAGGTTGCTCGCCATTCTTGTTCCTCACAATAAGTTCATTAATCTCCCAGGTTATTTCTCAGGAATTCTTTAGTATACAATTGATTAATGGGTTCACAGCTCACATGAGGCTTTAGAAAGCGGGAGAAAGGTGCTCCTTTACAGCCCTGTATGCTTAGATTGTTTGTCACTGTCTGGGTTTGCAACTTTGAAATGGTGGGGCTTATGGAAGCAGTTAACCACCAATTAAGTTCTTGGGTCTGTAGGGAACGGAGTAGGGCTCCAGTTGGAAGCCTCCTTTTCATCTGCCCTGACTCTGTTTTGTTCTCCTGCTGTTTTCTAGTTTTATTAATCTGCAGATGCTTCATTCAGTGTAACTTCTTCTGATTTTGAATTGGCACCTAGGTACCATGTCCAAGATCCATCAGGGCAGCATGTATTTATTTGCATTCTTAATACACCCTTTACCTGAAGGTCTCGGGGCAGGTTTCAACATTAAAAACCAGATGCAAGATGAGCATACTAAAACAATAACAGTACCTGAGAGAGGAGAAGCTGTTCCCTTAGCCAAAGGCCAGGGCAGTCTTCACTGCTCTCCTGAACATGTGAAGTGAAGGTACTTGGCACACCTCAGGGGGAACACCATTTCATCATCTGGGGGGCATCACTGAGAAGATGTTATCCCAGGTGCCTGTTGCTTTTCCTACTGAGGGTGATGGTACAGCCAGGAGGGCCTCCCCTGCAGATCTTAAGACATGGGTCAGTTGATATGGAAGAAGATGTTCCTTTAGATATTTGGAGCCCAAGTCACTTAGGTTCTTATGAGTTAAGGCTTTGAACTGGGTTTGCTACTGAATTGGCAACCAGTTCTCTTATGTTCTTGTTGAGTTCAAGAAGCAGACTGAAAGACAGCCAGGCAATCAGTTAAAAACAAGCAAAAAAGAAGTGCCCTTTGGTGGAACTGCTCTAGCATGCATCTCATTTTGATGCTGAATGCCCAAGGTGACGCATAATGAATGTTTCTCACTGGGTGTGAGAGGTATTAAAGTCAGGGTTTCCAATCATGCTTTGTCTCAACACCAAAGATACCAAGTCTTGCAGCAGGGAAGTTATCATTAGTCTGTGAACTATGTCTGCAAAACCCACTGCACTGATTTTGTGAGGTATGCTTCCCAGACAACATGAAATGGCAGCTGGTAAAGTCGCAGTGGGAAGCTGCAACCTGTGAAGATGTTCACATCCCACATTTTCAAGCATCAGCTTGGTGGCCTCTAGCTACTTAAGACTTCATTTCCCATCAGCCTCTCATGATTTGGAGCTGGCCTGTAGTCCTTAAAACTGTGGAAATTACAAACCTGCAAAAAGGCTCATTTAAAACATCTTGTGCTTCTGTGGAGAAACTTTAAGATGAGACGCAGCCTTTAGCACACAAATAATTCAAGATTTATCAGTGCCAACCACGAAAAAAAATAAGCTTTTGTCGAACAAGGCAGAGCTTTGTGGTTTTAAAGCTGAAATAATGATATTTGACAGTTCAGTGTCTAATGCTTTTTCAGTTGCAACTGAATGCTGAAAAATACCAGAGCAATATTTTAGATGTCAGTTATTGTATTTGCTCAGTGCAGGAGCTGAGTGGTTGCGCTTTTTTTGATTATATGAATGAGAAATGGCTACTTTTAAAAGCAAGTGGACTTTGTAATACTCAGCCCCTCAAAAGCATAAAAATAATGGCATTTTATTCTTGCAACAAGAGTTTGTACTAATGAACACTTAGCCTGTTTGGGCTGATGGAATAAATATATCTATTATACATGAATTATGGAGGTATCATTTTAATTCTGACAGACTCTTCCATTCAGATTTCAGAGTATCACCATTGTCTTGTCATAACTCTATTTCTTCTGAGCTACAAACTAAATTGAATAACTTATTATTGTGGATGTGGAACAGAGTGAGGGAGGAAAGGCTTTCACTAGATAATCAGTAACTGTGGCTAGTTTTCAGACGGACTTTTTATGTGAAGGAGATGGAATCCATAGTTTAAGGCGTCCACAGATTTTCCAAACGAACTGAGCACTGCTCTATATGGAACACAGAACCAATACTTTTAGCCTCAATTCCGCTTTCCTCACTAGATAACTGGGTATGAACAACAGGCAGTGGATTTTCTGCTAACAATAGTCCTTTGTTTGAAGTTACAATCAAAGGCAACAATCATTGACTTTGTTTAATTTGGCAATTGGCTAGCAGAATAATGTGCTCTTCTCAGGAAAGGACCTTTTATGAGACAAGAATGAATTTAATTCTAATGTATTTGTAATTCCTCTGTGAGCCTTTTTAATATTTGTACATGCCGTGCTCTTTCTACAAATGCATTTTTGAAGCTTTTTAAAATATTTGGCTATTAATCTATGTTCCATTGTGCTGACAGCTTACTCGGTTCGAACATTTCTTACAGTCTAGGGACATTTTTTTTAGAAGTGCATTGAGAAATAGGCTGTCAGATTGCAGCTGTAGTTGGAATAGCAGGTTGTTGTTCTGTCTGCAGCTCTTGCATTTTGGCCATTGATTTGCAGAATTGAATTTGAAGTAATCCAATTAAGTGAGAAAGAATTACATGGCAAACATTGCCATCTATATTTGCTTATCTGAAAAAGAGTCTGACAACTCTGGGTGATCAACAAAAGCAAGAGCAAAGTGGTTGATTAGTTTCCTTTTGCTCTTATTGTCAATACACTCAAGTAGAAAATCAAATTGCATGTCCTTAAGAATCAAGCATGTAGACTCTCTCTCCAGTTTCCTTTCAATAGCACAGTGGCAGTAGCCGCAAAAAGATTGCCTCGAATCAAGGTAGTAGCTGTAGCAGTGTGCTGAAAACAAGCTTATATGTGCATAATGTGCATACTACAAATCTCTGTGTGAGCATCGAAAGCTGAGCTGAGCGTCCTGAAAATTTCAGCTCTCGTTATGTGCAGCACCCCGATCTGAAGGAGCAGCCAAGAAAGCTAAATTAAGAGGGGATGATGGATGCTTCAGAAACAAACCTTACTTTAGAAGTGCTTCCCACTTCTCATTCTTCATATCTACCATCATGGACTGAATACTCAACCAGCTTTCAACCAAAATCAGAGCAGGAGGAGGAGGAGAGTTGGCTTTTCTCCCTTGCTTTTCTCTCCCTTTTAAGGGAACTCAAAGCAGTGACAAACCTTCTGTTCTTCTCCCCACAACAGACACCCTATGAGGCAGGTGGGGCAGTGAGAGCTCAGAAGAGAACTATGACTAGCCAAAGGTCATCCAGCTGGCATCATGGGGGAGGGCAGAATCTAAATGTCACTCAGAATCCAAGGTAATAGTCAGAGCTGGCCTCAAAGGTTTTAATATATACTATTGTTTTAATATATGTCTGATTTTAAATGTTGTTACCCACCCTGAGACCTTTGGGTATAGGGCGGGATAGAAATAAAACAAATAGGCAAACAGACAAATAAACCCGGTATTCCCAGATAAGAGTCCAGCTCCCTAACCACTGGAAGAATTATAAGACCCTGAAAAAGAATTGATCTCTGACCTACATGCCCTTGAGAGATGAGTTTGAAAAACATATTAGTATCCTTCCGCTGTGGACCCCTTGAGATCATGGTCTGGTCCCCTTGCCACGCACGCTGCATCTCCTCCCCTGTGCTCTGCCCTGCCAGATAGGCCTCCCCCTCTAAGACCAGACTGGATATCCAGTAGGTTGTGTTATAATCCAGTTTGACATTTAACAATGAGGCATAGAAATCAGAAAGGTGATGTGTTTGTGAGCAACAATTGTGTTTGAGATATTTTGTGTGTATGAGGATGGTTCCTGAGTCTAGCTTGCATAACAACAATCAGGTGGCATGGGGTAAACAGGGGCGGATGCTTTGGTGATTTGAGTCTATTAGAACTTTTAAAAAATGAATTTACCTTTAATGTTCATTTGCACAATGTTTTTTAAATATTTATTTTGGAAGGACAATGGTAGTTAATTTATAAAATTTTCTATCACATGTTTTAGTGATGGTGGCCAAACTTACCGGCTTCTAAAGAAGAGTTAAGCAAATCTCAGAAGTGCCAGTAGCATCTTAAGCTGCATCCAGATAGGGTCAAAAACCCGTAATTATTTTGTAGTGGTACCAGATCCTGATGTGGTCATGTTGCTCCCGATAAAGATTTGGAATATAGACCCGATTTAACAAGTTGTTATTATTCTGGTAAAATCAACTATCGTGCAATATCCTCTTATTACATAATTGTAGATCTTCCTGGAATAAGTGGAGGAGTGGAGAAGAGGCAGCAGGCTGGGCTCTGCCATCTTGCTTCCCAGCAGTGCCCCTCCCTCCTCCAACTGCCATCACAAGGCTAGGAACCATCTCGCCTGTGAGGAGTGGAGAAGAGGCAGCAGGCTGGGCTCTGCCATCTTGCTTCCCAGCAGTGCCCCTCCCTCCTTCAACTGCCATCACAAGGCTAGGAACCATCTTGCCTGAGAGGAGTGGAGAAGAGGCAGCAGGCTGGGCTCTGTCATCTTGCTCCCAGCAGTGCCCCTCCCTCCTCCAACTGCCATCACAAGGCTAAGAACCATTTTGCCTGTGAGGAGTGGAGAAGAGGCAGCAGGCTGGGCTCTGCCATCTTGCCCCCAGCACTGCCCCTCCCTCCTCCAACTGCCATCACAAGGCTAGGAACCATCTCGCCTGTGAGGAGTGGAGAAGAGGCAGCAGGCTGGGAAGTAAAGAGAATAGGAAAATACTAGCAAAAAGAAATGGACAGAAGAATTGGAACTGACCTCAAGTGTTTGCTTTTTGCTGTTCTCTGTTCCCTCCCACACCATTTTCCTTTTGTTTCTTGTCTCTTTAGACTGTAAGCCTGAGGGCAGGGGCCTGTCTAAGATTAATATAATATTGTACAGCGCTGCGTACATGTACAGCGCTTTAGAAATAAACAACAACAATAATAATAAATGTGCAAGAAGTACAGCAAGACCTTCAGTGAGAGCTGTCACTACCCGGAAGTACTTCATGTGATATTATTGAGAGGGTTAGGTGACATGGAAGGAAAACATTGCAACTTTAATGTCGCTCTACTGCTCCGGGAATGCTAAAACCTGGAGTATTGATCTAATGTATAGACAATGAGTGATAGATCTGGATGTGCTTTAAACTGGTAAACTGATAAATTGAGGGATGTCTGGAAGTGGCCGACGGTGGCTGTGTAGCTGCCTCCACCATTGGAAACTACTAGGAAACTCTGAGTAAGCAGAATGTTGTTGAACTTACATCCTACTTGTGGCCTTCTTCTAAGGGTGCTTTCATACATAAATAAAAAATGTGAAACTTACCTTTACTGTGGCAGAGGGAACATCATCCCAACGTTCTCCCAAAACTTCAAAGCGGCAGAGAGGACTCTTCTGATCATGTGGTTGGCCTTTGGCTTCCTTATAGGTCCATATGTTCTTGGGTAAGGGCAAATGCTCAGGTAAGTAGGATTTTTTTTCACTTTGGAGCATCAGGCTTTACTTTGCAGGGACCGTGGAGCACCATAAAACCTGTGTGGCAGGTTGATAGCTGCTCTGCAATACCTGCAAAGTATTCATCCTGTCTGGACACAGCCCAGACTTCCTCCTAACACTGGGAGAACAGGCCATTTTAACCTGATGGACCGTTGTTCCAATCAGGCAAGCTGCTTTCATGATTCTTTCAGGTTGTGGTTGTTTCTTTTTACCTCTTACTTGGTCTTTTAAGTTAGCTGTAATAATGTAAGCTCTACTCACAGGTTTCAAAAAAGAAAAAAAAAATTCTGGACACCTGTTTTTCAGTTGCATCAGGAAGCTCCGAGTGAAAAGGAGCATGTGACACGAATCTAATTGTCTCTCTGTATTCCATGCTGAATCCTCTGACGTGTACAGCTCCCTAAGAGGATTTTAGAAACTGTTAAGGCAAAATTGGTGGAGCAGTCATCAGAAGCAGTTAATTAAACTCCAAGGGGAAAGGCTTCAAGCACCTGGTTGGAAGCAACAGATTGTATCTTAAAACTGGTAAGAAGGAGTCCAGCTGTGCATCGTACATACAGATCTATAATTGTTTGAGATTTACATCTCAGAGTACCTCTGCAATTTCATATAAATAGTATTGCTTTTCATTCTCTGATTTGGTGCCTGATATTATCAGAATTTGTAACAAAACACGGACAGTTCCATTCTAACTAAACTCTCATTTGCCACAAAATGTTGCCAGTATTTGGTAAAGTTGTGTCTCACTCTGCGTTGAAGTGACTCAGATGGAACTACACATTCGTGCAAATGGAGTCACTTGGAATGTACTAGGCTCTGGATTTGATTCAAATCCCTGCTGTCACCAGTTGCTTCTCTGAGTCTGTCCCAAATCTGTTCTGAATCTGTTCCAAATCAGCTCCAAAGCTCTGAACGAAGGCACAAATGTGTTTGCTTTGCATGCAGTGGTTAGTCTTCAAAAATAGCCAATATTTGATATGAATGCAAAGTTTCAAACTTTTGCAATCTGTACAAATGGCAAAGGTGATGAACATTTTTTTGCTCAGCCCTGGTTGTGTCCAATAAAAACATTGTTTAACATCTCCATCAAGCTCACATTTCAGGGTCCATTGAATTACTTTCTTCCTTTGGGTTCTAGGAGAGGTATGCAAGTTCACATGGATGGGCACCAGTGCTCATGTCTTGCATTACAACTAGCGAGTCTGTAAGCAGAAGATGGACTGAAGAAGGTTTAAAGTGAAGGTGTGACCGTGGCCCAAGAACGTAAGAGGATCCCTGCTGGATCAAGCCACACTGTGTAGTCCCACACAGTGGCCCACCAATTGCCTATGGACCTTGAGCAGAACACAAGGGCAAAACCTTCAACTGCTCTTGAATCCCAGCAAATGGACTTCCTGCCCGTCTCCCCCGCCTAGAGGATGTACTTAGGCACCCATTCCAGTAGCCACTGATACACCTGTCATCCATGAATTTGTCTATAAGAACAAAAGAAATATATCCCTTATCCATCATTTATTTCAAGGCATTTCTAGTATCTTCTCAAAAAACTTTTCAGAAAGGTTTCAGTAATCAGCAGTAACTCTGTGTCTTGGTTTCTCATCTGTGACCTCTCCAAATTACCTTTTTTAGAATGACTTGCCTGACACTATGCATATCTGCAATCCAAACATAAATACAGGTTCCAGATCAGTCTTGTTGGTTCCTTAGGTTTGCGTTTTGACACAGATCTTCTTAAGAAGCTACACTTGTTGTTGGGTACTACAGAGTTGTGGTCAACTCCTGGTTGCCTGTGTGGACCCCTCTATGGGAACCTCTATGCCAGTGATGGCGAACCTTTTGAGCTTGGTGTGTCAAAATTCACAAGAAAACCTAGCTTAACTCAGGTGCTGTGTCACTTCCAGAAATATCCATAATTTTGTGATATTTGTAGCTCTAGTAAGAAAGTTATATTTTTGATATATGTATTTTATTAAAAGCAAAAATGAATAATTCTTTACATTTGCTAAATCTTCAATTGAAAGTTGGTATTTCGTACACTTCAAGAACAAGCAAGCACTACATGCCCAGGTGCCAGGGTGACCAGGTGTGTCACCTAAAAGGGCTTGGCGTGTCACCTGTGACACGCGTGTCATAGGTTGGCCATCACCGCTCTATGCAGTTTTCATGGCAGAAATACAGAAGTGGTTTGCCATTGCCTGCTTCTTGGGGGAGACTAGAAACTGATTTCTGGGAAGTTTGCTTACACTAGTGATATGTAAAACACATTATAATTGGCTTTCTGTGCATTCTGATTTAAATTCTTGCCATTCTGTTGTACTGACAGCTTGAACAAAGAGGAAGTAACAGTAAATAAGGGCACGGAAATGCTACTTGAATATATTGACCTTGGAAATGCAGTTTTTATAGGCAGCACTTGTACAGCAGTTGTAATAACTTGTAAAGTCACTACTTTAACTTTCTGTGGTTGTAAGCATCTCCGTAAGACTTCTGTGCTAGTATCCCCACCCTTGAAACATACCATTGAATAATGTATAGCCTATCGTTTTAATATTTTTATTATTATTTGTGAGCCCTTGATATAACTGTGCTCCGTTATGCACAATGGAACAAACAGAGCATGAAATTAAATGTCACATATTAAATCTGCTGATTTAACTTTTTTTTCCCCTCCCGTTTCCTTGTTGTGTTTTTGGTGTGGTCAATTTTCAGTGTAAGCAGAATCTATGTGAAATGTTCTTGGTAGTCTTTTGAAAACAAACTGAATAGCAAAAGAAGTTGATTTAGGAACTGGTGGGAAGGATAGAAATAATTCTGAAGAGGAAGGCTAAGTGAACGTAGAGTGATCATCTGGACTTCTCTCTTTTCATCAATATTACACCTGTATGCATAAATGGTGATGTGAAGTTTTGTTATAGGTGAAGATGTCCTTGAGTTTAGTTCAACATGTGGTGACTATGGGTGATTTTGCACCTTCACTTTCCTGGGAAAACCTCCCAAGGAAGAGAAGATGATGGATTGTCCTGACTTCCCTAACCTTGCCTCTGCTTCCCTAAGGACTGGTGAGGTGCCAATTGCTGTCATTACACTGGCGATGAGGAATTGCGCCAGTGGTGCCACCATGCCTGTGTGGCACTGTTGCTGTGGTGATGGAATGATGCGGCGCTAACTATGTTGGGGGGTGGTGTCACCCCTCGTTGGTATTAAATCAGCAGAATATGCGGCCGTGCTGAAAGACATCTCTGTTGTCCCGGAAAACTTTCTGCTGGCATCTGCGGAGCTGTCCAGCCTTTCAGGAACTCCCTCCTTCTTCTGCCCGCAGTTTAAGAAACAGCCTGAAACAGGAGTTTTCTCTCTTCGCAGAGGTTTATTCTTAAAGGTTGCTGTATACAAGTATACATCTCTCCATCCAAGCTCTCGTCCAGCAATCAACAACAATAACCCTTAACCAGCAGTGTACAGGCACTTTTATACCTTTTCCTTATCATAGATGGTGACTCACTTCCTGAGTGTTGCACAAGCCTGTGTTGCAAGTGTTGCACAGACTTACGCAATTCTTGCTCAATCCAACCTTGCTTAATCCAACCTTGAGCACTTGTTGATAGTCACGCCTGTGACTCTTAGTTACCTTTGCCAGCACATCTGTGCATTTTCCTTATACGGGCTTCCCTTCCCCAGGCTTTGTTCAAACCTCTCCCAGGCAGGAGAGGTGCAAATGGAGCCTCACCTGGTGGCAGGAAGCATAGATGTAGAGCAGTTAGAACTGCTCTACATCTACACACTCTGAGGGAACTCCTGCACGCTTGGACCTGTATCTGGGAAAGAAGCAGCTCCACTCAATGTGTATAGACCGTGCAGGACTTTCCCCAGAGTCCTCCAATGAGATAAGTGAGGAAAGGCTTTCTGTGCAGATACGCCTATAATTTTCTTGCCAACAAATAAGAAAGCAGGCTGCAATTTGTCTTCTTCTGGAATCTTTTTTTTTTTTTTTTTTTTTTTTACCTGCCAGTCTATCCTTTGACTCTAGGATTTCACTGAGGTCTCCTATCCAAGCATAAGCTGCTTTGGAACTAATTTATATTTTTGCCATCAAATAAGGCCATGATTAGAAACAAAAACAAAAAGCGTCCCTAAGGCACATGGTTTCCCTGCAGGGGCCTTTTTGTTATGTCTGAACACAGCCTACCTTTGCCAAGAGCAATTTGTTTTTGTTTGTTTTTTATTGAGTTTTGCCAGCAATGGCTTCAGTAGATTTTTAAAATTAAAGTTCTGTTTTATTTTTTGCTATTTAAGTAGTTTTTTTATTCTTAATTTGTCACTGTTCTTATTGCTAAAATAAAGAACGGTGGTTGGGTGATTAAAAAGAAAGATATTTTATAGCTGAACCCCTAATCTGTGACCCAGTTGGTCTAGAGGTTAGGGAGCTGGATTCTTATCTGGGAATACCGGGTCTGATTCCGCCCTCCTCCATGAAGCCAGCTGGGTGACCTTGGGCTAGTCACAGCTCTCTTCTGACCTCTCACAGCCCCTCCTACCTCACAGGGTGTCTGTTATGGGGAAAAGAATAGAAGGTTTGTCAGCCATTTTGAGTCCCCTTAAATGGGTGAGAAAAGTGAGGTAGAAAAGCCAATTCTTCTTCTTCTTAATCAATATTATTGGCCCTCAGTTGCAAGGAACCTTTCAGCAATATATTGTATAATATTATATAAATATAATCCTTTGTAGTAGGTTCCTTTCCGTAGCAATTCATTTCAAAGCAATTTGTCACGAGTTTTAAAGAAATGTCTATTTAGAGCTGTCTCACATTACACATTTCATCTTTATCTACTTTATCTATATACTTAACTACTCATATATGTGCAGAGATCCGCCCACAGATAGATGCAAAATGATAATTATGAGTATCTCAGATATATAATTTGGTAGGTTTCATAGAGAGAAGGAGAGCTATAAAGAGAGATTAATTGAATTTACAGATGAGAACTATTCCCTTGAGAAAGATTATAATAAAATAAGCTGAGAATAAAAACTATGTAGTGTTCTTCCTACATTGGAGGCTTTTTTTGTCTGGCTGCATCCAGACATAGGTTACTTCTTCTTCTGTATTTGGATATTCTGGAATAAAGCATGGGTATTCCAGAAGGAGGCTTGGATATTCCAGAACAGATCCATGCTTTATTCTGGAATATCCAAATATAGCAGAAAAAGTAAACAATGTCTGGGGGCAGTCTCTGTGGTTCTTTCACTGCCTGACAATGAGATTTCTACAATAATAACCTTGTGCAATAATGTACACCAATAGACCAAACTCATAAAAGCACATATCTGTCTAGAATGTGGGGACATTGCTGGAAGGATGGAGTAACTATTGGAAGTCACTTCTTTGCATCATGGCATCATACCTTGTTGCTTAGACTAAAAGCTTTGCAGCTCAGACAATAGTTTACCCTTGGCCATCAAGCCAACATTCTGGCTGCTTCCAGACTATCTAAATCTGCAGGTTAAATCATAAAGCACAGTAAACACACTGTGCAGGGAAGGTTAGTCATCCATACTCAAACATCAGCTCTGTAGTTTCCTCTATCGGAGCAGTGAGAGTTTGGGTGATGTGCACCGTCATGTAGGTTGAGGCAGCCAATCAAGTTTTGAGCTGCACTTCAGTGCTTCTCATCCTCCAGCCTGCATTGCATTAAGAACATAAGAGAAGCCCTGCTGGATCAGGCCACAGCCCATCTAGTCTAACGTCCCGTTGCCCACAGTGGCCCACCAAATGCTCATGGGCATCTCAAACAGAAACAAGGACGAACCTTTGCCTGCTCTCAAATCCCAGCAAATGGCCTTAGAAGTGTTTCTGCTCCCCCTCCCAGCCTGAAAGATGCACCTAGGCATTCATTCTAGTAGCCATTGATACATCTGTCGTCCATAAATTTGTCTAACCCTACCTTAAAGCCATCTAGACTGGTAGCTGTCACCACCTCTTTCGGCAGTAAGTTCCATAAACTGATGACCCTCTGAGTGGAGAAATACTTCCCCTTGTTAAGGATGAAATTGCCCCTGTAATGAATACCATGAATATTGCATATGCTCTGGAATAGAACTAAAACAAATTTTCATATTATTCTCACAAAATTCTTCTATCCCACATATACTGGAAATTACCTGGTTGCTGAGACTCCTCTTGAAGGTAGCAGCTATAGTATCAGAAAATCTGTCCTACTTACTTTGGGATCATTGGCTCTGTTATTTTTCTGTCCCAAAAGCGAATAGATTCCCTTCTCTTTAAAAGTTTTTGTGTGAATATGTATGTGTGTGTGCGCGCATGCATGCATGCATATATGTGAGACATTGGGTGTTTTTCCACTGTCACTAGAAGTACCCATTAAGTACCCATTAATGGGTTCAAAAATGCCATTATGTACCCATTAATGGGTATTTAATGGGTACTTCTAGTGACAGTGGAAAAACACCCATTGAGTTCCCTTGTGTTCCACTAATGTAAGAATTCACTTTAAGGCCAGCAGTCAGTACACCCAGGCTCCGAAGCAGCCATTTTCTCTGCTTTCCAGTGACTTAAAAACAGCCACGTATATACCTGGTACTTTTAAAATGGGAGCTATTTTTAACCTAAGCAGAGAAGGTTCCCTTAAGAGGGAATGAATTATTTTTCCCCCTTAGGCATGTATCCTTGAGGAAAAGAGCATATACCTCCCAGGACAAGGGTATAAAGAGTCCTTTAAGCCTATAAGTAGTTTCTAATTTGTAATCTTCACACTGCAGGGGTAATTTAGAAATAGAAATGAAGGTCTGAAGTGTTATCCCTCTTCTTTTTCATAAGGTGGCTAACTGTGCTTCATGCTTTTGTATTTGATGTCTTCATATTTTTGCAGAGATTCTGAACTTCTGGGCATATTTAAAGGACAGAAGCCTCTCACTGTGATGCAGTAGGAACACTGATCAATGGTGTTTTTTTGGAGATCCAAAAATTCTGCATTCTGATTGGGGGC
Source organism: Aspidoscelis tigris stejnegeri (assembly GCA_023333525.1). NCBI lineage: Eukaryota > Metazoa > Chordata > Lepidosauria > Squamata > Teiidae > Aspidoscelis > Aspidoscelis tigris. The sequence continues at coordinate 17,765,959 of JALMGA010000004.1, forward strand.
ACACCATTATTTATTGTTTGAGCAGGAAGAGAGCAGCAAGCAGCCTCCAACCAAGACTTTGGTAGCATCCAGACTAAGGATTTGCATGAAGGGGTTTTTTGACATTCAGTTTGTAACAAATCAATTTGTACTTATTTGAATAGATCCCCTGCAAATGTGGTAGGATTCTGTTCAATATGAATGTATTCGTACAAATTCGTACAAATATCCAATACAAACAAATGCATGTATGAGATGTATCCAGCATGAACAAATACATATTCGATACGTATCCCATAACATATCCACTCTGAAAGTGTCAAATCCGACCTGAATCCACTTTTAATCCACTCTTGATCCATGTTGAATCTGCAATCTGGATCTGTTGCAGATGTGACTTGGGCAGCCAATTTCCCACCCACCCACCCAGTTTAACGAATGTCCAAACTATTTGTACAAATGTCCAAAACATTCGTGTTCATACAAATGTTAATATACAAATGTTCTAACGTTCGATTCATGTACAAATGTCCGTATTTGGACAAATTCATACACATAATGTTATGAATATTTGTTCACATTCCTAATCCAGATAGATTATCTCAGGGTTATGATGAGATTGCAATTTCTGTCCGTAGTAATCCCATAATTACCCCAGGAGATTGGGGTGAAATTCCACAATAATGTTATTTTGGGATAATCAACTCCCAGTTCAGATCTTATCTAAAACTGAAAGAATATACTTTGCCTGGATACCTGTTTGTGCAATCTGCCATTTTAGGAAAGGCTACTGTACATGTGCAAGGCTAAATCAGGCCTAAAATGGTATTTCAGATCACTGGAATACACCAATGGACCTGTCATGTGACCATGGGGTGGCATTCAGACAGATAACAATCCTTTTGTGAGGTAAAAAAAAGGGGGGATCTCTCTAAGGCACCTCCTGAGGTATCTGAGGCTGCATCCAGACACCAGTTACTTATTCTGCTATATTTGGATATTACATTATAAAGCATGGATATTCTGGAATATTCATGGTTTATTCCAGAATATTCAAATATAGCAGAATAAGTAACCAAGATCTGAATGTAGTCTTAGAGACGAGGCTCGGGTAGGGTAATTTACCTGCTCATCTGTCCTTCCCCCTCTCCTGAACATTCTAGGGCAGAAAAGGTGGGTTAGAAACAGGATGAAAACACAAGTGCCACATTTTTACAGCCTCTAAGGTGCTGCTGAGCCACTATTTCTTTGTCAGCAATGGGTTTGCAATGCTCCTGTATTCTCTGGATTTTTAGCTCCCCCCCCCTCCAATTTCCCTAAAATCAGTGCAGAATGAGTATTGACCCAGATGCTTGGTTTTTATTTGAATCGGAAATAATTTGCTATAGTTTCTGGAGGCTAGGAGAAAGGAAATGGAAGGTGGTAGTTCAAGGGTAGAGTGCGGCTGCATCCAGACATCACTTACTTATTCTGCTATATTTAGACATTCTGGAATAAAGCATAAATATTCTGGAACATCCATGCTTTATTCCAGAATAACCATATATAGCAGAATAAGTAATTGACATCTGGATGCAGCCTAAAAGCCTGCCTGCTTCTAGATGGGAAAAGAGCCAATCAAAGCATAGGTTACATTAGGCAAACCTTAAGAATTCTTTGGTTGGTTGAGTAGAAAACCAATCAGAGCAGATGCAACATTGGCCAAGAGGCAACTGTTTCCTAATTCTTTGAAACAGTTGAATTAAAAGAAGTGTTGACATAGTATTAACTTCTTAAGGGGTTTGCTGTTCATTTTAAACCTGTCTGCTTTCTAGCCTTCCTTGTAGAAGGTAAATGAGAGTGACAGGTGAATAGAAGGAAAAAACCTTATATAAATCGGTAGGACTCTGCAGCTTTGTGGCACAAAGCGATGGTGGTGAATTGGAACACTAGTCACATGGTGCTGGGACAGAAGTAATCCAGTTTTATATATGTTTGATGATTTGCATTTCTATTCTGCCTTATAATCCTTAGGTCTCAGGGTAAATGACAATAAAACCAGTGTGAAAAGACTACAGTGCGGATTCAATTCCCTCACATAGTCTCTAGAGAAATTTAAATCTCAGTAAATCTAGTAGTCAGGAAAGGCATCAAAAGGTGACCCTACAAAGAGCAGCAATGAAAGGTTTGGAGAAGATTTTTAAGTGTCTCAACAACTTACTGAACACAGAGATCAGAATGGTTAATATCATGGTTTTTAATGCTGTGTTGCATGGATACAAAAGTTGGACAGTGATAAAGCATAGACTCCTTTGAACTTTGATGTTGAAAGATGTTCCTCAGGTTACCATGGACGGCTAGAAAGACCTATCAGTGGACTTTAAACCAAATAAAGCCTATTCATATTCATTAGAAGCTTGAATGGCCAGGCTTCAACTGTCATACTTCAGGCCCATAATGAGAAGACCAAACCATGGAAGGTATCACGATGCTTGAGAAAGTTGATGAGAGAAGAATAAGAGGCCCACCAGCTAGTAGGTAGATAGACTCAATTATGACAGTGATAAAAACCTAAGAAAGATTGTGAAGACAGATCAATCTGGAAGACAACAGTCAGTACGGTCACCAAAAATTGGCTGACTAAAGCTTCATCCAGACAGCACTTACTTAATCCGTATAATTTGGTTAATCTGGAATAAAATGTGTCTGGATGTACTTTGCTCCGGATTATCCAAATAATGTGGATTGAGTAAGTGTAGTCTGGATGAAGCTCAGATGGCATCAGGCAAGCTCAGTGCCAGTTAGGACAGGCAGCAGTTAAAAAGAGATAGTTAGAAGAACCATGTCTAGAAATGCTGTGACAAGGGAGCAGAATGTGGAGCAAAGGGGGCCATTATATATCCAGCAAGTCTAAATATAAGCTGTTTCATTTATATACTGCTAAATCCAGATGTAGCACAGCTGCCTGCAGATCATGAACACCTTGCTGCAATTAGACAAAAGATAAAACCAAACAATAAATTAGAATGCAACTTAACAATAAAACCAAAGTTAAAATCATGAATGAAAATGATGATTGAAATTAATGTTATGAACTGGTCTCAGTTTTGTGAAAGCACCTACTCGTATTTGGTGCCGGAACACCACTCAGACTTACAGAAACTGAGGGCTGAAAATTGCAAATTCTTCACTAAGGGCAAATCCCCACAGCAAGCTTATTTCACTTTCCCTAAACCAAAATAATAGAACCAGATGCAAACGCAAATTTGCCTGTTCCCATTACTTTTAACTTAATCGCGTTGGATCCGGATTCTGAGGATCGTACGTGGGGTACATGACTCAAGGTGGGACTCAAGTGGCTACTTTTTAAAAGCTGCTTTTCGGGGCTGCCCTGCCCTCTTCCTCCTAGCATGGACACGCCAACCATAAGGGACCCCTTCACTTAGCCTGGCTGGGTGGCTGCCGCTTGCCTGGATGGAGGAAAAATGGCAGCGGGCAGCCAGCCAGCGATTCTTTCCCCTCCTCTCCCCATTGCTCAGGGCACACAGCAGCAGTGGCAACTAAAGCCCCTTTGCTTTAAACATTCACATTCAGCTGCTTTCCTCCCTTCCTTTCCCTTTCTAGAGTCAGATCTTTTAGAATTGCGCAAAATTGCAATATTGTTATTCCAACCATCAAGGTGTGAAGTGGTTCCATTGCTACAGTGTAGCGCTGCTGTTAAGGGTGGATTTTTACACTGAAATCACTGAAAGGGTGTTAAGCCAAGCTGCTGTGCGGACTCCGAGGACTGAAAATGTTGTGAATCCAAGATAAGGTTGCTGTGAAGACACGGCCTAATACTGTTTCAAAAAAGAATACAAATCAAGACGTCTGTATGCTGGCACTCCCTCAGCTGCATATATGTGGCAAAATTCAAAAAGCATGGCGAAATTAATTTATGAATCCATGTTGTATCAACTTAAGGGGGAAATTGTTTTATTTAAATAATTTTTGTCCCTCCTCCCATGAAAGCATCTTGGTTTACAAAAATAGCATCAGAACAAAGTGAGAACACCACATCCTGGTTTGAATTAATCTACATTTAATCTACATTAAGAAGCTGTACTGTAAGAACAATTTCTATTTCTCTGCTGATTTACAGAATTTACAGCTGCTATGCAATTAATAGAGAAAAAAATGGCAAGTATTAGAGGTTGATGTTAAACGGGGCTGCTAACAGGAGGCAGTAAATAGCTAGGAACCCAGCCAGAGAACATTGCAGAAGGTTAACTGCTAGATTTTGAAGACAAGATCATTACATAAAAGAAGAAATTAAAGTTGATTGTTTGCTAGTTACCATGAGAATGATTTTAATTTACATGGCTTGTTTGCAAAATAAGTTGTTGCAAGTACAGAATACTGGTTTAACTGTAATGTCTAATTGTTGCATGGCTTAATGCCCAAACTTCCATAACAAATTGTAAGATAGTGTTGTGACTAAATAGCTTTGAAGTACAGAACTATTCAGAGTCTCTCTCTGCACGTGTTTATGTGTGTGCATTGATTAATACATAGGAATGAGCAGATCAATGATAGATTAATATTCATGAATTTGGGAAGCTTTTGGTCTCTACCTTGATGTTTAATGAAGATAGCTTTGCCCTTCCAAAGAAAGGAATGATGGTGAGAAAAATATGAGACTTTAAAATTTTATCTGTTATAAGAAGAGGAGATTTAAAACATCAGTATTCTGCCCAGGTCTGATAGTAGTTTTTTTTTTTAAAGTAGATAAAGCAGTGCAAGATAATTCTTGCTCTTGTCCTTTACATAAGAGAAGTCCTATTGAATTAGGCCACAGCTTGTTGACTCTTTGAGAGGGATCCAATTCCCCTTTTGTGTGGTAGCCGTGCAGGTAGAAATTATTCTGGCTTCTTGGCCAGCCCAAATAGGTGCAGAAGCATCTCACAATGCCTGCTGACCTTTTATTAAGTAATATTTTCCTTCTACTCAAAATGCCTTATGATGAGACTGGCTCTTACTGAACCACTGGGAGGGACTCAGACCTGCCCTTACATAGGAGGAGCCCTACTGGATCAAGCCACAGCCCATCTAGTCCAGCATCCTGTCTCACAGTGGCCCACCAATTGCCCATGGGCATCTCAGAGACAAGGGCAAACCTTCTGCTCTTCAATCCCAGTAAATGGCCTTAGAAGCATCCTGCTTCCCCCGCCCCCCCCCCCAGACTAAAAGATGTACTTAGGGATCCATTCTAGTAGCCATCAATACACCTGTCATCCATAAATTTGTCTAACCCTTCTTTAAAGCTATCTAGGCTGGTTGCTATCACCACCTCTTCTGGTAGCAAATTCTATAGACCAATGATCTTTCTGGGTGAAGAAATACTTCCCCCTGTCAGACCTTATTCTGCTACCCATCAGCTTCATAGAGTGCCCCCTGGTTCTAGTGTTGTGTGATAGAGAAAAGAAACTTTCTCTATCCACCTTTTCTATACCATGCATGATTGTATAAACCATACTTGAATCAAGTCCCCTCTTAAATGCTGTCTTTCAAGGCTGAAGAGGCCTAGACTTTGCAGCCTGGTTTTGTAAGGGAAGTGTTCCAGCCCCTTGATTGTCCTAGGGTGTTTTGTACCATTAATAGGTACAAAATGGCATTTTTGTACCCATTAATGGGTACTTAATGGGTACTTTTAGTGACAGTGGAAAAACACACCTGGTTGCCCTTTTACGCACCTTTTCAAGTTCCACAATATCCTTTTTGAGGTGTGGTGACCAGAATAGTACACAATATTCCAAATGTGGCTTCACCATAGATTTATAAAGAGATAAACTGACGTTTGCTGACTTGTTTTCTATTCTCTTCCTTATTATTCCCAGCTTCTCCTGAGAGGTAGGCTTCTCCTGAAACAAAAGGACAAACTTTTCCCATCCACATTTTGCTTGACTTCAATTCCCATTGGTCCCAGACATCTATGTAATTGTCTGGAAGAGTTGGAAAAACAGCCCAACTGCATTTGCAGAACAGCTGAAGATTTTGTAACTCTGCGTTCATGTGTAGCGGCATTAAAGGATTTAGGTCTGCTGATGAATGAACCAAAATCAGTCACTTAATTAAGTTTTATCCTGGGGTAACCTAAGCAGTCTGCACCTCTAAAGGAGTACCGTTATTATAGACTGCTTCTGTCTTTACTGCTTCATTACTCAGAAGGTATCTGGAGAGCAGATTCTTCTGCCAAATAATTTTGGAAGAAACTGAGGCTACCCCTATTGCTATAATTTGATGCTAAATAAAGCTGCATTTTCACAAAGTATGTGCCTGTCTTTCTGTGGAGAAAGTTTTCCAGTTTTAAGAGCAATAATTAACATGGCTTGACATATCACAGTGATCATCCGAACTGTTACCTGAATTTTTAGCAGGTGTGAGAGCGGTGTGTGCTCTTAATACAGTTTTGTTCTTCTGCTTTTTCAGTCAAATATCGTGAAACTGACCAAGCCGGTGGCACTGTGGACCCAGCAAGATGTGTGCAAATGGCTGAAGAAACACTGCCCTAATCAGTATCAAATCTACAGTGAGTCATTCAAACAGCATGACATAACCGGTAATGTATGAAATACCAGTCCTATTTAATTTGAGAATTCATGTCCATTTTATTAATGGCTTTTTAAAATCTGTCAACGGTCACTTGTAAAAAGGACACACCGATCTTTTTTGTTTTTCCTTTTGCAAAGGCTGAGAAGTCAGCAGAAAAGAAAAGCTGTGTGCAGCTACATTATTTAAAGAAACCCTTAAGTGGAAAATATGCAGAGAGGGGTATCTTGCCATGATAAAGAATTGCAGTTTTAGCTGGTATGCTTTATGTTCTATAAATATATATACCTTAGGGCAAAAAAGGGAGGGCGAAAGAAAGAAAAAGAAAAAAATAACATATAGATTCTAATCTAATGGACTTCAGTACAAGAAGCTAAGGAACTGGCATAGCTTAGATGAATGAATGCATTTTTACATAAAAATGCAGGCTTGAGGCCTATGGAATGAGATAGGAGCTTCCTCAAACAAAAGATAGGCCTCTGGAAGCTGAACTGATCTTGAATTAAATTTGTGCTGAATAAAAAATTCAGTATACCCTACTTCCTTTTGACCTAGGAAGGCTGCCTAAACCCCAGGAACTCCTCACTTTCCCTGATGTTGCAGCTAAATGGTCAGGCCTGAGGAGTGTGGAAATGATGTGGAAATGTTTTTGCTCCTCACTTGTTGTTAGAAGCTGGATGTTGAAATATGGTGTTTCCTCAAGACTGCATGCTAATGATTCAGGACTCTGGAGTTTCCAAAGTTCACTGGAGACTGTGTTCCATTGTGTGTGTTCTTGGTGACAAAAGAGGGGAAGGAAGGAATCACAGTCACCCCTCATATAACACGGTTTTGTATAGCACAGTTTTGCTCTTATAACTGAAGTATATAAAATGATGCATGGTGTAGAAAAAAAAGTATTTGTAGACAAAAAGTATTTGTATGAAGCTGATGGGCAAGACAGTTATGACCAACAAGGGGATTTATTTTTTCACCTAGAGGGCCATCAGTCTATGGAAATTACTTCCAGAAGAGGTAGTAACAGCTTTAAGAAAGCTTTATGGATAGCTTTAAGAAAGGGGTAGATAAATTCATGGAAGATAGATGTGTGAATAGCTACTAGAATGGACACTGAGGTATTGCCTCCAGGCTGGAGAGACAAGCAAGATGCTTCTAAAGGCCATTTGCAGGAATTCAAGAGCAGGTGAATTTTGCCTTCTGCTTGAGATACCTATAAGCAATTGATTGGCCACTCTGTGAGATACCAAGCTAGACTAGATGGGCTGTGGACAAATCCAGCAGGACTTCTCTTGCGTTCTTATAAGGTCAGAAAAATTAGACTCCCCTGATTTAGTCCAGTTGCTCAAACATGCATGATTGCACTTTTGGTTCTGTGAAACCATTTACTTACACTGATGCTGGATCTGTCTTTTATGAAGCCCTTAACTTACGTCATTGGGCTGGGGCTTATATATGTTGCGCTGCTGACTTATGCTATGAAGCTGGAACTCCACAATTCCGCTTACCCCCATTTTTCATGGGTAGCAATTATTTACATAACATAGTTTTACACAGCATGGGGATTTGGAAGAACTAAGCCACAACATTATATGATAAGACTATTTACTGTCTTTCCATCAGGCTTCCTGCAACCAGAACAGCAATACTACTTCTGACAACAGTTGTTATTTTGTCTTCACCTGGTCAAGGGAATGTACAGTAGTTTTAATCCAAAACGTTTTAAAGATATAAGTATTTGTGTAGCAGGGATCTGGATAGGAGGGGGAGACAGGTTCATAGGAGTAAGAGGATGGTTGTCCACATTCAGACTGGCTTGAGTTTCTTCATTCACGTGGAAATGGCTGTGCCAGCATAAGGTATCCTAGGGAGATGCTCATTCATAGACTTGTGTCCAGGCTGGCCAAACTCTGAAAATCCAGCTGTGTCTGAGCTGCTTCCACTTTCACTTCCATGCCTTGCCTTTAATCAGGCAAGTTATAGTTCAGCAACACCTGGGGCGATTTCACACTTCCCTTCCCTTCTGCTGGACGGGAAAGGAGCATGATGAACCAAGATTGACTAGCTCTCACACCTGGAGTGCTAGTCAACATTAGCCATTCCCCCCGCCCCCCATGATCGAATACTTACGAATTCAATTGCGGAGCCAGACCTCTTCAGGGTACCGTCATTTTGGCTGCGGTGCCCTCCGTGACTGCACATGCGTCAGCGCCGTTGCCATGACAACACTGATTCTCTGCGCACATGCAGTCACGTCTATGGTCACAACAACCCTGGAGCTCCAGAAAAGGTGCAAATAGCCGCTGCCTGGAGGTGCCAGGTAAGTAATTGGCTAAGGTTAATAAATGTGCATGATTAGGGAACTTCTGGGAAGGCAAGGGGTGCCTGGAGGCTGTAACAGCTTCCACAAGGTGTGGATGCTGTTGTGCAAATAGGCCTCTGGAAGGCTGTAGTTTGGCTGCCACTGCAGACTTAAGGGTGATTCTGAACTGGCCAGTATACTGGCCCAGCGAGCATTCTGAGAGCCTCCCTTCCACATGCTAAGGGAGGCACCAGGTGGAGGGGGTAGCAGTGGGCAGAATGGAGGCTCCTGTCCTGGTGCACTTGCTGGTCCAGTATACGAACAAGTGTGGAAGTCCCCTAAGTTCCACTCTGCCCATCTCTCCTGATAAAGAACTTGGACAATAAATAGTTGTACAGTGTCTTGGAGAGTAGGCAGGACATGTAATAGTCTAGGGCTGTGGGTTTTTTATTTTCCACCACGGACCCCCTTCAAAATACCTCTTGTTTTCAGGGGTCACCACTATCTTCAAAAAATGCCACACCGTTAGCAACAGCCATTCGGGAACTGCATTTGCTTTTGATTTCCCCAAGCCCTGCCAGTAGACCCCCCCACCCTCACCTTAGATTGCACCCAGACTGCCCCTGCCCTACTCCTAGACTTCCCCTGCCCCTGTTTAACAGTCCTTCAACCCTTCATGGACCCCTTGTGGTGCCTTTGTGGACATCCAGGGTCTAGTGTGCTGTGGGTTGATATAATGCCAATTCATAGTACAGTATTCCTACAAACACAGTGGAGTGTAACAAAAGCTCCCCTGCTTCCTTATTTTCTGTGATACCAGTAGTCAGACTCTTTCTATGCGTCTTCTTTTCTTCTTTTTAAATTTTATTTGCATGCACTTGGTTCAGTTGCTACCAGAGGTGGGAGAGAAAAATACAAAGTAATAAAACACCATTTTATGCAATAACGTTCTGTAACTGGGGTGCCTCCAGGCACATTTAAAAAAAAACATGATTTTCCTGGGCTATATTGTGATTGCCACACATACCAGCCGCAATCTAAGTGTATCTTTAGGATAGTGCACCAAAAAAAAGCACAGTATAGGCATGATGGAAAATCCAGCTCTGGTTTCGATTATGTCAAACTGCTTACCTTGTCTGTTATTTTCTCATAGAATTGATGCTGTTGCAAAAGTAACCAGATATAGGAAGTGCATAAAAAACCAAAGGGAAATGGGTGGGCACTTCCCAGTGGCAACTGCTTTAAGGTTCGCAGGGGTGCGGCGGACACCTAATTCTGTCGGGAGGGGAGGGGGGAAGATACAGGAGATACAGAATTCCTCCAGCGAATCAGAAAAATGGCTGGAGATATTCTGTATCTCCATTGGAGGAGGCATGGAATTTTAGTCGACCTTGGGTTTGGCGAACTGGCCAATAGGGAGGTCTAAAATTCTTAAATGAGGCACGCCCCCTCCTCCCCTACACAACATGCAGAGGCGCAGCTTCAGCACCATTACGTGTTGCGGAGGTTCTGAGGAGACAAGGTAAGAGACGCCTCCTGCTTCCCCCCCAGCCCAGGGACCCTGAATCATTCCCTGTCTTGGCCCCCTTCCCTCCCATGCAGCTGCGTCCCACCTGTTTTTCCACAAGGCCTACTCAAGAGGCCTTGCTGCCACCGCCTGTGCTACAGCCGCTGCCCGTCATCACCACCCGTGCCGCCGCTGCCGCTGCCCATCGTAGCCACTGGCGCTGCCAGTCATGGCCACCCACGTCACCCATGCCGCCACCACTGCCCCTCGTCACCGGCACTTCCTACATACGGGTACTTTTGCAACAGCAGTGAAAAGATGGCAGATGAGTTAAGTGCCTGGGGTTGCCCCAGGATTGCCTCCTGCCATTTGGCATGGGCAGCAAGAGGCAATTGTGGGATCTAAAAACCGATCACGCAATTTCTTCTTACAGTCTGGAGACACCCTGCTAGAAGCAGTACATACTAGGGATGTGAATGAATACCCATAGGCATTCAAAATCCGATTGAATGTGCAAATTTCGACATTCGAACTCAAATAGAATGTCCCAAAATTTGAATATAAATATTCAAATCGAATTTCAAACTTCAGATCTATTTGTTCGAATTATCTGGACATTCGGGTGTGTATGGGTTCATACACTGTATCTTGTATCTGCATCTTTCCCTCATCTGTACGCATTTGTACCAATCCGTATGAAAATTGGTTGTGTACGGGATAACTGTGGGATGCATACGGACATGTTGTCAACAATCGTATGTGCAGACTAGAATCAAAATTTCGAACAAATAGATTTGAATTTGGTAAATTCGAATTGAATCTCATTAAATTCAAATTTAAAAGATTTGAATCAAAGTGGATTTTCAGGTATTCAATTTGATTCAAAAATAATTTCAAAAAAAAATCTGTGTACATCTCTAGTACATACATGCTTTTATTTTGTCTGCACTGGCTTCATTTCCTAAGCAGTGTGTGTGTGCCTTCAGAATAAAGGCATATATATATCTACTATAACTAGCCATCAGGCCAGACCTCTCCAAACCACTCTGGCTTGGAGAGGTTTGGTCTTTCAAGAGTGCTTGAAAAAATGTGTGTTCTCTTCCAATATTGCACCAAGCTGCTATTTCCCTGGAAACTCAGCTGTTAGGAGGCTGCCAGAGCACTGAGCCAGGGAAATGGGTTTGGCACGATGCCGGGAGAAGTTGCATCAAGCTTCCAGTGCATTTCCCCAGCACTTTAAATGGCCAAATCACTGAGATGGTTTGCAGATTTCAGTTCCAAACCAGTGCCCATATCTATTATTTTGTGTTTAGGAATAATGGAGCAAGGTAAGTGTGCACCCATGCTCAGCCATCCATCAACTCACCCACACTTAGAGGCAGACACAGCTTTTTTTGTTCAGCATGGAATAGTAATTCGTGTTTTGTACCTAAGGGTTTTTTTCCACTAGCACTAGAAGTACCCATTAAGTACCCATTAATGGGTACTTAATGGGTCCTTCTAGTGCCAGTGGGAAAACACCCTAAGACAACCAAGTTCAAGTCCCCTTTCTACTGTGAAGCTATTTAGGTGGCCATATGGACCATTCATTACCCTTCCAGAAAAATGAAATGGGTTTGGTTAGAAGAACTGCCTTGAGCTTCTTAAGGAAGGGTTGAAAAAACAGATTTAAGCAGTGTTCAACCTGGTCTTCCTATCAAACTATTCTTTTCTGAGCTGTATATTAGTTGTTGTCTAAACCGTATCCTTATTTTCCTCTCTCAGTAGATGACTTGGCTGTTATTTGTGCTTTCTGCACTTCAGCTACCCATTCATATTTGCCTATAACTTCCTCTGTCTTGCAATACCTTCCCTAAGCAAATAGCAACAGTCTTTGAGTGCAGTCATTATTATATGCAAACCTCATTCTGTCAAAACAGCTGCACAGGAGGCATCTAAGCTTGGGTTTGACTGACAACCTCTGCCATTAAAAGCTTTTCTCTAAAATGACAACTCCAGCTTTTCCAAGCTTCTTGGTTATTGTTTTTATTTTTATTTTTTGTTTTCCTTGCTGAGGTTAGGTGTACTGCTGTCCTGGCCATGAATGTGGTTCTCTCTTCCTCCCTTATCAGTTCCAAGATCTGAAAGAAGCTCTTAGGTATTGGATGCTGTAAAAGTTTCTAGGCTGCATAATGAATCATAAAGCTCATTACGAATGCCACCCAATGGATGGTGGAAGGGAAATTTGCTAGGTCCTGGGGCCTTTCTGTGCTTAGCTTCCCATCTGCAGTACGGGAAAAGTGCATCCCCCACTAACAGGTACTAGCATTTGCATGTGCAAATGCTAGTGCATGCCATGCCAACTTGGTAAGGTGAAGGACTTTCTGGATTAAGTGTCCTTGTGAGTTTGATGGACAAACATGCATCAAGCCTGGATAGCTTTAAGATAGGGTTATACAAATTAATGGAGAACATGTGTATCATTGCTTAGTAGAATGGATCCTGGGTACTGCTTCCGGGTTGGAGAGACAGTCAGGATCCCTCTAAAGGCCATTTGGAAGGAGCTGAAAATAAGTGGGTTTTGCTTTTGTCTTCTGCTTGAGCCCGAATGCTTCACTAGATGGGCTGTGCTCAATTCAGCAGGGGTGTTCTTGTGTTCGTGTGTTCTTATGCACTGCATCAATACAGTACTGGATTGATCATCCGGGAGCTCACTGCAGCTAGACCTTTTTCTCTTGTTATGTCCACATGGACTTTCTAAAAGTTTAAGCTACGCTGCATCAGAGAAATAGGTGTTAGGCACTCATTCTCTTGCAACACGCTGGTGTGGGGATTTTATTTCAAATTTGGGTAGCATTACACTATTAGCACCTCAGAAATGGCATTGGGGCTGGCTGCTGGTCTCCCAGCTGGTGTTGGCAGGTTGCTGCATTTTTAACACATATGGAGACTACTTTAGTTGAAAAACATCTGGCTATTCTGCATTGTGCTAATATTTTACTATACTCACTGCTGTTAGACCTACTTGGCTCCTTGTATATCTGGATGGATTGTTATGGCTTTCTAAAAGACTGTATGTAGATATGGTATCTTATTTTCTGTTTTTTGGTACTGTATATAAATATATTTCTGTTTCATTATAATCAATATACTGTTTGTTATATATCTTTCATTCTTGACCTTTATTTTGCATGGCAATAGCCGTGACAAATTAAGTGCAACAGAATTTCTAAATCACTTTTCAGCATCTTTTCAGTGAAACCAGGCAACACATCCGAGTCAAACTGCCCAGTGTGTTGCTGAATATATAATATTTTGTGTAGTATATAATGCATTGGCATATTAGATGTGCCTGTAATATGTCAAGGATTATTTAGGAAATATATTTTTTTAAAAAAAGAAAAAATGGGACACAGTTTGATTTTAGGAGAAATTTAATTGGAAAAAAAGTCGATCATATGTGGCCAATAACACACACACACACACACACACACACACAGTAAGCCCTTTCATTGTAGGAGAAGAAAATGAATGAAAAAAAATCATTATTATTATTATTTTGTCAATTGCTATGTATTTCCCATAGAAATGCACTGGATAAGTGTAGTAATTTTGTGTTCCTCAGGGGGGAGCCTCTACATAAATTACCGTGCTGTCTTATGCCTGCTTTTGGGCACCCTGCCTGTAATGGTATCCTGCTTTTCAGAATGACTTGAAATTATTCAGAAAGCCACGATTTGATACAACAGATGCTTTTGATTCTTCTCTTATCAGAATGTTTGAGTTCCAAGAGGCAAGACTGATTACTTTTGCCATCGTAGTCATGTTTGCTGAGATCTGATCTTACATGGCCATTTATTTAACTTGTAGCTTTGCTTTGCTTGAAAGCATTATTCCTCGTCTGAAATATTTCAACATGAAGAGACAGAGAATGAAAAGGAGAGAGGGAGGAAGAAAGGAAGAAGAAGGGGAAGGGAGGAAGGAAGGATGGATGGATGGATGGAAGGGAGAGGGAAGTAAAGGGAAGAAGAAGGGGAAGGGGAGAGGGAGGGAAGGAAGGAAGGAAGGAAGGAAGGAAGGAAGGAAGGAAGGAAGGAAGGAAGGAAGGAAGGAAGGAAGGAAGGAAGGAAGGAAGGAAGGAAGGAAGGAAGGAGAGCTTTTCCTGACAGTTGTCCAAATTCTGGAGGCTATCAAAGTGATCCCCATAATAACCCTGCTACTATTTACATTTAAAATATAGGCATGCAAGTTAACTGTGCTCCTGCAATGATCATTACATCTAATTCAACCCTTAAAAGAAACTAAGGGTTTAGATTATAATCAAATGTACCCCTATATTTCTTCCTTCCTTCTAAAAACTCATTAGGTAGAAAAAGACATACTATTGCATTCTTTCAACAACTACAGCAAAATCCCTCCAATCAGTTAATCTGAATCTTACTTTAATAGTTGAAAGACCCACTTGACACACTGAACAGGTCATTTGGAAAATAAAAGATCTTGTCAAGGTTCAATGTGTTCTTTGCCACTGTAATGTCTAGAATCCTTAGTTAGATTCTTAAATGTTCAGGAATGGTGATCCTTAAGGGCAAAGGTCTAATAGCTTGAGTCCATTCTTTCTTTTGCCTTCAAACGTGTTTCATGCATAATCACCTGTGTGCTCATTATTAGGTAGTTCTGTTTATTCTGACCACAGTTCCACATTGTTTTAGTTGCCTTGCCCTCTGCCTCAACAAATACAATGGGCATTTGGCACCACTTAAGACCTATTACAAAAACGGATCCAGCAGTGACAGGTGCTCTCTGTTTGGTCAACTCCCAGGAGTCCCATAACGTTGATGGGCAGGAGAGTTAGGACCATCAAGGAGAAGGTGTTTTTTTTACACCCAGAGGGTTGTTGGTCTATGGAACCTGCTACCAGAAGAGGTGACCACAGCAGCCAACCTAGATAGTTTCAAGAGAGGGTTACACAAATTCATGGAGGACAGGTGTATCAGAGGCTACTGAATTGATACCCAGGTATGACTTCTAGGTTGGAGAGACAGGCAGGGCTCCTCTAAAGGCCATTTTCAGGGAATTGAGAGGTAGTGAAAGTTTCTCCTTTCTCTTGAGATACCCAGAAGCAATTGCTAGACATGTGTGAGGCAGGATGCTGGAGTAGATGGACTGTGGCCTAAATCTATCATGGCTCCTCTTGCCTCCTCACCTCCTTATGGGTCATCTTCATCATCAAATGTTATCAAAGACGATAAATAGTTGTCTGATTTCTCTGTCTCTTTAAATAATTTATCCTGCTCCCTATTTCATAAAAAAAACTAGTACTGTCAAAGAGCGCCACTTCTCATTGGTTGCAGAAGTCAAAATTGCTAGAAATGTAATAGTCCTTAGAAATTAAATTGACACGTTAGAAATTAAATTACACATTAAAAAAGATATGTATGTTCCTACTGTTCCATTAATAACTATGTAAAATTTCAAGCCTGTAGGTTTTGCCATGTTTAGACCTCTAGCTCTGCTAGGTAAGCAGACTTTAAAAAATATTTATGTGGAATGTCAATAGCAACCCAATTAATTTGCTTAGAAAAAACCCAAAGGCATGCTGCTAGACTTTTCTTAGCACAAAGTTTAAAACTCTTGGTTTCATAGCCTTGGTTTTCTATAGCTCTATCAAAAACAGAGCAACACTGACTCTCATAGTTTTATTAGAAAAGTAATTACAGTTATTACCATCCAAAAATTGAATCAATGTACAAAAGAAAAGTACCCTAGGGCTGTGTTTACATCTAGGTTTTAACCCAACTTCAGTCCACTGTCTAAGTGAGAGAACATACAAGCAAAGTGATTAATCATGTTATTTTCACATTATCTAACCCACAAAGGTGGGTTTTCATAGTTACATAATGCAAAAGGGAAGGAAGGAAGGAAGGAAGGAAGGAAGGAAGGAAGGAAGGAAGGAAGGAAGGAAGGAAGGAAAAGTTTGTCACTTGTCTGATCTGTTCTTTCATTCTGGAAGTGGACTGAAGCTGGATTAAAATGTTTGTGTGAATGCAGTCAGTGAACAGCCTCAGCTCTTCTCCCTTTTAACTAGAAGCACAGATTATTTAAAAAATGTATTGGCCTTCTTTCCCAAAGAAATAATTGAGGGCCTGAACATCATGAATGAAATGGGCAGAGAATCCCGATGTGTTTATATAAATGCCCCATCAGTGTGCAGTTCCAGTGCATGGTTGTTTTGCTTTGCAATTACTAGTTTGGAAACCAACTTGCAGTCTGAAATACTGATAGGTGGCATTTCCATCTCTCCTATCTTCATTTCCCTTCAGAATCCTAAAGCTGGCTCTCTGGCGTTCTGAGGCCCTGGTCACACCTTTAGTTTAGGACAGCCGTAGGTCATCTTGCAGGTGCCTTTGTCTTCTGCTTGAGAACACCCAGAAGCTTTTCTATTCTTCTCCCCACAACAGAACACCGTGTGAGGTAGATGGGGCTGTGAGAGCTCAAAAA
The DNA here is from genome assembly GCA_023333525.1 of Aspidoscelis tigris stejnegeri. NCBI lineage: Eukaryota > Metazoa > Chordata > Lepidosauria > Squamata > Teiidae > Aspidoscelis > Aspidoscelis tigris. Next base: position 17,782,791 of record JALMGA010000004.1, read on the forward strand.
GAGAGCTGTGACTAGCTCAAGGTCACCCAGTGAGCTTCACATAGGCATGCAGAATCGAACTGGGAAACTCCCAGATAAGAGTCTGATATGCTAACCACAAGACCAAACTGACCATTTTATGACAGAGATCTGTTCCTTTAGGTGTTTGTTTTCCTTGCCATATGGGAGGACCAGCATTTTCTTGCTGATCTTTGTCTGTAACAACGGCTTATTCATTCTGGCTTTATCAGTTGTAGTTCTCTTCCTTGATCAGGAAAGATTTCTTGAGGGGAGCCAGAAGGAGAGAAAACAGACCTGGGAAAATTTCAGAATACGCTGGAGAAAGTATTTTCTCCACCCAGGTCACGCTGTCTTTTGATGGGATTTGTTTGATATAATGCAATGTATTGTATAGAGTTTGAATAGTTTTGAAGGAATAGAAAAGGTGATGTACTAGGTTAGACAGTACTTAGGTCTGATTCAGCAGAACTGAACATCTTGGGATGAATGATCTGGATGTCATAGAATGCCAAAACAGAGCATGAGGCATGTTTGTATCAGAGAATGAAAGGTCAACCAGCTGAACTAGAATTCTTCTCCATTTGGCAAATTTTCTTTGCCAAAACTTCTGTCCAACGAAATTCCTGCATTCTTTTACCCTCCTTCACTGGTTAAAGAATTTAATGATAACAATATAACTGTTAAACTGTAACATTTAACTTTTTTGTTAAAAGTGTATGATTACTTTCACACCTGTTATTTCAATGTAGTTCATTTCATTTTTGTTTGTGGATTGTTGGTTGTTATGTATCGAGATCACTTGTTATCTGTTCATCTCATGTTAATGTTGTGTAATGCCGAACTAAAATAAATTTAATAACTAATTTAGAGAAACAACAAAAAAGAGAATAAGGAGATCTGAAGGATGCTCAGAATGCTGTCACATGTGCATAGGACCAATAAGATTACATCATCATAATAAAGCAGGGGATTCTAATTCAAGATATCTGAAGGAGTCAGTATTTTTTCTATTGCTATCAACTTACGTGTATTTCTCTTCTGTACATTTGTTCCACTTGACATAATATAAATCATCTAAGAAGGTTGCTCTTTATTCTTATACATAGTTCTAGTGGTCTCTTGCAATACAATTCCAGTTGTCCCATCTTCATTCTTAACAGCATCTAATGCTCTGAACATAAGATTCCCAATTTTTATTAAATCCTTGTTTTGATCCTTCTCCCATCATTTCCTATTTCTTGCAAACTGCACATTCATCCATATTATTTCAGATACTTTGATATCCCAGTCTTTTGTGGTTCATTTTTTCTTTTCTTTTTATTCTTAATTTTTTGGGTTTTTTCATTTCATTTTTTGTTTTTTTATAATACATCAAACCATCTCAACTGAGTTCCCAAAAGGAAACTCTTCTTCACATCACCTATACTATTATGTTACTAAAACTTTGCTGCTGTTCTGAGTCTTCTTTTGTGCTTCTTTAATGCTCCCAATAAACCACTTTTTCGTCTTTTGACTGTCTTCCTAAATCTCTTATTTATCAGATTCAAGGGTTATAAATCCATTTTCTAGTTCTTGTAGAAAGTCAATAACAGGTTTCCAGTCTTTAACAAACATATCCACTTATTAAGTTTGTTAATTTGTTTATCCCAAATCAATTAGTTTAATCAGCCAGTTGTCCACTGAAGGTATTTCCTCTTCCTTCCACTTTTGGTCATATAAAGTTTTTACTGCTCTTACCATATACTGAATCAAAATTTTGGCCTTACCCAGACTATCTTCAGTTATTTCCAATTAAACCATTTCCATCTTAAATAGGATATTGATTTTTAGGATATTTCTCATTGCAAAGTATATCTGTATCCAATTTTTAAAAATCTTTTTCAAGTCCACCACATGTGGTAAAATGTTATCATCTTTTGCTTTATATTTACAACACATGCTTGAAACCCTTTGATATATTTTGGCAAGTTTGTGTGGAGTTAAGTGCCATCTATACATCATCTTGTATATATTTTCTCTTAAGACAGTAAATGCAGTGAATTTCATGTCTTTAAATGATAGTTTTTCCCATCAATCCATTTGAATATTCTAGCCAAAGCATCTTGTCCATGTAACCATACATTCTTTCACTTAATTTTTTGGTTTTGACCTAGAAATATCCCCAACTAAACTAATTCTGGGTTCAGTTCCATTTCTGTTCTTCATTTGTTCTGCATTTCATCTTTAACATCCATCCAGTCAGTATTAAGTACATGAGCATTTTAAAAATCAGACTTTGCCATGTGCTTTCTTAGGTTTGCTTGAGGTAATCTCTTGATGTTTCTCATCTAAAGTCACAAAGCAAGACTTCAGTCCATACCCTTCACTCCACCTTGAATGCTGCTAAAGACCCGATTTTCCCTGTTACTGTCAGGTAAATAATTTTTTTTCCTTCCTCAGGAGCATTTCAGGACTTGTTTTTTCTTTCTTTCTTTATTGGATTTTCTTTTTTAGACACACCAGTGGTTGTCAGAGTGGGGACATCAGTTAAAGTACCTGAACATTTGCTAAGTTGGGGATTTTAGATGTCAGAAGAGGTAAAGCATTATCATGAGAGACGAGAGCTGCATGCTTTTTTTAATTGGAGCTTTCAAGAAGAACCAAAAAAACCTTCCTACCCACCCTAGGGCAGAGCCTTTGGGTGTTTTTGATTTTTGCATCAACAGATGCCCTTTCAAGAAGACAGAAGAACTTACCAAGGGAAATGAAATTAAAATTTCACAGCAAAAGAAGAGGGGAGTTAACAGGGTTTGTCCTGGAGCATTGAAGTCTCTTGGCTTTGAGTCTCACCACCCCTGACGATTATATCTGGATTATACCAGATTGAGTTCACCCATTGCATGCATAGGAACAAGTAGCCCTCAAGAACAAAATGGGCAGAGTCTCATCAGTCCGCCCTCCCAAGAGCTTAAACCCACTTTCTCTTTCACCTATTTGACTTCAGGGTTGGCTAATATGTACATAATTCATTATATGTAGTGGAGTCAACTATCCTACAGAAGAGGATAGCCTACAGAAGAGAAGACCTAGAGGAGACATGATTATGGTCTTCAAGTAGCTGAAGGGCTGTCACAGTGCCCAGGGATTGTTCCTATTCTCCATTACAAAAGATGGGAGGACTAGAAACAACAGTATGAAACTCGAAGGGAGTCAATACATATTAGATATTAGGAAAAACTTCCTGTCAGTGAGGCGATCAGTTAGTGGAATAGGTTGCCAAGGGAGATAGCAAGTTCTCCTTTGCAGGAGGTCTTCAGGCAGAAACTGGACCTACATCTGTCTGGGATGGTGTAGGAAATCCTGCATTGAGTAGGGGGTTGGAGATCCCTTCCAACTCTATGATTCTATCCTGTTGCTTTGCACAAAAGTGCAGCCTCATAGTGTCTCACCTACCATTAATTTAACAGTTTTTTTAACTGCCTTGATCTCTGTCCCACCAGCCCCAAATCCTAGGGTAATACTCAGGAATGAGCACCTGTTTTTCTCTTGATGATCCTGTCATTTTTCCTCCTTTATAATTACTGATAGTATAATTTAAATTGTAGTTTAAGTTGTAATCTTACATTGCTGTACAGTTGAGTTTTTAATTATTTATATCTGTAATTGTTAAGTGGGTAAAATTCTACATTATAAGCCATTCTGAGATGCTTTGAAAGAGAAAGCTACAAGTGTGAAACACAAGTACCTAACACAAGATAAACATTTTTGAAGGGGGAGCAGATATGATATTTGGTTCATTTTTGTAACATGTGACTCTTGTTGTAAATGTTCCATGTGAAAATTAGCCACTGCATTGCAGGAGATCTAAAATTATGACTGGCACATTTTTTTAGGACCAGATGTGCTCCTGTGGGTCATAATGAGCTGCGGTACCTTAGAACATCTGTAGAGTAGGTCAGGAGTTATTGACAATGGGAGGCTATTTCTTTGCTATTATTCTCTTCTCCTCCCAGAAATTCTACAGATTAGACTATTGTCCTGAGGTCTCATCAGTGATCCCTAGTAGTCTAGGCTTTGCATCGCAGCTTGGCTAGCCATGAAGGTTGTTCACATTAGAGAATGTTAAGCTTTGCCGCTAGAAGCCTGGTTCTTCTGACACTTGTACACTGCCCAAGATTCCTACAGTCTGTCACAATTATGAAAATCAAATCAGTGAATATTGATGAATTGAGTTCAGTTTAAGAGCAGGGACTGGGGAAAAGGTTGTGGGAAAAGTGGATAGAGATTTTCTCTCTTTTTTTTTCTATTGTACAACACTAGAACCAGGCTGAACTGTGTGAAGTTGATGGGTAGGAGAGTTAGGGTGTAAAGGGGAAGTATTTTTTCACCCGATATCTGTCTGTGGAACTTTACTACCTGAAGAGTTGGCAGTAGTAACCAGCGCAGGTAGCTTTGCGAAAAAGTTAGGCAAATTCATGAAGGACAGGTGTATCAATGGCTATTAGAATGGATGCATAGGTAGAAGAAGAGTTGGCTTTTCTCCCCCAATTTTCTCACCCATTGAAGGAGACTCAAAGTGGCTGGCAAAGCTTTTCTATTCTCCCGGTAACAGAACACCCTGTGGGGTAGGTGGGGCTGTGAGAGCTCAGAAGAGAGCTGTGACTAGCCCAAGGTCACCCAGCTGGCTTTGTGGGGGAGGGTGGAATCGAACCCAGTATTCCCAGGTAGGAGTCCGGCTCCCTAACCACTAGATCAATCTGGCTCACTAGACCAGGTACTGCCTCCAGGATGGAGACACTAGCAGGATGACTCTGAACCCCATTTGTAAGGAGTTGCAGGTGAAGATTTTGCATTTGTCTTCTGTTTGAGAATACCCAAAGCAATTAGTGGGCCACTGTATGAGACAAATAGGATAGATGGGCTGCAGAATTTCAAGCAAATCAAAAATTCAGTTTTTCAACTATCCATCAATTGAAGTGAATTAGTCTCCTGCTTGTGAAAACAATTTGTCTGAAAATTTGTATTTCACTGTAGTTTGGGTCATGAAAAGGGACCTTTTCAATGGGGAAAGTCAGAGGAGGGTTCATGAAAAAGTTCAAAAATGAATGTGGAAATCTGGTCTTTCAAATTAATGATTTGGGAACAAAACAAATTTTCAGAATTTTCAATTCAGTAGTGAAACTAATATTATTATTTTTTTGTGCCCATCCATAAGAAGTACTATATTTAAACTATTGTTTTATTGATGAGTTTATTGAGTATTATAATCTGCTGTGGGACTTGTTGGGAGTCTAGGGTAATTTGCATGCTCTTTTACTGTGTATAGTTTTTAATGGATGGAGAAATAGTAAAGTTTTATCCTCAAAATAGTTGACAAATTTACAATAGAAGAGGGGGGAAATCACCTTAAAACAGAGATTACTTGCATCCTAGAGTGGCATTTCGTCCTTACTTTCTGTACTGGGCCTTATACCAGATTATATCCTAGAATAGGGATCTGCCATCCACATGCTAGCTTGCCATAGTCTGAACCAGCATGTGGATGGAAATTCCCTAATTCCAGGATATAATCCAAGCCCTGCTGGATTAGACCACAGCCTACCTAATCCACCATCCTATCTCATGCAGTGGCCCACCAAGTGTCCATGGGCATCTCAAGCAGAGACAAGGACAAACCTTCTCCTGCTCTCCAATCCCAGCAAATGGCCTTAGAAGTATCATGCTTGTCCCCACGGCCTGAAAGATGTATTTAGGCATCTTTGAAAGAGCCCTAGAATCATTGGATTAAATCTGCTGCAATAAATTAATTTTTATTAAACCCAAGCATACACTTCCAAAACTCAGCAATCATGATTCTGTGATTAAATTGATTAATGTGCATTAATAAGAAAGTAGGAGTGGCTGACAGTGTGTGTCTGGTACAGAGTGTCTAAACACTCCTTAAAATAACTTAATTAAAATCTTCAATGTTCTTAAAATGTGTTAATGTAACAAGACTGAAAAAAAGAGAATTCCAGGATTACACCTCAGATGTTAACGTGACCAATGTTCTCATTACTCTGTCTTATTATCATTTCAAACTCATGTCAAATTGACAGTGATAATATCTCAAGACGAAGATGAAGATGATTTATTTGCATTCTTTTCAAAAACAGCTATTGATTTTTGGAATAGGTATAGCTTAAGGCAACTTAAAAATGACCTTATTTTCAAGTTCATTCTCTTTCTTATAGGCAATATTCCCTATTACCCCAAAGATGGAAGATGAAAATCAATGCCACCTTGAAAACAAAGGATACAAAACCTAAAGCTCCCTTTATTGTCAGGTTTATGACTGCAGAAAAAAGAATGAAAAATCCAATGAATTTTGTGGTACCAATTAGTGTAGGCTCTTGACTATACAAAGTCCAAGGAAGAAAGAAGGGGAAAAATAGGATAGCACACTGCTTGGACACTCAAAACAGTATAGCCAAAGTTTTTTTTCATTTTTCAAAATTCTTAAGCATGCCTTAAACTTAAATCTCTAAAAATAAGATGTGAAAGTGATCTGCTTGAGGAAAAATTTGGAGGATAATGATTTAATCTGCAGCAGATCCAAACACGCTTGAGGAGATCAAAGGGATGCTGCAGGCAGAAGACTCATTGTTCCTAAGGCCTGTACTACAATGCCCCATGGGCCTCAGCTGCCTTGTATCTACTATTGGTGCTTCTAAGCATTTTCTATAATGGCTGTGGTGTGAGGAGAGGCCAGGGAGTGAAGCTGGTAGCTTTTAATTGCCACTTTCCAGACAGCTTTTTCATCTGTACTACTTTTCTGTCTAACACTTGAGTTGCTCGTTTTGAAATACTTTTCTGGCCCAATTCAAGTCAAAGAAAAGTTAGTGATCACCACTTAATCAAACTGATGGAGGTTTTGTTGACCCTAGGCTGTGATGAGACACAGCTTTGGGATGGGATTGTTGACACACCATTCTGTGCTAGAAAGGGTGGATTGGAGAAGGCTTGGGAAGTGCGGATTTGCCCACAGTGTAATTCAGCATATATGTCCTCAGAAATTTGCATAAGGCCCATTTCAGTCAATGGACATTTCTCCCAGATAAGTAGTACAGTCTTGCGTGAAGCTTATGTGTGTGTATAATTATAATCTCCCAATTATGTGAGAGTATTAATTAGTGCAAAATTATGCCTACCCACCTTAGTTCCATGCCTCTAGTCATTAACACAAATGAGAGTCCTCTCTTCATGGACAAATTTGAATTATAAGGGGTGAGGGGACAGAACTAATAATTCTTGGTTTCATCTGCTGTGTGTACAAACAGCTGGATAAGTAATGTTAGGAAGCAATTAGCCAGTGTGTTCCTGATTTAGTACAACTGTGATCATGTTCGTAGACCTTCAAATGACTGTGCTGGTTGTTTTTAGCCTCTCTGCTGAAGCTTGTTAAATGCAGTGACTGCATTCACTTATATCAGAGCACCTCAAAAATACCTTCAAGATGGTAGCAGCAGGCCTTCTAGTTCTCACCTGATCCCTAATCCACCTTTTCTAGCCTAGAATGTTCCTGAGAGGGGGAGGGGCAGACTGGCCAACAAACCATCTCTAGGACATCTCAAAGCTTCTTCTTCTTTTTATTCCGTATGTGTAGAGGAAACTTGATAGAGAGTTTGGCTCCAGTGACTTTAGATTGTCACTTGAGTTCATAGTTGAAGAGTATGTGGTCCTATCCAGATGGGGAGAATATATCACCACTATGCCACCACTATGGTGGGGGTGCCTCATGTACCTGTCAACCCTCCCACAGTCCTGCTTCCCTCCCCCCAAAAAGCACTAGAACCTATTGCTGGAAAACCTAGAGTTAGTCACACATTTTACTTACCTTATGGACATAAGAACATAAGAGGAGCCCTGCTGAATCGAGCCACAGCCCATCTAGTCAAACATCCTGTCTCACACAGTGGCCCACCTGTTTCTTTTCAGTTTCAAGTAGAAGACAAGGGCAAAACCTTCGCCTGCTCTCAGTTCCCTACAAATGGCCTTGAGGGGCACCCTACCTGTCTCCTCAACCTGGAAGCAGTACCTAGGCATCAGTTCTAGTAGCCATTGATACACCTCTCCTCCATGAATTTGCCACCATAGTGCTGCCCCCTACACATATTTGGAGGGTAAAACAAATGGCCATGCATGTGCAGTGGTGGCAATGTGTGCACATTCAGGTATTCTGTGCTGGCCAAAGACCTGGATGCATGCATCACTAAAACACGCAAAGATAGCACTGATTATAGCACTGTCAGTCTATCAAGGGATAATGGCAGGGGATCGATATCCCACAGTATTCCTTGCTAGTGGGTTATTCAGGCACCATCTGGAGGTGACTGTCTAATTTACAAAGTTTTTTTAAAATAGAGAGAAATGTAGTCATGATATCTGTTGTAGCACTAGCGCTTCAGGTGATGGAACCCGAAGGATCACTTACTGGTGAAGGTGAGGGAGAATGTTATTACTACATTTATGTTCTGTATGTGGTCTTCCTGTAAGTATCTTGTTGGCTACTTTGAGAAAAGGGTGACTGAAAAGGTAGGCCATTCATGGTATTCTCTGAGCCATATGTAACATTCATGGGCAGCAGTGGGAATAGCCAAAGCTCCATGCCAACTGTTTAGAAAACAGAAGGTTATGGGTTCAATCCCTGGCAGAAGATGAAGGGTAAACCACTTCTGCATCTGGTAAGATAGTTGTACCAGAAATTAAATTGTACCAAACCACCACAACAAAAGAGTACCTGATACAGTAGGGTAGATGAAGAAGGGATTTGTTCCTCAATTCACCTTCCATGGTTTTGAAATGCAGTAGTTCAAATCTGAGGCTGCATCCAGACATTGCTTACTTATTCCAGAATATTCTGGAATAAAGCATGGATGTTCCAAAATATCCATATTTTATTCTGGAATATCCATATATAGTGGAATAAATAAGCAACGTTTGGATGCAGTCTGAGTCAACATTCACTTGACCTTCTGTTCCCAGAACTGCTGAACTTGACTTGTCCACAACTTTCATTTCACATGCTGGCAGTATGGAGGCCAAGTGCGTCTGCAACCCTTTCAGGAGAGAATTTGCTGTGGTGTTGCCAATTGTACAATTGTGCTACCATTTTCTTTTCTTTTTCTGGAGTGGAGGCAGAGTATGTCCTTCATTAGGGAAGCATTACTGGTGCTTAGAAGTTTGGTTTGTGTGCTACATAAAGAAAATGAGGCCAGAGTTGTAGAATTTGAAATACTTTCCCGATTCACCTCTTGAGTGAGCCAAAATACCTAAGGGATATGTTGCCCTCCAAAGGATTTCCTAACTCTAAAGTCACAAAGGAAGGTCTGGAGAGACTTATATATACCACAAAGGCATCCTTTGTCTCAGTTCCACTACCCCTATTAACTGAAATATGCATCAAGCCGCTTTTAAATTTTTAAAAAAGGAAATCTAGCAGAGCAGATTATTGTTATGTATTCAGGAAAGAACAAAACAGCTTCCGAGTGCTCCTGAAGTTTCTAAAATATTTTTGCCTTCTTGAATGTGGCTGTATTCCAAACACTTCTTAATCTTTCTATCTGTTCTCTTGTTTACTTCAGTTTACTGCCTCTGGCAGCTGTCAACAAATTAGAAGGCAATTTAAGATATTCTCCATTTATTAAGTCTTTTTTAAAGGAGTCAGTCTGAAGAATTCAATGTAAGACACGCTTCCAGAGAATCAGGCTGCTTCTAGGCGTTGCTTACTTATTCCACTATTTGTGGATATTCTGGAATAAGGCATTCCTGGGAGTGCTTTATTCCAGAATATCCCAATACAGTGGGATAAGAAAGTCATGTCGGGATGCAGCCTCACATTTTAAGCCAGTCCTCTTGTCCTATTAATTTCCCCCACATTAAGACTGAATGTACTGATATTCAAGTGGTGTACGGTGCCCTTCTCAATTGATATTACTCATTGGTGCTTCCCCACATTATAATGGAGAGGCTCTCAGTTATCACACCACTTAAACACTATTGTTGTTGGTAACCTTCAAGTTGTGGCCACCTCCTGGTTGACTGCATTGGCACTCCCATAGGCTCATCTTTAGGCACTTCTATGTATTTGTTCTTGTCAAAGGTATAGAAGTGCTTTGTCATGGCCCATATCCAAGGAGAGGCTGGGGATCGAACTGCCAACCTTCTGTTCTTCAGGTATTTTGCTCTGCCACTGAACTACAGCCGGTCCCACTACTTAAACATACCCCACACACACACACACACACAAGTTATCACAAAAAGAGGTCTTGAGAAAATACCGTCTTATAGAAAACCTACATGCTCCTCTTTATAGGCTTAGACATGTTCAAAGGTATAGAGAAAATCAAAATATTTATTTAAAAATTCAGCTTTCTTTTCTGCCAAAAAAAAAAATGCTGCTCTGGGTATCTTCTTATTTCCTGCTGCTGTTGTCCAGACTGTGCACTATTTAAGGTACATTGCTTATGTTCTGCTGACTTTTAATGGCACTAGATGGTACTGCTGGGGCAGCTGGAATAGATGTGATTGTGCTACTGTTGGGAGTTGTTACTAGGCTGTTATTAATAATTGATTTATCTTTACATCTCAATCAATCAGTCGATTGATCAATCAATCATTTTAGATGCAAAAGTAAAGGTGCCCCTGAGCTGAGTTCCTCATAACTGCACATCCATGCAATTTTCTCATCAGCAATACATAAATGGTTTGTCATGACCTTCTTCTAGAGAGATGCTAGGAACCTCTACGCTACAGTAAGACAACACAACTGAAGTGAACCTAAGTGATAAACCTCATGATGGAAACAAGTGAACAATATTTCACAACATTGGAAAACTAGAATGGATGCCACAGTGGGTTGATGGTCCTTGAAGGAATATCGTGGCCATGGAAAAGTTAGCATGCTACCTCTGCAAGAAGAAAAGAGAAACAGGCAGTGATTCATTTTGGACTAAATAGATAGGCTGTATTGACTTTGTGAATGGAATGGATACAGCTCCACTGATAGAAATTCAATATCTATTCATCTCGTTGCAGGAATGATGTCTTGAGCAAGAATATTTGTGATATTGGTTTTGGCCAGATGCTCATAGCATTCATTGATTTATTTGTCTCAATACGCATAAGTGCAATTGACTAAACATACTGCTTGGTTTATTGGATGTTAGCTACATTGAATAAAAATATGAAGGAAAGGATAGCAAATCTATTTAAGTAAGTAAATATCCTTCCACAGGGAAATAGCAGCATTTGGAAGGGAGGGAGAGAGAGGGGGGGAGAAAGAAAGAAAGAAAGAAAGAAAGAAAGAAAGAAAGAAAGAAAGAAAGAAAAATACACTTGCCACTTCTAGGTATTACTTTGAGAGCATGTATTTGTGTAGGAATAAAACAATGGATTGGATGCAAAGCAACTTACTTATGCTTGGTTTTAAGTGACAACAATATGAGAAATTATGTTCCAGCCCAAGTTTTTCTGCCACACCTAGGTGATACTTTGATAGGTCTTTAATCATGTTACCCCACTTTGCAATCCCTTTACTGGTTATCCTTTCCCTAAAGAATCCAGTTTAAACTTCTTCTTTTGACTTTCAAGGCTTTACATAATTTGGCTTCACCCTATATCTGTGCCCTTATTTCATCTTATCAGCCTTCTCAAACCCTGCACTCCACAAACTCCCATCACATCACTTGCCTCCGTCCTTTCTTCTTGGAACTGCCTTCCTGATCATCTGTGGCTGGCTTCCTCTCTTGTAGTTTTTAAGTAGCAACTAAAAACATTTCAGTTCTCCAAAGCTTTTAGAGATTCACAGGGCGCCTCTAGACATACTTGTAACTTCACAGCCACTGTGCTGCCACTTCCTGTACACCAGATGAGGCAACCAGAAGCTGCATAGCATAGAGATTATTTTTTAGATTGTTTGAATTACATATTGCAATATGATATAAGGATATGCAAAGGGGACAAATTAAATTTACTCTGAAAATAATATTTGCACATTTACATGGGGCTAGCAAAACACATTTTACTTTGGAATTTCCCTTCTGCTGCACTGCTGCTGAGCACGATCAGTGGTTCCATTTCTAGTCACATGCTTCAGTGGCAGCACAGTGTCTGCGAAGTCTTAAGCCTGCCTAGAGGCAGACACAGTAACTTATGATTTTTATGGTTAGTCTGCCTATGCCAGTGTTTTAATCTAATTTTAATTTTTGATTCAGTTGTACACTGTTGGCCAGATCTGTTTTGGGTTTTGTCTTGTTTTATCTTTTAGTTGTAAAGCGCTATGTACACCAATGGTGCTATATAAAACAACAACAACAACAACAATAAATGCCCCCTGCACAGGCACTGCTGCTGTGATAGGAGTGATCTTTGCAAAGTTCTGCCAGTCAGGGATATAGCTGCCACTGGGCAAAACCAGTCTTTCCTGGGGCCCAGCAGCCATAGCTAGTCTAAAAGTCCATGGTTCATCTAATTTAACATTCTGCTGTTATAGTACCCAACCAGTTGTATATGGAAGTCCACCAGCAGGACATGAACACATTGTTCTGCTTACATTCTCCCTGCAACTAGACTTTGGACGAATACCATCTCCTACTCCCATTGTGGCTCATGTCCATTGACCCTGTCTTCAATGAATACAAGGGTATAAAGAATATCCTGCTGGATCAGACCCATGATCCATCTAGTCCAGCAGTCTCTTCTCACAGTAGCCAACCAGTGGTACAGGGAAGCCCACCAGCAGGGCATGAGCACACAGATTGATCTGCTTGTGGTCTCCCAGCATCTGGTCTTTTTGTTGCCATCAGGACTAACCACCATTGATAGCCCCATGACAACAGCAAAGCCTGAGGACATAGAGCACAGACAGAGTGAGGCTGGATCCAAGATTTGTTGTCGTGGTGAAGCCTGCACAAGATGGAGGATAGATATTTTAAAAAGAGCAGATCTTTTAGGGGCAGAAGATGGACATATTTTAATTATTGTGTAAATCCTACCTTGATCTTACTTGTGACAGAGCTGTCACTATGTGCAGGCTTCAGTCACATTGTTCTCACTCTGAGCTAAGAATGAGTAATGTATTTTGCAGCCAACCAACTTTCCAGTTTCTATTTGACACCACTTGCTCTCTCAGATGTAGCATTTCATTTTATGTGAAGAGAAAGAAAGGTGCCTGACAAGTGTGAATTTATATGAAAATGTAATAGCAAAAAACAAATGTGCACCTTGATAAATAAAATTAGGAGCTTTCTTTTGCACTGGATGGACTTAACAATCTAGGAGTTTGAGTTCTGCAGATCCACTAAACTTTAATTTTCCATATTTCTAAGGTTTGCTGCAGCGGTAAATGTGATAAAATCTGTTCTATTGCTGCTAAGATCAGTAGATTCCTAATCTGTTCAAAATTGTTTTCCACTTTAATAACTCTCTGAACTCTTGATATCTTTTCAAAGGGGAGAATACAATTCTCCTTCATTGTTCATGGCTGTAAATATCTATTGTTCATGGTGGTAATATCTGTATCTGTGATTGCAAAATTATATATAATTTTAGTATCCCTGGGTAAAATCACACCTGCTTAAAGGAGTGCCTCCTAGGAGAATCAGGAGTTAGAGGACACCAGAAATGTTACCCCTGCATGTGCCTTACCCCCATCCTGAACCCTGTGAATGGTCACCTTTTCCTCATATTGGGAATAACAACACTAGGATAGATTCTTCATTTGGTCAAATTAGATGCAAAATTATGGAGGCATATGTAGCCAATCACAGTGTGGATGTTACAAGTGACCAGTCAGTGCTGAAGAAAACCGGATATATGATTAGTCAATCAGTGTGTAGCAACTATCATTAAGGGATTATGTCACCAGACTCAATGGCAAAAGAAAAGTATGAACATATTAAGTAGCTTTTTGTGTGTTCCATGTTTAACTTGTCTGGCACATTTGTGTGTGTGTACAGATGGGCTGATCCTTGGTAAAGGTACAACTGAAAAAAGCCCTGTCTGATCACACCCCATGAATCATATAATCACAAGTTACTGTGCATCAATATTTTCAGCTGTTGGTGGTGAAACTGCTAAGTTTGATAAGTTAAGTTCTGGAATATTATATAGTTCTGTATTTTGGCTCTTCTAAGTGCTGGTACCCTGGTTTTTGCACTTCTGAGTTCCTGTAGTTCTGAGGTGGTAACAGCTACCAGCCTAGATAGCTTTAAGGAAGGATTAGACAAATTTATGGATGACAGATGTATCAATGGCTACTAGAATGGATACCTAAGTACATCTTTCATGCTGGGGAGATAAGCAGGATGCTTCTAAGGCCATTTGCTGGGATTCAAGAGTAGGAGGTTTGTCCTTGTCTCTGCTTGAGATGCCCATGGTGGACCACTGTGTGGGACAGGATACTGGACTAGATGATCTGTGGCCTGATCCAGAAGGGCTCCTCTTACGTTGTTATGTGAGTTCTGGCATTACTTATTTTGGCACTTTTGGGGGGAGCTTGAGGTACTCAGAAATTAATCACATCCATCAGTAAAGAACTTTTGTGGCCTTAGGAGGCATCAGGAACAAGCTGTGTATCTTTTCCCTATTTTCTGGAGGTTTCAGATGCAGCTCTCTCTAGCTCTCTTTTCTATGTGTGCAGTGATTTAATATCGGTGGATCTGAAATTCATGAAGTTTTCTAAGAATTTAACCCTAGTAAATAATGAGGGCCTACCATTCTTTATCTTAGCTACTGAGAGCACTTCTGACATCTGAGTGAGATGAACTATGCTCCATATTACATTTTTTTAAAAGTGCATGTTGATGGTTTTGAACACAGTTTTCCTTTCTTTCAAATGTCACAAACCAGCTGGCATGTTTAACCAAAAAGCCCATTTAATTATTTTTCTGATTTCATTACCGTTGACAGCCTGCCTTAAATTGTTTATACATAATGCAGGACTAACAATGTGCAATTAAAAATATTTCTGAGCACCCCGTAGAATACCTAATTGCCTTAGGACAGATTAATGCATGCCTGTGAACAAGCAGCTATTTTGTTGATGCAAAATTAAAACTTTACAGAAGGTTTGTAATTACAATTGTGAAAAGTTAATAAGCCGTTTATATTTTTTTAATAAAATCACAGGCTGATGGAGGCCTATTTACCAGCTGTTGCTCAGTGTCTTCCATATTTATGCAAATAAAGGGAACAATATATGAGTTAGCTTGCTTACATGTAACGAGTATGAGCAATTCTTGTACTTAGATTGTGGTAGGATATCTTTATGCAAAATAAGATCATCATCCTGTAGTTTCATATCCGTGTCTCTAGAGAGCTGAAGTCCCATCAAGGAGTCCTGTAGTTTTAAGATAATAGCAGCAAAGTTTTCTATATGTGACTCTGTTCCTGGGGAGGTGAAGGAGTAATTTGATGGAAGCAGGGGTTCTTTCTACCGTGCAGTGATTTTCTGTTCCCCTTAACCCATAGTAATGCTGCTTTTAATTTCCTTTTTCTATTAACATCAATTATTTAACCTCATGAATATTAACAGGCAACCTCAGTTTAGTATTTTCAATTCTATTTAGTAAATTAAAAGGAGAGAGAGAGAGACAGAAAAGAAGAAAATGTAGGACCTGTGGAATCCTAGGGAAATTGCTTTGTGAAGTTTTGCACGTTGATTGTGTTGTTTGGTAATTTTAGATTCTGGATTTAATGGTATTTTGCACTTCCACTTCATGGCTTAGGTAGAAGATGGGTTTTACTTCCCTTATTCATCTTGAACTAGGCCATTCCAGTGCTTTTGAGGCCTTCTTGGTCATTCTGTTCTGTGGGACCTTGGGCACTGGTTCCCACATCCTCTACTGATGGCACCACTGTTCCCCTTTCAGGTTTGTATGGATTTGGAACTGCCCAAGGGCCAGTGTCCAGGGATCTCCTATAGACATCAGCCTAAGTTCTGACTGATATACTCCTGTCTTCTTCTTCTTCTGTGATTTTCTAAATAGTCTTTATTGTCCCTAACCATGATGTGCACTGTTTTCCTCAATCATAATTAATAAATGAATAGAACATTTATTCCATTGGTATATGGAGCTTTTATTGCATCAGATTGACACAGACAGCATGTATATACTGTTACTGCCAGATACAAGCAAACATGTTGACAGGTTTATACTAGCTGTATCAGAATGAAAAAGGTTTTGTGAGCTCTCTATTTGCTGAATAGAGAATAATTCTGTGTATAAGGTAGGATAGAAGAATCAGGAAGTTTGCACTTTGCGTCATGTCTGGAGTGGGCAGCAGCAGCGAAGCGAATGCACATGGGCGCACAACAGCTGGCGGTAGCAAGCAGCCAGAAGTCAAGTTACCAGATATTCATTCTCAATCAGTGAGTCAAGGGTCAGGAGCCCAGAGGTTAATACAATCCTTTGTTTGCAATGGAGGCTGCTGAGGGGCGCTTCCTTATGAAGGGCTCCGACTGCCCATCCCCCTCGGGCACAGCTGTTTAGCATGAAGGCATGCAGAGTGCTGCAGGTGTTCTCTCTCTCTCTCTCAGGGGAAAACTCAGCTCTGGTCATGGCTCAGCATCAGAGTTCGAGCTGTCTGCATTTGGGAGGACAGAATCAGTTTCCAGGGTGGGCTTTGGAGGCACGGATCCACCATCTTGGTTGGCATGGGCGGGGACCTCATCACCTGAGGAGTCAGAGAGGGCACAAGGCATGACACCTTGTTTCGCATCTGTGGGATCCCAGGTGTGAACTTGCTCACTCAACTCATGTACACACAATTCCTCCCCGCACGTGTCCAGACACTCACCTCCAGTGCAGATGGTGTCCAGGTGCCGCCATTTTATTGCCCTGGGGTCAGCTCCAGTGCGTGTGTGCCGACATTGTTCCCAAGGCAACCATGACGTGCTGCATACACGCACTTGTGTGGAATTTCAGGTGACCTTCCAGCACCCAGAAGAGGTGTAAACATAGCATCCAAAGCCTTACAAGCTCTGGCAATAGGGAAGATAAGTTAATGTGTGGTGCAGGTGAACCTGCACCATGCATAGTTAATCCAGGGAATGTTCCTGTATGGAATGGCTCTTTCCAGTGCAGATGCTCAATCTGGGAGCTTTACCCAGAATGACTACCAGGCCAAGTGCAAAAAAGCCTGATATGGGTAGGGGGAAAATGTTAGATTACTCTGGAAATAGCACTTGCACATTCACATGGGGCTAGCAATGCTGATTTATGGTTCTGCTTCCTAAAGTTTTAGATTTGTGCTCAGTTTGCTTTGTGCGTCTGTTCCATCCTTCCTGAGAGTTCTAAAAATGGTTCTCCCATTTAACAGCACATTTGCAAACCTGTCTAATATGATTCGTGCTTGAATTTATTCTTCAGTTGGGAATTGAAGTTATGACTGTTTCCTCCTATTAAAATCATCAGGTCCTCCTGAATATGTTCAGCTGAAGAGCAGGATTGTCTTAACAGTCTTTTATGCCCAAGACTTGTAAAGGATCGATACATTTCCCATCAGAACAGTAAATTACTTACTGAACCACTTCCAGTAATCATCATGTTCAATTTCATGTTAACTCTTCCCTTTCAGTACCCTGCAGCCTCTTAGGAGTGCCTATAGATAAGTTACTGGATTGTATTCCCCAAGGAATATCAAGCTGAAGCTTGTGATTTTACACTTGTAAGACCATCCCCATCACTACGTCCACCACCACCACTCCATGACTGGTTTGTTACTCTAACAATCAGATTATTTCCAAAGAATAGAGATGTGCACAATTTTTATTTATTTATTTATTTTCATTTGAATTAGAGTCAAATTTGAATGTCAAAACATTCAATTCGAATGTTTAGAATCCGAATGCAACAAAATCCGATTCGAATCCAATACATTTGAATCTATTTGTTCTAACAATATTCATATGTGTTATACAGTATTTGAAGTGAATTATTTGTTTGATTTTCACATTACTTTTTGTGGGCGACAAAACTTTTGTCTAGCCAAAATCGGACCTTTCTGTGTTCATTAAATGATCAAGATTTCAGCATTGAAGCAAATTTATTTTCTTTTTAAAAACCTCATTTGAGAGGGTTTCAGCTTTCATATGAGTCATTTCTAAAACCAATGGATGAATTTTAAGTCAGGTTATAGGCTTTGGTTTCAACAACATGGATAAGCGACAAAACTTTTGTCAGGCACTGTATGTAACTTTAACATGGTATCCAGCCTACAAGGGACCAGCTGGAATACATCTCCGGATGATGCTCCTTGAGCCTCCCCACCCAATTCCAGACACCTGGTGATACAAGTCCCTGATTGGTCCAATGCCGGGGTTTGGGGGATAAAAGAATATTTGGGGGAGAAGAAAGGGATCCTTTATCTAACTAAAGATAGAGAGATTGAAACTCTGCTGGACCAGATGCCACAGAGTAAGGAATAGAGTTTTGTTTTATGTTCACTTGCTTACTTTGTTCATGTCTTTTCTCTTTTTATGCTTTGTAACTGCATTCTAGGATTCAGTTTTGTCTTCTTTTGTATCTGCTGGCACATAGCCTGAAGAGCATAGTTCCTGATGGTTGGTGTCAGTTGAATGCTTGTTACTCTTTGTTTTGTCTTTTTAATAAATCAACATAAACCTTCCAACAACTTGTGATTTTACTCCTGTGGACGGCCAGCAGGAGTTAAAAGGGATTCAGGGGCTCTTAGGAGAACGTGGGGTGGAATCAAGGGGACCCCAAGAATGTTAAGAGTCCCAGGAACCCCTACACACCCCATTTTCATCCCATATTATAAGTGCAAATGAGTACAGATGCGTATAGATACATATGTAATGTGTACGTATCTGTACATTCGAATCATTTGCATCACTCTTATGAATGTTTTGGAACATTTGAAATTCATTTGAGTGTGAAGACATTCTATTTGAATTTGAATGTCCACATTTGATTGAATTCAATCGAATTTTGAAGGTTTAGAACATTCATGCACATCCCTACTAAAGAATCAGAATAATCAGGGGTCGTGGTGCAAAATGTATGTGGTGCAAAAAACAGTGACTTTTTCCAGCTATCACCTGAGTACTGCCACATTGATGACTGTTCAGTTGTATGAGATTTATTTATTTATTTGCATTTTTATACATCACATAAAATATAAAATGAACGCACTGAAATCAACAATGCCTGAAGTGAGTAGGGGAAGCTGTTTCCTCAGCCAAAGGCTAGGGTAAATAGGATAAATTATGGTAATAAATGCTTATCCCAAGCTGCTTCTTTTTTTTTTCTTCCGCTATGCTTTTGTCCCCAAATAAAAGAGACAGAGAGGAAAACTAAAGTTGTGTGCAATGTACGCTATGTTAAAATATGGAGAAGAAGAAGTCATGGGGAGGTATACTGTCCTAAGCGGAGCTGTTCTGAGAAAAACAAGTGTGAGCTGATAACCATTTTCATAGTAACAGAGGGAGCTTGACTTCTTGACTTTTGAATGTTCTGTTGGATTGGCTATTTCTAAAGAGAGCTCGCTCCTGTTTTGTAAATATGGAGATTATAAAAGGGTTAGCAAAATCATAGGAAAATGAGATCAACGAAGTGAGCCAGTTTGGCCTTGTGTTTAGAGTGCCAGACTCACATCTTGTAGTCACCGGGTTTTATTCTGCACTCCTTGAAGCCTGCTGGCTGACCTTGGGCTAGTCACAGTTCTCTTTCTGAGCTCTCACAGGGTGTCTTTTCTGGGGAGAAGAAGGACAGAAGGTTTGTTAACAGCTTTGGGTCCCCTTAAAGGGGTATAGAAGTCAACTCTTCTTCGTCCTCTCAAACAGCTGACCCTGGGACTTTTGAGATGAGACCCTTGCTTGTCACAGTTTGACACAGTTGCTGCATCTGTCTCTCTTTGTCTTCTCTTCCTTCTTTAGAAATTAGGCACCTATGAGTTAAAGTGCTCTTATTTTCTGTTTTTATGAATATAGAACTTCTTAGGTTAAGCTTGATGGGGTCCGATATAATTTCCAACACTTTCATTCAATAATTCTGTTTTCCTTTGCTGAATGTTGTTTGAATGCTTGCAAAATTAAACTAAAAGTTATAAAAGCTTAGGCTAAATTGTGGTTTGTGATTTCTTTTGTGCTTGAGAGATAAGGACTCTGACAGTGCACACTGCTTACAGAGAGCTGTAACACATTTCTTCATATGTTAAGTAGCCCATACTTCACCTGCTCAGATAGTACATTTATATATTCGGCTTTGTCCAAAAGAGAAAGTTGATTACCAGTGGTGAAGACTTCCCTGCCTTCTAAATTGTTCCCATCAAATTGGTCTGTTCTTTCTTATACTTGTTTAACACTTACTGGCCCCAGAGCATTTGCTTCTTTTTTTGTAATCCATTTATTTATTTATTTTCATTAATACATTTCCATACATAATTGTATACCATTACAATAATTTTGATAAATTTCCATGTGACTTCCTCCGTTCTCCAGATTCTTCTTCTTCTAGTCCATTATATTGTGCTCCATACATCTACTTGTTGCTTTTTCTCCTAAAGGCCTGTACCTTCCATCGGCATGCCCAACCCCCAAAGAAATTGTATAAAAAGTCCCCAATCCTCTATAAACTTGTTCACTGTTTTATCTTTTAATAAGTTCATTAGTTTGTCCATTTCTGCCATCTCCATCAATTTAATTATCCATTCTTCTTCTGTAGGTAGTTCCTCTTGCTTCCATTTTTGTGCATATAGCAGTCTGGCAGCTGTTACCATATACAAAATCAAAGTCTTTACTTCGATTAAACTATCATCAACAATACCCAATAAAAATAATTCTGGTTTAGACTCAAAATTAATATTCAAAATTTGTCTCATCCATCGCCATATCATTTTCCAATATTTTTTTGCTTTCTCACATGTCCACCACATATGATAAAAAGTACCATCTACCTTTTTACATTTCCAACATTTTGTTGACATATGATACATTTTCCAAGCTTATATGGCGTTAGGTACCATCTGTACATCATCTTGTAGATATTCTCCTTCAATATTGCACAAGCAGTAAATTTGATATCTTTAACCCAGAGTTTTTCCCATTGATCCATTTGGATATTATACCCAAAATTCCTTGCCCACTAAATCATGCAGTCTTTAACCTGGTCATGTTCCATTTCTATTTGTAGTAATACTTTATACATCACACCAATGGTACCTCTTTCTGCCTTAACCCCAGAGCATTTGCATAAAGAGACTGAAATTGTACCTTCAGTCTCCCAGCCAGGCAGATTTTGTGTGGGATTGATCATTACTACTCCAGCTCTACGTGTTGGTTGCGAAGTTCACTAGATGATATGATTAATCTGAATATAAACGAAGTGTGTGGGTAATGTGCAGTATGCAGGATTGTTATTTCTTCTGCCCTGATGTCTTCCACATACTTCTTCAGATTCTATCATATTGCACCTGGAACTAAGGGTGTGCTCAGAATACTTTGAGTTTTGCTCCAACTCAAAAGTCTTCAGTATTTGTTAATGTTCTTTCTAACTAGCCAGTTGTTCTAGAAGAAGAGTGAAAAATCCCAAATGTCAAAGGAAACAATAGGAGACTTACTTTGTTCCCTATGTCAGTGCCCCAAAACGCTTGTCCGTGTTTCTGATGAAAGTATGGAAATAAACCAGTTCTTACCTTTTTGGGCAGCAAAGACACCTACCTGTAACATGCCCGCTACCGGAGCTCAGAGATTCCCTTTGCTTGTCTTTATTCCCACAACTAGAAGAGCTTATGAGCCACCACTTTTTGTACTTTAGTTAGCAGTTAAGGAAAGGACCCAGAAACTGATACTTTGGAGGATGCTGGATTGCACTGGATATAATATGAGCACTTACTGCAAAGTCCTTCTCAAAATCTCCTTCATGGAGTTCATCATCTAATAGAACTCAGTGCTTTTAAGGTGGGAAAAGTTGTGTAGCCACTTTGGGTCATAACCTGCTATGAAGGAACAACATGTACGAGCTTTGTTGTGTTTCTGAACAATCCTCAGGAGAACAACTGATAGGATGCTATGATGTTTTTCAGAACACTTTGAGGACAAAGTCACTCACATCTGCCATAACTTGGATTCCACAATTAAGACTTTACCTTTCACTAAGAGAAAGGTCTGGAGTCACATCTAATTCAGGTTACTGGATATTGAAGCAATGGGCAAAGTGTCTGAATAAATTTAGGCAACTATTAGTATTCTCAACCTTCTTTCTTCATGACATAGTAAAACTATCAGAAAGGGACTATCTATTTAGGTCTAGGAGATCATAAATATCTTGCTAACCAAGCCTGTGGTGTTAGCTTCAATTAGAGAAGCAGTCGTTTAATACCTAGTCTACACCTGCAAAATGTCAGTTGCAGACTGGTAGCCAACCTAAGAAAGTGGTGGTTAATCCAGATAATTTTGGATAAGCCCTATTATCTTTTTTCATGAGACCCAGGGAAGATAGGGAGTGTTCTAAATCAATATTTGGGTTTGGCGAGGCTCTGAATGAAGGTGAATAAACTGAAAGTCATTCCAGACAAGACAGACATACTGTTGGTTGGTGGCGGTTCATTCAGCCAGTCCTAGGTGTTGTAGCCCTTCTGCTGAGAGATTAGGCCTGGAGGTGTTCATTTACCTGGACAGTTATGACTTGGTTTCAGTTACTCATGTTCCAATAACTTTGCTTGGATGTGGGAACATGGTGACATTCAGGAGTCTCAACAGACATCAAGATGAAGCCTTTTTTATCCACTCAGACTTTTTAAGAATATACAACCTGATGCAGTCTTTCTTTCTCTTTTGTCTCTCTGTGAATATGTTTTAACTTACTGCTTTAGATTTATTATGGTTTGATACTTTTTGTGTTTTATTTTACCTTTTTATACCCTTGTAAGCCATCTAGAAAATCTTTGTTATGGGGCAGCTATATATAATTTGGTAACTTAGTAAGTAATAAATATAAAAAAGCTTTCTTATGTTGTTTCATTTATAGCATAACAGAGTAGCTAAATCCATCTAAAAATGCCAAAGCCAACAATCCACTTTAAAAAATAATCATAAATCCAAGCTTGTTTTAGAATTCCCAGATGCCTCAGAGAAATGGCCCAGTCTTAACTGAACACTGAAACACAGTCTGAAGTTGGTTTACCTCAGAGAGGAAGGCATGCTATGGCAATGGTTCCTCAACAGAGAATAAATGTATTCCTTTAGACCTTATATAGGAACTTTTCAGGTAATTCTCCTTCCTTCAGTTCTCTCTCTTCTACAGAAAGAGGCATAGCTAGGTCCTCAGCTACGGAGGACATTCACCAGCTATAGTTTAGTAACAACCTGTGGTGTCAAGACTACATTACATGACCACCACTGGCCCAGAAAGGACATGACCGGTTTTGCTGTATTTGCAGCCTGTGTTCCGAGTTCTGTTCCCTTATGGGGATTTGAACTCCTGGGCTGGTGCGCATGTGGATGTTGTTATATGGTGCACCAGCCTGCTGAGCCACTTATTCCTCCCTCCAGTTCTCCTTGTTTCTGACGAACCACCCATTCTCATTTTTTCCCTCCATGTCTTCCTCTAAATCCCTCTCACACATGTGAAATGAAGTGCAGATTTCATACTGCTGCATCACACAAGAGCCCAACAATTGGTTCTGGGCATTTTCAAGCAGAAGACAAAGGCAAATCCCTGCCCTCAAATCCCTGCCAAGGGCCTTTAGAGGAATCCTGCCTTTCTATCCTGCCTGGGAATAAATTCTAGTAGCCATTGTTATGCCTGTCCTCTATGAATTTGTCTGTAAGAACAGAAGAGGAGCCTTGCTGACTCTAGTGCAGCATCTAGAACAGCATACTGTCCCACAGAGTGGACCACCATTTGCTTCTGGGCATCTCAAGCAGGAGACAAAGCCAAGACTTTCACCTGTTCACAACTCCTTGCAAGTGACCTTTAGGGATATCCTGCAAATGGCTTTTTAGGCATCTACTTACTTCATGCATGCCATGTATACTTTGCCCTGCTATTCATGTAAGGGAAAGAAATATTTCAAACAGTTGCCAGCCTGTAGAAACTTCTTAACTATGTTCTCCGTTGGATGGTAGAAGAGTGAGCGCCATCCAGATTGTGTGGACACCCTGAATTATCTTGCTGCTTTTGGATGCGTTTAAGAATTGATATGATCCTGCTGCTAGTACTGAAGTCAGTACTGAAGGGTGAAAAGGTAGATTTCAATGTGTTCTTACCATTTGCCATGGGTACAAAAATGTCTTGGGGCAGCGCTGGTACTATATATTATACCACAGTGGTATAACTATTTTTTTTCCTTTATAACATGTAGGCTATCAAGTTGTGCTTCAACCAACCCAGGTTTCTCTTTTTCTCCTGTCTGCGTTCTGTGACAGTTCAGAATGTGAACTGGGATCTTTAGAGGGAAATCTAATTAACTCACTGAGCCAGCGTGTGCTTTCTGGGGGTTATCCCCCCCTTCCCTATTGTGAATTGGATTGTTTCACAGGGAGTGGAATTAGTAGACCAGGCAGGTTTATCTGCTAGAATAAGGGCATTTAGAGCATGCAAAATTTTTATTCATTAGATGGAAATCCTTAGATAATTTCTCTCTGTCTGTCCCTTTCTTCTTCCTCCCCGTCTTCTCCGTCTCTTTTTTAAAAATTCAGGACGTGCTTTGCTCAGGCTTACAGACAAGAAGCTGGAGCGGATGGGCATTGCTCAGGAAGGTTTACGGCAACACATTCTGCAGCAAGTTCTCCAACTCAAAGTGCGAGAAGAAGTCCGAAACCTCCAGTTACTCACACAAGGTAGGGAATGTTCCAGCAAACGACCATAGGAGGTGAAAGGGAAAGGTCACATTTATTTATTTTTATCCCACCCTAGGGGTGTGCACGGATATTTTTTTGCATTCGAACTTGAGTCGGGTCAAATGTCAAAACATTCAATTCGATCTGAATGTTTAAAATCCAAATGTCAAAAAATCTGATTCAAATCCGCAACGTTCGAATCTATTCGTTCGAATGTTAGATTCACATTTAAAGATACGAATGTCGACAACATTCATATCTGTTATACATATCTGTGCGCATTTTGTATGCATCCTGTTTTATCCTGTATACACCCCGTTTTCATCCTGCATTATAAGCGCTAATATGTATAATATTTGAATAGATGCATATGCAACGCATACATATCTGTGCATTTGAATCATTTGAATGAATGTTTCAGAAAATCCAAAATCCGTTCGAATGTCTACATTCAAAAGTTATTAAATCCAATTCGAATTTGAATGTCGACATTTGTCAGATTCGGAGCGGATTTTTGAATATTCATGCACATCCCTATTCCACCCTGTAACCGAAGGTCTCCAGGTTGGTGACATTATCTAAAATCAAAAATCATTAAATCAACAACGGTATGTATTAAAACATTAGCAGATGCAACAATCATGTTGATGTTACACTAAATGAACTATTGCCTACGGTGGCCTCATGGGTCCAGAGTGCGTTCCCATGCAGAGAACAAAAGGAAAATAGCAAGAATCCATCAATATGCATATTGGGAACTGCCTGTATGTTATGATAAAAAGAGTTCTTTAAGAAAGGGTTTCTTCCCAAAATGCAGACACCATCCTTCTTGCTGAAGCAGAAGAAATTTCCATATGAGCTATGAATACTGATAACTGAGGTGAGATGTGTGTGTGATTTATTCTGAGAATTGAGGCTGACTCTGGCATGGGGATGCCACTGAAAATGGCAATCCTATGCTAAAATTGTGGTGCTCCCAATGGCTGTCACAGTTTCTCTCCCCACTAGTACCCAGGAAGGCACATGGTTTGGGTAGTGGCCTTATCACTATTGTACACACTTCTCTTCTGAGTTACAGAGAAGCTCTTCCTTTGCCTGCAACTCCCTGCAACAGTAGTTGGTCCCTAACCCTGAAGCAGTTTCAAGACACATTAGAGATGGTTCAGGTATGGGATCATTCACAGGCCAGTCAGACCTTCCCCATTCTCAAGAACATTCTAGGCCACTGGTTTCCCACCTTTTCTTCAGTTCAGACCCCCTTCAAATACCTTTGGTTGCTGTGGACCACCAGTATGTTCAAAAAATGCCACACCATTAGGTGCTCTGCTCTCTGGACTGAAACTTTCATTTTTTATTTCCCTAAGCAGCCCCATCCTTAGACCACTTCTTGACCACCCCAGCCCCACTCCTAAACCACCCCTTCTCCACAACCCTTAAACTACCCCTGCCCCATCTTAACATTTCTTCAAGCTTTTGCTGACCCATTATGAGGCCATTGCAGACCCTCAGTAGTCCACAGACCACAGGTCGAGAACCCAGGTTCTCAGATGCCTCCAGCAAAATGTTGTGGGTTGTCTTCATTGCAGTCCAGCAGCAACAACCGTTAGAACAGCGGTTCTCAACCTTCCTAATGCTGTGACCCCTTAATGGAGTTCCTCATATTGTGGAGACCCCCAACCACGGGGGTAGAGCAGCTTCAGTAGTGGGAGGGAAGGGAGGTGGGAGACTTGTTGCAAGCCCTCTGAAAGGGTAGTTCGACCCCCAAAGGGGTCCCAACCCCCAGGTTGAGAACCACTGCGTTAGAAGGTGCATGCCAGAATTTATAAATGGATCACCATGCAGCCTGCTCACCAGTCTTTCCCTGTTTGCAGTGACAACCACATATCAATCAGGGAGACCTCTGATTTCGCCTAAACGGTCTAAGGAGCAGTTATCTAAGACAACTATGTTGCCGGACAGTGGCTAGAAAAACTGAATTAGATATAGGATTGCATGCTACTGTCTATAAGGCCTTTTCTTCATTGTTGGTGCAGACTACAGCAGGACTTGCCTGGGGTCTGCCATAGTCTGCACTAGCTTGCCGATAGCAGGATATAATCTGGAAAAGACTCAGTGTAAAAAGGACCTAAGACACTTTTAAGATGATTTCCCACTACCCTATGTATAAATTCAGCCTGAGTTCTGCCTTGCAGTGTCATGTGTGTGCAACGTGCATTTAAAAACAAAATAAAACTGCTATTTTCTGCACTGACTCAGAGTTGGGTGTCTGATTGTACCCTGAAATCTGTATTAACTGAAATTTATCACCATGTCTCTCAAGGAAAGGTCTCTTTGGTTGGTTGGTGGATTATCTTTAGTTACACAGCTGAAGAAATAGGGGAAGTGTGTCTATGAATAATCTCTCTGCAGTGGAGTTGGTAAAGGCACAACCTGCATTTTAGAATTGAAAAACCTCTGATTTTTTTCTTCCCACATCTATTTTTGTAAGAAAATTATTGCTTGTAGATTCAGGCCTTTGGCAACTTGGAACAAACTTTGAGCTGGCAGTTGTAACAGGGACACTGGAAAAGGTAACCATATGAGTAAGAAGTGAATAAGAGGAATTTTAAAATAATTGGTAGTGCAAAATTTTTCTACAATATTCAGTAGACTTCTATAGGTCTTGCACTACAAAGATATGCCCAAAATAAAAAAGAAATCAGGTTTTGAAAAGCAGAGGTAAATTTGCAAGGTAAAAAATGATGATACTTGGTGGTTAATATTATATCTAGGAATCATATTCTTTTTCTTATGACGTGCAAAATATTTTTGTGCTGTTGCAGATTCTGTTTTAGACTGCAAAGTTTGGGATCTTAGATCACCAGACAATATAAGAGTGAGTGTGTGTTTATTTCATTCTTGCTGCCTGCTAGCCATACCGGGGAAACACATGTTATTCTGCTAGCTAGGCGTCTCTAGGTGTCCTTACCCCTCTATTCATCCTTACCCCTCTATTCGTATTTTTTATCCTCATCATTGAATCCAAGGCTGTGTTCAGACGTAACAAAAGGCTACTGTGTGACTCTCCTGTTCCCAAGCCAGCCTTCTCTAATCCACCTTCTATTACACAGAATGTTCAGGAGAGGGGGAGGGACAGACTGGTGTGTGAACAATCCCATATCAAAGCCTTCTCCAAGCCTTTTCAGGGGCACCTCAGAGATGCTTTTTTTTTTTTTGGCTGTGTCTGATCATAGCCTACTACATTTTAAAAATGTCTCCCAGATGGTCCCTTCTCCAAGCTCTAACTAGATCCAGTAGTGATAAGCTTCAGCAAGGTGGCGAGAATCCCTTTAGAGTAGGTATACCAACACAGTAACTTCACATGTGGTGAGTAGACATTTGTTGATTGACTGACGTGGCTGCTGCCAGTAGAAACTGTAGTCCAAATCATCTCCACATTGGCTACCAAAGCTACACCTCAGGACTAATACAGAGAAGTCTGCATAATATGCAGTGTTCTGCAATAATATGCAATGTTCTACAATAATATGCAGTGTTCTAAATTAAATACTGTTGAACCACCCAGATAGGATCAGGACTGTCAGGTGCTTCACCTTACGAGTCTAGCCCTCTTCAATAACAAAGAAGATAGGGGCTGATGAGTAGAAGGGGAATTAAACAGCAAACTCACCTGCTCCCTCCATTGTTCTGTCACTCTGGGTTTCCTGGTCTGCCATGCAGTGAGGGCTGGGCAGGACCACACTGGGCTTAAAAGTGACTTCAAGATTTCAGGTGTTTCAGTAAATTAGTTTTTAGTTTGCCACACAAGCCTAATGAGATGCATTAGGGCTGAGTTCAGATATAACAAAAGGGGCAGCTCAAAGGTGGCCTGAAAAGACAGTGGGCCCGTTCACACTTGGCTTTATTCTGGAATATATCCTGGAATAGGGGCCTGCTGTCCACATGCTTGGGCAGGCTACAGTAGGCCCCAAGTGAGGTCTGCCAGAGTCTGCATTAGCATGCAAACCACGCACCTATCTTGAGATACATTCCCAAATATGGCCAAGTGTGAACAGGTCCAGTGTGGCCATTTTGTTCCCAACGTTTCTCTGATCCACCTTCTCTAGCACAGAATGTTCATGAGAGGAGGGAGGGACAGACTGTTGTGTGAACAATCCCATCTCAAAGTGGTCTCTGTAGAGGTGTTTGTTTGTTTGTTTGTTTGTTTGTTTGTTTGTTTGTTTTCTGTGTCTGATGACAGCTAAGTAAGATGAACGACCAACTAAAGTCACTTTCAGTCGGGATACTTTTGTATTATTTTTGTATATAGATTACAAACTTGTTCATTCGTATAAGTCTCTTTTTAGATTAAATGTAACTAATGTGGCAGAGATTTTTTATATATGTAAGTAAAGATATTATCACACACTCTTTCCAAGTCTTGTTATATTCTTCAACAGATAATTTTTCAGAGTTTTTTATATATAGCTATCTTTTGATATAGACATTTTTGTCATTACATACATTGTGAGTCAATACCTTTGTGTTGGTGTTGAGATAAACATCCTTAGTTGGTTGTCCTTCATAGCTTGTTATATCTTTGGGACTGTTAACTAAGTAAGATGAACCAACTCACCTCTCAGTGATTGGACACAGGTCTCCTGCCCTCAAGATTCTATGATATATTAAGTTAGTCATAGTTTGAATAATCAGCAGATCACAGACTATAGCTTAGAGTTCGCACATTGTAGGCCTTATATGAAGAAGCATAGATAATTCTTCAGCTTCATTACTTTCCCTACAGCAGTGGTTCTCAACTGCCATGACCCTTTAATACAGTTCCTCATGTTGTGGTGACCCCCAACCATAAATTTATTTTCATTGCTACTTCATAACTGTAATTTTGCTACTGTTATGAATTGTAAATATCTGATATGCAGGATGTATTTTCATTGTTGCAAGTTGAACATAATTAAACACAGTATTCACGTCAACCACAGCTGAATATAAAAGTGCCATTTTACCTCCAATACTGCCACTTTCTACACAGTAGCTGCTCTCTACTGTATTTATATAGGGTGTATGATGGGGTTGGCATGATGATGTCATCACGCCAGCTACTCATATGTGGGCGTATCTGCATGTGGGCAGACCCATCTGGAGATGGATACAGGAGTGGTGTCTTGGTTCCTATGGGTTCCTATGTGTTTTCCGATGGTCTTAGATGACCCCTGTGAAAGAGTAGATTGACCCCCAAAGGGGTCCCAACCCACAAGTTGAGAACCACTACCCTAGAGGCTAAGAGTGGAATCATGGTGTGCCATTTATCTTATTTGACCATGTCCTTCCGGGAGTAATGTATGCAGTAGGACTAGCCAGGAAGAGGGGGAAGTGATGGCGCTCCTGTTGAATCCTTGCATTTGATCTATCAAAACTGAATTCTTGATGCACAGCAGATCAAAACAAACTTTGGAAAGATCAGACACAAGGAACAATTCAGAATCTGATTTCTTCTTGGTAGCTCCTGCTGGTCCTCCTGTGTCCTTCTCTATCTCACATAGCTTTCCTAATTCTTAGGAAGGGTGTTTTCACACTGTCAGCTGTTATCTACTTTAAAAAAAATGTCCAAGAGATAACAGAGGTGCCTATGATGTGCTTTTGCCAATTTAAAAACATTGATTACAATTTACATTGAAGTGCATCTCATCCTTATGGAGAAGATTGCATCCAGGTGGTCTCTTATGGGTGCTGTACAAATGATAACTGTTGAAGGACAACTTCAAGGCACCTTAAGTTCTTCTTTCTCAGACCTCTTTTGTCTAGAAACACACACACACAGTAGGAGATGCCTTCCAACTGAACAGCAGTGACTAGCATGAAGTGCAAGATTGGGAGGAGAGTCTAATCCAGCATTTTGTGGTGGATTCCTGAATTCAAAGGCTGCTCGCAAACTGACAGTTAGCCTGTTCACCTGCACTCACATGTTGGCTGCCATTGTTGCTGCATTGGAAGACTGGCCTTCATAAAGTCAGACAATTGGCCAGCCTATTATAATTTGTAGAAACCAAGAGCTGTGCAGAAATTGTGCTCTCCATATATATCTGTATATCTTCTAGACATGGATATTAAAAGGTATTCTTTCCACAAGCCAGTGGGGAGAAAGCCTTTTTTTTCCCTTCGATCTTACTGGAGCAGTCATGTAAATGTGTCAGATGAATTACTTTCTTCATGATTAGCATAGTTACTACCACTGCCGTCCCTTAGTCAGGCCATGTTTACTAGTTTGGTCTAGTGGTTAGGGAGCACACAGAATACCACTTAGACGCATTAAGAATGTAAGAGGAGCCCTGCTGGATTGGGTCACAGCTCTGGTCCAGCAGTCTGTTCCACACAGTGGCCCACCAATTGTTTCTGGGGACCTCAAGCAGAAGACAAAGACAAAACCTTCACCTGCTCTTGAGCCAGTTTCGTCTAGTGGTTAACAGGACTCTTAACTGGGAGTACTGGGTTCGATTCCGCCCTCCCCCATGAAGCCAGCTTGGTGACCTTGGGCTAGTTGCAGCTCACTTCTGAGCTCTCACAGCCCCACCTACCTCACAGGGTGTTCTGTTACAGGGAGAATAGAAAAGCTTTGTCAGCCGCTTTGAGTCCCCTTAAATGGGTGAGAAAAGCGGGGTAGAAAAGCCACCTCTTCTTTCTCCTCCTCCTCCACGAAGCCAGCTAGATGACCTTGGGCTACTCACAGCTGTCTTCTGAGCTCTTACAGGGTGTTCCGTTATGGGGAGAAGAATAGTAAGCTTTGTCAGCCGCTTTGAGTCCCCTTAAATGGGTGAGAAAAGCGGATAGAAAAGCCAACTCTTCTTCTTTTTCTTATGCATTGTGTTGACTGGTGGATTCAGAAACCATTCATCAGAACCCAATAACAATTCTTTCTGATGCTAAACTATTTTTTTTTTCACCAGCAGTTGGCCTGTACCAGTAGGAGACGTGTGAACAAGAATATCTGTTCTTTTGCCTATATAAGAATTTCCAGGTATTTTTACTCTTCCTTTTAATTCTCTCTCACCGAGAGAAGGCATAGCTAGGCCACTGGTGGTCATATATTGGAATCTATACACCACAGGTTGAACTACTCATATAGCTGTTTGAGTGTCCTCATAGTCAAGGACCTAGCTATGCCTTCTCTCGGTGAGAGAGAATTAAAAGGAAGAGTAAAAATACCTGGAAATTCCTATATAGGCAAAAAACCATTGCCTTCTTCCAAAGCCACCTAGTAGCTCAATAGGCTGGAGCACCACTTAACATCTACTACATGTGCTCCAGCCCATGAGTTCTAATCCCCATATGGGAAGAGAACAAAAAATACAGGCTGCAGACACCTGATGAGCTGCAATAACAGCGAAACTGGTCGTGTCCTGCCTAGGCCAGTGGTGGTCATATATTGAATATCTGTTCTGTTTTAGAACTATCTATAGTTATTATACAGTTTTATTATTGGATTTTACTCTGGGTTTTTTTGATGAAGGGTGAGGCGTAAATTAACAGAATCATTATTTATCACTTGGCAGATTCATGAAAGCAAGTGGGTAGGTGAAATACTTACGATCATTTTTTAATTATCTGCAAGGCCCATCTTAACTAATAAATCTGTTTTGCCAAGACAGCATAACCTCACTTTTTTCCTATCAATAACTAAGAACAGGAGGTTGCAGGACAAATTATTTGCAGAACAGGAGAAAAATGGAACTTGAATGATCAGTGTCCCCTAGCTGTATCTTTCAGGCTGCGGGGAGGGGGGACGGAGCGCTTCTAAGGCCATTTGCTGGGATTGAAGAGCAGGCAAAGGTTTGTCCTTGTCTCTGCTTGAGATGCCCATGAGCATTTGGTGGGCCACTGTGTGCGACAGGACACTAGACTAGATGGGCTGTGGCCTGATCCAGCAGGGTTTCTCTTATGTTCTTATAGATTGGGTCCTTTTCAGCATAAGATGTGAGAAGATTTTTACACAAGGAGTCGTGAGCTTATGTAAATGCTGGCCTTGTTTTCAAAACACTTTAGTGAATGTGGGGAGAAAGCAATGATACTGTGTGCTATTTAAAGACAAACTGTTTTATAGCAACAAGCGAATATTGTAGAACATGTTTCTCATTTGTAGAGTGGATGTCTATTTTATTAACTTGCTAAAAACACCTTCAACAGCCTGGAACCCTATGGTTGTGTTTTTTTTAAAAATTATATTCATAGCCCACCTTTCTTCTAAGGAGCTCAAGTCAGTGATTATTTTTACCCCTTCCATTTTATCTCCACAGCAACCCTGGGTAGGTTTAAAGGTATAATCCAGTGAATCTCCATGGGCACAGGATCTGAACCTTGGGACTCCTTGGTCCTAGTCTAAAATTCAAGTAACTACACCACATTGGTTTTGATATGAGCCATATTAATTGCAGTTGGGTGTGTACGTTGGAGCTGTGGTTCAAAAAAGTAGAAGGGACCAAGTGGGTTGAGAGAATTAGGCTTTCCATACTTAGCATTGTACTGCTCCATGAAAGGGTCCTGAGGCCTCCCTTTCACATGCTGGTGTGGTATAAAGGAAGCTGTGCCTCCTATTCGAATGCTCTGTCTGCACTGGATGGAGCATAGACCAGACTAGATAGCCCAAAATGGCTGCCTCGCCTGGGACACTGGGTATACTAGCAACCGCTAAACCAGATTCCAGAGGTGTGGAAATGCAGCACATGCTTGCATGCTCTGGTTTAGAGGAGTACCCATTTCAGTGGCATACCAAAATGGATCCTCTAGGGACTCTGAGGCCAGGAGCTTTCATTGCTGACTGTTGGAGCCCTTGGTGCTGGCTCCGAAGAACAGACATCCAAATGTGGACAGCCTTGTTCTGGGATAGTTGGACCAGATCAGCTGATCCAGTCTTACTGGAGCAGTCCACCATAGGCAAGTGTGGAAATGCCCTATTTTAACATAATGTAGAGAAGAAGCAGTTGTTACACTTGAAGATTGTCATCACTATTGCAGATGCTGAAGCATTTCAGTTTATATCTACTCCTTTCCATAGCTGCAAATGTTTTTTTTACTGGCCTCTGTTAGTTCATACACACAAATACCTTTCTCATGTGGTGTTCAGTGAACGGATCTTGAAATGGTCTGCTGTGCCCACGGCAAACCATATATCTGCTCAGCTCTGCAGAGACCATGAAACACCTATCTTCAGAACAATCTGACTGTAGTAGGATCATGTTTACTGATATGTGATAATTTAGTGCAGGAACCTGCAGCTTTCCCATTGTTGCTGGACTCTGGTTCTTATCAACCAAGACAGCATGAACAATGATCTTGAATGATGGATGGGAGATATTGCCTGGGTCAGTGTGTGAACAAGCTATCACAGACCAACTCTGGAGACTGCAGCTTTTCTAATGCAATCTGAGTCCAAGCTCATCAGCTGTACTGGATAGTATAATATGTCAATCCTCTGAAGTGCAGATGATACTTGTAACCCATTTTTTTCTGAAGCCAAATTCTTGGCTGAATTTAGCTTTTTCTGTTCACATTGCTACCCACTCACTTTTACTTCCCAGTGCATGTTGCTTATCTGTTCCAAATCATTGCCATTTATTTCAAACATTTTATACTACCTTCAATTAAGAGACCTAGGATAATTTACAACATGAAAATACTAAAATAAAATCCAAACATAAACCACGAGGGAAGTGATCTCAGCAGAGTGAGCAAATAGTGAATTTGCTCAAAATACAACAGAGGTGAAACCTGCCTTATATGGGGCACAAAAGGCTGACACAACACATAAGAGACTATTCTAGGTCCTTTATGCACTTACTTTCCAGTCAGATCAAAGGGTCTCTGATCTGGATCCTGGGCCTTCTCATACCCATGTTAATGTGAATCACCATCCATTAGGCCATCTCTTATCTGTACAAGGCAGAGAGAAACCAGGATAAGAGGCCCTTAATTCGGATCTATTGTGGACCCATTTATTTATTATTTGTATTTCTATCCCATCCTATACCCGAAGGTCTCAGGGTGGGTAAGAACATTTAAAATCAAACTTGTATTAAAACAATAACAGTGTCTGTAAACTGGGAAGAGACACTATATTCCCATTTAACCAAAGGCTAAGGCAAACAGGTGCGTTAGTTATACTAATACTGTGGTTACACCTTCACTTTAAACCTTCTTCAGTCCATCTTCAGGTCTGACTACCCACACCTTTCCATTTTTATATGTTTTATTTGTGGACTCTCCACCCTCTATTGTGCTGAACGTCCTCTAAATACAGAGTCATAGACAGGGGCAGCTTATCTAAAAGTAAAGAATGCCTTGCTTATGTAAGCAGAGGGTGCTCTGACAGTCAGACAATTCAAAGCAATTGGCAATAAAGCAATAAAACCCTTTAATACTTCTAGCTAATAGTTTCCTTATACTCATAGCTTTCCTATAGTAAATTTAATGTGGTGTCAACACATCAAGCCCTTTTTACTGTCTACTGGCCTTTTCCTTTTATTGATGAGGCCTCTTATCAAAGGGATTGCTGTGAGAAAAAATAAGATTCCTTCCAGCTTCTGGAGAATGATGATATTTTCCTTAAAGGGACCCAAAACAGATGGAGTCTGTCAGCTTTTATCATACTGGATGATGCAAGACTGATCTGTTAAGGCTCTTGGAAAATGGGCTGGGAGGGCATATACTGCCTCCAAACAGGGTCAAAAACAGGCTCTTAGGTCGTGGTCACATCTTCACTTTAACCCCAGTGCTCCTGAAACAGTCCTGGAATATAGAGCCAATTTACTGGGTTATCATTATTCTCTACCGTGGTTAGGGATGGGCACGAATATTCTTAACATTCGATTTTTGGACAAATTCAGACATTCGTATACAAACGGAATGTTATGACATTTGTACAATGACATTCGTATTCATACGAATGCTTCGGAACATTCGTGAAAAGGGGAGGTGGGAAAGCAGCTGTGCCAGTCACATCTGTAGCAGATCCAGAGTACATTTGACATGGTGGATAGAAGGTGGATTTGAGCAGATATGAGACATATCAGATACGTCTCGGATATGTATGCGTTCATATTGGACATTCGTACGAATACATTCGTATCAAATAGAATCCTGCCACATTTGAAGGGTGTCTATTCAAACAAATACAAATTTTCTTACATTCTATTCAATATGAATCGTATGCAAACAAACCCCATCTGTGCACAACCCTAACTGCGGTGCAATATCCAGTTATTCCATAATTGCGGTTCTGTCCAGATTACTGTACAAGTAGTACAGCAAGAGATTGGCATAAACTGTCACTACCTGGGATTACTTCACATGAGACAATTGGTCATCTGTAGGATGGTTAAGTCACATGGGGGAAAAAATCATCTCGGCTAGAACATCATTCTGGTGCTGCAGCAGATGCTAATCTGCAGAGTAACCATCTAATATCTGGACAATGTGTAATAATTCTGGTTGGAGGTAAATCAATATGTTGAATAAATAAGTGATGTCTAGAGGCAGCCACAGACAGTTTATGTTTCTCCATCACGAGTGAGGTTAAAGAATTGTGCTACATAATAATGTCCTACTATTTCTTTCCATGCCTGCTTTCTCTAAGGGTGATTGCTTTTCACAGGGCTACAGCCCATGTTTCTTTGTTCTACATCTGGTTCTACCCACACTCACACACACACCCTTCTACAAGCATGGTATACTTTAGCATTGCCTTGCCTGTGATCATACTTGACTAGAATGAATCCCTAGGTGCATCTTTCAGGCTGTGGGAAAGCAGGATGCTTCTAAGGCCATTTGCTGGGATTCGAGAGCAGGAGAAGATTTGTCCTTGTCTCTGCTTGAGATGCCCATGAGTATTTGGTGGGCTATCATGTGTGATGGGATGCCGGACTAGATGGGCTGTGGCCTGATCCAGCACAGCTTGTCTTAAGTTCTTATACCTTGCTAAACTAATCCATCTTATTAAGAAGCTGGACTCAAAATGCACTAATTCTGGCCAAACCCAATACCTGATCCTTCCTCTGTTCATCCTCAGTTTGAGTCACTATGCTCACTCCTTTCTGTTTCTATTCTGAGACTCCTTTATGAGACTTTATTAGATTTCCACCCCTCTTCACTATCACAACACCCCCTGCGCTGTGACAGGATAAAAGTTCTGTGACTCAACAGTGTTTAATCACCATATTGGGTGAAAAGGGAAGCAAATACATGCAGGATCCACCCACTATAGTGCAGTTCACCCCCTTTAATCCTCTTCCCTGATCACACCCAAAAAATGAATTAACACTCTATAACAGCTTGAGACCTTTAAAAATCAGGACTCAGAAAAGTACGATTGAAGGGAGGAAAAGTCCACATATAAAATGGATAGGACTAAAAAGGTGCGAGTGAAGGCCAGGCCCACACCTTTTAAAGTGAAGGTGTGACCATTCAGTAGCAGGCAACTGTGTTTTCTCCAGCACCCTTGGATGCTACAGCTCTCTGCAGCCATCAGAGTTGTGATCTCCAGTGTTTCTTTCTTGTTTTAAATTATTAATGTATCAATGGCTACTAGAACGAATGCCTAGGTGCGTCTATCAGGCTGGGGGGGGCGGGGAGGAACCGGGGCGCTTCTAAGGCCATCTGCTGGGACTCGAGAGCAGGAGAAGGTTTGTCCTTGTCTCTGCTTGAGATGCCCATGAGCATTTGGTGGGCCACTGCGTGCGACAGGATGCTGGACTAGATGGGCTGTGGCCTGATCCAGCAGGGCTTCTCTTATGTTCTTAAATTAATGGAGAGATAACTTCCCAAGTTGGTGTGTTTCTTCTCTCCATGGAAGTTGATGTTCTTCAAGGGGAGAGGCAGTGTTAAAAAGTCACTGTTTTTCTGCCCAGATAATATAAGTGTTGTTGGTCATGTGCACTCATGCCTGCATTGTGCTCTTCTTATTTCCACACCAGTAGCACTCTATCATTCCAGGGTTTCTTCCTTACTGTTTTCCTGTGGACCCTCAGGTACGCAGTGATTACTGGACTTTGTCAATTTTCTTTAGAAGACCTGAGCTGATTTTCATCACCTTCATATTTTCTCCTTTGTAAGTGAGAAACTATGGGCCTGGCCTTGTCACCTCTGTGAACTCCTCTGCAAAATGTTCAGTGAGGTCACTGACCTTTTTTGACCCAAAATATCTACAGGTGGTCTCTCTGGAAAAGCTGCTGGAGGAAGGAAGAAAAATTGTTATCATACTTCATTTCTCCTCTAATCCTGATTCATAGGGAGCATTAGCCTGCCTAGCAACACAACTGGATTCTATTTTTGTATTTTCATTGATAACCAAGCTCCTGCTAGATCTGCTGGCATATCCCTTGACTATGCCTTCCAGTTTTGTGCGTGGACTGGTGTGACATTCCTCCAAACTGAAGGGCATTTAAGGAATCATGTTTTTCACACATGTTTTCCTGTCCTTTTGGGTTTGGGCATGCTCAAGAGTTTTATGCTAGATAATGCAATTGCTCAAACAAATGAAGAGTAAGGCCAATATTGTTAGGGTACTTCATCTAAAGTTCAGGGTGCATTCCGACACAGGATTATAATCAGTCTAGAAACCAGCTTGAGTCTTCAGTGTTCCGACTGTTTTTAAGGAATCCACAGTTTCTGTGGATTAAAGGTCTTGAAATGTGGAGTATCTGTATTTGGATTAAATGAGCGAAGCCAGGGAACTGGTGTTAACGCCGTTTGGGTTCCCCAGGCAGCGCCGCCGCCGGAGGAATGAACTCGCTCACGGTCCGGCATCAAAAAGAAGAAAAAACGCCTGAGGCTGGCTGGCCCTGTGCCTACACACAGGGCTGCGAGCGAGCAGGGAACTGGTGATTTTCCCCATTCCCCCCCCCTTTCCCTTTCCTCCTGCCTAAAGAGAAGAAGAGTTGGCTTTTCTACCCTGCTTTTCTCACCCATTTAAGGGGACTCAAAGCAGCTGACAAACCTTCTGGTCTTCTCCCCAAAACAGAACACTCTGTGAGGCAGGTGGGGCAGTGAGAGCTCAGAAGAGAGCTGTGACTAGCCCAAGGTCACCCAGCTGGCTTTGTGGGGGGGAGTGTGGAATCCAACCTGGTATTCCCAGATAAGAGTCTGGCTCCCTAACCACTCGACCAAACTGCCTCAAGCCATGTTCTCTCCCTCTCCTGCCTCTTTCACAGCCCCACTAACCTCACAGGGTGTCTGTTGTGGGGAGAAGAACAGAAGCTTTGTCAGACATTTGAGTCCCCTTAAATGGGTGAGAAAACCAGGGTAGAAAAGCCAATTCTTCTTCTTCCTCCTGCTTTCCCGCTTTCTCTCTCTCTTTCCTGCTTTCTCTTTCTGTCTTTCCTGCTTGCTTCTCTCTCTTTCCTTCTTTCTGCCCTTCTCTTTCCCTTTGTTTTTCTCTTTTTCCTTCCTTCCTTCCTCCTCTGCCTCTTTCACAGCCCCACTAACCTCACAGGGTGTCTGTTGTGGGGAGAAGAATAGAAGCTTTGTCAGATGCTTTGAGTCCCCCTAAATGGGTGAGAAAACCGGGGTAGAAAAGCCAGTTCTTCTTCCTCCTCCTCCTCTCCTGCTTCCTTCTCTCTTTCCCTTCCTTTGTTTTTCTCTTTTTTCCTTCCCTCCTTCCTTCCATCTATTCTGTCTCTAAAGGTGCTTTTCTGACACAGGTGCGTTTTTTGAAAGCCTGTTCTGAGCTGTCTTTTCTGTGATTCTGTGATAGATTATAACACTGTAATTAATTAGAATTTTTTTTTGCTGGTCTGGATATTAAGAGCATTTCTTTCTTCTGCCGTAAGATGTGCTTTGGCACCCAAACTTCAAAAATCTGCAGGAATTGTTACAACAGGCCAGAGTGTGGAATTGCTCCCTTTTTGCACAACAAAATCCCATGATGGAGAACTAAAAAGTATGGGAATTGTAGTCTGAAAAAGGAACTTAGCCAGGGAACAGTGGGCATACTTGAATCAGGGTTACAGGTGGTAGAAATGGCAACTCTGTGCTCTCTAGGCAGTTTGCTGTACCACTGAGCTACAGACTGCCCCTGGAGTTTTCTTGGCAGGGATACACTCATGGTTTGCCACTGCATATGTCCAGGTAGAGGCTGGAGATCAAACCAGCCGCTCTTCTTCTTCTTTGACGTTGAACTACATGGTGTCTAATTTTGGCTGTCATGTAACATCTTTATTAACTCAGAAGTGCCTCAAAGAGAGTATCATATGGTCTTCTTGTGTTGTGTGACCAGCATGTTCATGAGAGGAGAAGGGGCAAACTCAACTGTAAGGGAGTTGATTTTTTATGGACATATGACCACAGTCAGTGATTGGAAGGTACTGCCTGATACTTCTAAGCCTAGGAAAGCCTTGAGAATTAAGAAATTATAGTCTCTTTGAGATTAAAAACAACTTTCTGCTCTTGTAACAAACTCTTCTCCATAAGTCTCATAGTCAACAATCAGCATAATGTGGTGTGCTTATGCCCTGCAAAGTCCTTTTCTAGCTTCTTTGAAATGCAGTAACTAAAACGTCTGGTCAGTCATCGCTAAGCAATCTCCAAAATGTCACAGACAACATAGGTTCCACTCTGCCAAAAATAGTGCTTGAGAGGAAGCCTACTATATGAATCTCGAGCTGCGTTCACACTTATGTTTTAATCTAGCTTTAGTGCACTTTCAGAGTGAGATAATACATAAGCAAAGTCTCAAGCTGTTTTCTTTCTGCATCATCTAACCTGGAAAAGCCATCTTTGGATTAGATAAAGAGGATAGAAAATGATTATTCACTTTGCTGATAAGGGTCTTGAGTCTGCAGAATAAAGAGATACT
This sequence comes from Aspidoscelis tigris stejnegeri, assembly GCA_023333525.1. Classification (NCBI taxonomy): domain Eukaryota; kingdom Metazoa; phylum Chordata; class Lepidosauria; order Squamata; family Teiidae; genus Aspidoscelis; species Aspidoscelis tigris. Next base: position 17,823,452 of record JALMGA010000004.1, read on the forward strand.
CAGACTACCTAGAAGCAAAACCAGAATATCTGGAGAATAGATGCTGTCAAGGCTATTTTTGGAGCTGTAGCAATGAGAACATGCTCCTCCAAATGCATCATTTGGAGTTTTTTTCACTCAGCGGGTCTATGGAATTTGCTGCCAGAAGAGTTGGTAACAGCATCCAGACTGGATGGCTTGTTGTTAGACAAATTCATAGATAACAGGTGTATCAATGGCTACTTGAATGGATGCCTAGGTACATCTTTCGGGTGAAGGTTTCATCTTTGTCTTCTGCTTGAGATGCCCAGAAGCACTGTGTGAGACATGATGCTGGACTAGATGGGCTATGGTCTGATCCAGCAGGGTTCCTCTTATGTTCTTATTGCTGTTTTGTGATTCTTTCACTACCAATTTTTCTGCTGCAAATCCTATGGCACTTAGAGTGTGGACATGCATGCAGAAAAAGCAGGTTTATATTGTTATTGATTCCATGAGTTCAATTCTATGCATAAATTATTTTCTTTATCTGGTTCTGTATCTTTCTGGCCCTGGACCCCTCCCATGTGACCTTGGCCCCACCCACATGACATCAGCAGGCCCCGCCCATGTGACATCAGCAGGCCCTGCCCACGTGACATCAGCAGGCCCCACCCATGTGACCTCACCCCCCCATGACCCTTCCCCACCTTGCCTGTGAACACCCAGATCTGAAGTCCACCAGCCGCCACTGTAGTAGATCTAGTAGATCCGGATTAAAGGAAGTATCCAATGTGTTTCCATGGGTGGTCTAACACCCATTTGCAAATCAGGATCTACCCACAAGGGGTCTGCCTGTCACCACAGGTGTTTGGGGGGACAGGGGGTGCAATCTCCAAAGTTGCATTTGGAGATTAGCACAGGCTCCGAAGGCAACTTTGGAGGGTGTTCAGAGCCAGCTTTGGAGGGACTTCAAAGTCTTCAGTTTGGGACACCCCCCATGGGTGCCTCCCCCCCCTGAGCCTCCTCTAGCCCCATTGCCCATTTCTAGGGTGTTTTTCCACTAGCACCAAGGACCCATTAAGGACCCATCTGGCTGAGAGCCGGATGACCCCATTTCCACTACAGATCCCATCAGAGACACATTTGTTTCCACCACAGCTAGGGAAATCCGGATCATATAGGTCCTTCAGGACCTATAATCTGGATTTCCTGTAGATCACAATAAAGGGGTCTACAATAGGTTCTTCAGCCATAAAATCCAGATTATAGGGAGCCTGTTTCCACTAGAATTGGGTAGATCTGGATTTGCAAATGGGTGCTCCACTGTTTCCACAGCAGGCAGGCTAGTACCCATTCCTATTGGGTGGTAGATCACCATGGAAACACATTGAGTACTTCTATAGATCCAGATTAAGGGAAGTACCCATTCCTTAGATCTGGATCTTCTTAGATCCAGATTAAAGGAGCTCAGCAGAAAAACACCCCAGAATTGCCTATAATCCAGATTTGATGGCTGAAGACCCCATTGTAGACCCCTTTAGGGGGGTCTGCAGGAAATCCACATTATAGGTCTTGAAGGACCCATATGATCCGGATTCCCCTAGCTGTGGTGGAAAAAGATGTGTCTCTAATGCGGTCTGTAGTGGAAATGGGGTCATCCGGCTATCAGCCAAATGGGTCTTTAATGGGTGCTAAAATAGGTACTTACTGCCAGTGGAAAAACACGCTTTGTTTGCACTCCAGTGGTTAAAAGTTTGAGGGAAAGTTTTTCTGAGACTTTCTTTCTGCTATCTTTTTAAAGTGCAGAGTGTGAAGACCGAAAAAGGACTTTCAGAATAGAGAAGCAAATGGGTTAAGATTGTGCTATGGTTTTACTTTTCTTGTCTGGATTAACATTGTCTGCACATTATCTGCACTTATACTGGCAGACCTTCAAATGAAAGAATCATCAGCATTAAAAATAATGTTTTTTAAAAAAAGGCTTTTACATCAAATGAAAATTTGAGCCTCTTTGCCATGAGTATAAATATTACAGGTATTTTATGAAACAATGCACTTCAGAAAGGTGAAAACCCTGCTTGAAAGCCCTCTTCTGTATAATTGAGGCTTTTTTCCTTTTTTTCTAACTTCTGCATCTACAGTCCTATGTATACTCTGAAGGTCACACTTAAAACATTTCAATATATTTATAAATAGTGAATCGATGTCAGTCAAGTCAATGAGAGAGAAAAAAATCCTCGCTATTGATCTGAAGGAATGGCCAATATTGTTGAAACAATTAATTCTTTCTGGATTCATCCTAAGAATGCTAGTCTAAAATCCGTGCTTTATAATCATGTCATGTTTTTTTCTTAAATAAACAACAAATACTTCTTTATATGTGATGGTCTAGCCCTTCACACATCTCAACAATAAAAGGTGTTTCATCACACTGTTGACTGCCTGCGTCTAAATGAACAAATCAAGGGTATTCTGTCAGATGAAGCATAAAAGCCATTAGAAGTACATTTTTATTTGAATAGAGCAACATTAATTTTTAAAAGGACATTACCCTGAGACTTCTGTAGAATGTGAATTGGGAAAGAAAACATGAAAATACAAATAAACATTTTTGGTAACTTTTGTGGCAACTTTTTCCAAGCACAGAGACATATACAGAAGGGATTTGGCTTTTGAACTCAAATGCAAAGACCTATCCTGACCCCCAAATCTATGTCCCCAGGGAGAATTAAGAAGGGGTTTGCATACAGAATTCAGTCAGGAATCTTTAATTAGAATAGTTTCATAGAAGATGTTTGCAAAGCTTGTGTTGTAGGCTATGCGTACTGAAATTTCCTTGTCTACATGGCCCCATCCAGAAGGGAGGGGGAATATGGCACTTCTCCAGTGGGATTTCCAATCATGTATCTGTGGCAACCCCACCACAGGACTGCTTTTTCCCTCCTGAGAAGTAAAACAAAAAACCCAGTGAGCCAGTTTGATCTTGTGTTTAGAGTGTCGAATTCTGATTTGGTAGTCTCCTGGTTCAATTCTGCTCTCCTGCACAAAGCCAGCTGGGTGGCCCTTGGCTAGTCACAGCTCTCTTCTGAGCTCTCACAGTCCTACTTACCTCACAGAGTGCCAGTGGTGGGGGAGAAGAACAGAAGTTTGTCAGCTGCTTTGAGTTCTCTTAAGGCTGAGAAAAGCAGGGTATAAAAGCCAACTCTTCTTCTTCTATTGCTGGAAAATCCAGTGTTGGTTGCAGGGTTTCCAGTAGTACAGGGGTCCCCATCCACCTGTCCGCGGACCGGTGCCGGGCCGTAGGGTTTTTTTGCTGGTCCACAGCACCGTTGCACATCACGCCCCGCCTTGCCCCATCACACGCCCACCCTGCCCCCGCCCCACCATGGAAAAGGAAGCCAGTTTCTGGTGCAAAAAAGGTTGGAGACTCCTGCAGTAGTAATTTTTCTCAACTTTATGAGTGGCAATCAATGCTCAGTCTTCTGCACGTGTGTGGAGGCTGGAACAGCCAACCACACATGCACGGTGGTGGTGACATGCACATTTGGGCATCACGGATGCCTGGTTATGTGTGACATAAAATGTGCAAAGACAGCACTAGCCACCAGAAGCAATAATGTCATGGAAGTAATACCCCAAATTATTGCTTCCTAATGCAATATTCACCTGGAGCTTCCTAATGGTCCCTTCACCTGGAGACAACCCAGAATAACACGTTTGAATGCCACTACTTGGGTGCAGGTGTGGTCTCTCCAATTCATTGATAACAGCTACTTGCATGCTTATATCAAGAGATTCCCTGTTCAGTTGTAATTTGAGGCGGAGGGGGTCAGAAAACAAAGTGTTTGGTGCTTGGGGTTTTGAATCTAGTGTAACCTTTCAAATGGATCCTTGTTTTCCTCTGTGTTCCCAGATGTTGGGAAGAATTATTGGGAAGGAAGATCTAGTCAAGATAGAAGGTTGTTGAGGGGAACATCTGTTTGTACTTTCAAATACAGGGAGATAATACTATGAGTTTGAAGCCAGACACACTTCAGTTTTAATCCACCTTCAGATCAAAAAGGCAATTCAAATGTTAGCATATGAATATCGTAACAATAGATTCAAGTTCAAATGTCCAAATTCGGCCGAATTTCGAACCTTTTGAATATTCATGCACACCCCTACCTAGGATCCATTTCTTTTTTAGCCCAGTCCAAAATCCTTCTTAAATCTGTATATTCCAGTTGAACTGTCCTTTGATTCTGAAGGGGGACTGAAAGTGGATTAAAACTAAGGTGTAGCTGAGGTCTCTGGATTTCAACGTGGGAATAGTGTTCCATTTCCCGCCTTGGATCGTGGCTTAACACATTTATTCCTCAGTTTAGCCTATCGATGTCCTTTATTATAATCTTGGAAAGCTCTCAACACCGCTTACTCAAGATTCACACAATAAGAACAGGAGCAGGAATAACGTGATGCCCTCTGGTACCAGCATTATCCAGGTCACCTTCTCAACCTTTGTTTTTCTTCTTGGTATCTCAGTTGGCCTAGGCCTTTTTGGCACCACTGCCTTCCAGTGATCGTTATGTCTAGGGGATTGGGATGAAGAACTGGATCATACATACCCAGCCCATGATGGAGGCAAATCTTCCCTTGCTGGTAGTTGCTAGGCAACTGCTCCCTCTGAGACAAGGAACTGTGTCTGAGCAACTGTTTTTCACTCACCCCATCATCCTCCCTGGCTGCTTGATAACATCAGGGAGATACATAGCTGTTCCATCATGACGAAAATGTGCATTTTGTCTTCTCTTTGCTCCTTGTTCTATAAATGTGCTCCATATCCAAGCCAAGTATGCAGGGTTCATGACATTACTCGCCTTTTGATTGTCTCCTTCTGGTACACATTTGCACTCTCTTTCTGTAGGTACATCTTTTTGGAAAATAACAAAAACAAAAAAAGGATGTCTCCCAGAATTGCCATATGCGGGTAACACATTAGAAACAGAAATAGAGACGAAAATTTGCACAAGAAGCTGAGTTCTTTCATTTCAGCAGTTTGATCACATTCAAGGGCCAGACAATGAAATAGCTCATCCTCTGTTACAAGGGAAACATTCCTGACTGACTTGTCTCTATTTCTGAGAACAAATTCATCACACACACACACACAAAAAGGCCCCAGAATGGCAGCAGTACAGTTTTTTTCAGTGCAGTTTGTTTAGAGGAACCAAAATAAAAACTTCAGAAGAACACTATGTTGAATGAAGCAGGGTCGGCAAAGTGAAGCGCAACCTTGCTACCTGTAAAATGGGAACAGCAGGAAAACAATGTGGTACAGACTGCAACTTCCCCAATCTTTCAAGATGCGTTTTGGTCTACTGAAAAAGCACAATGAGGTTAAACGAGATCAAACACAGGGGCTGCCTCCAGACTAGCGGAATAAATCCACAGTTTAATGTAAAACCGCAGTATACTTATTGTGCAGCGACGACCGGGCATCCTGACTAGAAAGGCAGTTCCGTAGCTTCCCCGTCAGAGCTGTGTGAGCTGAGTCAGTGCCTGCCATCACGCAAGTTGAGGCAGCCGATCAAATTTTAGCTGCCCTTCCTGCTCTCGTCTTGCTGTTCTCTCTGTTCTAGAGGTTCAGGTTTTGTTTATACTGTGCAGCAAATGTCCTTGATCCAGCATTAAGGTAAGTGCGCAGTCCCGATTGGATAATGTGACGCCACGACAATCTGTCAATCATTGTGCGTGACTTCTTGATCAGGACTGCACATTCCACTGTGCAGTATAAACATGTCTGGACACAACCAGGGTCCCACTTGTCACCTCACTTTCCTCCCCACAGCCCAACCAGTTTTGTTTTGCCTGTTACTAGTCCTTTTCCCACTTAGATTTTCTTTTTGCATTTACAGGTACATCTTGCCCTATAGCCTGAGATCTCAGCATAGATTGTAATAGAGAGTCAGGCCCTTTCTGTGCTTACTGTGAGCCAGTTTGGTCTAGTTGGACTCTTATCTGGAAATACCAGGTTCGATTCTGACTCCCCCCCCCAAACAAAGCCAGCTGGGTGACCTTGGGCTTGTCATAGCTCTCTTATGAGCTGTCACTACCTCACAGGGTGTTCTGTTGGGGGGAGAAGAATAGAAGCTTTGTCAGCTGCTTTGAGTCCCCTTAAATGGGTGAGAAAAGCAGGGTAGAAAAGCCAACTCTTCTTCTTCTTCTTCTTCTTCTTCTTCTTCTTCTTCTTCTTCTTCCTTGTTAATCTGAATCAAAGAACTGTTAAGAACATATTGTCTCACAGGAGTAGAGTAGATCTGGATTAGAAATGTGCTAAGGGCTCACTAATCCAGATTAGTAGTAGACCTAATAAACATGGTCTACATTGGTGATGGCCAACCTATGACACGTGTGTCACAGGTGACACACCAAGCCCTTTGGGGTGGCACACATGGTCACCCTGGCACCTGGACATGTAGTGCTTGCTTGTTCTTGAAGTGTACGAAATACCAACTTTCAATTGAATATTAGCAAACGAAATTCAGCAACAAAAGTCACTAATGTAAAAAATTATTTGTTTTTGCTTTTAATAAAATATTACTAGAGCTACAAAATTCACAAAATTATGGATATTTCTAGATGTGACACAGCACCCGAGTTAAGCTAGGTTTTCTTGCGAATTTTGACACACTGAGCTCAAAAGGTTCACCATCACTGGTCTACATCCATCCTAGCACTCTTTAGCACACATTTGCTGCTCCAAAGCTCACTTAATGCAGATGCCTCTGTTCGTGACTGATCTCAATCTAGCTAAACCAGATCTCATTAATACAGATCTAGATAATACAGATCAAGCAAGGTAAGTGCAGGAAGGACCTCAATATAATGGTAGTTTACTCTTCACACAGCCAAGTCCTCTGAAGATGGCCATCACAGTTATATCTGACAGCTTAGGCTCCCAACTGAATGATAAACATGGCAGAACACCCCAGAAATACCAACAAATGAAACTTGTTCTATATATATATAGAAAGAAAAAACACCTCTGCTAATATACTTGATAGCATTCTGAACTTAGTCATAAAATTGTCCTTTTTACAGTGTTGAAGAACACATGGAGACCTCTTGTACCACACTGTGACCAGGAAAAGTCCATGGGAAGCCTAAAATTGGGATGTGAATCCAGTAGGATCTTCCCCCTGTGTGGCTGGTCTGCAGAGAAACATCACCTTAGATGCTGGAGATGGTATATAGTTGTTGCTAGCTTGATTCTCCATCAATGTTTCTAATTCTTTCTGAAACTGTTCAGATGAGTAGCCATCACGGCATATTATGGAATATGTTCTACAGTTTATTAGTACAGCTGGAAGGATGGGAGCGCCTTACTCCCCTCTGTTCCCTGCCCCCCACTCTCAAAAGAGTTTGCTGGCATCTTGTATCACTTGGCTCCTGTCGCATAAGAGAGATTAAATGACAGCTCTTTATGTACTGTCTCCCTACCATATGGGATTTTGCGTTCAGTGGTAGATGCTTAAATTGGATTCATCTGTGTACTTGGCTAAAATCCAGCTTATATGGCTGTGGGATAAAGTCCGTGTGTGTGTGTTTATGGAATTGGAAGGAGAGAGAAATCTGGGAGACTCTTTCCCTTCGTACATTTTAATATGCCCTTTTTAAAGAAAATCACTCATACAGAGAAATCTGAAATGTATGCTATATTTAGGCTGTGATCAGACAGAGTAAGAGGGCTGTCACCAGGGTGAATTTGGGGCTCGGGGGACAAATGGAAAACATCAAAAGACTGCGTCCCAAAGACTCTGCTCTTGTGCCCCTTTGGCAGATGCAAAATTAGCACTCTCAGGGTGACACACAGTTACCAAAGCATGTGAATGGGGAAACTATCTGAAAGCACAATTACTTTAGCTGAAGTACTGCTATGGGGCAGTGAAAATGCCTGGCTGAGAAGTAGGGCATGGACCCGGAAACTTAAGAGTGCAGGGGATGTTTGAGAAGGCCTGTTTCCATCCCTGCACACTCCCAGAGGCTAATTTACCAAACGTATAGCTGACTGGTTTGGTGGAAGCATCTCACAGCAGGTTGGAGGAAGACAGGTGGAGCAGATGAGTCTGAGAGAAACAGGAGCAAGTCAAAGGTGCACCAGTGTTACACATACCTTGGAGATTCTTTTCAACATCTCTGCTGCATCCACTCAGTTGCCAGCTATGCTTCCTTGTCTTCTTTTCTTACATGGAAGTACAGTTTTTCAGAAAGATTGGTGTTGCAGTTGGGCAGGTTTACTATAAATGGTTGTTTTACATGGGTTTGGGACAAATCTAGCTTGTGGATTGTTGAGGCTTGGGGTGAGATGCTCATTGGGTGCCGTTTACTTGCCTAGTTACATTCCAATATGTAATGAGTTGAAATGTGGTACAAGTGGAGGAAAGAAATATCTTCAATTGGCACCTTATCTAGATTTCCTTAGTCCACAAGACTCTGGGCCTTTCTTCACTCAAAGGCCATGATCTGCGTCAGTGGATCTGGACTAGCCACACCCTCTGGTCCAGATCACATTATGCAATGGTATGGAACAGTGTTGGTGCAGACCAATCTCCACATTGGCCTCAAAGCTCACATGCGGTTTGGGCCAGGCCTTCAAGGACTCCAAACTGCCAGCAATGAAAGTTCCTAGCTTTAGAGCCCCCAGCATGCCTGAAATATGACCCACACTCCTTCACAAAGCCAGCTGGGTGACCTTGGGCTAGTCACAGCTCTCTTCTGAGCTCTAACAGCCCCACCTACCTCACAGGGTGTTCTGTTGTGGGGAGAAGAATAGAACAGCTTTGACAGCCACTTTGAGTCCCCTTAAATGGACGAGAAAAGTGGGGTAGAAAAGCCTGCTCCTACTCCTACTCCTACTCCATGCCTCCCTGTTCCAGACTGGGGCCTACTGGTTTTGCCAGGGCTATTTTCATTTCCCTTGTTAGCAAGTCCAGTGAAGGAATCTGGGTTCTGCAGGTGGATTCAGGCATTTCTTCTAAGGTCTTTCACCTTGTGCACGTCCCTATTCCCAAGGCTTCATCCAGCCCCAAGGAGGGCAGAAGAGGTTGGGGCTGTATATGTGTTTACCCAGCAGTGTAGTCCCCTGAAGCTCTGCAGGGTGTCCCATCACCTTTAGATTAATTAGGTTGTAAAATCTGGCACTGTTGAAGTCGTTTTGTGTTGAAATCTTTGCTCTAACCTCCCTTTTTCTTTTTACTCTCTGTAATTTCCACATTTGTGTTCAGCATTCTTCAAGTATTTTTCATTAACCATTATTTCCTGCTAAACTGTCACTACAGTATTCAAATTTGTTTCCTTTAACAGCCTTTTGCTTTCCTTATAATAACATAATAATGATTAAGATTGAGATGTGGGTATGTGTGAATGTTCACAATAATTCTTAACATGTTTGCCTTAAAGAATCACCTAATTTAAACAAGTTAACTAATTTAAGCAAGCGCTTGATTTGTTTGTTTCCCTGGTGATGTTGGGGCTGATTCTTCATTGTTAAATAAGTGGATGAAATGAGGCTGTACAAAAATTGTGGGTAGCTTTAAAGAAGCACATTGACTGCTTGTTTTCATGCAATGGGAACAGAAGCTTATGAGGAGAGACCGTGCCTTGGTTAAAAAAAAAAGTGAATGCTTTTCAAACAGAAGGTTTCAAACCAGTCCTTAGCATTTCCAATGAATAAGAATCCAGAAAGTATCTGTGCTGGACTAGATAACAGCAAGACAAATAGAAAAATCCATTTTAGTATAGTGAAATAAATGCAACCATAAGGCTATGGTTTGGTTCTTGCAAACCATTGTTTCTTAAAAAGCATGTTGTAGAAGTCATTGGCATCTATGGAAAGCTGAAGTTTAGTGGAACCCTGTGGTCTAGTTGAGTAAATAACACTTTAGAGGTTAATGGTACTATGGAAGGGAGACTAAGGGGGCACTCTATGAAGCTGTTGGGTAAGAGAGTCAGATCCGACAAGGGGAAGTACTTCTTCACCCGGAGGGTCATCTGTTTATGGAATTTGCTGCCGGAAGAGGTGATGACAGCTACCAGTCTAGATGGCTTTAAGGTAGGGTTAGACAAATTTATGGACGACAGATGTATCAATGGCTACTAGAATGAATGCCTAGGTGCATCTTTCAGGCGGCGGGGGAGGGACTGGGGTGCTTCTAATGCCATTTGCTGGGATTCAAGAGCAGGAATAGGTTTGTCCTTGTCTCTGCTTGAGATGCCCATGAGCATTTGGTGGGCCATTGTGTGCGACAGGATGCTGGACTAGATGGGCTGTGGCCTGATCCAGCAAGGCTTCTCTTATGTTCTTATGTTCTGTGTTCAGACACACTTTAAAGGCCACCTCCTGGGAGAATTAGAGTCCAGATTGCCAAACAGTTTACTTCTGCAGGACTTACCACATGTCGAAGTCCTAAGAAGGAAAATCATATGACCAACAGAGAATCTTCCTCTCAGGGTGTTTCTCCACTAACAATGAAGACCCCATTTAGAACCCATTAGGCAGCTGATCAGTACCCAATTGGTACTGATCTGTAGTGCCCTGTTCATACACAAGACCCCTTTAGGACCCTATCTGTTCACACTAGCAGAAATGAAATCTGGATTTAATGGGATCCTCAAGCCCTTAACTCCAGATTTACCGTAGACCCCTTTAAAGGTGTCTTCAGTCTGGTCTTCAGCCATGAAGACCGGATCAGAAGACATGCGTTCGCATTGCAACCGGGGCAGTAGGGTCCAGGGGCGGGCTCAGCGGCTGCCATTTGCAACACCCCAACACTCACAGCTGCAGAGCCCTGTACGTCTTGCATAGTTGCAATGAAGTGAGCTATGGAATTTGTGCCAGACTTTGTAGTTGCTGTGTAGGCAGCTACAAAGCCATGCCTCTCCACCACACCCACTGTTGATGGAAGTGAGCCTTGAGCAATGTCCATGCTGGCCAATCACGCTGCGCCGCCAGCAGCCCTACCACTTTTGACGAAAAAGATCCTCCGGATAGGCGCTTTTGCATTCACACTGCAATCCTGTCTAGCACCATTACCATCAGGTGCTAGACAGCCAGTGCAGACAAATGGGGTCCTCGCCAAGATCTGTATCTTCAAGGACTGGATTCAGTGATGAACCCTTTCCAAAGATCTGGATCTTCTAAATCTGGGCTAACCATGGTAAGTGGAGAAACGGCCTCAGTTGCATTGGGAGGGGACAGAGAAGGGAAATTTAACCAATTGCAGTATGAGAACAAACCCTACCAGCCAGTGAGCAATCAGGCCACTGGAAAACCAAGTAGGTGGCAGCCAATCAGTGGTGAGTAAAGCAGTTGTTGCTAGAAGGGAGACCTTGCCTATCTTCACAGCAAAGGAGTGATTTAGGATTCATTTTTGAAAAGCGGTAGTCAAGAAGGCCTTGTGTGATCGCACCTTGAGTCTAACAATTTAAGTTAGTGCTACTTGTAGAATTATAGAGTTAGAAGGGATGTCTAGAGTTATCAAGTCCAACCCCCGGCTCAGTGCAGGATTTCTTAAACCATCTGAGACAGACGTAGGTCCAGCCTCTGCTTGAAGACCTCCAGTGAAGAAGAACCCATTACCTCCTGTGGCAACCTATTCCATTGACTGATCGCCCTCACTGTCAGGAAGTTTTTTCTAATATCTACTCTGTACTGACTCCCTTGAAGTTTCATACCGTTGTTTCTTGTCCTCCCATCTTGTGCAAGTGAGAATAGAGACAATCCCTCTCCACTGTGATAGTTCTTCAGATATTTGAAGTTCTTCAGATACTGTGATGACCTATGCCATCTTTACCCACCTGCCCCTCCTAGAGCAACACAGATGGGAGCAAACAACTCGGCACCCAAACCTCTGCTAGCTCCCCAAGGGTATCTGCACTAAAGTTCCTCACTGGCGTCCTGCTTTATCTGCCTAACGTGCAGGCTCTCTTAAAGCAGCAGACTGACTTTCATGTAAAGGAAAACACTTGAAGTTTATTGTTACAGTAAAATAAAATAAAATAAGGAAGCAAGCTCTAAGTTCAGCTTTCAAAGTCCTTTTGTTCCTTAAAAGAAAATAGTCCTTTCTTATTATTTCAACACTTATCTCATAATCTTAATAGTCTTTGTATTCTCCCTTACTTCTAACATTCCACTGCAAGCAAGCAGCTCCCTTTTAACTCTGCTCTCAAGCAAAATGCCCCCGTTTCCCTTTTCACTCACTTTTTCCCTCTCTGAAACTGAGAAGTGAGACAACCACACACGTGATCTCCCCCCTAAAACCGAGCTGGGAGGCAAACAATTCACTTTTAGCATTACGCTGAGGGAAACCTAAACATTTTCTCTCTTCATGGGCTCTTCTTCTCTCTGGAACCATGAGGAGAGGTAACACGCACACACTTGGAGCTGTACTCCCCAATCCCCCTCTGCTTCCCCAAACAAGAGACACCAGGCTTCCTTGGCTGCCTCCTTATAAAGTTTATGATTCCGCATCAATGATTGGTTCATTCTGGTCATCTGACATGGCTCTTGGTGGCGGCCAAGCCTCCTTGTCATCCTCAGAGTTCCAAAAGCCCGCCAAATGGCTGCTTTCCCTCCTAGTTTTGGCGTGAATACCACAACCGCTATCATGTCTCCTCTCAGTTTTCTCTTCTGTAGGCTAAACATTCCTAGATTCTTCAACCGTTACTCGTAGGACATGCTTTCCAGACCACTAACCATTTTGGTAGCCCTCCTTTGGTCTTGCTCTAGTTTGTCAATGTCTTTTTTAAATTGGGATGCCCAGAACTGAACACAGTATTCTTCAGAAACCAAATCATTGTACTGAAAGTCTACAGGTTTATATTAAACAAATGAAATCACATTTTACTAACCATCCCAAAGCAAAACCATACTATTAAGGGTGCCTTCAGATGGTAAGGAAATTGTGGGAACTTCTTTAGGTGCTTCTTGCCATGCTTGCAAAAAGGCAGGAGGCCATGCTGGCTTTTTACCTCTGTCTGTTGACTCCTCAGATTACAGTTCCTGTGTCAAATACCTGGATGCTAGCGAAGCACCTGTGCATTCTCCTTTGCTTTTTATGGCATTTTGCTAGCTTCTGAGTATTTAGAACAAGCATGATCTTACATGGAGCCAACAGACAAAGGTGTGACCAATCTCTATTACTGGAAACACGATTTCAGCGCTGGATTTCCTATAATACCAATATGTCAGATTTTCTGTCAACTAACCCAGGAATATGTTGAAATTGACATGGATATGTGTGGCATTCCCAATATTGTCCTTGGAGAATTGTGGGTTTAAAACTGCATCTGGAATCACCCAAAGAAAGTTACAGAGAGGAACTTTCATTTTATCAATTGTATAAATGGAAAACCATGCTGAATAAAAACATGTAATCTGGTGTGTGTGTGTGTGTGTGTGACTGTATTTGATAAATAGGATAATAATGTAGAGAAACAACATTTTTGGGACTTGAAATTGTCGGAAGAATGCACTTTTCAAGCTAGCTAAAGGAGGAATGAAAGCAAAGCCTTAATGTCGGCAGACAAAAATAGGTATTCAAAATTCAATGGGGCATCATGCCACTAACTACAGCCATGAAACTCAGGTATTCCACATAAACCTGCAGGAAAAAAAATGGAGCTTTAAATGGAAAAACAGTAATTAAACCTGAGGGCCTGACTACTAAAACCCAGATATTATCTCTTTGGAAAGCGTATTCAATAGCCAGTTTGAGGTTCCCATGCCAGCAGACTGCAATATGAAAGTTAATAAGCACTTACTATTGATGCTTTCTACAGGAGCTGTTTAATTTTTAATGATGTCTTTAATTTACTGTTTACATTTTTATCCAATTGGTGTAAATGTATACATACATACACGCACTCACTTACACACAAGCATAGGCGTCATGCCAGAGGAAGAGAGAAATGGAAAAGGGCTGGTTTGCTTAAGAATAAGCTCTGATTTATCTGAAGGCCATTCCTCTTGCTTAAATTCCTCTTGCTTTAAAAAAAAACTCCACCTGTAATTCTGCAATAACTGCTATATCACTGACACATTGCATATAAAGAAATTGCTTTTCCAGACAAGAAGCAGCCCATTGAGTTTTTTACTTCAAATTTTCTGAGGAACACTTGTGGTTTTTCCAGAACTTATACAGATGTTGAGGTTCCTGCCACCCTGCACAAAGGAAAGCTGAGAGTTACTCTTGCACAAACCAGCACAATTTGGGATAAGTTTATTTTTCTGAGCATAAAGGAGGAGCACGGTTTGCACACAGTCACATAAAATGTTGTGGGATAAAGTACACGTATTTGCTGCACCTTTCCTTTATCAAAGTATGGCTGGAGGCAAGCAATTCTACCTGCATGTCACCGTGTTCTGTTGGTTTGACAAATTATTTCACAAGAACATAAGAGAGTCCATGCTGGATTGGGCCACAGCCCATCCAGTCCAGTATGCTGTCTCACAGCGTGGTCCACCAATTGCTTCTGGGCATCTCAAGCAGAAGATGAAGGCAAAACCTTGACTCCTCACAAATGGCCTATAGAGGCATCCTGCCTGTCTCTCCAACCTGGATGCATCCAGGCATCCATTCCTAGGCATCCATTCTAGTAGCCAATGATTCACCTGTCCACCATGAATTTGATAAGAACATGAGAGGATCCCTGTTCGATCAGGCCACAGCCCATCTAGTGCAGCATCCTATCTCACATAGGGATGTGCATGAATATTTATAACATTCATTATTCATCCAAATTCAGGCATTTGTAAGTGAATTGAATGTTACAACATTCATACACATTCGTACAAATTCGGACAAAGTTTTGGAACATTTATATGAATAGTTTGGAAATTTGTTAAATTGGGGAGTGACTGCACCAGTCACATCTGCAATGGATCCAGATTGCATTCGATATGAATCATAGGCTGTTTTTCCACTGTCAGAAAGTACCCATATTTGCACCCATTAAGGACCCATTTGGGTGAGAGCCTGATGATCCCATTTCCACCACGGCACCCGACTGCCGCTGGGGAAATCTGGATCAAATGGGTACTTTCTGGCCTTTAATCTGGATTTTCTGCAGACCCCATTGGGGTCTACAATGGGATCTTCAGGCAGAAAATCCAGATTAAAGGGAGCCTGTTTCCACGCTTGTGTGGCAGTGGGGTCTAGAGGAGGCTAGGGGGAGGGGCACCCATGGGGAGGCCCAAAACCTAAGCTTCGAAGTCATTTTGAAGTCACTTCGAAGTCTGTGCAAAATAGCTCCGGAGTGTCTTTGAAGTCTGTGCTGATCTTCAAAGTGAACTTCGAAGTGACTCCAAAGATCAGCACAGACTTCAATGGAGCTGTTTTGCACAGACTTTGAAGTGATTTCGAAGTGACTTCGAAATGACTTTGAAGCCACTTTGGAGATTGCACCCCCTGTCCCCCCAACACCTGGGGTGACAGGCAGACCCCTCATGGGTAGATCCGGATTTCCAAATGGGTGCTCCGGTGTTTCCACGGCAGGGAGGTTAGCACCCATTACTATTGGGTGCTAGACCACCTATGGAAACACATTGGGTACTTCCCTTAATCCGGATTTACTAGATCCGGATTAAGGAAGGTACTCATTCCTTAGATCCAGATCTTCTTAGATCTGGATTAAAGGAGCGTAGTGGAAAAACACCCAAGAACAGATTAAAAGTGTATTCAGGTCAGATTTGACACTTTCAGAGTAGATATGTTATGGATGCATCTGCATTTGTGTTGGATACGTATCAGTTATGTATTCGTTCATATTGGATACAAATTCATACAAATACGTTTGTATCAAATAGAATCCTACCACATTTGAAGGGGATCTAGTCGACCGAATATGAAATTTCTAACATTCGATTTGTTATAAATCGAATGCCAGAAAACCCATTCATGAACATTCCTAGTCTCACATTGGGCATCTCAAGCAGAAGACAAAGGCAAAACCTTCACCTACTCTCGACTCCCTGCAAATGGCCTATAGAGACATCTTGCCTGTCTCAAGAAGTTCTGATATAGCTGTCCAGCTGGATGGAGACACCTGACTGTAAAGCTCAGCACATCAAAGCAAGGAAGCTGGGGTGGTTTTAATCTCCAGTGATTCCCCTTGCACATGGATACTTCTTCGTACAAACAGTAGGGGTGTTTTTCCACTGTCACTAAAAGTACCCATTAAGTACCCATTAATGGGTACTTAATGGGTACTTCTAGTGACAGTGGAAAAAACCCTAGGACTGCCCATGCTTATCCTTGTCTCTCCTGCAACAAGAACCTATTTTATATGTTTTATATTGTTTTCTTCCAGGATTTTTCAGCCATTTCTGCTCTAAATATTTTTATTAAACTGACGGATACCTTCCTTAGTTCTGTTTGGACACGTGCACCACATTCCAGCCCCAGATGCAGCCTCTTTTTAGCCCCACAGACTTCTGAAATTTGCTCACAGTTGCTGAGGGAACAGGGTCAAACTTTCAGCCTAAGTCTGTGCCAGGCAAAGACGTATCTTTTGTTGCTTTGAAGTTCACGTTTTTATCTACTTTCTGGTTCTTACTGTGTAATTAATGTCGGCAACGCGTACATATAGTTAAATCCCTTTGAGATTTAATGAACAGTGAAAGATATTTTTCTTGCCTTCGGACCATATTCTTGATTTTGGGATTTGATACAATTGTGGGGAAATACACATTTGGACCCATTTGCCACTGAAATAGGAAAGTGTAGAAAATCTTGAATAATATACCAAAAAACGAGCCTGCTAAGCACATTTTCTTAAGGATGTAGACCAAATCCAAATCCAATTTTGAAATGCAGTTCTTTGGAAAATGTTATTATTGCTTAGGAGAGGGATTCATCAGAAGGAATCCCTGGTCTTTTCTGCACTTACCTTAATTCCAAAGTAAGGGCATGCATAAACTTCTGGACTTTGTCAATCCACATGTTGTATGTATGTGTACATTAGTGTAGATTAGGGATGCGCACAGATATTCAAGGACATTCAAAACTGGATCAAATTTGTCCGAATTTCGACATTCGGATTTGAATCGAATGTCCATAAATTCAAATTTAAACATCTGAACAAATTTTGAATTTTCAAATCTATTCATTTGAATTATTCAGACATTTGTATTTGTACGGGTTGGTACATGAAGCGTACTTGCACATACGCATCTTTCCCACATCCGTGTGCATTTATACGGATCCGTACGGGGTGAAAACAGGTTGCATACAGAATAAATACAGGATGCATACGGACGTGTACAGATGCGTACGACATGCGTAAGGATGCATATGGGCACATAGAAAAGTTGTCGACATTCGTAAGTGCAAATTCAAACCAAAAATTTGAATGAATAGATTCAAATTTGCTTAATTTGAATAAAATGTGGTTAAATTTGAATTTTAAAGATTTGAACCGAATAGAATTTTTGGATATTCAATTTGAATCGAATCCCAAAAATTGCATTCGTGCACACCCCTAGTGTGGATCTGTGAATCCCTGTCCTCCACAATTCCACCCCATCTGCACTAGACAGACTGATCAGAAATACCAGTAGACTTGAATCTACCAGTGCAAAAGAGTGGGCCCTGGTCTAGAATACGGGAGGCATTGAGAAGGTATACCTCCTGTATTCTGACTACCAGGGATGTATTTTGGTGGTGCACCAAAGCGTATCCCTGAAATGCATCCCCAGAGGCTTTAAGTTTAGGAACTTTTGTCTGCCCTTGAAGTTTGTGTGTGCTTTGAGAGCGGGGTGGGAGCAAGTCTAGACCAGGACCAATGTGCAGATGGTGCTGTTCCAGACCACATATTTCCATAATCAGAAGCATCGGGCTGGTTGTCCAGACCCACGGGTTCTGACTGTGAACAGGAAGCACAGAAAGGACTTGCAGTAATCTTTGGGGGGCTGGGTTCGGTCCAGAGGGTGCCAGTTGCTCATTTCTACCTTCTACGGGATAAAAAAGGAGTTTTCTCTACCTGTCTGGGGAGTGTTCCCTTTTGAGAAGATAAATTTAACGGTGTACATATTTGGTAGGCATATTCTTGGAATATTGAAAACTGCCACACACAGAATCAGAGAAATCAGGCATTGAAATCACTATACAGTGGTACCTTGACATACGAGTTTAATTTGTTCTGTAACCTTCCTCTTAGGTCAAATCACTCGTATCTCAAAGCAATTTTCCCATTAATCCATTCCAGCTCCCAAAACACCACCTCAGTTGTTTTTGTTATGTACTGTACTGTATTTACATACTCGTATCTCAAATCTTGCTCACTCGCTCGGCGGCTTGTATCTCAAAACACTTGTATGTCAGGGCACTTGTATGTCGAGGTACCACTGTACCACTATTTTTATTTATTTTTATTTATATCCCACCCCATACCCAAGGGTTTCTGGGTGGCTCACAACATTTACAAACAAAAATATCAAAACTGTATCAAACAATACTAAAACCAGTACAAGGTTTAAAAATACAGCATAGTAATAATAATAATTTTAAAAAATGAAACAAAAAGTTTTAAAACCCAGTAGTGTTTGCAATGGGGGAAGCATAGGGAGCATTTAACCAAAGGCCTGAGTGAAGAGGTACGTCTTCGCTGCCTTCCTGAACATAAACAGAGAAGGGGCCTGACGCACCTCCAGGGGGAGACCATTCCACAGCCTGGGGGCCACTACCGAGAAGGCCCTCCCCTAGGTGCCCACCCGCCTAGCTACTGAAGGCAGTGGGATAACCAGGAGGGCCACCCCTCCAGATCTTAAGACGCGGGCACTACGCCAAGGTTTTGAACAGAGCCTTTGATAGCCCTAATGGAAGTTGCTGAACCTGAAGCCTTTTGCAAGCAGAGCACGTGTTCTGTCACAGAGGTATGGATCTCCGTTGTTTCCAAGCTACTTGTAGCATCATTTTTCTTTAGTGGTGTCCAGATTCTTTTGTTGAGAAATTGTGGATCTGTTTATAGCTGCAAAGCGAGTAGAAGATGAATGCAAAAATAATGTCGTCACCTAAATCCAATCATTTGTATTTTGGAAGACAGGTGCTTTGAAACGTGGTCTTAGCTTTTTAGAGCCAAGGTGTGTTTGCTGGAGGCCAAGCAAAGCCAGAGCAAAATGTTTAGGGACGCTGGGCTATCGATGTTTCCAGACTTAGATCAAGTATTCTGGTGTGTCTCTTCCTAAGAAAACAGCTTTTCCAATGCTTTCCCAGACCTTCAGAAGAGTTTATTTTAATGTACTGTTAAAATTTGAATTCTTTATGTAGCTTGATAGCTGCTTTTAGTGTTTGGAACTTCATATGGTCAAACAGCAATAACTAACGGGTTTAAAACCTTAAATCAGTTTGGTTTAGTCCAGGCAGTGTTGCAGAGTTGTCTTTCTCTTGTTAAGCTTCCAAAACCAGTTCTGCACAGTGTGACCTATCCCATGTTGTGCTAGGTGGTACTAAGCAGGGAGCCCATCCCAGCTTTGAATGCTAAGAACAAACATTCTCAACTTTAAAGTTACCATTTCCTCTTCCAGTGCCCATGGATGCACACTGTCTGCTGAACATTTTCCATGGTCCAGTATAAAATGGTGAAGTGCTGGTGAACTCCCTATAAGCAATCCACTGATACCATATTCCACTCCACAGCATACTCCAATGTGGGCATAATATTCTACTGGGGGATGGGGGCGCCAGTAAATTAGTCCACTGTGGCTGCATTCACACTTAAATTTTAATTCAGCTTCAGTCCACTTTCAGGGTGAGAGAATATATCAGCAAAGTATCAAGCTGTTTTCTTTCAGTGTTACCTATCTTAGAAAAGCCACCTTTGGATTAGATAAAGAGGACAGAAAACGATTAGTCATTTTGTTCACTTGGGAAGTGCTCTCAAACCAGATTAAAACTTAGGTGTGAACACAAGCTATGTGGACAAAACTTTACATAGGCTGCACTGGATTGGCCTACCAGCCCAGTGTGTGAAGAGCCTAAAGACATTAGGTAGAGCTAAGTTCTCAAAGTTTCTGTAGTGTCACTAGATGGAGGAACCACAGTTCACTAGTAGAGTAACTGCTTGGAAATTTGAAGGGTCACAAGTTTGATCCCTGGCTTTTGCCTAGAAGAATATAAGGAAACGGTACTGTATAAACCGGGATCCAGTCCTGGCTCTGTGGGACTTAGCAACAGTATCAGTCACTTAATGTATAGCTTTGGCCCTGTCTACATGGGCGTTTACAGTGAGCCAGTTTGGTCTAGAGGTTAAGAAGCCGGGTTCTTACCTGGGAATATGGGGTTTGATTCCATACTCCTCCACAAAGCCAGGTGGGTGACCTTGGGCTAGTCACAGCTCTCTTCTGAGCTCTCACAGCCCCACCTACCTAATAGGTTGTCTGTTCTGGGGAGAAGAATAGAAAGCTTTGTTAGCTGCTTTGAGTCATCTTAAATGGATGAGAAAAGCAGGGTAGAAAAGCCAACTCTTCTTCTTCTTCTTCTTCTTCTTCTTCTTCTTCTTCTTCTTCTTCTTCTTCTTCACAGTGAAGTCACTTCCAGTATTTCTGAGAGGGCAATCAGAAGCTGAGCTGTCCCTTCAAAACTGGCTCCTGTCAATGAGACAGGATGCACTGTTGCCCGCAGTGGGGGCACAGCATGCCCCGAAAGAAGTGAAGTAGAAAGATGCTGATTGATCAGCATCTTTTTACTTTGCAAACTCTGATCAGACGCTGCGCTACTGCTGCAGGCAGGAGAAAGCTGTGCTCCTTTGATGCGAGTTTGGATGCAGCCATGTTTCCACTGAACGTATCTGCACTAGGAGCCCTTGGACTTAGTTACAGTCACTGGAGAGGGAACACATCCAAATGCAACCTTCATGTCACATCATCTTCAGCATGGTGACCTTTCCAGTTTTTGAATACGACTATCATGCAGCTCCTCTCTGTTCTTCCTTTTGTTAAATGTGCTCAGTTCTTTGAACTTTTCCTGCCCATAAGTGGCCCTGCAAAGTATTTTACTGGCTACCTTGTGTGGAAGAAACCACACATTTGATATATTGCAAGATGGCTTTCATTTTTGCTTAGCCTGCTTGAGAAGTCATTTAGAAAGGAACTCCCAGAGCACTTTACAGCAAAATATTGTTGTACAAAACAATATTGCAAAAATGTGTGACACTACGAAACTTTTAAACTTTGTAGTATTTATATCTTCCCCTTCCCTGAGGTTGGAAAAAATGAAAGTATACCATGTAAAAGAAACTGTTCAAAATCATGAAACAAAATCATACTGCAGCATAGCAGCCTGGAGTAGGAAATATATATTATGTTAGGCAAAGACCAGGCCTATGCAGAAATATGAGCTTGAAAGATGTGTGAGCCTTTTTGCACCTATCTAGTCCCTGATCAGAGGTGCCCACATTGCTTCACTGCTGCAACCTCCATGGAGTGGGATAACCTTTTATTTGAAAGTTCTACCTGTGGGCTGCTAAAAAGCAATCCACAGTGTGCCCATAAGTGGCTGGATATTTCCTGGGGAGGTGGTTTCACACCCTCTTGTGGGTGTGGTATGGTGAGTGGATGTGGATGCATGACTGCAGCTGTGCAGTTGTGCACAGCTGCAAGATCACCACTGGATGTTGACTTGGCAGTCTGGTCAGCCCCGCCCTGGCCATTTGCAGTACAAGTGCTGCTGGCCAGGTATGGAGATGGTTAAGTGCTTGCAGTGCAAATGGCCACCACTGCAGCAGATTCCTACAGGTCTGGTCTGGTATTGTTATATCATACCAGGCCAGCAAGTGCGAGCAGGCCCTGACATTGCCTGGATGAATTAAGAACAAATAGGGTATTATGGTAGTTCATAGGGACTGGGCAGTGCTAGAAGACACAAATTTTAAGTCACATGGCTGATTTTTATACTGGTGTCCAAGGCTTAGGCCACAAAAGAAGAAATAAGCAGAATACTGAGAGACAGAATACGGAATGTATTTAAAATAACATCAGAACAGCAGTCCCAAGTGGAGATGCCCTTGTCCAGGGACCATTCCAATAGGAACAAACCAGGTGAGGAAGTCCCATCAAATGTGGAAAGGCCCTTATTTTTGCTGCTTTAGCATTAATACTGACGCTTAGACAGTGGGTAGAAGAAACACTCTTGCTAGCATCCCCCCACCCTTTCCATATGTTACATTATTTATCCTGTAGCTTCTTAAACAGTGGCACATCAGTGCTGAACATACTATGCTGGGTTCCTTCCTTGAAAACAAAGACCAGAGGGATTTCCGCACTGCAACGCGTTCCAAACGGAACACGTTCAGGCGGAAAGCTTAAGACAGCTCCCGGCGCTTTCACCTTTCACACACAGACGCGCCAGAACGCGTGTAAACGCGTTCCGGCGCGTCTGTGTGCGAATGCTCAAAGCGCCGGGAGCTGTCTTAGCCGGCAAAGGCCGGCCAGGGGCGCGGAGACAGCCGCGGAGGCAGATCGGCAATCAGCTGATTGTCAAACAGCTGATTGTCGAAGCCGTGCCGGCGTCGGAGGCGAGCCCGCAGCTGTTCGGGAGACAGAAGCAGGCGCGAATGCTTCTCCTCCCGAACGCCTGCGGGCGGCTCGTCCGCGTTCGAACGCATGTAGAGCACTTTAAAGTGCTCTACATTTCGAACGCGAGAAAGACAGCTGCGAACACGTCGGAGCGCAAGCCCCGCTCGGGCAATGCGGATGCCTTGTCCGCAGCTGTCTCCCACGTGTCCCGTTCAGCCCCGTGCGAAAACGTCTCTGTTTGACCACAGTTACCTTTTTTTTCTGTTTTAAGATAAAGCACCTTGCTGTCTATTACAGAAAGTGATTTATTAATACACAGGGCATACTGTTTGAGATATACTGTCTGACTAACCAAAGAGACATGGGTAATTGCACAGTATGAGTACTGCAGAAACAAATTACATTTGGCATTTAATTTAAACCCAAACATCTGAGATAACAAAAACATACTAGATCTCTGTATCACAAGTACACACGATGCCTAAGACATGCTTTTATTCCTCCTCCAATACAAAATTATGTATGATGTCACTCCATAGAAGTCAGAAATTTTCGTGTGTCGACATTTCAATACCCTAAGCATTTCCTGGTTTCAGAGCTACCTCTTCTTGGAATCACATAAAAATGCAACTCTCCGAGGATTAATTCTTATCTACACAAATATGCAGAATGACTCCATCTGGAATAATGTGAAAATTCTGATAGCTATTATCTCAAAAAGGATACTTCGGAGCTGGGGAAAGTGCAGACAACATGACCATAAGGTTGGAGCAGATCCACCAAGAGAAATGGTTGCAATGCTGGGTTAGCCAAGGAGGACTCATGATGGGAAAAGGAAAAAACCTGAACCTGCAACCTTCTCTTTTTCAGGCCTCTGCTCTACACTGAGCTCCAACTGTGCCGCTGTGACAGAGCTGCAGAAAAATTGTGCATAATATGGAAGGAGTGAGTATGGAGAAACTTTTCTGTCTAGCACTGTAGGGACAGTTTTTAAAGGAAAATTCAATCCTGTGTACCTTTAATGGGGAGGGTTGAAAGGACCAGTTTCTGCTAAGATTGATGGTCTGTCTGTCCATTGCTTCCAGAACCAGAAGGAATATGTCTCTGAATAACAGACCATGGGGATAACAATTGGAGAATAGCATCTGTGGCCCTGATGGGCTTCTTGTAGACTGTCTACCTTTGGACAGTATGTGAAAGAAGCTCCTACAAGCCTTTGGTCTGATCTGGACAAGCTTTTCTTGAAATGTAGTTCCTTGAAATGGATCTGGATCTAAAAGATCTTTGATGTGCATTGAAGAATTTGTGAAAAGACCTTGACAAATGTCTCCTTCATAAGACTCCATCTACTGAAGCAATTCTTGGTCTGATGAATTCTGTAGTACAGACTCTGAGCCATAGGAGCACCCCAAAGCTATATTATCTTGAACTATGCCTTGAGCAGAAGTAGGACAAATTGCAGTTCAAAGGGATTAAAATGAAGCTTCCAGCTCGGGCCCTGAATCTTCTCCATACAACTGCCAGCGTGGTATACTGTCTTGCACTTCTGAAAGGCGCATGTAGGAGAATGAGTGACCATTTCCCCTGAATGATGCCCCCATCTACAGTAAATGATGGCTCTCATACAGATAGGAAACTTCTTAGGCTGCATCCAGACACCAGTTACTAATTCTGCTATATTTGGATATTCAGGAATAAAGCATGAATATTCCAGAATATCCATGCCTTATTCCAGAATATCCACATATAGTGGGATAGGTAACCAATGTCTAAGTGCAGCCTTAGTTATGGTCCTGTAGCGTGAAGGGTGCATTCATGTTGTGACACTGAAGTTTCATCAGCTGCAGCTACTGCCAGTGGGAAAAGATCATGGAAATTGTAGTTCAGCAGAATTACACTTTTATGTGCCACAAGTTTCTAGCCTGTCTCCAATGTGTTAGCTACTCTTGCTCTACAAGATCTTTGTCATGGTGGGGATTCTGTTTATTTTAACTGGCAGGAACTGAAAAAATCTAGTGTATGCAAAATGTGAGAATTATAGGGTGTTTTTCCACTGTTACTAGAAGTACCCATTAAGTACCCATTAATGGGTACAAAAATGCCATTTCGTACCCATTAATGGGTACTTAATAGGTACTTTTAGTGACAGTGGAAAAACACCCATAGTTGAGAAGATCAAGTCAGTCAATACTTAAACAAATAATCCCTGACCGTTTATTAGAAGGACTAATAGTGAGGTTGAAGCTCAAATACTTTGACTATATAATGAAAGGACAGGACTTATTGGAAAAGATCCTGATGGTGGGAAAATTTGAAAGCTAAAGGGGAAGGCAGGGGGTGAGGTGCTTAGATAGTGTTATGGGCCCTGGTCACACAAGTAGTTTAGGGCAGGCTCAGGGTGTCTTCAGGTTGTGTTACTCACGTTATTTTAATTTAATTTGTTTTCCAAGCCGGTCTACCCCTGTTAGATCATCTTAAATGTAGTCCTCATTTTTACAGTACTGATGAGGACTCAGCCCATCCTGGCACCTCAGGAGGTCTTCACTTCCTCAAGTGTGAGTGGAGGGACAGGCTAAAGGAGGCTGAACTGTGCTGTGGTGGGTGGAGTCCAGTCTTTCCTTTCAGCCAATTGGCACCTGCAGAGTTCGTGGGGTACCTCCCTTTCTCTGCTCAGGTTATGTGTATGATTCCTCTATCTAGCATTTTTATGCAAATTTATTGTTTTTAAAAAATATATTAATCACATGGAGAAGAAAAGCACATAAAAAAAGAAGGGGGCATAGAGGTGGGGGACCAGGCTTAAAAAAGAACCACAAACACACACCCTTGCCTCCCTTGGGTGACATGAAAGGTATCCAGTCAGAAAGGAGATAGATTTGACACAGCAAAAGGGGTGGAGAGCCAAGAGTTCTGTGTACGAGGCTCAGATTGAGTGTGTAGAAAGGTGTAACCAATGCAACCCAAGGTGGGGATGGCCTGAGGACAATCTGTGTGTGACCAGCACTGGTACGACCTCAATTTGAGTTAATGAAAAGGCCGTCGTGTCTTAGACTTGTGTGACCAGGGCCATGGAGGCAATGAATATGAGTCTGAGAGACAATATGAGGACAGAAAGACCTGGCATGCTACAGTCAATGGGGCAAGACAAAGTCAGACACAACCGCACAACAATAGGTATAGTTGAACAATAATCCTGAGATGATTCACAAATGCCCACTGTGTAAGGAATCCCTCAGCACCACTTTCCTCTGCATCTTAAGATTAATCTTGCCAAGTGTCTTGTATGAAGGAGCCTTTAATTAGAAGCAGTCTTCTATATACTGAACCCTTGCTTTGCATTCGTTCAGCATCAATATGAAGAAAATGAAATAGTTAATTCGTTTTGCCATCAATCCCCCCCCCTTTTGTGAAAGTGATTTGACGCAGTCTAGCAGGGTGCTGTTATTGAAAAATTGAGGCACCAGGTGTGATTAAATAAGATCACACATTTCATTTCCTCTTTAATTTCACATCAGTCTTCAGCAGCTGTATCCTCATACTTCCCTACAGGCAGAGAGCTTTGTGGCATTAATAGCAGGCATCTCATTGTACTTTATGTTCCATTAGTTGTCTGTTGATTGAATCCATCTATGAATGCAGTTATTTGTTTTGATGAACTAGGCTTGTAAATCTGCCTCCTCCCTTCCTATTTGGTGTTTTAAGGATGACTTGCTTTATTACCAGCATCCAAGTTGGACACCAGGACTGAAACTGAATTTTTTTAAATATAAAGTGTGCTTGGGGAGCAAGATCCTGCACAAGTGAGTTCAGAGGCTTCAGCTGGGAAATGAAGCCTGAAGTACTTCAAGCCAGAATATACTGTTCTGTTCTATTATCCTTCAGTAGCTCTACAGTATACTAGTCTAAAGCATGGCTGTAGCTCAGTGGTAGAGCAAACTGACTGGAAGTAGGCTATAGCAAACTACTTCTGTAAGCCAGTTTGGTCTAGTGGTTAGGGAGCCGGACTCTTATCTGGGAATACTGGGTTCGATTCTGCCCTCCCCCATGAAGCAAGCTGGGTGACCATGGGCTAGTCACAGCTCTCTTCTGAGCTCTCACAGCCCCACCCACCTCACAGGGTGTCTGTGGTAGGGAGAAGAACAGAAGGTTTGTCAGCTGCTTTGAGTCCCCTTAAATGGGTGAGAAAAGCAGGGTAGAAAATCCAACTCTTCTTCTTCTTCTTCTTCACCACTAGTGGTAGATCCAGATCTACAAGGTCTAGAGGTGTAATATACAGATCCTTAATACAGATTAAGGGTCTGTGCAGAAAGGCCCCTATTAGGAATTAAGTCCCCTGCATTTGAAAATGTTATTGTTAAATTTGCATACAGTAGATTTTCTTATAGTAGAAGGAAGAATAAGCTATTATTCTGGAAAGTAAATTGAAGTATTTTTGTCTTAAGGGTGCCTTCCAGATGTTACTGAAGTACGATTCCTACCAGCTGTAGTCAGGCTAATGAGATTAAGATGCTAATGAGACTTTTTTGCTGATGAAAGCAGGTGTGCCATTACTGCTCTTTTCCATGTCTGCCTTAGCAATTCTGCCGTTAGGAGTGATATCATAACTCAGAAGCACTCTTGGCTGTACTTTCCATTTTACCTTCTCCTCCTGCTAAAGCAAAGAGTTTCTTGACGTGGACAAACTTGCTCCTAGAGCAAGAAAATTCTAGTGAAAGAAAATCAGCAAGAGACATAGTATTAAATTAATGGAACCATTTTCTTCTGGGATGACAAATAAAGCCATTTTGACCTTTTTCTCCCTGTGTGAGGCAAATTAAGCTCCACAGTTCCATCATTAATGGAGTCCAGTAGCATAGGTATAATTTGGCTTTCATGAACTGTCACATTTTCTTATCATTTTGTGTCTACATAGCTCAACTTGTGTTCTTCTGTTTCTTTAAGTGTGTGGTTTACTAAATGTTTGCTATGTAAAAACATGGAGTTGTGCTTGCTTCACCCCCAGTTTCTTCTTCTTTTGTTTGGTGGTTTGCTTCATAGTTTCACTTCTGGTTCACTGAGTGAAAAAGATCAGAACTTCAGAAATGGTATCTTTCAGTGTAATCATAAAAAGTGTTTTTCAGATTACCTGGTAAAAGAGCTAGATAAGTAAATGTTTTTAACTATGACAGTGTGGCAGTTGGCTATGAATATAGGAGCCTTTCCTTACATACCCGTTTGGAGAACTGGGGAAGGAGGAGGAGAGTTGGCTTTTCTACCCCGCTTTTCTCACCCATTCAAGGGAACTCAAAGTGGCTGACAAAGCTTTTCTATTCTTCTCCCCACAATAGAACACCCTGTGAGGTAGGTGGGGCTGTGATAGCTCAGAAGAGAGCTGTGACTAGCCCAAGGTCACCCAGCTGGCTTCATGGAGGAGGAAGAAGAAGAGTTGGCTTTTCTACCCCACTTTTCTCATCCATTTAAAGGGACTCAAAGTGGCTGACAAAGCTTTTCTATTCTTCTCCCCACAACAGACACCCTGTGAGGTAGGTGGGGCTGTGAGAACTCAGACGAGAGCTGTGACTAGCCCAAGGTTACCCAGCTGGCTTCATGGAGGAGGAAGAAGAAGTGTTGGCTTTTCTACCCCACTTTTCTCGCCTATTTAAGGGGACTCAAAAGCAGCTAACAAAGCTTTTCTATTCTTCTCCCCACAGCAGAACACCCTGAGAGGTAGGTGGGGCTGTAAGAACTCAGAAGAGAGCTGTGACTAGCCCAAGGTTACCCAGCTTGCTTCATGGGGGACGGCGGAATCAAACCCAGTATTCCCAGATAAGAGTCCGGCTCCCTAACCACTAGACCAAATTGGCTCACAGAGAAGTCCTGCAGGGACCATACAGTGATTCCCCAGATGCAGTTCCCCTGAAGCCAGGTGTGTCTCCATTCACACCTCTCCCTGCTGGGAGAGGCTCAAACAGAACCTGGGAAGGAGCAGTGCAAGCATGGCTAGCACTGCATTGTCCTGTCACTGCAGCAATGGTGCCGTGCAGATGTGTTGGTGCCGTTGCTGCAGTTCTGTGCAGCAATTCTTACCTCACCAGGGCTTAGCAAAGTACAGGCAAGGTTAGGGACAGATCCAACATCCCCAAATTAGGATGCTGGAATTATTCCTCATCTTTGCTTCTTTGGGAGGTTTTCCTGGGAAGCAAAGGTGCAAAATCACCCTAGGACTGTTGTTGGGAATGGGAACAAAGACCCTTTGAGCACTTACCTACAGCCCAGTCCATTGATCCTAACCACAGGAAGATGTGGGCAGGATCAGCACCATCTGCAGCAACAGCGTCCATCCTGATTAGCCTATGGCAAGTCACCACAACCCCAAAGCAGACACACACTTTGAGGGTGGATGCGGAGGCCTCTGAGTGATAGGAACATACATTCCTAGCCTTGGGAGCCTCTGGAGGCAGTATTTCAGGGTGTACTTTAGCATGCTGCTGAAATTGCTCCCCTGTTCCAAACATGAAGGCATGGTTCTGCACAGCACACCTTCTTGTTCAGGGTTAGGGCTCCTGATCTACCCAGTAGTTACGATTAACTGTTACTATCAGGATCACTCTCTGTGTAATGCAGATGGTACTTTATTCCAGGGGGGCTGGACGCATAGATCTGTATTACTGTGCAGATCTCTGTGGCCTATAACCTTTCTACGTGGGACCTTAATCCTGATTGCAGGCTCATACGGAAGGAGCCCTAGATCCCAGCACAAGTTGCTGAACAATTGTTCGACATCTCTGGTTGTTTCCTTACTTACTAGCTATCCATAATGGTGTGGCTTATTCTACACCAGCTCCAAAGCTGACGCCAGCTTCAGAGCCAGCATGGAGCATAAGTCTGAACTCCCTGGGGCCTGTTTCAATGTTGTAGATTAATCCCAGTTTTGCCTGTTGTTCCTGCTATGAATTCAGACGTTGGTGTTAATCAGCTGCTGTTGTTTAGATTCAAAAGTCCTTTGTTAATGGAGCTTTTGATGGGGATATTTTTAACAGAGGGGTTTTCTCATAAGCAGCATCTGATATATGGGTCACAGGCACGACACTAATTCATCTCTGCAAATGGTGGCAAACCAGGCTTTGATCCATACTAGGTCCAAGGCTAGTTTGCCACAGCTTATAGAGCTGGAATGCTTTACATTACCACTGAAGTCTTACATCAGAGAAGTAGCTTTAACTGAAAGAACACACTGTAGGACATAAAATTATTTTGAGCGAGTGGTAAATAATAAGTGGGTGGAGTTGCCCATCCGTTTGTGACATCTGCTCCTTGGTCCTTGGCAGAGTGACGTTTCCTAATGCTGGCACTCTGTGGGGTGGCACATGTGCCTCCCAGATGAGCTCTGGCTTCCTGGACGATGGTGGATGGCCTCGCACCTGAGCTTCTGTTGGGAAGAATAACACGGTTGCTTCCCAGCAAACTCCTCCTGAGCCAGGAGTCACCTGGGAAATTCATACATCCCTTCCGTAATGAAAAACGGGAGGGAATCAACCCTTGCTACCAGTCGACATAATGAAGTGTGAAATGTGCTCTTCCCAGCTGGAATTCTGTGCTGCTTTAATTTACAGGCTATATAATTATGCAGCATTAAAATTTTAGGAGCTTGGTCTTTGACAAAAATTGAAATGAAAACAGACTGACGCGTAAGTCAGAAAGACAACTACTGCAATCAGAATAGCTCAGAATAGAGAAAACACCCCCTGCTTTCATTATTTTGCAGCTCCCACCCTCCTGATTTCTGCCCTAGCAAATGTCCGCTCATTTGTGGCACACGGGGTGGGAAGGTAGGATAAAGAGAAGAAACATAATACAGGTAAAAGCTACTAGCTATTTCTATACAATTAGTTCCTGTAATTAGTACAGGTTGCACATCAGCGGCGTCAGTATGATGTATATTAACCCACAGATGTGGGATTTGTTTAAAGAAAGAAATTATCTGCTCTTTTATATTGTGTCTTTTCAAAAATCATAAGTCTTGGCATTTGTACCCCACCTTTCCTCTAACAAATTTAAGGAGGCAAACCTTATTCTCCAATACAATATTTTACCCAAGGAAGAGGCTGAACCATCTGCTGCCCAGGATTGAGAGGGGATGGTGCAAAAGTCACGCCACCCGAAAGCGAAAGCGCTTGGGACTGTTAAACAAAGTGCAGGGCAGGCAAGCACTTGTTCCCAGTGCCAGATGGTGCTAAATTTTGGTGCTGCACTTAAGAGATTACACAACTGATGAAGTGATGCAGCTGCAAAAGAGGCAAACACCATCCTAGGATGCATCAAGAGGAGTATAGAATCTAGATCATGAGAAGTAATTATTCCTCTTTGCTCTACCTTGGCCAGACCTCATCTAGAGTTCCATGTCCAGTTCTGGGCACCCCAGTTCAAAAAAGACATTAACAAACTAGAGCCAAGTCCAAAGGAGGGCTACCAAAATGGTTAGTGGTCTGGAAATCATGTCCTATGAGAAACAATTGAAGGATCTAGGAACGTTCAGCCTGCAGAAGAGAAGACTGAGAGGAGAGATGATCAAGGTCTTCAAGTATCTGAAGGGCTGTCACAATGCAGAGGGATTTTCCCTATTCTCACTTGCACAAATGGGAGGATTAGAAACAATGATAAGAAACTTCAAGGGAGTCAGTACAGATTAGATATTAGGAAAAACTTCCTGACAGTGAGGGTGATCAGTCAATGGAATAGGTTGCCACAGGAGGTCTTCAAGCAGAGGCTGGACCTATACCTGTCTGGGATGATTTAGGAAATCCTGCATTGAGCAGGGGGTTGGACTTGGTGAACCTAGAGCAGTGGTTCTCAACCTGGGGGTCAGGACCCCTTTGGGGGTTGAATGACCCTTTCAGAGGGGTCGCGACGAGTCTCCCACTGCCCTTCCCTCCCACCTCCCAGCTGCTCCGCCCTGGTGGTTGGGGGTCTCCACAACATGAGGAACTCCATTAAGGGATCGCGGCATTAGGAAGGTTGAGAACCATTGCCCTAGAGGTAACTTCCAACTCTATGATTCTATGTATGATGGTCTGACAGCGCTGGCTTGACAGCCCCTGAATACAATGCTTAGGCATAGACCCATCTAGCACTCACCAATAAATGCTTGTTGAAATCCAGCTCTCTGAAGATGGATATTGTACTGATTATCCAAAAGTTTAGGTTCAAAGAACTATGGAATTTGGTAGACGATTCCACAAAGGGTTTGGACCAGTTCATAATGAATAGGGGCATCAGTGGCCTGTAGCCCCGATAGCTGTGTTATCTCCTCTGAGATAGGGGCCACTATGCTTCTGGGGGCCAATTATTGATAGACTATATGTGCACTTATGCCCTGCTTGTGCCCTGCCATATTCAGGTGGCTGGTGTTTTGAGAGAAAGCGACTGGATTAGGTGGGTCACTGATCCAACATGTTCTTTTGCTGCCAGGCTTAGGTCCATCTTCATTCAAGCATGATTGTGGTCCAAATAGTACTGTCTGTCTTCAAGATCCCTATGCACCACAACCAGTTGAATACAGCAGGGCACAGCATGGAAAAAGTGATACAACACTAGAACCAGGGGGCATTCTATGAAGCTGATGGGCTGGAGAATTAGAACTTACAAGGGGAACTCTTTTTTCCACCCAGAGGGTCATCAGTCCATGGAATTTACTACCAAAAGTGGTGGTGACAGCCACCAGTCTGGATGGCTTTAAGAAAGGATTGGATAAATTCATGGATGACAGGCGTGCCAGTGGCTATTAGAATTGATGCCTAGGTGTTGCCTTCATGTTGAAGAGATGGGCAGGATGTCTCTGAAGGCAATTTTCTAAAGATCAAGAGTAGATGGTTTTGCCTTTGTCTTCTGCTTGAGAACGCCCAGAAGCAATTGGTGGCCACTGTGTGAGACAAGATGCTGAATTAGGTGGGCTGTGATCCAATCCAGCAGGGCTCCTCTTACGTCTTATACTCTAAATCTGTGAGTTTAAGACTGAACTGTTTGCAGCAAATTACTCAAGAAGTAGACAACAGAAATGAGCCAAGTGTTTACACATCACCTGATATCTGTCAGTGGCCAGCAGTATGAGCAAACCAGAAATAACCCTTGTATGCTGGACACTGCTGTTGTTGTATCCTCAAGTGCAACGTATTTCAATGAAGGCAATTTGTACATTCAGGCTGGGTTTACAAGAAGAGAGTAATGCATATCAGAGCATGTGGTATGGGATCCTTCATGAAATGATATTCCCCTTCACTGATGATCTTCAGGCATGGGTTGGATACCTTTCTGCCCAGAATGGTGAGCTGGACTTGAAGACCTCCGAGGTCCCTTCCAACTTTATGATTCTATGATTCTAAGAAATGATGGATGAACATGTGTTAGCCTTTATATTGGCCCTAGAATGGAGATATACTTTCTAACGCCATATGTTATTTTATCCTCTTTCTGTTAGTAGCAAACAAGCAGTTTTTAGCAGCTCTCTGCTGACAATGCTATTGCTGGCACACAAATTAGGAGCTAAACAAAGAGCCATGTTAATTTCAAGGTCCATTAGAAATACAGGCAGGGATAAAATAAGGGGGTAAAAAAGAAAATCAATGTTTCCTTAAAGGCCACAAAAACTGGTTGGGGTACAAATGTTGATTTTCAGGTGAAACAGAAAGGACTGACTAAAACAATAAACAGAACTGGAGAGTTTGCTGACAGATTTAACAATGGTTTCATGGAAACTAAGCACCATTTTGTAAAAAGGAAAAACAGACCAAAGGTGTTTGAAGGGGTGGCACAGTTGCTGGTTTGCCAGCACGTCTGTTCTCGCAAATAGATTTTATGGACAATCCAGTTTATCCTATTGGCAGTGTGTGCGTTAAAAATTGTTCTTTTGAAGAGCACAGTGGTCGAATTTCACTCTGACATTTCATTGGCATAGCCTGTTTGCATATAAGAGTCCTTTGAGCCTTTCTATCAGGTTTTAAACATCTGTCATCCTTCCAAGATGGAATCTGCAAAATGCATTGTGCCATTTGATGATGCACTCAGTGCAGCAGAGGAAAAGCTCAGGTTTATTTATTTATTTTTGGCAATCAATAATTTTCCGTAAGTCTGAACTTAAATGTATTTATTACATATCCAGAACCATTTTAACAGGTTTCTTGGTTTACACATTAAATGCATGAGCTCCAGACTGACTGGTTCTTAGACCCAATGCTGATGGGTAATAGTGTGAATGGTAGTTGAGTACTGGTAGTTTTGAAGGCATTAGTGACATATATTAGGTAGAACTTGGATCACATAATCATGTTTTCTCAACAGTTGTATGGAGAAATGTGATCAGTAGATTTTGCAGCATCCAGGATTTATTAGCATAGCAAAAAAAAAAAAAAAGGACAGAAAAGTCATTTAAAACCTTTCTGCACCTGATCTGAATTGCTGTGGTCTGGATCAAATAAGCCATCACAAGCTGCAGCAAATTGCTCTGGATTGAAATAGGTCTGTCCACATTGGGATAGCTGTTGCAGCCTAGGCCCCCTGCTGGCCCTGAAGCTCAAACAGCCAGGAATGAAAGTTTCTGGTCTTTAAGCCCCCATTTCAGCAGGGCACTTTGTTGAGCCAGTAAAAAGGATAGCCTGGGGTAAACTGGGCCATGAAGGCATGCAATCCATATACCTTTTTGCTCTGGTTTACCACCAACCAGTATGCCAGTAGACCTGTTTAAACAGGTTCCTGGTCATCTGAATCTAGACCAGACCAGGAGGACAATTTAGAACATAATAACATAAGAGGAACCCTGTTGGATTGGGCCACAGCCCATCTAGTCCAGCATCCTGTCTCACACCAATTGCTTCTAGGCATTCTCAAGCAATAGCAAAGCCAAAATCTTCATCTGCTCTCAGATCCCTGCAAATGGCCTTTAGAGACATCCTGCTTGTCTCTCTGAGTTGGAGGCAGTACCTAGGCATCCAGCCTAGCAATGATTGATACACCTTTCCTCCATGAATTTATCTACTCCCTTCCTAAAGCTATCCAGTGTGACCACTCTCACCACCTCTTCTTGTAGTAAACTCCTTTGGACTTGTTTTCCAGTTGTATGAATACCTCACTCATTTATATTTATAGCTTTGATCCAGCCCTATAAAGACTGGGTTACTCCTGGGAATAGCTGCTTCTACTGGCGAGGATTTAACCTCCAAGTTTCCACCCCAAGCCCTCCAGCATCCATCTCTTCAGTCCAGTTCCCATCATGTTCTTGCTCACGTCCAGAACCTCTATTTACCTGCTAGTGCTTAGTGCCTTGATTTCTCGAGGCTTCAGTCCACCTGTGTCTTCGTCTCCCAGTCTCCAGGCATAACCATCTGTGTTCCATCCCTGTTCCCAGTTCCATGGCTCCAACTGCCTGGTTGCTAAAAATGACCTAGCACTGACAGTATGCCAACCATGGTTTATTGGCCCAAATTCCTGTTCTGAGACAAGTGGATCATATTACGTTGGAACACTACACCAAGTTCAACGAGCTTCTTACACAAAAGCTATAGGAAATACGGGAACATAGGCATAACTTCAGCATTTAACTATGCTATGAACCATGCAGTTAGTGTCGGTGTATGACACCAAAAATAAGCAGCATTCTTTGTAACTACAATTATGCCTTCGTTTTTGTGGACTCCAACTAGCCTCCAGAAAATTGGCTCCCTTCCAGATGCTCTGGCTTCCAGTCTTATCAGCTGTTTGAGGAATGCAGCTATGGTTTGCTCATATTTGTGCTGACTAAGGTTTTCAGAAGAGCAGGTAGATGCGGTACCATGCTGCCTGCAACGTTTGTATTAATTTAAGTATGAATATGCTGCAAAGTTGCATAAATTTTCCCAGCTTTGTGCAGATCTCAGATACAGTGCAGAAATGCCCCCCAAAATCCCAGTGTCCACAAAATAGCAATATAGGGAACTTTTCAGAATGTACATGAAACCTACCTTCAATGCAGGCAGGGAGTTTTAAAGGGAAATTTCAGAACTCTAGTATGCAATGGCCTTCGGTTAAATGGGGATACCCTTTTCCTTCCCACTTGCAGATGCTACTGTTTTAATACATACTGTTATTGTTTGACTTTAGGTGTTGTTACCCGCCCAGAGACCTTCAGGTATAGGGCAGGATAAAAATGTAAATAAATAAATAAATATTTTGTGATTTTACTGTAGCTTAGACTAATGTTTGGATATAGTCTGATGGAATTGTCTGTGGGCCTCAAACTCTTCAACATTCAAAGCCAGAATTTGGTGGGAAAGATAAACAACTCTGGCTTCAGAGAAGCAGGGAACCATGTGTTCCTGAAAGGAATGTTCTAGTGGTATAGTGGGAGAATCATCGAGGCCTAGGCTGCTTTTGCAAAAACTGAAGAAAAAAGATGTCCAGATTTTCTGATGTAGCTGTGCATTGTAGCCCAATATTCCACATTTTAAAAATAGCAGTTTAAATAATTTTCACTGCGGAGTATTCCATTGCTCTGCATTTCTCCTCTTCTTTGGGTGATGGGCATGAGAACACGCAAGACCTGAGAACATGTGGATGTATGAAAGCTGAGCACGCAGGGAAAGGTGAGAATGTGAACAGAAAAATTGTCACTGCTGCAATGCCTAAACTGAAGAGGCATCTATAGGTTGGGATGAACCGTTTCCCCTCTGGAAGCATTTTACTTCCGAGTATTAGTAAGCTGCACATTTTTACAGCAATTTCTGAAAGCACCCAAAGTGGCTCAAAAGCAGCTTAGAGATGGTCACAACCTCCACATTAGTACCTTAGTCCACATTAAAGGCCAGAAAATGCACTTCCAAATTACATATCTGGCCTTTAATGTGGATTAGAGATGGGATGGGAACACCACTACAGTCCACATGCTACCTCCTCTAAGTCGGTTTTGAGCTGCTTTTTTAATGTTTGTGCAGGTTCAGCAAGAGCATTTGAGGAACATCATTTTCAGGAGCTCATGGCTCCAGACTAGGAATATGCACAAATGTTCTAAACATTTGAAATTCAATCAAATTCGTTAGAATGTGGACATTTGAATTTGAATAGAATGTCTTCACATTTAAATTTAGACATTCAAATGAATTTCAAATGTTCCGAAACATTCGTTCAGATATCATATGTATCTGTATGCATTTGCACTTATAATACGGAATGAAAACGGGATGCATACAGGATAAAACAGGATGCATACGAAATGCGTACAGATACGTATAACACATACAAATGTTGTCGACATTCATGTCTTCAAATTCGTATCTAACATTCAAACGAATAGATTCAAATGTATTGGATTCGAATCGGTTTTTGTTGCATTTGGATTTTAAACATTTGAATTGAATCGAATGATTTGACATTTGATTTAACTTGAATTCAAATGGGAAAAAAATTGTGCACATCCCTACTCCAGACCTGATTATGGGATTATGGGAAATATGATGCCTCTCTTGAATCTGGGGTGTCCTGGGAGATCCAAGCCACTTCCTGGAATATATCTTGGAGCAGGTGTCTGTTGTCTGGGTGCTGATGCAGACTACGGCAGGGCTCACCTGGGCACACAGAGAGCTACACTAGCTGCCTGTACACTTTCAATCTGAATTCAAAGTGCTGGTAATGACCTTGAAAGCCCTAAATGGCTTGGGACCTCAATACATGAGAGAATGCCTCCTTTTATACAGACCTTTTATACAGGCTTAAGATCTGCAGGAGAGAGGCTCTCCTGTGTCCCACCAGTTGGAGAAATCTGCAGTATTGGGTCATGGGGAGGGCCTTCTCAGCCGTGGCACCTCATTTATGGAATGTCCTTCCCTTGGAAGCCTGATTAGCACCAACCCTTCTAACTTTTAGGCACCAAGTAAAAATGAGAGCGAGCAGGGGAGGGCCACGTGTGGGGCTGTTAGAAACTCCCAATGCTTTTACTGATAGGAGTTTAGAGAGGGGTGGTGTACTCGCTCTTGCTCAGAGGCTGGGAAAGGAAAGGCCGGCAGGAAGCCCCTTTGTTCAATGCTACCAGCTTTAACTGTAATTTTAAAACAGCCTCTTGCATATGAAAAGGAGAGGGAAGGTTAGCAGCCTTGGGCTAACGAGCGGGTGGCACTACAAGAGACCTTCAGGTATAGGGCGGGATATAAATATAAATATAAATAAATAAAGAGTGTCCCTGTTCCCTCCCACACCATTTTCCTCTGGTATATTGTGTCTTTAGATTGTAAGCCTGAGGGCAGGGACCTGTCTAGATTTTTATAATAGTGTAACCCGCCCTGAGACCTCCGGGTATAGGTCAGGATAGAACTACAAATAAGTAGGAAAGTAAATAAGTAAGTAAGTAAAGTCCTGGCTCTTTACTAAAGCCTTTGGGCACTAACTCACTCAAGCACTATCTTAACTTTAACTTTTTAAACTAATTATACTGTTGAATACTCTTTTAACAGGGTATATATTTAACGTTTTCTGTGTATATTGGTTTTTTACTGTAAGCCGCCCAGAGATCTTAGGATATGGGAAGGGATATAAATATTTAATTAATAAATAAATATTCAAAGATATATTCCAGAATAAAGTCAAGTGCAGAAAGGCTTTCCCATTTCCCAAGAGGCTCTCTGTGCCTCCTAAGCTGAGTGCTGGGAGAGGGTATGAGGACAGCTGGGTCCCTGCCTCCACTAGACTCATGAGTACTACTGTTAAAATGAAAAACAAACATGCAAAACAGGCTACTTAGTATGGTTGTAGGATCTCCTGCCCTGGAAGTTTGCAATAAAAGGAACTGGTAGGAATTCTTAAGGATTGTTAAGAATTTTTATATAATACAATCTGCTGCAAAGCTGAGGTCAGGATTTTAACAGTTTGCATGCTCCAAATCCAAGGTATGTTCATTATCATACAGTTCCACTGCGATCTATTAGCCTTACGTTAATAACAGTTAATCCAGTGGGGATTAATAAGCATGCATGCTTTTGGGAAAAGGCTGGAAAGTGTACAACTAATAAGGCCACTTCTTAGAAGAAGATCCAAAATGTCATTCATCAAAGAGCTTTTTACCACACAACTTGCAACCTGTGCCAGGTGGTGGTTCCACCCCCCCCCCCTTTCAAATCCCTCTTTGGACGCAACTGTGTATTTGGATCTGATTCATATGGATCAGGAGACACTTCTGATTACTTGGATTACTAGTGAATGACTGTTTAATAGTTCTCATTTGATGTGTAAGCCAAAATCCATAATTAGCATTAGAATAACCTTTAGTCAGAAGCATTCTCCTCCAGCCAATGTATCTTTGTTTACCTTTTAATGGATAATCTATTCCTAGACTCTTTTCTGTGGCCTCCTCTTTCTTTTCCTCCTTGTAACTGGTCCTGCTGCTGGTGCTGCTGCCACTACTCAGGACCCACAACTGTGTCTAGAATAATACAAGGAGAAAATCTACAAATGACCAGATGAGCTTTCTAGATAATCAGGTCTAACCTGAACAGAGGAAGCAAGGCCTTGTCCCCATGCACATTTGGTACAATACAGAATGCGGGATCAGCAAAGGGTGTCCCCATGCATTTTGGATTTGGTCGGCAGAAAGCAAGCGTGGTCCATGGTCTTCAGGCAAAACTGATAAACTTGGAGGCACCAAAACCAGATGACCCACAAGTGTATCCTATCTTGCTATACAGTTATCCTCCATATAAAGCAGTGGCTTTGTTCTAACCTCGTGCAGTCAGTCACAATTTGGTGCTGCATGGCAGCTTGCTACTGCCACATTATGAGGGTGGGGGGCAGTGCATTTTGCCAATTGTGTAACAATAAGACCACAACTGACAA
Organism: Aspidoscelis tigris stejnegeri; assembly: GCA_023333525.1. Classification (NCBI taxonomy): domain Eukaryota; kingdom Metazoa; phylum Chordata; class Lepidosauria; order Squamata; family Teiidae; genus Aspidoscelis; species Aspidoscelis tigris. Next base: position 17,862,789 of record JALMGA010000004.1, read on the forward strand.
AAACCTCCCTACAAGATGGGCAACTGATAGTCTGTAGAAAATTTATTTGACTAGTCATGTGACCATTTCAAAGTATAGTACAGCAACTGATAGTAAATATGTAGCAGTTTAAGGAGGATGCATGACAAAATGTTTGAAATAACATGATCTTATTGTATATAGTACAAGTGAAGGATCTAAAAGATGTCCAGACCTACTTTTAACCCAACAGCCTTCCTACAAAAGGGCAACAATGAATGGAAAGTGTAAACTGAAACTTACCCCTCAGCGTACCATATATACCACTAGATGGTAGTGTTTGTTCTTTGCTTGGTAAACTCCAACCTTCACCCACACCTGATATCTCTCCATCAACCCAAGCATGCAATTCAGCCAGTACTTGAAATTAACTTATGAATGGTTCATTGACATAATAACTTCACAGGACTCCCTCTGACATAGCAGGCTTGCTGAGCTGAGCTGCTAAAAGCTAAGTTTTATTTTGTACTCCTCAATTCCTTCCATGTGGCTTGGTTCTTAGTGCTCATCCCTTACTTAAAACCAAGGGTAGGCAGGAGATAAATTAGGATTTACTGAAATATCTGTGTATGATTTATAGCAAGTTAGCCAAGTTTCTGATTTTCCACTTTCTTAACAATAGCAGCAACAAAATGGCAAAACTATAAGGCAAGGAGCTTCCAGACAGAGCATGTAAACTAGGCTCAGGGTGTTTTGTTCTGCTGTGTTTTCTGGAACTTGAAAATCATGCATTCCAGATTCTGCAATTTTTGCATATATTTCCTAGAAAATTTTTGTAAATTTTCTTAAGAGGATTATTGCAGTTGAGGAAATCTGCAGATATTTTAGGAAGACCATATGGGAGAGATACAAAAATGTAATGGTAGGGATTATGGGACTTACATCGCCTGTAACTTCTAGTGGGTAAAGAGAGGATAAGGTGGGATGATCCCAATTTAAATGTCTGGTCTGGAAGCACCCAAAGAAATCATGGTGGCAATCAGTAGTGATGCGTCACAACTGAAATCTGATACCCAGGTCAAATCCCTTTGCTCAGCACTACTCAGGAACACCATGTTCGTTCATTCTGTCTGTACATTCGTTGGGAATGGTTGTAGTTCAGAGATTGCAGGTTTGATTTCTGGCACTATTGTGGAAGAAGGTTATGGCAAGTCTACTCTACATGTGCCAAGCAAACACATGGATGTGTCCATGGAGTTGCCAGGAATCAACTCTAATTCGAACACATTTGAAAAGATTGGAAAGAAAACTGTCCTTTGTGCTAGATTTCTCAGACCCCATCCAGACAAGGGGAATATAACACTATCATGTGGTGGGGTTGCTACTTGTATGTCTGGCAACCTCACCATAGCTCCACTGTAGGAATGTGCGTGAATATTTGTAACATTCAATATCCGTACAAATTCATACGAATTCAGACATTTGTATACAAATCAAATGTTATGACTTTCGTACACTGACACTCATTTTCATATTCGGAACATTTGTACAAATGCTTCAGAACATTTGTGAACCTGGGAGGTTGGAAAGTGGCTGCACCAGTCACATCTGCAATGGATCCAGAGTGTATTTGACATGGATTGAGAGCGAAGTCAAAGTGAAGTCAAAGCAGATTTGACACTTTCAAAGCAGATATGTTACGGGATATGTATCAGATAATGTGGTGCCCACACTAAATTTCAGTGCTGGGTGATGTAATTTAAAAATGGTAGTGAAGTCGCATTCAATGCGGAATAAGAAAAGAAGTTCAAATAGACAGCCAGAGCAGGTAAGGAGGGGGCGAATCCTTCCTTATTGGCATAACAGGAGGGGGAAGAGAGCACTCAACCAATCAGGCGTCGAGTTACGTCTGGTGAGGGGGTATAAAACCTGCCTGCCAGAGGGGAGAATTGTCCATGCTTTGGGGTTCTGGGGGGAAGTCGAGGTAAACTGTCTTGTTCTCTCAGGGGAAAGATCCAAGCATAGGTCCAGACCTTCTAGGCCAGGGATAGAGCCATTTAATTTGTTTTAATCTGTTGTTGCCCGCCCAGAGACCTCCGGGTATGGGGCGGGATAGCAATGTAAATAAATAAATAAATAAAATAAGGAAAAAGGATTGTGAATTAAGGAGTTAACGTGTGTGCCTGTGAACTGAAATACTTGTATTCTTCTTCAAAACACAGTTGTAAAGAATAAAGCTTTTTATTTTGTTTCTTTGAAGAGACTTTGCCAGCTTTTCTATATTCTAAGCTAGAAGGTGTTACAGTTACAAAGTCCTCTCTCTCCATAAACTAAGGAAGCTGGGGCTAAGGGAAATAAACAGCCAGTTTTGAGTGTCAGGCAGGTGGAGTGAAGGAATTAAGCATTGCTGGTGTTTGCTTGTGGGCGCGAGGCTTGAACAAACCACAACACGCTACCAGAAATATAAAACGTGCTACCAAGGTTTTAAAATTATAAAAGCCCCTTACAGGAATAAAAGACAGGGGTAAAGAGTGTAAGTCAGCTCGCACTGGGGGATGGGTGGCGCCACAGATACCTATAGGATACGTATCGCATCTGTATGCACTCGTACTCGATATTTCTGTGAATTCGTACAAATTCATTTGTATCGAATAGGATCCTACCACTTTCAAAGGGGATCTACTCAAACAAATACGGATTTTCTTACTTTTGATTCAATAAGAATCGAATGCAGTTGCTATTGTTGCTTTGGCCACCATGCATGCCCAAAGACTAAAACAGATGGCCATACGTGCATGGTGATGGTGACATACACTTTCTGCTTTTCAGCACTGGCCCAATATCCAGATGTGTACACCACTAAAATGCGCAAAGGCAGTGCCATGTCCAGCAGTATTCATCTAGCAAGCTAAACAATGGTGGAGGGACAATATTCCGCATTATCACTTGCCAGCAAAATATCTGGCTGCCGTCTGGAGGTGGCCTCAGTTGTGCTGATTTTCAAGCAATCATACAGATACACTAATAAATAACTTTAGCATCAAGTGAATCTCTATTAAAACCCCAAGTAAATTCTGTAGGTGCAAAATCCATTCCTGCTGTATAACTCAGTCTGAACATTTGATTTTAACCCAGCCTGAGGTCTTTTTCACACATTTATTATTATTATTATTATTATTATTATTATTATTATTATTATTATTATTATTATTATTATTATTATTATTATTATTATTATTATTATTATTATTATTATTATTATTATTATTTAGTGTTGGCTATACATCAGTTAACGATGTTTGTTTTTATATTGTACCAATTTAGAAGTTCAGTAATGTTATTTGGGGAGGGGAATCACATTCCATATGACTCTGACCATTCAGAGATATAAATTTTAGTACACTTGTTTCACTCTGCCTGCACAACATATTTGTCACCAGTCATTTGGATCATTATTAATGCTACATACACAGGAGAATAGAATATTGGTTTAAAAGTGAAAAGAAGCATTAAGACCCGGCAGGCAGATTTAAAAAATGGCAGATCTTCCTCCTGCCTTCCTACCTAGTGGTTACATCTAGCTTACAACAAGTAGGATTCAAATATGTGGTAATTTATTATCGTTCCTAAGCTAGAAGGGTGCCCTTTATCTTTAACAGCTGCTAACGGCATTTTAACATGCTCTGCCTCCCTTTCCGAGAATCAGGGGCATATTTATTGCCTTTTCTTTAAGCAGGAAGTCTTCTATCTTCCTCTGACCAGCAAAGGAAATACTGTGCATAAGAGTTCAGGATGCACTTTATTAACCGGAATGATACTGCGCCTCTCTGTAATGCTTTTACGGCTACAAGACAAAGACTTTTGTTTTGTTTTTCTTGTGCTCTGCAAAGGAGGAATGTTAGAGGTACCTGGTCCCAAGGACAAAATAAATAGTGTCCCTTCACACCCAGTAGCTCAGAGTTTGAATCCACTTTCCCTTTCTCCTCCACATGTAGACACCCAGGGCCTATTCGCACTATAGCCAGTAGTGCATGATTAGAAAACTTTTGGAAAAGGGCATCTGCACTTGGAGGAGGCTACTACAGCCTCCAAGTGCCCCCTGCCTTCCCAGAAGTTCCTGGGTCATCTGAAGTGCCACGCAAGCGCACTGGCACCTCAGATGACCATAGATGTGACTGTGCATGCACAGAGCATCAGCGTCGTCACGGCAATGGCACTGATGCATGTGTAGTCGCGGAGGGCACCACAGCCAAAATGGCATTGCCAAGAAGAGGACCGGCCCCCAGATCGGTCATAGCTGAGTGACCGATTGCATAGGGCTTAGTTAAGGTTGGGTCATCACGCTCCTTTCCCATCCAGCAGGCAGGACGGGAAGTGCGAAAATGCCCCAGGATTTCAATCCAGAGATGACTAAAACGTGCAATCCATTTTTTCTTTCAATAGGGTCGATTTTCATGAGTATTTGATAGAATTGCAACCTTATAGCATTTCATCTACCATTAGTTCTACCTGTTCTAGCTACTAGTAGCAATTATTTCACTACTGCATCCTCCACCCTTCCAGGTACCTTAGGAATGTCCAGGTGCTGCTCAGGATTCAAAACCTTCTAAATGCTGAAACAGACTCTTCCCTCTTCCATTTCATTTAAAGGTCTGTGCCTTCTCGCCTAGCTCTCAAAGTGGGCTACCTAGTAGGCTTTCATGGCTGAGTGGGGCTTTGAACTCAGACTCTCCTGAAGCCTGGTGCTCTAGACACTATGCTGTGATGGAGCCTAGGAAAAAGTATGTGCTGGTTGCAAGTACTTCTGTGGTATTCTGTGCCGCTGCCTGAATGCTTGAACCAGTGCAAATCAATGTCTAGGTCCTGCTGACATGACTATCAGCAGATCAGACAAGGAGGCATGAAGTACAGAGGCACACCTCCCTGCCTGGGACTACCAGTGATGTATTTCGGTGGTGCCCCAGTGGCTCCAATGCTAGGAAATTTTGTTCTTATCCCTCAGAGCTTGGAGGCCGCCCCAAAGCCCATAGACACTTCAAGGGCCTGGCACGGGCTGGTGTGGATCAGCACAGTCACACAACCAGCCCTTTCCCATGCATGTCCTTTACATGGTCAGAACCAGTAAGCCTGGCTGGTCCAGACCCACTGATTTGAAAAATCCGGAATTCAGGCATCAGAAAATGAGGATGTTTCCGCACATACAGTAAAACCACATTTAGACACACATTAAGGCCACATACGAAACACATATAAACTTACCTTCCACACCAGAGGCCGGATCTGGGTCCGTTTTTGGCAGAGCTTTCTCACAAGACCAGTTTTTAAAACTGGTCTTGCTGCCAAAAGCCATCTCAAATGTAAGATCTGAAAGGTCATGTTTGGAAGGGTGGAAGGAGGCCGGTCTGCCTCCTTCCACCCTTCCCCCATGCACTGGTCACCGCCGGAAACATGCAGTGACTGGCAGCTGCTTGCTCCAGTCCCACAACTCTGGGGGCAGCATTGGCCGCCTTCAGCGTGGTGCTTTGGCTTCCGCGCAGCACCCGGACAATCCGGCTTCCTGATCCGGCCTCGCTGCGGCCACCCTGCGCGTGTGTGGATGCGCAGGGTCTCCAAGGATCTCTCCCTATTCGGGACAGATCCTCAGAAGAATGGCTCGCCGAAAAACAGATCCGTTTGGATCCAATTTCAGCGGCATGTGTGGAAAGGGCCTGAGACTACAAACTAGTGCCTCTCCCAGAAGGATCCAATCTGTGATCTATTCTGAAGACTGGGTTTTTTTCTCACAAATACTTCGCTACTTGATACATTATTGCTGTCCTATGAATAATTCAGTGGGCCTGTGTACTAGTGATTCCTGTGAACACCGCAAACCTCCTTTTCTTTAGAAACAGACAGACTAAAAGGATAAATGGCCTGTGTTGATAATAGCATTTCTAGAGTTATTATGAGACAGAAAAAAAGTAGCCATAAGAAGGCAAGCACTCCTAATGACAGCACAGCTGGTTTGCTATTTTGTCTGGTAAGTATCAGGAAATGGGCATTTCAGGTGTGGCTGTGGTCAAAGAGTATTGGTGTTTTAGGTGAAGTACAGTTTCTCTCCACTACCACCACAGAACCAAAAAGCAATTTGGGCAGGTGGAACTGAAGTCTGCTGTGGAAGGAAGGAAGGAAGGAAGGAAGGAAGGAAGGAAGGAAGGAAGGAAGGAAGGAAGGAAGGAAGGAAGGAAGGAAGGAAGGAAGGAAGGAAGGAAGGAAGGAAGGAAGGAAGGAAGGAAGGAAGGAAGGAAGGAAGGAAGGAAGGAAGGAAGGAAGGAATGTGGTGATCAGCAATGTGGCACACTCCCTATGCAGTCTTCATATAGGAAATGTTTGTTCGTTTGTTTACATTTCTATCCCGCCCTATACCCTAAGGTGTCAGGGTGGGTAACAGCATTTAAAAACAGACATGCTAAAATACAGCCATATACTGTATATTCTGGTGTATAAGACTACTTTTTAACCCAGGAAAATCTTCTCAAAAATCGGGGATCATCTTATACGCCAGGGGCTGTCTTCTTATATGGCGAGTATATCCCAAACTATATTTTAACTGGAAAGTTGGGGGTCATCTTATACGCCCAGTCGTCTTATATGCCGGAAAATACAGTATATAAAACAGTTAAGGCTCTAGTCACTCTCAGTTGAGCTGTGGAACAGTTCTTTAGCATAGCACTGTAGCATAGCACTTCTGGGTCTATGCTACATGCCAGAGCATGCCGGGATGTCCTGATCACTATAGAGGTAAGGAATCGAACGAACTTTATTGATTAGTCATATGATCGTATCAAGTTTACAGAAGGTAAACTCATATAAAACATAGAAGGATAAAAACAAGAATAAAATATGAATAACATCATTATTTGTCCCCATCATCCTGATAAGACATATCCCATTCAATTCAATGAATAATTTCCTAAATCAGGCAGCCTTAACAAAAAACAAAGCTACTCTATATGTCACCTGGACATTTTCTCCCTGCAGAAGAGTCCAGCTCCCTAACCACTTGAGCAAACTGGCTCACAGATTGCAGATCTGTATCTGCAGGCCCCACGTGAGGAATTTCCTTTCGTAGCTCTCGGAGGTGTAGGGATGCAGCTTTGAAGATCATTTGAGCTTTGAGGCATCATGGGATTGGCAATTGGATCACGGCTGTTGGTGTAGATGGTGCTGATCCTGCCCACACCATCCTGTGACCTGTATCAGTGAGCTGAGCTAATTAATCTGGACTCATGGATGTGGATCAAAGACAGGTAAGTGTACAAAGGGTCCTTGTCCAGCATCCCGCCTCACACAGTGACCCACCAGTTGGTTCTGGGTATTCTCAAGTAGAAGACAAAAGCAAAACCTTCTTTACTTTAGAGGCATCCTTCCGGACTTTTCACCCCAGAGGCAGTAATTGGGCATCCATTGACCCCAAGCCAAAGTTCATTGGCTGAACTGAGCTATTTCCCCCAGTTTGTTCCTAACCACTGGCCTTGCTATGAATTTCTGAATGAAAATAGAGAGTGTGAGCCCTAGCGTGTGCGCCCTAAGCGTCTTCCATTGCTTGTGTTTCTAAGTCAGTCCCAAAATTACATTCCGTAGAGAATTCTACTTTTTTAAATTTCATCTCTTTAGTTTTTGCCAGAGTTTGAATAGGGCAAGCATCATTTGGCAGGCTGTATATACGTACGTGTATGTATTGCAATAGTCTCTTAATGAATTATGAATTTTATATTATGAAAATCTTCTCTCAGAAGCCAGCTTTTGTGGTTTGTTGAGTAATAATGTTTTCAGTGGTGCTTTAGGGCATGTTGAGCGCTCTGTGTTAGCAACTCCAGTCGGTTCTTTAACAAAGTCCTTTCCTCTTATTACAAGACAATTAATTTTTATGTTTTGTTTAGCAATGCTAGCACAGGCTTTGTTTTTATAATATTTAGCTGAAAATTGGTTTACAGCAATGTTTTTGTAATTATTTTAGTCCAATAAATATGATGGCTGGGGCGGGGAAAATAAAAGAGGAAGACATGCATTCAAAAGGCTGCGGATAGAATTTAGAAGAATTTAGAGAAGGGAAACTTCCCAAGTCCGTCAGCCATGGGGGAATCATTTCTCTTTCTAGCATCACCATGCATTCTTTCTCAGACTGGCAAGAAAAGAAAAGCTGATTTCTCAGTGAATCCCAAGAAAACCTTCCTAAGAATATAATACAATTTTATTTTAATATGTTTGTGTGTGTATGTGTAAATTATTTTATAATGTAGAAAACAGATTACTATTTCAGTTTAAATACAACAGTGCGTTGTTGTTGTTGTTGTTTTGTCTGTAGGGCTCTTTCTGCACTTGTTCTGGGATAGCATAGGGTAGAGCAGACCCCAGGACAGCCCCTATTCCGGAATATAACCTGAAATGTGGCCCAGAGCAGAAAAGTCCTAGGGCCTTTCTGCACATGCCGCTGAAAACGGATCTAAAAGATCGATTTTCCGGTGGAACGGTTTTAAAAAAGAATCTGTCTCAAACAGAGACAGATTCTTGGAGGCCCTGCGCGTACGCGTACGCGTAGGGTGGCGGCGGCAGCAGGGCCAGATGGGGAAACGGATTGGGGTCCTGCCAGAGCATGCCCAGCTGTCAGAGAGGCAGAGCGCATTCACTGGCCAGGGGAGGGTGAGTCCTACTCCCACCCCCACCCCGCCGAGAGTCCTGTGCCCATGCCCTCCGACTTACCTCATCGTCACCAGCCCGATTCTGGGGCTGGCAGGGCCAGTGCCAATCGCGCATGTGCACGCCACGGCCCTGACGGTCCCAGCAGCCCAGACAACTCTGAGTGCTTCTGGGCGATTTCTGGCCTGGGCCTAAGGCTGTGTTCAGACAAAACAAAAGAGACAGTGTGTGACCCTCATGATCCTAAGCATTCTCAAATCCATCTTTCCTAGGACAGAATGTCCAGGAGAGAGGGGAGGGCCAAACTCGTGTGTGAATGATCCCACCTCAAAGCCTTTTCTGAGGTGCCTCTCAGATGCTTTATTATTATTACTATTGTTTTTTATTCTTATTTTTTTGTTCCATCTGATCACAGCCTTATTCTGGGATATATGGTCCTGCTTTTCACATAGCACAGGCTGTGAGAGGCCTTGAGTGGGAGCTGCTTTAGTATGCCCTAGTACAGTGATGGCGAACCTTTTGAGCTCAGTGTGTCAAAATCCGCAAGAAAACCTAGCTTAACTCAGGTGCTGTGTCACATCTAGAAATATCCATAATTTAGTGATATTTGTAGCTCTAGTAAAAAAGTTATATTTTTGATATATGTATTTTATTAAAAGCAAAAACAAATAACTCTTTACATTAGTGACTTTTGTTGCTGAATTTCGTTTGCTAAATCTTCAATTAAAGGTTGGCATTTCATACACTTCAAGAACAAGCAAGCACTACACAGCCAGGTGCCAGGGTGACCAGGTGTGTCACCCAACAGGGTTTGGTGTGTCACCTGTGACACGTGTGTCATAGGTTGGCCATCACTGCCCTAGTATGCATACAGCATGCCCATATTCCAGGATATATCTCAGAAGAAGGCCCGGTGAGGAAAGATCAGGACAGCATCTAGTTGTGCCTGAGAGCATGTGTAGAAAACTTGATGATGAAGAAGAAGAGCAGAACTTAGCCAAGTCAACCAAAAGAGAAGATCGGGGGAAGCAGCGCTGGAGGTGAGATTGTGTCATGAAGATGTTTTGCCTCAAACTGCCTCATCCCCTGGGCAGGCATTCTGCTACATCTGGGTTATACAGAGCTTAATGCACCTCTGTGCAAGGAGATCCATTCAGACCTCCTTACCCTGAACCTCTGCTCAGCAAGAACATTTTTGTGATGTCTCCAGAAAAGAGTCAGGCAGGTTCCTCCTCAAAGACGCCCCCTGAAGACATCTAGAGTGGGTTCTGCCTTCTACTCCAGGATGTTTGTTGTGCCTGCCAGTTACAGAGGTGCCAGTGTTGTAAGTTTTTATTCATTGTTTTGGGTTTCAGAGGAATGCAAGGTGTGCCAAATAGGAAAGAGAGAGACAGGTGAGCCAGTTTGGTCTTAAGGTTAGAGTGCTGGACTCATATCTTGTGGTCACTGGGTTTGATTCTGTACTCCTCCACGAAGCTAGCTGGGTGGCCTTGGACTAGACACAGCTCTCTTTCTGAGCTCTCCCAGCCCCACCTATTCAGTCTTGTAGTTAGGGAGCTGGACTCTTACCTGAGAATACTGGGTTTGATTTCACCACCACCCCCAAAGCCAGGTGGGGTACTTTGAGCTAGTCACAGCTTTCTTCTGAGCTCTCACAGCCCCACCTACCTCACAGGGTGTCTGTTGTGGAAAGAAGAATAGAAAAGCTTTGTCAGCCGCTTTGAGTCCCCTTAAATGGGTAAGAAAAGCAGGATAGAAAAGCCAACTTTTCTTCTTCTTTTTCTTCTTCTAGTCCTCACTAATCTGGTGCCTTTTAAAGTTTTGCACTACAGAAGGCATGTGTGCGTAAGTCCTTCCCATCACAAGGACAGCTGGTGAAGAATAATATGATTCATCTCCGACTGATTGGAAGCCTTGCATGCCTGACGATAAATATATTTTAGATCTCTGGGAGCGATTCTTTCCTTAGCACTCTAGAGATATTTCTCCAGTGGGAAACAATTAGGCTGTGTGGATTTACTTCTGCTTTGTTTTCTATTTCCTGTCTCTCTCTCACACACACACCCGCCTCCGCCGCCACTGCTCTCTGCATGATGCATTGGTTGCTTTATGAAGGGTTAGGGATTAGCATTGAAGAAGCAACATGCAAAACACAGGTAATAATAATACGAGCAGTTCCAGCCGCTCAGGTCAGTTCACCTAGCATTTAACTTAAAACAACCTTGCCTTTCCCGTGATGAAAAAGTAGGTGATTTGCCACAGAGCCCTTGTGAGCCCTCACTATGTAGCATAATTTTCTCTGCTGTGCTGGTTGCTATAAAACCACTCTATTTTTATGGCTGTCTCTATCTGAGATATTTCTGGCTAATGAAACAGTTCAATTTGTTTGGGGGTTGTTATATAAAGCTGAGAGAGAGGAGAGAAAAAAAGAAACAATAACTTTAGTTCTTTAACAAAAAGATTTAACACTACGGAAAGCAAACAGAGAATCCCAAACACTTCTCTTGCCAGGCTGTTTTTAGAAAATGATGATATCCCAATGAAAGTTCTGTTGCCTGAACGTGGTGCAGCGTTCCCTCTGCACAGCACCAGCCCAAGATTTTTGGAGTCACAGGGCTTAAAAGCAAACAACATCCTACATGGAGTAAGTTGGGGTCCATGATCTTCAAGTTCTGCAATGATTTTTAAATATGAAATGGAAGAGAGCCCATAGGCACCTTTCTCTGTTTCTGGTACTCAAAAAGAAGAGTGGACAAGAGGGTGGCTACACACAAGATTTATCTTCCATGAAATTGGATTCAGCTGTGGAAAAATCAAACTGAAGTGTGTGATTACATGTCAAAAGTAAGGTATTTTCCTTCCAGTCTGTGTTTTGCAGAATGCTTTTTTACCACAGGAAAGCATGTTACTTCTTCCTTCCTGAGTTTTACCTCAGTCCTAGATTTAGGAACAATGGAAAACAAAGTGAGTCTGGGGGTGTTTTTCCACTGTCACTAGAAGTACCCATTAAGTACCCATTAATGGGTACTTAATGGGTACTTCTAGTGACAGTGGGAAAACACCCTGGCTTAACTAGAAGAGGCAAGGAAGGAGTTGTGAGACCTCAAGTCCAAATGGCTTCCCAGCAATCCCCCCCTCCCAGTTTAGTCTTGAGGTGGGGATCCTCCAAGCTCTTCAAAGGACTTATATATGGCCTCACTCAGTATCTTGAATTTCATGCAGCAGCAAGATAACCCTTTGGAAGCCCTCAGCATGGTATTTTTGCTGTCCACTAACAGCAAATGGTCATTTTGGAGGCAGAGGCCTTTCTATAGGACCAACAAGTGTCCAGCAGAAGATCAAAGAACCTCTCAGGCTGCGTTCCCATGCACGCTGCTTGGCATGGAATGGGCACACGTGAGACCGGGGCTGGGGCTGAGATCGATCCCAGCCCATCCACATGCCATTCCCAGTGACGCAGGCTGGGTGCGGGTTGGGCGCGGAAGCAACCGATCCCATGCAAACCATGCCAAACCCCTGGCACAGAGGAGCAGCACCACCTCCTCTCTGCCCCCTATCTCCTCATGGGAAGCCGGATTCACGTCAGCCCATCCCTGTGCCTCCAGCTTCAAATGCCGCATCCCCCCCCCCCCCCACAGTGGCACCGAAAGCCAGGACTGGGCTGGGAGGCATGGGGGAAAAGTTAAAATAAAGTTGTTTAATAATAATAATAATAAATTCACAAATAATTTTAAAAGACTGAAAGCCGCTACGATGTTTAGCAGCAGTTAGGCACTTGAGCAGTTTTGCACACCTCCACTCCACCGGGAACTGCGAGAACGCCCGCCAAGTTTAAAAGGGAGAAAATCAAGCCTTTATCATGATCGCCTTGGCAATCAGGAAATGGGGGTTGAAAATTTTTGGAATTGTAACAAAAATCAAGCCATTATCCTGCCTTGGTGATTGGGATTTTTCCTCTCCCCAAAAATGTCATTGGTTCCTATCTCCAATGCACAGGGCAGGAACGGCAAGCACACCCCACCTCCAAATGACGTGAGCGCAAATCTCCTCCCTGAATAGCCCAGGACCGTCCCCAAGCGCAGTCTTGCCTCGCTAACCAGTGCATGCTGGGATCCCAAATCGTGCTCAGACTTGTTTTTTCGGATACCAAATTTGGTCCTGGTCTGGCACAGTTTGGGGGGATTTGGTCCATGGAAACTGGACCAAATTGAAAACGCATGGGAAGACCCCATGCCGAGCCCGATTTGGTACCAGACCAAATGTGCATGGGGACATGCCCTCAGTCTCCTCTACCTTCCTTCCAAAGACAGGAAGGAAGCTTTGTGCCAGTATACCTGGACAATCCACGGGTGCATTGTGACCACACCTGTCAGAACTGCCAGGAAATCATCCCAAAGGTAGTCTCAACTTTGCATGTTCGAAGGGCCCACTGTTTTGAACTCTTAGGAAGGGGAATGAAGGGTGGGGGATGCACACATTAATAAATCATATATCTACAATAATCCCAGCCATCCTCCATGTTCATTTGGCTTAAGGATACATCTTATTAGTTTAAAGTTGCTTTAGTTTAGACAGCAGGCACCTAAATTAGTCCTTAACATCAGTGCCTGTGCCAAATCTGATATCGGTCTGTGGCACTGGGAAAGGCTGCCCAGTTTCTTTTTTTAATATTTTAAATAATAATAATGCAGCTATCATCATTTTTTGTGTGTTAGGCTCCAAACTTTGATCAAGATGCAAAGACATAGTAATGCACAGAGCTCTGTCGGCTTTAGTCTTTTGCTAGTTAATTAAGGTAAGCTTTGATAAGCCTGAGTTCCAAGGTCTTCCTATGATCTGAGTAGGTGCAACTTTTAAAAAATAAAATCTACCCTGCATTTTGCATTGATCAAGGAGGCAAGAAGAGGGGTTGAGATATTCTGGTACTTAAGCTCTGGCAAGCACACAAGCTGCTTATAAGCAGGTGATGTTCCAAAAGTTTGTTTGTAGGTTGGCTCTCCCAGCTCTTAGAACACATTTAACTGCACTAGATTTTTTTTGTTTGGTAAGTGGAATTGGAAGGGCTACATTACACATAGCATATATACTTAGGACGGTTCCACACTTGCCGGTATCCTGCCACAGTGTAAGGCCTAGGCCCTTTCTGCACTGGGCTTTATTCCAGATTATATGCCTGGAATAGGAACCTGCCATCTTCATGATGGCGAAGACTACAGCAGGACCTGCCTGGGGCCTGCTATAGTCTGTGTTAGCGTATGAATGGCAGGTTTCTGTTCCAGAATATAATTCAGAATGAGACCCAGTGCAGAAAGGACCCTGAACCGCTTCTGGGTCTGTCTCTTCTACACTCTGGAGTAGAAAAGAGAGCCTTCATATTCTGCTACACTTTTCTGTCGCCCTTTGCATTGGCTCAAGCAAATTCTGAATTAGGTGGCTCAAAATGGCCACTTAGTCTGGTACAGCGCTAGACCTTTATAAAAAGGTCTGCTATGATCTACTTACAACTAGATAGGCCCATGGAGATATGCAAAAGGGTGCATATCTCTGTGGCCTGGTTCGGTAGGGGGATCCGTTTCAGTAGTGCGCACCCAAAAGTGCAACATTGAAATGGATCTTCTGGGAGCTTCAAGGTTTGGCCATTAGGGACACACAGTCTAGCTCTAAAGATCATGTGATCTTTGGGTCAACATGGAAAATTGGCTCAACTTGGTAGCACACTGCAGAATAGCTTCCGAAATCTAGACAGCTTCTTCTGGGCCAGTAGGAACCGGACAGCTGCTGGAACCACTCGCTCCTGCCTAGCCCTGTCATTCTGGTCCAGTCCAGGAAACATAAGAACGCAAAGGCCTTCAGTTGTGAAGGCCTTTAAACATGTCTGTCAGTGGGCTCAGGTCCACAACATGGAGGTGTGCAGAAGGCATCCTTCCCAAGTTGGGCTGTAGCAGTGAACCCACTTTGATAGCGCACTGCAGAGGCTCTGAGCCCAGCCTAAAACCTATGTGAGCTTCAGAAGTGGGTGGGGGATGGTCTGGACCAATGCCGTCTTGTGGATGATGCTGTTCCAGATACACCTTTCTGTGGCCTTCTCATTATGAATGAACATGTGGGTTGATGGATGGATTGTGTGCAGGGTGATATTTACCTGAATGATAAAATAGATCCTTTTTCCTTAGCTTTCAAACATAAAATTTCTTATTTATTTATTTACAGTTGTGTACAGTTTTATATCTATTTTAACTGGCAGACTTCTTAGTTTAACATTTAGACAGCTAGTTTCAGCAGCATATCCTTTCAGGCAACTCGTTTCAAGCAACAACTTTAAGCAACTAGTTTCAGGCAACTTTAGGCAACAGATCCTTTCAGGCTACTGGACTCAAAAAGGAGTTACGGCACAAAACATTATTTGATAGTTGATGGGGGTAAGAGGAGGAAGAATCAGTCTTAGTGAACTCACTTTACTGAGTTGCCAATCAATATTTCATAGAATCATGGAATTATAGTGTTGAAAAGGGACCTTTGCAGTCTTTGAGTCCAAACTCGTGCTCAATGCAAGATTTCCTAAACCATCCCAGAACAAGATGTCTGTCCAGCCTCTGACTGAAGACCTCCAGCAAAGGAGAACTCACTAACTCCCATGACAACCAATTCCACTGACTGATCACCAATGTTCATCCCATTGTTTCTAGTCCTCCCAGCTTGTGTAAGTGAGAATAGGGACAATCCCTCTGCACTGTGACAACCCTTTGGATACTTGAAGACCGTGATCATGTCTCCTCTCAGTCTTCTCTTCCGCAGGCTAAACATTCCTATATTCTTGAACCGATCCTCATAGTTTCCAGACAACTAATTATTTTGGTAAGCCCTCCTTTGAACTTCCAACATTTCTGTGGTTGGTCCAGGCTCCCTGGTTTGGACCACAAAGAGATAAGTGCAACAAGAAACTTTCATGGTATAGCATGGCCTCCAACTTATGTGTGGCTAATTTTTGTTATTATAACATTGTTTTCATGCATGTAAATATTGATTTGGGGTGCCTGTATTCTCCTCTGTTTATTCCAAAATTTACACTACTGCTGTTTCCTTTGTCACATGTTCCTTTTCTCTTTTGTCACATTTCTCCTCTTTCTCTTCCTCTCTCTTTCCACTGGAAATACAGCATAGCCTGGCATAAATGTTCTTTGTTGTCAGAGGCTTTCTGGGTACTGAAGATAAGGAACACTTCAAGGACTGTCCTGTGCTCACCTGTATTATAGAACAGGAGCAACTCAGTCAGAGCTGGGGAGCGGCGCGGCACATGTCAACAGAAGGGAGAAGCATCAGATGCAGCAGGGTTTAAAAAAAAAAAAAGATGCAGCAGGTCATATAACAGAGCCCTGTTCTTTTTCCTTCATGACCCAGAATTGCTTTATGGTTTTCTGAGCCTAATGTTGGTGTTGGTGGTGATAAAATATGAAGCACATTTGCAATTGCTGCTCAGGAGAATCTCTTGGATATTTCCAAGAAGCAAAAGTATTGAGATCTTGACCACATCATTTATCTATTTTCACTTCACAGGCTAAGCCAGAAAGGGGAGTGATACAGTTGGTTGCTAGTAGAAGCAAGGCGAAAAGCTGCGGAATTTTAATGGCTTAATGTCAGCGCTACGGAACAGTTACAGATGGCAGCTGTACAAGCTTTGCAGGGAATTGGCATCTGCAAAGAAAGCAAGATGGATTCCTCCTGTGGTGCAAATGGAGCCAAAACCAAGCACAGAGGGCAAAATTAAATAAATGCCAAGCTCAGCAGCCAGACAAGCCAGTCCCCAGACTATGGCTGGTGTGGAAGACTGGCAGTGGAGTGGTCCTGGGGTATGCTCAGGAACAATTGGAAGGTCACAGGCTGAGGGCCACTGCTCCTTAAGCCCATAAGGAGAGAGCTGTGAAAGAGAGCTAGGCATGGGTAAATACTTAAAGCAATTAGGGTATGTGCAAGAATATTCGTAAGCATTCGAAATCTGATAGAATGTGCTGAATTTTGATATTTGAACTCAAATAGAATGTCCCCAAATTCAAATGTAAACATTCTAATCTAATTTCAGATCTGTTCATTCAAATTGTCAGGACATTTGTATGTGTACTGGTTCATACACGATGCGTACTTGAAGATCCGCATCTTTCTCACTTCCATATGAGACAAAAACGGGTTGCATACGGGATAACTATGGGATGCATACAGATGTGTACGGATGTGTACAGATGTGGAGAAGACGTGTACGTGCACATACAAATGTTGACATTCGTATGTGCAGATTGAAATAAAAAATTCAAACCAATAGATTCAAATTTGGTAAATACAAATCAAATCTTGTTAAATTCAAATTTAAAAGATTCAGATCGAATCAGATTTTTGGGTATTTGATTTTATTTGAATAGAATGTCAAAAAAACATTCATTCACGTCTCTAAAGGTAATGCTCCTTTATTTAGGAACTGATGGATGCATTCAGTTTAAGTACAGATTCTCTTTGATAGATTGGGTGTTGAGTGACATTTAGTAAACAAAACGGCTTCTTTCTGCCATTCCCAAAACTGTACAATCCTACGTGCTCTTGTTAACACTTTCCTCACTATACAAAGTCAGGAGGAAAATGGCTCTTTGGGCAAAAAAGAAGTTCCCAGTGTGCATTGATACATGCCTCTGCCTTAACCATGTATATTGGAACTCCAGAATTATATATGTAAGGAAAGTCTATCTTTATATTCTGCAATTCAGACCAATGTTTGCTTTTTAAGGGATTTTTCTTCTTTTAAACGACTGATTTTTTAAAAATGGCAACTGATTTTGGAACATGTTATGAAGGATAAGGCAATCAACTTGAGAAAAGGTTGCTACAAATCATGATAGCATTTTTTCTTCTTCAGATAGAGTTTAATTGTCACCGATCTTTTATGCCATTTGCACAAAGCCTATCTGACATGCAGGAACCTCCTGATTATTAGCTGAAATAGTATTAGCTTTGTCCTCCTTCCTTTGTTTTTGTTTCCCAGCTATTAGGAAGTCTTCATCTCAGCCATTCGATATTAACTCAACTGTTCCTGAACTTCAGGTTGTGGGGTTTCAGGATGACTTTTGGTCTAGAAATTTATATTACCTAGTGGATAAAGATGTTTTCTCCTTGCATATTAATAGCAAGGACATGTTTCTGCAAAGGCTTCACATGGCTATCAGCTGAAGCATATTATAGACAGTGGTGCCCTCCAGATAATTCCTGAACTACAGTTCCCAGATTTCCACTGCCAGAATCCCATGCCAGCTTGGCAGGATCTCTGTCGCCTGAATGATGCTAACATTAGTGAGTCAGCCCTTGGAATAGTGATACAGATTGACCCACTGGACTTAAGTGAGTTTTATTCCTAAACAAGCATAGCATTGCGGCCAAACGAATGCCATACACCTATCTGTGGGTTTGCTGTAATAGCTATTGTGGCTCTCACCATCATAGAATCATGCTTTATAGCTTCTCTGTAGCAACTCTGCATAAAGCTCCAGCAGATGGAAACAGTGTGTGCAGCCAGTATCTTCATCTACAGTACTGTAGTTTCACCTGCTTGCTCTTCTTACATCACTGCCTGGTGATATTTAATACGTGAACTAATCCAGAGAGCAGGAGGGAAATTCAAGGATAGACAGGATTGGGTGGTCAGCATGCTGTCATTGTTGGGTCCCATTGAATCAGGGTTGATTCTTGGTGAGCACATGAAAACACATGTGCAGTTTCTTTTGACAGCAGTGAAAGAGACTCACAAGTACTTGCTCGAAGAGAGATGTTTGGATCCAACCTGCAACCATTTATTTTCCAGACTTTTGCTCTACTACTAAGCTATGGCCTCTCATGATAAAGGTGAAAACCATCAGAAGGTAAAGGCAGAATTGCAGGGGTACAGTGATATTGAGAGAGAAAAAGAAGAATTGAAATTCAGATGCTGTCATAAGAAAATGCCGGTTAGTTGCATTCATTTAATATTCTGCTGCTTCAAGATTAACCAATTTATGCTACTCAGTGACCCATCTTCTTCTCCAAGGGTTTGGTCTTCAGCTGATGTGGCTGTAAATTCCTGAAGAAGGGCCATGCAGGGAGTTTTCAGGAAAATGTGTGAGACAGAAGGGAGCTTGAAGAAGGGCAGAGAAAAGACTTTCAGAGCTGCAAGCATTTAGAACTAGGGAAACCTTCCATGGCCCATTTATAGCTCTGAGGCGTACAATAGCCTTAAAAAAAAGATTCTTGCAAGGATAGGAGTCATGGGAACATTTTACCTTCTGTTGAATAGTCTTGGTTTCAGCTAACCCAAATGTTGAACGTTGGATAGGGGAAGAAGAAGCACTGCAAATTTATTGATTAAAAAATTTCCTTTAATAATGGGGCTCTGTGTCCTTAGCAAAGGTTTCCTCATTACGCCACCTCATCATATCTTATGAGAATCTTTAATTCCTAGTGTTTCACTTGCCGGTCACACTGGAATCTATTTATGTAGTTAGAGATTCACATAAATTCATTCTTACATAAGCTTTTGTGATGCGGCATTCACTGGCATCAGAGGCAATGGCCGCTTGACCACAGAGGGTTGAGCCCCTGCAGCCTTGAATAGATGCAGAAGATTGAGCATAGGTGGCCTTCTGAGCTTCATTAATTTTTGACCTTAAGAATTTAACTTATTACCATGTATTTGAAAAGAAGAAGCAATCAACTGCAGGTACAGCTGTTGACTAAGAACTAAGAGAGCCCTGCTAGATTAGGCCAAAGCCCATCTAGTCCCGCATCCTCTCTCATATAGTGGCTCAGCAATTGCATCTTGGTATTCTTGGGCAGAAGACACAAGCAAAATCTTAATCTGTTCTTGACCTTCTGCAAATAGTTGTTAATGGCTTCCCTACTTTTGTCAATTTAAAATCTGAATTTTGCAAGAAGAAACTAACAGAACTGTTGCAAAATAATCTTTGCTATGAACTGTCCAGACAAAACTGTTAGTCTGTGCCCTGCTTCATTTTGTACTTCAGGGCCAAACTTGCCTGTTATTCCAGTTATCTTTCTATTTCCTACTTGAGCATTCTAATTCCCTGTGATGAAAATGACATCTTTTGGAGTGTTAGTTCTACAAATGCTGTATGTCTTTGTAGAGCTGACAACCTTCAGCCTCTTCAGCTTCACTGGTTGGGGCACAGACTTGGATTACTGTGATGTTGAATGGTTTGCTTGTATTCAAATGGGGATTACCCTGTCATTTTTTAGATTGTACCCTTGTACTGCTTTTTGCGCCCTTCTATTGACCATGAGGGGTTCTCAGAGTTTCTTACCCACTGCAGTAGATATGATAGTCGTTGGAATTAAATTCACCCATTCTGGTCCATTTTAGTTCACTGACTCCCAAGATGTCAATGTTTAATCTTGCCATGTCATGTTTGTCCAGTTTACCTTGGTTCATGGCTGAGCATCCTTTTGGCTTTAGCCCAAGGGCTTCACACTTTCTGGAGCTACCTGTAATTGCTTTTCTCTCTTTCCCAGCATTATTTTGGATGCCTTCCAACCTGAGAGGGCTAATCTTCTGGTGTTGTGCCTTTTAGCCTTTTGATACTTTCCATAGTGTATTCCTGGCAAGGATATGGGAGTGGTTTGCCATTTAGTCAGTGGCTCTCCACAGTCAGAACTCTCCACAAGAGCCTTTCCAGTTTGGATAGCCCCACATTGCATAGATCATACCTTCACTGAGTTACTCCAGCCCCTCTGCCACATCAAGAAGGCTACTACTTATTCTTACCGTTGTTGACTGCACAATCTAAAGTTTTGGCCCTTCATCAATTTGGCTGTTTGGCCCTTCATTAAGTTGAATCCCACCCAGGTTATCTTCAAAGAGCATAACTAGTTTCAAGTTGTGTTGCTTTTTGCAGAAAAGGAATTGTCATTTATCTATTTCAGTTAGGGATGTGCATGAATATTCGTGACATACATTATTTGTATGAATTTGTACAAATTCAGACATTCATACACAAATTGAATGTTACAACATTCATACATTAACATTCGTACGAATACGAATGTTTCAGAACATTCATACAAATAGTTCATACAGACGTTCAACTGGGGATACGTATCCAATACATATTGATACATAGGCATTCATATAGGATCCATATCCAGGGTCCATATAGATTCATATCTGATATTCATAAGAATTCATATGAATACATTCGTATCTAATAGAATCCTACCACATTCAAAGGGGATCTATTTGAATGAATACTAATTTTCTAACATTCAATTTGTTACAACTCGAATGCCCCCAAAAAACCATTCGTGCACATCTCTAATTTCAATATTTTCCAAATATTTCTTGAATTTCCTTGATATTGCACCTGGCACAGCAATAACTATGGGAACTAATGTTGCTTTTTCTTCCTGAAACACTAGATTTCTTTAATTTTTGTTCTTGATATTTTGTGTCTTTCTCCAGTTCTTTCATCTTAGTTCTACTGTCCCTTAGGATAGCCACATCTCTTCTTGTAACTTCCTTTTTCTCAACCACAGTTATGTCAGACATATTATGATCCAGCTGTTTATCTGTTTAAATTTTAAAATCTCATAATATTCTCCACATTGTTCTCCATAATCTCTTCTGGTTTATGCCCCAAACCCCAACCCCGGTTCTTACACCTGGAAACTTCAGATTTTT
This sequence comes from Aspidoscelis tigris stejnegeri, assembly GCA_023333525.1. Taxonomy (NCBI): domain Eukaryota; kingdom Metazoa; phylum Chordata; class Lepidosauria; order Squamata; family Teiidae; genus Aspidoscelis; species Aspidoscelis tigris. The sequence goes on from JALMGA010000004.1 coordinate 17,884,129, forward strand.
ATCTTGGTTCCCATGAAATTATGCAGGGACTTTATAGTGGCATTTATTCAATACAGTCTGTGTGATCTTACTGTATGAGATAATGAGATGTCTGGATGCATCATTGTTAAGGTCCAGGTGTCAGAAAGAAAGAAAGAAAGAAAGAAAGAAAGAAAGAAAGAAAGAAAGAAAGAAAGAAAGAAAGAAAGAAAGAAAGAAAGAAAGAAAGAAAGAAAGAAAGAAAGAAAGTTATTATCTACAGCCCATGAGCAAGCCCTCACTGTTACTACTGCTAGTAGTATTGGATTTTAAATGTTGTTACCCACCTTGAGACCTTTGGCTATAGGGATAGATAGATAGATAGATAGATAGATAGATAGATAGATAGATAGATAGATAGATAGATAGATAGATAGATAGATAGATAGATAGATAGGAAGGAAGGAAGGAAGGAAGGAAGGAAGGAAAGAAGGAAAGAAGGAAGGAAGGAAAGAAGGAAAGAAGGAAAGAAGGAAAGAAAGAAAGTGAAGCCTTATACAAGCTGCATTGGTTGGTGTGCATGTGTGTGCTATTGTTGAGTGGCTTCTTAAATCAGAGAGCTGGACTTCCTTCTAGTACATATTGGATATAATTGCACAAAACTAATTCACAGATTGTCAAAAGCTTTATTTCAGTGCTGAAGTTTAAGACTGCATCCCACTAACTTTCCTATTAGCATTTTACCTAGCCAGTTTGGTCTACTGGTTAGGGAGCTGGACTCTTATCTGGGAATACCGGGTTTGATTCCGCCCTCCTCCATGAGGAGAGCTGGGTGACCTTGTGTGAGTCACAGCTCTCTTCTGAACTCTCATAGCCCCACCTACCTCACAGGGTCTCTGTTGTGGGGAGAAGAACAGAAGGTTTGTCAGCCGCTTTGAGTCCCCTTAAGTGGGTGAGAATAGTGGGGTAGAAAAGCCAACTCTCTTCTTTTCCTCCTCCTCCTCCTCCTCCTTCCTGCTCTGGCTTCTCCTGGTTGCCTCAGTTCTGTTCCACAAGAGTCCTTTGGTTGACTTGTTTCTTAGAAAGAGAGCCCCCGCCTTCCCCTCTGTCAAGGTGATCAGCATGGTAGAGCATTAGTAGAGTCTGCAAAAAGAGAGCTGTAGGCTCGCAGTGTATGACACAAACATCACAAACTTCATCTTTCAAGTTTCCAGAGCCTTTTCAATAGTAGATCTTGCTTATTTTAATGAGTCTCATTATACCTAATTTGTTCAGCTCTCTTGTGTGCTGCCATATGGCTTTGGCGGATACCTACTGGAAATGTATTTATTATCTCATAAAACATATATAAAGACGTCAAAGGCACGTAATTAAAGGAATTGTCTTTTGAGAGTTATATATATTTTATCAATTAGCCACCTGGAGTTGCCTAACCAAATCTTAATCAACTGGTTTATGGAGGACATCTTGAAACTGTGTTAGGAGGAAGCAAGCAGAGACAAAATGGCTCTGTATGTGACACCGAAGAGCCCTACTGGCACTGAAAGTGTGTGTGGCAATAATCACAGGCAGGTACAGCACTGGCTTCATTCATGGAAGTCAGGTGTACCAATGGCTACTCGAATGGATGCCTAGGTCCTGCCTCTAGGTTGGAGAGACAGGCAAGATGTCTCTAAAGAGCATTTGTAGGGACTGGAAGGCAAATGAAAGCTTTGCTATTTGTCTTCTGCTTGAGATGCGCAGACGCAGTTGGGGAGCCACAGCATGGGACAGGGTTCTGCAACAGATAGTCTATGGCCTCATCCAACAGGGCTCCTCTTATCTTCTTAACCCAGCATTGACCCCATCCGAAACTCATTCAGGCAGTAGTGGCATAGAGCAAGGTAGCCGAAGAGAAATGATGGCATCCTATAGAAAGCCGTTATCATACAGGGGCAACTGTAATTGTTAGCTATCAAGCCTGGATGCCTTTAATTTACTTTACTTATTTAAATATCTAAAGCTCAGTTTCAGAGTCTCAAACCTCAGGTGGCCGTCATTGTTTTCGGCTCCCAGCTCTGTTTTATTATCACAACAACCCTTTGGGATAGATTAGGAGATATCAGGCTGGCAAAGTCACAAAGTCTGAATTCAGATGCAGATTAAAAAAAGAAAAAGCACCTCTGAGCTTGTTTCAGACGACGTAAAGGGGGAATCACAGGTGGGGTCATTCACGTGCCCTTTTCATGAACATGGATAAGAGAAAGGACAGGAGCTCAAGCGCCACATGTAGGGAACTACACGAATGGTGTTTTGTTTTGTTTTGTTTTTTGCATTCGATTTGTATTGAATAGAATGTTTAAAAAAATTTATTTGTTGGAATAGATGCCCTTCAAATGTGGTAGGATTCTATTCAATACGGATGTATTCATACCAATTTGTACGAATATCCAATACGAACACATATGTATCCGATACGTATACGTACAGATCTGATATGTATCCCATAACATATCCACTCTGAAAGTGTCAAATCCTCCCTCAATCTGCTCTCAAACCATGTCAAATGCACTCTGGATCCATTGCAGATGAGACTGGCGCAGCCATTTTCCCACCTCTCCGTTTCACTAATGTTCCGAAGCATTAGTACCGATACGAATGTCAGTGTATGAATGTTGTAACGTTTGATTCATATATGAATGTCTGAATTTGTACAAATTTGCACAAATATTGAATGTTATGAATATTCATGCACATCCCTAGCCATGTGCAACCATCTTTAAGGTGCTTTGTTTTGCTACATGTGAATGCAACCTTAGTGAGTTTCATGGCTGAATGAGTATTTGAACCTTCATCTCCCTGTACTCTAGGTGATCTCAGACATATTCTAACAATTTTCATACCGCCATATGTTTTGAGATTAGTCAACTATGGGCGTTTCTGCACTGCATTGCCTTGATCCAAATCAGTGGGCCTGGACCAGGGAGGCTTGCTGGTTTAGAGTGCTTTCTGCAAATGACACTGGTCCAAAGAGCCCCAGTCCCAGCCCTGAACCCTGCATGACCTTCAGGGCTGGCCTCCAAGCCATCGAAAGGGCTTTGGTGCACTATCACGGTGGGTCCTTGGGAGTCCAGCACACAGAGGTGTGCAGAGGGCTAGTTCCAAACTAGTCTGAGTTCGTATGCTGGTAGTCCTCAATGTTGGGGACTACTAGTAATTCAGGTCAGTCTACCTCCAATAATAATTATGTTCCATTCTATACACAGAATTGCAGTGGTGAACAGGACTTCCCATATTCTGCGCTGACGTGAAATGCCAGCAAGTGCAGAAATGGCCATAAGTGTATATGTTGCCAGCATAGAGCTGTGTTTCTGAATGCTTCTCTTCTGGTTTGTTTGCAGAAATGCAGCTTCTCTTAGCAAGGGTTGAATATCAAGGCAAATGTATTAAAATTTGAATTCACCTTGACATAGTCAGCACGGTGAGGTGCACTGAAACAGTGAATTGTCACAAAGTGACTTTTATGCCATCAATTTCCTAAGGGGGTTATGGCGGTTAGAACAGCCCTCATGTAGTGAGCACTGGTACAGGAACATGTCAAGGTGAACTCAATTTTTCCAGTTATTCAGCTCAATTTCTTACCATGTTAAACACATGAATTAATCCTTAGAGATGAGCAGAATAAAAATCCAAGCGTTCTCAGCTATCTGGATGAATATGTATTTTATTGGTGTGTTATCTGACTGCTTAACAGAAAAGCAACCAAACTCGAGAGGAAAAGAGAACTCTCTTTGGGGTTAGTGTATGTCAATGTATGGGGTTAAGAGGACGTAAGAGGAGCCCTGCTGGATCAGTCCACAGCCCACCCAGTCTAGCATCCTGTCTCACACAGTGGCCCACCAATTGCTTCTAGGCATTCTCAAACAGAAGACGAGGGCAAAAACTTCACCTGCTCTTAAATCCCTGCTATTGGCCCTTAGAGGCATCCTGCCTGTCTCTAGCCTAGAGGAAGTACTTTGGCATCCATTCTAGTAGCCATTGATTCAAATGTTTCCACCTGTATAATATGAGTAACTTACCCTTCCTGCAATGGGTATATACTGAACTTTCGGTAAGAGGATGCTGTCCTTTTTTATGCTTCAGTTGTCCCCTTTGAGAAGGCTATAAAGCAATAAAGGTGACATGCATGTGCATTGAAACAGTATACAATTGAATGCATGTGCATTGAAACAGTATACAAAGGCCATACATACAATAACTACAAATGCAGGCCTCTCCTATATAATTTTTTATACATGTGTTGTTTCCTTTGCACCTAAACTAAACCTGTACAAAATACAGACACACACTTCACTGATTCCTTTTCACTGGACTGAAGGACTTAAACGCATCTTCCTTACTGTGGTACACCAGCTTTTGTCCCTTCCATCACACAGAGCTTTGGGAACAGAGGTTCTTAAATGTTGTTTCCACTCTTATGAACTGACCAGAGAGAGATGGGCAAATGAAGTGAGCAATTGCATGCATTCTTTGGATTCCACTCATATCTTAAATGTCTCTTCTTTTCCTCCAACATCTACAAATTGGGTTTTAAAAAATGAACAAAGATAGTTTGGGCTGTATGGTGTAGTATCCTTGAATGGCAAGTTTTCTAACTTGAAAGACCTCTTATTAGCAATGGTACTGAACCAGAGAAGGGACTGATGGGTTTTGCAAATAAGAGATGTGCAAGTACAAAAAATTCATGTTCGATTTGCAGTCAAAGTGAATGTCTGAAGATTTCTTTGCCCATTGAATCATTCATTTGCAGTCTCAGTCAAATATTTTGTGGATTTTCTTACCATTGAAAACACCTATTATTATTATTATTATGTAAAACAACAGTTACACACAGCAAACGAGATCACTATGCTGGATTTCGTATTATATCACTAGTCGGGCGCTTCCCAAGCACCTAGGTCTGCGTGATGTATTGGCGAATTATGCGAGCAGACCCCAGTAAAGTGGCTTTTTGTAGTTGGCAGATGGATATCTTGTCAATGCCAATGGTTTTCAGGTGCCCGCTGAGATCTTTTGGCACCGCGCCCAGTGTGCCGAGGATGACTGGGACCACTTTCACTGGTTTTCGCCAGAGTCGCTGTAGTTCAATTCTCAGATCTTCATATCTGGTGAGCTTCTCCAACTGTTTCTCCTCAATTCTGCTGTCACCTGGAATAGCAATGTCGACGATCCACACCTTCTCTTTCTCAACAATTGTATTATTATTATTATTATTATTATTATTATTATTATTATTATTATTATTATTATTATTATTATTATTATTATTATTATTATTATTATTATTATTATTATTATTATTATTATTATTTATGTAAAACAACAGTTACACACAGCAAACAAGATCACTATCCTGGATTTCGTATTATTATATTATATTATTATTTATAGTTCTGTTCCGCCCTATACCCGAAAGTCTACGAGTAAAACACTGCAAAAGTGTGAACATTTGATGAAATGGTCATATTCGCAAGCCAGGAGTAGGGGTATGCACAAATTCATAATATTCAAAAATCATATGAATTTGTCCAAATTCAGACATTTGAATTTGAATCAATTGTTAGAATATTCCAAGACTGACACTTGAATCAAATACTTCTGTATGTTCGTATGAAGCTTCATTACATTCATGAACCTGAGGAGATGTGAAAGTGGCTGTTCCAGACACATCTGCAACAGATCCAGAGTGGATTCAAAGTGGATTGAGAGTGGATTCAAAGTGGATTCTGGGGGATTTGATGCTTTCAGAGCAGATATGTAGGAAATACATAGGGGATCTGTAAGAGATTCATATACAATTCATATCGAACATTCATATTGAATTGGTTTCAAATATTTGTGTTGAATTTGAATCCTACAACATTTGAACCAAAAAAAATCCCATTTGTTCACATCCCTAGCCAGACGTTTCATTCAAATGTCCGGACATCTGAACGTCTGTTCTTTAAATTCAGTGCAAAAAAAATTGTGAATTTGAACATTCGATAGAATTTTTGGATGTGAATTCGGTCATGCATGTCCCTCTTTGCAAGAGCTAGTGGACCACTCGCAGTGGCTAGGCATGGTGATCTGGCTTGCAGTGAGCAAAGCGCAAAGAGGCCCATGACTTGGCACAGAAAAAGAACCACGTTTTCTAAGCTGAATGTCTATGTTCAGAAGATGGAGATACGAGAGGACAGGGAAGGTCACCTCTTGAGCACTTGTCACTTGCTAGATTATGTCGCCATCACATGCATTGCCAGATTTAATGTTGGGACATCTAATTTGGGATTCGGGTCTTGGATCTTAAATAACTGCATGCATGACTTGCATAACTTTCTCCATAACTTGCAGGAATAGTTACAGCTTTTGTGTGAACATTCCTAAAGACAGGTTATTTTAGGTGCAAACAATATCTCTCCAAGCTCCCAGAGCCCCTTGTGATGTGATCCTGCATAGTCACATCACAAAGGGTGGAAGATCGCCTGGTCTGGCTCTACCGTTGAGGTATCTGGCTGAAGAGCAAGGCAAAAAACATGGCCTGAGAATCCAGCCAGGAAATGTTGCATAGAGGCCTGTAAGACAAGTGGAGCCATGTGCTAAGATAAAGCCAGGTAAGAAGAAGAAGAAGAAGAAGAAGAAGAAGAAGAAGAAGAAGAAGAAGAAGAAGAAGAAGAAGAAGAAGAAGAAGAAGAAGAAGAAGAAGAAGAAGAAGAAGAAGAAGAAGAAGAAGAAGAAGAAAGAAGCTGGCTTTTCTAGCCCCCCCCCTTTTCTCACCCATTTAAGGGGACTCAAAGTGGCTGACAAAGCTTTCCGTTCTCCCCACAACAGAACATCCTGTGAGGTAGGTGGGGCTGTGAGAGCTCAGAAGAGAGTTGTGACTAGCCCAAGGTCACCCCCAGCTTGCTTTGTGGAGGAGAGAGGAATCAAGCCCAGTATTCACAGATAAGAATCCAGCTCCCTAACCACTGGACCAAACTGGCTCAGGGAATAAAGGTATCTTAGAGTGTTTTTGTACTTGCTGGTATACTGGACCAGTGCAAGTGTACTAGGAACCTCCCTTCGACAGTGCTGTGGTCTAAGAGAGGCCCTGCCCCAGGCTGTTCCCTGTGGTAGACGTTCGTCAGCCCTTCCACTTTGGATTAGCAGTTCAGGGAGTTGGGGATATTGCCTAGAGGAGAGCTGATGCAACCCAGTGATGGATATTTGAAACAGGAAAAGATTTCTCTCTTCTTTTCAGTTGATTGATTGATTGATTGATTATTGATAAAATATTCTTAACTCTGCCTAAATGGCACAGTGCTTATTGGAGTAAGGATTTGTTTTGAAGGAGTGCATCCCACATGTGCCCAGCTCACTTGCCATTTTCTACAACAATAACATTTTGAAAATGGAAGGCAATTCCATAGTCTGGGGGCTACCACCAAGAAGGCCCTTTCATGTGTACCCCACTATCTTAACTCTTGAAGGGGGTAGCACATCCAAGAGGGCATGGACAAATCAATGTGCAAGGAGGAATTCTTTCATAAATTTTGTACATCTTCTGTCAGTCTGGTCTTTTTCTTTTCTTAACTCCTATTCCTAGCTCAACCATTCAGACTTCTGACTTACTAACCAACACAAAGTCTAGATGCTGAAGTATACAAAGTGTTCACACTGCTTTGGACTTCTAGCAAAATATGTAGACTATTTTCTGCAGCAGAGCTTTTAATTAAAAATACTCAGAATCAAAATTATTATTAGCGGTCTCTTACCAACCTGGTAAACCCTGCAATTTCTACATCTGTCTTTTCAAATGTAGCTACTCTCTCTGTGCGTGTTTTGACCAACTTCATGCCTGTGTCTTCACCTCTAAATACAGTGGTAATATTCACAAGCTGATGACATCTAGACATGGAAAACATTACTTATCTGGTGGAGAGAGTCCTGTATTTCTCATTATTATTTTTCAGCTTTAAAATTTTCCATCTTAAGTTCTTCCAGGTCTGGGCAGTGTGAAATACGGAAACCTTCTGGCTGCATCTGCACACATTCAGAATTGCAGCTCAGAAATGGCTTAGAGGTGCTAGCATGCTTATCTTGTATTCTCCTAATCCACAGTAGGGATGTGTAAGAATTATTTGTGCATCTGGAATCCAGACGAATATGTCCGAATTCTGAGGTTCATGGACGTATCAAATAGGGCACAGATATTCGACTTGGGGGGGGGGGTGTAATTCGGCCAGAGCCGAATTTTTCCACATTCTGTTCAACTAAAATTGAATGTGGGAAAATGGCTCCATGCACACCCCTAATCCACAGTTGTGCATTTTTAGTCCTTGGTGGATGGATTAAAGGACTTTTTTTTACTGTCTAGAGACAAAGAATATTACCCATAGGCCTGCACAGAGCATCAAAGCTCCAGGTTTTTGTGATATTTATCTACCGATGTCATTAATGCCCAAAGAATGTATTAATTGTTGCTACTTTTAAGCAGAACTTAGTATGTTAAAATACTAAATATTTTGAAATATGCTGAGTACTTAATGTAATTTAGTCAGCATTTCTGAGAAGACAACACTTGCCTAACAACATCTTTCCTGCTCAGTTCTCCAGGACTCAGAATCAATGTGTTTTAAGAACTCATTTCAGATGTTGCTTGTCCTTGGTAATGTGTCATATTTGCATGGTGATGTATGGAGTTGATTGTCAGTCTTGATAAAATGTCAAGGGCCCCTTGACAAGATTGAAGACAATATTTCTGTAAGTAGCTCAGGCAGATAATAAAGCCATTTTCTCAAGGTAGACAAGATGAAGTGCTCTCTTGCTCTCTCTAAATATGGGGCAGACTTGTGTGGAAAGATATGGGCCGGTGGTCTAACCCTGCAGTTGCATGCCTGTGTGGAAGCTATGCACTAAAGCTGTAATCAAATACAGCAAAAAGGCCCTCTGAGGCAGCATGGAGAAGGCTCTAAGGGTGTGTCCAGACTGGAGGATACTGTGCATTCCGATGCACAGTCAGTGCGTAGGCATCACACGTGATCCCTGAAACTTCATAGCTGTGGTGCATTATGCTGCCGCTACTGCGGATTTACCTGCTAAGGAACGATCAACACTCACTCCGCAGTATCAGGTAATTTCGTAGTTTCCCGCTGTCCTGACAGGATGGTGAGAAACAGCCAACAAGAGCTGAACCTGCAGCTCAGCTCCCATCGCCCAATCCCACATGACACACACCTCACCACACACGCCACACAAGTCTTGCAGCTGCCAAGGAGGAAGCTGCAGACCTCTGTTTCGAGTGGGGACAACGCATCGTGACTATGCAGCCAGGTAAGCTGCGGATTTATTAATGATTGCAGATTTTTATCTGTGTCTGGAAGGGACTTGAGATGGGATTGATCACACAACAGTCTGCCCCTCCACCCCTCTCCTTAACATTCTGTGCTAGAAGATTCTTGGGAACACAAGAGCCACAGACTATCTTTCTGAAGTGTCTCTGAGTTCACCCCTTTTTTATTTTTCTTTTTATTAATTTAAAAACCCCTTTTGTTATGTACGAATTGAACCTCACCGAACCCCACCCCTACAAGTTGCTGCCACCCAGTGGTGGATATTTGAAACAGGAAAAGATTCCCCCCCCCTTCTTTTCCATTGGTTATTTATTTATTTATTGAATATTCTTAACTCTGCTTAAATGGCACAGGGCTTATTGGAGTAAGGGTTTGTTTTAAGGTTTGCATCCCACATTTATTTATTTATTTATTTATTTATTTATTTATTTATTTATTTATTTATTTATTTATTTATTTATTTATTTATTTATATTTGTATTTCTATCCCGCCCTATACCCGAAGGTCTCAGGGCGGGTTACAATATTATATTAATCTTAGACAGGTCCCTGCCCTCAGGCTTACAATCTAAAGAGACAAGAAACAAAAGGAAAATGGTGTGGGAGGGAACAGGAAGAAGCAAGCACTTCAGGTCTTCAGATCCAATTCTTCAGTTCATTCCTTATTGCTGGAATTTTCTTATTCTCTTTACTTTGAATTTTCTCTTCAATGATGACAAACCGGAAGATGGTCAGCCGGCATCTACTCAGCCCCACTTTGCTCAGCCTCAGGACCAGACGTTTCCTCAACCGGTGGATTGGCCGCCGTAGTCTCTTTGCCATCTTGTGAAGGGAGCAGTTGGAAGAGGGAGGGGCGCTTCTGGGAGCAAGATGGCAGAGCAGCCCAGAACTGCTGCCTCTTCTCCACTCCTCTCAGGCAAGATGGTTTTCAGCCATGTGCCCATTTTCTACAACAAGAACATTTTGAAAATGGAAGGACTATTTCAGCCCCTGGAAGGCCTATTTCGCCCTCTGGAGAGTGCGGAAAAAGGCCCGGGATGCCATCAGAGCATCTCAAAGGTCAACTGGGCTTGAGACCAGGGAAGGCTGGTATGAACTAGCACTAACATGCAAATGGTACTGTACCAGATCATGGCTTTCCATGGTCCGAACCAGTGGGCCCACTGGTTTGTTCCACAAATAGTTAAGTGCAGAAAGGGTGTTAGTTTGCTTGTATGGTATTTCAAAGTCACATGTGACTTCACCTTGGCAAAAATTATTGGCCATACTCCAGTAGCCTCTTGTGTAAACAAGTGCAATATGTTAAACATGAACCTGCCTTTGAATATATTCATGCAACATATTCTTCATGCAACCTGATGGAGGTTAGAGAGGTATACCAATTTGGGGGAAGAAAATTTCTCATCAGTCCATAAGGCTTGAGAGCCTAAAGGCCTAACTACAACTAAATTTTAATCCAGCTTCAGTCCACTTTCAGAGTTGGAGAACACATTAGCAAAGTGACAATCCGTTTTCTTTCCACATTATCTAACACTAAGGTGGATTTTCTTCTGCTGGAAGGAAATATCATTTTGCTTATGTGCTCTCTCACTCCAAGAGTGGACTGAAGCTGGATTAAAACTTAGGGCCTTTCCGCACTGGCTCTAAAAACAGATTTAGAGCCAGATGTGGAACGCATTTAGACGTGGCTTTCGCACATGGGTCGGAATTAGGACCCCTTTCAGGAAGCCACATCTGCATATCAGCAGGCAAAAACGGTTGTTTAAAGGGTAAGGCAAGGGTAAGGCACGCCCACACCCACTCTCACCCCCAACACCCCCAGAAAGACCCTACAACTTACCTGACCGGCTGCACCTCAATTCTCAGCCTGGGAGCGCCGGCATCAATCGCACATGCGCGTGCCGCAGCCTTGCCAGTCCCTGCTCCCCAGGGATGCTGGGAAATGTAGTCCTGGCCTGCAGGGACCGTCAGGGATTGGCGCTGGCGCTGCCAAGCTCAGCAATGACCTGCAGATCATCAGGGACGTCGGAGGGATTCTCGGTGGGGTGGCAAGGGTAAGGCACCCCCTACTTTCACCCCCACCCCACCGAGAATCCCTCCGATGTCCCTGATCGTCTGCAAGTCAATGCTGAGACTACATTTACCAGCATCCCTGGGGAGCTGGGACCGGCAGACGATCAGGGATGCTGGGAAATGTAGTCTCAGCATTGACTTGCAGACGAACAGGGACATTGGAGGGATTCTCGGTGGGGTGGGGGTGAAAGTAGGGGGTGCCTTACCCTTGCCACCCCACTGAGAATCCCTCTGACGTCCTTGATGATCTGTAGGTCATTGCTGAGCTTGGCAGCGCCAGCGCCAATCCCTGGTGGTCCCTGCAGGCCAGGACTACATTTCCCAGCATCCCTGGGGAGCAGGGACCGGCAAGGCTGCGGCGCGCGCATGCGCGATTGACGCTGGCGCTCCCAGGCTGAGAATTGAGGTGCAGCCGGTCGGGTAAGTTGTAGGGTCTTTCTGGGGGTGTTGGGGGTGAGAGTGGGTGTAGGGGGTGCCTTACCCTTGCCAGAGAACCGAGGATCGTCGGTTCTCTGGCAAAGGAAGACAGGGAAGCCGGCTGCCGGACCCGCCCACCTGTCAGAGTGGCAGAGCATGCGCTCTGCCTCTCTGACAGCTGGGCAGGCGCCGGCAGGGCCAATTTGGGATGGGTGCTGGTGCACTTGCACAGCACCCACCCCAAACCGTTTCCAAATCCGGCCCAGCCGCTGCTGCCTCACGCGTGTGCGTACGTGCAGGGCCAACAAGAAACCGTTTTTACTCAGAACGGTTTTCCGTTGGAAAACGTTTCGCCAGAAAACAGATCTGTTAGATCCATTTTCGGCGGCGTATGCAGAAGGGCCCTTAGTTTAGCTGGGTCCTAAGAGAGTTTGCCAGCTTTGAAGAAATGATGTTACCTTGTCTTGGCCAGTCATATTATGGATAAGAGCATTAACTCGCTGGTAGTGATATTCCATAAACATCTCTACCACATTGCTTTATTTAATTTGGTGTGATCTTTTCCCAATATTGGGCAATATTGGCGCTGGCTACAATTAACATAAGTTCAAATAGGGTTTTTGCTTATTTTGATGTTATTTTATTTTAAAAAATAAGCACACAACTGAACTGTATTTCTGCTTTTGTTATGATAGAGATTCCTGGTAATATTTTCTGCCAGTATTTTTGAATGCCTGGGCACTTCCACCCTAGGTGGAAGTATTTGCCTGGGTCCTACACCCATACCAGGAGTTGGGTGGCAGAAAGAGAAATAAATCAGAAAAGTTAGCATTCTGTACCACCAGTGTAATATTTTGTTCTGTATTTCTTTGTAATTAGAGTTACTGTTTTTTAGAAATGGTTCCTTCCCATTCTTCATCTCTCATGCTGACATTAAGATCTTTTTCCCAGGTGACGTTTAGACTATAAAGATTACCGCTGTGTTCCGCTACAAGTTCATATAGAGAAGCTGTTTGCACTGTGAGATGGCTTAATAAAATAATATATTTACACTGAAAGGCAATGAGCATTCTGTTAGACAAAGAGTATTTTATTACGTATTTTTTACAGCTAAGATGAATTATGTCAGTTTTGTCTTCAGGTGTGTGAGCGTGTGTGTACATGTGTATCTGTATAACAGATTTGATTGAATCTAGACTTTGTTATCTGACTGTATGTTACATTTGATGACAACATGTTAACAAATTCACTTTTGAGCTTTTTTTTGTATGTTATATTGTTGCAGATTTTATTCCTTTTTCTTTTTATTATGCAGTAATTTTGAAACCCATCAGGGGTTGTGACAAGTTTATGCCTCATCATCAAAGGCGTTGGCCACCACATAATGTTTTCTGACTTGGTGAATAAAAATCACAATGAAGGGTTTTGGAGAACCAATTCCAGAATAGCTCCACAGAAGAACGCCTACTCCCATATCAACCTGCCTGTTCCTTAAGATCTGGAGGGGAGGCCCTCCTGGTTGGCCCACCACCCTCAGCAGCAAAAGGGGTGAACACCCAGGAGAGGGCCTTCTCAGTGATGGCCCCTAGGTTATGGCATAGTCTCCCCCTTGAGGTGCTTCAAGCACCTTCACTTTACACATTTAGGAAGGCAGTGAAGATGCACCTCTTTGCTCTGGCCTTTGATTAAATGGGGATACACTTTCCCTTCCCACTTGCAGATGTTATTGTTTTAATAATGTTTGATTTTAAATGTTGTTACTTGCCTAGAGAACCCTGTGTATAGGGTAGGATAAAATGTAAGTAAGTAAAAGGAAGGAAGGAAGGAAGGAAGGAAGGAAGGAAGGAAGGAAGGAAGGAAGGAAGGAAGGAAGGAAGGAAGGAACCTAGGGTCACCACAGCAGCCTCCTCGTTTCCCCACAAAGCAGCATGGTGGTTCTGTTGCCACCAGTAGGGCTATATAGTGAAGGCCCCATAACTATGAACCTTTTCACACTTCTTCTTCTGGAGACCTCCTGAGGTTCCCCAGCATGGGGCATCCACATTCAGTGGGACTGGTTGTTTACCAGAGGTGGCTCCACACATGCAGGAGTTCCCACACACACACACGTATAGATGTAGGACAGTGTTGACTGTTCTACATCTGTCCTAACTCCTGGGCTGTCCCAGCCCAGCATGGCTCTGTTGACTCTCCCTCTGGAGAATGGAACTGGGGTAGGAGTGCAGGCGTAGTGGCATACCTTGTCACCCCATCACCATGGCAACAGCCCCACATAGGCCTATTTATACCGGTGACATGATTGCCTCCTTAATGGCAGCAATTCGTACCTTACCAGCACTTAGGGAAACTGTTTGGTAGGAGGCAATGGCAAGGTTTGGGATAGATCTGGTATCCCAAAGAGCAGACACTGAAATTATCCCCCATTTCACTGTTCCGGGGAAGTGAAAGTGTAAAAAAATGTGAAAGGACCCTATGTGTGGAGAGCATTTTTATCTTCCAGGCACAGGTATAGGAGCTTTTCACATGAACGCAGCTGTTTCATCACAGCAAGTTCTTGCATCCGTGCATGAAGTAGCAATCTGAGACCGATTTCATGCACACTGGGGTTTTGCCACCCAGGAGGCTACATTGTGAAGGCTCCTTGAGTACTTAGGCAAAACATTCTTGCCTTCCATGCACAGGAGCCTTTTATACAAATGTAGCAACAGCTTGCATCAGTGCATGAGGTAGTGACTTCTGACAGCCATTCGAGTCCCTCATGGCTCTCACAAGACTCTTTGTTAGGAGCAGCCATTGAAACTGGCCACCTAGATATATTAAGAGACTAATAGCATCACAGTAGATGAACAAACAGTCATAATTGGCTATGTAGAATAATTGGCTTCATATATCAATATGAGCATGGGAAACCAAATGGGTGCCAGCCACTAAATCCTTTGGATGCCCCTCTAGAGCTGGGTATATGCACTGAGGTTTTGGGGGCTCACTACAACTCCCCCCCCTTTTTTTGTAACATGGAAGGACAATTTTAGTAGAACAAACTGCCCATGTCTTCACCGTTCTACTAGCAATTAACATTCTGGACATGCACAGTTTTGTTTGCTTTCTCATCCTAATTAATCACCTTATTTCTGAGTTGAAATAATTAAAGGCAAATCCTTTGACTTACTTTTTAATCCCATCCATTCTACGTTTCTTTCTTCACACTTTTCTGCACAGGTAGCTTGGAGCCATTTTCTTGCCTCACAATTATGTTGTCTCCTGAAAAACGATGTACCCTAAAAAACTGAAAATATATTCTGTTATTGTTTTCAAAGCGGATAGGATGATTATGCAGTCGCTTAATCTCAACTGATCTAGCTGTTGGTCTCTGATCATAAGATACCAAAGGTCACCCAAATGTGATGTCGCAAGTACTTAGAAGTTAAAAGCTTTGATTTGGTTTTCCTTTTTTTTTCCTTCAAGACTATAAAATGGAGTTATAAAGATAATTTTGCAAGCATGTATGTAAGTTGTTTGCCAAAACTATATGCAGATTTCAAAGTAATTAAAAACTCAAGGATTGCCTCCTACCAGAAGAGATGGTGACACAACCAGCCTAGATAGCTATAAGAAAGAATTAGATAAATTCATGGAGGACAGGTGTATCAGTGCTACTAGAATGGATGCTTAGGTACATCCTCCAGACTGGGGAGACAGGCAGGTTGCCCCTAAAGGCTGTTTGCTAGGAGTCCAGAGTAGATTACGGTTTTGACTTTATTTTGTGCTTGAGATGCCTAGAAGCAATTGGTGGGCCACTTTGTGAGACAGGATGAGCTTTGGTCTGATCAAGCAAAGCTTCTAGTAATCTTTGGTGGACAGATATAACATTGGCTACTAGAATGAATGCCTAGGTACTGCCTACAGATTTGAAATATAGGCAGGAGGCCTCTAAAGGCCATTTGCAGGCTTTTAAGAGCAGGCCTTTGTCTTCTGCTTGGCATGCCAAGAAGCAATTAGTGGCCGCTGTGTGAGATGGGATGCTGGATGAGATGGACTATAACCCAATCTAGCAGGGCTCTTTATGTTCTCTTTTGTGTTAGTTTTAAACTGATAATAATAATTTTTAAAAGGAGCAGTTATGCCAGTGTGCTTTTTAATTCAGCTATAATTGGCACTGTTCTCCTTTGAAATTCTTGGACCACTTGGATTTTTTTTTTCCATTCAAAAAACCCATATATTCCAGCATATAAAACGACTGGGCGTATAGGACCACCCCAACTGTTGCAGTTAAAATATAGTTTGGAATATACTCGCCGTATAAGAAGATGACACCCGGCATATAAGACGACCCCCAACTTTTTAGAAGATTTTCCTGGGTTAAAAAGTAGTCTTATACGCCAGAATATACTGTAGTTGTTTTATGAACTGCTTGATATCAGTTGATATAAAACCACAAAGAAAATCTTGCATAACATAATATTGACTCTAAGGAATACTTTAATTGTAACAAGTGCAAAGTAATGCACATCGGAGCCAAAAATCCAAATTATGTCTATAAACTGACAGGGTCTGAGCTTTCTGCAACACACCAGGAAAGGGATCTCGGGGTTTTGGTGGACAGTTCAATGAAGGTGTCAACCCAGTGCACGGCGAAAAAAGCTAATTCGATGCTGGGAATAATTAGAAAGAAAATAAAAAACAAGTCAGCAAGTGTCATTTTGCCTCTTTATAAATCTATGTTGAGGCCCTATTTGGAATATTGTGTACAATTCTGGTCACCACACCTCAAAAAGGATATTGTGGAACTGGAAAAGGTGTAGAAAAGGGCAACCAGAATGATTAAGGGGCTGGAACACCTCCCTTACAAAATCAAGCTGCAGCGTCTAGGCCTCTTCAGTCTGGAGGGACGGCATTTAAGATGGGAGCTGACTGAAGTATATAAAATTATGCATGGTATAGAAAAGGTGGATAGAGAACATTTCTTATCTCTATCACACAACACTAGAACCAGGGGGCACTCTATGAAGCTGATGGGTAGGAGAGTCGGATCCAACAAGGGGAAGTCATCAGTTTATGGAATTGGCTGCCGGAAGAGGTGAAAACAGCTACCAGTCTAGATTGCTTTAAGGTAGGGTTAGACAAATTTATGGATGACAGATGTATCAATGACTACTACAATGAATGCCTAGGTACATCTTTCAGGCTGGGGGGGGGGGGAGCAGGATGCTTCTAAGGCCATTTGCTGGGATTCAAGAACAGGAAAAGGTTTGTCCTTGTCTCTGCTTGAGATGTCCATGAACATTTGGTGGACCACTGTGTGCTGGACTAGATGGGCTGTGGCCTGATCCAGCAGAGCTTCTCCTATGTTCTTATGTTCTTAATCTCCTCCAGGGTAACAGTGCCCAGATTGGGGGGGGGGGCAGCCAGAGGATAGGGGGGTCTAGGCTGCCGCCCCTGAACTGCCCCCAATTCTCCTCCAGCAGCTGAGAGTTCTAAGTGAATAATAAGCAATACATCTTGCAGCTGTGAAAGAGCTGTAGAGTGATCAGGTCTGTAGATACTATCTATTCTCTGGGTAACAAAATACCTCTGCACTTTTCTCTAATGCTTTTTCGTTGAGTCGAACCAAACAAAAATCTGTAACTTCCTGAGGACTTTCGCTGGGGAAAAAATGACCATGCCAGAACTTGGAGCGTTGCAGGTGTTTGGTTCCAGTAGGGTTCCAGTGTGAAGCAGCTGGAGAGAAGACCCTTTTGTCCTGCCGTCCCAACTTTGCCATAAACTTTGTTTCATTTAGTCTTCCTTTCCATTCCTGGGAAGCTCAAGATAGCTAGCTAACAAAGCCAGTACAGAGCACAAACCAATCTGAAATGCAAAGGCAGTATCTATTATTCATGATAAACATAATAATAAAGTTAATATTAGGAACAGTACCAGCGCTAGACCCCAAAAGAGCAGTTGGTTTTGTCAGCCTGCAAGAGCTGAGCTTGGAGTCTGAAAGCAAGAGAGACCTTTTGGTTCATGCCCTTGGCCTAGGCAGTTCTTTATGCAAATTTACCTTGGGCCCCAGTCCTGCCCGGGCTCCCCACAGAGCAAGAGCAGCAGGCCACAGTCCCACAGGGCAAGGGGCAAGCGAGTAGGCAGAAGCAGCAGGAGGCAGATGGCCGCAAAACAGGCTCTCATGCTGGGAAACACCGTCTGGGAAACACATGCTCTTTTTCTCTCCTGCTGGTTTTCTCTCTTCGCTTGCTCTCTGCATTGAGAATGATGACTCATCGAGTAATTGGAAGAAATGTACATTGTATGGCCTTGTTCTCTCTTTTCGCCAGACGTTTCCACTTGGAAAGCAACCTTTGGCTCTTGAACTTGCAGACTCTCCTCCCCACCCTCAACTAAATGAGAAAACGAACTCTACATGATTGTGTTTACTTGATGCGGGGGCGGAGAAAAAACGCCCAAATTTTAAGGAAAGAGTGATTATCGCTGGACTGTGGGTTGAGACTCATTTATAGAAGCATCCAGATCTTAAATGTGTCATTGCTTGGTTTCCATATACTTTCTTCTTCTTCTTCTTCTTCTTCTTCTTCTTCTTCTTCTTCTTCTTCTTCTTCTTCTTCTTCTTCTTCTTCTTCTTCTTCTCTTAAAAAACAACAAAAACATTTCCAGCTGTTCCTCTGCAAGATTTCTCACCCACTTAAGGGGATTCAAAGCAGCTGACAAAACTTTCTGTTCTCCCCACAACCTACCCTGTGAGGTAGGTGGGACTGGGATAGCTCAGAAGAGAGATGTGACTAGCCCAAGATCACCCAGCTGGCTTCATGGAGGAAGGCGGAATCGAACCTGGTATTCCCAGATAAGAGTCCAACTCTCTAACCACTAGACCAAACCAGCAAGGGCACCAACATAGTTACCTTCCACTCCAGAACTGTCCACACTGATCCTTTACTAGAATATTTATTCCTTTATTTGTTTGTTTGTTCATTTATATTTCTATCCTGTACCCAGAGATCTCAGGGTGGGCCACAATAAAATAATTGTAAAAGCAGATAAAATAGATTGGCTAAAATAGTGACAATGCCTGTGTGGGGAGGGGAAAGGAGGCCGGGGTCTCTTCACCAGTCATCTGCTGCTTTTCAGAGGGGAGATTATTCCATAACCTGGGGGCTATAACCAGGAATGGCCTCCAGTGCATTCCCACCCCCCTAACTACTGGAGGAGATGAGACCAAGAGGGCCTCACTGGGATGTGTTAGAGCCCAGGCAGGTCTATATGGGAGGGGGTGGTCCTTTAGATATTTGGGGGACATGCTGTTTGCAGCCATTCACAGATTATGAGTTGCCTTTGGCTGTCTTCTAATACAGGTAACTACCATAGCACTCTCACGGATTCATTGATAAATGACCTCTCAAGACTCAGTTTTGAACGTGACTTGGGCCACAAGGAAACTCTTATGAGCACAAGTGTTCCCACAAGAGGCTTCCATTGTGATTGAATTTCATCCCAGGAAAATAATGCATGAATAGAGCCAGAATGTTCTTGCTAATTACTTTTGAATGCTACAGTTGGTGTTTTGTGCTCGAGGTAGTCCTAGAATAATTGAAACAGTCAGGGAGAAGGAAAAAGTGGTGGCTAGTAAACTTGCGGGGGGGGGGGGGGAGAGAGAGATGGAAGCCCAAGTGTCTTTTTAAATAACTCAGTCCAAATAAACAAATACAGAATTTCTAAAGTTCTGAGAGTTTTTTTGAGTGACCCTGGCTCACATAATGTTTGTAACAATGACCTTTCAAGTTGTCCCAAATGGATATTCAGGGTGTATTTTTCAGACACCTTTAACTTCAGTGGAATTGCTTTGAATCCCATTATTATTAGGGCCCTTTATGCACTGGACTTATTCTGGACTGTATCCCAGAATAAGGGACCTGCCATCAGCATATGGGAAATAATCCAGAAGAAAAGCCTTAAGGTCCTTTCTGCATTCAGCTGAGTTTATTCCAGATCAGTGGGTCTGGATCCCATGGGGAAGCATGTACGGGGTCAGCACTGTCTGCACTCATGATGTTGATCCAGATGAAGGATGTTCATGAATATTCGTAGGCATCCAAAATCCAATAGAATGTGCCAAATTTTGACATTCGAACTTGAATAGAATGTCCCTACATTTGAATGTAAACATTTGAACTGAATTTTGAACTTTTGGATCAATTCGTTTGAATTATCCAGACATTCTTATGTATACAGGTTCGTACACGATGCGTACTTGAAGATCCGCATCTTTCCCACATCCATACGCATTTGTACGGATCCATACGGGACGAAAACGGGTTGCATACAGGAGAACTACGGGATGTATATGGACGTGTATGGATGCGTATGGATGTGGCGAAGATGCATACATGCACATAACAAATGTCAACATTTGTATGTGCAGATTTGAATAAAAAATTTGAACAAAAAGATTCAAATTTTGTAACTATGAATCGAATCTTGTTTAATTTGAATTTAAACAATTTGAATCGAGTCAGATTTTCGGGTATTCAATTCAATTTGAATAGAATGTCCAAAAAACATTTGTGCACATCCATAATCCAGGCTTGCATGACCTTTGCAGCTGCACCTCCATGTTTCTGAAGGGAAGCATCTCCTGGTAGTCCTACAACACAAAGCCATCCCTTTTGTGTGCCTCCTTTGTTCTGGATCAGAGCCCTTGGTGCCTCTGCTAGTACTGATTAACAGTACAGTACTACCAGAGATTTGGAGTAAGGGTCTCTTAATCTGGATCTCACTATGTCTCATGCATTTTATGTAGAATTTAAATAAATAACTGGGGCTGAATCCCCAAAGGACTTATTTGCCTCTCTAGTCTCCCTCTACTGTCACTGTATTCAAGCAGACTTTAAAAGTGTCCTGCACTTCCGGAATAAGTGTCAGCATGAGGCTCAGCAAAATGCGCGTTTAAAATGCACCTTCCGTCCCCACAGAAGCGTGTTTTCTTTCCCCGCATCTTTTTCTCCCTGCCCCCTCTCTTGTTCAAAGAAAAAATAGCCAGATCTCTATCCCCCGAAATGGCTTCCTGTGGCGGCAAAGGGAGTGATCGCTCGCTCATTCACTCTCAGCACTTACTTTCACTCTGTTCTCTGTTCAAAATGGCTTGGCTGCAGCCATTGGCCGCGCAGTCGTGCACTCATTTACTCTTAACACTTTCACAGATCGCCCACTTCACATCTGATAACAATGTTGCAATTCTGAGCAATTCTGGCTCTTTGAAAGGAAGGGAAGCTGCAGCATTTCTGGGAGATGTGTGAATGCTTTATGGCTGTGTGTGCAGGCAGCAATCCCTGCCCCTTTTGCCATGGAGCGTCCCCAAGGTAAATGTTGCGAGGAAACCCCGCGACTTCCAGAAAGAGTGATGAAACTCTTCTTTAAAGGGCACATATTTTGTCGTGGGTTTTCCTGCTTTTGTAGCGCTGGAAGCTCGTTAAAAATCCTGGCATGGGGGCACTCAGAGGCAAAAGAAGATTTTTAGCACACTTTCAATTGCTTGGGGACAGGCCCAAGGGTAAGTAGTGAAATTGGGAGGAAACTGAATGACTTAAGCAACAATGCCCCAAAGCACTTTTGTGCAGCTCACCAAATTTGTATTAATTGGAATGTGTGCTGAAAAGGAGAATTAATTAGATCTCCATTGCTGACCTTTCCTACCACTGGCGAGTGGGACTACATGTGTCCCTCAAAAGCAGACTGAGGATGCACCATTAATGTTCAGTTAATGCCCAGCTAGGCACAGTTTTGGAAAATCTCATCGTATGCACATCTGTATAAATGGAGCGTTATTTCATGGAATTCAAGCCAACCCCACAGGTTTATATTCCTACTTTTTATGGCATTGTTAAAATCTTTTCAGAAGAAAAAAACTCATCTGTCTACAGCTTATGTGATGTTTCAAAGTGAATAGACGGGTGAAATTTGCATAATAGAATCACAAAAATGGAAAGCATGCAACATTTGATATTTAAAATAGTCTCATCTAAAGCTTTGAGCATAGGTATGAGAAGTTAATTATAAAAATATCATCCATACAGCATATAAATTATGCCAGATTCCAACCTGCGTTCATTCCATCTTGATGCCTTCCCCTGTAAATCTGTTTTTTCCCCCAAAGCGGTCCTGCTTAGCTCTTTTCTGTGAAAACTTAACTAAAAATGCATTACACTTTTGACTCATCCAAGCTGACAATCTGGAATCTTCTAGTTCTGCAGTAAGATTTGCTCTAGGCAAAAATGGGCCACCGAGCAAGCACATGACATCTTTCTCCTTTTCTGTACCTACCACCATTTTAATCCAGATCAGTGGATCTGGATTAATAGGACCCACTGATCCGGAGTATGTAGAGGTGTGGGCCGAATCAGTGCCATATGCACTGATGGTGCTGTTCCAACCCAAGTCACTCCAGGCTGTGAAGCTCACATGAGCCTCACAGCCACCAGCCACGCCCCTAACAGCTGGGAATGGCTTGATGGGGTGTTCTTCAACAGTACACTATGGCACATGAACACCCTGTAATTCCACATCGTGGAAGCATGACATCTGGAACAAGGACCTTAGTTCTCTTGTGGTCACAATTAAACATAAGAACATAAGAGAGAAGCCTTGCTGGATCAGGCCACAGCCCATCTAGTCCAGCGTCCTGTTGCACACAGTGGCCCACCAAATGCTCATGGGCATCTCAAGCAGAGACAAGGACAAACCTTCTCCTGCTCTTGAGTCCCAGCTGATGACCTTAGAAGCGTCCCAGACAGTCCACAAACAGTCCACAAAAGATCCTAATGAAAGGCCTACAAAAGATCCTAATGAAGGGCCTCTTTAATCCAGATCTAGCTCCATCTTGTGCAGATGGAGCAGGACTAAGGGGATATTGACCTCATAGATTTGCATTATCTGTCTGGCCTAGAAGTATTCTACATGGACCCTTAATTAAGTGTCCTTGTAGAATACTTAGATTAAGCGTCTGTGCAGAAAGGCCCTTTCTCACAGGTGTAAGTTAACATAACCAGCAATTTCACAAACAGAACTGGGGATATAAGAGTTTTTGCAGTTGCACTGGCCTGACTTACAAAGTTCATTTTTAGATAGGTAGCACAGTAGGGTTAGAGGTGATGAAGCATTGTCAAAAAATCTGAATAATCACAGACTGCCATCCCTGTTCTGAAAATGTGTCTTCCTGCTGAGTACACTGCTTAATCCAGGAAATTGACCCCATTTTTAAAATCTGCCCCTTTCTGCACTGGGTCTTAATCCAGATTATATCCCCAAGTAGGGACTGGAGCTTGCCATAGTCATCACTAGCATGTGAATGGCAGCCCCCTATTCCAGGATATAATTCGAAATAAGGCACAGTGAAGAACTTGATCTTCAGTGTTGAAAGGAGCAACTCAAAAATGATGGTTAGTCAAAAAGTTTCATTGATTCTTTCACGAGCAGTGAAACTGAACTGGCAGGCAAAATGTGGAGTCCCTTCCACTCCCACCCCTGGGCCCCAAGGCAGCAGGAAGGGAACACAGATGCAAAGTGAACTGAGGAATCGAACCCTGTATTCCCAGATAAGAGTCCAGCTCCTTAACCACTAGATCAAGTGGTTGTTTATGTCTCAGACAGGAATGATGGACGGAGGGATGGACAGAGAGACGGATGGGGAAGATGCCTGCATTACTGTGAGAATGACTGTGTGTGTAAAAGAAATGGAGGAATAGTGAATAAATTAGAGACTAAGTGATTAATCAACAGTGGAAATACCCGGGCATTCTTACAACTGATAAATGATATGAGAAAATCTGGTCAGTTGCACTAGTGGAAAATGTCTCTGACAAAATAATTTTGTTTTCTATGTAATAAAAGTAACAATGACCGTAGCTCTCAAGATTTGAGGAAGTTCTGAGATGGTTTGTAGAATATAAATGTTGCACATAATGCCCTGACTTACATGAATATGTAACTTATGACTGTAATTGAATTTAAAATCAGTTTTACACAATTAGGAAAGATCCCCCCCTTGTCTGATATTGGAGGGGCCTGAAAATGCACCCAGAAGTGCCAATTGGAATTCCCAAGCAAAGAGTGAGACTTGTTGTCAAACCCAGTTTGATGTCTTCCAATTGAGATGCTTCTCAAAAAGTTGGTAATTTCACTTTGGCCTTGCATATTGCATTTTTGAAAGTAGCTGTATAGCAAATAACCCATAAGCGTATACTGTAGTCAGTTCTGCTGCTGGCCTGTTTCTACTTCCAGCAGATGTCATTTTGGGGAATATTGCTTTTTATTCTTTGGTGAGAACAGCATTTGGAACTCTTCCCCTGACTTTTGAGGATAGGTATAAGAAGAGACATTTCTATTTGTTTATTTTTGTTTCTTGCAATAATAACCCTCACTTCACTAAATAGTCCAAGGATATAAACCATTATAAGCCATCATATTTCCCACCCAGAATCCCTCAAGAAAATTTCTTCTTCTTTGCTTTTTAATGAAACTTAGGGCAAACTTGTATTTGATGGGTTTGTTTGAAGAAATTGTATTGAACTACATATGTATTTATATGGCTGAATGACTACCCAAGGAAGCTGGCTGGCTGTTTTTTAAACTGGAGATACCACCCCCTTTTAAAAAAAGTATTTATCAAAATAATTAACATATAGAGACATAATAGATGCCATATCACGAAGTGAATTGGGATACCAAATACCACTTGACTCTTTTGAGATAATTACTGTTTTTCCGTCTCTTTTCACTCCATTCTGCTTGGCAGATGTTCAGCAACATTTAGCAACCACATGCATTTAAGGACTAATTTATCCCATAAGTACTGATGTTAAACAGTTGGCAGTTTTTATGGAGAAATATCTTAACAATGGTTTCTGGATGCAAGTATGTGAGAAAGTATTTGCCCCCTTCCATGGTTTTTCTTTTTTGCATGTTTGTCACACTTAGCTGTTTGTGATCTTCCAAAAAAAAAACTTTAATATGAGACAAAAACCAACCTAAGTAAACACAAAACAAGGCTCTCAAAATGTCATTTCATTTACTGAAAGAAAAAAATATCCAACACCTGTATCAGCCACATGAAAAGTAATTAATACCTTGTTGTGTCACCTTTAGCAGCAACAAGTACAGCCATATGCTTCCAGTACCTTTCATTTCACAGTGGAGGAATTTTAACACACTCTTCTTCACAGAATTGCTTTAATTCAGCCACATTTATTGATTTTTGATTTGTTTTTATATCACCCAATATTACCATTTCCAGGCAGTTCACTAACGGCATAGAAAAACAGACAATTAAAATACAATAAAAGCATCTATTCACCTTCCTCTGTGGCAGAATTAGATGCCAAAAGCCTGGGTAAATATAAATATTTTTACTAATCACTGGAATCTCATCAATGTGGGGCCCAGTGCATGGTGGACAGAAGAATGTTCCATAACCTGCAGAGGACCAAAGAACAGGTCCTCTCTCTTTCTGTAGCACCACAGAACTCTGAGGTGGAATTGTCAGAAGAGTCTCCTCTGAAGATCTTAGGTCATGGATGGGACTATACAGGAGGAGGCACAACTATCTGGGTCCCAAGTCATTTGGAGCCTGAAAAATCAGGTCCAGGGTCCAATTCAAAGAACCTTGAGGAACCTCATGAGGGAGCAGGGTTATTCGGAAAGAGTGCAAGGCTTTTGAGCATGAACAACCTGTTTGAAGTCTTGCCCCAGTATTTTAATGGGCTTTAAGTCTTCACTACTCTAGAACCTTAACTTTGTTTCTACTGAGCCATTCAGAGGTGGACTTACCTTTGTGCTCTGAATCCTTGTTTTGCTGCATAACCCAGTTCTGTTTGAACCAATTTTGCAAAGGTGCTTCCAAAGAGGCTTTTTAAAGATCATCCCAGAAGAGCTGACCATCTTGTCTTAGCTAGAACCTACTTCATTTGGCCAATGATCACCTCTACTATGAGTATATTCATTAGAGGCTTAACCGTACTGCCCACCAGTTTCATTTTGAATCACCCTGGCAAGCTAATCTGTAAAGTCAGCATCTAATGTTTTTATGAATCCTTCTCTTTTTCACTTTTATTAAGTGAAAGGGAAAGATTTAAAAACATTAAAAGGAGCTCTCCTTTAATCTAGCAAAGTGGTTTGGTTTATTCATATTCCTTGGGGGTTTTTCTTTACTGTTTCTTGGCTGGTCTTGTAATAGCCAAGTTTAGGGTTTCCAATCGAACTTACTCCATTGCTATATGCTCTGTTAGCTTCACTGAGAAAAGGCTTTTTTCAGCATCCCAGAAAAGCAAAATATCCTTAACATTGGTACATACTGGGTTTAATGCCAGCTGAAACAGAGCCCTTAAATTGATAGACGCAATCTAAGCTTTGCTTTTTCCAAATGGGAGAACAAATGGCAGCTTTTGCAATGTTCATTTCTATTGCTGAATTGTCCAGTCTTACATCTTGGAAAGGGTCCATTTTGGCTAGAGGGGAAAGCCGTGTGAATGGCTTTTAGTGGTGAGGTAAAGATAGAGAGTCTGTGTCCTTTGCAATTAACCTACAATGCTAATAATTAAGTCAGCGTGTAAGCCAGCTTTGGGGTCTCAGGTAGAAATGTTGAGCTGGTATGCCACTGCCAGGAATACACTTTCCCTTCCCACTTGCAGATGCTACTGGTTTAATACATACTGTTGTTGTTTTAATGATGTTTGATTTTAGATGTTGTTACCTGCCCAGAGACCTTCTGGTATAGGGCGGGATTAAAATGTAAACAAATAAATAAACTGCTGTAAGGAACAAGTACATAGAAATTGAGCATATCTTTAGGTATCCCCTGTAAGGTGTCTGTAGAACAATCCAAAGGCTATAGGTACTGGCTTGGGCTGAGTGGTGATTTAAGCTTTGTTTTCTCAGGAGCTAGACAAGCACATCATCAATATCTGAAGCCCAAAAGGCCAAACAATGGGGGGGGGAAGCATAAGAAAAGCCCTGCTGGATCAGGCCACCAGGCCACCTACTCCAGCATCCCATCTCACACTCCTTCTGGGCGTTCTCAAGCAGAAGACAAAGGCAAGACTTTCACCTGCTCTTGACTCCTCGCTAATGGCCTTTAGAACCATCCTGCCTGCCTGTCTCCCTAGCCTGAAGGTAGGACCTAACCATCCATTCCAGTAGCAGTGATACACCCATCTTCCATGAATGCTTACAGAAGAAGGAAGCACACTCTGGCTGGCCGGTGACATTTGCTTGCGAGCGAGCAAGCAAACAAGTACGGGCAGGTCGATATGGGAAAAGATGTTCCTTTAGATATTTGGGGCCCAAGTCATTTAGGGCCTTGTAAGTCAGAATTAACACCTTGAATTGGGCTCAATAGTGAATTTGCAGCCAGCACAACTCTTTTAAGACCGGTGTGATGTCCATCCGGCAAGTTGTTCCAATCAGCACCTTGGCAGCTGCATTTTGCACTAGCTGCAACTTCTGAACTATCTTCAAGGGCAGCCCCATGTAGAGTGTGTTACAGTAGTCCAATCTAGAGGTTACCAGAGCATGGATGACTGTGGCCAAGTCGTCTCTATCCAGAAAAAGCTTCAGTTGATGCACCAGTCGTAGTTGGAAGTAGGCACTCCTGGCTACGGCCTCCACCTGAGCTTCAAGCGTTAGCGCAAAGTCCAGGAGTACCCCCAAGTTTTGCACCTGTCCCTTCCAGGGCACTGCAACCCCATCAAGGATAGGGTGTCTCCCAACTACATGAACCCGAGACCCTGTGACACACAGCATCTCTGTCTTGTCTAGATTCAGCTTCAATTTATTGGTCCTCATCCAGCCCATTACTGCCTCCAGACACCTGTCAAGCACTTCAACCTCCTCTCCTGATTCAGATGGCACAGAGAGATAGAGCTGGGTATTATCTGTGTATTGATGACACCTCACTGATGACTTCTGCATATTGATTACAGTCTCCCGGTGACCTCTCCCAGTGGCTTCATGTAGATGTTAAATAGCATGGGAGATAAGATCAACCCCTGAGGGACCCCACAAGTGCATTCCCAGGGTGTCAAATCAGTATCTCTCACAGCCACTATCTGAGATTGGTTCTGGAGATAGGAGCAGAACCAGTGCCAAGCACTGCCTCCAACTCCTAAACTCCATAGCCTCTATAAAAGGATACCGTGATCAGTGGTATTAAAAGCCACTGAGAGGTCCAGAAGTATCAACTGGGTAGCATTCTCCCCCCCTTTCTCCTGGAGGAGGCCATCAACCAGGGCGACCAAGGCGGTTTCTGTGCCATAACCAGGTCTGAAGCCAGATTGAAATGGGTCTAGATAATCTAGATAATTGTGACAATCTCCATTGAATTACAAGCCCCTGGCATGTGTGTATTGACTGTTAATATTTTCCTGTGGTTGTGTGGACCTGCTAACATAAAAGCTTAGCCTTGGCTGTTGTTCCCGTATCACAGGAACTAGAAATTGTCCCAAACTTTTTATTTTCTGTGATTCTGCAGGGTGCACATGTAATGTCCCAGTGCCTTAAACCTCCTTAAGAGTAATGTTAAATAACTGTTGAACCCAAATCATCTGCTAAATTGGCTGCCAGTGCGCTATGGACTGGTGGCACTGAAAGACTGATTATAAGAGCTAGAAGATACATGTCACCCATGAATATACAATGTGACACTTTAGAAAGATGAATTATATGGCATTAAGTATGTTTCTGGTTTAGTGATAAAGGATTACACTAGGAAATTGTAGAGGCCTCTGAAAATGAATGTAAGAAAGGACCTTAAATTAATTGGTGTTGCAGGAAAGAACAGTTGACATTGAAAGCACTACTAAGAATGGTAGGGACTTGTTGAAAAGTTTCTTCCAGCCTTGAAAGGGGAGAAATGGTGCAGAATACTAAATTATGTTTTCTGTACAGTGGCCTCCTTTTGATGGTTAAAGGGAGGCTTAATAGAAGATCTTTGAAATTTTATATTCATGACTGGTCCTCGTGGCTAAATGATCCTCAAGTCATTTTGCTTACTCTCGTACACTCTTATACTCATGTTCATAGGCCCAGATGCTCCAACTGTGTTCTCCCAGATAACTGATAAACTATAATTCCTCCAGATCCAGGCAGGATAGTCAATAGTAAGGAAAGATCCTAGCTGCAGTTGAGCAGAATTAGGATGACCTATTCCACAGTCCATGGGCAATATATGGTTCATCTGATCGTCCCCATCTAAAGTGAGTTGAGACCTCAGCGAACTCAAAAGGGACAATATAGTGAAAATCAAATTTCCTGGAAAGCCTGGGGGGATTAAAAGTGGAGAGTTTTCAACAGCAATAGCTGAAACAGCGGAACAGAGTTTATCTGCAGTATCTTTCTAGAACAGTTTGGCCATTTCCAAGTTAACATATACACTAGCCCAAAGACAATAGGAGGCGGAAGCCCAATCAGGAATGGAGGATGGGATATCAGAGGAGGACAGTGGAGGAGGCTAAAACAGACAAATTAGTGCCATATACAACCAAAGATAAACACGTGAACAGGAACATGGCTTTCTGTTGAAAGCTAGTAAAAAAAAAAGGGAGGTATTGTTGTAACCTCTGATTAACACATTCAGTGACCACCATCAACTGAGGATGATATGCTAAGGAAAACGCCAGTTCAATCACAAGCAAAGATGTGAAAGCCTTCTAACATTTAGCTATTACTTGCAACCTGTGGTCAGAAATAATGCAGGTTGAAAATATGTTTCATGAAAAGTTTAGTGAGCTGAGGTGTGGAGGGTATTTGCTTGCAGGAAATAAAATGAGCCTTGAGGGGAAAATAGTCAATGGCCCGGTTCCCATTACAAGCTTAAAACGGTTTTCCTAAACTGAAACAATAGAACCGGATGCTAACACGAATTTGCCTGATCCCATTACTTTCAACTTAATTGCGTTCGATCTGGATTCTGAGGATTGTACATGGCGTACGTGACTCAAGGGGGGACTCAAGTGGCTACTTTCTAAAAGCCACTTTTCAGGGCTGCCCTGCCCTCTTCCTCCTGGCATGAATGCGCCACCCATAACGGACTCCTTCACGGAGCCTAGCTGGGTGGCTGCCACTTGCCTGGATGGAGGAAAAACGGCACTGGGCAGCCAGCAATTCTTTCCCCTCCTCTCCCCATTGCCCAGGGCACGCAGCAGCAGTGGCAACTCAAGCCCCCTTCACCCGCTCACCACCACAGCCTTAAACATTTACACATCTCACCAAAACTTCAGCTGCTTTCCTCCCTTTTCCCTTTCTAAAGGTCAGAACTTTTAAAGAATTGCGCAGAATTGCAACATTGTTATCAGGTGTGAAGTGGGTGGATTGCTACAGTGTAACGGTTGCTTACGGGGTGTATTTTTACAGTGAAATCACTATCTTTGGAAGCAAGCTATTGGGGGAGGGAAACTCTAAACATGCATTCTCATCCCACTAAAACTGTACTGTTACCACAGCAAGAAATGTAAAACATTTCAAGCACACGAACCGGAGCGAGACCTGTTGAACTGAGTGTTAACATTTACAACGCTTTGGGGCAATTTAACACATGGAAAGCATGTTAAGCCAACCTGACGTGGGGACTGCGAGGATTGAAACCATTTCAAAACCATTTTAAGCTTGTAATGGGAACACAGCCAATAAGTGTTCAAATGCTAGTAAAGCCTGACGATGGTGGCAGGTCAGTAATAGAATCCATGCAAACCGCATTCCAGGGCTTTGTAAGAGAAAGCAGCACTAAAGCATACCTTTTGGCTGGGTATGGGAACTTTAGCATCAATACATTTTGGACTAAAATGCATATAGGTTTCCACAGCCTTGCATAAATTCAGCCACCAACAGAATTTGCATATTGCTAACAAAGTTCTCAGAAATCCAAAATGTGTAAAATCCCAATTCTCATATTTCTGAGTCTGTGTGGAATATATACTTTGCCACCTTTAGTGGGCAATCCTCCATGAAGTGTGAAAGTAAAAGCCTGAGACTGGAACCAGTAATCTGTTTTAAGATGCAAAGCTATTTTCTCAATGAAGGCAATACTAAGGGCTGAAAAAACCAAACCCAGCTGTTTAGGGGACAAAATAGTGGGCAAAAGCAGGTCCTCTGAGGCATGGTACTGAAGCTTGCAAGAGAAAGCATCATCCAGATTGTTATTTTTCCTTTTAATGTCATAGAATCATAGAATGGTAGAGTTGGAGGGGACCTCCTGGGTCATCGAGTCCAACCCCCTGCTCAAGGCAGGATCTCCTAAACCATCTCAGACAGATGGCCGTCCAGTCTCTGCTTGAAGACCTCCATCGAAGGGGAACCAACCACCTCCCGTGGCAGCCTGTTCCACTGGTTGATCACTCTTACTGTTAGAAATTTTTTCCTAACATCTAAACTAAATCTTTTCCCCTGCAGTTTCACCCCATTGTTTCTAGTCCTTCCTTGAGAGAGTGAGAACAGGGCTGATCCCTCTGCCCTGTGACAACCCTTGAGGTATTTGTAGACAGCTATCATGTCTCCTCTCAGTCTTCTTTTTGTTAGACTAAACATTCCTAGTTCCTTAAGCCGTTCCTCATAGGACATGGTTTGCAGACCGTTCACCATCTTGGTAGCTCTCCTTTGAACCTGCTCCAGCTTGTCAGTGTCTTTTTTAAACTGGGGTGACCAGAACTGGACACAGTACTCCAGATGAGGTCTGACCAAGGTAGAGTAGAGGGGGATAATAACTTCACGTGATCTGGACTCTATGCTTCTCCTAATACACCCCACGATTGTGTTTGCCTTTTTTGCAGCTGCCTCGCACTGTTGACTCATGTTCAGTTGATGATCTACCAGGACACCCAAGTCTTTTTCACATGTGCTGCTGCTCAGCCGAATTCCTCCCATTGTATATGTGCTTTTTTCATTTTTCTTGCCCAGGTGCAGAACCTTGCATTTTTCTTTGTTAAATACCATTTTATTAGTTGCAGCCCATTGTTCGAGTTTCTCTAAATCTTTTTGAATCCTCTCTCTCTCTTCTCTGGTGTTTGGAATCCCCCCTAGCTTTGTGTCATCAGCAAATTTGATCAGTTTCCCTTCAACTCCCTCGTCCAGATCGTTTATAAAAACATTAAACATAACTGGGCCCAGGACAGAACCTTGTGGTACTCCACTTGACACTTCCTTCCATTTGGATGTGCAGCCATTTAATGTATTTAAGAGTGAAATAAAAATGAGCAAAGAATCATTCCAACACAATTACTGAAGGGAAAGTCTCTGAGGAGACTGCAATGTCTGTAAGGTAGGGATGTGCATGGATATTTGTAACATTCAAAATTTGTACAAATTCAGCTGAATTCGGGCATTCGAATTTGAATTGAATTTTGGCACATTTGGAGATTGACATTCCAATTAGAATAAAATGTTTTGATACATTTGTATGAAGCTTCATATGGGATTCATATGAGATTCGTATGGGATTCGTATGGGATTGAACATTTGTATCGAATTTGAATCCTACTATATTCAGAAGGGATCTAGTTGAATGAATACAACTGAATTGAATAAAAAAAGAATAATTGTGAACATCCCAGCAGGGCCTCTCTTATGTTCTTATGTTCTTATCCTGATTGTAAGGTCTTGTAATGAGTCCAGACATTAAAAAGGTCATATCTCCAAACCCACAGACAATATTTGGCACTCAGAAGTTCACAGTCCCATATTTCCTAATTTTTTTCTGCTAGGGTTAATTTATGAGAAACAAAAGGTCCATGATTGAAGCTTGCTGGTATCAGGGTCTTTTTGAAGCAGAACCTTTTTCCAATTGCAGCATTACTGGCCTTGCACTGTACTACAAATGGTTTTGGGGGATCGGAGTTTTCTCACTGGTTATCAAGTGAGCAAATTTAAGTTAATCAAAAGTTGTTTGGTACAGTACATTGGAATTTAGGGAAATGGCAGTGCTTACTCTTCCTGTTCTTAGTGTTTCCCTTCTTTGAGCAAGGCTGTAATCAAAAATGCAACATCAGCAAAGTTTTGTATGAACTTTCTGTAAACATTTGTAAAGCTGAGAAAACTTTAATTTGTTGCCTATTGCAAGTGTGTTTCAGGGTGGGGGGACTTGGTGCAATCTTATTTGGATCCGTTTCAACTCCCTGATCATACATTCAGTACCCAAGAAGAATCTAGCTTGTTAAGATGGGACTCACATTTGAATAGCTTGGGACATAATTGGTATGTGCAGAGTCTGGGCAACAGCGTATACACATAGGTCATGTGACTAGCCATATCAGATGAAAAAAATCAACAAATCATCCAGATAAGAAATCAAGAAGGTGTTTAGCATATCTTCAAAGACATCATTAATGGAAATTTTGAAAAATACAGGCTCAGTGATGATCCCAATTGGCATAATCAGGTATTCATAGGGCCCATAACACGTGAGTCTGCCTTCTGTTCATCTCCTTCCTGGATGATACGCCACCTGGAGATCACATTTCGTGCACACCTTGACCTAGTGTAGTCTACTCACTAAATCATTAATGAGAGACAATAGGTACCTTTTTTAATTGAAGTCTTAAAAGCAAGCATATTGGTGCAGAGATACACTGCTCCAATGTGTTTCTTAGCACTGGTAAAGCCATAGGTGAAGAGGAAGACCCTATGAAGCTGTAGATCAATTTTTTTTGTCTAAGAACTCTTTCATGTTTGGTCATGGGATTGAAGGTGACAGTTTGGATGTTCTGTGGCACACTCAAATGGGCAATGCAGCAGGAGAACATAAGCTTCTACTTTCACAAGCACATCAGCAAAACCTTCATATTTGAGGGGTAACTGGTATGTGAGTCTTTCATGTGCTGTAGCACAGACTGGAATGCAGTTGTTGCCCACAATTGAAACATTTAAGCAGACAGCTGACATTTCCTGTCTGTTCAGATGCAATATATACATCAGATTTAAATCGAATGCCTCGTTGGTTCCATGTCACCTGAGGATCATGACTTTGGAGCCAGTCCAAATCAGCTGTCACTCAATAATAGATTGTGTAAGCAGCTAGCAATTGTAATTGCTGCTTATGTTAATCAATATGCACCTTTAGGGTATAGATTGGTGCGTCTCTGATCCTTCTGGGCTCTCAGACCCATCAAATGTCACAAACACAGCTGGGTCAATTTATTCAAGCATGTGTACATGGGACTTATCCATCATTGTGGATTCAGTTATTCTTCTACTCATTCCACTGTTCACTAAAGCTTGTACCTCAGACTCACCTGAATGTAATGTTAACAAACAAATGCTTAAGAAGTACAACAGCAATACATTCTAAGATTGTGTCCTGGACTTGAAGGAGAGGAGCTCTAATCAGAAGGCTCACTTCCGTCTCCATGGCATGCAGCCCAGTTTTCCCTCCTCTTAAAGTCTGAATGTTTCCTTCTCCCATTGCGGTTACTGGCCAAAGAAGAAGAAGAAGACTTGGCTTTCCTACCCTGCTTTTCTCACCCATTTAAGGGGACTCAAAGCAGCTGACAAACCTTCTGATCTTCTCCCCACAACAGAACACCCTGTGAGGTAGGTAGGGCTTTGAGAACTCAGAAAAGAGCTGTGACTAGCCCAAGGTCACCCAGCTGGCTTCATGGAGGATTACTGTATTCCCAGATAAGAGTCTAGCTCCCTAACTACTAGACCAAACTGGCACACTCTCCCTAAGGCTCTTCTGAGTTAGAAAGTTTGCTTCAACTTGTAGGACATCAGGCATTTTGAAGAAAAGTAAGTATCATGAGTGTTGCGAGAAGCTTAAGAGGAAGAGCAAATTGACTGAGTAGATGGTTGGAGTAAAAGAAGCATCAGCTGTGAGAATTAGATATTCTGCCTTCCCAAATGGTTGCTTTTGATATTCTAGCTGCATGACAGATTCATCACTGTTAGTAGAACTGTAGGCAACTGTTCAGGGAAACTAGAAGTCATAGACTGATGTCTGATAAGAAGCTAGAGGAATGGCCACAAGTCTGAAATCAGAACTTGGAGGTCAATTCTTGTCCACAGGAAGCCCCAAGGGGGAAACCCTAACACAGCATCCCACAAGAAGAACATCATACCAACCCCAAACATGGCGGTGGCTGTGTGACGCTGTGGGAATGCTTTGCTTCTTTGGGGCCTTGGAGACTTACTATAATTGACTCAACCATGAATTTTACTCTCTGCCAGAAAATCCTGAAGTATTTTGTCCGGTCGTGAGTCCATTATTTGAAGCTCAGGTGCAGTTGGGTTATGTGCCAAGCAATGATCAGAAGCACAAGAACATATCCAGCTCTGAATGGCTCAAAAGAAACAAACTTAATATTTTGGCCTAGTCAATGTCCTGACTTGAACTTCATGGAGATGCTATGGAAGGACCTTAGAGCAGAAATTCATGCTCAAAAGCTCTATAATGTGGCTGAACTGAAGCCATTCTGCAAAGATGGGCCAGCCAAAATCTCTCCACAGCGCTGTGAAAGTTATCAGGAAAGCTTATTTGCAGTGACACAACTAGGTATTCAGTTTAGGGGGAGCAATTTTTTTTTGCAGGAGTGATATAGGTGTTCAGTAACATTATTCCTTCTACAAATAAAACGATCATTTAAACTGCATTTTGTGATTAATCATGCTGCATTTGTCTCATTAACTGATTGAAGAACTGAAACAGTGAAACAGTGTTAACAAATATGCACCAGCAGAAGAAATCAGGAAGGGGACAAATACTTTGTCAGGGCACTGTAAACAGGACTGTACCTTTAAAAGTTCAGCCCTGTTTGAACTTCCACTTGAACTGGTACCAGGAAGCAAAGCTGCCAGAGAAAGACAAGGCAGTGTCAAAAAGACTGGAAAGAAAAGAAAAAAGCAAAAAGCAAAAGAAGTGCTTACGTGGCCTACAGAAGCTGCTGCTTCATGCAGGTTTTATGATGCAATAGGCTTTTTATTCTGAATTATGCCAACCAGGATGCATTTAGACTATTATCTTTCAACTAGGAGGGAAAAATACTGGGCAGGGAATTTATATGTAATTATATGTGTAATAAACCACTTTTATATTTCATCAGTGGCAGCTAACTAAGAACACCCGTACACTCAGAACCAGCAATCTACTATTTTAAGATATCCCAGGGCAACTTAATTTTAGAGTTAGTGCTTTGTAATTTTAAGTACACCATTGCATCATTGGAAGATTTCACTTTCCTGGAGTTTTAGTATGGGGTGCTTCTTTAAACTCCTTATTATCTAGCAAGCAGAACACTTCACATTTTTGTGCAGGGGTGCAGAACCTGGAGCTATCATTAGGGATCTGAATAAGCTGTAGACCATTTCTGAACTGGGCCTTATTCTACATTATATTCCAGAACGGGCTGCCATCCACATGGTAGTGCAGAAAATGGTGGGACCTGAGTCGGTCTTGCTGTAGTCTGCATAAGTATATGCATGGCATGTTCTTATTCCACAATATAATCCAGAATAAGGCCACATCCAGAAAGGATCCTAGATCTCAGTTGAGAAAGCTAGATCCACTGCGACTAAGGAACATGGGAATAGTAAGTCCAAACAAAGGAACATTCCATTCTGTACTTAGATTATGAGTCACCAAGGTTCTGTCCAGATTTGGGAGGCGGGGGGGGGGGGGGGAATATAGTGTCATTATGGTGTGGTTACCCCTACCATAGCCTCAGTATGTCCCCCATAAAAATCACTACAAACTATTGCTGGAAAACCCAGTGCTGGTGGTGGGTTTTCGGGCAATAGCACATTTCCTTACCTTATTGTCACTTTGTCCACCACACATGCATGGAAGCCAAAACTGATGCATACACAGTAGTGGTGATGCACACTCCTGGTTCTCCCACTGCCCTCAGCAGTGAAACGGGTAGCACCTGGGAAAGGGCCTTTTCAGCAATGGCCCCCAGGTTATGGAATAGTCTCCCCCTCGAGGTGCATCAGGCTCCTTCTCTGTATATTTTCAGGAAGGCTGATGCGGTTATACTTTCCCCCCATTGTAGATAATACTATTTTAATATTTAGGATGTTTTAATTATGCTGAATTTTAAAAATGTTTTTATGATTATTATAGTTTTTAAGATATATTGTTTTGTAATCTGTTGGTTTTTAAAGGTTGTTACTCACCCTGAGACCTTCCCAGGTACAGTGGTACCTTGACATACGAGTTTAATTCGTTCCGTAACCTTTTTCTTATGTCAAATCGCTCGTATCTCAAAGCAATTTTCCCATTAATCCATTCCAGCTCCCAAAACACCACCTCAGTTGTTTTTGTTATGTACCGTACTGTATTTACATACTCGTATCTCAAATCTTGCTCTCATCTCAAAGCAAAATATCACTCGCTCGGCGGCTTGTATCTCAAAACACTTGTATGTCAGGGCACTTGTATGTCGAGGTACCACTGTATTGGGCAGGATAGAAATATAAATAGTGAATAAATACTCAGTGCCGGCTAAATACCCAGATGTTTGTTTTACTAAAATGCACAAAAGCGTTCTATCCAGCAAGCAACAACGGTGGCAGGATGATATTCCACATTATCACTTGCTAGCGATGTATCCGGCTGCCATCTAGAGCCGACCCAATATGTCACCCAGCTTTGCAATAATATCTGTGAGGTCTTCCCATGAGGACCCTCTACAACCGGTACTGTTGCCGTTAAAAGACAAGGACAGTTATGTTAAGGATGCAAATCTCGGGGTGTGTGTGTGTGTGTCA
The DNA here is from genome assembly GCA_023333525.1 of Aspidoscelis tigris stejnegeri. NCBI lineage: Eukaryota > Metazoa > Chordata > Lepidosauria > Squamata > Teiidae > Aspidoscelis > Aspidoscelis tigris. The sequence continues at coordinate 17,921,655 of JALMGA010000004.1, forward strand.
TTTTTTAAATCAAAGGTGGTGGCTGTTTATTAACAGATTCCCTTCTGCTTTGGATCTAACATCAAACTGGATGTTGTTGTTGCTTCTGATTCTGTATAAACTTGTTTGCATGAATACATTTCTGCAAAGAGTGCACCAAATTGTAAGAAGGCAATCTACAGAACGTTGTGACACGCTAGAGAAATGTTCAGCAGAGCTCTGGGGGAATCTCCCCACCTCTCCAAAACCTGCAGAACAGCTGGTCTCCCCTGTTGCCTAAATGGGGGAAAAAATAGTGAGACAGTGACATTTTGCAGTCAGAATCTTGGGCAGCCTTAGCTGTACATGTACAGTATGTGTATAATGTATTGAGTAGTTCAGTATGGTATGCAGCTGAAATTCAGGCATGAAAGGGTCTCTTTCAGTTCCTTCATTCTATGGCTAACATTTTGCTTGATTCATGGCTAACATTTTGCCTATGTCTACTCCAAATGTTCTTTCAGTTTTGTTCCCCTCGACCTAGCCATCCCTGCAGAAGCAGATGAGAATGAAGCTTGTTCTTCTTCTAAGTGGCAACCAGTAGGAACCAGGACCTGGAGCAGGTGTAAGAAAGAAAGATTTGCCATACATGATAGATTACAAATAAACCCAAAAATACAGTCAAAGCCCTTCTGTGTGGTTCCAGCACTCGTTGCACTATGAGTAGCAGGTGCTTAGATTTTTGTAGGCTCAGGCTCTATCTGTAAGGGGAGGAATGTTGGATCAGGCCACAGCCCATCTAGTCCAGCATCCCATGTCACACAGTGGCCCACCAGTTGCTCCTGGGCATCTCAAGAAGGAGATGAAGGTAAAACCTTCACCTGCTTGCAAATCCCTGCAAATGACCTCAAGAGGCATCATGCCTGTCTCTCCAGCCTGGAGGTAGTACCTAGGCACCCATTCATGATAAAATATAAGAAGATTCGGGCAGGATCCAGAGAACTTCAGCTTGAGCATGCACCACACACTGCTCCAAACCCAAGGCAATGGTGCAGACATGGAGAGTCGCTGAGAACACCCCAGCAATCACTGCAAGGGACCAATCATGTATATTTTTAGTCCCTGGTGCACGCTGGGCCACTGATTTGGGAAGCTTCCAACATCCTGAAAGATCCAGCACAGGATGCCCCAGATTCGATTTTCCTTTCTCCATACTTTCCTTCTGCTGCAGGTCCACTGGGATTGATGTGCCACTGAACTGAATTCATTGCCTCCTACTTGGATTGTGCACTGGTGGCCTATGGCTGCCTCATAAAAGGATGGATTTTCAAAAGAGCGAGCCTGCTTTCCAGAATGTTTCTCCTATTTCCAAACTGTAATTGTATAAAGGGGCACAATAGATGACATCCACATGCTCTGGCAAGTTGGCTGGAAGAAAGGGCCAACTTTTTAACTTCTTGAGTACATGGCGTTCAACCTGACGTCAGTAGTATGTGATGCAACATGAACCAACACCCCCTGGGTGAGAGAGATTCTAGAAATAACTCTGCTTCATGAATGATTTAATCCAAATATATTTTGTTTTCCTAACTCCTCCCCCCCCCATTTTCCATTTCTCCCCCCTCATTGTACTTTTTGCTTTGTACAGTTTTAAGCTTTTTTTTTCTTTTTGGTGGTGATTCAAGGATAGGAAGCAGAATTGGATTTGAGACTGCTTGCAGCATAGGTGTGCCTTTCTTAGCTTTGGCAGAGGAAAAGTTTTCAGAAATGAAAAAAACTACTCCAGCCCTGGATTAGGAAAGTTGGAACAGTGGAGCAGCCTTGACCTTCTTTTAATAATTGTGTCATGGTGAATGAAATAAAAACGCATAGCCTAAATAGAGTTCTGAAAAAAACCTAGACAAATTCATGGAAGATAAGTGTATCAATGGCCACTAGAATGGTTGCCTAGGTATTGCCTCCAGGTTGGAGAGGCAGGCACAATACCTCTAAAGGCCATTTGCAAGGGACTGAGGGTGAAAGATTTGCCTTGGCTGTCACGACTTCTAGCAGATTGTCCAGTGCCTGCCCTCCGAAAAGTAGCTGGGCACTTTTAGGTTGATGGAAGTGTGCATTAGGCCGAGTGAGTACTACAGGTCTAAAGCAATAAACTGGTAGCAAGCGCGGTAATAGTAAACCAAAACAAGTTTATTAAGAATAACAATTAGAAAGGTAAGAGAGTAAATAGGAAGTTCAGATAAGGCAAGAGAAAGATCAAAAGTCTCTTAATATAGCGAGCTTCAAGCATACAGCTTTCTTAGCTTACAGGTAACCAGTTGCTTCTAAGCAAATAAGCCTATCCACTTCTCCCCTTTGGTTTGCTCAGCTTTACCCAACCCTCCCCAAAGCTTAGCAACTCAATCCCGGTCTCAGCAAGGCTTAGCCCTTCCCTGCTACACTGTGGGTTCCAGCCTCTGGTCTGTTCTTCCGCAAAGCTCCTTCAGAGCAACAACCAGACACAGTTGCCTCCTTCAGCTTTCCCTCCCAAAGAACAAGACCAGTCTGATCAGTTCCCCTTCAGAGAAAAGATCCCTTGGTCAGTTTCTGGCAGCGTTTCCCTCGGAGACAGATCTCCACCATCAGTCCCCTTCAAAAATTGCCCAGCAAAAAGACACAGTCTGCTGCTTTCTCTGCCTACGTATTATACCCTTCTAACCCTAGCATCCCGATTAGCTGCTACCACTGGCAACCGAGGGGAACTGCTCCTGCTTGTCAATCAAGCCCCCAAGTCCCGGGGCAGGTTTTCCCTCCAAATTGCCAGCAGCCAATCAATGCAGAAGGGCCCAGGCAATGTTTCCCGCCTTTTCTGCTACTTGCAGCCTAGGCATGCAAATGCAGTTTGCAAGGGTTTGCACAGGTAGAAAGCTATGCATTATGCAAAGGGCCAAAGCACTATTACTGCCCTCTGCAGCCTGCACCCTGAAACCGTCACATTGGCTTTCTGCTTGAGAAGCCCAGAAGCGATTGGTGGGTCACTGTGTGAGACAGGATACTGGACTAGATGGACTGTGGCCGAATCCAGCAGGGCTCTTCTTATGTTCTTATGGAAAAATTCATGGATGACAGCTACTGGGGATGTGCACAAATATTCGAAATATTCATTATTCAGATGAATTCGGACATCCATATATGAATCGAATGTCCAGACATTCATACTTTAGTATTTGTATAAATATGAATATTTTGAGTTATTCGTACAGATAATTCAGACATTTGTACGTGTACGTATCCATCCACATCTTGTGCGTAAGGGATGCTTACGGATGCATACGAGATTAGTATCATTGGATATGTATCAAATATCCAAACAAATAGATACAGATGTATTTGAATGTTACGAATCAAATGTCAAAAATCATCCATGCCCTGGTAACCTCTAGATTGGACTACTGCAATGCACTCTACATGGGGCTGCCCTTGAAGATGGTTCGGAAACTACAGCTAGTGCAGAATGCAGCTGTGAGACTGCTTACAGGGATATCAGGCCGGACGCACATCACACCGGTCTTTAAAAAGCTGCACTGGCTGCCAATTCGTTACCGACCCCAATTCAAGGTGTTAACTTTACAAGGCCCTAAATGACTTGGGCCCCAAATATCTGAAGGAACGCCTCCTCCCACACCAACCTGCCTGTGCCCTAAGATCTGGGGGGGGGGGAGGCCCTTCTTGTTGTTCCACCACCCTCTATAGCAAGACAAGTGGGCCCTCGAGAGAGGGCCTTTTCAGTAATGGCCCCCAGGCTGTGGAATAGCCTCCCCCTCGAGGTGCATCAGGCCCCCTCACTGTATACGTTCAGGAGGAGGGTAAAGACGCACCTCTTTGCTCTGGCCTTTGGCTAAATGTGGCACAGTTTTTCCCTATTGCACATACTATTGTCTTATACTGTTTTTATATATGGTTTTATTTTAAGTATTTTTGTCTTTTAAATATGCTGTTACCCGCCCTGAGACCCTAGGGTCTAGGACGGGATATAAATGTAAATAAATAAATAAAAATTGCATTCGTGCAAACCCCTAATAGCTATTAGAATGGATGCCTAGGTTGCACCTCTAGGTTGAAGAGACAGGCAAGATGCCTCTAAAGGTTATTTGCAAGGAGCCAAGAGAAGATAGGGTGTTGCTTCTCCTTGAGATGCCCAAAAGCAGTTGGTGGTCCACTGTGTGAGACAGGATACTGGACTAGATGAGCTGCGGCCTGATCCAGCCGGACTCCTCTTATGTTCTTATATTCTAAAAGGGACTGCAGGAAGATGTATACTTTCCCAAGTGATCTATGGGTACATTTAGAATGTGGAGCATGCTATTCTCCCTAGTGCTTTTTTCTTCTAGGCGTGAAATCAGTGGGCTTTGTGGATGCTGGACGTTACAAGCAAAATGGGCAGTGCTCCACCAGAGACATGCTTCAGTTCATGGTTAGCTGATGTGTGACAATATATGCTTGGGAGAAGCCATGATTTAGTGGCAGTGGAACTGCCTGGCAAGGAGAGTTCTGCAGGACTGATCTCTGACATCTCCTCAAAGGAAGGGAATGGCATACAGCTTCTGTTATGTGCCATGAATTTGTTTATCAGGGCACTTACTAAATGCATAACTAAGAGATTATGGAATGATCAATAAAACATAAACTAAATTTTAAATTAATCAAGACAGATTAAAGTGAAACAAATAGGATAGGATAGAATCATGTCATCAAGCTGTGTTATCTAGCAGGGGTGTGCAAAACACTCCCTTGGATGCTTTGTAAAACATTTAAAGGGGCTGCATTCCTCATACATGGATTGCATAGCCTATGTGGCTCTAGGAGCACCTTGCTCCCCTCCAGCCTTTGCAGAGTCTGGAGGTGAGTCCAAATACTTGCCCTTTTGAGGCTTGAGGAACAAGAGGAGAAACCTAATCAACCCCCAGATTGCTTCAGGTGTGGATTGAGATCATTGTGCAGCCCAACTCTGTGACTGTTGGCCCCACTTCCCTGTGTGAACAGATGAGTGAATAAAATCTTAAAATCATGCCCCTAAAATCGTGTAATGGATGCCACCACTGAGAAAGCCCCTTTCCTTCCTGCTGTTCTATTCCTTTTCATTGGGACATAAGAGTGCTTCCAGATGTGATTAAAGCTTCCAGGTCCCTGTGCAGCCACTTCCCGTTGTCCCAACAGGATGAATGAAAGCTGTGCAGGGGGAGCCACATCCTGTCGTCCAGATGGGGCGATCAACACTCAGCAGCTTTTTACATCGCATTTTCCTTGCTCCTGTGTTGCCACCACTGCCAATCAATCATCATGTGATCAGTGATGTGACTGGTGGCACCAGAGCGGCTGCAAAGCTTTCCTCGTGTCTGGAGGTACCCATAGTGAGCAGGACTTCAGTAACTGATCCAACGGAACAAGTAAGGACATATGGAGTAAGCTGCATTTTCATGTAGAGGGGTTCCAAGAAATTTAGGGCTTTGAAGATTGAAAGCAGAAAATTTAAATTGGGTCCAGAAATAGACTGGGACCAATACATCTAACAAAGCATGAGTATAAAACAGCTAGTCCCTGTTAGCAACTTTATGGCTATATTCTGGACCAGCTGGAGTTTTCAGAACATTTTTAATTTGGAGCACATTGTAACCTAAATCAGAGATTAACAGAGTGTGAGTAACTGTGACCAACCTGGGGACCTGTTTGCACTTACTTCTTGATGAACTGCAGTCTGTTCACCTTTCATGTGCATCTGCACCCAACCACCAACACAGCTTACCGAAAGTGGCTACAGGCTCCCCAGAATTCATCCAGCAGTGAACTGTTAAAAAGCAGCCCATATCCTGGCCAGGAGTAGGTAGACCACATCTGTACCCTCTTCCAACTGCAGCATCCAGATAACCATGACACCATCTGAGAACATGCCAAATGTTGCCATAAACATTGCCACGGTGATCCAGCCTGTCCTTCCACACTTTCCTGGTACAGGGATTTTCCAGCACTTGAAATGTGAATGCCCTGCACTGCCCTAGGTCTTTACTTGACTGGTATGGTGTAATAATACTAGTCCTGGGTGTCTATTGACAAGGCAGCATTAATGAGCATCACTCATTGTGGGTCTGATCTCTCAGGGGAAATGCAGCTTTTTCTAGGACAGATTGACGGTCATTCATATGAATACATGTGCTCCTAACCAAGAGCATTTCCATCTTGTCTGGACCGAGTTCCTGTATCCTTTTGTGCACTAATGGTAACCTTTTGTAAACTAGTTTGGTCTTATATTAGAATGTCGGAATCTTATCTGGTAGTCCCCCAGTTTGATTTCTCACATCTCCACAAAGCTCGGTGACCTTGGACTACTCATAGATCTCTTTCTGAACTCTCACAGCCTGTCAGCCACTTTGAGTCCCCTTAAAAGGGCGAGAAAAGCAGTAGGGATGTGCACAAATATTTGAATCATTCAAAAATTCGAACAAATTCATTTGAATCCAAACATTCGAATTTGAATTGAATATATTCATTTGAATTTAACATTCAAATGAATTTTTGAATCTTTTGAATAATTCGTACGAATTGTTTGGACATTCATATGTGTATGGAAACATAAGCATTACATACGTACAAATGGGTAGGAGAGTCGGATCCGACAAAGGGAAGTATTTCTTCACCCAGAGAGTCATGGGTTTATGGAATATGATGCCAGAAGAGGTGGTAACAGCTACCAGTCTGGATGGATTTAAGGTAGGGTTAGACAAATTTATGGATGACAGATGTATCGATGGCTACTAGAATGAATGCCTAGGTGCATCTTTCAGGCTGTGGGGGGAAGCAGGATGCTTCTAACGCCATTTGCTGGGATTCTAGAGCAGGAATAGGTTTGTCTTTGTCTCTGCTTGAGATGCCCATGAGCATTTAGTGGACCACTGTGTGCGACGGGATGCTGGACTAGATGGGCTGTGGCCTGATCCAGCAAGGCTTCTCTTATGTTCTTATGTTCTTATGATGGGATGCTGGACTAGATGGGCTGTGGCTTCTCTTATGTTCTTATGTTAAAAGCCAGCTCTACTTCTAGCTACAGAAAAGCTAACACTCAGGGAAAGCTTCCCCCTCTGTCTCTCTTGGCTTTAGACTGTGGGAGTACATAAGCATAAGAATTATCTAAATGACAGTAATTCCTCATATGAAATCACCATTGCATAAAAAAAGCACCCGTGTTGTGCATGTATACAGGCACTGTCCCTGTTTTAGCTAACTTATTTTATCTGTTTTTATTCTGATTTGTTTTTTGGTGGCCCACTCAGAGACCTTTGGATATAGGGCAGAATGTGATTAAATAAACAAATAAATAAAATCTGTCGAGGAGGAAGTTAAGGAAACAGTCCGGTGTAGTAATGTAGATCAGTGATTCCTCAGGCCCTTTCCACACGTAACTCTGTTGCTGCAGGTCCAGGGCAGAATGCCCTGAGCCAGGACACGCTGGGACATGCTGCTCTTGGAACAGCACAGTGCCCATCCTTGTTTTGGCCCAGCGGCTGCTTCTGCTGCCAAGGCTCCAAAGGCTGGAAAAAGAAGTTCCCAGCAGCCTTCACAGTTTACAGCCTGGTTGACAAAAGCATGGTGAGAGGTCAGCACTAGTGGTTGAAAACTACAGCCATGTATTCCAGAATTTTGTTCCAGGGGCACACACACACACGCCCAATGTGTAAAGGGCCTCAGAAGCCGAATCTCATCTTTCAGGTTTTTAGGGCTACGTTTTTTTAAAAAAAAGAAAGGAACTGCTGCATTTCTTTAAGGCAGCTCAGAAATGGTTCATGGGTGGCCCTGAGACCCATGAGTGGACCATGTGCTCATCCCACCTCTGATGTACATTAACGGATAGAAAATGCTCTTCCAAAGTAGGTGGGAAGTCAGGTGGGAATGGGAGTGTTACCACCCCCAAGACACTTTGAAGCTGTTTTTCAAAGCTGCATTTGGGCACAGCCTTTGCCTAAACAACATTATGAATTACTGAAACTTAAGTCAGGAAGTACAGCCCAGGAAAACTGCACCAATGGTTCAGTTAATCACATGGCTCTGCTGTTCTTTGTTGATTACAAAGCTTCAGGCATCCTGTAGGCTGATTGGCATTACACCAGCCTTCTTACATTAAAGATTTTGTAAGGCACCTAAAAGTTTTACACAGTGTACAAACATAAAATTAACAGAGTTTTGCCTCCAGGCTCATTATCTATTAGTAACAACAAAGGAAAAGAAAAAAAAAGAGGGAAGGAAAGCTAGGGGTTGGGGGGGGGACTTGGAAGAGGAGATCACAAGCTTACAAATAAAATTATCAAGTATAAGCAAACAGAAATAAACATGCTATGAATCCCTCCAGTTAGTATTTGAGCAAGGAGAATTACTGGAGCCAGAGCTACATCAAGGGCCTTTTTGTACTTACAGAAGATTCTTCAGGGCCCTGTGAGGCACTGCCCACAACTGATAGAAACTCCATCCTCACTGGACATCCACACTGGATGGACTATAATCCCAATCAAGGAGACTTTAATTGACATTACCCGTAGACATCGAGGCCTATGGGTGGATCAACACAGCCTAGTCTGGAGCACAGAGACATGTAGGTGTGCAGGTTTCAAAAGAATATAAGAACATAAGAGCATAAGAGAAGCCTTGCTGGATCAGGCCACAGCCCATCTAGTCCAGCATCCTGTCGCACACAGTGGCCCACCAAATGCTCATGGGCATCATAAGCAGAGACAAGGATAAACCTATTCCTGTCTAGAATCCCAGCAAATGGCCTTAGAAGTGCCCTGGTCCACCACCACCACCACCCAGCCTGAAAGATGCAGCTAGGCATTCATTCTAGAAGCCATTGATACATCTGTTGTCCATAAATTTGTCTAACCCTTCCTTAAAGCCATCTAGACTGGTAGCTGTCACCACCTCTTCCGGCAGCAAATTCCATAAACTGATGACCCTCTGGGTGAAGAAATACTTCCCTTTGTCAGATCTGACTCTCCTACCCATCAGCTTCATAGAGTGCCCCCTGGTTCTAGTACTGTGTGATAGAGAAAATAAATTTTCTCTATCCACCTTTTCTATACCATGCATAATTTTATATAATTCAATCAGGTCCCCTCTTAAACGCCATCTCTCCAGACTGAAAAGGCCTAGACGTTGCAGCCTGGTTTCGTAAGGGAGGCGTTCCAGCCCCTTAACCATTCTGGTTGCCCTTTTCTGCACCTTCTCTAGTTCCACAATGTCCTATTTTCTGATTTATTCCATTCCTTCTAAAGCCTTATGTCTAACTCAACAAATTTTGAGCCAGTGAATTGTTTGCCCAGTAAATTACCACTGGGCAGTTGGTCAGCTGATTATCCTAATTTACTCTTTGAACTCTTGAGCGACGTTCTGAGGCTCTCTGCACATTATCAGACTAAAGCTGTGTTCACACAGTTGAAAAGAGCATGTCTGAAACAGCTTAGAAGAGTTTGTTTTTCTACCCCCCCCCTTTTCTCACCAATTTAAGGGGACTTAAAGTGGTTTACAAACCTTCTGACTAAGCCACAATAGACACCCTGGCCCTGGTCACACAGGTCCAAGAAAGGATGTCCTATTCGTGAATTTGAACTAAAGTCAGACTAGCCCTGTTCACACCTAGATTGTTATAGGTCATCCTCAGCCCGTCCTCACTTTGGGCTACATCGCTCACACCTTTCTCTGCAATTGGCCTGAGCCACCTCCACAGTTCTCCATCCCTTTTGCAGCATCACATCTATCTCCTTTCATATTAGATGCTGTTGTGTCACTCAAAGGGAGATGAGGGTGTGTGTTTGCAGTTCTTTTTTAAGCCTGCTCCCCCACCTCCATGCCCCCTTCCTTTTTTATGTGCTTTTCTTCTCCAAGCAATTTAATAAATTTGTGTAAAAATGCAAGATAGAAGAATCATACAAATAAACTGAGTAGAGAAGGGGAGGTACCTCATGAACTCCATGCATGTTGATTGGCCAAAAGGAAAGACTGGACTCCACCCACCACAGCATGGTTCAGCCTCCTCTAGCCCATCCTCCTGTTCACACTGAGGAAGGGATGACAGCCTCCTCAGTCCTGTAAAAATGGGGAGTAATGTGGGTAAGCTGGCTTGGAAAATGAATTAAATAAAAATAATGTAACACGACCTGAGGATGGTCTTAGGCTGACCTAAACTACTTGTGCGACCAGGGCCCCTATGAGGTAGCTGGGGCTGTGAGAGCTCAGAAAGAGAGCTGTGACTAGCCCAAGGTCACCTAGCTGGCTTCATGGAGGAGAGTGGAATCAAACCCAGAGATATGAGTCCATCACTCTAACCACAAGACCAGCAGGTAGAGTCATCCACCTTTCCTCTCCCATGAACACTGCAGATTAGAAAAAGTGAATTAGAGATGGGCCAGTTGCTACCATTTGTGAAACTTTTTTGAGATACTTTTTTCTTGTTATGCATGAATGCAGACTACATCTTCGATCATCCCTGATCAAGTTGAAATAGAATCTGAAGAGAATCCCATTTTGTTCACTTGTCGTATTCCTTTGATCTCCATTACTGCTGCCATAAAGCCAACTACAGGACACTTGTTAGGAAACCGTGCGTTGTAATTCATACTACAGCTGTCAAAATATATGAACAAAGTGTCTTTTCTGATGCATTAGCCTTGCTTTGTTTGTTCTTTCTCATTCAAAGAGTTCAATAATTAATAACAAGCATTCTAGTCATTAGTATAAATTAGGCAGGTTCTACTGTATGAGCCACCCACAACTGTAATTTCTTTCTTTCCTGGAAAAGAATTATTTAGTAGTGTTTTGGAAAGACTCCTCGTTCATCATCCATTAGTTTCAGACACAGTGTCCAAGTCCTCTGTTTAAGAAGGCCCTGCAGATGTTGATGAACTACATCTTTCAGCATCTCTGAGAATTGACCAGGCTGGCTGGGTCTGATGGGAAATGACTCCCACAGCATCTGAAAAATCACTGCGTTCTTTCGCCAGTTTGGATTTCTCTGTCTTCTCTTTTTACCTTTAAAATTACTCTTTGTAGAAAACAAGCTATGGGTTTCACCTACAAATGATCTAGGTAAAAAGTTTAAACATTGACTTGATAGTTCATTCTTCTTCTGTACTAATATACTTGGACTGCTAGAGTGTGCTCACACAGATAGTGTTTGGGCATCAGTTTTCTGGAATAACTCTATCTGTAGACGAGGGTAAAGTCCATATCACACTGTTTGAAAACTGGGCAGCTTACCTTCTCCGTGGGTTCAGGGTCGGATCACGATGGGTTTTCCTTCGTCTATTAGCTCAGCTCGAACTATTTAAATTTTCACCGCCAGGTGGCGGTTGCCCTATAAGAGGACTCTGTAGACTAGCCTCCCCAGACATTTTCGTTCGACGCTCAGCAGAACGAGAGCTGGTGGAACTTGTCTACAGTCCTTGTCTTTCTCTTTTTCTTCTTTAGAGTCTTCAGAGGCTTCAGGATCTTACCCTTGGTAAGTATTAGGGGCCTCTTTGGGAGGGATCTCCCCTAGACCCGGGAATCCAGGGGATTCCCCTGGGATTCCCCCTTTACCCCTGTTCGGGATTCCCCCCCCCTCCTTAACGGCCGGGGTTCCCTCTCTCCCTCTTCCCTCTCCCGCGAGCGGCGTCGAATGGCTGTTGCTGCCGTTTTCTGCCGCGGCGTGAACCGAAGTAGACCGTCGGCCCGCGCCTCACCGGTCTAATTTTTACGGGGCTCCGCGCCTTGACACGAGCCCCGGGGTCTCCTCTACCCCCCCTCCTCGCGCTGGGGTCCCCGCTAGCCCTCCCTCGCCTTCCCCGGGCCCCACTCGGCCACCTCGTTCAGAGGGACGGACGGCTTCCCCCGACCACAGCCGCTGCCGCCGCCGCATCCCGCCGGGCGCCCGACCTCGGCGGCCGCCTGATCGCCGCTTACCGAAGCGGCTCGAGGTGCGCGCCGCCTTTAGCGACCGCCTCGTCATGTCTCCGCGCTGCCGGTGTGCTTCCCCCACGAACCGGGGCCACCGTGAGCAGCCGACGGAGCACCGATTCAAACGGCAGAGGGCCCGCTCGCCAGTTCGCGGCGGGCCGCCCGCTTGTGCTACGAGGCACTAGCGCGTTGCCGGCTCAAGTTTACAATATCAGCGGCAGACGGCCGTCCATCCCCCTCCCCTCTTTTCCTGCACGGCAGAGGCACGGGCGGCGCCATGGACGACGCCGGCCACGCGCTTCCTATGGGGGCCGCCATCTTCCACGCCAACCACATGGCGGACATGGGCGCCGCCATTTTGGTTCGCAACCACGTGGCAGCTGTGGGCGCCGCCATCTTTAACCCCTCCCACGTGTTCCTCATGGGCGCCGCCATTTTGTGGGGTCGAAGTCAATCCAAACGGCAAAGTCCCTTATTCATCTAAGGCCATATCCCCACTACACTAGACGTTCTCAGGGCATGTCCCCAAGCGAACAACCTGTTCTTAAGGGACGAGGTTTATGGCCATAGTCCCACTTTAGCCAAAACGTTCAATGCCTAATTTGACAAGGCCTTTTTCCCTCACCGCGACTAGGCCTCAAACAAAGCGGGGGGGGGGGCAACGGTCCTGTACCCGCAAGCCTCACAGGGATCTCATGTGTGCCTATCTCCCCCTCTCCTCTCTTTCAGCCCCATGATGGCTGCGAATGAGGCTTCTTCAGGACCGAAGCTTATTGATCTGCCCTCCGAAATGCTCGAACCCCCGAGCACGAAGGCCAAAGCCGCCAAGCCAAAAAATAAGAAAGATATTAAAGCAGCCAAGCCCAAAGTGACCCCACCAGGCCCAAGTGACGCCGCAGGCCCCAGCAATCCGGAACCATTGCCTGGCCAGGCCCAGATGCCCTTTCCAGGCCCCATGGGAACATTGCCTGGAATGCATGGCTTCTTCATGCCTCCTCTACCACACTTCGCTCCTACCGTTCCGACAATGAACCCCAACTTTCAGGAGTCACTGGCTTCCTTCATGGCTTCCATGGCAGCATTGGGGGCCCTGCCACAGCACGGTAGAAAGAGTAAGAGGTCTGAGCAAATTCTGAAGGATCCTTTGGACAGGAAAATAGAATCCTATCTGAAGAAGGCCTTTGACGGGCAGGCTCTCCTGTTACGGGCAAACTCTGCCAGTTCCCTCTTCACCAGAGCGGCCTTAAAATGGACTGATGAGGTTATGGCAATCCCTGATCTACCTGACTCCGCTAGAGTCATGATGGAAGATATTCGCAGGAACCTGGCAGTGGCTGCGGACCTGGCGATTGATGCTCTGCAGATTGAGGCCAGGTGCATGGGCCTGGCCACTGCCGCAAGAAGATCTCTGTGGCTCAAGCATTGGAATGTCGACCTGTCATCCAAGACGCAGGTCATCAACGCCCCCTTTAAAGGCCAGAGCCTCTTTGGTGAGGAATGTTTAAAAGATATCCTAGTTGAATCCCGGGACAAGAAGAAAGTCATGCCCACGGCCCCGCCCACCGCCCACGCATCTTCCAAGTCAAAATCTCCCCGTTTCCCCAGAAGGCCCCAGAGGGACACCCAGTTCAGACAGCCCTTTCGCCCCAGGCCCCCCAGAGGTCGGGCAGCCTGGGGGCGCCAATTTCCTGCCAATAGAGAGCCCATTGGACGAGGAGGAGGCAGATTTATCAAGCCCTCGAACCAGACACGCTGACGATCCGCTACCAGCGGTCGGTGGGCGCTTATCGCTCTTTGCCCAGCAATGGGCCCTCTCCTGTTTGGACCCTTGGGTCCGCGAAGTTGTTGAAGTTGGTTACTCCTTGGAGTTCGTGGCCCGTTGCCCTCCAAGGTTTGTTCGCTCTCCGGTCCCTAGCGACCCAGTTAAGAGGAGAGCTTTGTTTGTAGTTGTTGAAGAGTTATTACAGTTGTTGGCGGTTGAACCTGTCCCTGACAATGAAAAGGGCCAGGGTGTTTACTCTGTCTTGTTTCTAGTTCCTAAGAAAAATGACGAGTGGAGGTCCATTCTAGATCTCAAATATCTTAATAAACATTTGTCTGATGTTCATTTTAAAATGGAAACGTTGTCATCTATCAGGGGGGCTATCGAACCCGGGGATTTTCTGGCCTCCCTGGACCTTAGACACGCCTACTTCCACATCAAGATGGCTCCTTCGGCCCGCCCCTTTCTGAGATTCGAAGTGGCGGGTAGGCATTTTCAATACAGAGTCCTCCCGTTCGGGCTCTGTGCTTCCCCCAGGGTCTTTACCAAGACCCTCTCCCCTCTCATCTCGATTCTCAGAACGGGGGGGGGGGGGTCCAATGCTTTGCCTACCTAGATGATGTGCTTTGCAAGGGGCCCTCTTTCGCGAGAGCGGCTTGGGCGGTACAGGAAGTCTCTTCCTTCCTGGCCAAACATGGCTTCCTCATCAATTGGGACAAGAGTGCCCCAGTCCCCTCTCAGTGCCTTACTCACCTGGGGGCGGCCTTTGACACCAGATCCTACGTAGTCGCACCTAGCTTGGACCGGGTCCGGGCCCTGACAAGCTTGGCCAGGGAGATCCACGCCAGACCTAGAGTCCGGATTAGCGCCCTCTCGTCCCTCCTAGGCAAGATGGTGTCGCTTATTGATCTGGTCCCTTGGGCCAAGTTCCACCTTCGCCCACTCCAGTGGGCTCTCCGGCCCTTCTCTACTCTGATTTCTACCAGGGCAGACCCTCGGGTTGCCTTGCCTCACCAGGCCAGAGAATCTTTAAGGTGGTGGGAATCCCTTCACCACCTATCCGTAGGCTGTCCGATTGTAACCGCTGATAGAATCAGAGTCACCTGCGATGCCAGCAACAGGGGTTGGGGAGCCCATTGTTCAGGACACACCGCCCAGGGCGTGTGGTCCCCCGAGGAGGCCGGCCATCAGATTAATTGGCTAGAACTCAAGGCTATCCTCTACGCTCTTCTCCGTTTCCAACATCTCCTCCGGGGTCGACACGTTCTGGTATTGACGGATAACATGACAGCCAAGGCCCACATTTCTAGACAGGGAGGCTCCAGGTCCCGCTCTCTAATGGATCTGGCATCCCAGATATTCCAGTGGGCAGAGCGTAATGTGCTCTCTATCTCGGCTATTCACATCCAGGGATCTCTGAACACTTGGGCGGACTCCCTCAGCCGGACCGACCTCCCCAGTGCCGAGTGGCGCCTCGATCCAGACGTCTTCCAGTTGATCGTGGACAAGTGGGGCCAGCCAGTCCTCGACCTGTTCGCCTCAGCGGAGAATCATCAGGTTCCCCGCTACATGTCCAGGTTCAGGGACCCGGAAGCAGTAGCAGTAGACGCCCTCTCAGCAGATTGGCCACCGGGTCTCCTCTACGCCTTCCCACCCTTCCCTCTCTTGTCCCAATTCCTTCAGAGGGTGATCCGGGAAGCAGCGGAGGTCATATTAATAGCCCCGCTTTGGCCACGCAGGTCGTGGTACCCGCTGCTCCGCAGCCTCACAATCCAGCCGCACTTCGAGCTCCCAATAACTCCGAACCTGCTAACACAAGGACAGGTCTCACACCAGGACCCAGCCTGGTTGAACTTGACAGCCTTCAGACTCAGCGGCTCTGCCTAAGAAACGCAGGTCTGGAGGAGGATGTCATAGACACTATTATGGAGGCCCGCCGGCCGTCCACTAGGAGAATCTATGAGGCCACCTGGAAAGCCTTCTGTAGGTGGTGTAGGACTCGGGGCCTTTCCCCCGCGGGCTGCACCGTTCCCCAAGTACTATCTTTCCGTTCCCCAAGTACTATCTTTCCTGCAGGAAGGCCTCCGCAAGGGATTGCAATTCAACACCCTAAGGAAACAGGTGTATGCCCTGGCCGCGGTCCTGGATCTCACCCAGGACCGATGTCTGGCCCGACACAGACTCATTAAGGCCTTTTTAACAGGACTCAAAGCCAAGCGCCCCCCTACAGTGCACAGATTTCCCAACTGGAGTCTGCGCTTGGTCCTATCAGCATTGACAGGGAAACCCTTTGAGCCATTAGCCACGGTTCCCCTTAGAGTGCTTTTGTATAAGGTCGCCTTCTTAGTGGCCATCACGTCGGCTAGGCGGATGTCAGACATTTCCGCCCTCCTGGTGCAGGAGCGCTACTGTCAGTTTACCCCGGACTCAGTTATTCTCCGGCTGGACCCTAAATTTCGCCCGAAGGTTGACACCACCTTTCACAGGGCACAAGAAATCCATCTGCCCACGTTTTGTGCCAATCCCATTCATGACCTGGAGAAGAAATGGCACACCCTCGATGTGAGGAGAGCGCTCTCCTTTTATATCGAGAGAACCAGGGAGAGTAGAAGGGCTACTTCCCTCTTTGTGCACTTCCTTCCCTCCTCTCTCGGCATGAGAGTCAACGCCAGGACACTGGCAGGCTGGGTTCGTGCGTGCATTGCCCTCGCATACCAAACCAAGAAGAAGCCAGTGCCACAGGGTATCAAGGCCCACTCTACTAGGTCGGCAGCCACCTCGGCAGCGCTTGCCCTCAACGCACCGCTGGACGAGATCTGCAAGGCAGCAGCTTGGTCAACACCCATGACTTTCACCAAGCACTACAGGCTGGACCACTTCAGGTCAGCAGAGGCTTCCTTCGGGCGCAGGGTCCTACAACACGTCATCTACGACACGGTAAGAAACCTTTCTCTTCGGAATAAGTACGCATGGGGGCTCCACTTGGGGCGCTTGTTATTTCCCACCCTTTCTTTACATGGGGATGCTGGCTTTGGTACATCCCATCGTGATCCGACCCTGAACCCACGGAGAATGTAAAGTTGTACTTACGTGAGGTTACATTCTTGTGGGTTCAGGAGGATCACGACCCGCCCTTGGTGGTGGGAACTGCACTAACCTCTCATTATCTTCACAGAATGTTCCACCAGCTCCGTCTTTCCAGGCTCCTCAAATGTCTGGGGAGGCTAGTCTACAGAGTCCTCTTATAGGGCAACCGCCACCTGGCGGTGAAAATTTAAATCGTTCGAGCTGAGCTAATAGACGAAGGAAAACCCATCGTGATCCTCCTGAACCCACAAGAATGTAACCTCATGTAAGTACAACTTTACATTCTCTTTCTTCTCCTTGTTGCCTTCCTTCCTCACCTCCCAGACTGTCACTGGCCTGATTTTCAATGGACCTGATTGGTCAGTAGCCATAGGAGGCCGTCCCTTCATATCTGCAAAAGGGACATAGAAACAGAGGCTTTGGGACAAGTTAAAGTGCTTTTTAAATTTATATTAACCCCAGGGGCACCCCTAATCATGTGTGTGAACACACACTCAGATATAGTTAGCAGCAGTCCTTTTGTGTAATGAGGCATCGGCATTTTTCAAAACAAATACAAAAATATAAAGAATTGCATTGTCCCCAATTCCCATCTAAAATATCTACAGGAGCAGAAATTTTGAGTAGGAATTTGAGGGTGTTTTTTAAACATGCAAAATGCACATTATATCCTTTTTTCCCAACTCCAGCATGCTTGTAATTAAAACATAGGTGCACTCAAACTTGTCATTTATGGAAATAACTGCGGCAGAATGGCTTTGTTTTGCCTAGTATCTGCCTTTGTAAACTTGGGAGAAGATTTAGACCAGTCAAAAAAGAGATTTGACAAACTAGAGCAAGCCCAAAGGAAGGCTACCAAAATGGTTAATGGTCTGGAAAACATGTCCTATAAGGAAAGGATGAAGGATCTAGGAATGTTTAACCTACAGAAGAGAAGGCTGAGAGGAGACATGATCACGGTCTTCAAGTATCTGGAGGGTTGTCACAGTGAAGAGGGACTGTCCCTATTCTCACTTGCACAAGATGGGAGGACTAGAAACAATGGTATCAAACTTCAAGGGAGTCAATACAGATTAGATATTAGGAAAAACTTCCTGACAGTGAGGGTGATCAGTCAGTGGAATAGGTTGCCACAGGAGGTAGTGAGTTCTCCTTCTCTGGAGGTCTTCAAGCAGAGACTGGACCTACATCTGTCTGGGATAGTTTAGGTCATCCAGCATTGAGTAGGGCGTTGGACTCAATGGCCCTAAAGATCCCTTCCAACTCTATGATTCTGTGATTCAGTTAGAATGTTAAAGAGGGGACCTGATTGAAATATATAAAATTACGCATGGTATAGAAAAGGTGGATAGAGAACATTTCTTTTCTCTATCACACAACACTAGAACCAGGGGGCACTATATGAGAGGGGGTAGGAGAGTCAGATCCAACAAGGGGAAGTATTTCTTCACCCAGAGGGTCATCGGCTTATGGAATGTGCTGCCGGAAGAGGTGGTGACAGCTACCAGTCTAGATGGCTTTAAGGTAGGGTTAGACAAATTTATGGACGACAGATGTATCAATGGCTACTAGAATGAAGGCCTAGATGCATCTTTCAGGCTGGGGAGGGGGAAAGCGAGGCACTTCTAAGACCATTTGCTGGGATTCGAGAGCAGGCAAAGGTTTGTCCTTGTCTCTGCTTGAGATGCCCATGCACATTTGGTGGGCCACTGTGTGCGCCAGGATGCTGGACTGGCCCGATCCAGCAGGGCTTCTCCTATGTTCTTATGGGCAATCTGGCTGTTCCCATTTCCCTGAAGTTAGCACAGGCTGAATCCAAATACTGGTGTTCCCACTCAAACCGCATAAAAACCCCAGTATGGAGAAACAGGACCTTTTAATCTCCGCCCCTGTCCTACTCCTGTTAAACCTGCCCCACAGAATCAGCTGAGCGAAAAAGCAAACCATAATCCCATTCACATCGGAAGCTCCCTCCCTGCCAGGAAGACAGCACAAAGTAACTCCCTTTGAAAATGGAGGGTAAGTCAGCTTGCAACTCCCTGCTTAGTTCTCCAGTGGTCGCAGCCTTGCTACAATTTATTTGTCTCTTGAGGCTTGTATTTTAAAACATTTTCCTCGGCTTGTACCTCTCCTAATAGCGGTGGGTTCAGAGCAGGCATGGCGAGTTGATGGACGGTGGAGACCTTCACAGCTGTGAAATCCCACCCACATCTAGCAGGCATTGGCCAGAAGGATAGATCTCCACCCCAAATAGCCCAGTAGTGTTTCCAAAGGCAAAAAAAAATAATGCAGGCTGGGCTCCAAAAGGGGACCGAGAACAGTTATTGTGAGGACTATTTTCCTGCGGATTTTTGCAGGATAGTCCTCTAGATTCTGGGAATAAAAAAATAAACGGGATCTCCCAGTCCTGAAAATGAATTTGATTTGGATTTAAACCTGTATGGGAACACACCCTAAGGGAACTTTTGTACCATGTTTTGGCATGGAAACAGGTGAAAAACTGAGACGGGTCGGGGGTCCGCACTTCAGAACACCCGATTCATCGCAGATTTACCCAGCACTTTACTACATGCCAGGTAAGTGCAACTGCCACTGTACTAGCAGCGGTAGCCTTGCCATGGCAATGGCTGTGCATGCCAGCCATTGCCATGGTGACCAGGCAACACAATGCACAACTGCGGCTGCACTGCGCTGCCCCTCCCCTCCCCATGCCATTAACCCTTCACATAGATGCTCTGGAGCGCTTCTTAGTGCTCTGTTACTCTACAGCTGGAGGATAGTCCGGCATGCGGAGAGCCAATATTTCATGCAGGAGCCTTCCCCAATGTCCCCAGTGTGCCATGTGCAAAAAAAGACCGAAAATAGTAGTAGTATTGGGCTTTTATCATCCCTCCCTTCCTCTTCCTCCTTTATTTCTTCACGTAAAAGTCCCAGAACAGCTTAAAGGGATTGGCTCTTTGAAAGTAAATATCTCAATGACATTTTGCAAGTGGTGTGAAATTGACTGAGGATAAAAGGAAAGCTAGCAGAGTACACACATTTCAACTCCAGTTCTTCACTCTTTGTCATGCTCATAAAAGTTAAAATGGAGTGAACGCTTTAACATGTGCAATAAAGTAATGCTCTGCCTTCAAGATTGCACAACCCATTCTCTCTGCCAGAAAATGCTGTTTGCTGCAATGTATTTGTTGAGCAAAAAGGCCTTTAAGCATTTGATGGCAAAGTCAGCATTTTTTCCAAGCACTGCAGAGGAATTAAACACCTCACCCAAAAGACCTAGGCATCTTCATAAATATAAACCACCCAAGCAAGGCTGTATCCTTCTTTTCTGACACACTGTAAGCACCAGGAGGCTGATATTTTTTCTGGGAACTAAATTTTGTCTCCTTGACTTTAACAATGTTAAATGTCTTTGCGAGGGGCCTTGTAAATAATCTTGTTTTCCTTCTTTTTTTTGAAACAGAAGCCTTCGCCAACACCTCTCGCAGTCATTTTGAGTGCTGTCAGACTTTAGAGATTTTCCTCTCTTTTTCTGACCTCGTATATTTCCTTTTTCATGAAATACAGTCATGAATTGAATCATCTCCAGTGTAATCTCCGACTAAAGCAAAGTTCACAAACTGCTATAACGTATATTCAGATGTAGAGTTCGCTTGACAGATGTGCTCTTTAATTTCCAATTGCTTTGATGCCTCTCAGAAATCTCAACAAGCCAGGACTTCCCCCCATCATTGTGGTGATTTCCAATGGGAATCAGAGCAAACAACTCCCCTTTCTGTTGGAGAATGCTGCCAAGGCTCCTCCTTCAGTGGAAATTATCTCTGAATTGGCCTGCCTCCAGGCAGCAAGGCTTGAGGTCACACCTGGCCTTTAATCAGTTTTGTGACCATCCTCTGTCCTCAGGGATCACACAGCAAAGGGCTTTTCCAGTTCTTCTGTGAACTTCCCCTCCCCAATTGGAACTTTCCCGCATTCAGATTCTCTCAGCCCTGAATCTGTTTCAGGTGCAAGAAACAGACCAAGGCAAAGAGCTGCCAACCTCTGCTCCGTTCAGTCGTGGTGTGGAGAGCAGCCAGCAGGCTCCGATGCCCAGAGCCAGAGGAGGCAATCCGTGCTGGCCACTGCCAGCCATGATCTGGCCATGCCACCCATGGAGCCAATCTGCCTCACTTGGCCTCAGAAAGGATGTCCTGTCCTGCACAGCCACAATGTAAAGGTAGCCTGTGGGCTCTGGGGCTCAGAGTTGGAGGGCCAACCCAAGATGGTCGACCCCTCATGCCCTTGCCCAACTACTGCTGACTGAGCTGTGGCTGCACCACCCCTGGAGCCACCTTGCACACACCCCAAAGGTAGGTGTGACGAGGCCAAGTCAACAGTTTGTCCAAAGACAGACTACCATGGCTGGCCAAAGAAGCAAAGATCTCACAATTGACTGTTGCTGCCTCTAGCCAGATGTATCACATGGTGCTTCCTGGAAGTCAGCCAAGTGCCCACCCACTTGTTTTGTTGTTGTTTTCCCTGCACTAGGCTAGCTTTCAGGTTGTCCCACAAAGAAAAATAATGAAATGGACCAGCAAACACATGGGTTGGGCCCCTGTTATCTGAAGGAGCATCTTCTCTCATAGAGTTCTGCCTGGGAATTGAGATCTCAAGGAGAGAGCCTTCTTGTAGTCCCTTCTCTCACAGAGTGTCAAGGGGCAAGGGCATGCAAAAGTGCCTTTTCTGTGGTGGCCCCCAGCCTCTGGAACAACCTTCTCTGGAGGCTCACCAGGCACCTATATTGTAAGTTTATAGCTCCTGGTTAAAACACACTTGTTCATCTAGGCCTTTAGTTTCCTATAGGTGTAGTCCAGCTGGGGAGGGAGGGAGGCAGGCAATGAGGGTTGTATTTTAGAAATACAATTTAAGAATTTTTTTATACATTATTATTGTTATTGTGACCTGCTCTGGTACCTCTTGGTAAAGGGCAGGATATGAATGAACAAACAACAAACAAACAAACGTCAATATTACAGGGAAACCACCATCATTCCCAGATTTCCAGCAATAGTGATATTGTGGGTTATTGATGAAGGTTAAGAATATCTCCTGCTTAAGAATATCCAGAAGCAATTGGTGGGCCACTGTGTGATATCGGATGGTGGACTAGATGGGCTGCGACCTGATCCAGCAGGGCTCCTCTTCTGTGACTAAACTGGGACTGCATTGGGGGTGCCACAGTTACATCTGGCATTCCCAATAGAGTCCTGGGCAAATTGTGGGTTTTAACCCATGCCTAGAGGCTCCCTTGGTGTGGCGATAGCAAGATCTGCATGGAACCTCTGTGACACTTTGAATGCAAAATCAGGGAGTAGTGTTTGCAAGACACTGCCCCCTGTTGAGTACTCAGCGTGAAGGAAGAGCCACTCAGAGTAGTTTAAAGGGCTCTAGAGCTCTTCAAAACACTATCCTTGCCATCAGTTTCAAAGCATATTGCGAATAGAACTACAACCACAGCACACTATTCTATTGCTAGAAAGGAGGCAGCACTGAGGCTGGAGCAATTCCCCGCTTCCAGGACCTGCAGATCCTACCTATGTGAGTAAGCAAGTAGTCACACTTATGCCCTCTGCCACTCTCTTCCAATTCTAGCTTTTCTAATTTGAGACAGGCTAGAAGGACAGGAGTAGTCAGGCTGAAACATTTCCTGTTTGAATCATAAGCAGTCTAAGGCCCTTTCAGCACTGGGTCCTTATTCTGGATTATATCCCAGAAAAGGGACCTGCCATGCCATCCACCTGCTGGTGCAGACTATGGCAGGCCCTGGGGTAGGGAGCAGGAGTCTTCACTAACATGTGGACAGCAGGCCCATGTTCTAGAATATAATCCAGAAGAAGGCCCCATGCAGAAAGGGCCTAACGTCAAGACACATCATTATAAGCTAATACCATGCAGGGCCTATTTTCAGTGCAATAATAGTGTGTCTATACTATTTCTCATTAGTGGTATATAAAAGTAACCCTGCGTGTTCTGTGCATTCCTGGTTCTCCTGTTTTTCTGACCACCACCACTCCAATTGTGTTTGAGCAGTAAATCCAATAAATGCAATGATTTGTTCTACTTTTAAACATTAGCGTAGTAATGTTGTGTTGTAATGTCACTTAGCAACAGACATTATTTACCTGGGCTCTAAGGAGAGCATTTATTAAAAACAATCTTACAAATAATGTTAATTGTGAAAGATGCGTTAAGCGATGAGTCACAAAACCAAAATCCCACAAGCATCGTTAGAAACTGACTAAAGTCTGGGAAAGGGAAACACTCTGTGAGCACAACCTCTAGTCCCTGGTTATATCCACACCCGTAAGCCATCTCAAATGTGTGCTTTTATTACATCTTTATGATTCACATTTTGTCCATGGAGATAAGGCTTGTTTGTGTGTGTGACTAGTGACCAACAGTGCCAAAGTGCCTCAAAGGCCCAGTTCCAAGTTTTAAAGGAATAATGTGGTTTTAAGTGTTTGCCTGTATGTTGACATCACTGTCCCTAGGAGGGAATTCCTGATTGCTTGATTCAGAAGAGAGGGATGGAGTAAGAAAGAGAAATCATGCTGAAACCACCTCACTGAGAAAGAGAAAGGCAACAAAGATCAAGGCAGTTTGAGAATAGTTTTAGGACAATGGGAATTTCTGCATTTAAATGGGCTGGACCATTCCTGGACTGGCTTAAGTTTCGAAAGGCCCAACGCTCATCTGCTCTAGAACCCATTTGAACTAGCCTAAAATGTTTGTTTCTAACCATTTACTAAGCTAGAATTCAGAGGAGAGATGAAAGCTATGTTCAGACATTTCCCTCCTCAAGATGAATTGAGGGTTAGGTTACCACTGGATGTTTTTGCACATGCCTGCAATTTTCTGGATTTAGAAGATCCACATCTTTGATATCCAGCCCTTGTTGAATCTGGTCCTTGAAGATCCGCATCGTGGTAAGGACCCCATGTAGACGCATGGGCTATCTAGCACCCAATGGCAATGGATGCTAAAAAAAGGGCTGCCATGCAGCCACCGTAGCACCCATCCCAGGGCTCTGATAAGGCTCAGTTAGGCCCAAGCAGGAAGATCTACCTGTGGCTCAGTAGGATTGGCCTACTTAGCCATCAGTCATGGGTCACTTCCAGTGACAGTGAGTGTGGCAGAAAGACACGGCTTCATAGCTGCCTGCATAGCCACTACGAAGCTTGTGCTCAGCTTCGTAGACCACTACAAAGGACTTGCGGGCCTACATAGTGTGTGTGTGTTGAGGGTAGAGCTGGAGCCGGCCTGCTGCAAATGGTGGCCTCTAAGGCCACCCCTGGGCCCCAGTACCCCAGTATACATGCAGAAGCGGGGCCTCTGATCCGGGGCCTATGAACAGCGGAAGGCTAGATTGAAAACACCATTAAGGGTGTCATGTGTTAATCTGGATTTAAGGGCCTGAAGACCCTATTAAATTGCTGCTCCCCAGATTGGCTTGACGGTTGCTCCCACCTGCATGGCAGAGCTCATTTTCAGCCCTCAGTGATAGTTGGATGTGCAATGCCTTGTATGTCTTAAACGTCTGTCTCGATTCTAATCAACAGAACAGGCTACTTCAGAATGGGAAGTCAATCCACTCTGACTCCTACCTTTGGATGGTGTGTGTGTGTGGGGGGGGGTCTTCAGGGCTTGGGACCATGTGGAGGCCCCACCCAGGGTGCTTGTGCTCCCAGGCCTGAAGGCCTCCTCTGTGGGTGGCTGAATGCTCCATCTGTGGTACTTAGTATCTGAGGTCTCACCTAGAAGAACTGCATGCAGACTTGTCTATTTACTTTGAAGTCTGACATAGGCCACCAGTTATGTTTGCTCTGGGCTGGAAGCCAATCAGAGCAAAGCAGAACTTGCCATGGATCTCAAGGAAGACTGATGAACTAGCATGCAGCCTTTTTGGTGTGCCTCCAGGCATGGCTACTCCTCCATTATACGACTAGGTTTGCATGGCAGGTGCTATACTACCCTCATTTTTCAGAAATTAAATTCTGTTTTCTGGTGTTCACATGTCCTATCATGGCCTTTAAATATTCCTAGATTGAAATCCAAATATGAATGTTCTTGCCCTGGTTGGCTCATTTTGTATGTTAACTCTGAAGCAATTCTCTGTTGTCCATCCTCCTGTCTCCCCTTGCCATAGAGGAACTTAATGGGGGTCCCTTCCTTAGCTGCCTCCCAACACCTCTTCCACCTTAGTTCCCCCCTTGTTCCTACCTGTGATTTATTTGTCGCACGAATATAAGTAATTTTCACGTCCTTTATGCCGTTCCGCCATGTGGCACGGCCAGGATGTTGGTACAGAGCTGTACTTTATATTTTATATATGCAAATCACATTTTATCTTCTATAGGGCAAGAAAAAAAAACTTATTTATTTTCTGACTTACAGTAAGTGTCCTGCCAGACTCCTCTGTATTTTGTAGACTTTACAAATGAAGCCAGATTTTGTTTTCCAAGTCAGAGAATAGCAACAACAAAAAAGCACTCGATCAAGGCTCTCTAACACAAGTGCTTGTGTGAATGATGTATGTGTCGATTGTATGAGCACATTATATTTGGAGGCTGCACCTTTCATCCGCAAATGGTCTTGAGCTGTCTGTAATCAAAACTGTACAGGGAACTTTATACACCTTAGGCTGTAAACCTAGAGACACAACTCTGCATGCTGTTGAGTGCAGGGAGATATAAGCAGACAGGCATAGTACGCTTTAGTTATCGGAGCTTTACAAATGCCTTTGACAGGCAAGAGTCTACAGCATCATGTGCACATTGTAACAAAGTTGCTTAAATTACTGTTAAAATTATGCCAAGATACTTAATTCTGAGTGGCATCATAAATGCAAGATGAGCATTCAGCTGGGCATATGCTGAAACAACCACATGAAGAATTCTGCTGCGTTTGGCCAGCTGGAACATGGATCTTCTCAGTATCCATCTCTTACAGCACTAATCAGTCAGGAAACTGGCTCCACACCACCATTGCTTGAGCCCTGTGCTTTTTAAACCAATTTTGAGGGGTTGGGGAAGTGGGAAGGGCAAAAATACGCATTGCAAAATCAACGCACCGATCTCAGTGGAAGGTCAAGGTGCAGTCTCCTCATTGCTCGCCCCGATCTGCCTTATCAGTGAATAATTGCAGGTACCGATTTTCCTTCTCTTTTCTTTGCAAAAACTCACATGACGCTGTTTTTCACCAGCGAGATGATTGTTTTGAGCCATTTGTTGCTCTAATTACTTGAGGACACTGTGCGTAGTCTAATATATTTCAGATTGGTACTTGTGTGAGCATCTTCTTAGAGCAGCTGCAATAACCTCCGACTAATTGGCTTTACAAAAGGCTACCTGCTGGGAGCATCTGCCAGGACTTCCACTCTTCCGTAAGTGCTTCATTTCACAATTGCAGGCTGTACGTTTTGATTAATTTGCCTCACAAACAAGAAAAACATCTTGGTACCTTGTTTCAAAGGGAGGTTTAATATTGTGTTCTGTCCATCTCTTCCACTTCCCTCCAATACATAAAGAATCCAAAGGCCTGGTTGAAGTTTCAAAATAAGCAAAAGTCTCAGACCTTGGTGATACCAAAGGCCCAGCGGTGTGCAGATGTAATTTACTATGGGTAGGATCCTCATAGACTGTTTATTTAAAGTGCTGCCAAGAATCAGCCAAAGAGCTCTATGTTAACAAAGCCATGGCGTGCCACTTGTATGAACATCAAGACAGGGAATTTTCATTCTCCGGCTATGAGGTCGCTGGGCCACGGCTCCTCAAACACAGGAAATGGCCTTGTGAACTGCTTTCTATGTCTGAAGACACACACTCCTGGCTGGCAAAGACTGCAGACCAAAGTAAGCCCAATTGTGTGATGGTGGCACAATAGAGGCACGATCACCTGCAAGAACAAGAATAAACACTGTTGCAGTGATAAATTTTAGGGCCTTTCCACACTGGTCGGTATACCAGTCCAGTGTGAGGTCTAGCTCACTTCTGGGGCTTTCTCTTCTACATCTCCTGCAGACTAGAGAGTCCCCACTCCCTGCTAGGCTGCTACCTTCACATTGGATGGAGAGTACCCTGGTCTAGGTGGCCAAAATGGCTGCCAAGATAAGGATACCAGGAGATACCAGAAGGTTCTGGAATCAAACAGAGAGCAATGCAGGATGGTGCATGCATGCCTGTTTAAGTTTAACAGTGGGGCCCATTTTGGCAGCATACCAAACTAGATGTTGGATCCCTTGCAGCATGCACCAAAGCATGCACAAGCTTCAGAGCATCATAGGGCCTGACTTTGAACAGTTGTCCAAGCAGACTCGTTCCAGGACAGCTGGACCGCTCCAGCATGGAACCCATTTCAGTTGGAAGTGCAGAAATGACCTGGGCTACATCCACATGTAGCAAAAGCAAAGTATCTCAGAAGGGCCATAAAGATACTTCTAATGTTCAGAGCATTCTAGAGAGGAGAAAGCAGTAGACTGGTGTGTGAATCATCCCTCAGCCACCCCTGAACTGCCATAGAGGTACCTCTTATTTCTAATGCACTCTATTTACAGTCTTCCTCCACCACACATTTATGGTGGGATGGCAGCTGGCGGTGCGTAGATCACTGCAGACCATGCACTGCCAGCACAGCAACTGAGCCATGTGTCAAGCAAACCCTATGCCCTCAAGGCACAATTAGGGCACCATAAGGGTGCCATGCGGATCCTGCCATGATGAGGTTTTATTCATAATGTAATACAGCATAGGTATTCACAGCATACATGTTTAGATCAGTCCTGTCTTTTGGATACAGTCTCACATTCTGCTGTTTTGGTTTAACGAAGAATGGCAGGCCTTATAATTATTACATATCTTTTGCTTTCTTTCCTTGTTTTGTTATGCTTTTGTTTTAACTACCTGTCTAGCCCTTTTAAAAGTGAAGGCACCAGCAGCTGAAATGTCAAAGTGAGAATGATAGTGCTGCAGGAAGGCAACTGAAGTGCCCACCTGGGGTCCCTTCCCCCATGTACCAGCCAAATCAAAACAAATCGCATAAAAAAGGACTGGACAGCAAATTATGCGCATATCCTGAATTTGCTTAGGAACTTGTTGTCAAGATCTAATTTTTTGGTGTAGATTTTTGTTTGTTTGTTTGCAAGCACTATTGCAGTGATAACTCTTAGGGCCTTTCCACACTGGTCGGTATGGTCAGACTGTTTCCACGCTGCTTCCAGATGGTCAGACTGGAGCAACCCTTGAACGCTCAGAGTTCAGGGTGGGCCTGTTCCCATCCCATTGACCCAGAGAGGGTGTGCCAAGAGGAGGGTGGGGAATCTCTCTCACATGGCATCTTAGCAGAGAAGACGGTCCCAAGCAATTTCTGACGTCTGGCCAAGGACCGGATTTCACTTGCCCTTCTCAGCCCACGGTAACAATAGGAAGCTTCAGGACTCTGGTGGTCTGGGCTGCCTCAGAAAACAAGTTCACCATCAATGCGTGCGTTTGGGAGCAGCCTTTGATGATGAAGAAGAAGAATTGGCTTTTCTACCCCGCTTTTCTCACCCACTATTTGTATGTGTTACTCGGATCTGTACACATTTCGTATGCATCCCGTTTTATCCCGTATGCATCTCATTTTCGTTCCGTATTATAAGTACAAATGTGTACAGATATGTATGATATTGGGAACATTTGAAATCCGTTTGAATGTTTGGAGGTACATGTGTATTTTAATGCCCCATGCGTGCTCAGTACTGATTATTACTGCCCTTGGAACATACTATCTTTGATCTGTTTCAGGGGGAATAAATCAGTCAAGCAGCATTGCTGTGTTGCTTTTATATTACTTTTTTGCATCAGTACAATTAAGCTTTTTAGCACCACCTTTGAACCGGGCTATGTTAGATGCAAATGCCACTGATCAGTGAATTGCTTTGTCAGAACATGGTGCAGTAATTACTGTTGTGGTGGTAGTTATCGATGTTATTATTAAAACATATTGTGATGTTGGGATTTGTACACAGGAAGCAAAGCATGAAAATTCTGTTCACTGGCAGTGTGACCTCAATACAGGAAGCTTAGAGCGGTAAACTCTGTCTGACATTCCACCGTTCAGTGAAAATCAGTATTAAGTAGAACCTTAACCTTAATTTGACCCGTGGGAAATTACTGGAACCTATAACTGCTTCTCTTGTTGCACAGTCTTTTCTGTATCCTCTTGGCAACAATTCATATTAGCTTGCAGTGATAACTCTCTTAGCACAGTTCATTACAGAACATCTATTTGTGGCTAGATTCCATGCTTCTTTGGGTATATGTTTTATTTGCAAGAATACTTTCACGCACCTTGACTCAGTGGGCACTTGTTGCATGCAGTGTGGGGCTTTCTCGGTTTTTAACTTGCTGTTCCAAATGAACATCTGACCTTGCTTTGACTAAACTGCTCCAGCAATTAATATGACGCCCCTCTCTGGGCCTTTTCGCACATGCTGGAGTTCCGTACCATCAAGAGTACGAAGGGCTTCCCTTCTGCACATTTGGTTGGAATTTGAGAGGCCACACCCACTACTGGTATGCTCCATCCATTCAAGACGGAGCATGATCCAGACTGGCATACCACTGAGGGACTGTTTGGCACACAAAGGCATGCCTCCATTTTCTGATCCACTGGGGGACCCATTTCTGCAGCACTTGCACCACACTATACCACCAAAATGGATTCACAGGGAGCTCCAAGGCAAGGGACTTTCATTCCTAGCTCTTCAGAGTCCTCGGAGACTTTGGGGCAAGCACATGGGAGGGTCTGGACCAGGGCCATGATGCAGATGACACTGTTTCAGACCACATTGTGTCGTGATTTGGACCAGTGGGCCTTGCTGGTCCAAACCCCATCATCCCAATCAGGGTACAGTAATGCAGAAAGGAGCTCTCTCTCTCTATCTTACAGCACAGCAATGCCAAAATTGAAGCTGATCTATGCAAAAACAGTCTAGAAAAAACCCCAAAACCATAACAAAGAAAGAAGCAGCAGAAGAGTTGGTTTTTCTACCTCACTTTTCTCACCCATTTAAGGGGACTTAAAGCAACTGACAAAGTTTTCTGTTCTTCTCCCCACAACAGAACACCCTGTGAGGTGAGCGGGGCTGTGAGAGCTCAGAAGAGAGCTGTGACTAGCCCAAGGTCACCCAGCTGGCTTCATGGAGGATAGGGGAATCAAACCCAGTATTCCCACATAGGAGTCCAGCTCCTTAACCACTAGATCAAACTGAGAAGACAGAGAGGCACAGACACTCAGTTAAAATTATTACACTCTATTAATGATAGTTTAATACATTAATTAATTAGTTGGGTAAATCTGCATACATTTGTATATGCATACAATAACAGCTCTGGGAGGAATATTTAGATACTTGCATATTCCATAGCACTGGATGAAGAAGCTTGTGACCCGCCAACAAATTCTTATTCTTTTCATCATCATCACCGTGGCCTTTCTTTTTTTAAAAAAATATTAAAATAATACTCCAGCAATATTTCAAGGGCTCATTCTCTCCTTAAAAGGCAGTGTTACAGAAGAGGCATTTTAAAATGGTTTCACCATCAATTTCATGAATATTTAATTTAAAAATAAAATAAAAATGGACTTCTGTCCTATTAATCTGAAATGTACTTCCCAAGAGTGGACTTCAAACTGTGCTGCTCCAGATGTTGCTAAACAACTGTTGCCAGCATTCTGTGCCAGCGGAATACTGGGAACAGAATGGTGAGTTTTTCAACAACATCTGGAGAACCACAGTCATAAAGCAACAGCTGGAAAATAAAGGACCCACAGATCAGGCATGAAAGCAGCAGGGCAGAAAGTTTACAACCATAGAAACGATCAAGGAAAGATAGAATGATGGTTTGAGTCACTAGCCTTTTGAATTTCTGAATTTCATGCAACCTGTGATAATAATAATAATAATAATATTTATTTGTATACCGCCCTGTGGCAAACCAATCCGGGCGGTTGACAACAATAAATATAAAAACATCATATAAGAATAAAACATTATGGTCCCACCCCCCCCTTAAAAAGTATTAAACAATATGACAAATTAAAATACAGTATCAAAAATATAAGACAAAATATAAAACATAATTAAATGGGCCAACAGCCCTAATATCCCTCCGGAGCTCCTCAACCAACATTTATTATGGGTCCACGAGGGGAATGAGGGGGTCAGGAAGCCCGAGCTGGGATGGTTTATCTAGGGAAAATTAATCTGGAGAGGCCTGCCGGAAGAGAGCCGTCTTGACAGCTTTTTTAAAGCTGTCTAGTGATGTCAACTGACGGATCTCATCCGGCAGGTCGTTCCAGAGTTTGGGGGCGACAGCAGAGAACGCCCTCTGGGAGGTCGCCGCAAGCCTGGATTTTACAGGCTGCAGTAAATTCCTCCCAGAGGAGCGGAGAGCGCGGGGAGGATTGTATGGGAGAAGGCGGTCCCTGAGATAGCTTGGACCCAAGCCATTTAGGGCTTTAAAGGTAATAACCAACACCTTGTACCGGGATCGGAAGCTAATAGGCAGCCAGTGTAAGGACCTAAGAACCGGAGTAATGTGGTCCCTCCTAGATGTACCAGAAACAAGCCTGGCTGCCATATTTTGTACCAGCTGAAGCTTCCGAACCAAGTACAGGGGTAGCCCCAGGTAGAGCGCATTACAGAAGTCCAGGCGTGAGGTTACCAGTGCGTGCACAACAGTTTCGAGGTCCTTTACTTCCAGGAAAGGGCGCAGTTGGCGTATCAGCCGAAGCTGATAGCAGGCGCTCCTGACCGTCGCATTTACCTGATTTATCATCAGGAGCGACGAGTCAAGGAGTACCCCCAGACTGCGAACACAGTCACTGGAGGAGAGCGTGACCCCATCCAGGACTGGAAGTTGCAACCCAATTCTTGGTTTCGGGGCCGCTACCGTGAGCACCTCCGTCTTGTCTGGATTCAGTTTCAATCTGTTTTTCCTCATCCAGCTCATTACCGCTTGAAGACATTCATTGAGCGAAGAGATGCCATTGGAATTCGAGGCCGACGAGCGAGACATGGAGAAATAGATTTGGGTGTCATCAGCGTACTGATAGCACCCAGCACCATAACTCCGTATTATCTCACCCAGCGGCTTCATATAGATGTTAAATAACATCGGGGACAGAATAGCCCCCTGAGGAACCCCACAAGTGAGGTTCCTCTTACTGGAGCTACAGTCCCCGAGCAGCACCCTCTGGGACCAACCCGAGAGGAAGGACCGGAACCACTGCAAAGCAGTGCCCCCTATACCTAAACCCCTCAGGCGGTCCAAGAGGATGCCGTGATCTATGGTATCGAAAGCCGCTGAGAGGTCTAAAAGCACCAACAGGGTCACACTACCCCTGTCGATGCTCATGCGTAGATCGTCGGTCAAGGCAACCATGGCAGTCTCAACCCCAAAGCCTGTCCTAAAGCCGGTTTGAAATGGGTCTAGATAATCGGCTTCATCCAAGACAGCTTGGAGCTGAAGAGCGACCGCCCTCTCAACCACCTTGCTCAGAAATGGCAGGAGTGACACAGGCCTATAATTTCTCATATCCAGGGGGTCCAGGGAAGGTTTTTTCAGAAGCGGCCTAACAGCCGCTTCCTTTAAACAAGATGGAACGTGTCCTTCCCTGAAGGATGCACCAATGATATCCGTAAGGAATCTCATCAATGCATCCCCCCCCTGGACGGCCAGCCATGATGGGCAAGGGTCGAGAGGGCAAGTCGTCTTCCTCATCTTGCCAAGCAGCTTGTCCACGTCCTCGGTACTCACAGATTGCCACTGATCTAGTATAATTACATCGGCGGGATCACTGGACGCCTCATCTATCGACTCTGTTTCAATGGTGGCATCTAAGTCGGCTCTTATCTGAGAGATTTTGTCTGCAAAGAAATTATTGAATGCGTCACAGCAGGCCGTAGTCGGGTTAAGTAAGGGATTTGGCGCAGGGGGCAGACACACGCACATATATATTGAAAGTAGATAAATTTGGATAATACAACCTATGAGAAAGGAAATGGGCTGTTTTACAGTTAAATATTAATATCTGTTATTCTCCAATGGGAAGAAGGGCTCTTAATAGCTGCTGCCGGTCCGATTTGTGGGGTGTGAAAGCTCTGAATGGATTTTGGGAGACTTTGACTTTGGCATTCAGCCTCTCAGAGTAACCCATTGGTGTTCAGCAGCAGTGGTTCTCAAAGCATAGGCCTACAGATGTTCCTGAACAATAACTCCCAGCATTCCCTGATAAGAGTTGTTCAGGAATATCTGGAGGACTATAGTTTTGAACTACGCTTCTATAAAAACAATCTTAACTACAAATATCACAAAAGCAGTATCAGGTAGCATTATAATGATGGTAATGATATAGCTATATGCATATATATACATTTTTTACCTTTGCCTACTGAAATAATTACACCATTTAATGCCATTTGCAGACAGCAGCCATATTTAGGAGGCAATAATGGGGAAAATCCTTCCTCTGTCTCCTAGCTAGACAACGACTGTGGCCAGTGCTTGTCTTTACATGTTTTACTGATGCACAATCCGGGCATTTGGTCATTCTGAGTGCCCAGATCTGCACATCAACTCCTCTATGCGTGTTTGGAAGCCTGTTTCAGCCTCCACACATACACAGTGCATAGATCTATGCTGCGGCTCTGTCCAGAAGGTAGGAAGTGCTACTGCTGGAAAATCCAGCAAAAGTTTTCTAGCAATAGTTTTTCACACTTTTTTTTGGGGGGGGGAGAATAGTGAGGCTATCATGCGTATATGATTTAATCCCATTGTAGTGGCACTGTAATGGTGCCGTATTCCCCAGTTTGAATGGGACCTTGGATAAAATTGTGGAAATTGGGGCAGGGGGGAGAATATATCATTGGAAATGTTCAACTTTAGCAGTTGCTGGAAATGTTTTAGCAATGGCATAGCTTGTAGAAAGATGCCCACCCCACTCTTTTGGCCACAGTACTTTGTAATTCCTTAATGTTTGGTGAACTCATACTTACTATCTGTCTTCTTGTCTTGATTTTTTTTTAACAGCCTCAACAGAGAGTTCTCCATAAAAAAAATAATCAACCTTTAAAGCTGCTGCCCTGCCAGATGACATAAAGTAAACTTTTCCTTCATGAAAAACGAAATAAGAAGCAAGCATACACAATGGCGCTGCCAGAAGAAGACAACCACAAAGAACTGGAGAACTAACCAAAACCGGAACTGTCTAGTTGGAAGAATAAGCCCAGAGAGCCGCGGTTTGCTTGTGAAATTAACATACTGGTGAATCATGCCACAGTACTAATTTTCTCCAGCAAAGAACTGGTGGGCATTTTATGCTAGAAAACTGTTTCTGGTATTCATCACTGTGCATCACTCTCTGTGAACTTCACTAAAAGTTCTAGGTCTGTGGTGGTTGTTTGTCCCTTAGCATGGCAATTGTTGGATTATATTATGTATGCAGAGGGCATGATGTTTTTGGGGAGGGGTGGGAGGGAGGTGTCAGCTCTGCACACACACACACTGGAAATGCTCACAAATATCCTTACTTCCCTAATAGAAATGTAGACCTATACTGTATGTGTTAGTAGTGCAGCCAGATGGTTTTCCATCTTACTGTGTCAGCATTCCATATGTGGTCTCCACATCTGGGTTCCTTGCAGGTTTGGTTGTGCAATGGAAGAGTTTCTATGAATTCATCCATCAAAAGTTTAATGGATCTTCTGCACTTGGACCATATCATGCTTATAGGTCAGGCCTGTAGTCGGGAAGGGGGGGAAGAGGGGGGCAGCCCCCCGCACAATTTTTTGGGGACCCCTCTCAAAATTTTTAATCCATTTCCAAAAAAGTGTCATATTACTCATGCACCCCTAAATTTGTGATGCCCCCCCCCCATATATATGGAGCTGGCTACAAGCCTGTTACAGGTCATGGAGTAGATCTTTACATTAGCTGGTTACTCATCTGGATGGTGTTATGACTGTTTTGATATTTTAGAACTAGTAGAATGAAAGCACATAAGCTTGTTTGCTGAGAATTCAAGTTGGATCGTCCTTCTGTTTTTTTGGTGCATGATATATAATAGAGGAAAAGCAAATACTGGGTAAAAAGACTCTCATCTCTGAGGACCCCTTGCCTTTGATGATGAAGAAGAAGGCAAAACATTTTAACAACAGTTGGTCTAGTCTGGAAGCCTTCTCATCATGCCTGGAACAAATGTACGTTTAAAAAAAAAACATAGTTCTTAAAGGGACTTTTAATTTAAAAGCATCTTTTCCAAGAGAAGTGCTTTAAGAAATTATCATTTGCGGCAAAAAAAAAGAGGAAATTTTTAAAAGCTGTAGGTTTATAGGCTAGTGCATGGAACATTTCTATCCTCTTTTCAACAGTTTATGAAGCGCATTGATTTTTCATCAGAGGCAAAGGGTGATGAACCTATATATGATCACACGTACATATGCTGCTTCCAAAAAGCATATATTTTTCTAGAAAGGGCACCTATCCTCTCTGAAGCATGAATCCTTGCTGGTCCGGTGTTTGACTTGCTGTCTTGTGCAGTGTAGGTGAGGATGGTATTGCATTCATGGCTTGAAATGTTGATGCCTCTCTTTACCTTTAGATGCCATTTATGTCATGGTTTTAAAAAGTAAGAATACTTGAATGGAACACTACCTTCTCCCTTTTTTTTTTTTTTTTTTGTCTTGGAGTATATAGAGAATTTTTTACATATGGTGATGTTGCACCTTGAGAAATGACTATTGCAATTGTTTGTAGGTGATGAAACGTGAGTAGCTATCAAGACCTTTGACATCTCTTTGAAGGACAGAAAGGGCCTGTTTGCACTTAACTTGAAGGAGTGATTCTGCCATTCCAGAGTGTCCAGGAACTCCCTCCGGCTGCCCTGATTATTGTTACTGGGAGCAGCTGATGAGCTCCCAGTCACAGCATTTGCACTCTCTTCTGGTTGCAAACACTGTGAGTAGACAAGGTGGCTGTGCAGTTATGACCATGCACTGATGACTACGACAATGTCCTGGCAGAAGCCAAATGTTGCTGCAGTCATTGCCATGGTACTCTGGCCAGGCAGGGCAGGGCCATCTGCACTTCAAGTGCTGGAGGTCCAGTGGGGAATACACCAGCACTTGAAGTGTGGATGACTCTCTTTATCCTGATCTTTGTCATTCCAGTGAGCGAACTGCAAACAAGGCCAAAATTTGGTAAAGCAGTCATTTTCCAAATGTGTTAGTTCCATTCAGTGTCAGGTCCTTTCTCCCCTGGGCCTTATTCCAGATTATATCCCAGAATAGGGACCTGCCATCCACATGATAGTGCAGCCTACAGCAGACCCTGCCCAGGACCTGCCATGGTCTTCACTAGCATCAGGATGGCAGGGCTGAACACAGAAAGGACCCTATTTTCTTCCGTTTAACATCTGGGATTCACTCTTTAATTCAGCTATACGTGCCAAGCTGTCCACAAATCCTTTGTCAGTCAGCCTTATTTTCACCATTGGTAGGCCATAACTAGAGTGCACAAACCAAAATCTCAAAGGCCATGGATAGTTTGGAATTTTAGATATTTTCAAATAGTGTTAAAGAACCACTGAATTGGTTCCATAAATCTTCTTTTTTCTTTTCAGCTCATACTCTTTTCCTTCTTGAGTTTTTTTTTCTTGCTCTCACAAAAGCACTGTCCAGTCAGAAATTAAGGTCAAGCAAAATAATTCATTTTCAACATAACTGTAGCAGGCTCAAGACTGTTGCATTCCAAATGAGCATTGCTTCCAACCATTCATCTTCTAGGTTGCCTCAGCAACAGCAAGCTGTGGCTTAATTGTGATCCACAGATAGTCCAGGTGAGAGTTCTCCATCCCGGTTCTTACTTTAGTTCCTCCTGGAAGCAAAACTCTCTTGTGTCCAATATTTAATGGTAGCACCTGTTGGACACTCTGGTGGTTGTCCCTTGAAGTCCCTAAGCCAAGCAATGCTGATTCCACTTGATAGACTGTGAGATCTCTTTATCCAACCAGATAGACTGTTATACTATAGAGTAGCTTTGGATACACCTAACGAATGTTTAAGTGCATTCAGATAATCCATAACTTGTCAATGCTGCAAGTTGCACCTTCAGGCACTTTAAAAAGCCAGCTGTTCTATGTTCAGAGCATGTTTTAAAATCATTATTTTCTTTCCTTCAGTCCCTTTCTGTGTACCAGAATAGGGCAAGTCCTTATGGCTTCCACGAACTGTAGCCATGACCACTGTGGCTAAATGTCATGGGCTGTGAAGTCCAAAAATAAATTTTTTCCAAATCTCCAATGTAAACAGTTGATTCCTCTGACATATGGACTGGATAGTTCTCACAGAGGAACTCAACATTGCCAGTATCTACGCATCAAATCAAGGGCCTTTCTGCACTTGGCCTTATTCTGGAATATATCCCAGAGTAGGGACCTGCTATCTGCATGCTGGTACAGGCTATGGAAGGCCCCAGGTGAGGCCTGCCATAATGTGCATTACCTTGTGACGAGCAGACTGTTATCCTGAGATACAGTATATTCCAGAATAAGGCCAAGTGCAGAAAGGGTCCAGGAGTCATCCATGTCAACATAATATTTCAGCTGAAATTGCATTAAATTGTTGAATCTGGTTTGCTTTGAGGAAGAAATCTTAACTGTGAATTTCAAAATCATCTCACTTTGAAAAAAGTCATTGGTCAAAACTTTGGGAAGGGATTGCTCACATTTTTTTACTCTGGGGGCAAAAGGAAATTGCTGCGAAACTTCTCCATACGTGTTCACTGGTGATTTTCATATGTTTATTTTACTGTCTTCTTCTTTAACATGGAAGGAGTCATCATTTAAATGCATGCAGCGTTAGGTGCAGGAGTGCATTTTGCAGTCATTTGTAACCACGGTAGAAGATTCACATTCTCATGTCCTTTGCAGGCATGATGTGGCACTCTAGGTTGACATTGGGAGGCGACAGACCGTTCATCACTGTTGATCTGGTACTGGTGGCCAGACTTGAGGTCTGAAAGACACCGCATCACATAGAGATATAGCTATAGAGATATAGCCAAATGAGTGAGAGATAAGAGAACAGAACAGAACAGAACAGAAGAGGCCAATACGATTACAACAGAAGGTTCTGTGCAAATTATACTTTTCAATCCAGATGGAACATTACAGATACTAATATTAATCCATGTCAGGAACTATCTCCTTAACCAGCGCCTCTAATAATTATCCATTCCATTGGGCTACTCTGGTGTGCTCAGTGGAACGACTGGTTTCCTGACAAACTCCCTTAAGGCTCTTTGGCAGTCTCTCCATCTGCACCAGGTAAGTTCCCAGAACTGCAGGATCCGGACCTCAGCAGATGCTTGGCTCACTCACAGACATGAAAATGGCAGCAGAGAGGCCTCCAGCCGAGGGCAACCTTAAAGTGGTCCTCCTTCCATTTGGGGGCTGGATTCCATTCCTGATGCCACCATGCTGGCAGGTGGTGGCAGCAGAATCAGGCCACACTGCATTCCTGAGCCTAGCAACAGCTGGTCTCTGAAAATGCCCCATTCCTAGGGCCCTTTTCTGAACTTCTCCCAACCTGCAGCCTTGGAGTCACAGAACAAAAAACCAGGTTGGGTTGGCCAACTGGTAGACAGCTGTTATTTTTACTCTATGGTATCTTGCCCCTTTCCACGTTTCCTGGCACGATTGCAGGGATCGCCCTCCATAGGACATATCTTGGCACACCGTGCCAAAGTTTTCTTTCATTCCACCAGCAGCTGTTTGGTGAGCGTACAGTTTTCTAGAAACATCAAACTCCTTAGGCGATCCATACGTAAACCCTTGTTGGACTCTTGATATGAGAAAACATCAACGCTGCTAGATTAAACCCAAAGATCAATTTAAACCTGCATTTGGTTTCCTACTGTGAGTAGCCTATTGCCTGTGGAAACCTGCAAACAAGGTTTAAGGACCTCTTGTGTTTGCTACTTGTCTCCAGCATCAGGGAACCAGATATGTGAAAATCTTGGGGGGTTTTCAACATCAGATTGATTAGTGCCTGAAGAGCTGCACTGAACAATTATGTTAAGTATATCCATGTGGGAGAGGGTATAATACAGCACACACTTTGTATGCAAAAGATTCCAGATTCAAATGCCAGCATATTAAGATTAAAAAAGCATCTCAGGTAGCAGGGCTAGAAAGACCTTCTGCTTGAGACGTCTAGATGGAGCAGATCAATTCAGGCCTAAATGGACACATTCTCTGACTCTGTGGAGGCCAATGTCAGACGTTCCACATTATGTACACTGAAGGATAACTATGCACATATTGACTGCTTCTCCATTATGAAGTCAAATGTCTTTGACAGGTATCCAACCTGGGCAGTCTCCACAGCTTCCCTTGCCAATAGGACAAGAGGGAGGTGGATGCCTCTCAAAGGTAGCAAAATTTTGTTGTGTGAGGGGTGACCCTTGTGCACTGAAGTGGACCAGGCCTTAGATAAAGGGGCCCCCGTTCATGTGAAGAGCTGCTGTGTCTGCGCACAGAGTACAAGGACCCCTCGAAGTGCAAGCGCCATGGTTTGAACATGCAGCCTCTCCCTTGGTGATAGAACCAGAAAGCCACATTGTGAGGTGGCAAGAAGGCTGCTATGGGGGAGGTGCCTTCTCCCAGGTGTCTTCTTTAGCTTCAGCCATGACCTTTGTTAGGTGCCCATGGCTCTGGACATGATAATATCCCTTATTTATAAGACCCATTCAATATCTGAAAGCTCTTGCTGATCCCCAACCTAATTTCTATGTCACCTTCTCAAAGCCAACTCTCTTAGCCTTTTCCCATACAAAGTCCTTTTTGTTATGGACCTAGGTCTCCTCTGAATCCACTCTGTCTGAATATGTTTTGCCATGTGGGGTTTCATATTTAGTTTCTTAGCACTTCTTTAATGACTTGTCTGTCAAAGGTGTCTGAATGTCTACCATTTAATCCTTTTGAATCATAGTGCTTGGTACATCACAGTGCTTGGTACATTAAATAATCAGTTCTGAAGGGCTGCTTTCATCACCTCTTTTGAACCAGGTAAGCACACCAATATGGGAAGACTTTGAGGCTGTTCTACAGATTTCTTCTGAATAACTTCTGAGTGTTACAAGTAGGAATGTACAAACAGTTGAAGCAAATCCACATGGTTCATGGGAACCCCTATGTTTGAATGGGCTAATGTGCCTTTATGGTCTTCTGGGAGGCGAAAAACCACTCATCCGCACTTACCTGCATTTATCTAGCACCTAGGATCCACAAGGATTTAGCAAAATGCTGGCACTCCTGCAGAGTCTGGATGACAGGGGAATGCAGACATTATCCTCCCTTCCAGGAACCTGGGAATGAATGCATTAGCCCAATGGTTTTCAAACCTGGGTCTCCAGATGTTGCTAACTACAGCATCTGCTAACCTTAGGCTCAGGGAGTGGGGCTGCTAAGAGCTTCTGGCCAGCAGCATCTAGAAGCCTAAGGTTAAGAACCACTGCACTAGCCCACACAGCTCCCAGGTAACGTGGAAGTGTTTCAAAGCCACTTTTTGTACATCTTTCTTTCTTAGAGCACAGTTTGAATGTACATTGGTCTGTTAAGCACCTTTTTTGTGTTTTATTATTCCTGGTGTTTTTCACTAACAACATGTATATGAACAATTATGTATTACTTTATGGGCCTAGAATTCAATGGTGTTCTCAGGTATTATTGTTACCCAAAGCTGTGGGCAAAAAATGGATTATGGTCAATGCAGCGGCAGCCATCTCGTTTTTGTCTGAGGGAAATACGCCTCCAAGGAGAACTGCTGATTTTATTTTTCCACACTTCCATCCATTCCAGAGTCAGAATCGTTGATCTGCCTCAATACTGAAAATACGGGACATAATCCAGCCAAAAATAAATACTTCCAGGTCCTTTTAGTTTCAGTGGAAGATAATTAAGAATGTGCTTAACTTTCTGATTTAAGTACTTCGCTTCTTTAAGTTCCAAAAGTGTTTAAAGACTGTTTTAAATCAACTGTTCTCATTGTAGTCTTATCAAATTAGCATCAGCATGAATATATCTGTTCCTTATGTTTTCTGTGGGGCCTTAGGCATATGGAATTCATTGAGATATGATCTGGGCAGAAATGTCTTCATTTACATTATTATCATGAGGTTAAAATAAAGGTCTGATCAGCTACCTTACTTGAATGCTCATCACTAGAACAGTGTTGATAGCCTTGCGTGCGTGTGTGTATTTTGTCAAGAAAGCCGTATGTCTGAAGGAAGCCTTTGAACCCACATTTATTCAAAATTAGAGATAATCTTGATCTTAACATGAATATTTTGGTTTGGAGGGCATGATTATCCCCTTAAATCATGAATTCCTTTGGAGACAGATAAGGATTAATGGCTGAACAGATTTTATTCACGAGGGAATGAAAAGCAAATATCACGCTATGTTTGTTGTTAAGTGAAGTATTACCTCTGATATGAATGTTAGGCTTTTTGCTCCTGACTCTTGTTTCACAGAAATATTCAGAAGATCTTGCACTTGTATGTACTCTATTTCTAGCCTGCAAAACTCATTCACGTTTTATTCTAATCCCAAATCCATTAATGGTTTTAAATCAGGATGTTTTAAATAGGGGCACTACAACTCCCATCAGCCTCGGCCAAGGCAGGTGAATAGCAAAGAATGATTGGAGTTGTAGTTCATTAGGATATGAATGATAATGCATTAGATAGCACCCCTCACTAATTTCAATAATTTTGGGACACAGCGATCATGGTGCATTGGTAGCGAGTGGTAGATGTGATATATCTATATGTGCACGTGTGCACACACACCCATTTAGAAAGAGAAAGACCAAGAGCAAGTCATTATTTATTCCATACTCTGTATTTATTCCAAATCACTACAGCAAAAGTTCAGCTCTTTCGGTAGTTCCAGAATAAGCCTGAAACACACTATGTCCAACATCTAGAACGGGAATGGCAAGGGGACAATGAATACATAGACTACTAGGAAACTAAAAACATTACCTCAAGTCTTTTTATGTTGTATCTTTTTACGATGACATTAGACGATACTTGATTAAACCAATTATAGAAACATTTATGGTCAATGCAGATAATTCATACATCTGTCATTTATTAATAAATGAAGAACTCTGTGGCCATCCCAGTCTTTGATAGCCTTGAAGCAGTAAGAAGTAGCTTCTTGATCTGTTCTGTCCACTCAAGACATCTTGAGAGAGGTGATAAATGCACCTGGCTTGAATGCTTCAAACACCAATCTCCCCATTGATGCTGCATCCATCCAGACAAGACCCAGGATTATTTCAAAGCTATACTAGGATTGCCTCACGATCCTGCATTTTCCTCTCATCGTGTGGAAGCAACTGGTTTCTTCATCTGTCAGGAGTGGGTTCCAAAGACAGGGCATTGATTTCAACTGGTGGAGGCAAGCCCTTGAAGAACTCGAGGGCCCATGCAGACAAACATCACCAAATCTTCTGATGTGGAATACACAAAGACTTGTATGCACTTTGGATCACTTTAGGATGGCAGAAAAGGAGGAGGAAAGGTGCTAATTGATATGTCCAGGAAGGCTCACTTTGCACCTGAATGTCGCATTCCCTTGCTTCTGGTGAATTATGTAATTATTAACACAGAATCTTCCTGGCCCAACTGACAAGATTTTGCTGCTGTTGTGACATAACCAGTCAGACAAGTTACCTTTGGGAAAGGGCTAAAGGCAAAACACATGTGGGAAGGGGAGGGGAAAGTTAATAGCCAATTCCAGGTGTTTCCTTGTCACATTTACTTCATGAAGCTAGGCTGGTCTCTGGAGCCAAAGATTGAGTCTCTCATAGCCCAAAACAGTCACTTATCC
Source organism: Aspidoscelis tigris stejnegeri (assembly GCA_023333525.1). NCBI lineage: Eukaryota > Metazoa > Chordata > Lepidosauria > Squamata > Teiidae > Aspidoscelis > Aspidoscelis tigris. The sequence continues at coordinate 17,964,394 of JALMGA010000004.1, forward strand.
CTGCAGCCCAACTTCCTATGGCTTAGCTGTACATGTGTTTGACCAGACTATGGAACAGAAATGGTCTCTGTGCTGGGATAATCTGAATACTGGATAGATCAGATTGGGCAGTAGTAGCTTGGATAAAAATTGGAAGGGCATTTTTTGGATGTGATCCTTGAGAATCAGGCCACATCCCCATTATAAGCTTAATTCAGTTTCCCTAAACTGAAATAATAGAACTGGATGCAAACGCGAATTTGCCTGTTCCCATTACTTTAAACTTAATCGTGTTCCATCCGGATTCTGAGGATCGTATGTTGTGTACGTGACTCAAGGGGGGACTCAAGTGGCTACTTTTTTAAAGCCGCTTTTCGGGGCTGCCCTGCCCTCTTCCTCCTGGCATGAATGCGCCACCCATAAGTGACCCCTTCACCGAGCCTGGCTGGGTGGCTGCCGCTTGCTTGGATGGAGGAAAACGGGCAGTGGGCAGCCAGCAATTCTTTCCCCTCTTCTCCCCATTGCCCAGGGCACACAGCAGCAGTGGCAACTCAAGCAAGGGGGCTTTAAACATTCACACATCTCCCAAAACCTGCCCTGCTTTCCTTTCCCCTTTAAAGGTCAGAACTCCAAAGAGCTAGAATTGTGCAAAAGTGCAACATTGTTATCAGGTGTGAAGTGCCTGGATTGCTACAGTGTAGGGGCTGCTATGAAGGTTGGATTTTTACACTGAAATCACTGTCTTTGGAAGCAAGCTATTGGGAGAGGGAAACCCTAAACATGGATTCTCATCCCTTAAAACAATAGGGTCCCCACAGTAAAAAATGTAACACGTATCAAGCACACAATCCAGAGTGAGACCTGTTGAAATGAGGGTTAACATTTACAACGCTTTGGGGTGATTTAACTCGCGGAAAGCGTGTTAAGCCAAACTGATGTGGGGTCTGCGAGGATTGAAACCATATTAAATCCGAATTAAGCTTGCCATGGGGATTCGCCCTCAGAGACCGCCTCAGACCATCTTAAACATCAGGTGTGGCCACAGTCTTGGACTATAAAGGAAGGACCAATCATACTTTTCTTCTGCCTTCTGTTTAAAGTTAAGATGGATTCTAAGCAGAAGACAAGAAGGAATCATCTGTTTTTCTACTCAAGGTTGCTAGCTTTTTTGTCATCTGCAGTATGGATCCAGCCCACACTTTTCAGACAATACAAAGCTTGTTAACATTTCAAAAGTTTAGTCAGCAGCTGCTTTAAGTCTACTTGTCAAGTAACAAAATTACTCTATAGAATACAGGAAAACAGAGCAAAATGACAGTGCAAAGAATACACTTGCTAATGCACTTTGATGGAAAAGAATAAGCACAAACCAAAGACGTAAAGCACACACACCACATTCCTGTGTGACTTTATCTCTATTAAGGAAATCAATTGCATGACAGTTTCATACGAAGGAAGTATTGGAACAGCATTAAAAACAACAAAGGAAACCTTCAGAGGACTAAATGATACACTCTCTGTTACACCATATCACCCTACCATGCTCTTTATTTTGCTCTCAGATATTTGAAGGATTGCACTGAGAATACAGTATAGGGAGCATGTGAAAAACAGGTGGAAAGAAGTGCCTGTTAATAGGTCCTTTTTCTTTGGGCAGTAAGTTCACAAGATGACCTTTTCTTGTAGAGAAAATTCGTGTGATAGGAAGAAAACCTGGGTTATGACACCTAAGGTCTCAAAAGGATCCGCCATGTTCCTGCACCATCAGGGTCCAGTGGAGATTTCATAGGACAAGAGACCCTGGAAGACTGACAACTAGCAAGAAAATCAGTGAGAGGAAGGGGACCTGTGAGGCACTTAGCTCCATTAATCTTTTTTTTTTTCAGAACACTGGTTTATTAGCTAGCATCTTTGATAATACATGACCCACCCTTATTCAGATTTTTTTTCACATTAAAATTGAGTGGTCTGTGTGGCTATGTGTCTCCACCTAAATTTCTCCATGGTCCTCAAATGGGTTATGACCTATACTTTGGGAAACTCAAATCTAGGTTACAATTTGCAGGAATACAATGTGCTAACAGTCAACACAGCCATTTTCATAAGAGCTCACCCAGAGGAGGTCCAACTCATGCTAGCCATCTGTGATATAAACCAGGTCTCTTTGTCAAGTGATTCCACATGAACCGGCCAAATTCAGCATTATCTTAAAGCACCCCTAAGCAGCAGAGAAGCCCAGAACTGTATCGCCCTTGACTATGGCCCTTTCTGCGCTGGATTATATCCTGAAATAGAGACCTGGCCTTCTGCATGCTAGTGTGGGCCACTATTTTATTACTTCAGTTAAGGTCAAATGGGAAATGAAACCAGAAAACCAGGGGCAAAAATAAGATCCCTGTCAAGAAGTGGAAATTACCCAGAAGGTAGAGTTAGGACAACAAGGGCCCTGTTTGCACCTACCTTCTAGTGATGATGCTGCCTCTGCCCCCAGCTTGGAGCTCACCAACCCCTCCCCAGGGCTGACGGCCTAGGAATTCCTAAAACGCAGTCCACCGCTTGACCAGGTGAGCAGCGTTCTAACCCTCTGCAAGTGTGCATGGTGACATGGCTGCAGCTGTGCAGTTGCATACCACTTCCCAAGCAGTGTGGCAATGCAAGGGCACAGACTAGATGTTGCCTGCCCTGGATTCACCATCTGCACTTCAAGTGCTAGTGGTCCAGTTCAGGCCTTTAGTAGTCCTTGAAGTGTGGACAGCTCCCATCACACCTCGACCATACTAGCCTAGTATGGTAATGTATTCACATACTTGGCTTTTAAGTATGAACAGGCTCAAGGTCCATGGTCTCCTGACTTTGCCACTGAATGGATGAGCTTAGCAATTCCCTGACACTTTGCTATATTGGTTGATTCTAAACTGTCCTAAGCTTTGTAGGGTAGGGACAAAATGTGTTAAGCAACCAGCATGATGAGTGTCATGGGAAATATAAAGCCTCAGAAATCTCAAATAGCTCATAAACTTGGCTATATTATGTTATTGGCTTATATTATCTTATGAGCCTGTAGTATCACCATTGCATTCTTTGCTTCTGCATCTGAGGAAGGTATCACCACAACCTTTTCACACCACTTGCTTTCTTTTTACCTAACTTTTAAGAGAAATTTACAAGAAAATTCGTAATTGAATTCTACCAAGGGCACCTGAGGTTGCCAAGGGCTAATTATGCTAATATACAGCATGTCCACAGCATTAGAGGTCAGCATGAGATGATACCAAGTCCTCAAGGAATCTGGAAAAAGTCAACACTGGCTTAAAAGTGCAAAGGGACAAATGTCCACTGGCAAGTAACTGGCAGAGATGTTGCAGTCCTACCTGTCCCTAGAGCCCTTTATTTATTTATTTATTTATTTACATTTCTATCCCGCCCATACCCGGAGGTCTCTGGGAAACCTGATCCAGGCGCAGGTACCCATATCTTCCCTCTGAGCTTGGCTGATGGCGTGCTAAATTATTTTCAGGAAGCCTTTGGAATCTAGAGCCCTTTCTGCATTTGCTAATGAGGATCAAGGAGCTGCGAAGAACACATGGTCTGACCTGGAGTACAGTAAATCCAGATCAGATCAATGTGGTTTATATCCATGCTAGTGCTCTTTAGCACACTACTGCTGTTAAAGTCCACTCAACGCAGATGTTCTGCAAGTGGTTGATCAAGATCTAGGAAGTAAGTACAGAAAGGGCCTTTATCTTGACAAGTTCATGTGTCCTTTTTCTGCCCAATATGCAATTCAGCCTCTGTGGTAAAAGTAACCCATAAAGTCGGGTCCTCACATTCTATGATCTTTCAAAAATGTTTCATGATAATCAAATTAGGGTCCAGGGGAGATTCTGATTCCAACTTTTCAACATCACGTTTTCCGGAAAATGTTTTCCCTCTCTGTGGGGGGCTTAATGATGACTTGGCTGGCAGGAGTACACTTGAATCTTCACTAGGTAGGAATCTATTGTTTTGGGTTTCCCACAATGCAGCATGACTCCAGAGCATTCTGGGAAAACTAAGTTGCAGCTCAGCACTCAATGATGTTCATTAGGCAGGCATCAGAAGTGAACAGTGACTTGGAAGTTGGCCAAGGAAGCTGCCCTGGGTTTGACTCTGCTGCTTTCTTGTTCTTCTCCACTTGTAAAATGGCTGCTAGAGGAAGTGGAGAGAGCTACATCTGAGCCTCGGAAAAATGATAAGTGAGGGGTTTCTATTCAATGCTGAACATGCACCTGAGCATCAGTCCCTGTCATGTTTAGTCAGTGTGGCCAGCAGCAAGAACAGTGGCAATTCAAGTTCTGGAGCTTCTATCCAGTCAATACCAGGATGGAAAACCAACATGATGGATGAATGAGTGCCAACCAGCTACATTTGGAGCCTTGTAAACAAGGCAGTAAAGTTACAGCAACACAAAAAGACTTTATCCTAATGTTGAAAAGATCAGCAAAACCTGTCAGGGTGACTACACAGTCAAATAAAAGAAAGGTGCAGAGAAAGTTCAAAAGAAGTTGGATGCACCATTTTCTTCCAGGGCCTCAGGCATTCCCGTGCACACTTTTTGCCACCCATGCTCTGCAAACTTGTCAGGTGCTTCTTGTTGTCTGTGACTTGCGTGTGTCCAGAAAAGTTAGTGGTTCGTCTAGCATGATGGGGGGAATTTGCTTTCTCTATCTCCCCCGCTGTCCTTAGTCCTTTCTGATTATGGCCTTCTCAACTGGCTTTCCTACAGAGATTATATCTAGTCCATTCTCATTTCCTAAGGATTTAAGGATGGATTTAAGTAGGATTTGATGGAAAGATACCTCTGTTTTTGCCAGCATTTTCTCATCCTGCACTTTAACAACAACAACAATAATAATTGCACTGCGGTGCAAAACTTTACTACCGTTAAGCAAAAAGTAGGGTCCGGATTAATTGACACCAGATTTGGGCAATTCTTATTTTACAAGATTTGTGCACGGAAACAGGTGAGGAAAAAGAGCGCTGGAAAAGACTGATGGGAAGGCTGCTATGTCCTCTTAGACAGCCGGATGGCAGGATGGAAAAGGAAAGACAACCTTTCAGCTACTCGTTCCCAATGTTTTATTTATTATTTACATTTTTAGCCCACTCTTCACCAAATGGTCCCAGGGTGTCTTGTGTAAAAAAAGAGAGAGAGAAAATCCATAAACACATTAGAAACCTGAGTAAAATGAAGAAAACAACAACAACAACAAAAATTCAGTCAAGGCAGCATGGAGGAAGAATGTCTTATTGACCAAAAAGCTGAGTAAAGAGGACAATAACCAAGCATCAGAAGTTGTTATGAGTGAAAGCTTGTAGGGTTTGACAATGTGTGCTACAGACAAAGCACTAAGACTGATGCCATTGAAGCAAAACTGGGCACCCTTTGAGAAATCCCAGGCACAACCATCAAACAGACTGCTCCAGAGGTTTAGAATCCACCTCTGGAGTCGTATCCCAGCAGTAGGGTGGGATAAATTACTACCGCCTCATCCAGACAGTTGAGAAACAACACTCTGAGGAGGCATGAAGGACAAGATCCTTAGCCAGCATGAAAAGTACTGGTTACATGGCAGACACCCCCTCACCTCAGCAATCCTCCCAGCACTAGACCAAAAGTTCCACAGCTGTGAGGTTTCTGTCTATGCTGGTTAGGAATCAGACCAGAAATGACCTCAGATTGTCCACAGCTGTCCTGGAGGGCCAGGAGCAAAAAAAGCCCAGGGTCTGAAACTAAACCAGCTTTGATGGGAAACTCATAGTTGCAACTGCAAGAACCTCAGAAGCTAGGAAGCACCTGCCATTTAATAGGAACGCCTCACAACATTCTGGCGAAGTTCGTACTTTGCCATCCATCCATGGATGGCAAAAGTTGAAGTTCCTCACATGTGTACTAAGCTTTCAGACTGTGAAGGCTAGTACATGCGACACCTCCCCTCACACATCCACAGACTTAACTGAAGTGCATGGGGTGTGTTGTCCAGGCTCCACTATCTTGCCTCCTGATGTTGGTGCCACTGCCAACTGATGTTGGTGCCATGAGGGTGGCTGGCCCCTTCCCATTGGCCAGCCACCTTCATGTGGGCAGCTGGGCAGTGGAGGCCATGGCGTGCGCATGCGTGATGGACGCCGGGCTTCCCCGTGCCAGAATCGGCCCAGCAGCGACCAGGTAAGGCGGCGAGCACGGTACCCTGGGTGGTTGGCGGGGGTGGTGGCTGCATCTTCCCTCTTGCTCCAGAAGGTGCCATTGTGCCTTCTCGGGAGAAGGGGAAGCCAGCTGCCAGCCTCACCATGGCAGCTCCGAAGGAGCCAATGGCGAAGGCCGGTGGACAGGCCCAGCTGTCAAACAGGGTGAGCATGCGCTCTCCCTGTTTGACAGCTGGGCATACGCCAGCAATCCAGCTCTTTCCCCTGCCGCTTCAGAAGCGTTCACTTCCGAAACGGTTTCAGGGGAAAAGCCAGATGTAAGACATGATTTTTCAGGCAAGAAACCGGTTTTGCGCGTCGATGTGCTTACGTGGTGTCTTCAAAGGGACCTTAATTCCATTCCCTTTGGGGAAGCCACATCTTAATCCTTCCCAGAACAGGCTCTAATTCCGTTTTTGGAGCCTGTGCGAAAAGGCCCAGGGATACCTGTGCACAGGGCCTTTTGCTCTCACCTCTGTTCCAGAATAGCCCTCGTATTCCTCTTCTGGGCTTAATCTGTGTGCACATTAATGTGGAACAAAGAGGCTCTGCCCACCCCTAAAACAGACTCAGTGCTGGGATTATCCAATTGCAGGATGGTTCCATTCCAGCCTGGAAAGTCCTTAGAAACACCAGATATGCACTTTGGGGGAGTGAAGGCAGCCTCTTTTCCTCTTAAATATAATTTGTGACTGGGGCCCTGAAGTAGTAAATTGAGACACAAAAATTACAATTCATCATGTTCAATAATAGCTCCCACAGTGAAGAAAAATTCACAAGAACACCTGACATATATTAATGAACAGCAAACCTAACTCAGGTGCTTAATGGATTGCCTGTATTGGCTGCTGTTGCACATTCACGGGCTGATCCTATTTCTAATGCACAACTCATGCTAGAAATCAAGAAATCAACAGCATAAATGATGTGGTGGCTATGCTAGAATGGGTAGGCTAGAACATTTCCGCAGAAACGTCTCCTCAAAATGTATTGTCATGTGCTGGAGACATTTCAGCCTAAACCAGGCCTTCTTCAGCAGCGTAAAGAATGGAATCAATCGATCAAATGTGGCACACCCCTCACTCCTTGACAGCGGCAGCATTTCCAAGTAGCCTGCCATCTCCAAAAGACAGCATTAAATGAGAGTGTTAAAGAGGGGAGTTGAGCATAAGAACAGGGCTCCTTCTTCCAAGTAGTTTTGCACAGTGCTAGCATGGAAATGCATGAAACCCATGCTGTTCACCTATGGTAACTAAGACCTTTTCTACTCCCTAACGTGGACAGAGAGGACCAGCAGATGGTCCGGCTTCACAGATCTGGATTAAGGTGCAGGTCTATGGCTCTTTCTGCACTTATTTGTTGATCTGGATCAAGGACCTGCTAAGAAACACATCATCTTCAAAGGAGTGGAGGAGATCCGGATCAGAACTGTGTTAAGGGCTCACTGATCTAGATAAATGTGGTCTACATCCCTACTAGCACTCTTTACATGCATTTGCCGTTCTAAACCCACACAGTGCAGATGCCTTTGTCTGTGTTTGATCGGGATCTCGCTGATACAGATCTAGCTAATCCATATTAATTGAAGAAAGTGCAGAAAGGGACTATGAAGCCTAGATGTGTACTACACAGGGCCTTAATCTGCATTAAGAGTCTGTGCAGAAAAGACTGAAATTCCTTTGGGATGTTTTTATCATTCCTCTAATGAAGGAATGTGGGGTTGAAGATCCCTCCCACATGGCAGCTTTGTACTTGGGAGTGTCTGTAGTTCCATGATAGAGCATCTTCTTGGAAAACAGTGGTTTGGCGGTTGGGCATCTCCCTGGAAAGAGATCATGGCAAACCACTTTTCTCTCTGCCATGTAAACTGCATTGATGTTTCTATGTACTTGCCAAAATGTCCTCCTTAACAACACATAACAGCAATAGCAGAGATGGTGCTTTCCTGCATTGGAGCTTGATGATGTCTTGAGCAATAAAGGAGGCTCACGGTGCTGTTAGCTTCATAGTGATCAATTCCTCAAGCAATACCAGATTGAAATGCCCTTGTAAGGCTGAGTCCCCACCTACGCTTTAATCCAGCTTCAGTCAACCTTCAGAGTGGGAAAACATACCAGCAAAGGGAACAGACATTTTCTTCCCACCTTATATAACCCAAAGGTGGGTCTTCTGAGTCAAATAATGCTGGAAGAAATCAGCTTGTTGCTTTCCTGATATGTTATCTCAGGGCAAATTCACACTATGCCTCCATCAAGTAGGAGTCATAGCGCTAGAATGCTCTAAGCATTCACACTTGCGAATGCTTACGGCATTCTAAACTTACCTTAGGTGAAATGGCCACCCAACCAGCAACCATCATGGAGCCCCAGTTCACCTGGACGGCACCATCATCGGGACAACCCAGTGGCATGGTGCATCACGCTTGTGCACCCTGTCTCACGCTCCACTTGCGACTGTAATGAACAGGAAGAGGTGCGAATGGTGCAGCCGAGCCTTGCCAATGGGGAGCACATTACCAGTGTTCCACACCTATCCAACCTGTGGCAAGCTCTGGGACACGTGGAGCCATTTCTGGTGAGGAAATAGCTCCGTGAGTTGTGGATGCTCTGTCTCGGAGTTCCCCCTACCTTGACCAGTTAGTCAAGTGCAGAAAGGCTCTCACTCTGAAGGTATACTAAATCTAGATTAAACTTTAGGCACAAACACAGTCTAAGTTTTCTGGGATGAAATTGGAAAGGAAAGGCTCCTTTTTTCTTTTCTTTTCTCATAGACACAAGTACATCTCACTAAGCATGGCAAAATCCTTTCATTCCCATGAACGTTTCCTTCTTTTTGATCAGATCATTTCTCTGCAACATTATGGAACACAGTCAGCTGTTTAGCATCATCAGCCTTCCAATTAGATAACTAGCTCAACTTTATTTTTTATTTTTAGAAAAGGAAGAGATCAATACTGAAACAAAAGCTGCATATGAGCAATAAAACGCCAACTGCTGTGGAACAAACCGTATTGATCCAATCCAATTCAATGCTGAAGGGAGTCATGTGGAGTGTTCTGCTCCCTTTATTAGGAGTCCTCTTTGTGCTAAATATCTGCTTTGTCCTGCACAGCCATAGCAAAACCGATGCCTGGAGGTTGCGCCTCAGTGATCCCTGGATTCTCTGGATCTAAAAGGCACTGAATGATGAGTAGCCCCTGCTCCAGAACAATTCCATCCCATAGTAGTTATGATCTTCCAACCAAGGCTGAAAATCCATAGGAATACATTTATTGTTTTCCCCTCTATTCTGCCCAGCAAGGCTCTGAGCTGTCCTGACCATGAGGAGGAGGAGGAGGAGGAGAAACTGATATCAAGCCATTGGATCCTTTAGCTTTGGAGTCCTGTTGCTATCCAAAATTGTCCACTAGATAATATTATGGTGGTGGGGACATAGAACCAGAGAATTGTAGATCTTATCCAGCCCTTTACATTGTTCAGCTAGATCCACACTAGAAAAGATCTGTGCCAAAGCAACTGCACTGCAGAGGAAGATATTCCTGTTAAGGCAGGACACAGTGTGGATGCTACAGAAGGGATCTGTAACAAGGGATATGTCTACGGCCAAAGGACTGCCCAAACCATGGGGGCAGCAAGCCATTACTCAAATGTCCCGTCCAGGGAATGGGGCGTGGTGAAACGCTGCCATCTGTGACGACACCATGACAGCCTTGCAGCAAACGTGGATGGGACCACGACAAGCACAGAGACATCAGAGTGAGGGATCACTGAACCTTTGAAGAGCCTTCAGAGGTCCTGTGGAGGAAGCCTCTTTGCAGTGATGACTCCGTCGCAGAGATGTGCAAGAATTTTTTTTTGACATTCTATTAAAATCGAATAGAACATCCCAAAATCTGATTTGATTAGAATCTTTTAAATTCAATTTTAACAAGACTCGATTCGTATTTACCAAATTTGAATCTATTCGTTCAAATGTTTGATTCAGATCTGCACATAAGAATGTCAACTACATTTGTATGTGCACGTACACATCTTCCCCACATCCGTATATGTCCGTACACATCTGTACGTGTCCGTACGCAGCCCATAGTTATCCCGTATGCAACCCATTTTCATCCCATATGGATCCATACAATTGTGTACAGATGCGGGCAAGTTGTGGGTCCTCAAGTACACATCATGTACAAACCCGTACACATACGAATGTCCGGATAATTCAAAGGAATAGATCCAAAGTTCAAAATTTGATTTGAATGTTTACATTCAAATTTCAGGACACCCTATTTGAGTTCGAATGTTGACATTTGGCACATTCGGTCAGATTTTGAATGCCAATGAATATTCGTGCACATCCCTATTCCATCATGCATGTCTCCCATCAACACACCCACGTTCTTCCAAGATCCATTCTACATACCCATTCCTTGATCCAGATTAAGGAGTGCTAGCACAGATTTTAGGGACCATATATCAGGTTTACCACTAATCCAGATCAGTGAGCCCTTAGCACACATCTGATCTGGATGTTCTCTACTCCTGTGCTAACAATGTGTACTAAGCAGCTCCTTGATCTGGATTAACATGTAAATGGGGACTGTAGGAAGCTTGACTGTTGCAATTATCCCTACTTGCTGGGACTGGGGGGGGGGGAATTGGAGTTCCCATCCCTGAGTAAGGTTGACATATAAACTGGTCTCAGACCTTCAAGGGTTAAGATGTCTCCCCCATACTCCAAGAAACTACAACCTAGTAAAATGCTGGCAGCTTCCTGCTTCTCCCACAAAAATTCTGGATGTCCCTCAGCTTTTTCTCTGACCTGTAACTTTCTGAACTCCTTTCCCAGACAAAGGGAATAGTAAACGAGCTTAAGCTTTCTGACATTTTTAGGAACTAGGATGAACAAAATGTTCAAAGCATCTAAAATAAGGTCTGGGATTTTACAAAATAAAAAATCCAGTAGAAATAATGATTATATTTTATAGCTCCAGGGCAAGTCCAAGATCTATTGCCAACTAATTGCATTTTATATTTTTTTCCCACAAATTGGAGGATGGCTGGAAAGTGATAATTTAAGATCTTGCCAAAAAGTGTGTAGAATTCATGGAGGGAAATCATGGGTGTCAAAATGCAAGTCAGGCAAACACTGTCCATTAGATATAGCCAATACATTTTTGCTTTTACCCTAAAATGTCTGTTCCTCACTCTACGGCCAGTAAAGAGAAGCATACAATTCTTTAAGCTGCAGGCTCCAATTAACTCTGAGTGCCCCTGCAGGAAGAATCTGGGGTATCACATCTCCACTAGGGAGCCCAGAGAGTATGACAGCCACCCAAAAATACTGGTGTAAGAGTGCCTTGGCTGACACTTCATCAGGCTTCTGCATCGGCAGTTATGAATACCAGGAAGTGTGTGGAGATGCATGGAGAGGGGCCATCTCCAGAAACACCAGTGTTGTAGTCGTGCCTGCAACCTAAATCCGAGGGCTCACGGAAAGCTGGGAAAGCAGCCTATAGCTACTTTGATTGTGGCTGCAGTTCTAAAAACCACAGCGTTGTAGGCTACAGCTGGGAGGCTGTAGCGATGCAGGTAACAGCTATTGCTGTTATGGTTCGTTGCCAGGTGTTGCAAAAGTAAAATCCCTTGATCCCTACCGGCTTGAGATCAGGGACCCGCCACATGCTTAATGGTAGACATTAAAGATTACAACCACAAGGTAGAGAGATCAGACAGGAGACAGGATCAGCTGGAACAGAGAGTGATTTATTCTTCTGCAGAACTTTAAATAACCCTCCAAAAGGAGGCGTGGGAGAAGTGATGTCAAGGCAAATCTAGGCAGGTGATTGGTTGAGGTAGGCAGGCACGCAGGTCAGAGGTCCCTGGTGATGTCATATCCTGTGGTCAGAGGCGGGGGAAATCCTCAAACAGAAAGAGAAGGGACCTGTAGTCTTAAGGCCATGTGCTTTGCAGCCACCATAATGCCCAAAGGCAGTTGCAGAGTGGAAAGAATTCAGCACCCTAGTGGTGCTGAGTGTGTAATACAAGTCTATGGAAACAGGAAAATTGTTGCTCTTTTTACTCTCGGGCCTTGAGAATTGGAGGGCTGAAGAAAAGGAAGCCATCAGAACAGCTGTGCAGCTTTTGGGGTTGCTACACACCAGCCCCTGGACATCTCCAACCATGGGAATGGAAACCTGGGCCCTTTCTGCACTATGTGTTATTCCAGATTATATCCTGGAATAGGGGCCTTGTCACGTCTCAGGCAGGCAAGGCAAACAGGCAAACACTCACATAGCTTACTCAGTTCCAGAGGCAGGGAGTTAGTTTCAATCCAGGGTCAAGGAGTCAAGAAAGTTAGCAAGGGTCAGTCAGTCCAAAGGTCACAAGGAGTCTTCAGGCATGGAGTTACATGAAGTTGTCTGCAACACTGAAGCAAGGTGTGTTCGCTCACTAAGTAGAGGAGTCTACCACACCCACGGTTCAGCTGAGCTAATCGTTCTGATCTGCACTTCAGCTGCTTCTGTTGTCTCAGCAGGCAAGGGGAGGGCCTTTCATGAGGCTCACTGCATGTAGTTTCTTCATCAGAGATGTCTGCATGCTCACCTGAAACTGGCCTTAATCCCTCAATGCCTGCAATGCCATGCTGTGGTTGCTTCTCAGTCTGTGGTGGCTTGCAGGCAGAACTTCCTCCTCCGAGGGGGCTGAACAAAGCATGACAGGCCTGCTGTCTTTATGCTAGCACGATCTACAGCAAGCCCAGGTGTGTCCTGCCACAGTAAGCACTAGCTTGCGGACAGCAGGTCCTTATTTTGGAATATAATCCAGAATAAGACCCAGTACAGAAAGGACTATGGCCTCAGACATGGCCCCTACATTCTGAGGAGCCATTCCATGGTCATGAAAACTGGGCTGCAGTCAAACTGTAGCTTCTTAGTCTGTGATAAGGAAGGCAGCCATGCCCAGGTTGTTTTTTGCTTGGAATGGCTTGTCCACACCTACTTGCTGGTGCCACCACAGCCTCCCACCACACCTTCATGGAAAAAGGCAAGTTTCAGCTGGCAAGGGGCAGAGGGCTGCTTAGTATGATGGGGAGTAGTTGTGTGTGTGGGGGGGTAAGGGGTGTGAGGTTACGGGTGGAGGAGAAGAGTTTGCATGCCAGGTGGACAACTTGATTGGGGCATTGTGGAAGGGTGAGATGGGCAGCTCAGGGGCAGTTCACATGCTGAGGGGGTGATGCAATTGAGGGAGTTATGGGATGGTGGAGGCAGTGGGGTGGGTTTGCTTGCCAAGGGAAAGACATGACTGGGGGTATTGCAGAAGGATGAGGGGGCTGGGATGGTGGAGAGTTTCTCCTCCTAAGGTGATGCGGAGGGTGGGTGTTGTTGTGAGGGGGGCAGGGGTGGAGGCAGGGGAAGCCCCTTTACCACTGCTGCCACACTGAAGCTTACCTTTTCAGGTGAGGGGAGCAGTGTGATACCAGCAAGTCTTTACCTGTACCTGGGTCTGTTTCTGGCTGAAACAGACTCAGTGCTGGGATTATCCAGTTACACGATAGACCCCTTCGAGCCAGGAAAGTCCTCAGAATAACTGGACGCCCACTTTGGCATTTGATGATTTAAGACAATCTCACTCCTTGTAAAAAGAACGGAGTGACTGCGGCCATGAAATTACCCCACTGATAATGTTCCATAGTCCCTTTGGTCCAAGAGTAGCCAATATCTGTCTTCCCAAATGTTACTGGAACACACCTCCCATCAGCCTCAGATGAGACTGCCAAATGGCAGCAATGAGAGGAATTTGACTTACATTCTTAAAAACAATATCCATTCCACCTCTGGGTCTGCCATGCGATTAGATTTTATTATTCTTTTCCAAACATGCCTCTGAATGCATATCAGCTCATTTCTACAAGTTTGCACATAACTTAGAGAAATGTATTGGATTTGTATATATGCTAATACACATAGGCAAATTGGGACATCTGAATTGTGTGCAAACTAGAGGACATGAGGTTACACGATCCACCTTAATTTGCACAGCAGATATGAAAGCCCACAGAAGAAGAGCTCCGTGTGAAATTCAGCAGGCATTAGATTTTCTCACCGTCCCCAAAAGGGACTTGAAGAAGAAGAGCTGGCTTTTCTACCCTGCTTTTCTCACCCATTTAAGGGGACTTATAGCAGCTGGCAAAGCTTTCTATTCTTCTCCGCACAACAGAACACCCTGTGAGATAGGTGGGGCTGTGAGAGCTCAGAAGAGAGCTGTGACTAGCCCAAGGTCACCCAGCTGGCTTTGTGGGGGAGGGCATAATCAAACCCAGTATTCCCAGATAAGACTCTGGCCAAAGAACTGGAGGGACACTGATTCTCCATGCTATGAAACAGGATGGCACTCCAGCTCCTGGTTTAGTTTGCTTTGAAGACGGTCCAGAAGTTGCAGCTAGTGCAAAATGCAGCCGCTAGAGTGCTGACCAGCTAGCCAGATGCATATCATGCCAGTTTTAAAAGGGCTGCATTGGCTGCCAATTTACTACCAAGCCCAATTCAAGATATTGACCCTGACTTATTAGGCCCTAAATGACTTGGGCCCCAAATATCTAACGGAATGCCTTTTCCCATACCGACCTGCCCATGCCTTAAGATCAAGCGGTGAGGCCCTCCTGGTCGTCCCATCAGCTTCAGTAGTGAGGTTGGTGGGCACCTGGGAGAGAGCCTTTTCAGTGATGGCCCCCAGACTATGGAATAGTTGCCCCTTCAAGGTGCATCATGCCCCTTCCTTATATATATTTAGGAAGGCGGTGAAGACGCATCTCTTTACCCTGGCCTTTGTCTGAGATGATTATATTTCCCATCCCAGCACAGATACCATCATTTTAAAGATGCTGTGTATTGTTTTAGATTTGTTGATTTTTTAAAAAAAGTGCCTTTAATGTATATTCTGTTTTTAATTTGTTGTTTTAACTGTTGTTACCTGCCCAGAGACCTTCGGATATGGGGTGGGATAGAAATGTAATAAATAAATAAATAAATAAATAAATAAATAAATAAATAAATAAATAAATAAATAAATAAATAAATAAATAAATAAATAAACATTACCTAATTACTTACCTGAAGTGTCTAGCAGTGCGACCATTCACTCTTCTTCTGGTGCTCCTGGGTCATTTGAGGTACCATGCAAGTGTGCAGTCACCTTGGACGCCCATAGACACGACTGTACGTGTGCAGAGGGTCAACATGGTCAGGGCAACAGCACTGATACACACTCAGTTGCAGAGGGTGCTGCAGCCAAAATGGTGGTGCCCAGTGAACGGCCAAAGTTGACTAGCACTTGGAGTGTGAGCACTAGTCATCGTTGGTTAATCGCGCTCCTTTCCCGTCCAGCGGATGGGAAGGGAAGTGCGAAAACGCCCCTGGTGTTCACACGTATGTTCAATCAGCTTAAATCCACTTTGGGAGTGAGAGGACACAGTGGCAAATTGAGAAAATCCCCAGCTCCCAAAGTTACAAGCTAGGGCCTTTGGGGCTGGACATCCTGAAGCAGTGCACTTCTGGGGCCATATTTGGGAGCTCAACAAAATGGTTTTGGGTTCCTCACACTCAGAAGAGGGACTCATGCTCTTGCAGTTGTCAGTCTACCACCATGGGATGCCTGAGGAACTGCTTCATAATAGCCTCCTGTTAAAGCAGACTTTCTGGTAGACAGATCCACAATGCAGGCAAGATGTTCTCCAAGGGCTGCTGGCCTGGGCCACCAGCCTGTGAAGATCTTGCCCATGTTGACACAGACCTGCTGTTTTCTTGGCAGATCCTGCCTTTTCTTGGGGGGCACTGGGGTCTGAATGTATTTGCTTTTTGGGCAGTCAGTCTTACCGTCAAGCTACAGTCACTCCCTTTCAGAGCTGATTGCCGTTTCGGTATTTATAATCTGAAGTTACTTTCTCCAGATCTTTGGGATTTTCCAAGATGAAACTAGTGTTGGCCTTTTGAGTTGAGCCTGTTAGCATCAAATTATAATAGTGTGTCTTGCTTTACTAGGCTTTGTGGAATCGGTTCTTGTTGTTGTTGTTTTAAAGTTATTTTCGGTTTTAAATAGTGAATGTGCCAGCATGCAAAGTACAGAGCAATCGGTGATATCAGGGTTGACAATGCCCTCCTTGCAGATGCTCCTCAGGCGAGCGCCGACAGGCCCACATTCCAATGTCATGAGGAGAACAAAGGGTTATTTCTGCTCCTTTCCCACCCCCACCCCAGCCCCCCTCTTTTGGGAGCTACTCCTTGAAGGAGATTTACTCTCTTCTAGTAAAATGAGCCCTGTATAGTTTGTCTCCTCCGATTGTGGATCAACACAAGCTTTGTCAGTAGCTCAAGCAATTGTGAAAGCGCTCAAACTCTAAATTTACAATTCCACCTGGTGATAACAGCTGTTCATTTCTTTTCAAAAACTGCTTTTGTGGAATAAGTATGCAGATATTATATTCTGTGTTGGTAAGAATGGCTTAAAAAAATCTTACTACCATGAACAGAGAATTTAAACTACCTTGAAAACTTCATACTTATTCAGCTGTCCTGCTGCTGCTTCCTTAAAACTTGGACTGTTTCAGGACCTGGAAGAAGAAGAAGAAGAAGAAGAGTTGGCTTTTCTATCCCACTTTTCTCACCCATTTAAGGGGACTCAAAGCAGCTGATAAAGTTTTTCTATTCTTCTCCCCACAACAGACACCCTGTGAGGTAGGTGGGGCTGTGAGAGCTCAGAAGACAGCTGTGACTAGCCCAAGGTCACCCAGCTGGCTTCATGGGGGAGGGCAGAATCGAACCTGGTGTTCCCAGATAAGAGTCCGGCTCCCTCACCACTAAACCAAACTGGCTCACTCTAGACCAAACTGGCTCACACTTCCCTTCCTGTCCCGTGGATGGGAAAGGAGTGAAACCAACTAGCGATATGTCAGCACCATCGCTGTGATGATGCTGATGCTTGCACAGTCACGTCAGGAGGCCAGTGGAGCTGCCAGCACGCTGGCACGGCAGCTCCCATGGCCTCGCCGGCTGGATGTGAAAGGTAAATTTTCTGGCAAAGGTTAGATAGCTTGTAGAGCACAGTTGCACGCCCTACAACTAGTTTACAATAGGTGAACATCTGGGAAGGCAGGGGGTGCTTGGAGGCTGGATCAGCCACCTCCAAGTGCAGATGCACCTGCCCAGATGTTCACCTTTCATGAACTATGGGCCAAAGTGCAAATTGGCCCCTGTTCACACTTAACTGCCTGGAATGAGTATTCCAGCCCAATTAGGTATACGAACGGTGGGCTGCAATTATACCATGAATGCTGGTGCTGTCTCCAACTGTGCTACTGATGCTCGTGGTCTGAATCACCATGACAATGGCATGGTAACTTATGCTGCAGGCCCAGCTGTTGTCATGATGATTGTGATCCAACAGAAGAAGGTGCAAATGATGCATCTGGGAGCTCAACAGGAACTCCCTTGCAACTTCCGGTGAAGCTGTGGAGCAGTAAAAAAAGAGAGAGAGAGAATCAGGGGTGCTCTTGGACACTCTGAGACGCTCCGAGACAGAGTCGGCACCACAGTATGTAGACAGAGCAACCTACAGTTTGGTCTAGTGGACTCCTCCATGAAGCCAGCTGGGTGGCCTTCACTCCTCCATGAAGCCAGCTGGGTGACCTTGTGCAAGTCACAGCTCTCTTCTGAGCTCTCATAGCACCACCTACCTCACAGGGTATCTGTTGTGGGGAGAGGAACTGGTTTTTTTTTCCTTTTAATCATGAGTATGTAAAGGAAAAGACATTTAAATGCACTATAATTAAACAAAGCATTTCATGTTCCCACAGCTGTGTTTTATGGTGTTATGCAGACATTTTTGTCCATTGTAACCTGCCCTTCATCCATGTGGCAAAAGGATGGGATATAGCATTTATAAATGCATTTAATTGTTTGTCTTTATGTTAATGTTCCTAGAATTCTTTTTTCACTTATAAGTTTTTATTGTACTGCGATTTTATGTTCTAGTTTTATTATTTTTATGGTTTGGTTTATTATTTTATTGTGTTTTTAAATGGGTGATTTACCATCCTGGGAAACCTCTGTTGAAGGGTACAATCTGGAAGGGAAGGAAGGAAGGAAGGAAGGAAGGAAGGAAGGAAGGAAGGAAGGAAGGAAGGAAGGAAGGAAGGAAGGAAGGAAGGAAGGAATTATATCAGCTAGAAAAGTCTATTAGTTATAATAATGATGATAAAGCAGCAGCAGCAGTACCCAGCTGGAGAGGAAATAATCAGTTCATTGTATTCAGCTCAATGGCAGGGGTCACTCCCTTACCTTATAGTCTGGCTGCAGGATGGACAGGGGATCTTGAATGGTGGCAGTTTTCTGAAAACTCTTCCAACAGGTCTTCATTTCAAGCTCTGTAGCAGCTTGAAAATCCAAAGAAGGAAAACTGACATGGGAACAGGGCTGGAAAATCTGGAGTGGATTTGGAGTACTGGGGCATTTAATGGGAACCTCCAGTGCTGAATCTGAATCCATTCCGGATTTTAGCCCCTATGGGTATGCTCCCTAAATGTCTTAAAATAATAAAAAACAAGATGTACAATTAGACTATCCAAAACACTAAGCTTGTTCACACAGAGGATTTGCTATGTAAATCTGCACAACACAGATCCATATATGCCAAGTTTTGTGGCATGAGTAAGCGTTGTACAATTGTCTACAAGCAGTTTCCTTGAAGATCATAGAAATTCCAGTGATCGGTGGGGAAGCTGAGGTGACTGTTCTTGATACCACTTCCTTTTAGCTGTCTTGCCGTCTGCTCCACCAACCACAATGGTCATTAGTCACTTGTGAGCAGAAGCAGAAAATGCATGAAATCCAAATCAGTCAAGTGTGCAAACAGTCATCAGGAAAAACTAACTTCCCCAAGAATCTGGGCAAGCGCACAGATGGACTTGCTGAACTAGGTCTTGGATTCTCCACATTCCTAGATGTTTTGGAAGATAAGTGCCCTGTGCAACTTTTGCACCATTTTGCAGATCGAGAAAAAGCATAGGCTTCATCTCCATGCAAGGAGAAAGGGGCTGGTTGAACATGCCTAGAGTGAAGCCCCATTTCTGCAATTATTGTTGGTATCCCAGCCCTGTCCTGTGATACACAATCCATCCCATGCTGGGATGGCTTTCTGGAGGAGCAGAACAAACCCATCTGCACTGATAAGGCCCTTGCTACCATCAGTTGTGGTTGCCATCATCATCAAAGGCTGAGTGTAGCCATCAAGGCTACTAAATTTCTGAAACTTTTGGCCTTCCCAGTAGAGTCCTTTTTGGAGGTGTGCCCACTTTTGACAGTGATTCCTGCCAGATTGCTGAAATGGAGGGAGGGGGCATATCCCAGAATTCTGGACCATATGCCTTCCTCACATAGTCCACTGTTCTGGACTAAAGACAACAGCATGGTGGTTGGTCTAACCATCAGGGTCCACTGATAGAGGGGGCTAGGGTGCCATTTTGGTTTCCAGATGAGCTTCTCTTTAGATCTCCACAATCAATGAAAAAATTGTTTTTATAGCAATAGGTGCTGGAAGGGCCAAGACTGGCTGCTGCCCTCAGCTTTGCCGTCTTCAGGCAAATTTGGTCCCCAGCGTTTCCATCCGTAGTTGACCCATGCTTCATCAGTGGTACTTGTAATTTGAGGAGAAACTCCCTCTTTTTCCCCAAGGGTGTATTGCATGCATCTCTGGCTAAATGGGCCCATAAGGGAAGAGTTGTAATTAAGTGTACAGCTGAGAGGGATTTGAATGTCGATTCTGTGAGCTCAGCAACTTCTGCTCACGATGCTTGTTCTCACATGGAGATTTTAAAGAATTCCCCCCCT
The DNA here is from genome assembly GCA_023333525.1 of Aspidoscelis tigris stejnegeri. Taxonomy (NCBI): domain Eukaryota; kingdom Metazoa; phylum Chordata; class Lepidosauria; order Squamata; family Teiidae; genus Aspidoscelis; species Aspidoscelis tigris. The sequence goes on from JALMGA010000004.1 coordinate 17,984,474, forward strand.
CCCCTGTGATCTACAGCATAATGTCTTCCTCCGCTGAAGTGTAATAACACGATAACCTCTGCAGACAACTTTGATGTGCCTTTGGAATGCCCCTTTTAGTCAAAAATGCTGGCTTTCTTCTTTCTTTCGGATCACAAGCTGGAATTCCCAATGTCTTTAAACTTGTTGCCTGAACGGAGCACCAGTGTCTTTTTAAACTCCACTTCTGTGAGGAATATCAGCTCTCCCCATAACTTTATTGGATCTTTATTGCCTAAAATGATAGATTGAACATCATTGCTTAGCAACTGGAATATTTTCTCTTGTGGTCTAGTTACTTACAGTGATTGAACATTGTTAATCTCTCTTGCTTGGTCAGGGGAAAAAGAAAATGAATTAAATACACCAGTTCCCAAGCCTGGTTCCTAAGCATATATATTTATAGCCTGCTCCTTGATAAAGGATATCCCTTCTGTTTTTTCACAGTATATACTTCACTCAGGATATGAATATTTGTATTGAAAAATAACATGAGAGGTTTGTTCGTATATCTTTGCAGCAAGCTGTGCATAAGGGGGAAGATATGATTATCCACAGTGAAGAGATGGCGCAAATTTGCTTAAGTAGTTGCAGTGGAGAAACCTGTGAGCAACTTTTCTGTGTAGTATGCAAGGGTAAACTTTTAATGGCCGAATTCGGCCAAATTCAGACATTCAAACTTGAATCGAATATTACAATATTCATAGGCTAACATTCAAACGAATACGAATAGATACATTCATTCTAATAGTTCAGACATTCGTTAAGCTGGGGAAACATATCAGATACATATCTGTTGTAACAGATACGTAACTGTTTGTATCAGATATGTATTGAATGTTCATACGACTATGTACAAATAGATTCGTATCGAATAGAATTTTAGCACAATTGAAAGCAATCATATGAATGCAGATTTTTTAACATTCGATTTGTTTTGATTTGCAAAAAAAAAAAATTGTGCACGTCCCTGCTGCACTCCTCTTTTCTAGCAATTCTTAAATCTCTGTCTGTCTGTCTGTCTGTCTGTCTGTCTGAGTATTTATATCCAGAATGGGTGACAATAATAAAAAGATAAAAACCCTAAAACAGTATTAAATATACATTAAAATTTAAGCCTTCTTCCTTCCCTAGCAGGACAATACTTAGAGGAAGCTAAGGCCTGGGTGAAGAGGCATGTTTGAAGCAGATATACCTCCAAAGGGATGCTGTTCCAAAGGCCGGGGCCACCACAGAAAAGGCTTTCACATGTGTCACCGCACCTTGCACATTTGGAAGCATTGGGTCTACAAAAAAGCACTCACCCTGGGATCTTAATAGTTGGGTAGGTCTGTTGACATCAGGTCTGCGTGGGGGTGACGCCACAGCCCGCGCCTACGCAGGACATGGCAGATCAGTTGCAGCAAGCAGAAGGAGGACCCATCTGGACCGGACCAGCAGTCTGGACAGGTAAGTGGGGCACAGGGGGCTGGGAGGCCTCACGCACCCCTGGGCAAGGGCAGGCATGGGGCAGGCCCCCGCTGGCTGCCATCAGCCAGATCAGGCCGGCGGGACCCCACGGGACCCCACCAAGCCCCTGGGCTGGCCCAGTCCTACCTCCAGAACTGGGCTGCTAGGCAGCAGGCTGATAGCACCCACTGGTTGCAGCCCGGGGCGGGAGTCCTGAGCTGTCTGGCAGGAAGCAATGCAAATGCTGTTCCTGCTGGGGAGCTCTGGGACACCCAGGGTTAATGTTGGGCCAGCTGCAATTACTACTACTCTGGGAGAGGCCAGCATGCTTCTGGCCTGAATCGGCCTTCCCAGAATGTGAATGGTCTATCCCAGAGCTGTGCTAATTCTTGACCTGAGGCCTAAATGCCTTTGGACTGGCCTTAGATTGAGCTGCTGTCAAACAGAAGAGCCCATTTCCATAGAAGATTCTCTTTAAATAGCCCTCTTTTAAAGCACAGCACTCTTCTTGGTAAATTAGGCCACTTGCTCTACTCTCCAACCCAATGTGCCTGCCTGCAGTCACTGCTGGCTGCTGCCCCTTATGACCTGGGAAGGCAAAGTGTAAGAAAGTGGTACCGACACGTCCAGGTTAGTAGGGTTAATGGTGCATGAGACACACTAAGACTGCTGATCTATGGGAACCAATATGAAATCTGTACATTGCCCGTGGAATGAATTGAATTCTGCACACATCAGTCAACCCTCTCTGAACCAAGACTAATGAAAAAGCAAGAACAAATTCAGGACCTGAGCTGCTGGGTTTGGTGGGTGCTGCTCACTCAGCGCTTATGGACTAGCTGCATGCAATTTGACACAGATGGCAGGGACAGCTACGATAGCCCATAGCAGGCAGGAGGGCTAGTCACAAATCAGGAATCTGAGATTAATTCTATTCTGGTACTAATGCATTTTCCTCTTGGAGATTTAACAAAACTATGATGAATTTCCGCATGCTTTTGGCTTACTTAACATAAAGAAAGTCTTGATTGCTTGAGGCAGGGATTGCCATCCGCTTCGTGAAAGACCCACCGAGGCTCTTATATCCTGGCTAATGTGTCCAAAGGACTGCAGTTACTGAACAAGATGATTATATTACGCTCATTAATTCTCTGCAGTGCTGAATGAATGCAATAAAGTTGCAAAACTAAATAGTGAAAGCAGTTATTCTGTTGCTCGCAGAAGGTTTTCACTCTTTCAGATAGTCCTATAATATCTAAAGTTTACAGCCAGGGCGTAGATAAACAGCTCTTCTGTAATTGGTCAATAATTTTGTCTTGGCAGTGACAAAGGTCAAAGTTTTTATTTGATTCATTCTTGATACTGAAATAGACTTTGATACTGTTGCCCTGGGGTGGTTATTGACATAGCAAGGGGCAATGACACTGCTAGGATAACTGGTGTTCAAACAAGCATATTCTTTGCTCTCTGAGAGACAAGAAAAACAGTACCGTACGTCACTTTTTCTTTATTCGTCTTTTTCAACTTCCTATATAATTTGCAATATTCTGCATATGCGCCTGCCTTTGCGCATGCACAAATACTTGCACAAACAATTCTGATATGAAAAATGTCATTATTCAGAAGCTAGGCAGAGAGAATTTCAGGGTATAGTAAACTGACGTTATCCGTCCCAAGCTACAAAGGAACCATGATTGGGGCTGAGATCACACACATTTTTAGGGTCACCTCTGGGGCGCATTTGAGACTCAAAAGCCAGACTGAAAATAAAATTTAAAGATACCACTTACAGCATCTCTGAGTCTGTGATTATCTGCCCTTTCCACAGATGGAAACTGTTAACTTTCAAAGCTGTTTAGGGTGGGTTGAATGTAGCCAATGGAAACGGCTGCTATGTATGGCCAACCAGTCAGGTTACAGGCAGGGGTAATGAGGGATCCTCCATTTAAAAAGGCACAGTATTCAAAAATCTTAGAAAAATTCCACCCCACATGCTTCTTGTAATGGGGTGGGGAAAAGGCTGTTCAATCAGGAAAGTGGTTCATCATTCCAACTGTGGCAGGGGGAGGAAATTTGCTTCATCATTCAAGCGGAGGGAGGAGATTCTCACACTGGGAATAGATGAGGAGAATCACCATCATGTGCTCAAAGGGCAGAAGAGGCTCTATGCAGTGCGGAAGCTCATAGCCTCCAACCAGTCAAGCCCCTTACAAAAAGGGACTAGTAGCAGCTTTGGAGACTAAGTGGCAGCGTCAAAAAGGCTGCATGAAGACTTTCACAATGGCAGCAGGGGAAGGGGGGGCGCACAGGATGTCCCAATGTGGATGACTCTGTCCCATTACAGCTACCGCCCAGCCCAGCCCTGTCCCAAGATAATAAAGGTAAACACAATAGCGGGGTACATTACTAAAGAGAAAAAGGTTGCTTCTGAGATTTGGCTCCCCTCCCTTCCTTCATTCCCCCTGCAAACTTTTTGGCTATTTCTCTTTGGGATGAAAACACTAGCCTGCCTGACATCTGCTTTTATCCCTTATTTGGGTCTGTGATCAGACACAGCTAAAATGTCCCCTCATGAACATTTGAGGCTGAAAAAGGTTGATTGGAGATGGCTTGGGAACATGAAGGCCACACACCATCTCTCTGAGGTGCCTCTGAGGCAGCTTAGAGATGGGATTTTTCAGAAACCAGGTGAGCTGCACTGCTCATAGCCTGCTAGATGGGCCACACTGGTCTATACTCTGCTAGGACAGGGTGTTCCTGCACTTTCCTTCCGAACATCCACAGCTGGACTTTCATTTTTGCCTTCTGTGCAAATCAAATGACTGTACCTACTGCAGGGCTAAATACACTCACCTTTACTGTGTGAGGAAATGCAAATTAAACACAGGGAAATTCCCAAAAGAGGAGCTCTGAGCACTTCCCCGAGGAACGCCAGAATAAAGGAGTGGAATTTACATGTGTCCTTTCCCTTCGAATTCATGATTTTCTACAGGCAACACTGTGATACTCTTTTGCTTCTTCTCTCTGAAAATTAACACCTCTCACCAGCACTACCTGAACCTTTCCGCTTAGTGAATAAATGTGGTATCACCCCACAGGCAGCTAAGATTGTTCCCTGGAATGGGAAATCAGACTCAATTTATCGATGAGGGTGGGTGGTTTCATTTGATTCTGGAAATGTTGCCAAATGCTCATGGAGGTGGGGCAAATACCCTGATCCATGCTTTCGCCTCTAGCAGGAGCTGAGTTGAGAATTTGGCAACCTTGCTTCCTAGCCATGCCAGGAAAAAGCTTTGTCTGCTGGAATGCTACGTGGCAGACGGAGAGATGTCGGCAGCTCTGGCATGATGTAACCATCTAAATTGGGGTGTGTACATTCAGTAGACACTTTCACATCCTTTTGTGACTTCTCATATCCATGGACTTGCTCCAGATTCAGACGGCAATTCTGCTAACCTGAAAGGAGGCACCACTAAATTCAGGGGCTGTGGTCACACCTTGCATTTAATCAGAATTGTGGCTGCCCTGCGTCTTCAGGGATCAGATGCCAAAGTATGTTTCCATTTGTCATGGGAGCTTCCCAAACCCAAATGAGAATATCTATTATCCTGTATTCCAATAATCCCAGCACTGAGCCCATTTCAGCTGCAAGAAATGAATCAAGGCAAAGGGCTGCTGGTCTCTGCCCAGCTCAGTAGTGGCATGGCGAGCAGCCAGCAAGTTCTGGTGTCCAGAGACAGAGGAGATGGATTTAGTTGGCCACTACTGGCCATGATTTGACTGGGCACAGACAGAGTTGCCTTGCCCTGCCCTAGGAAGGGCATCTTTTTGTGCATGACCGCAGCATGGAAAGCAATCGTCAGGCGTGGGGAATAGCCTCAGCCGCGACATCACACCGGCCACCTTCCCTATGCATAAGTTCTGTGGGACAATGTCTCAGGCCCCTTCCAGATCAGTGGATTCAATCCTCACTATTAAAAAAAATTCACAGCTTATCTGCCACAAAGCGGCAGTCTGGCATCCAAACTGCAGCAGCCCTCTGTGGCTTCCTGCTCAGGGAGCCCCAAGACTTCCGTGTGGCACTCACGGCCACATGGGGCGATGTGAACGTCACATGGGATGGGGCAGCCAATGGGAGCTGAGCTGAGCTGCAGTCTCAGCTCTCATTGACTCTTCTCGCTATCCTATCCGGGCTGGCAGGAAGCTTCAAATTTACTTAACGCCGCACTACGAGTGCTGCTATAGTAGCATTAAGTAAATTCGGAGTAGTGTCGCTATAAAACGACGCCCCTGCGATGTATCGGCCATCATGAAAATAAATAAGCAAATTGGGGCAGAGTGATAATGATGAAGCAGGATCTCTTGTACTATTTATTGATAATATTTATCTATCTATTTGCATTTCTATTCTACCCACACCATGAGGGTTTTTTTTGGCGGGGCTTACATTTAACCCAGTGCAATAAAGTAATGATATGTAATTAAAATCTTATATGTACATTTGATTCATTAAAACCACAGATAACAGTCCACGAAAAAGGAAGGGAAGCTACATCTTGAGCCAAACGCTGGGGTAAAGCCATGCATCTCATTTATTTAATTTTTATACCACCCTACACTGAAGTCTCAGGGCAGTGAAGAGAGAAAAAAATAAAGAAAACAATTTAAAAGTTAAAGTTTTTTTTTAAATCTGTCAATAACACTGTTGGGGAAAACGTAGCAAGATTAATTATCAAAGGCCTAGGGAAAGTTTTTTTTACTAAATGGCAAAAAGTGAATAATAAAATATTGTGAACACATAAAGCATCATTGTGGGGGCTACCACAGAGAAGTCCCTTCCATGCTCACTTGGCCTGCTGACAGTGTTAGACTACCAAGCGTGCCTGCTGAAAATTGTTATTCAACAGGTGCCACTTCTTTTAGATAAGGGGGCTTGTCCTCTTTTCCAAATGACCACACTAGGAGCACAATAGAAATGAATATTATATTTTGTGTGGGTACAACAGTGATAGACCACCATTAGCTGGTGCCATAAGACTGCACAGATTGCCTTTAAGGACCACCATGATAAAGTCACAGCAACCTATTTTTCAGCCTATGTAAAATTACAAATTATCAGCTGGGGGGAAATGATGGGAACATAAAGCAGAGGGCGTTCTCTGCTGTCGCCCCCAAACTCTGGAACGACCTGCCGGATGAGATCCGTCAGATAACATCATTAGACAGCTTTAAAAAGGCGGTCAAGACGGATCTCTTCCGGCAGGCCTTTCCAGATTAACCATCCCGCCCAGATTCCCTGATTCCTCCCGTGGCCCCATCGTAGTGATGGTTGAGGACCAATAGAGGGACATCAGGGTTTTTAGTTTTTAAATTATTGTTTTACGCATTGATATTGTGTTTTAATATGTTATATTGTTTAATACTGTCTTAAGGGGGGGGAGGGATAAGGTGTTTTTAATTGTTATATTTTACATTTTACTGTTGTTAACCGCCCGGATTGGTTTGCCATAGGGCGGTATACAAATAAATATTATATTATTATTATATTAAAACCTTCTGCGTAAGACTGGGGTTGAAATAACGGGATTTAAAAACCAGATAGAGCACGGTTTGAATCACAATGTGGCCGACATGACTGTAGCTGAGAATAAGAAAGTTACAAAAACAGATGTGGCTGACCCAGGGGATGGTAGAATTGAAGGGAAAGAAATGGAGATGATCACAAAACAACTGAGATACACAACGAAATCCAACACCTTTGGGATTAGAAGAGAAGAACAGTTCCACTTGTTATTGGCACACTAAGTGCATTTCTAAAGAAATTCAAGAAATATTTGGAAGACGTTAGGATAGATAAAATAGCAAAGCCACAACTGGGGGAAAAAAGCACCACTTGACAATAGTCACATTCTTCAAGCACACCTCACTGATTCCTAAATCCTTGCTTAGGATGTGATTAATGTTGGGCCAAAACTCCAGTCCTGCTGGTCTGTGCAAATAACTACATTCATCTCAACATGATTTACATGATGTTATATTTCATGCAACGTGGCAAAAGAAAAATGCAGGCAAGTCCTGGTATGGGTGCTTTTGATGGGCACCAGCACAGCCTTTTTTGGGATTCCCAGGTGTTCCAGATGCACACTGCACCTGAAGAGGTCCGTGGCCAATCCATTGCAGAGAATGCCATTTAGGCATAACCAAAAGAACATTTGTATCACCAAAACTGCGCAAATGAAGGGTTACTTTACATATGTATTTATATAGCTGTAAGTTTTAGAAGTAATTGCTCTCATTTAGGGGTAAAATATATGAGCATATATATTTTATGCTCATATATATAACAGTGACAGTATGAGCATATATATTTTATGCTCATATATATATAACAGTGACAATACACTGTTGGCATTCATGTGCTGTTAATTAGTAGTATGCCCACTGGAGTTGATGGAAAGAGGCTCACCACCAGGGCTCTGAACAAGGGCGTTTTCGCACTACCCTTCCCATCCATTGGATGGGGAAAGCAGCATGATGACCCAATGTTGACTAGCGCTCGCACTTGAGCACTAGTCAACGGCCTTTCCCTCCCCCCTTATTTGATCTGGAGCCTGGTTCTCTGCTGGGCGCTGCCATTTTGGCTGCGGCACTCTCCGCAACTGCACGTGCATTAGCGTGGTCCCTTGATGACGCTGATCCTCTGCACACATGCAGTCACATCTATGGTCATCTAAGTTGCCAGTGCACCTGCACAGCACCTCAAATGACCCCGGAGCACTGGCAAGAGCAAATGGTCCTGCTGCTAGATGCTTCAGGTAAGTCCCTGGTTAATGCTGGTGAAGATGTGGGGCACAATTTTGTGCTCCACACCTAATCAATTATTAGTGAACTTCTGGGGAGGGCAGGCATGCTTGGAGGCTGTAACAGCCTACTCCATGTGGATATGCTCTTCCCAGGAGTTCACTAATTATGCACTAGAGGCCATAGTGCGAATAGGCCTCAGGTGGAGCCTATGGTAGATGAAACACTGAAAAGCTGTTTCTATTCAAATCCACGTAACATTTTACCTCATTGAACATAGGAGATGATGCACACAGTAGCCAGCCCTAAAGTGAAACATATTTGAAGGAGAAGGAGAGAAAGGATTCACGCTTTGAGCTCCTGGCTATAGTAGAAAGCTACTCACTTTACCTTTATAGACCAGAGATTTCTGGCCTGTTTGTCTCTACCTTTCAGGAAGAGTTCCCAGGCACTCTTAAGGAGGTAAGGAAGCCCGTCCAGATGCCGTGCTGCTGCTTTCCCAGAGTTCCCTCCAGTTGTTCCAGTCTACACTAGCTGTGGACAAGTAAAAACTTGTCCACAGCTTGACCAGAGGTATTTCTGCACTTGCTTCCCATCCATTGGACAGGAAAGGTGCATTACAGACTAACATCCACGATAACCTAGTCCATGCATGATCAGTCGCTTACTTAGGATTGCTCACGAGTCCGATTCTCCATAGTGCACCGCCATCTTGATCTTGGTGTCATGTGTGACTGGATGCCCACCAGCGCTGCTGCTACAGTGATGCTGATGCTCTGCACAACATCAGAGTCACATCAGGGGGTCATCTGAGGTCCCAGCATGCTGGTGCGGCACCTTAAATGAACCCCTCAACTGGAAAAATGCAGACGGTCACCACCGGACACTAAAAGTAAGGGATTGATCAGGACTGGGAGAGGTTGGTATGCTCGTAGTGCACAATTTCATGCACCACAGCTAGTATGCAATTAGGCAACTTCTGGGCAGGCAGCGGACGTTTGTGATCTGTAAGAATCTCCTGAAAGTGCAGATGCACCTGCCCAGATGTTGCCCTATGGGTCGAAGTGCAAATTTGCCCCAGGGGCAGTTAGGCAGCTCCCAGTCAGCAGCATTCACACTGTCTGTACGGGACACTGCATGGCACACTGTGGCTGAGAATGTGCAGCCACACTGTGGGTCAATCACCGTAGCAACATCCAAGCATGCACCGGATGTATGTCATGGTGATCAAGCCTGCCTGTGATGGGCCATCTGCACTTCAAGTGCTGGTGGTCTAGTCTGGGACTGCACTAGCACTTGAAGTGCGTGTGGCTCCTTCTGCGCCTGATGTTCATCTAAGTAGAATGGTATTATTATACCATTCCACAGAGGAAAGTGCACACAAACCCTCCTATGGCTAACTGTTGTTAGGCAAATTCCCGTTTGTATGGGAAACTATTCCAAAGGAGAGAAAATTGACCTTTGTAAAGTTAGGACAGCCAACTTTCAGTTCTGCTGAAATATGAGCAATTGTTGGGTCTTCTTTTTCTTGTTTCCAGTCCAGCTGGAGATTACAAAAATCTGAACACTTCCCAACTTTTTTTTAACTCCTGTGTCATTTAGTTTGTTAGCAGCAAAGGCAGTATTTGCAAACTTTTGTAAGCCATTTCAAGCTGAAGAGTGGGACAAAATAAGCATTGCTTTGTGAATATCCCAATTTTCATGTGCCGGATTCCGATTTGGCATCTCAGTGGCTTCATGCAAAGCAGCAGCTGCTTATGAGTCACTTCCTCACCTTTTGCCCAGTATGGAGGTGTGTTCCTTCCCCTCCTAGCCTTGCCCTTTTGCCCAAGGGTTCCTCCTTTTCTACATCTGGCACCATGTCTTCTCTTGTCTGAGCCCAGTCAGTCACACCTTAGGAAAGATTCCATTTATTAAAAAAAAAAAATTAAAAAGCCACAAGAATATTATCTATTAAAAGTTTTTCCAACAATCTAAAAGAAATTTTTACATTCTTTTCTCTCATCCAATCGTTACATTACTTTTAAAAAAATTTCTTTGAATTCCTCCGCTCTTCTGACTTCTATATTAGGTGTCCCTTGTTTATTACTCCGCATCTTTATCTCTCCATCATTTCCTGTTTATTCTTGGTCTTCACTCGAACCCATCAGTCATTAAATCTAGTTCTGCCAGATATTCAATGAACGGGGACCAGTCTCTCATAAATTTATCAGTTTTTCTGTCTTTTAGTAAATTTGTTAGTTTATCCATTTCTGCCAAGTTAGTTTATCCATTTCTGATTAGCCATTCCTCTCCTGTTGGTATCTCTTCTTCCTTCCACTTCTGTGCATACAATAGTCTAGCTGCTGTCACCAAAACAAAATTAATGAATTTAAACTATCCATAGTATTGTCTACACTTCCCAATAGAAACAATTTTGGATTATGGTCCCCAAGTCCAATGGGGTTATTGTCAAAAGCCTGAATGTATTATGTACGTATGTAGGTATCCATCCATCCATCCATCCATCCATCCATCCATCCATCCATCCATCCATCCATCCATCCATCCATCCATCCACCCACTTATTTATATTTATTTAGATCCCGCCCCATATCCTGAGATCTCTGGGTAGATTACAGTAAAAACCCATATAAAAACAGAATATTACATATCCCATTAAAACATTATTAAACAATATAAATAGTTTAAAAAGTTAAAATAGTGCTAGAGTGAATTAGTGCCCAAGGTCCTTAATAAAAGGCCAGGTTTTTGCTTGGCACCTAAAAGTTAGAAGAGCTGGCACTAATCAGGCCTCCAAAGGAAGGGCATTCCATAGGTGAGGTGCCATGGCTGAGAAGGCCTTTCCCATGTCTCCACACAGCGGATTTCTCTAATTGGTGGGACAAGGAAGGTGCTTCTCTGTATGAAAGAAGGCGTTCCCTCAATAGATGGACTTCGTTGTTGTTTAATCATATAGTCATGCCTGACTCTTTGGCTGTGGTCACACTTAAGGTTTAATCCAGCTTCAGTCCAGTTTTGGAATGAGAGAATTTATTTATTTATTTATTTATTTATTTATTTATTTATTTATTTATTTATTTATATTTACATTTATATGCCGCCCCATACCCGAGGGTCTCTGGGCAGCTCACTACATTTAAAAACAGACATTTAAAATTATATCAACCATAAAATCAGAAACAAGTTTAAAATGCAACTTTAGAAAAATACTAAAATAGTTAAAAGCAACAGTAATTTTCAATGGGGGAAGTGTGGGGGACATTTAACCAAAGGCCTGTGTGAAGAGGAACATTTTCACCGCCTTCCTAAATAGAAACAAAGAAGGGGCCTGACGCACTTCGAGGGGGAGACCATTCCATAGCCTGGGGGCCACTACCGAGAAGGCCCTGTCCCGGGTGCCCACCCGCCTAGCTGCTGAAGGCAGTGGGATAACCAGGAGGGCCTCCCCTCCAGATCTTAAAACACGGGCAGGTCGATAAGGGAGAAGGCGCTCCTTTAGATATCTGTATATTTAGAATACATCAGCAAAGTGAGAAGCTGTTTTCTTCCAATGTTAAATAACTCAGAAAATTCACTTTTGGGATAGATGATGTGGAAGGAAAACTACTGGTCACTTTGCTGATGTGTTTTCTCACTCTGAAGGTGGACTGAAGCTGGATTAAACCTTAGGTGTGACCACAGCCTTTGTGACTCCATGGACCACTCCACTGTCTCCTGAAGTCTGTCTAAGCTCATGTTTCTTGCCTCCGCAATACTATCTAATCATCTCATCTTCTAATGTCTCCTTCTCATTATTATGTTCCCAAAGTATTTGGGTTTCTGCTTTAGCATGAGTCCTTCCAGTGAGCAGTTGGGAACAATTTCCTTTAGTTGTCACTGATTTGCTCATCTTGCAGTTCAAGGAACTCTTTCAGATGTTTCCTCAACTGCCACAGTTTGAAAGCCCAACCTGTGACAAGACTTGTTTTTTCCAGTACCAAATCTGGTACGGGTTTGGTACGGGTTTGGGGAATTTGGTCCATGGAAATCGGACCAAATCAAAAGTGCATGGGGACAACCCTTGATGAACCCGATTTTAATTCGGACCAAAACATGCATGGGGACACACACTTAGTGTTAAATAACTCAGAAAATTCACCTTTGGGATAGATAATGTGGAAAAAAGATTACTGGTCACTTTGCTGATCTGTTCTCTCGCTCTGAAGGTGGACTGAAGCTGGATTAAACCTTAAGCATGACCACAGTCTGAGTCACAGGTTTTGGTCATTCATATATTTGAAGAAAGCCTGTTGTCATTCCTAATCTTATTTCAGAATCTAAAGCCTTCTGACTGCATTTGAAATGTTTTCCTGCCTTACTTCTATGAGCTTTGATGTTAAAAATATATAAGCAGATCCAAGTTTGTACATTCAAAAAGGTGACGACCTTCATACAGAATGAGCCGGCCAATCTCTCGATCTTGATGGCTTAATTTGGACAAATAGTTTAGTTTCCTTGGCATCCGCATCTTCCTCCAGGGTGCAAACCTTGTATCCTCTTTGTGCAAAGCAGATGCTCTTCAACTACATCTATCACCATATTATTCCATTCAGGTCTTTGCCCAGGCAAATTGACCCACCCAAAGGGGCTGCAGGCCGGGCTACACTCTTGTGCTGGCAAAACATGGAGATCAAAAAAGGTTTTTTAGATACTGGCATTAATCAAGTGCATCTGAGTCAGCTCTTGAGTAAAAGGCATCTGACTGCATCTCGCACTGCGGCTGCCCTGATGTGAGGCTGGGTGCTTATGAGTTAGTTAATAATATTATTGAACAGCTGGAAACAATGTGCAACTTAAGCAAGAGGACCTGATGAATAACTGGATACTGTACTCAGGATGACAGATAAGTTCTCGTGTTCAGCTGGAGTCTTTGACTATGAGTCCTTGACTGCCTGTCATCTGTCAGAGAGAGGAAGAGAAAGAGAGAGGGACAGATGTTTCAAAAATCCAACATGTGGAACACATTTCATCCAACCAAAATGCTCTTTGTCTTTCTACCCCCTACTTTTTAATTCCACCAACAGGTTTTTAAAAATAAATAAATTATTACTTGATTATTTTAAATGCATGCCTATTTATAGACTGTAAAATGCTTAGAGGTCATTTGTAAATGGACAGGAAAGAAAAGAATAGTAACACTGCTAATAATATTCTTCCTTGGGCCTCTTTTTCATCTCCTCCTTCCCCATGGCTGTGGTCACACCTAAGGTTTAATCCAGCTTCAGTCCAGCTTTGGAGCAAGAGAACACATCAGTAAAGTGGCCAGTAATTTTCTTTCCACATTATCAGTCCTAAAGAGGAATTTTCTGAGTTATTTAACACTGAAAGAAAACAGCTTCTCACTTTGCTGATGTATTCTCTCATTCCAGAACTGGACTGAAGCCGGATTAAACCTTAAGTGTGACCACAGCCAAAGAGCCGGGCATGACTATATGATCAAACAACAACAAAGTCCAGTTCATCTATTGAGGGAACGCCTTCCCTCATACAGAGAAGCTCCTCCATGTCCCACCAATTAGAGAAATCCACAGTGTGGAGACATGGGAAAGGCCTTCTCAGCCATGGCACCTCACCTATGGAATGCCCTTCCTCTGGAGGCCCGATTAGCACCAATTCTTCTAACTTTTAGGCACCAAGCAAAAACTTGGCCTTTTATTAAGGCCTTTGAGCACTAATTCTCTCTAGCGCTATTTTAACTTTTTAAACTTAATACTGTTTTAATAGGGCATGTAATGTTTTGCTTTTATATGGGTTTTTACAGTAAGCTGCCCAGAGATCTTGGGATACGTGATGGGATAAAAACAAAACATAAATAAAACGCTTGTCACTTTGCTGAAATAAAAATGCTTCTCACTTTGCTGATGTACTCTGTCACTCTGAGAGTGGACTGAAGCTGAATTAAACCTTAGGTGTGACCACAACCCATGTTGTACTCAGATGCCAACTCAATACTGAGCCCAGTTAGTTTTTCCAGCATTGAAGGGACTCCTCAGGACATCCACATGAATTTTATGTAACATTACTCTTGGAGGAAAAAAAACCACTCAAGTATTTCTCAGCGTTGCAAAATTTTGTTATACCTCAATAAAGCCCACATTGATCACTGGTTTCATCCTTCTTTTGTATACATTTATAATAATTTTATATTTTACTTTTGAACTGAATTAAGTTTATTACAGTCATAGACCAGCACATCATTTCCTCCTTCTTGGGTTACAACCAGAGTGGCTACACTATAGCCTTCTAGTTGCAACTTAATTGCAGCTCTTGTTATTCTTTTGCATTGGCTAGACTGGCTGTGGTTCACGGGAAGCATAGTTCATAAATGCCAGGAGATCCTATTTGGGACATTTCTTGGATACAGCAACCGCCATCTTTGGCTCTATGAGCCATGACCACACTTTCACTTTAAATCTTCTTCAGTCCATCTTCAGGCCTGACTATTCACACCCTTTCATTTCTATCCATTTTATTTGTGGACTTTCCACCTTCAATTTGGGTCTTCCAGAATGAAAATTCCACAAATACAATGGATAGAAATTAAAAGGTGTGAGCAGTGAGAGCTGAAGATGGACTGGAGAAGGTTGAAAGTGAAGATGTGACCACAGCCTATGCAATAGATATGCAATAGCCTCAATAATATCATAGATTCCCCAACGCAACTTTGGATATACCTGTGGCTACATAGGAGGCCTTTCTGCACTTGACCTTCTTCTAGAATATATCTCAGAACTGGGACCTGCTATCTGCAGGCTAGTGCAGGCTATGGAAGGCCGCAAGTGAGGCCTGCCATAGTCTGCATTAGCTTGTGCCCAGCAGATGGCTATCCTGAGATCCATTCCAGAATAAGGCCAAGTGCAGAAAGGGCCAGGAAGTGCATATCTTTGAAACTTGAGATGGAATAGGTGAGAATGTAAGTTGTTCCTAACCAGCAGTTGCATGGGTGTGGGGGGAAACATTCAATTTCTTTATTCTACTTTTTATTTAAATGATTTATTAGTCACTATGTAGACTAATAGTTTGGGGAAAACCCACTCTAGTTTATTTTCCACACAGGAGAATTTTCTTTCTAGGAAAGGCTGGGTCTCCATTAACTCAATGGGGCAGCTTCTGCAGGAGAGGCACCCACAATCATTACTGAAAAAGACACCTCCCCCATCTCCACTTCTGCATGAGGAGCCATCTTTTCAGCAGCCAACAGAAGGGTCTCTGCTCAGGGTGAATGGTTTTGGCCTGCAGCAATTGCACTGTCACTAGCAATTGCACATGGAGATGAGGTGCCATGATGACCACGAGGCATACCTGTCACTACTGCAAATGGTGCAGGGGCAGGAGATGTTTTCTTGAGAGGTGGCAGGTGCCTCAGGTGGAGGTGCAGCCAAAAACTGTAGCTGAAGAGGTGGCCTTCTGATCGCCAGCAGTCAAAGAACTGTTTTCACTAGCAGCCTTGTAGGTTCTTTGAAGGCAGCTGTGTTCAGACATAAGCAAGGGGGTGCCTCAGAGGTGCCTCAGAGGGACAGTGTGTAGCCCTCACATTTCCAAGCATTCTCTAATTGACTTTTTCTAAGGCTGTGGTCACACTTAAAGTTTGATCCAGCTTCAGACCACTTGCAGAGTGAGAGAATACATCAGCAAAGTGACAAGCTGTTTTTATTTCAGAGAGCTTGTCTAGAATGGACCTCTGCCTTATTACGATTAGGAAATGGCCATAGCTCAATATCTAAACAGGTGCCTGGAAAGCAAGGTCAACCTGAGGGTACAGAGTCATAACTTAAAAACCTTCCTTTATAGCAACGTCTTAAGGGCAAATGGCTTGAAGAGTGAATGGTCTGAATCAGCCTTCAAGCCACTTGCCCTAAAGACACTTTCATTTTGACTGAGGACTTACGTATATCATTGCATTTGTTGATTGCATTTGGCACAGGCTTAGTGCATGCAGCATTTGTTGAAACTGAGTGATATTTTTTAAAAATGTATCTTCGTGTATTACACTTCTGGGCCTCCTTGGTCCACACATTAGTGCAGACCTGTGAGTCCCTACTAGGAGCGTGCAGTAATGCAATTTTCAAATTCAATTCATAATGAATTGAATAATCAAACATTCAAATGTATCCGAATAATAAAAAAACCTAATGTCCGAACATTCGATTTGATGTGAATAATTTGGACATGCATATCTGTATGGGTAAATATGCATCCTGTTTTCATTCGGTACAGATGCAAACAGGATTCGTATGGGTACGTATGAGATGAGTATTTCCAAATACTTAACGTATTGGTATTCATTCAGATTTGGAAAGCCAAATGTCCTGACATTCAATTCATATACGAACATCCAAATTCATATTAATGAGTACAAATAACAAATATTTTCAATATTCATGCACATTACCCCTCGCTGAAATGCTCTGTCTACATCAGATGGAGTGTAGTTCCAACCACGGGGATCCTATTTGGGATTACCAGTAGTCTCATTTAAAAAGATATGCTGGTTGACTAGCGGACACTGGTCCAGACTTTGGAGGAATGGAGAAGACACGCCTCCATGATTGGGGACTACCAAGAGCCCATTTTGATGGAGCACCAAAGCCCACCACTGAAGTGCATCTCCTGGTGGCTTTGGCGGTGTGCCTTCTGGTGAGGGCTTGTCTGAACCACTGGCACCATTGTGTTCTGAACCAGTTGGTCCCAACCACGGACCTTTCAGTGCCAAAAGGGCCTAGAGATCTTCAGTTTTGTGTATAATAATACTTATATTCTTTGGTCTAAGTTGTTTTTGTACCTTAAGACAAACTGCTGTTGTATCTGCCAAGAAAATTGTGTGGATGTTTCCAGATAAAAAACACGGCTTTATCCACACACATTTTAAAAAGCAGAAGAAAAACAGAGGTGATAGACTATGAGTGTTTTTCCACTAGCACTAAGTACCCATTAAGGACCCATTTGGCTCAGAGCAGGAAGACCCGATTATCACTACAGACCCCATTAGAGCCACATTTGTTTCCACCAGTTCTAGGGAAATCCGGATCATATGGGTCGTTCAGGACCTATAATCTGGATTTCGTGTCTACAATGGGGTCTTCAGCCATCAAATCCAGATTATACAGAGCCTGTTTCCACCACTATTGGGCAATGGGGTCCAGGGAAGGCTCAGGGGGGCACCCATGGGGGGGCACATTCTCCAAAGTCCCTCCAAAGTTGCTTTCGAAGATTAGCACAGGCTCCAAAGAGAGGACCCCATGCTAGAGCGATGCCTTTGTCAAAGGCTGTGGAGGATCTTCAAAGAATCTCTGGAGCATCTACAGAGATTGCACCCCCTGTCCCCCAAAACACCTGGGGTGACAGGCGGCCCCATGTCGGTAGATCCAGATTCACCACATGGGTACTCCAGCATTTCCACTGCGAGCAAGCTAGCATCCATTGCTATTGGGTGCTAGACCACCCATGGAAACGCATTGGGTACTTTCCTTAATCCGGATCTACTAGATCCGGATTAAGGGAAGTACCCATTCCTTAAATCCAGATCACCTTAATCCTTTAATCTGGATTTAAGGAGGTCAGTGGGAAAACACCCTATAGTGACGCCATACCACCTCTAATTAACATCAAAGGCAAGGGAATGCACTTTGAAAGTGCATTTCTGGCCTTTAATGTGGATTAGAGGCACTAATGGGCAGAGAATACCACCTCTAAGCTGCTTTTGGCCCACCATCTTTAATGCATGCGGAAGCAGCAAGGTTATACAATGGTTTTGCATTTATTGCCTCCTGGGTGTGGCTGGACCACTGTCACTGCACCTTCTGGCCACCATCCTTGTTGGCTGGGAATTGCTGTTCCATGCATTCCTTAATCTTCACACTCACCGTAAGAGAACATACGAGGAAGCTGTTTGGCAGTCCTAATTCAGACAAATTGAATTTAATACTGGAAAAAAGAATAAAGAAGAGCCCGCATTTTTCATTCCTATGTAACATGATCAAGCTTGGCTGCAGTATTAATTGCACTAATTTGTAAAGAGAAGAGGCCATTTTAATTTGCTCTGAGACATAGATTTTAAAAAAGAGCCGAGGTTCCCCTTCCATATATTCACAGCAGACACTATGCTTTGTCTGTTTCCACATCTTTCTTCCTTTCTGCTTGGCACTTACATCTCCAGGCTATTTTAAGGTAGCATCCCACAGAATTAAGCACTACATAAGACAGCCTTAAATCTTTTCATATAGTCTTACACACGCACACAAAATTGCCTACAGAAATTTAACTCTGAAGTTTTTGCCATCCCCTCACTTAACTGCTTGCTATTGTTGGGTATCACTGAGCCTGGGCCCCTCAATGCAGTTACCTTGGCAGAGACACAGCCATAGGGTTGTGCCCAAGTGTTCTAAACATTTGAAATTCGATCAAATTTGATTGAATGTGGACATTCGAATTCGAATAGAAAGTCTACACATTTGAATTTAAACATTCGAACGAATTTCAAATGTTCCAAAACATTCGTTTGAATCATTTGAAACATTTGAATGTACAGATACGTACAGATACGTAAAATGGGATGCGTATGAAATGCGTACAGAGACATATAACACATATGAATGCTGTCGACATTCATATCTTCAGATTCAGATCTAACATTCAACTGAACAGATTCGAATGTATTCGATTCAGATTGGATTTTGCTGCATTCAGATTCTAAACATTTGAATTGAATTGAATGTTTGGATATTCAAATCAACTTTATTTCAAATGTAAAAAAAAAAAATGCACATTCCTACACAGCAACAGTTTGTCGTTTCTTGCTTCTGGGGATCGAACTAGTAACCCTCTGCTTTCCAGGCAGTTTGCTCTACTACTGAGCTACAACCACTGCTTGGAACCAAGACAAATCCAAGAAGGCAACGAGACTCATAATATTAAAATTTTAATATAGGCAATTTTTCCAAACACTGCCTGGTGCACTGTCCCTTAGCATATTGGGTGTTTTTCCACTTAGCACTAAAGGACCCATTAATGGGTCCTTAAAGGGTACTCTAGTGCTAAGTGGAAAAACACCCATTGTTGCCTTCAATTCAGTTAGTCAAACCCAACACAAAATATTTTATTCCCTCCAAACTAGGGATGTGCAGGAATATTTGAAACATTTGTTATTTGATCAAATTCATTCGAATTCGGACATTTGAATTTGAATCGAGTGTCTATATGTTAGTTGTTTAACATTCAAACGAATTCGAATGTTTTGAATCATTTGTACAATTTATTCAGACATTCATATGTTTACGGATATTTGTTCAAATATGTATGAGACAAAAACGGGATGCATACGGACACGTACAAATGTTGTCGACATTCGTATCTTCAAATATGAATAAAAGATTCATATGAATAGATATGAATGTATTTAAATCAGTTCAAATTTTAATACATTTGTTTTTTCTCTATTCGTACAAATTTGAACATTCAAATATTTGATTTGAATCAAAATGAATTGAATCCAAAAATTGCATTTGTCCACAGTGCTACTCCAAAGTACTCTTGCACGCTAAGTCACAATGATAAAGATACAGAAACAGGATGGATAAAAGAAAAATTGCCATTCTACCAAGTGATAACTATGAAAACTTTTCTAAGATTTTATTCTTATGTTTCCCCTTTACCTCGATATACGAGTCAACTCGCTGATCTTTTTTCCTTCGGCGTTTTTCTCTTCCTGCTATGGACTTTGGATTCTGAGGTCTGGAATGTTGCTTAACACCATCATTACCCGGCTGCTGCTGGGCTGCTGAATCTTCCGCTAAAATACCTGCCCTCTGGCTTAAAATCATAGGGATAATAGAAACTATTTCCTCTCCTCCGCCCCCTTTGGGTTGTTCCCATTCCTTATCACTACAGTACTGTTTACTGCTCAATGAGAGGAGGGAAAAGATTTTCATCACCTCTTCTTATCACCCAACTGCATTCAATGGATTTACAAGGTTACAAGCCTAGATTTTGCAATCAGACTAGGACTAGTCCAACTGTCAATCATGTTTAAATACGGAGATCTAGTGAAGAAGAAAAGCAAGCTACTAATATTTACTGGTTTTCTTCAATATGCAAAATGAGGCTACGAGCTGAATTCATTTGCTCGATACTATATACCCTTGTTGGTTTAATTTATGTTATCATCCCTTATATAAGACAGTTTTATACAACACACTTTAGCTTTTATTTTATTTATTTGTTTACATTTCTATCCTGCCCCATACCCGAAGATCTCTGGGCGGGTAAAAACAGATTAACCAATAGATTAAAAGGAAGATACACATTAAAAACAAAATACAAATTGAAAACACTTTAAAAAAATTCAACAGATGTAAAACAGTACACTCCATATTGCATTCATAGTGACTGTAACTGGGGGGGGGGGGGCGGGATATAGGCACTCCTGGCTACTGCTGCCATCTGAGCCTCAAGTGACAGCAACTGAACCCAGAACCAGCCCCAGATCACTCACTCTTTATTTCTGTGGAAGAACAACCCCATTAAGAATTGAGTGCTATCTAATTTTTGTGACTTGAGACTCCATCTTGTCTGGATCCAGTTTCAGTTTATTGGTTCACATCCAGCCTTTTACTGCCTTCAAGCACCAATCAAGCACCTTTACTGCCTCACACAGCTCAGATGAAACAGAGAGGTAGAGTTGGGCAACATCAGCATGCTGATGACACCTTGCTTCAAATCTCCAGATGACCTCCACATGAGAGGTCCCAAGAGGCTGAGCAAAAGTTCTCCATTACTAACTTTCGGAATCTTCCTTGGGGGTAAGAGGAAAACAAGTAGCTCCAGTTCACAGTCTCTGAAATCACTCCATTAGGATACCATAGTCAATAGTTTGAAAAGTTACATTGGTCCTATCCCTCTCCTGAGAGAGGTCATCCTTCAGGGTGACCAGGGTAGTCTCAGTAG
Organism: Aspidoscelis tigris stejnegeri; assembly: GCA_023333525.1. NCBI lineage: Eukaryota > Metazoa > Chordata > Lepidosauria > Squamata > Teiidae > Aspidoscelis > Aspidoscelis tigris. The sequence goes on from JALMGA010000004.1 coordinate 18,005,726, forward strand.
TATACCTCTGCCTGAAGCCAGATAAGTTCTCCAGGTGCTTTCTGGGGTTGGCTTAGACTTGACCCAAAGAAGCATGTCCTGGCTTGATGACATCATCATCCAATGCAATACAACAGGATTTGGTTTCTTCTCCACACTCCAGTAGGCTGGGAAACAGATATGAAATGGAGGGTACCCAGGTTAGGGCTCCTAGTAAAGATACACCAGCCCGTCTACACTCTGGCCTCTGTTGTGAGTTTGCACAGCTGTTATTCAAAAAAGTATTTTGCACACTTTGGTTTAATTCCCTATCCACCCTTGAAGTTCACCTAGGTCCTGTCACACCTTTAGTTTAAGTTGACTTCTGGTCGTCTTCTAGTCACATTACTCACATTATTTTTATTCAATCCATTTTCCATGTGGGCTTATCCCTGTCAGAGCATTTTAACCAGAGTCCTCTTTTTCAGAGGACTCAGTCCATCCTGGGATGCCAGGCCATTTTTGCTTCCTCAGTGAGAGTGGGGTTGGCTGGCTAAAGGAGGCCAAACTGTGCTGTGGTGGGTGGGTCCAGTCTGTCCTCTCAGCCATGTGCATGCGTAGAGTTCATGAGGCACCTCCCCTTCTCTCCTCAGTTTATGTCTATGACTCCTCTAGGGTTTTTCTGCAAATCTATTATTATTATTTTAAATTAAGAGCATGGAGAATAAAAAAGGTCATGGAAGTGGGGGAGAAGAACCGCAAACATATACTCTCACCTTCCTTGAGTGACACAAGGGCATCCAATAAGAGAGAGATTTGATGAAGCAAAAGAGGTGGAGAGCCAAGAGATCTGTGGAGGAGCCTCAGGTTGATCATGGAGAAAAGTATGGGCGATGCAGCCCAGAGACAGGACAGCCTGAGGACGACCTATAATGATCTACGTGTAAACAGAGCTGGTACAACCTCAGCTCAAATTATGAATAGGACATCCTGTCTCATACAGGTGTGACCAGGGCCCTAGTGACTTTGGGGCCCTTTGTGCACTGGCCCTTATTCTAGTTTATAGACTGAACCAGGGACCTCTCAGCCATATGTTAGTGCAGACTGCAGCAGGCCTTCGGCTTCGCCTACCATAACAAGAACATAAAAACATAAGAGAATCCCTGCTGGATCAGGCTGCAGCCCATCTAATCCAGCATTCCATCGCGCACAGTGGTCCACCAAATGCTCATAGGCATCTCAAGGAGAAACAAGGACAAACTTTTGCCTGCTCTTGAATCCCAGCAAATGGCCTTAGAAATGCTCCGCTTCCCCCCCCCCCCCCCGCAGCCAGAAAGATGCACCTAGGCATTCATTCTAGTAGCCATTGATACATCTGTCGTCCATAAATTTGTCTAACCCTACCTTAAAGCCATCTAGGCTAGTAGCTGTTACCACCTCTTCCGGCAGCAAATTCCATAAACGGATGACCCTCTGGGTGAAGAAAGACTTCCCCTTGCTGGATCCGACTCTCCTAACCATCACCTTCATGGAGTGCCCCCTGGTTCTAGTAATGTGTGACAGATAAAAGAAATGTTTTCTATCCACCTTTTCTATACCATGCATTTTATATATTTCAATCAGGTCCACTCTTAAACGCCGTCTCTCCAGACTAAAGAGGCCTAGACGTTGCAGCCCGGTTTTGTAAGGGAGGTGTTCTGGTTGCCCTTTTATAATCTGTACCATCATGTAGATGGCAGGTCCCTGTTCTGGGATACTATCTGAAATAAGGCTCAGTGCAGAAAGGGCCTAGGCTAGTCACTGGGCCTATTGGCACTTAGGCCTCTGGTATGCAATTAGGGGTGTTTTTCTACTGTCACTAAAAGTACCCATTAAGTACCCATTAATGGGTACGTAATGGCATTTTTGTACCCATTAATGGGTACTTCTAGTGACAGTGGAAAAACACCCTAGGACAGCTCCAGTACACAGTATCTGTACCAGAGCTATCCTAATTGCATACTAGAGGTCTAGGTGCGAATAGGCCCACTGTCTCTGAGGCTAACCTTTTTTCCAGAGTTATTCTATTCATGTCTGTGCCCCAATATCATATTTTATTGTTGTACACAATTCAGTGCCCATAGATTAGGAGCTGTTGCACAGCCTGAGGAGGATAAGAACGATCTGTAAAAAGAAACCATAAACCCATGTTTGTTTTTAAAAGTAAATTCACATTGTGCCAAGGACTACTTTTTTTAGCCTGTGTTTGAACAGCCAATCAAATCCCACTTCCTTGGGATCTAATCTGGTTGCATTTAAGTGGAAATGCTGTCAGAATAAATAAATGTGTGGGGATCAACCTTATAAAGTTGTTTTGCAACTTCTGAGGTTCGACTTGCTTTTTATAGGAAAAAAACCTACCGGCTTTGTTCAAATACCTTCATTTAGTAGGTTGTTGTTTTTAGGCACCACAGAATTCTGTTTGATTCTTAGTGACTCTATGGGTCATTTTGATCTGTCTATAGTAACAGCCTGGAGCTTGGAGTAATTTCTCTGATCTTGTCCTACTTATCCACTGTCATCTTCTTTGTTATTTTACCTCAACCTTACAGAGCACAATCTCTCCCCCCCCCCAGTTTTTTCTAAGCTTGCAACACACCCACAAATTCTATGAGTTGCTTCATGCTAATCAAAGGAGCAGCCAGGTTTTCCTTCACACATGATTGACCAATATACTTATTTATCCTGCAGATCTTTTCTCTCTAACCCACCTGATTTTCAATGTGTTTTTTTCACCGCTTGTACATTTTAATTTGCATTTATATGTTTTAATGTCTACTTCTTTGTAAACTTTGAGCTGCACAGATGCGAAGTGATACAGAAATGTTTTAAATAATAAATCATAATAATAATTATAAATTTAAATAAATAAATATTTTTAGTTAATATGTCTCCAGATTCCCAACTGAAAGGCATCCACCTTCATTCACAGTCCAGCATATGCAATGTTAGTTGGAAACTACTATAGGTTAAGGAAGCAAACAAAATGGCCTTGCTGCTCCATACATTTGTAAACCTGTGCCGAAAGGCTGAACTATATTATAAACGTTGTTGTTATTATTAGTGGGCTGTATAGTGAGGCAATGCACTATTCCACGCGGTAGAGGGCGCACATGCAAATGTCCAAACCCTGCCGCAGCGGGGATGGGAGGGAAATTAACTATTTTCCCTCCACTTCTCCAAAAAGAAAGTTAAAGCCTGCTAAGTATGGCCAGGAGTTGTTGCAGCTCCTCTCTTTCTCCTCTCTCTTCTCTTAAAAGCCATGCTGCTCAGGCGGCCTTTAGCAGTGGATGCTCCTTTTGGAGTCTCACATCTGGAACCAGATGTGGAGAAAGGCATCTTGATGTGCTTTTCCCCTGTGCTTTCCTCCTGTGGCACCTCCAAAATACCTGGCATCATGAAGAAGAAGAGTTGTCTTTTCTACCCCATTTTTTCTCACTCATTTAAGCGGGCTCAAAGCGGCTGACAAAGCTTTTCTATTCTTCTCCCCACAACAGAATACCCTGTGAGGTAGGTGGGGCTGTGAGAACTCAGAAGAGAGCTGTGACTCGCCCAAGGTTACCCAGCTGGCTTCATGGGGGACTGTGGTATTCCCAGTGGTATTCCCAGAAGAAGAGTTGGCTTTTCTACCCCTCTTTTCTCGCCCATTTAAGGGGACTCAAAGCGGCTGACAAAGTTTTTCTATTCTTCCCCCCACAACAGAACACTCTGAGAGTCGGGGGGGGGGGCTGTGAGAACTCAGAAGAGAGCTGTGACTCGCCCAAGGTCACCCAGCTGGCTTCATGGGGGAGTGCGGAATCAAACCCGGTGTTCCCAGATAAGAGTCCGTCTCCCTAACCACTGGACTACACTGAAGGAGTCCTGTGACACATGATTTCCGCCTTCCGCCCTTCACGCTGCCTGCTGTGCTGGCAGTCCGGGTTTGGGCGCATTTACCCGGGAGTAAACCGCGTGCCAGGGCCCCCTCCCTCAAACCAGCCCCTCGGCAGGGCAAGGTCAGGTTCAAGGGACTTCCAGAGCTCGCCACTGCAGGGCCGGACACCGCTGGCGAGCTCGGGACGCGCCGGCGAGGCGCCCTTTCCCCGACGGGGCTCCAAACAGGCCCCTTTGAAATCCAAAGCGCCTTTCCTCTCCTCCGTCTGGGCATGTTCTCCTCGCGCAAAGTCAACGTCGGGAGGACTCCTCGGGAGCGACCCAAAAAAGCTGGCAGTTTGACACGGGGCGACGATCCCTTCCGAGACCGCAAGAGCAAGTCCGGCTGCCGGGTGCCAGCTAGAAATTCGCCGGCAAACGACTGCCAGGAAGGCCACGACGCCCTGCCTGCCTGCCTGCCTGCCCGCCTGCGCGGAGCTCTCCCCGGCGCCCTGGAGGCAAACCGGGAAGCGTCTCCTTTCCCTCTCCTTCCCGGGCACTCCCACCCTCGACAGTCCCGAAACACGTCGGGGCTGCCCTGCCCTGGGCACCCGGCTCTTGCCGGCGCTTGCCAGCCAGGCAACCTCAGGCGGCGATCGGGGCATGGCATGCAAGAGCCACTGTCTGCGCCTTTCCCCCGGGCAGGGGCTGCTGCTACTCCGTCGGGTCAGGGAACCTCGGGAACGAGAGGTCGCCAGGATCCTTCTTTCGCCACCGCCACCGCCACCGCCACCGCCACCATCATCATCGCCTTGGGCTGCACCCTGCACCCTCCCCGCCCTTTCCTCTCACCTCCCCAATGCATCCTAGACGCCCTTTCCAAAGAGATGAGAAAAGAGAGGGAGGGGGGGGTCGATCTCTTTTGCCTTTAATAGACCGCAAAGCTGTCTCCTCCGGCTTGTGGTAGTGGGGGGGGGTTATGAATGGGTGCAGCGGAAGCCCCTCCCAGCCCGGACGTGACGCCCGGCCAATCGGCGCGCAGGCTGCGTGGATGGATGAGGTCAGCGCGGCGGTGTCGTCGGGGGATGGAATGTGGCAAGTGTAGCAATCAGGACCGGGGAACGTTGGACGGTCGCACGCCGAGACCCGCCACGTTCGGGAAGGCGCCGGGAGCCCTCCCTCCCTCCCTCCCTCCCTCCCTCCCTCCTTCCTTCCTTTCCTGGGAGGCTTCCGTGGATCGCCGGCGCGTCCGCGCTGAAATGAATGGCTGAGAGGGGCGGGGTCTAGGAGGAGGAGGCGGGGGCGGAGGAAGAGGAGGAGGAGGAGGGTCTTTCTGCTGGTTCCATCCCGGGGGCCAGCCGCACGGAGATCGCACGCAGACGGCCATAAAGAGCCTCCCCACCGTCTCTGCGCTGCCGCTGCCGCCGCCGCCAAGGGCGAGAAGGAAGCCCGAAGCCATGCAGGGATTCGTCAGGTTGCGCTGCTGGGGCTGCGAGGTGTGAGCCCGGCGGGCGCTTCCCGGCTGCACCGGCGGCTCCGTCTGCACGGGCTGCTCCTCCCGCTCGCCTGGCTGGCTCGTCCCGAAACCGGGCGCTGCTGCTGCTGCTGCTTCCTGGGTGCCTTCCCCCCCACCTCCCCCTCCCCCTCCCCCCTCTCCCCCCCAATTGTTTCGCTCTTGACGTTGCAGGAATGTTTGCTCCGAGTTGCTGCTGCTGCTGCTGGAGGCACCTTTGATCTCCTGCGAAGCCCATTCGGGGGAGGGGGGGAGAGAGTGTGTATGAGAGAGTGAGAGAGAGGGAGGGAGGGGGAGAGAGAAAGAAAGAGGCAAAAGAGGGCGGGACACATTGCTGGGGCTTGCGAGAGCAGATTGGCGAGGGCCAAGGGGGACCAGAAGCCGGGGTGGTGCTTTCACTTCGGAGAGGGCGGCTGGTCCGACGGGGAACCTCCCTCTCCCCTCCCTCCCTCCCTCCTCCTCCACCCCGCATGCTGGAGGATCCCTCACTTTTTAAAAAACTCCCTCTCCAGTTCTTGGCCGCGCCGCGCCGGGCGTGATTCCCCCGCGCCGCCTGCCGCTGCTGCCGCTGCCTCGACGTCTTTCCCTCGGCCCTTCTCCTCTGCTCCGTTGCCCCCTTCTCCTCTCCCTCTCTTGCCCCCCGCGCCCCCGCCGTCCCTCGTGCGCGCGGAGCCGGCGATGCGCGTCCGGAGGGGCGAAAGTTAACGCCGCCGCCGCCGCCCCCATGCGCCGCCCCGTCGCGCGCCTTTGGCAAGGGAGTCCCTCGGCGGTGGCCGCGGCGCGTCGGGCGTGTCGGCGGGCGGGAAGATGGCGGGCTCGAGGTGAGCGGGGCGCCGGGCAGCGCCGGGGGGCGACCTCAGTGTTCATCCGCGAGCCTCTCGAGCCCCGCCGGACACATGCAGGCCAAAAAACGCTACTTCATCCTGCTCTCGGCCGGCCTCTCCGTCGCGCTGCTCTTCTACCTGGGCGGCTCGCGCTTCGGCGCCTCCGGGCGCCAGAGCGGGCGTGAGGCTCGAGGGGGCGGCGGCGGCGGCGGCGCGGGGGGCGCCCGGAATGGCCTCCAGCCCGCCGGGCCCGAGCGCTCGTGGCCCCGCTTCCCGGACGCGCTGCGCCCCTTCGCGCCCTGGGAGCAGGCGGAGAGCGAGGCGCCCGACGCGCGCGTCTCCCCGCGGCAGAAGCGCGACGCCAACGCCAGCGTCTACAGGGGCAAGAAGTGCCGCATGGAGTCCTGCTTCGACTTCGCCCTCTGCCGGCGCCACGGCTTCAAGGTCTACGTCTACCCGCAGCAGAAGGGCGAGAAGATCGCCGAGAGCTACCAGAAGGTCCTGGCGGCCGTCGAGGCGTCCCGCTTCTACACCTCCGACCCGGGCCGAGCCTGCCTCTTCGTGCTGGGCTTGGACACCTTAGACAGGGACCAGCTCTCCCCCCAGTACGTGCACAACCTGCGCTCCAAGGTGCAGAACCTCCACTTGTGGAACAACGGGAGGAACCACTTGGTTTTTAATTTATACTCCGGCACCTGGCCCGACTACACCGAGGACGTGGGCTTCGACATCGGGCAGGCCATGTTGGCCAAGGCCAGCATCGGCGCGGAGAACTTCCGGCCGGGCTTCGACGTCTCCATCCCGCTTTTCTCCAAGGATCACCCGAGGACAGGAGGGGAGAAGGGCTTTCTGAGGTTTAACGCCATCCCTCCGCTCAGGAAGTACATGCTGGTGTTCAAGGGGAAAAGGTACCTGACCGGGATAGGGTCTGACACCAGGAATGCCTTATATCACGTCCACAATGGGGAGGACGTGGTGCTCTTGACTACTTGCAAGCACGGTAAAGACTGGCAAAAGCACAAGGATTCACGGTGCGACAGAGACAACGCAGAGTACGAGAAGTAAGTGGGCGCCGCCTTCCTCCGACTCCCCCTTTCCCCCTTGCACGTGTGGGTAGAGTAACCGAGACGACGAAACGAGTTCTCGGGGGGGGGGGGGCTGGTCTCTTTTTGAAGCACAGAGTCTCCAGCCGCCATCCCGCTTGGGCCTCCCGGTTCATCGCTCTGGCTAACTGTAGAAAGTTTGTACCTGGGGTGCCGGCATGCATGCGTGCGTGATGCTGTAACCGCCGGCTCTCAAGGGCCTGGGTGTTTGATCTTTGACGCACCTGAGCCGCAAAGCCCTTGTCCGGAAATCGGGAGACCTCTCTGTGCGCTTGTAGGGATAAAGGTGTCAACATTTGCAAACAGTGCGGGGAGGAAATTCCATGGAACGCAGCAGGACTTAGCACATGAGTGCGGCGTGTGTAGAAGGGGCACTGTAAATCTAGCCAAATCCTTTGCCGTTCATTTCTGAGAATCAAACTGTATTTCTTACTGGTTTCGCTGGCACCTCTTCCTAAGTAAAAGTGCTCAGGATCAGAGCTTAATCTTGAAAATCTTTTTGGTTCATCAGCAGATGAGGAGAGTGATCTTTGGTATACTTGTAGCATTTCTTTCAGTTTGCTCATTTTAGTTGCTCCTCTTTGCGTGTGTGTGTTAGAACTGCTGGAGATTGCTTTGGACTTTGTTCTAGTCAATCTGATGACTTGCTAGAATGCATGGGTGTGCACATCTATGTAGATAATTACACCTAGGTTTGCTTATCTGTGGTTTCTTGTCCAGTGACAAAAACTGATTCAGTATTAGTGCATGTAATGGGTTGATGTTCAGCTTCCTCATTTTTCTCCCACCAAAACTGCTCCAAAACCACTGACAAGAAGACATGGAAATTGTCCACCTCAGAAGCCCTTTGCGTGCCTTTTTCCATGTTGACAACTATTTCCAGTAGTACAGACATTTCCTGCAAGTTTTTCCATTCCATGTGCTTCGTCCTTTTTTCCTTTTATTATTTTTGGTATTAATTTTGCGGTGTTAATCTAGATAAGAAATTTAAGCGGCCAAGTTATCCAGATGGTACTTTGCATTTGTTTGTCAGTACGCACAGTAGAGTGGCAAGTTTTTTGAACTGCACAGAGCTTTTTCTCCAGGGGAGCCCTTTTGAATTCTGGAAGCTGGTTGAATTTTTTAGTGCAGGTTCTCTTGCAAACTAGTGTCATTTGCTGTTCTTGTTGGGCTTAGAATTAATTTAGCAAACACTCCTGCCGCATCATTTGGTTACTTAGTATGTAGCTTTAATCTACAACAACTTGTAAAGTGTGTACTTAGTTTTCAACTTGAAACTGCTGTCAGGAAAGCAGCCTCTCGGAATTAACCACTGTAGCTTATAATGGTAAAGAATCTGTTTGAATGGCACTGCTTAACATAGCCTGCCGACCACAGTTAGTTTGACTAGGTGGAGACCTCCATGTCAAAGTAGACTAATATCAAATAAACAAGTCTTTTGAATTATGTATAGCTTGGTCCAAAGTAATATTTGCATAGGGGAATTCCAAAAAGGCTTGCAGGTTGCTTGACACAGCCTTGGCAAAAATATGTTGAAATCAGCATGCAACTATTTTACACGAGCTGTCAGCTCGAAGACCATCATTGGAATAGTTTGGGCAATAAAAAAGTGCTTAAGAGAAAAACAATGTATATCTCTCCTGCATCTAATTCTTCCACGGGGGACCAATTTTGCTTAAGAATGCACACAGCTGACTTCAGCCTTAGAGGATTTCTTACTGGGGGTATTCAAATATTGTAACACCTATACAGGAACCATCCTTTGCTTTTACTGTTCTGTGAAAGTCTTCAGGTACAAGTAAATGCATCTAGTGGCTGTGTAGGGTGTGTAAGAGAGAAAGGATGAGGCTTCAGTGCCTATAGGCTTTCAGAAATGTCTTTGTTTGAAATATGATCTAGCAATATGATGTAGCAATCCGAGATTAGTGTTTCCATGCCTATCTAGCAACTATAGTAAACTGTACAGGTTTTGGTGTGTAATCAGGTTTCCTGTAGTTGATTTATGCTTTAAAGACATGCTTCACATTAAGTCTCAAGAGGTCATAAGCTCCTTTAAAAAAAAATGAATAAAATTCAGTACAAGCACATGCAAGTTCTTGTGACTGGGGTTTGTTAGAGCAAAACCTTGTGCTTTCTAAAGGTCCATTCATTCAACAGGGAAATGGTGAAGATTCTGTTTCCTCTTCTGGCCATAAAAATGTAGCTTGACCAAAGGGGTGTTTTAGTTCTTGGAAGGCAAGCTAAATTATGTTTACTTGTGGTCTCTGGGAGAAGGCACCTGTAATTATATTTCCCAAATGCCACAAGTGACATTTACTTGTGAAAGATGGACGTCGCGGGGACATCCATTGGTACCCCGAGAATGTATGCAGAGGCTCAAATTCAGCATTGATTTATAGAATTCTAGCCCCAGGAGTGGAATGCCTTCTTCTGTTTCCTTTCCCTCTCTCTATCCAGGTCTAGCACCGTGCTGGCTCTCTACTTACTTTATGAAATCTGACAAGGGCACATCCCGAAGGCAGCATGGCTTACAGAATTCTGGCAGTATCTCTTTATAAGCACATTATATCTATTCCCATACATGGGATAGTTATAGGAGATTGTCCTCTGTTAACTCTTTTACCTTGAAGGGAAGAAAAAACACTCCGCGTGTATATGTGTGAGTGACAAAGACACACTGAGTGGAAGAGAATATGGGCAATTCACTGAGGCATTTACGGGCTAATATGTGTAACATGTATTGCTTTTTATTTTGTCACACAGCTGCCGTTACTGGGTTCATTGGTACTGTTTCTGCATCCCCTTATTTTGCTGCTTTAAAAGGAGGTACCATTTGTAGTGTACTTTGTACAGGGTATATATTATTTTCCATTTAGATTGTTATATGTCATCTCACTGACTTAGGCTGTATGTGCTGGTTAGGCTTAGGTTTTGGGTTTGTGATTAGCAACAGAGAAACAAAATAAATATTATTTCATCCCTTAGGTCTGCTTGTCCCTTGAAATTCCATTTAACTACATTCCAGATGGGTGAAATTGCTGAATAATTGTGCTTTTTCTCTTAAGATTAATGCAAGCTTCAGACTTTAAAAATGCAACCTGAACATCTGTCCTGACTTGAAGAAGGCAACCTGAAGGCGTTTCTGAGATTGACAAATTCCAGGTCCCTATTCTCAATGACTGGGAATACTATCCCCCCACCCCCCCGCGCACCCTCCAAAATACCTGAAAATTAGACCAGAGATGGAGATATTGTGATCTTCCAGATCAGTATGGCTAGTAGCTTGGACGGGTGGATGCTGCAGTAGAAAAATAAGTGAGTTCCATGGGTTCTTATCCTTGATGGATTAAATCATATTTTTAGGCCCATTTTTCCCAGTGTGGGCCAGTCAGCAAAGTCGGTCTTCAGAAACAGTTCTGGGGATGATAAAAGGATGTAGTTTAACAACATCTGAAGCATGCTATTTTAGAAATGCAGTATTAGGCTGGTAACTTCTCTCCGAGTAGCTATTAAGTATAAAAGCACCATGGACCATCTGTAGATAGGACCAACGTACCATTGAATAGCACTGGCTTCCAAATTAAAACTGGAAAGATAGTGGGCAGTTCTGCCCTGGCTGGTATAGATTAAAGGTACTCAGAGCCTACCTTCTGGATGCTGGTGCGGTATAAGGAAGTGACTGGCCTTGCGTCTCCATTAGACCACACAAGCATACATAAGGCAGGCTCTGAGTACGCTTGCTCCTCAAGCATGTATGATCTGCTGTGGATCAGATGCAGTTTAGGAAGATCCAAAGGTCAGAATCTTTCTCCTGTCCCACTGCCCTCCAAGTCCTGAGTTATGGATGGTCACTGTTGCTGAGGATGAACACAGTGGCCATTGGATTCATGTTCTACTATATGCTTCTATGCGTGTTCATGGGATTTCATTCTGGAAATGGGATACAGAATTGCATGGACCTTGGGCTATCCACTCTTACAAGGCAATTCTTATTTCCTCTTGCAGGTTATAAATTAAGGGCATGCCTGGGCCTGCAGTTTAGCGGTGGCCTGTTTGCCAGTATGCAGTTGGGCTGCTAACACTTGATCTTGCTCAGGAATGTCTCTTTTCCTCATTTTCTGTGATAGACAGGAATGCAGATGCCTGGCAGGTGACCTGTTGACCTGGTATTCTTGCTCTTGATGGGACAAGCTATGAAGGAGTGGCTGAAGACACTTCCTTTCGAAATGCAGGGCAGTTCCGATTTGGATGGTTTGCCAGTCTGGCTAAGGGTACTAGGAGGTTCTGCATGCCCCCTGCCTGGGGGCTCCGTTAGACCACACCGGCATACATAAGGAAGGCCCTTAATACACTTATGTGGCCCAGTGTGGAATTGCTCACAGTCTGAACGTCATAATTAGACTGGCTCTATTTTGAGGATGCTCGCATCTCATTCTGAGAGCAACAGTGTGATCCTGGGCGGGTCCACTGGAATTAAACCGTTTCACCATCAGGGAAGTTTGCAGAAAATTGCAGCCAAACGGCACCACACATTACAGTTTCGGGAAAGAATGCCCTTGTAGTTGAGTGCGACTGATCGCCATGCCTGTGGGTGTAGGATGGCAACCCAGATCTGTCAATTTTGTCTGTGCTTGAAATGGGGGTTAGATATAAACAAACCTTGATAGGATAATGATCTTTCACTGAAGTCTTTGCCTTCTAAATTGCCAGAAGGAAAGCAGGGGGAAGAACTCTTAAGTCTTAATTTGCTTGCAGATACTGCTGTCTAGAGGTTCTTCCTGTCTTGTACCTGTCCGTTTCCCCCTCCTTTCCCCACTTCTTTCTCAAACCTCACTGATGGGTTTTTTGCAGGATGCTGTTGAATATTTGACATGTTTTGGCTTAGCCTTTCCAAGTTCTATTAAGGAACCCATCTGCAGCAGCAAACTAATTAATTTTTATCAGGTTTATGCGTCTCAGCAGATAAAGCTGATGGCAAGTAGAATGAATTGCATTACCTTGATTGGAACAAGTTGCAAACAGAATTTAAGGAATGCCTTGTGTTCAGCATATATGGGTGTCTAATATTTGCTTTATGCTAATAGATTACACTCTCCTTTAGGTTTATTTTTAGCATAATTCATTCTGAAACATTTAAATGGCTCTGGTGAATGTTTCTCTAGTGTGGGATATTTTTGGAAGAAAATTTTGAAAAAAACAACTAAGAGCAATCCTTATATTTAGTAAATGCATTGAGAACAAAATCTAAATATATAAAGAAGATAATTAATCATTACGCTGTGAAATTAATGGAATGTTGTTTTGTTTTGCTCTCAGGAAAGAAACAGAAAACAGTAATTGTAATTGTCTTCTTCAGAAACAACATCCCATATACCTATCTGAACTTGGACTTGATAGTTTTGCTTCTTCGTCAGAATAATGGAAGTTTCAGAGGGCTTGTTAAGTGAGAAGCAAATACAGATAAATGTTTTGGCTAGGAAACCTTCCGTTAAGCATAACTGGAACTAAGCTGATCAGGACTTTTTCCATTTGTGTGTCAAAGTGAAGTCATGTAACATTTTTACAGTTGTGGGGTTACCGTTCATTCTTCTTAATCCGTTCTTCCAAGTGTCTCTCTTCTCCATGGCTGAGCCTTTCACATGTGGACACACTGTGTGTGTTCAGCTGAAACTGACTGTAGATGAAGCTGATTACCTTCTGCTTGGGATGAAATGAAACTGCAGCTGCTTTATATCTTTTTGCTAGTGACCTTTGTGTTTCGTAAAAAAAAAAAAAGAGGAAGAAGTAAGGTTTTGATTAAATATGCATTTGGCAAAAAGAAATAGTCATCTCTTGTGTAATACAATGAACTACAGAAGTTTTGTTCCTGCACAGTCATTAAAATGGGACTTCCCTTATTTAACATGGTCCCATTAACTTGCAACATTGCTGTTTGGCCTCTGTAGGACCATTGGCGTACATTTTCTGCCCTGGGCCTTATTCTGGATTATACCTTTGAATAGGGACCTGCCATTTGCTGCTAATGCATGATATGTCAGGCTCCAAAGGGGAGCTATACCAGGATATAATCCAGAATAAGGCCTGGTGCAGAAAGGGCCATAGATGAGGTCTCCCGTTCATGGTACTGCTGATTTGCATAGTAGACTGATTCTTCATTGTTTCCCTAACTGGTGGTTTTCCATACACAGCAGTGTGCTGGAATTAAACCACAGCAACTGCATTTAAAAGATCTAAACCATCAGCTTTCTGTTAGGCACATTCAAACCACGTTGAGGAGCTATGGGCTGTTGGGTGCAAGTCTGGCAAGATGCAGCAGAACACAGGTGAGCTCTGAAGGTACTAAGAAGGGAAGACACCCTGCACCAAATCCACGTAGCGGCTACCACTACTGGCCCCTGCATGGATGGAACCACATTTGCGCACAGTTTCAGCACTCAGGTGTGTTGAGGTCCTCTGTGACCAGATGCTGATGTTGCAGTCAGTGGTGGTGGCAGCTTGACAGTATGGCGCAGGTGTTTCCAGCTTTTGTTCTTTGGGCCTCATCTGTGTTTTACCTGTATCTGGCTGTCATAGAGAAGCTGGAGTTGTTTTGAGAACTGTGTGGAGTCTCTATGCCGTTCAGGTGTGCCAAGCAGAAGGTTCTTATGTGGGTCTGTACCCAACATTCATTTAGCCACTTTCCATTGTCATGTGCTTTGGAAGACACAAGAGTTTTCTGAGGATGTCAGAACCTCGTTGAGGATGCAGAAGAAGTCCAGATGCAGCATTTAGGCTGTACTAGCCATGCCGCTAATATAGGTGTGCAACAGTTTAAACTGCTCCATGGCTATATGTTTGGAGGATGTTCCAGCACCTACAGAACTGTTTCTAAGAAAGAAACAGTTCCAGGAAGTGCAGATGCACTGTACCAGGGTACCCCCCGCATTGACTGAGGCACTAAGTGCGAAAAGACTCTTTGTCTGAAACTTTCCAGTGTCATGGTCAGCACAACAACTTGTGGTAGTGAATTCTAATGTTCAACTATGTCCGGTATTGAAAGAAAAAATCCAATTCCTTGCCCTGACTCTTCCAAGATTCAGTTTTGTGGAGTGACCTCTTGTTCTGCAGCTGGACTGGGGATAAAATCTCCTATTTGTCCACTCTGTGGATGTACCTAACCAAGCTGTTCTTCTAATAAGCAGACTTGGAGTGATTTTGTACTTTCCTTCCTGTCCGCTGGAGGGCAAAGGAGTATAATCACCCAATGTTGACCAGTGCTTGGTCGCTCACCAGGGTTGGCCCTTTTCTAGGCACCGCCATTTTGTTTCGGTGCCGTCTGTGACGGCATGCACATCAGCACTGTTGTCATGACGACGCTGACACATGCAGTTGCGCCTATGGTCGTCTGAGGTGCCAGTAGAGTTGCGCGGCACCTCAGACGACCCCGTAGCATCGGAAAAGGTCCGGATGCTCGTTGCTGGTATGTAATCGGGTAAGGTTAGTAAAGCTGTGGAGCACCTAGTGCAAGATTAGGGAACTTCTGGGAAGGCAAGGGGGCGCCTGGAGGCTGTAACAGCCTCCTCAAGGTGCGGATGCTCTTCCCCAGAAGTTCCCTAATCATGCAGTATGGACTGTAGTGCGAATAGGCCTCTGGTCTTCAAGTCTATTTTGAGGCAATGGACTGTTTTAAGATAAATAGCGTCAAGTATTTACTTAACTTAAGGGTGGGTGTTTGACGGCGTGCCAAGATCTGACTTCCTTGGGTTTTCTGTATTCATTATCTGCTTAACATCTTTATCAGGAATAGCCAAGGAACTGTCAGTGGGTGGAGGTAGCAAGCTATCTCCATAATAATAATAAATTAATAGCTGCTTTCTTATTCAGGTAGAACAAATGTCACCCTCTGCATTGTTAGATTTTTTTGTGCTCATGCTATAACTTTTATTCTTGGGTATGGGAATCAGGATCAAGGCTAGAGTGGTTCAGACCACAAGAATTAACAGGGATTACTCTGGGTTGTATGTTTTATGGCTATAGATACAAAATGTTTTGGAATATTATTCTTTAAAAATCTCCAGCGTAGTGGTTTTGCTTCACCCACAGCATTGGCATTTTCTAAGGCTGTGTAAATAGAAAGCAGGTAGTTCTTGCTGACTCTTCTTTATTCCCCATTGAATCCCACAACAGCTTTCAGTGCCACATAGAAATTCAATCCACAGAGCCAGTGTGGGTGCTGTGGAAGGGAATGTATACCCTCCAACATATGCTCCCAGCCACCTTCCCCCAAATTAATGGCCTGAGGAGAAAGACAGGCCCAAGGAACAGTGTCTGCACTATATCAGAAGTCTCAGGGCAGGGGACAAGATATATAAAAGCAAAGCAAACATGTTAAAAAGGAGATTAAGCTAATTAAAGTCACTCATAAATAGCTTCTTGCTTCTTATGATTTGATGCCTAGATACTGCCTGAAGATTGTAGACATTACAACAGATAGGATGCCTCTTGAGACCATTTGCTGAGTCCAGAGCAGGTAAAGGTTTTCATTTTGGGCCTTTCCACACTTGCTTTGGTGGGACAGCCAAAGACTGCTCCCTCAAGGGGCATGTGTCCTGTGCTAAGCCACTTCTATCCCAGAAGTAGCTCTGTGTGGCCTCTGGGCCTATAGTTTTAAAGCACTTCTTCCAGGTGAGTGAAGACTGGGGCAGGGTGGTCCAGGCACAGTTGCATCATGTGGTCATTGTGGCAACGGCACCAACAGATACCTGTTGCCACAGCAAGGTGGTTGTAGTGACTGCAGTTACCCAGAACATGGGGAAGTTCTGGGGAAGTTTTGGATGAATGGGTTGTCGCAAAATATGAACGCCCAATGCGTCATAGGAGTGAGCCAGCCTTCCCGCCAGGTGAAGGTGCAAAAAGGCCCTTTGCCTTCTGCTTGGGAATGCCTTGAAGCAATTTATAAGCCACTGTGTGAGACAGGATGCTTGGCTAGATGGAGTGCATCCTGATCCGACAGGGCTCCTCTTTTCCTTTCCTCGTGTCTCTGGCCCATACAGTAAAGAGCCTCCCAACTGCCATATTGGTAACAGGTCAGGAGAAGGAGGGGAAGAGAAAGCAGCCATGGCAGACACATCTCTCCCCTTTATGTGTGGTGGTTGTTCTTCCCTTTCCTTCTCTTGGTGCAGTACATGAGAGGAGGCAGGTCACTTTTTTCAGAGGCCTCTTTTCTGCCAGAAATGTCAGAGTGAGGCAGGAGAGTGTGACCGTGCAGCATCTAGAACATTGGGCCAAGTTT
The DNA here is from genome assembly GCA_023333525.1 of Aspidoscelis tigris stejnegeri. Classification (NCBI taxonomy): domain Eukaryota; kingdom Metazoa; phylum Chordata; class Lepidosauria; order Squamata; family Teiidae; genus Aspidoscelis; species Aspidoscelis tigris. Next base: position 18,022,286 of record JALMGA010000004.1, read on the forward strand.
TGTGTTTCCAGGATCCAAATCCTCACTCGGCTGGGGATAGTCACTGGCCTAGGCATTGCTTCTTGCCCTGGTTTACCTCTCAGGGTTGTTTTGAAGAGAGTAATGAAAGGATGGTGGAGCTTATTTGTATGACAATAAATACATGCATACATGCATACATACATTGTAGAACAATTGAAAGAATAGATTACCATAAATCCTTTCCTCTTCTCTTGGGGCATACCTTGAGAGCATCAGTTTGCTTTTTTGTGTCATTCATTCATTCATCTATCTCAGGTTTCACCATAGTCATTAAGAGCGGCTTACAAAATATTAATACTGTAATGGTCATATGTAGGCATTTGTGGCTGGTTTCAGACTCATCTGTAGCAGTTTGGGGGCTGTTATTTGTGCTGTGTTCCAGGTTCTAGGTCCCTCTCTTTAGGCTTACAGTTCAGTGTCACACAAAGAGAAGGAAAGAAGGAGGGAAAAGAAGAAAAATTGTTTGTTGTGCTAGATAGATGCATGCTTTTTGAGATTCCAGGTTCTCAGAAGAAACCTGGAACATGGCATAATAGCCCAAAAACCGCAACAAATGAGATTGAATCCAGTTGTGAAAGTCTACATACGAACATGCTTTTTTCATTTATTTAATATATTTTCAAAGGTCTACCTGTATTACAAGACCTCATGCTGAAAAACAATGGTTTCATTTATTATACAAATATAGGAATATACCCTTGCTATGCTTCATCGACCTTTTCAAAAGGTGCATAGTGTTATGTGGACCTGATAGAAGAGGTTGCCTTATTTTTGTACTTGCTGTTCTTGAGTAGTGTTGCTCTTTTTTTAGTGTGGTGGGAACAGCAGTTTTATTAAACCTTGAAGATGGTCCAACAGATCTTAGAGTTCAGAACAGAGCTGCAAGAATTTGGTGTGGAGTGATGAAAGCAAAGTGTCAGTGATGGAGGAATTTGGGGACTAAGGAGGTATATGGTAGAGCAAGAATTAACTTGCTTTGAGCACAAAGGGAAGCTAAAACGTATACGCAGCTAGGAATTCCTACTTTTCAAAGAGATTTTGATCCAGTAAAACCTAGCTAGGATGATATGATACAGAAAATTCAAGCTTTGGATAGGTATTTGTATCTCATTGACCTTTGAATAAAAATGTGAAAGGGATTCAGTTTTCTTACTGTAGCTGCAAATAATAAATATGAAAATAACACTGAACTCCTTGTCACAGGGCACCGAAGAATAGGAAGCCGTCACTTTTAAAACATACATTTAATTATGATATATCTTGACCTCTACTTGACTGTTCTGTTACACGTTTCTGGAAGTAGACAGGCTGCATCTTGGATTGATAAAGATGTGCATTAAAAATCAATGCTTCTCTTGTTTTTGCTCTTTTTCTAATAGTTTTTTCTGCTTGTTGAAGCTCAGAGACCCTGTAAAGACCTAGGCCCTTTCTGCACTGGGTCTTATTCCGGATTACATCCCAGAATAGGGACATGCTATCTGCATGCTGATTTGGAGTATGGCAGACCCGACCTGGAGCCTGCCATACCCTGCACAGGCATGAGGATGGCAGGGTTTGTGTTCTGAGTTATAATCCGGAATAAAGCCCGGTGCAGAAAGTGCCCTAGTAACAATGGCACTATGCTAAAGTAGTGCAGTGCCAGCCCTTTCTGCACTTACCTGTTAATCTGGATCTAGGAACTGCTAAGAATGCATCATCTGCATTCTCAGTACACATTGTATGCATGGGAATTAGAGGATATCCTTATTGCATTTGTCCTAAGGGCTCATAGATCTGGATTACTATTAGACCTGATAAATGAGGTCTCCAATCCAGAACAGATGCAGGAAGTTCACGGGAGACATGCACAGTAGAGTTTATAAGATTGTATTTACCTTGGCCTTTGTCTGTAGAAACAGCTTCAACTTCCCATTATCTCTCATTGTTATTGTTTTAGTGTTTTTTTTAAAAAAACTTGTTTTTACTCCTGTAACCCACGTATAGGATCAGGACTCTTAACTTTTGATCAGCAGTTGTCAGATTAGGTGTTATATGAGAAGGTGTATCCACCATCCCCCCAAACAGTTGATTCTGCTCTTGAAAGTGGAGGGAGTTGTGTGAGAAATGCTTCCAAGCTCAGACAAAATATGTATTTACAAAATTTATATCAATTTTCAGCTAATGCACTCAGGTTCTTATGCCGTGTTATGATCCCCAACGTTCCAGTCCTGTAAGTACCTGCCCTCCTAAGAGTAGCTGGGCGCCTTAGGAAGCTGGGTTCGTGCAATGGCCGAGTGAGTACCACAGTGTAAACACAAACACAGGTAGCAAGCGGTTTGAACAGTAAACTAAAACAGGTTTATTATTACATACAAGCAATACTAGAAAGGAATATAAGGTTTGGGTATTTGTTAGTTTAAGTCTATAAATCTCTTAAATTGACAAGTTTCCCAGCCTAACAGCTTCCCTTTCCCAAAGGAAAATAGTTCACCTTTTAAAAAGTCAAACCTCTCCACGTTCCACCCTCCTGACTAGCTCTGCCTCAGCCCAAGCCTAGCCAGTGTCCTAGAACGTAGCTCTGGATGATCACAAGGCCCAGCCTGTCCTTGCTTGTCCGACCATCCAGTCTTGATCAGTTGCCTGCGAAGTCTCCCTCAGAGCCACAACCCTCCATGATTGTCTCCTTCAGAAATCGCACAGCCAAAAGACCAATGGTCAGCTACTGAGGTCGGCTCCCTCAGGTTCAGCTCTTCTGTCCCCTTCAGCATCAGTCCCAGCATGAAGACCCAGTCTGCTGTATTCTGAGTCCATTTATGTTCTTTTCCCTCTGGCCCTGATTGGCTGTCACCTCCTGGGGTAAGCTGCTGGAATAAAATGCTGCTGGAGACTCCTGATAGAAGTTCCTGTCCCGCACGCCTGGTTGGTGGAAACTCCTCCTCTAGCCCCTCCAGCTCTCAGATCCCTGGACAGCTTTTCCCTCCAAATAACAGCTGTAGCCAATCTTTGCACTTGGATCCGCACAGGATTTCCCACCCTTTTTGCAGCCTCTGCCCTGGGCTTGCAAAAAGGCTTGCAAACACAGCTTGCTAGGGCTTTGTCTAGGCCGGTGATGGCCAACCTATGACATGCGTGTCACAGGTGACACACCAAGCCCTTTTGGGTGACACACATGGTCACCCTGGCACCTGGACGTGTAGTGCTTGCTTGTTCTTGAAGTGTACGAAATACCTACTTTCAACTGAAGATTTAGCAAATAAAATTCAGCAACAAAAGTCACTAATGTAAAGAATTATTTGTTTTTGCTTTTAATAAAATACATATATCAAAGATATAACTTTTTTACTAGAGCTACAAATATCACAAAATTATGGATATTTCTAGATGTGACACAGCACCCGAGTTAAGCCAGGTTTTCTTGTGAATTTTGACACACCGAGCTCAAAAGGTTTGCCATCACTGGCCTAGGCAGAAAGCCCTGCCTTCAGCAAACAGGCTTGCAAGGGACATGGGAACCTTACTGCCCATTGCAGCCTGACCCCTGAAACCGTCACATGCTGGGTATCGTGGACATGGAGCGTTTCCTCATTTTCTCGATTACCTTAACTCCTTTTGCCTCAAAGAAACAAAAATCAGCCTAGCCATCCGAATTAGACAGCTTATGATACATATTAACTTGTACAATGTAATAGTTTACTGTGTCTATATAGTGGAAGGGGGTGGTTCTGTCTCTGTGATAGAACAAGATCAAGGGACAAGGAGAAGGTCAAAGTTCCAATCTTTCACTTTGTCCCAGAAGGAGCCATATGGCAAATCAAGTAAACTGCATGAATATGCCCATGTTATCACCAGGAGCTGACCCCCAGCTCAGGGATACCTAACAGTAGCTGCTGCCGGGGAGCTTTTGTTAATGTTTTGTCAAGCAATTGGAGACTTTCCTTTAACTAGCCCACAAAAATTTCCTGTGCAAGGTGGTTTCCCCATTCAAATGGCACTGGATTAACTTGCAGAATGAGGTTCTTGATCTCTTCTCTTCCCTGTCTCTGGAACAATATCAGGAACGGTTGAAAGCTCTTCTGAGAGTGAATTTCTGGTTTGTTTGCTTGTTTGTATGTCCCATATTTTCTGTGCAATTGAATGGAACAGAATTACCCCTGATTTGGTTGATTAGCTGGCTGTGAAACAAAAGTATTGAGTGTGTGAAGAATATGAATTGAGAGAGCTTCCAAATCGTGTTGTATCTTTTTTCATTTCCCCTACGTAATTGTACTCGGTTGTAATTATATGCTGGTATTCGCACCTCTCTGACACTAAATTCGCTGTAAACCTTGATTATATGCAGGTTTCTATTGTGTAGATGTATCCAATTAAAACCTCATTTGATTTCTTGGAATGTGTACAGGTTGAGTCTCTGTCTGCTCTATAACCTTTTTTCTCCTCTAAGCTACATGACTTGCTTTGTTTAGAGCAGGCATGTCAAAGATACGGTCCGTGGGCCGGATGCGGCCCGCGGGCTGTACTAATACAGCCCGCCGCCGCCGCTGCTCGCTGCCACTGTCCTCCTTGGGCGCGAAGGTGGCGAGGCGAGCGAGCGCGCGACGGGACCCTCCACTGCCTGAGTGCGTGGGCGCCGCCATGGACAGCCAGCCCCTCCTCTGTGCCCTAGCCACGCCCCGGCCATGCCCCTAGCCCCTCCTCTGTGCCTTAGCCACGCCCCCGGCCACGCCCCAGCCCCTCCTCTGTGCCCTAGCCATGCCCCCGGCCACGCCCCCTGGCCCTGACAGTACTTTTTTTTTTTTAATCCGGCCCTCTGCAAAATTGAGTTTGACACCTCTGGTTTAGAGTAAGTCTTCAGTTGTCCTCTAAGCTCCTGCAATTAGAATTGGCCAGAAAGTCAGCATTGGAAAGTGAATGGGAACTGAGGTTCTTCTTAGTTTCTTGTTGTTTGAGAAATGGTGCAGTATCTAGACCAGAAGGTGTTCAAAGTTTCTTAATCCACTATACTTCTTTCGAGTCCAGAATGCAACAGACAACATATCTTTTTTATATTTGCCTGAAGTCACATGGCATAGGATTTCTCCTTTTAGAGTTTGGCCAGAGAAGTGACCATGGAGCTTTCTGAACTTCTAGGCTTATCCATTTTGGAGTGGGACTCCAGTAGGCCTGTTTTTATAAGTCTACCAGCATTCCAGGGATCTGTGGAATGGTTCTGGTTTAGCAAGGGGACCTATTTTGGAAGCGCACCAAATTGTGCTGCTGAAATAGGTGCCCAGGGAGAACCCGAATGTGGCTTCAAAGCTAGTGTAATCTCTGGAAGCAGAGCAGGGTGCTGTCCAGGATAGCTTTCTGAATGTGGATACCCTATGCTGGGCCTGTGGAGCTGCTTCTGCTGCCAGAGCAACCCAGCGTAGGAACATTCCATACAACAGTGGTAAAGCAACCGCCTGCGAAGCAGAAGGAATGGCAAAAGCGCAGCTATATGCTTTGCCGTGAAACTGAATCGTCATGCGTTACCCAGCTCTTAGTTTTCAAGGTGGCTGAAATTTGGTCTTCTGGTTAGAGTGTTGGACTCTTAATGGTAGTCTTCTGGTTCGATTTCTCACTCCTAAATGAAGCCAGTTGGGTGACCTTGGGTTAGTCACATCTCTCTGAAGTCTCAGAGCCCCACCTACCTCACAGGGTGTCTGTTGTGGGGAGAAGGTTTTTCAGCCACTTTGAGTTCCATTAAATCGGTGAGAAAAGCAGGGTATAAAAGCCAACTCTTCCTCCTTCTTTTGACTTATGAGATCACTAGTATCTGTCATTGCCAGCCTTAGGAAGAGGAATGTGTAAGAGGCAAGGGGCTCCAAAAGCAATTGTGAAGGGAAACCTTTTTCTTCATATCTCAATTTAAAACTCTTCTTGATTCTTTTGCTCATTCTGGAGGGCTCAAAATGCGATTTTAAAATTCATTTACATTAATGTTTGGTAGGAATAATGATACAATGTTTCCCATGTCAGGTACATGAACCTTCTTTGACCAGTAAGTTTGGAGATGCTTATCTGAGTAGCCTGGTTTGGCAGTCAGTTCTAATGTAACTCAGTGGTTCTTCTTGGTAAACTAAAGTGGAGTCAGAATGAAACTTTTTCATTATCCGAACGTGTTTATCTGTGTAATGAATGCAGATGGGCAGTTTAAGGTGATAGAGAACAGTTTCTCATTTCTATATCTTTAGTGTATGCAATTTGACACAGGATGCTAAGTATTTCCCAGAATGCTCCTGCGGGGCCTATTTCACTTATTTCTAATAGTGTACCACATAATTCAAATTCTGCCAGATTCTATGTCATTGTGTAGCCTGATGTGGTAATAGGTGTCTCTGGCCCTTCCAGGATCCAAAAAAGGCCAAGAGGTCAGCCAGGAGCCGGATAAGCTGAGGTGAGGGTTCACCTTGTTCTCAGCTGCGGTTGCTAGATGTTCCACACAGCGTTTGGGACTTGGCCACTTTGTGGGCTTCATAAAGCTTTCAGACGTGCAGTTTGCATGCCACTACAAACGACCCTGGGTATAAACACCAAAGCAGGTCGTCTTGTAAAAGCTATGGTATGTGTCTCTGCTTCCCCTCCCCTTGTAGAGAACTCCTACTGCCTTTTTTTTTTTTTTTAGTAAAATAAATCCCATAGATAACAGCAGGCACATTTGATAATGGCGTCTGATTTACAGGTGCAGCCAGGGAGTTTGATATTTAACTGTTGCAAATTGTGCCATCGAAATTGCACACACTCTGTTCCGCAGGTGCCGTATTGGAGATTGCCTCTGCAAATCAAACTTATTATTTGCAGATGAAGAGGGAGAAGAGTTCTGGGCTTGTGGCATGGAAATTATATTTCAGAAGGCAAAAAAATATTTGCTTTAGATGTCTTTCAGCACAGAGAGGCCGTATGTATTGTTGGGCATTCATTTATTCATCTTTCTCATCATCATCATCATCATCATCATCTCTGCTTTGTCATACTCTGTTGTGCAAACTTTCTTTTTCAAAATTAAATCTAATTTGCCTAATTAAGTGGGGAAGTGTGATTATAAGATTTAGTAATACCATATAAGAAGTTGTAGTTGTTCCTAGCGTAACACTATTTTACAGCATGGTTTTTGTCATAAAAGGCCAGTAAAATGTGATTTCTTTCATTTAATACAATCCCAGGAACTTGTAATAATGCACTCTGACTTCTGTGCTAGGTTTTCCTGCTGTGACACCATTGTCTTATATTAGCATAAGAACATAAGAAAAGCCTTGCTGGATCAGGCCACAGCCCATCTAGTCCAGCATCCTGTCACACACAGTGGCCCACCAAATGCTCATGGGCATCTCAAGCAGAGGCAAGGACAAACCTATTCCTGCTCTAGAATCCCAGCAAATGGCCTTAGAAGCACCCCGGTCTCTCCCCCCCCCCCCAATTGGTAGATGGGGCATTTTATTTTCCCCTATGTCTCAGTTCTTCTATGCCCCAGTTTTCCATTTACTTGCATAATGTAGTTTTGAATTATGTGATGAGGTGTGATAACCAAATCGTAATTTTGAGTGAAGGCCAACTGTACTGAACTTGACCTTTGGCTAGCAGTTGTCTATAGGGGTCTGCACGAATGCAATTTTTGAGTTTGATTTAAATCGAATACCCAAAAATTCTATTCGATTCAAATGTTTAAAAGCTGAATTTAACCAAGTTGGATTTGAATTAAACAAATTTGAATCTATTCATTCAAATTTTTCATTCGAGTGTGCACTTACAAATGTTGAGACAACATTAGTAGATGCCCATACTCATCTTCCCCGGGTCGGTACGCATCTGTACACTTCTGTATGCATCCCATAGTTATCCCATATGCAACCTGTTTTCTTCCCATATACATCTGTACAAATGTGTACGGATGTGGGAAAGATGCGAATCCACAAGTACGCATCGTGTATGAACCCGTACACTTATGAATGTCCTAATAATTCAAATGAATAGATTCGAAATTCAAATCAGATCTTTAAATTCTAAATTAAAGGCATTGGATTTGGATTCAAATGTCAAAAATTGGTCAATTTTATCGAGTTTTGAATGCATTTGAATATTCGTTCACCTCCCTAATTGTCTATGCAGATTGGCAGCATCTTTCTATGGTTTCAGGCACGAGTCATTCCCATGCAACTGAGCATTAGCCCCATCATCACATTTTTAATGAGATGTCGCAGTTTTGGATTCCTAAAAGTAGTGAATATACTTTTAAAAAAATCTTTTTAGGAGGGATGTTGGTAGGAATGAGAATTAGAAAAAGATTATGAAGCCTGCCCAATAACAGCTGACAATTATTAAAGCTAAAAATTAATATCTGTGTGGAGTTCATAATGAAAGATGTGATAATCGTTATGAATTTGATGGGGCCTGTTTACAGCTTATTAATTGTCAGTTTCTCTTACCCTCTGTGGTAGGAAATTAAGTAAAATGTGTTGTGGCTACACTATGGATATTGAATCAGTAATGAGGGCAAGGAAGAAGCGAAGGCACATATTGGTTAAATTATCCAGTGAATAACTCACCCCACCGACCTTTCTATTTCTTAATTTTGGAAATAGAGGGCTGATGAACGTTGTCATGGCTTATTTTCAACAAGCGGCCTATTTGCACTTAGCCCAGTAGTCAACAATTAGTGAACTTCTGGTGAAAAGCATCCACACCTGGAGTCGGCTGCTACAACCTCCAAGAGTGCCCTACCTCCCCAGAAGTTCACTAATTGTTGATTAGGTGTGGAACACTAAATTGTGCTCTGCACTTTTACCAACGTTGACCAGAAGCTTACTTAAAGCATTCAGCAGCGCGGCCATTTGCTCTTCCGGTGGTCAGTGGATAGGGGATGCGGCATCCATGCAGGCAAGTTGGTGTTGGCGTCCATGATCGGTCCCTGACCTCTGACATGACCAGAGCAACAATCCCCAGGAGTGGTGTCCGGTCGTAGAGTTGCAAGAGGTGCATTCGATCATGGGTGCTGACGTGATCGGCCGCAGTACGCCCCTGCCTGTACACGCTCCTCTGCAAGGGCAGCTGATCACGGCAGCAAGGAGGTGGAACTTCCAGCTTTGGACGTAGCGGCACGGGCTGGTAAACGGAAGGACCATTCGCACTTCTGGCCAATAATGGATGCTTTGGTGAAGCTTTCCTCATGACAAGTGTGAAAGGTCCACCTTTACCAGGTGTTTACCAGCCCTAGTTCACAACAGCCTAATCAGGTAAGTGTAGAAAGGCCCAAGGTCTCTCTACAAGAAAGTAGCAGCCCTTGTAGTCTGGGTTGGATAGACGCTGGCCTGACATTATCCAACAAGTCCATGGTCTTCACTGGTCTTTCATGCTTGCATCCTGCCTGGAATGTATTGTAGAACAGAGATAGCTCCTCTTTTTTGCCTAGGTATGAAGAGGAGAGTGCGTTTAGATACCTGTAGATGTAGCTGAGTTTACAAAGATCAACAAGTAACCATTGGTCCTTTCTATTTTTCACATGGTCGTGTCTGCCAGTGACCTGTCCGTCATGGAACACTACCTGTGAGAGTATGTGGCTTCAGGTAGAAGATGTTTCTCCGTACCTAATAAAGGTTTAATATTAGGCCGGTATCTCTTTTGTTTGGTCATGGAGCAGATATGCAGGTCTGATTTGCTCCTTTTAATATATATATTTAACAAGGCTTCCGTGTACCTAAGTGTGGACACATAAGTTGATTGTGGGCCTTTTTCATCCACCTGAATTGGTTGCTGTTGGGTTGTGTTCAGGCAGTTGACTTGGGTAGATGGAAGTGATGCACAGATTGTTTTCATGCGCATCTGGTGGTATTTACTCTTCATGCTACAGTATTTTTTCCTCTGCTCTTGTATGCATGCTGAGGGAAAATGGTTTTAACTTTTTGTTGAACAGCACAAGGAGAAAAAGCTAGTCAAACAGTGCCATCAACTGTTACTATAGATATCACATTTCATGGTCTTCCAGAGCACTGTCTTCTTTGTCTCTTTTATGCCCATGGCCTGCCGTAGGCTGCATCAGCATACATATGGCAGGCCCTAGGCTGGGATATAATGCAGAATAAGGACCATATCTGTGTTCACACACACTTTAAAAAAGCCCTTTGAGGCAGCTTAGGAATGACTCAGAGCAGGTATGCAGGTGGAATCGTTCCTACCTCTCACAAACATTCAAGGCTATAAAAAACAAGGATTAGAGATAGGATGAGAATGCAAAGGCCACATGCTGCTCTCTCTTTGGAACTTATTTTTGCTTTTGTGAACACAGAATAAGTCAGTGGTGTCTTGGAGACTGAGTGGCATGATTGAAACATGCCAGGATGGCTTTAAAGCAAAAGAAGTTGCATTTCATCAGTCATAGAAAAGCTACCTGTGATACTGGCTGTACAAAGCTATTAGAGGCAGTTCCTTAACATGGGTGCAAGTGTTCAGTGGGCATGCATTGCCTCTCACCCTCTTAGCAATGCAGATCAATGTATGCAGCAGCATATATTTGTTTATGAAGCCAGTCAGAAGTTACATTGGGCAGATGGTTGGCTATCATTGGATTAAAGTGCAAAAAACGTATTTCTGTTTTATTCTGTGTAAAAAAGTGTCAAGTGATAGACACCGTGATAGCCACTGATCACAATATTTTTGAAGATATGCTACAGCCGTTGGAAGTTGAGAAATTACCATCAGAACGGTGATCCTAGTCAGAAAAGAAACATTTTATGGTCAATGCAAATGCAGAAATTTGAACAATTCTACCCACTTCTAGACAGTACATCCTGACTTCTGTTTCCTTGAAGGTTCTCTTTTTCTTCTCTTGGGGTGTTTTGCCACTGGCAGTAAGTACCCATTTTAGCATCCATTAAGGACCCATTTGGCTGAGAGCCGGATGACCCCATTGCCACTACGGACCCCATTAGGGACACATCTGTTTCCACCACAGCTAGGGAAATCCGGATCATATGGGTCCTTTAGGACCTATAATCCAGATTTTGTGTAAACCCCATTAAAGGGGGCTACAATGGGGTTTTCAGCCATAAAATCCGGATTATAGGGAGCCTGTTTCCACTGCAATTGGTTAATGGGGTCTAGAGGAGGCTCGGGGGAGGAGGCACCCATGGGGGGTGCCCCAAAATCAAAACTCTGAAGTCCCTCCGAAGTCATTCTAAAGTTGCCTTTGGAGATTAGCAAAGGTCCGAAGGGGTTTTCTGCAGAGCCTGTGCTAATCTCCAAAGGCAACTTCAGAATGACGTCGGAGGGACTTCGGAGCCTTTGCTAGTCTCCGAAGGCAACTTTGGAGATTGTACCCCCTGTCCCCCCAAACACCTGGGGTGACAGGAAGACCCCTTGTGGGTAGGTCCGGATTTGCGAATGGGTGCTCCGGTGTTTCCACAGCAGACAGGCTAGAACCCATTGCTTTTGGGTGCTAGACCAGCTGTGGAAACACATTGGGTACTTCCCTTAATTCAGATCTACTAGATCCGGATTAAAGGAAGTACCCATTCCTTAGATCCGGATCTTCTTAGATCTGGATTAAAGAAGCGTGGTGGAAAAACACCTTTGGATTCCAAATAGAACTGTGTTGGAGCAGAGCACTCAAAAAGGAGCAAAGAAGAGGAAGACCAAGGCCCTTGTAACATTTTGGCATCTTTAACCAAGAAACTCTTTCTCTTTCCATCCTTACACTTGCTCGGATATAAATAAGGGCAGAATTCAAATTCAACTTCTTTCATCTCCTTATCAGAATTACATATTTGGGTACAATGGGAGCTGTATGTGAGCAGATACAGTGTAGCGATAGAAATATAGCTGTTTAACAGAGGAGGGGCAGTGCTCTATGCCCTCCGTTACCCCTCAGTAGGCTAATATAATTCTTGGCATTTCAATCAGCTGTGAATGTGTACAGGCTCTATTTTATGTCGAGTGCTCACTGTAGTTTGGAGGCTTTCTTATGGGTCTCAGTGAAAAACTTATCTTAGAGATTGTGTATTCATATTGGATGTACAAACTGAGATTGAATGCACTTACTAACTGTGCTCATCTGGATAAAGGAAATATTTGGGCATACCAGATTTTTATAGAAAAAAAAATTCGAGCGAAATTGGAAGTTTGAATTTTGGGATCTTGCCTGCTCGTTTTATATTCCAGTCTTAGCAGCAATGTGAGAGTTGTCATATTGGAAACATCAAGTTCTTTCCTTTCCTTCTCTGCATGCAGCTTGCACAGCCATACTTCACAACAGACAAGACTTCAGGTTTAATTCATTCTTGTCCTTATTCTTCAGGACCAGATCCATGCTTGAGGAGGTCACAGTAGGATAATGGTAGTATATCCCAATTTTTTTAGTCTTAATAAAGTCATCCATTGACCTCAGTATATACAGCAAATGCTGGAGGAGAAGGAGAAATGATAGAATAATTTAGGAAAATTTCTTTCCTCTTGGGAAAGCTTGTTTCAGATTCCTTTTTTCCTGCCCAGTTACGAACAATATGTTCTTTAACTTCACTTGGTAATTAAAAGAGTAGTGAGTAAAAATGACCTGCTTTGCTGACCTTTTCTTGGGTTGTTAAAGTACCTGTAATTGGTTACAGTGTTTCCAGCAACACCATTGACTGTTCCTCTAGCTGGATCTTCCACGTCATGCAGTCAGTCAAATAGCAATGAAATATGCTTCCTTAGTCATCAGATTTACTGAGCTGATGTATTTTTAGGCGTAAAGACAAGGTAAAGAAAAATACTGCTGAAACAATTCTTTGATCAGGAGGCAGTAAGGAAGTGATTCAGACAGCAGCTTTTGCTCTTGCTTCTCCACTGACTTATCTTGCCTCTTTTCAGCTTTTGATGGTACGTGGTATTCAGGATGCAACCCCATCTACCTGCACTTGGGAGCAGCCTCATTGGAATTAGTAAGAATTTCTTCCATGTGCGTCTTTTACAGGTTCAGGTTCCTCCTTACTGGCATTGCCTCCTTCTGGTTTTAAAGGTGTGGCAAGTGCAGGATTCAAGAGTGCAGTAAAAAGAATACAGGCCCCTACAGGCAAGGTGGGATACCTCTTAAGGTATGCAGGAATATCCTGTATTTGGAAGACCTCCCTCTTCTTTCCCTGTGCAAATCGCCAAATCATCTGCTGCGTGGGGTGGAGAGTTCCTATTGCCTCTAGGAAGTATCCATGACACACAGAGAGAAACAAGCAGGTACCAGATCTGAGCTGGGTTGGGCAAGTTGATTGTTCTTTGTGATTTCCTGGATTCCTCCAAGGCAAAAGGGATGCATGGTGCCGCCTCGCCCTTTTGACGCAACGGTGGAGAGACAGAGAATTTGGCCTCCCTTTTGGAATGGAGGCAATTAGGCAGAGATACTGAGAAAGCCGAATATTACAGAGACGCTGGTGTTGGCTGTTCCCCCTTTCCTTTTTCAGATATAAAGTTTTGCTTAAAGTTGTGTTGACAAACAACAACAACAACAATAATAACATTTTGGTGTTTTTCTTGTAGTTTGGAGGTGCTCCACTGCTCCTCTTTTTCACACTCCTTCCTTTATTAGTAAAATCAGAAAAAAATTATACACTTGCAGCAGGGGGGGTTGATCTAAGATAACTGAACTAGCAGTTTGTGCTGCTGTTCTACATTGTTAATGATGGTGAATGGGAATCTATTCCTGTGAGGATGAAGGGAGGCATTTTTAAAAAATACTGCTCTGTTCTGAATCCCCTTTGAATATAGAAAGTGAAAGGAACAGGGAAGAAGCCATCAGCTGGAGTGTTTTCGGCAGTTCTTGGTTCCTTTCTGTTGGTGGAAAAGGAATTCTAGATCTAGCCCTGTTTGTATGTATAGGCTGCACCTCCACTGTACCTTGGACTGAAATCCCAAGGGCATGTGCTCAGATGCATGCCCTTTGAACATGGTAGAAGGGAAACCTGGTTAATGCATAGGTTAATGTGCTAAATAGCCTCTTCTGCCTCTGGAATATTTGCAGTATAGAGTTTTATATGGAGTGGGAGGCGGCTTTGGGTGCTGAGAGGATATATAACTTTATAACTTCAGTTTTGAAAGAGGTAAGATTTCCTGTTTTGAAATGGTCATGGGGTTATCTTTAACTGATGCTGTTTATTTATTTCAGACTTGACAGCGATGGAAAGGGTTTAGACTTGCAAAATTAAGGGGAGCCCAATATTGTATCTTGTAAAAGCCAGATGGAGGATGCACACAAATAGGTTTCTGAAGGAGCAAGAAGGCCTGAGAACTTTACTTAGGTGTTTGTATCTGGAATACCGTGATCATGTCTGGCAAGTCAGGGACAAGTATGGAATATTTATGGGTTTTTACACCTGTCTGGATTCAGCCTTAGTATTTCAAACACATGCATTCATGCACAATGTAGGGAGGACAGTTGTGAGATTCTGCGTGTGCAGGAAATCTCAGAAAGGAGAAAGACATCCGCAGCTTTATGGACTGTGAATTCTACTCAAGAGAGACCTGTTGAAATTAGAAGTGTGTTAAATGATTAGAGGATAAGGAGGGTTTTCCTTCTGTCTGAAATATTTCATTGCAAATAGGTCTGCTTTTCAGGAGTTCTAGACTAGGGTCCTTTTGGTCTAGTGGTTAGGGAGCCAGACTCTTATCTGGGAATACCGGGTTTGGTTCTGCACTCCCCCATGTAGCCAGCTGGGTGACCTTGGGCTAGTCACAGCTCTCTTCTGAGTTCCCACAGCCCCACCTATCTCACAGGGTGTTCTGTTGTGGGAAGAATAGAAAGCTTTTGTCAGCCGCTTTGAGTCCCCTTAAATGGGTGAGAAAAGTGGGGTAGAAAAGCCAACTCTTCTTCTTCTTCTGCACTGGCCCTTATTCCAGATTATATCTCAGAATAAGAACCTGCCATACATATGTGGGGACTGTGGCAGGCCACGCCTAGAACCTGGTACTAGCATAGGGGTGACAGGTCCCTGTTCCCATATATAATCTGGAAGAAGTCCCAGTGGAGAAAGGGTCTAAATGCTCTAACTGAGAAGGTTTGTATGTGTATTATGGGATTTTTTTTTTTACCACCCTTCACTGTAGCTTCGGAGTGGTGTGCAAAATGAAACACTAAAATTATAAGAAACAAAATGAAAATAAAATCCTAAGGCTATTAGAAACAATAAGAGGACAGTAAGATACCAGGTGACCTAATTTCCAAATGTCTGAGTGATGAAGTATAATTTTACCAGGTGCCTAAAAATGTCACCAGGTGGCAAGTAGTAAATTTAACAATCCTGGAAGGATTCTATAGAAGGGAAAGTATTATTGAGAAAACCCTATTTCTAGGTTTGAAGATAAATTTACAGTAGGACTGTTCTGCCTAGGTAGGAAATCTTAGATTTTGCTGGTAGCTCAGGCTGCCTCAACAATAGTAGACATCATTTTCTTGAGAACAGTTTTTCATTCTTTCTCATTCTTGCTAGAAGTGTTTTGAAGGTATCTGATTTAATTATTAGCACCACTGGCTTTGCTTGCTCTTGTTAATGGTTTTCCTTTGCTTTTATGTTCAATGATAGAATGTATATATCCTGATTTGTCATGTGTGTTATTCGAGTTTCTCTGTTTGGAAGCCTTTGCTGTATTTGGTGTCTTCTGTGCCTAAAACAAGTTAGAATTAAATGCCAGCACTGGACAGACTTGAAAATTTCAGATTGCTTGCTGCAGTATCTCATGTTTTATTTAAAAGGTCCTTATGTTCTTTCTAAAGAAAATGTTATAAAATACTCAAAAGTTTAAAAATACTTGCGGCATTCAAGTGCACCAACTATGTATGAATTTTAATCCTAATAGTATTGGTGACTGTTGTAAAGATTAACTTTGGAACTAACTGAATGAATAAAGGCATAGTGAATGCAACATTGAATCAGATCAGGTGTGAAAAGGTGGATAAAGTAAACTTCTTTTTTGCACCACATTTGAACCAGGGTCACTCTATGAAACTAATGGGCAAGAAAGTTAGGAAAGTATTTTTTTCAACTAGTGGGTCATTGGTCTATAGAATTTACTTTAAGGAAGGGTTAGACAAAACAGATGAATCAATGGCTACTGGAACTGATGCCTAAGTACTGTCTCTGGGTTGGAGAACCCAGGTGGCTCTAAAGGCTCTTTGGAAGGGGCGGAAGGCAGGAGAGTATTTCCCCCTTTTCTTTTGCCTGGGAATGTCCAGAAGCAAAGGGTAGGCCACTGTAAGTCAAGGGATGCTAGACCAGATGGGCTATGGCCTAATCGAACAAAGCTCATCTTAAAGTTCTTTCATTCTTACACTATAAAGCCAAATCCAAGCCTCCAGTTGGTCTTTATTGCTGACTAAGGCCCTTCCTACACTAACCTCTTGATCTGGATCAAAGGGCCTCTGATCCGACTCCTGGACCTCTTGTTCTGCATGGTAATTTGGATCAAGGAGCCCCCGTCACTGTTAGTCTGGTTGCATTTGCAGAAGACCTTAATCCAGATCCATTGTAGACCAGATATATTGGGTCTCTATCCAGACTAAGGGCTGTATTCCAGATTAGAGAAGTGTGCAGAAGGCAAGCCTCCATGATCTGGAATTACCGGGAGCTGATATTAACGTGAGCAGACACTAGAACCATAGTACCTAAAATTACACACACACAGACACACACACCAAGGTCTGAGATTAGGAACTTTCATTCTTAGCCATCTGAGGGTTTAGTTGGAAGGTGGCTATGAAGGTTCTCATGAGCTTTGCAACCTTGGGGAGGCTTGAACTGGATTAGTGCTGTCCCTGTGATCCAGATCAAAAGATCTAGTGCATCTGGATCTACTGATCTAGACCTATAGCCCCTAAGTGCAAAAAGGGGCTAAGACAGCCTCAAACCGGTTTTTCACTTGCCTCTAGTTTTCCCATTATGCAACTGTATACAGGTTTCATGTTGTCTATGGGCATTTTTGACTAGAATACTTTGGTTCCGTCAATCTGAGTTGGTGGAATTCTTGATTGTCAGACCTGACACCGACCACTCAAAATGATGCTCCTGTTAGGGCTCGTTAGTGAAAATTTAAGATAATACCACTTTCTCTTCAAATTCATTTACATTTTGTTCCTTCAGTTCTTTTATTTAGGAGCTTCTCGAAGACCTTCCTCTCCACAGCTGGCTTTATTTGATAGCCTAAATAGCTTGTATTTCCAGAGCAGCTTCTTGCATAAATCTGTACAATTTTTCTTTTGCAGCTGCTGCTATGTCATTGTTTTGTTATTTCTTTTGTGAGAGCCCTAGTTCTGCAAAATGGCTTACAATATTTTAAATTAGAAGAGAAATGTTATAAGAATGCCCTACTAAGTGTTGACTTGTGGTAATTCTGTGCCAGAATTACAGCAGTGCTAAAAAGCTGCTGGAAAACATTTATTTGTTCATTTTCTGGCCTAAGGATGTTATTTGAAAGAGTCTGGTCTTTTTTTCCTGCCCCTCTAAAAGGGTTGTGCTTTGGGCAGCTGTGTAAGCCATTTTTGATGACGGAATCTGACTGAGTGGTGCTTTAAAATTTGTCGTCCTCCTTTGGAGTGATTCCATCCTGACCAGAACTTGGGTATTAATGGAGACTTGCTGATCACGTGTGGCCCGTCACAAGAACCATTGACCAACCCAATGTATGGGGGGTTTTTTACTTGGAAAATGGCCAGTTCTAGTTTTATGGTCATTCCATTCTCCTTCTGGGCCTGAGGAGGAAATGGCAGCTTGAACCATTTGTTAATCTTGCACATTTTAGTTCAAACTGAGGGGAAAAAATTGACATAAATTGCTGTAGCGTTAAAAGCAGTCCCTCTTCCATTGGCATGCTGAAGAAAGCTGCAGACATGTTTTGACATACTGAGGAAAGCAGTGGGCACATTTTCATGCTGGCCAAGCTTCTCTCCTCAACCTTCAATGTAGCTGACAGCAACAGTGGTAGAGTGGGGATACACGGGGCTGTTGAGGGAGGAGCATAGCCGCATGGAAACACGCCAGCTGTGTCCTTCACTGGACCAAGAGAAAGGGGAACCCACTTGACAGCACTTTATTTCCATATTTTCTATTGACTGCTGTTGCTGTGAGGAGCTTAGTTGGCCTGAAAATGCACCCTCTGCTTTCTTTGAATTTTGTTTGTCAGTAGCTAATAGCAGTACCCTGTGGAGAAAGGGAAAAAGCCGCTGCTGAGTGGGAAAGAAGCCGAGTGCTGACTGAGACCAGGAGACAAGCCCATTTGGAGCTAGGGCAAGCTTCCCACAGGACCGCCACCTCCATGCCCCAACAACTGCATTCCAGGATGGCCAGGAAAAGGACGAACGCTGGCTTGGAAGTGCTTTGCATAAATAAAGTAACTAAAATGTACCTATGGCTTTATTGAACTTGCAGGCATCTCAAACTCCCTCAGCAGAACCAATGCCTGAGCCTACGAGAAAATGGCGGCCTCTGGCTTGTTCAGAGGTGGGGAGAAGGAAGAGCTACAATCCTAACATGTTTAAAAAACGCAGATAGTTAATTGACTATAAGGGAAAAAAAGAAGAAGAAGAAGAAGAAGAAGAAGAAGCAAATAGGAGAAGCAAATAACCATTCACCTGCCCAAAGTAAATTCTGATTTGCATCATCATCCAATGCATGTTGCTGAATACATTTGAATTGTATTGCTAGTAAGGCTTTAGGTGGTCAGTGAAGACTGTACCCTTGTTAAGGAACCGGACCTATTTAAAAGGGTCTTTTAAAGATGTCACTATTATGGATGCACAACTACTTAAAATTATTCTAGAATTTAACTTTTATATTTGTATGAGCATCCTTTTGTTGCTTTGCCAGACTCTGTGCTGTGTAAACATGTGGTATTGTATTTTGCAAGGATTTATGGACACGGTTTGTTAAAATACAAGGCTTATTTTTTTCTTTATCTTTAATAGCGTATAACAGCATGTTTCCTGCTGACTTTTCCCTATCTGCCAGGTGCCTGTGCATTTAATCTACAAGGTACTATGATTTGATACCTGCTACACATGCTATTAAAATCTTGCATTTTTCTTAATTACCTTCCTCCCCCAGCTTTTCTTTTTTTAAAAGTATCTCTCCTGCTCTGGTGTTGGATGTTTGAAGCTGTAATTTAAAGCTTTCCTTTCTAAACTGGGCCCAGCCAAAATGTTCAGGTGTGTGAAGAACAATGTAGGGCTTTGTTAGAACTAGTGATAGAGAGAGAAATTTCTCAACAAATACCAGACTTCTGTTGCAGTGCAAATGAAGGGACAAAATGTGCAGGGAGTACATAAAGCCAACACAGACTTCCTTCATGCTTGACAATTGGCCACTTTTGTCAAAACCAGTTTTGTTTGTAGCCCAGTAAGTTTGAGCTGGGTGACCTTGGGCTAGTCACAGCCCTCTTCTGAGCTCTCACAGCCCACCTACCTCACATGGGATCTGTTGTGGGGAGAAGACCAGAAAGCTTTGTCAGCCACTTTGAGTCCCCTTAAATGGGTGAGAAAAGCCACCACCACCTACTCCTTCTTCCTCTTCCTCTTCTTCCTCTTCCTCTTCTTCCTCTTCCTCATCTTCTCATGTAGTGACCCAGAGTCTTGATTCACTTGCTGGCATTAACGATAAAAAAGATACTAGGGATATGCACGACTGTTCTAAACATTTGAAATTCGATTGAATTCAATTGAATGTGGACATTTGTATTAGAATAGAATGTTGTCACATTCACATTTAGACCCCCCAAAACATTCATTCAAATGATTCGAATGTGCAGATATGTATGTATTACATATCTGTACGAATATCATATGCATCTGTACGCATTTGCGCTTATAATATGGAACGAAAATGAGATGCGTACGGGATAAAATGGGATGCATACGAAATGCATGCAGATACATATAACACATACGAATGATGTCGACATCCGTATCTTCAGATTTGTATCTAACTTTTGAATGAATAGATTTGAATGTATTGGATTCAAATTGGTTTTTGTTGCTTTCAGATTTTAAACATTCAAATCGAATTGAGTGTTTTGACATTCAGATCGACTTGAATTCGAATGCAAAAAAACCATTTGTGCACATCCCTAAGAGATACTATTTTTTTACTTTTAGCACAGCTTCCTATGTTTCCAAAAACCTACTCTTTCTTATATGGAGACCAAGTTTGCTACATGGACTATCAAGCAATTGGCTCCAAGAGCAAGGTGAGCATTCACTTGAGCCTGGTTTCTCCTCCCAGCCTTGCTGGAACTTAAGGAGTGACATTACCTGTCACCCTACACTGCACTTCTAGGAATCATTGCCAGATAAGGAAAGCCGGCAGTTACCGGAAATGCTGCTGAGATCACTTCCCTTAGTCTGATTTTGTATAGCATGGTAATTTCCACATTGCAGACATTGGCAACGTTTGACATCTGCAAGGCTTCCAGTTCAGGAACACTTATGGAATATCCATAAATCTGGAAGCATTGCTTACTACCACTACTACCTCTGAAAAATCCAGTTTCTGCTATGTTAGGGGTGTTTTCTTCCTCTGTGTGAGAGAAGATGGAACACTCATGCTTATTGATATATATGGCTATGTTTGATTAGGATTGACAAGCATATTCTTGTCTTAATGTAGGGCTGCATTGTAAAACGAGTTGTACTGCTCTTATTTTTTGAACTAAGAGTTTGCTCTTAGTTAATTGGAGGTTGCCTTCTTAATTCATAAGAAGTTCTATTGATTGAGTAGGTACAGTCCTCTTTCCCCTTCCAAATGAACATTTTCCTTCCTCCCAGAATCCCATGCTATAGCATCCACGCCCTTACAAAGCTCCCCTTCATTTCAGACCCCCTCTGTCCTTGAAACTCGTTTTCAGGTCCCGTTGGAGCCTGTCCCTTGGACTGAACCGTGGTGGTGGTGGGGACAGGGAGGGGAGCTAGAGAAAAGAAGAGCAGGTGTCTTCTTTACACATTGATTTCCTTCATTGTGTACTTGGGATGCTGCCAGCATTTGGGGATTGCTTTGATGTTAAAGGATAAAGTGACTATTCAGGTATCACTTAGCCGCTGCTACCGCAAAGGAACCTAAGCTGCTGGTTGTACTCCAACAACATTTTGTTATCCATGCTTGTATCATCTGAAAGGTAGCATTTCTGCACTGCAGCATACAAGGCCCTCTGTGACTGGCTTCCTGAACAGGGGCAAAAAAGTTGATCGATAGTTCTTTGATAAGGATTTTTAAATTTATATTTCATTCATTCATTTTTCTTTAACCCTGCCGTTCTTCCTCTTCCAGAATCCTAAGATGCCGCAGAGCGTTAAAGAAGAAAAATACCCGTTAAAACTATCTGCCTTCTGGGTTACCTGTGCATGCATTATGGTTTATGAAAATCAAGAGAGCCTTGAATTTTGTTTTATTTTTATGTTTATAGTTTGTATGCGGCCTGCTGTCATTGGATTGCCAAGTAGTTTACAAGAAATAAAATGCAGTATTAGACCCAAGGAAGCACGATAGTGTTGCCTGGGCTTTATATGGTTTGAGGAATAGAAAGGAAATTCAGGGTAACCACTCAGGAAAGCAAAGTGCAGCTTGTTTCCTTTAATAGCAAAAGGGAGACTGTGGACCTTTTTGCATTTGCCTTGGTGGTGAATGCAAGGGACATTCCAGCACGGGGCATCTGCAGTTAATGGAGACCCTTATTTATTAGAAATGACACCACACACCCTGGGGTTCCCCCACATGTACTGTATAGGTGTGGAGCAGATAAAACTAGTATGGGTTAGTATGGCCCTGCATGCCGCAGCAGCAATTCTTCCAGATAAAAGCGGTGCAGGGGAGCATATGACCAGTGGCTCAGGTGCAGTTATGCGCCGTGTTGTCTGCGTGGCAGTGGCAGCTTGCTGGCATTGTTTCAGGGGCTCTGCCACTGCCATAATGGCAGCAGTTTGTATTTAGGCGGTGCTAAGTGGAGCGCTGGCCAAGTTATGAATGCTTTAGACATCTGCAAGTGCAGACGGGAGGTCAAGTGTCAAAATGCCCTTTATCTCACAGGAGGCTCTTTTTCATACTTTCAAGTGCTGGTGACTGCTTCCAAGCTGCACTCATCTCTTTTCTGATCAGCAAAGCATTTGAATTGGATCTCTCCTCTGCCTTCACCAGCCATTAAGATCCTTGCCTTTCCTTGCTTCACCCTCAGAATTGTGTTCCTCTCCTTGCAACAGGAATAAAATCTTCTCCCATGTTAGGCTTTAAAAGGAGAAGCACGATGCATTTATACTGAGATAGCTATTGGTTTGTGTGCAGATGCACCCGCAAAAATGTTGGAATAATCTTTTCATAAACTGCAGCTGTATGGTATATTAGCTGCCATCAGCCTCTCCTTCCCTGTGATCGTGGCACACGTATAACAACAAAGGGCCTGTTGATTCTACTGGAGAATTCTGTAAAACCACGGGCAGGATTCAGCTTGGTGTAGTCTGTTTAGAGAAATGTTTGCTTCTGGTATTCAAACTGTCAAATATGAGCTGCAGCTTTATGTTTGTTCAATGTTAAAAATTTATAGGGCTATCAGAATCCTAAGACTGCAGAAGGCTTTAGCTGCATCCGCATGCATGAATAAAGGAACTCAAAATGGCTTAGTGGTGGTAGCTGGGCATGCACCACACTGCCACTTGTTGAATACAAACAGAGCTTAGAGGCCACGGATTGTTAGGTGCTTTCCATAACAATCCAGGCTTTCTCTGACTCCCCTTCTGTACACACTAGTAGACATCTGAAGCCAGAGACTTACTCACTTCCTCCACGCATCCACCACTTCAAAGGGCCCTTCATTGGTAGGCATATCATGCACCTTGTTGTGTGCGTGCATGATTGTGACACACATGCACAGATGCTAGTTCTCAGTGTATGCATACTGCATAGGGCAGTGATGACGAACCTTTTGAGCTCGGTGTGTCATAAGAACATAAGAGAAGCCTTGCTGGATCAGGCCACAGCCCATCTAGTCCAGCATCCTGTCGCACACAGCGGCCCAACAAATGCTCATGGGCATCTCAAGCAGAGACAAGGACAAACCTTCTCCTGCTCTCGAGTCCCAGCAGATGGCCTTTGAAGCGCCCCAGAAGTTCACCAGAAAACCTATCTTAACTCGGGTGCTGTTTCACATCTAGACATATCCATAATTTTGTGATATTTGTAGCTCTAGTAAAAAAGTTATATTTTTGATATATGTATTTTATTAAAAGCAAAAACTAATTCTTTACATTTGCTAAATCTTCACCTGAAAATTGGTATTTCATGCACTTCAAGAACAAGCAAGCACTAAACGCCCAGGTGCCAGGGTGACCAGGTGCGTATTGATATGTATCCGATACTTATCCCAGATTAATGAATGTCTGAACTATTCATATGAATATTTATGAATGTCATAATATTCAGTTTGTGTATGAATGTCCAAATTTGTATGAATAACAAATGTTATGAATATTTGTGCACATCCCTGGATTGGATAGTTAAAGCAGGAAATAAAAAAAGATAACTAGAATAACAAGCAAGTTTGGCCTTGGAGTACAAAATGAAGCAGAGCAGCCCAATAGTTTTTTCAGACTTTTAAAAGGGCTTTTCCCCAACAACCCAGAAGAGGACTTTACACCTTGACATCACCAGGCGTTTAATACAAAAATCAGACTGATTGTATGCTTTACAAAGATGGAGAAGCTCTATAAAGTCGGGGTGTGTGTGGTCCAGAGCTGACTGTGGCTCAGATCATGAGTTTCTAATTGCAAAATTCAGTCTTAACTTAAAGTAGTGAAAACTACTATGCCATGCAAGTATGATCTGCATAATATCCGTTATAGGTTTAAGGGATTGGTTCTCTTAGATAGAGTGCCTAAAGAACTTTGGGGAAAGGTTTGTAACATTGTGCAGAAGGCAGCAACAAAAACTTCTGAAAGAGAAGAGCAAGAAAGAAAAATGTCTATCTGACATGTCTTTACAAACGGCTAAGAAAAGTAAGAGGCAAGGGAGAAAGAGAAATAGATGCCCAACTGCAGGTTCCAGAGAACAGGAAGTAGAGAGAAGGCCCCCTTAAATGAAACCAATAGATTGGGAAAGAAAAGAGGTCTCTTCAAGAAAACTGGAGTAATCAAGGGAATGTTTCATGCTAAAATGAGCTTGATAAAAAAAATGGTAGGGACCTTACTGAAGAGATAAAGAAGAGGCAGTAAGAATAGACAGAAAAATTACATAAGAAATATGCTAACATGGATAACCACAATGGTGTGGTTGCTCACCTAGAGCTAGACATCCTGGAGAGTGAGGTTAAGTGGGCCTTAGAAGGCATTGCTAACAACAAGGCTAGCTGAGATTATGGAGTTCCAGCTGTTTAAATCCTAAAAGATAAAGCTGTTGAAGTGCTGCACTCAACATGCAGTGGCCACTGTGTTGGAAAAGATCAGTTTTGCATTCCAATCTCCAAGGGCAATGGCAAAGAACGTTCAAATTACTGGACTGCGAGGAGATCAAATCAGTTAAAACTGAAGGAAATCAGCCCCATCTGTTCATTGGAGGGGCAAATACTGAAGCTGAAATTCAAATACTGTGGCTAGAAAATAGGAAGTCAGGACTCATTGAAAAAAGATTCTGAATCAGGGAAAGATTGAAGGCAGAAGGAGAAGAAGATGGCAGAGTATGAGATGGGTAGGTAGAGTCATGGAGGCAACAAGCATGTGCTTGACCTCAAGAGACAGCGGAGGCCACACAGGCCTGATATGCTGTCTTCCATGGGGTCATGTAGAGTCAGACATGGCTAAATAACTGTACATGTGTGTTCCTTTATCTGCTGATCCGGTACCTGCAGTTTCACTTATCCATGATCAACCGGACCAGCCTCTTCCCCCTCCCAGGGCTCCCGGAGGCTTCCCGTAGCCCTGGGGCAGTTGCCAATCGCAAGATATACCAGCATTTCAGTTTCCTGTAACTGCGGTAGGAACTGGTACCTATCCCCCATGGTTACAGGGCCCAACTATACAATAAGAAAATCTAGTTCATCTATTAGTGGAGGAGTGGAAAACTTGTAAGGCAGCAGAGAAAACAAGGGCCTGGCATGCTATGGACCAAGATGGCCAGATAATTCATGTCATTTTAAATCGCTGCCTATTTGCTCTACTGTCTGGCTTTTGGAACCAGTGCCAGGGTTTCTGTATAATGTGTGCGCTGCTGGCTTTGTTAGTGTTTTTATTTGCACAAAGCAGAATTTTTAAAAGCTAGCTGTCCACCTGATGAAGCCAAATAGGGCTGGGTGTAGTCAGTAACTAATTGGGAGAGCTCATATGTGCCGTGTTTTGAGGTACCTATGGAGACTGCGAAGCCTGACTGATGGAGGCCCAGGGCTCCTTTCCAACTGAGCACAAAACAGAACCACTAGAGGCGGATCAATTCCTGGCAGATAAACCCAGGTGGCGTTTTGCTTTAGGGGGAAAGTAGATAAAAGAAAGACCCCAATGATAAATGCAAGGACAATAGAAAGGAAATTTGGAAAAGCAAAATCTGTGGTGCTGTGTGCCTTGCGGAAAGAGGTAAGTGAATGTCTGATGTCTTCTCATTTGGGAGCGGCGAGTTATTTATTTGTACCCGCTCATTTCCTGCATTAAATATCCTTTCATTTCTCTCTTGTTCTCTGCTGCAGAAGAGGGGGAAAGCTAGACAGGTTAGCTCCAACCCATCAGCCTCTGATTAATGGCAGGTTTGCTGGTAATGAGAGTATTGCTAGCACCTTGGCACCATGTTATTTCTTCATTTGAACTCCTCTCTGTAGTGCTGCATGAAAGCTATGATGGATATTGACTAGGCTAATCTTGGCTGTATGCTTAATCACAGCGCAGAGGGAGGAGAGTGGCTTGAGGGAAAATGTCTAGCGACATGGGTAAACCGAGTCTGTGTAATTCTTTGGGGATGCCACAGAGGACTGTTATTGCATTGGAGTGGGAGGAACTGCCCGGGAAGTGCTGTTGCACAATTAAATGGGGCTGTTAACAGCATGACTGAGTCAATTCATTAGTGACAGCAGATTATTCTTGTTCCTGCTTTTCCTTTAAAGCACCCCATGGGTGAGGATGCGCAGAGAAGGCCGACAGATGGGAAGGAATCTGTGCTCAGCCACAGGATCTCTTGCAGGTAGCCAGATAGTGGTGTTGGTATCAGTGGTACCTCTTGTGGCAGGCAGCCGGTACCACTTGTGGCTCATGGGTGGGAGGGAAAGCTAGAAAGAAGTGGTGCTGGGGGTAGGTGAGACTTGAGATTAAAATGCTGGGCTCATGTCTCGCGGTCACAGGGTTTGATTCCTCACGCCTCCATGAAGCCAGCTGGGTGGCCTTGGGCTAGTCACAGCTCTCACAGCCCCACGTACCTCACAGGGTGTCTGTTGTGGGGAAAAGAATAGAAGGCTTGTCAGGCGCTTTGACACTCCTTAGGGGCCAGAAAAGTGAGGTATAAATGCCAACTCTTCTCATCTTGATATCGTTGTGTGAAAACGAATGTAGTGGATGATGGATGAAGAACAGTGGACCCAGTCTGTGAGTGATTATGTGTGGTGCACTTCTTATTGCTCACTTTGCCATTGGGTGTAAACCGATCCTGGTTACTACTTGTTTCAGCTTGAACAAGCTGTGTTTCACTACTGCCTTGTTTTTGGTTACCCTCCTGTTTTGACTGATAGTATTAAATGGCCAAAGTTGTCTTGTTCCCAGTGGGCCATCATACATAGCTATTGGGTTCTGCTTGTCATCTTGCCTTGCAGGTATGTGTAACCTACATTCTCTGTTTCTCTGTTCCACCTTCCTCTTTCTTCCTTGTTCTCTGAGTTCTTTAAAGCAGGAATTCTGATTAGTAATAACTATATAAATTAATTTGCTCAGGACTGCAGTAAATAATATGTGTGGTGTGATACATGGACAACTGGAAATTTATTGATAGACAGTATTTTCAGTGTTGATAGATTGATTGGAACAGTTACCCGGGTATTACAGGAGTGGATAACCTAGAGTCTTGTCAATGATAATTTCTTCTTCTTCAAATTTATATCCTGT
This sequence comes from Aspidoscelis tigris stejnegeri, assembly GCA_023333525.1. Classification (NCBI taxonomy): domain Eukaryota; kingdom Metazoa; phylum Chordata; class Lepidosauria; order Squamata; family Teiidae; genus Aspidoscelis; species Aspidoscelis tigris. The sequence goes on from JALMGA010000004.1 coordinate 18,049,356, forward strand.
TTTTCTTTCTGAAGGGTTCAAAGTAGAAAGCCTTGTTTCCCCCCTCACCTTATCCTCAAAAGGATCTATGAGACAGTAACTAGCCTAGCACCACTCATGCTGTATCCAGACAGGATCAAAACGCCGTAATTGTTCTGTAACTGCAGCTAATTTGCCTGACTTGGGCTGCATCCAGACATTGCTTAGTTATTCCACTGTATTTGGATAATCTGGAACTGAGCACAGGCGGATGTGCTTTATTCTGGAATATTCATGCTTTATTCCAGAATATCCAGATACCCAGAAGTCAATTAGTAAAATGCTGGCGTGTCCCCAAGTGTGCAAATCCCGTTTTTGTCCTGAACTATCAGCGCAAATGGGTACAGATGTGTATGAGATTCATACAGATAAATATGTAATACGTACATATCTGTACATTTGAATGTTTAAATTCAAATGTGTAGATGTTCTATTTGAATTCAAATGTCCACATTCGATTGAATTTGATCGAATTTCAAATGTTTAGAACATTTGTGCATGCCCCTAATCCACTGTGGTCTATATCAAAAGAAGGGCTGACTCATGTGGTTCCAGACCTGCTCCCCGACGCAGAATCTGTTCTTTGGAGCACTCCTTTTACAGGTGTGTAAAAACCACTCCACAAAAGGGAGGGTGGGGAATATTAATGCCAAGGAAATGTTGGTCCCAGGCCTTGACAAATTTTAACCATTTCAGTGCATTGTTTTTATCTGATGTTTACGTGTATTCTCACTTATTGCTCACTTCCTTGTCTTCACTGAAGAGTTGTATTAGGGTGTTTTTCCACTGTCACTAAAAGTACCCATTAAGTACCCATTAATGGGTACAAAATGGCATTTTTGTACCCATTAATGGGTATTTAATGGGTACTTCTAGTGACAGTTGAAAAATCCCTTAGTCTCTGGTTGCTGCCTCTATTGTACATGCCATTTTCCAAGTCTGTGGGGTTTTGTCGGAATGAAAGCTTTGCACATAACAAGGAACAGCCCTATGTGAGTGATAGATGATAAATCTTGTTTGTCTGTCCTAGGTTGCAATAGCTGAAGGCATGTTTATATGGCCTGCCATTCTGCTTTGAGGGTTACCAATTACAGGGGTGTATTCTGATGGATTAAAGTTCCTATATTTTGAGGTCTTGTAACAAGGGAGGAAGAACCTTGCGCAGTAATCGCTGGGAATTCTGTGGGAAGAGCTTCTGCAGCTCACACATGCACAACGTTTCATTGTCTTTTAAAAATTTGTGTTCTGGCGCTTCGGGCTGTTTAGTAGTGGGAAGAAATCGTAAACATAACATAAATAAGGCCAATTTTCAAACTGCAAAATTCCATAGCCAGTAGTCCTTTAATTATCACTGCTAATAGCCGCCATGAAAACAGTAGTAAATTGCATCAAAGGTTTATTGAGGATATAAAAATAAGTAAACAAAACAGCACGCCTTGGAGGCATATTGCAAAGTTGAAACTGAAGCGGTTTGGACTTGAAGGGGGCTGTGTTTTCAAGTAAGTATTAATTGCAAAGTTTCCTTTGAGTCGGATCTGTTTTCCAGCGGCTCTCTTTTTTAGATGGTGGTCATATTGCATGCCTGGGGGAAAGTAATCTGGCTTTATTCAAAAGTTTTCTTTTTTTGGGGGAAAATAATATAGAAGAACCTGAATGATTTTTCTAAGGAATAGTATCACAAGAGACTTCCAGCCTTACAATGCTACTTCTGATGTCATGCCAAGTGGCCAGAGAAGAGTACATGTGTAAAGAGTGTAATACACAGCCTGGAAACAAGTTTTCATTGCCTATGTAAATTCAGGCTTTTTCAGGGGAAAAAAATGGCCACAAGATGGATAAAGGGTTTTGAATATGGGCAGAGAGAATAGGGATACGTCCAGATTAGGGATCTGCATGGATATTCAAAAACTGGAATATCCGATTCGAGTCCATCGAATGTTGACATTTGAACTCAAATCAGATTTCCAAAAATCCAATACGGATTTTCACATAATTCGAATGTGTAGAAAATTATACTAATCTGCGCGAAAATTATATGTATCTTGTGCTGAAAATACGGGATTAAAACGGGATGCATACAAGATAATACGGGATGCATACAGATTTTTACGGAGTGTGCACAGATATGTATAATAGATATGAATGTTGTTGACATTTGTGTCTTTAAATAAGAATCTAACATTCGAATCTATGGATTCGAATGTTACGAATGGAATCGGATTTTATGACATTCGAATCTTAATATGGCAACTCCCCTCTGTGGGGAAGTGGGACCTACTGAGATGGTCTGCCCCCGGAGACTTATGGAATCTGAGCGATTCCTGAATGCTCTGGGGGATTTTCCGGTTGGTATGACTGGTGCTTCTGTCGAAGCCCTGGTCTCTTTTTGGGATCAGGAGATGAGCAGGGCTATTGACACAATTACTTCCAAGTGCCCTCGGCATGCTTGTAGAGCCTGAAAAGCTCCCTGGTACTCCATGGAGCTACAGGCCATGAAACAGGAACAGTGACGGCAAGAGCTCAGGTGGCGTAAGTCCAACTGTGAGTCTGACCGGACACAGGTTAGAGCACATTATTGCGCCTACCATGTGGCAGTGATGGTGGAGAAAAAGGTTCTTTTCTCCGCCACCACTGCATCCTCAAGTGGCCATCCAGAAGAGCTCTTTAGTGTAGTAAATGACCTGATAAAATTAAGCTCAAAGAAGCATGAACCAGGGCCAAGTAATATCTGCTGTGACAAATTTGCGAAGCACTTTCTGGATAAAGTCACTCAGATTCATAGGGGATTAGATGTCACAATTGGACAAAGTCCAACCAAGGCGTCCAGATAACTGGTCCAGTTTGCTTGGATCAGTTTCAGTTATTGCGGCTGGAAGATGTGGACAAGCTGCTTGTGGTAGTGAGGCCAATGACGTGCTCTCTAGATTCTTTCCCTTCCTGGTTGATAAAGGCTAGCTGTCAAGGTATGAGCGAGTGGATCCAGGAAGTAGCGAATGCCTCTCTGAGAGAGGGGGTGGTTCCTCCACCCTGGAAACAGGCTGTGGTGCACCCTGTCCTGAAGAGGATTTCCCTGGATCTGGAAGATTTAAACAACTATCACCCAGTGGCTAACATACCTTTTCTAGGCAAGGTTCTGGAGAGGGCTGTTGCTGTTCAACTTCAGGCTTGCTTGGGAGAAGCTGATTATCTAGACCCAATTCAGTCTGGCTTCAGACCCTGTTATGGCACAGAAATTGCCTTGGTTGTCCTGGTTGATGACCTCCTCTGGGAGAAAGACAGGGGAAATGCTGCCCTTTTGGTTCTTCGGGACTTCTAAGCAGCTTTTGATACCATTGACCACGGTATCCTTTTGGAGAGACTACAGAGTTTAGGAGTGGGAGGCAATGCTTGGCATTGGTTCCACTCTTATCTCCAGAGCCAATCTCAGATAGTGGCTGTAGGAGACACTGATTTGACACCCTGAGAACTCACTTGTGCGGTTCCCCAGGGGTCTATCTTATCCCCCATGCTATTTAACATCTACATGAAGCTGCTGGGAGAGATCATCAGAAGATTTTGAGTGAGGTATCATCAATACACAGATTATACCCAGCTCTATCTCTCTGTGCTATCTGAATCAGGAGAGGCGGTCAATGTGCTTGACAGGTGTCTGGAGGCAGTAATGGGCTGGATAAGGGCCAATAAATTGAAGCTGAATCCAGACAAGACAGAGGTACTGTGTGTCACAAGATCTTGGGTCCATGTAATTGGGAGACACCCTGTCCTTGATGGGGTTTCAATACCCTGGAAGGGACAGGTGTGAAACTTGGGGGTACTCTTGGACTCTGCTAACACTTGAAGCTCAGGTGGAGGCTGAGGCCAGGAGTGCCTACTTCCAACTACAGCTGCTGCGTCAACTGAAGCCTTTTTTGGACAGAGACGACTGAGCCACAGTTACCCATGCTCTGGTAACCTGTAGACTGGACTATTGTAATGCGCTCTACATGGGGCTGCCTTTGAAGACGGTTCGGAAGTTGCAGCTAGTACAAAATGCAGCCGCCAGAGTGCTGACCGGAAGAACTAGCCAAATGCGTATCACACTGGTCTTAAAAGAGTTGCACTGGCTGCCAATTCACTATCGAGCCTAATTCAAGGTGTCAACTCTAACTTACAAGGCCCTAAATGTCTTGGGCCTCAAATATCTGAAGAAACGCCTTCTCCCATACCGACCTGTCCATGCCTTGAGATCTGGAGGTGAGGCCCTCCTGGTTGTCCCACCACCCTCAATAGTGAGGCGGCTGGGCACCCAAAGGGCCTTTTCGGTAATGGCCTCCAGGTTATGGAATAGTCTCTCCCTCAAGGTCTATCACCCCTCTTTCCTGAATACATTTAGGAAGGCAGTAAAGGCGCACTTCTTTGCCCTGGCCTTTGGCTAATGTGACCAGTTTCCCCCCCTCTAGTATTTTAATATGCTGTATTTTTCATTTATTTGCTTGCTTGCTTGTTTTTAAGTGTTTTTATAGATTTTATCATTTTTACATGCTGTTTTAAAACTTGTTACCCACCCTGAGGGTGGAATATAAATATAATAAATTAATAAATAAATTGGATCGGTTTTTTGACATTTGGATCTTTGCAGAGGAATGCACAGCCATGTTGGCGTCACACACGACGATCGCTGGATCATAGTGGCGCCGCACTTATACCAATGCTACTGCGAATTTACTTAATGCTGATTTAACCTCATTCCCTGTGCAGTATTAAGAAACTTTGAATCTTCCCGCTAGTCCAGACGAAACGGTGACAAGAGCCTACGAGAACGGGGAGGGTAGCTCAACTCCCATTGGCTGTCTTGTCCCACGTGACACTTCGGTGCCAATGCAAACTCTCGCAGCTTCCGATGAGAAAGCTACGGGAGGCTGCTCTAGCCTGGGCAGTGGGACATGGCTTCACAGCAGTTTTTTGCTGCAATTTTTCTCACAACTGTGGATTTATTCCGCTAGTCTGGAAGGTACTGGAAATGAGATGGCCAGCCATCTAGTAGATGAATAGAGGCTCCATCCCGATGTCAGTTACTTATTCCTCTATATTTGGATCTTCTGAACTGTAGGCCCTGACTCTCCAACCTGGCATCCATTCTAGTAACCTGTGATACACCTGCCTTCTGCGAATATGTCTAACCCTTTCTTAAGTCTAGTTAGGCTAGTTGCTGCCATCACTTCTTCTGGTTACAAACTTTATAGACCAATGACTTGTCTACTTCCACGATATACTTTCTGAGGTGTGATGACCAGAATTGTATACAATATTCCAACTGTGGCCTCACCATAGATTTACTGTATAAGGAGGCAGACAAATATTTGCGCTTCTGAAAGGCACTCACAGCCCAACTGGTGGTATCTTTGTTGGACCATGTCTTTTGTAGTGTGCTCTCACTATCTGAAAAATAATGTTTTCAGGGTAGACAGACTTCTGGTTTTGCTCCTGGCAAAAACATATTTGGTATTGGGGCTTGGCAAGTATTCTACCTGAAATAGTGGGCAGGAGTTCTCAATCAAGTTGTTTGACTTCTGAAACACTAAAAATGAAACCAAGAGCTTTCTATTATTTCTTTTTTAAAGATCTCACAGCCACTTTTTTTTTGAATGAGAGAGCAGCAACTGTTTTTTTCTCCAGCTTTTAATGTGAATGGTACTCTGTTAGTAGAGCATTTATCAGTATGTGTCAAACCTGTTAGGTTAAAACTATTTTGCTAAAATAGTCCCATTCTTTGCTAGTGTTATGCAAATTTCTGTATTGTACTTCTTTCTGTGTGAGTCTTTTTCCTTCCTTGCTGGAACAACAAACTTGCTGTAGGTCAGTAACAGCTTTAGTGCTGCACACACTGTGAATTCACTGAAATGTATATATATAATCCTAAGAGAGAAGGCAGCATTGGATTCCTTTGTTTAAAAATATGAAATGAAGTTTTTTTTTTAGTAATAGCGAGAAAAATCTAAAGAATGGAAGTCGTATGCTTGGGGCAAGGAAGTAGCTTTTGTTACTAGGTGTGATGGTATTAAACTTTGCTGTTTTAAACAATTAATGGTGGTTAAAATGTCGCTGTGATATAATGTGTTCGGTTGTAGAAGCTTTTAAGCGATTGTGTCATGAATCTAAAACTGCATCCATACCTTCAATGGCAGATATCCTGAAGAAGCTCTTAAGGGTAGCAGTGATAGGCCAGAGGCAGCCCCTGCAACAACGCTAGAAGCAAGGGGCGCTCTATGAAGCTGATGGGTAGAAGAGTCAGATCAGACAAGGGGAAGTATTTCTTCACCCAGAGGGTCATTGGCCTGTGGAATTTGCTGTCAGAAGAGGTGGCTTTAAGAAAGGGTTAGAAAATGCATGGATGACAGATGGATGCCTACGCACATCCTCCAGGTTGGGGAGACAGGCAGGATGCCTCGAAAGACCATTTGCGAGGATCCAAGAGCAGGCGAAGGTTTTGCCTTTATCTTCTGCTTGAGATGCCCATAAACAATTGGTGGTCCACTGTGTGGGACGGGATGCTGGACTAGATGGGCTGTAGCCTGATTGAGCAGGGCTCTTCTTAGGTTCCCATAGAGTGGCCTGAGAAGCGCTCTAGAGGGCCTTGAATTGTCTTCTGTGTCCTCCCTCGACCTGATTTAACCTCTCTGAGTGTGCCTGCTGCCCTCAGTGGCTCTTAATGGCACTCTGTAGACACAAAACAGTGGTAAGTGCAGCCTACCTTCCTCCTTTGACCATGAACTATGCCAGGCCTTTCCAGGCACAATGGAGGCCCCTCTGTCAAGTCCAGAAGCAGTAAGGGGTGAGATGTGGTTGTTTGGCAAGTATGCACTCTATGCTTTGGGAGAAAATGTCTCCTCCTAAGTGTACACTTTGCCACTGTGGTGAGCACTATGTCACCAACCTTAATGACCATGTTTGATTTACCAGTCCATACAGTGTGACCTTTTACATTTCTGCAGCTTCCATTTTGCAGCTTGTTTGTTCAAGGACCTTATAATTCTGTTCATTTGTAGACTAATTTTTTTCTAAAAGTAAAAGACAGTGGTGCATTAGGGAGAGGTGATGGGTAGGAGAGTTGGATCTGACAAGGGGAAATATTTCTTCACCCAGAGGGTCATCAGTTTATGGAATGTGCTGCTGGAAGAGGTGGTGACAGCTACCAGTCTAGATGGCTTTAAGGTAGGGTTAGACAAATTTATGGACGACAGATGTATCAATGGCTACTAGAATGAATGCCTAGATGCATCTTTCAGGCTGAGGGGGGGAGGAACTGGGGTGCTTCAAAGGCCATCTGCTGGGACTCGAGAGCAGGAGAAGGTTTGCCCTTGTCTCTGCTTGAGATGCCCATGAGCATTTGGTGGGCCACTGTGTGCGACAGGATGCTGGACTAGATGGGCTGTGGCCTGATCCAGCAGGGCTTCCCTTATGTTCTTAAGTTCTTATAGTTGAGCATGTGACCATTTGTTCAGAAAGGCAATTGTTCCCTTTAGATTTGAAATGAACTGTTAGGAGTACTGTATTTGGATGTCCACGATTTTGTGGACTGTACATATGAAATGATGAATGAATGCTTTCCCTTTCCTTCTGCTTGTCAGCCATTTTTTTGTTCAGAGAAAATGTCCAAACTTGGATTAAATCAAGAGTTTTCTGTTGTGTACAATTGGGCAGATCTGGCTTACCATTCATTTAACCTTTACCTTACTGTTGTCCCACCATTATTCTTGGTGGATCTATTGTGTCCAAACATTGCAGATCTGGGATCTTAAAAATGAGAAAATTAGAAACTAGGCCTTTTTGCTTCCACACTTGATAACACACTTCGTGCATACGCAGAAGAGTGACAGTGAGATTTTTTATTCACAAATTAATGGCTAAAATCAACACTCATGATCTTTACTCCCAGTTACAGTCCTTTATGACTTCTATGACTCTTCTCTGCTCTTCCACTCAGCTCAGTGTAGTTTATTCTGGAATAGGCATCTAAAGGATGGCAATAATGAAAGGCAGCCCTCCTTACCAAACATTTTGAGCTTTAAAAGAGGCTTCCACATTTTGTTGCTAATATAACCGCATGTACGGTTTGGCTGTGTTCAGATGTAACCTCAGAGAGACAGTGTGTGGCCCTGGTGTTCCCAAACCTTCTCTAATCCACCTTTTCTGGTACAGGATGTTTAGGAGAAGGAGGAGGGGCTGGTTGGTGTGTGAACAGTCCCACTTTGAAACCTTCCCTAAAACACCTCCGGCTCCCCCTGAGATGCTTTTTGCCCCTTCTTTGTCTTATCACTGCCTTAGCTACTGTTAGGGATTGCGTGAATATCTGAAACATTTGAAATTCGATCGAATTTGTTTGAATTTAGATATTGGAATTTGAATTGAATGTCTATAAATTTGAATTTAAACATTCAAATGAATTTTGGATTTTTGAGTATTTGTTCAGATTATTCAGACATTTGTATGTGTACGGGTACGTACATGATGCATACTTGCACGTATGCATCTTTCCCACATCCGTACGCATTTGTGTGGATCCGTACAGGCCAAAAACGGGTTCTATATGGGATAAATCTGGGATGTGTACAGATACATATGGGATGTGTAACTATGCGTACGGGCACATATAAATGTTGTTGACGTTCATGAGTGCAAATTCGAATTGAGAATTCAGACGTATGGGTTTATATTTGCTGAATTCAAATCGATTTTGGGTAAATTTGAATTTTAAGGATTCAAACTGAATCAAATTTTTGGATATTCAATTCGATTCCCGAAAATTGCATTCGTGCACACCCCTAGTTACTGTTTAAACTTTAATTACAGTGGTAGTCTTCTGTCACACTTGTTTTATGGCGCTTCCACACTGGCTGATATACTGGAGCAGCAAGTGTATTAAGAGCTTCCCTCTTGTACCGTGTGTGTGTGTGTATTGACTAGAGCAGAATTGCCCTAAACTCCTGTATTCTGTTGGTTGCAAAAACTAAAGGAACTCGCTGCAAAAGTCAGTTGCTAGAACTGCACAACTTGTATCAGGACTCCTCTATTTGTTTATTGCTGTTTCTTGACCTAGCTCTCTTCACACTGCCTTGAAAAGAATCTTGACTCATTTATAAATGTGGTGCCTCTGAATATAAATAGTGTGAAAGGTTGAGAATGCAGAAGGTTATTAGTGCCCCAGGTGAAAATCCACTGCTGACCTCCTTCTATGTGTAAAATGAGGTCTAGGAAGGCTGGGCATGTTAACATAAAAGGCTTTTGTGGCTTCCCTGCTAACGCTTGTTAGCTTAAAAAAAAAATTTCAAAGAAAGAATTCTTTCCCCCAGTTACTCTAGTGTTGTTGTGTGATGCAGTCTTCTGAAAGTGGCCCCTCCCCCAGTCTCCTTTCATTCATAGATTGAGGGTCTGAACTAGAGATGTGCACGAATATTTGTAACAATCAAAAGTCATATGAATTTGGCCGAATTCGGTCATTCGAATTCAAATTGAATGTTAGCACATTCAAAGATTGACATTCGAATTTGAATGGAATGTTTTGATGCATTTGTATGAAACTCTGTATTGGATTGAACATTTGTATCAAATTCGAATCCTACCACATTCAAAGGGGATTTATTCGAACGAAGGGGCTATATTCATGCTCATCCCTAGTCTGTACTTCAGTGGTGGTGCATGTAGTTTGCTTGCCCAGCATCTGTGGCACAAGAGTCTTTGATGGCAGGTCTTGAACAGGACTGAACAGGATGGACTATTGTCCAGTTTGTTCATACAGAGCAGACAAATGTTTGACTTATGTGGAGTTTATGGGTTTACCATCCTGTGGTGGAAAGACACATCATATCACATTTTGGTCAGCTTCAGCTAGGTTATTGCTGAAATAAATAACTTCAGGCAAGCTAGTTGTTGACTAGGATCTACATATGACACCTTTTTAGTGGAGAATTGTGGATGCCACTTCTTTGGGTGTTTTTCCACTGTCACTAGAAGTACCCATTAAGTTCCCATTAATGGGTACAAAAATGCCATTATGTACCCATTAATGGGTACTTAATGGATACTTCTAGTGACAGTGGAAAAACACCCAATATCTCCCTACTCAAAAGATAGCATGACATAGTGGGGAGAGTTATGGGCTAGGCCAGTGGTTGGCAAACTTATTAGTCAACAGAGCCAAATATCAACAGTACAACAATTGAAATTTCTTTTGAGAGCCAAATTTTTAAAACTTAAACTATATAGGTAGGTACATTGTTATTAACTTAATTAGGGTACTCCTAAGGGGCCAAAGAGCCACACTCAAGGGCCCAAAGAGCTGCATGCGGCTCCCAAGCCGCAGTTTGCAGACCCCTGGGCGAGGCTAAGGAACCCTGAGGTTCGAGTCCTTTACTTGGCTCTGAAAGCTTTCAGGTCTACATAAGAACATCAGCGCCCCACTAGACTAGATCCATAGCCCATCTAGTCCAGCAGCCTGCTGTCACGTTGGCCAAGAACACATGGGCACACAGCTTGTTTTGCCTGCAGTGTCCCAGCAACTGCCCTTCAGTGGCACACCACTTCCTTCTGCCATCAGGGCTAAAAGCCATTGATCGGTCTGATGGCAGCAGACTGTGGAGCACGTGGGAGTATGGGCTCCTCCAGATAACGGGGTTGAACTCATTTCTGGCATTGGTATCTCACCCTCCTGCAAAAGATGTGCACAGTATTATTCTCCCTTCAATTTTATCACAAGAAATCCAGGAATTTTTGGATTCTAAACTTCGCCTTTTTATTGTGCCATAGCACACCAAGTCTACGTATCTTTTGCTGTTTCTTGGAGTTCACTCACATTCATTGCTTCCATAACACTATCTAATCTTTCTATCCTGTGCTTTCCTCTTCCCCTTTTGCCTTCAGTCTTTCCTACTGTCAGCGTCTTTTCCAGTGAATCTTTTCTTCTCATTTCATGCCACAGTTTCTTCTTCAGTATTAGCCCTTCCAGTGAACTGTCAGAGTATGTTTCCTTTAATATTGAGTGATCAGCTGTTCTTATAGTCCAGAGGACTCTCAGAAGGGACTTTCTCCAGTACCACAGTTCAAAAGTGTAAATTCTTTGTTGGCCAGCCTTCCTTATGGTCCAGCTCTCTCAGCCATACATTAATCCTGGGAAAACCATAGCTTTAACTGTATAGACCATTGTTGTCTGCCTCTTAATTAGCTGTACAGGGTTGCCATATCTTTCGTTCCAAGGACAAGCATCTTTTAATTCATGACTACAGTCACTGAGGGCTGTGGATTTTGAGCCTAGGGAAGTAACATTTTCCGTTTATTCTGCCTCTGCTTGCCAGGGAGCGATGGGACCAGATGCCATGATCTTAGTCCCATGTTCAGGACTGCTGGAGGATGCATTTTGGTGGTGCACCAAAACATGACCCCAAAGTGCATTCCCCCAGAATCTCTGAAGCTAGGAACATTTGTTCCTAGCTCTTGAAGGCATAGGAGTCTGGTCTTGAAGTTCATACAAGCTTTGAGGTCATGGCATGGTCTGGTCTGGACCAGTGCTATAGTTCAGGCAGTGCTAATCCTGACCATGCCTTTCCATGTTTGGAACCAGCAAGCCAGGAGTTCTAGACCCACTGATACTGACTGCAGACAGGTGAGTGCAGAAAAAGCCTTAGTTTCTTTTCATTTTCTACCATTGACATACCTGAGTTTGTTGGTATTTGTTGGTATTTCTCTTAGCAATCTTAACATCCAGCCTGGCATTTTGCATGATGCTCTCTGTGTATGAGTCAAAGATGGTGAGAATATACAGCTTTTTTGAGAAACAGCTTGCACTTCTAGTAATTCTTGGTTCACATTTTTTTGAGGCCTAACTTGCAGGATCTTGAGCATTACCTTGATAGGGTGTGAAATGTGCACAATTGTTTAAAGGCATGAACATTCTTTGGCATTGCCCTTCTTTGGGCTTGGAACCTAAACTGACATTTTCCTATCCAGCGGCCGCTGCTGTGTTTTCTAGATTTTAGACATGTTGAGGGCAGCACTTTAATAGCATCATCTTGTAGGATTCTAAATGGTTCTGTTGGAATTCCATCAGTCTCATTGTTTGCAGTTCTTTTACGGGCTATTTGATTTGACTCTAGGTTGGTGACCACACTGTTGTGGTTATCCATGACATTAAGAACTTTCTTGTGTGAATTCTTGACAGCTCTTCTTTATCTCTTCTGCTTCTGTTAGGTACCACCTATTTTTGCCTTTTATTGTGCCCATTTTTGCGTGAAACAGTGCCTTGATATTTCCAATTTTCTTGATTTCAGTATGACCACCTAGTGATGTCGATTTGTAGAGTTCCCTTTTGGGCTGCTGGAAAAGAGATTTTGCTATGACCAATGTGTTATCTTGACTCTGTTAGTTTCAACCAGTGGTTGCCCAGGGCTGAGTATTGGTAAAGCCATGTGGCCTTCTGTATTGTGCCATCATCTTTATGTACTTCTTGAAACTTCTTGCAGTTTTTAACTGAATTTTAGACTGTGTGATCGTAGGATCATTTTAGCATAATTAATTGCTTATTTTTTACATCGACAAGTACTTAGTAAGTGTAATAAATGAAGTCACAGATCAAGTCACTTTTCTTGCTAAAATCTAAGTGTTCAGCTGATGTGATGAAGTTCATATGTTAGGTCTAAGGCAGGATTTATTTCAGATATTTGTCCAATTACAGAATCTGCAAGACATGATGTCATTCCTTGTGTTAGCTCATCTTCCATTGCAGGTTAAACTGGTGATACATTGTGAATTTGAATGAACACGATAAGTTAATTAGCTGCCCTATTGGGCTTTATATTTGAAAAGCTAATGGAGCGGGAATTGTTTTCTGGTTCTTTAAAAAATGGTTTAAAAGAAATAAAGCTTATGATCTCCTCTAAGATGGACTAGCGGAGAATTATAGCTGGAAAAATGGCTTTCAGATTCAAAAATGAGATTGCATTGTCTTAAGAATCGCTAAGCATGCAGGTCTGTGAAATCTCAGAAGTCCCCAAAAGAGATTAGTTTAGTGACTTTGAGTGCACAATACTTACCTTTTAAACTCCAGGATTGCTGGGGTAGTCAGAATTCAATAGATGCATACTGTGGCTTTTAATTGCAATACTTGGTGGTGATAGTTTGTCATCTTGATTATTATTTGTTATTCTTAATTCAGTCCTCTGCAGACCTTAGGGGTTCAAGTTAGAATGGAGGCCCTTTTGTGCAGAGGTGCTGATTAAGAATCTCATCTTCATTCCCAAGGAATAGGCAGTCTGAGTTAATAAGGAAAAAGAATTCATCTGGAGCACCCCACTGAGGTAGCGGGACAAAGAGTACGTTTTTGAAAAAAATAAAATGAAATAGGGGAAGGTGGTGGAGAAGGAGGAGGACAGGAATAAGGTAGCAATGAGGGCAGCCCAATTTTGATGTAGATTATTCAAATCCAGAGGTTATTTTGACATTTTAAAATGCAGTTTCTGTGTGATCAGAGTGAGCAGGACAAATAATCCCCATTTAGGGCACTTAGTGTCTACGTGTAGCTACCTGCTTACAATTTTCAGTAAAGCTCATATTTGAGTGTTTGACACGTTTAGTTAAATGGACTAAAATAGCCTTGGGGGGATGCCTTATTGTCCTAGTTCTCAGCAACCCCAGCATGGCTTGGGTGTTTCTGTTAATGTATAGAGCAGCGGTTCCTATGCTTGCTGGCATAATACACACCCTGAAAACTTCTTGAACTTTGAATTTAGCAACATTTGAAGCTAAGCTGAGAAACACTGAATTTGAAATTGATATACTATGGCCTTCAGCTGTCTCACTGGAAGTTGTTTGACTGTGTGGTCTCTGGCTAAAAGTGGTCATGATCTTTGCGCCGGAAGAAGCTTTGAGAACCAAAGGCCTTTCTGCACAGCTGGATCAGCAGTGGGCCTGGAGGCCACTCTTACGCATGCTGGGATATTAGTAGACCTTTCTTTAAAAGTTTGTCTCTGATCCCCTAGACTGGCTCAGGAAGGCATGTGAAAAGGTGCATATCTCCATGGGTTAGTTTAGCACCAAAATGGCTCCCCCAGGGACTCTAATTGGAGAACTGGAAGCTGGCTCTGAAGATCATGGAATCTTCTGAGCCAGTACAGAGACTACCTTGGAAAAGTTTTCTAAGTGTGGAAAGTTTGTTCCAGGACAAAATTACAGCTACTGGATTACTGTCCAGCAGCTGTAATCACCCCAGCCTTGCCCAATTCTGGGCCAGCAAAGTAAGTTGCAGAAACAGTCATAGGTTTCTGGAGCACCTTCCCGAGTGACAGTCCTAAACAACAAGATGGTAGCAAGCAATGAAAGTCTTATTTAGTATATCTTTTAGCGCTGGGAAATCTGAGGGAGGAAGTGTTGCCTTGCATATACTGTTGGGGTGTTAAAACTGTGACCCTCTAGAGCAGTGGTTCCCAAAGTTGTCTGGGCTACGACCCATCTAATATAAGTTTACCAACTCAGGACCCACCTCTAGGAAATTTAACCGTTACTAATATGAATAAAAGCTCGGTCGGTTGGTGTGTCGTTCTACAGGCAGGGCCCACTCAGTATTCGCTTGCAACCCACCAGTGGGTCGCGACCTATAGTTTGGGAAACCCTGCTCTAGAGTCTAGATGTTGGTGAATTATAGGATTCAGCATTCTTTGCCATTGGCAAGACTGACTGTACCTGATGGGACATTCAGTTGTTTAGTACAGGAACATTTGGAGAGTCTTAATTTGAAGAGCCCTGACCGCAAATGGCAGAACCCCCCATCCATTCCTGTTTTCTAGTCAGGTGTTATGAACAAAGCGAAGTTCTGTTGCCATGTCGTCTACCAGTTACAACCAATGTAATACCCTATGCATGTTTTAAACTACATTTATAAATGAAGCCTGAGTAATATTCAAATTTGCATTGTTCTGGTTTGGTGATGGCCAACCTATGACACTCGTGTCACAGGTGACACGCCAAGCCCTTTTGGGTGACACACCTGGTCACCCTGGCACCTGGGCGTGTAGTGCTTGCTTGTTCTTGAAGTGTACGAAATACCAACTTTCAATTGAAGATTTAGCAACAAAAGTCACTAATGTAAAAAATTATTTGTTTTTGCTTTTAATAAAATACATATATCAAAAATATAACTTTTTTACCAGAGCTACAAATATCACAAAATTATGGATATTTCTAGATGTGACACAGCACCCGAGTTAAGCTAGGTTTTCTTGTGAATTTTGACACACCGAGCTCAAAAGGTTCGCCATCACTGTTCTGGTTGGTGAAAAGCTTATTCTGTATTTCAGTCCCTTCTAGCTGTTCCATTGTTTTTCTTTTTTTCTTATCTAGGTGCCATGCAGAACCGATAGATCTTTAGACCTCCATTTGGACTTCTGTACTAATAGCAATAGTTGTCAGATACATTCTGTAATTACATACAAAATTGTGCCTGTGTTCAGAAATAACAAAAAGGATTCCTTAGAGCAGTGGTTCTCAACCTGGGGGTCATGACCCCTTTGGGGGTTGAATTACCCTTTCAGAGGGGTCGCGACGAGTCTCCCGCTGCCCTTCCCTCCCACTCCCCAGCTGCTCCGCCCCTGTGGTTGGGGGTCTCCACAACATGAGGAACTCCATTAAGGCGTCGCGGCATTAGGAAGGTTGAGAACCGCTGCCTTAGAGGGACAGTGCTTGGCCCTCATGTTCCCAAACCTTTTCTAATCTACCTTTTCTAACACAGAGTGTTCATGAGAAGGGGAAAGGGGAGACTGGTGTGGGAACAATGCCATCTCTAAGCCTTCTCTAAGGTGTCTCAGAGGGATTTTTTTTTTTGCCATGTCTGATCACAGCCATTAATGTGTTTCCCAGGTGAAGAGAAATTGGTCATGACTTCCTGATGGAAAGGTGGCAAGGCAAAGTGTGCAGAGGCCATTTGCAAGGTAGCAGATCCTGTAAGCAAGCATCCAAACAAGGAAGGCTCCATTTTTATGTCAGGAAAATCCAGGTCTGGAGTTGTTCTTCCCCTCAGTAGTGATGTTGTGGGGATTCACTCCCAGAAATCTTGGGGCTGTGTTGGGATTGCCATGGACACATGTAGCAATCCCAACATAGTGCTGGGATAACTTTGGATTTTTAGCCTTGTGTGGACAGAGCCAAAGTTGTCAAGCACTCAGAACACTTTCCCCTTTATTGTGTTGTAGCTGCTGATATTGCTCTACGGTGTTATTTTATAGTGCATTTCACCTCCCTTCTCCTTCTGTTTCTACTCCCCTGTTTTATCTAAGAGGAAGCTACAATGTTTGGACAAGCCTTGTGATAAAGACTCTTCATCTTTTTAAAAAAAGGCAACTATGTAAAATTGCGTTATTCCATAATAGGCCTCATTTCTGTGTTTTCCTTCCTCCTCCACCTCTTCCCCTTCTCCATTTTCCCCTTGCTATCTTGGTGTGAAAGTTTGCCTTGATGCTGTCTTGTCTTTTTTCCCTTCTCCCTCTATTCATCTCTAGCTTGGCAAAAGCCTTTACTTTCCTGCCTCCCTCTCCCTCCTCCATTCCTTTCCTTTTTTTGATTCCCTTTGCTACCAAGGAACCAATGAACAGCACCATTTCTGACAGGATTTGCGTTTGAACTTCACTTGAGCACAATAGATGCTCTGCGACTTTGCCTGAGCTCTGTTTAAATGAATTCCGGACATTTCATGGGTCGCTGGACCCTTTTTATGCACTACGGGGGAAAAAATGGAATGTCTGGAAGACAGAGTGACTTCTGAGGTTTACCACGTCTGGGGCAACCCCTGAACTTCTCTTTCTTACTTTAATTGACTATGAAAAATATAATGTTAAGTTGTATTTGTGTCAACGATAAATAATAAAATTCTTACATTTTCTTTATACTAGTAGCCTAGGTGTATCCCTCTTTATAAGAGCTTGCTTTGTTTTGTGAAGAGTTTGAAAACCCTCTTAAACTGAAATCTTGTGTTGCAAGTTCTTTTTGCTATTGCAGTATTTTCTAAATAAAATAAGCAAAGGATGGGAATCTATATATCTCTTTTAAGTGAAGTCTTTTTAGTGGTTACCTTGTGAGCTAGTTTGGCCTAGGGGTTAGGGAGGCAGATTCTTATCTGGCAATACCAGATTTGATTCCGCCCTCCCACATGAAGCCAGCTGGGTGACCTTGGGCTAGTCACAGCTCTCTTCTGAGCTCTCACAGCCCCACAGTGCCAGGCAGCTTTAAGAGTGCTTCACTGTCCCTGCGAAGTAAAGCCCAGTGCTGTGCAGCAAAAAACTCTTGACTTGCCTGAACATCAGTGTCAGGTTTTCCTTTCTCCTGGACGCCTGGGTGGGATCTCATGAGATCTCAGGGGGAGGGAGGGGGGGGAGGGAGGGAGGGACTGGCCGCATGCTCAGAAGGGCCCTGCCTGCTGCTTCAGAGCATGGGGACAAGATGGGGACAATCCATTCTCCCTGCAAACTTTTTTACTTCAGAGAAAAAGTAAGTTTACATTTTTAATTTAGTTCTGGAGGCACCCAAGAATGGGCTTTTATATTTGAATTTTGAACCCAGTTGTTGCCATTAGAGCTGTTTCTAGGGCCCTTTCTCCACTGGATTATATTCTGGAATAGAGACTTGCCACCCACGTGCTAGTACATACTACGTGCCAGTACAGGAGCTGTTCAAGGTCTTCCATATTCTCAGGAATAATCTGGAATAAGGCCCAATGCAGAAATGGCATACATTTGGGAGGATGCTGGACATGATTGCTTTCCATGGCCTCCATGTCTCCTCACATCCAGCTGTCAGGAATGGCAGCAAGCAACTATGATGAGTAACAGGTACTATAATACCACTTTGTGCCTCAGTGAGGCATTGAAATTTCTTCTAGGTGCAACTGTCAGGGTCTGGAAAGTGCAAGATCCGGAAGAGGTCCACTGATGGGTTCATTTGTTCAAGGATATGAGGAGCTGATGTCAGCTCTGAGTGTAAACAATCACACTTGGAGTTTCTTGAAGGTATTTCAGAAACCTACAGCTTAG
Source organism: Aspidoscelis tigris stejnegeri (assembly GCA_023333525.1). Lineage (NCBI taxonomy): Eukaryota > Metazoa > Chordata > Lepidosauria > Squamata > Teiidae > Aspidoscelis > Aspidoscelis tigris. The sequence goes on from JALMGA010000004.1 coordinate 18,067,418, forward strand.
GGCACCATTATCTCGTGGTTTTTTTTCTCATAATTATCTACTTGAAGGTAGGAACTGAAAAGAAAGTGCTTCATAATCCATGGGCCATTCCCCAGGAACTTCCATATTTTGTATTTATCAAACCTCTGTAATGCCTTCCTCCATGTTCCATAAGAATTACAGTACATTTTGAACAAACCAGATTTCTTTGGTTGTTGTCCCAGATGTTTGGGGCAGGCTTATAGAACCATAGAGTGGGAAGGGACCTCTAGGGTCATTGGGTGTAATTCTCTACTTCCCAGTGGAACCTTGCAGAGCTAATGGAAATGCTTGCGATTGATCTTGGCAAGATGTGCCTCTTGATAAAGCCTTATAGCTCTGCTGGAGGGTCCCCATTGTCCACAGCCAACCCCCTCATTTACTAGGTGAGATTCAGAATGTAATTACTGCTCATCTGATCTTCTGGAGCCTACAGAAAAGTGGTGGGGTGTCCTGAAAACACCAGTTGCTGCTGCTTCACTAGTGGATTCTGGATGTTCAGTTGAGTGGTAAGTGTATGTATGCCAATCACTGCTCCTAGAATCTGGTATATGGGAACTTTCCTGCATGAATTCAGGTTCCCTGGAGGTGTTGCAGTGCTGTTTTGAGGGGCATTTCAAGCTGCTTTGCTCACCTCTAACCTGACTATTCTGCTATGACAGAGGCCGTTTTAATTTTGTTTTCCTGTGATGAAATGGGACAGTTTTTATTCTATGCTTGGGTCAGCTTGTGGATGCATTTGTCCAAGTGAGAAGAATCATTAACATCTGGATAAAATAAAATAAGCTGAATAGCAAAAGTAAAAATAGTTGCATCTTGGAGAGAGGGAAATGAATGAAGAGCCATTTGTAAAGAGCCATTTGCTGGAAATCCAAATGGGGAAGCATTTTTACATTTAGAAGACAATTGTGTTTTCCGCCTTCATGCTCCTGGACATATGACAGCTATAATAGTTTACAAAAATGAGTGAATAATGACCATGCTTGCAAACCTTATCTGAAAAATAGGAATTATTTGATACTGGATGTACGTAACCCTGGAAATAGTGCCAGATAAAAGAGCATCTCTCTCTTTGCCCCAAGAATTGTCTTAAATATAACTTAGCACTGTAAATGGAAAGAGGTGGGGAACAGAACTGTTCCTTAGCTGCATGTGCTTGCAATTTCATTTCTAATACTCTGTGTTCCGTAGGCTCACTAAGCCTGACCACCACCGCTGCTTGCTGTCTCCTGTGCTATTTTTGGAATGTGTTTGTTCAGGCCAGATGTACAAGATAAAAGGATCTCTCTGGAGATCCTGTGCAGAGCTGACACCCGTAGGCAAATATGCACAGGATGCTGGGAGCACAGGGATGTTCCTAGGAAATGGAAGCAGTCAGCAAATTGCAAGGAGTAAGAAAAGGAAAAATGCAGTGGTTCAGCCATAGGACGTGCTTTGCGTTTCAAAAATCACAGGTTTGATCCCTGGCCTCTTTGGTTAGAGGCTGCTAAAAGCTTCCCTTGAGCTCCGGAGAGCTCTTAGTTGAGTAGTTGATGTGGCTTGGTATCATGCGGTTTTCTATTTGTATTTCTCTGCTTTAACATAAGAACATAAGAGAAGCCTTGCTGGATCAGGCCACAGCCCATCTAGTCCAGCATCCTGTCGCACACAGTGGCCCACCAAATGCTCATGGGCATCTCAAGCAGAGACAAGGACAAACCTTCTCCTGCTCTCGAGTCCCAGCAGATGGCCTTAGAAGCGCCCCAGTTCCTCCTCCCCCCCTCAGCCTGAAAGATGCACCTAGGCATCTTTCACAGTAGCTTCAAGGTATCTCCTTTGTAGGCATTCTGTCCCCATGGATAGTCTGTCCCTTCGGACCTGTTGTGTCTGAGCATAAATGGCAAAGTATGTCCAGAGTGGGAAAAAAACCTCACCTTGTTTGTATTTATATTTTCTCTTGATCTGAGACTACCAGCAACTGCTTCTTGCATATTTTCTTTGGGAACATTAACAGGTCATGCACACACACTTAATGATTAGAACATAGCATAAGAACTACCCGTCCCCATCATTCTCTTTACCCCTTTTGCTTGCTACACCAGCCAGCTTTAAGTCGGAAGAACCATGTGGGATTTGTGATGACATCACAGCCCAGCCCACTGTGGTCTCGGGGGTTTCTGGACCTTCCTGTGGCCCTGCTAAAATGGTACAGGGGGAAACCAGCATAGCAGGAACTGTGGAACTGCAAAACAGGCTGCAGTGTGACATCACCACAAAATCCACAGATCCACCCCTCTCTTTATGGGGTGAGGAGAGGAAGGCAGTGAGGAGAGTGGCAAAGGCAGGTAAGTCCTGCCTGCCTTTACTTTCTTTTTTTCTGTACAGGGTTAGTGTTAGTTATGTGTCATACATAACCATTTTTCTAGTAATACAGAGAAGGTGACCTGTAGGCCCTACAATAATGATTCTATTCAACTTTTTTTTTCCAAGCAGAGCAATTCACACGAACATTCGTTCAGAAAATACTTGGATGCTGAGAACACCAGCACCATCAAATATTGCTAAGTTACTTAGCCCTTTTGAATGCAGAATGCTGACAAAGAGTCCAATCTGTATTATCTATCTCCTACTAAATCTTGGTTGATAGGATGAGTTCCCTAACTCTTTAGAAATATGTTTAGACATTTCTTAAAATGGGTGCGCGTGCACACACACACACACAATTTTTTAAAAAGAAAATATTTTTATTGAAAAAAACAATAATATAGTGAAACCACAAAATATTGAACACTTTAACAGTGACAAAGGACTTATTTTACAATTACATTTACACAGGCAAATAAGATATTTACACAGCTCTCTGATAAGGAGAGGACTATTATAATGCAATTAGCTGTAGCAAAGTGAATGTAATAAAAAATATATGATAGACCATGGAAGGACATATTCACTGTTGATTTTTTCCAGATTTGCTAATATTGGATTGCAGATTTCTACAAAGCGATATGCTTTTATCTCGTTATTTTGATTATATTGAGCAGTAATATGTTTACAAAAATACACTTCTGATATTTTTCCTCATCTCCAAATGCCTGCCTTCTTTTATAGCTTTTATTTTACTTTCCCCCCTTTAACTCATATTTGTTGTATCAGTTTGTCTGGATGGCATTATTAATATTGTTTTTGTGCAAGTAGGGGGGGGGAGTTTCCATCCCTTAGAAAGGACTGGCTCAAATCCCCAAAGAGATAATGTCCATCATATTTCCAAGGCAGACTAATTGGACCCAAAGATGCTCTCTGTCTTTAGGCTCCTTGTCATTTTTTTGACAGCTCATATCATGCCTATAGATTAATGGTACCGCAAATGAGCTAAGAATAAAGGCCTCAGGATTGAATGGATAAAATGCATATGCATGGAGCATTTGCGTTTCTGTTGATTATTCCTGATTGCATTATTGTTGTTGTTATTGTTGTTGTTGTCATAATCTTCCTTTTACTACATAGTCCTGGGGCAGGTCACAACATTCTATAAAATATCATAAAATGTCGATAAAATCAGTAAACCAATGTTAAATAAAAACAGTTAAAATCTTACCTTTCCACCCTAGCAGGTTCACACAAGGAAGGAGCTAAACATCAAAGGATTGGGTGAAAAGATAATTGTTAACCAGGTGACAAAAGCCATATAACATTGGCTTTTCTAGCATATCTCAGTTGGGAGATTATTCCAAAGCCTGGGGGTCACCACAGAGGATATTCTCTCATGTGCTGCCACCCCTTGAAATTTCTGAAAGTGGTGGAACTGCAAGAAAACCTTCTTCCTATAATGTTAATACTTGGACGTGTCTATACGGAAGAAGGTACTTCTTCGGGTATTTGTCGCCTCAACTTTGAATTCAGCTTGGTAGTGAATAGGCAACCAGTGCAGATTTTTCAACACTGGCGTAATATGCATCCATCCAGAGATTACCATTAGTAGTTGAGCTGCTGCATTCTGCACTAGTTCCAGCTTCTGAATTATCTTCAGGGGCAGCTAGAGTGCATTGCAGTAGTCCAGTCAGGAAGTCACCAAGGTTGTCGCTATCCAGGGAAAGGTAAAGCAAGCAAACCAGTTGGAGATGATAGTTAGCAAGCCTGGCTTCTACTACCACCAGAGCCTCAATTGTCAGCAATTAATCCAGAAGCATCTGGGATCAGTTTATTTAAAACATTTATAAACCGCTTCCCATTTAAAAGAAAATACCAGAGCAGTTTGCAGTGTAAGACAAGGTGCTATATTGGAATTCTGAACCATTTTCATTACTATGTAAAACATTTATGTGCCAGTTCCTCATTTGATTAAAAAATCCCAGATCGGTTTGCAACAGCATAATATTTTTTAAAGGTTGAAACCGTTTAAATGTGATAACAAGTAGTTATTAAAAACAAATTAAAAATAGGATAGGACAGAACACAGGCAGTTGTTCATGCAGGGAACACCTGAGTCCAAGTGGAGAACATTCCAGACTGTGGGTGCCACCACTGGTGAGAACTAGTTTTGGGTCACTGCAAGATGATGATCAGCAATTTGTGATAATCTCTAGTGACTTCAGTGATCTTCCTGATCTGTGACTGGGAAAATGAATTGTTAAATTTCCTGAGTTTTTTTAGCATTTTATATGTCAAGCGTACAATTGTGATATGGAGCTAATTTGTAACTAGTGGAATTACTGAAACATTGATGTAACTTGTGAGTGAGTGACTTCGATGGTTGAACCAGCTACAGCTTCTGGAGCAGGTACAACACCAGTCGGACAAAAATTGCATTGCAGCAGTCTCTCATAAGCTTTTTAGGAATTTATTATGTTTTCAGCCATTTGTGTGGTTTGATGCCGAGCTAAACTGGCAGGTCTTCAAGTGTGGAAGGAGTGATGCTCTTCCAAAACCAATGGACCTCTCCTTTTCTCCCTTCCCCCAAGATATTTAACAAGTGGCCCGTAACAGACAGGACTGAATCCCTAATTACCTAAGGTCTTGGTACATTCTTAAGTGGCAATTAGCTATTTCAGATCCTCTTGGAGTTAAGATCTCCTGACAGTTCACTTAATAATCTCTAGGGCTTTTTGTGTGGGTTTTTTTTTATTTTTTTAAAATTAAATTGCCACCATTCAATTTGCTTTTTAAAGAGGACAGGGTTTAAAATAATTACGGCTGCATTTTGCAAGTTTACATTTGACTTTTTTTTTCCTGCAAAAGACCCACTCTCCTTGGGAATACGTTTTCTCTTTGCTGTTTATGAGGCTTTGAAGATCCACATTTGTGTCTTCATGAGAGAGGGTTTCCCTGTCTTTTGCTGGTTATGACGTTTAAGATGCATGCCATTTTGCTGGTATCTGATTCTTATGAATAGGATGGTACTGCTCTATGTCAGGAATTTCCAACCCAGAGTATGTGTGCCCTTGGTCATACAACCAGGTTACGTCTCCCCCCAAAAAGTTGAATAATAGCAGAATATTTGAAATAACAGCAACTATATAAATTACAAGCATTTCCTAATATGAAGGATATAATTTAGGAGTTAGGACTGCCAAGTGAAAGTATTTTTTTCAACCAGAGGGTCATTGGTACATGGAATTTAAAACCAGAAGAGGTATTGACAGCAACAAACTTGGATAACTTTAAGAAAGGATTTATGGATGATAGGTGTAGCAGTGGCTACTAGAATGGATTCCAGGCTGGTTGCCTCTAAAGGCCATTTGCGAGGATTTGAGAACAGGTGAAGTTTCTGCTTGAAAATGCCCAGGAGCAATTGTGGGCCACTATGGGAGACAGGATGCTGGACTAGATGGGCTGTGGCCTGATCCAGCAGGGCTCCTTTTATCTTCCAATGACTGCCATTTCAAAATGCTGAAAACAAGCTCTCAGGCTGTGCTCTCGTTTAAGTTTTAATGTAGCACCGGTCCATTTTCACAGCGAGACAACACATCAGCAAAGTAACAAGCAGGTTTTTTCAGTACATTATGAAAAAAAACACCTTTGGATTAGATCATGTGGAAAGAAAATGACCAGTCACTCTCTGGTATGTGCCCTCACTTGGAATTTGGACTGAAGCTGGGTTAAAACTTAAGTGTAAACTGGGGCTCAGCCTTGTTAGAAAGTCCCATGTTTATTGGGGTGTTGGGTTGTGGGCTGAAAACTTACTTGACACTAATTGTGCATCTTGAGCCTACATGGAGGGAACAGATTGGCAGAAAGCATGCAGCCATATGCCATTATGCCATCAATCTGTACTGCATCTATTACTTACTGCTTTGCCATTCCCACAGCCGGCTAATTAGCACATGTCCTATAAATGTTCTACCACATAAACCTTGAGGGACTTCCTCCTTTTATTTATTTTTATTTTTGTCCTTTTCATTTTTTTCTGTTTTTATTAATTTTTTTAAAAAATTATTGATTAATTATCTCAACATAATATTATATACTTATTTTGTACATAAAATACAACATTTTCCCCCTTTTTTTCTCCCTCCACCCTATCTCATCCTTACCTTTGGTGGCTTCAATATTTAGATGACATTGACAGAGCTTTATTAATTCTTATAATCACTTCCTTAAGGTATTGAGGAGTGCTGGATCCCTGAATATATATTAATAAAGAATTCTGCACTTCCTCCCTCCTGTGCCAGTTTGGGTCTCTGTGAAAGTTTGTTGCTGTCACAGTAATGGAGCAGTCAGCCACATTTGTGGCCATAAAGCGTGTTGCACAGCTGTAAAATGCCATGCGGCATGCTCCAGCACCAGTGCAAGAAAAGGCTGGTGTGACAAGGTTTAACAGGTGCTCATAGCTGTTTCTCCCTGCGCAGCTGAACACAACTTTTGTATGAATGTGTAGCAGAATGTCCACATGCACAGCAGACAGTGACCATAAGAACATAAGAACATAAGAGAAGCCCATCTAGTCCAGCATCGTGTCACACGCAGTGGCCCACCAAATGCTCATGGGCATCTCAAGCAGAGACAAGGACAAACCTCCTGCTCTCGAGTCCCAGCAGATGGCCTTTGAAGCGCCCCAGTTCCTCCCCTGAGATCAAATCACAGTGTATAGTACATAAGAAAGTAGCTACAGCATGCTCTGAAAATGCGCATCCTTCCCTAAAAAGATCAGAAATTGTTATTTGAATTTCTGTAGGAGAATTCTTGATTGTTGTGGGTTCTTATTCAGCAGGTCCATTCTGGCGTCCCCCTTTGGAATTTCTTTCCAGGACTATGACAGCTTGGTCTCCCCCCTTCTTAGCAGTGCTTTGAAGTTGAAGGACGGCCCACAAATGGCTTCTTGTGCCTGAATGGATGCTCTGCTCTGCATGTTGATGCCATGTACTTAATCAGCCTTTGTAATCTCCCTTCAGGAGACTAGTTTGTGTCTCATGCAGATACAGAATTCCTGGTGGTGATTCATTCTGGGAACACGACGAGAGTGATACGCTTTATGTCACCCAAAAGTGCAACTGTGCATCTTAGGTACATGTGTGCCCGAAATAGGCACCCGCACACATGTGGCAGGCATAAGTGAATGCAGCTTTCATCCTTTTAATAACAGCATTGTAGGACTGTGGGTGTCCATCTGACTGACATTAAAGAACTTCAAGGTGAAGCTTGCAAATCTTAGCTGACACCTCTGCCTTGACGCTGCCGTTCCTGCCAAAAGGCTTAGTGGTGGGAGAGAAAGCTAGCATGTCAGCACTAATTTTCAGCATTAACTGTGAATATCCTGGCTTTTGTGTGCGTGTAAGGCAGGGCTGTGCCTTGAAAAGTGCTCTTGTCCCCCACAGAAACACCAGTCCTTCCAGATGAATACTGGGGGACAACAGGCAGGGTATTAACTCCTAGCTCCCTACCACAGGTAGCAAAGTTCTGAATAAATAAAAAATGATGAGCAGTAGAATGGTCTTTTCCAGATGCTTTGAACGGTAGTTCCCACTGATCCAGCTGTATCTGCTGGCTAGAGATGGTGGGAGTTGTAGAGCAGAGCAGAACATCTAGAAGGTATCAGCTTGGTGAAGATGGGCTTAAAATTCAGCTCAAGCTGTTGCTCCTAATGGTTTGAGAATCTATATCTAGAACAAATGGGACCCTTTCTGCACAAACTCTTAAGCCAGAATTAAGGCCCCTGTGGTACTGATCTGGACCTCATACTTCAGCATGTTGGTGCAGATCTGTGAGGCCCTGTCCCTTGCTGGTCTGCTTTATCTCTGTTAGATCCTATTAATTGAGTCTACTGGTGTAACAGATGCAATAGTACATCCCCAACTCTCAGACGTGTGCAAGTTCAGCTCGAAGCTTGTCTGAATTTCCAGGTCGCAGCATGGTCTGGTCTGGACTAAGACTGTAGTGCAAACAGCACTATTCCTGACCACGCCTTTTCATAGAATCAGTGCTATTTCATACCCACTGATTCTGTCCAGAGAAAGGTAAGTGCATAATAGGTACGTCTTAGGATACAGCATGACTTTGAAGGAAGAACAGATCTTTCTGTGGTGAAATATCTGCTGGTGGTATGTCTTTGCAACCGTAGAACAGTGCAATGGAAGGCAGACAGTGGTGGTCCATGAGCCATCTCGAAGGAGAAGACATTTCAGGAAAGTGTAGAGAAAGCCGCATGCAGTTCTGAATCTGTGGACTGGAAGGATGGACAAAGCAAAGAAGGAGTGCCATGTTTTACCTCCTCAAACAGCAATTTTGTGAGGCATGCCGGAATGGTGACTGGATTGCTGTCTCAGCCTTCTCTGATGTCCAGAAAGACAGGGTCAAAAATCTCCAAGTATTTCAGCAAAGTATTTGATTTGCCAGACCTGATCACTGTGCTCCTGATACAGTCCTGCAATCAACCTCACCTGGGCAAAGTGAAACAATCCTGGAAATGTTTTGTTTCAGAATATCAAAAAATAGCATAACAGGTAAGCAGCGATTGGAGGCGGCACTATGTGTATAGGTATAAGCTCAGTGGCTCCTTGATAAACACCCCTTTCCCTTTTAGGATTATTGACCTCTCTGGAATCATGCCACTCTGTCCCTTCCTTCATGTAGAAAGCACTAGAGCTTTTTTAGGTGCCATTATCATGACCTGCATTTCTAATTCTTTTCCTTTTGCAAAGTCAAATCATTCCCCTTGCAGTAGCTATTAGCCTTGTCAGGGAAAGCAGCATCATTGAGAGCACTCTGATAGTAATCAGGGAATGTTCACCACCTTCCAGTGATTTTCTCAAACGCAGAAAGTTGCATAGGCTCTGTTACTGTGTATGGATTTCCTTGGCAACGGGAGAAAAAGTCACTGGATATAGCCATTTCCCTTTCTGTTTATATTTGACTATATATTTATTTGTAATAATACCCCCCTCCTTTTTAAAAAAGGGATGTATTTCCCTTGTCTAGACTGTTTGCCTGGCTTGCTGTCTCGCCATCTGTCTCTGGAACATTTAGTTCAGAGCGCCTATGGTAAAATATTGCCATCTTGCCTCTTAAAATTTTGTGATCTGTTTCTCTTTCACTTTTCTTTAAGGCATCCACATCTAATCCTTACAGTTTATATTTCCCTATCTTGTTTTTAACTCCAAACTCTCCTTCATATTTATGTTCTTGCATTTTCTACTCTATTCAGATTCATTTCTGGTAGCTCCCTGGCCTCCTTTCTAATGCATTCCCATGGCTTTCTTCCTGCATCTGCAACACCTTTATGATCCCTTGGCAAGCTGCATGGAAGTCAGTTGCAGAAGGAACATATTGTGGAACAGTGTGGTGGAAAGCAAACTTCCTCCCTCCCTTCCCTCCTCTCCACGATACAAGCAGGCAAATGCTTTTGGTGCATAGCGTGGGTATATTTATTTAGTCCACATAGCTGCTGGAAACTTTGCTGTCCTCAGAAGCAAGGACTGCAGGTGCCATGTTCTGACCCAATTGTCAACTGAGAATTCATGGCCGTGGCTGTCAGTGCTGTGATGGTTCCTGAGATGTGTCATAGGTGGAGTCCACCCTTGAAGACTGGCCAGGAACTGTCTGAGTCAGGAGAATCATCTCTGCAGACAGTGGCTATGTGGGAGCTAAAGGGATCACTTTGGAGGTTTAGTGGTGGTCTTTCCTCCTTGTGGACCATTCACTTTAGATCTGGATAAAAAAGCCTCTTAATTCGGATCACGGGCCTCCCATCCACATGTTAATGTGGACTGAGGAGACCCTGCCAGTCCACATTAACGTGTGGATGGGAGGCCAGATCTGGATTAAGGGGTCCTTAATCTGGATCTATTATAGACTCATTTAATTAGGTCTATAGGTGATCTAAGGGCCTCTTAATCAGGAGCCGTGCAGATGGCACACCTTCTAAGGTATGGTGGGTAGGTGGGACATGGGCTGGATCAGTGCCATCAGTGCAAGTGTTGTTGGTCTGTCCCCTCCCTCTCCACTATCCGGCTCAGTGGCCAAGTTATACTGGTTTCACTGATCTGGATTCAAAGCAAGGTAAATGTGGAAAAATCCTGTGTCTCATGGCAAAGAATACTTAGCACCAGCTATGCCATGCCCGTCTGAGGTTGATTCAGAATCAGGCTATCCTTGTGGCATTTCCCTCTTGGTTCTTGGAATAATAACCAGGTATGACTTTAAATACCTTTTTATTAATCTTTTGGATGGTAGATGCTGAGCCAGATATTTTTTAAGTAGCCTGGGTTGTTCCAATGTTTTCATTAGATCCTAAGTCTGATATTGTATAACTTCTTGTTTCACATTGGGGATGCCTTATACAGAAATAAGAGGAGCCTATGTAATTTAAATAAATGATAACATTCACCAGCCACATTGCTGCTGGAGCTTTAGGTAGGAGTGGTTGCACAGGCAAGGTGTGCGTCAGAAACAGAAGATGACTGTGGTCCGAACAAGCAAGTTGTGTTGCTGCAAAGGCTGTGCCAGAGGCAGGGAATTCAGACAGGATTTTGATAATGCGAGGCTGATTGGCATCTGTCTGGAGCAAGCAAAAAAGCAAATTGGAAGCAGAGCATCAGAGAGTGAGACTAGGAATAGAGCCAGAGAGCGGGCAAGCAAGCAAGATCAACACTGATGAGTGAGTGGCTACAGACTTCTCAGACCAAGGCAGCAAAACCTGGTGATCAGTCTTGATAGTTTAAAAACTTTTCAAGATTAAGGCTTTATGCTAGCTACTGGTCTTCTTGGGCTCAATCTGTATCAGGTGGAGTTCAAAGAAAAGTCTTAATTTAGTGAGACCTTTGGAGAATCATATCTGAAACCCACCAGTTGCTCACTGCAAAGAACATGACTATTGATTGACATCTGGCCCAAAATGGAAAGCTAGGGAGGCTGCAAAATGGCTCTGTTTCTTAACCATAGAATTATATCGTTGGAAGGGGCCTCTAGGGTCATCAAGTCCAACCCTCCGCTTAATGGAGGATTTCCTAAACCATTTCAGACAGATGTCTGCCCAGCCTCTGCTTGAAGACCTCCAGCGAAGGAGACCACCTGACCTCCCATGGCAACCTATTCCATTTACTGATTGCCCTCACTGTCAGGATGATTTTTCTAATATCTAATCTGTATTGACTCCCTTGAAGTCTCATACTGTTGTTCCAGCCCTTCCGTCTTGTGTAAGAGAGAATAGGGACGATCCCTCTGAACTGAGAAGGGCTTTTAGGTGTTTTAGTTGGTAGGTGCAAAACCCTTGTCTCATGCATCGATCCTAGGCAGTTGTCTACATGGCCTAATGATAGAGCTGTGCCTGGTTGGGCTTTGCTGTGTTGGAACTGTTGGTGGATCAAACTTAATGGACCAGGTGAAGAAGATCCACAATAATCCATGTAGTTATACCAGTTATACTGGTCAGAGTACAGTGTCCAGACCATTGGGGTTTGAGGGCGTCTTCTCTTTGGCTTCAAGAGAAGATACCGGGATTTCCACAATGCACTGCAATTGCTTCCCTGCTTTTGACAAATGTAGATCTAATTACATATACTTTCTTTTCTCTCTTCACAAGGGTGGAAAGTTTTATTTTGTTTGCTTAAGAACGTAGTCCTTTGAAAGAGTATTCATTTCCATTGCCCTGACCTCTTTTCTTCAAAAACATGTGTTTTGCAGTTCTCCCTTTCACTCCTAAAACTTTCCCCCTCTTCTCTTTTTTTTGCAAAATGTAGCCTTTTGCATCTGTACACATGCCTTGGTTTAGGAGACTCGGGCTTTGCTGGTAATAGTCATCCTGATGTTGAAAGATCAAAGGGGAGGTTGCCTGACCCATATAAATGCATTCCTCTTTTGTGTTGCATGCAGAGTTCAATTTGTTTAAAGCTTCTTTTGACTTAACAGAGCACAAAACGTGCTATAAACCATTAACACCTTGAATAGGGGAAAAAAGAAAGGAAATGGCTAAATGGATCCTTCCCCTCCTTTACAAAAAAACGTTGTAAACAACTCTTTCCCTTTTTTTGGTCCTCTTAGAAGTCCTATTGGGAATGTCATCACCATAAAGTGGTGGAAATTCTTGTTTTTACGAATTGCAAAACAGGAAATCCTTCTGGAAGAGGATTTTTCTGCAAATAGTATGAAGAAGCCAGCAAGGAAGTATTGTCTTTTCTGTCTCTTCCTCCTTGTTACTTTAGAAGGAAAAAATAAGAGGCGTCTTTGGAAATAAATTGGCCTAAATCTTCCTCTTTGGCTGCCTCCTCTTAAAAAGTCACTGGCATATGGAAGTCCAGCAGAGTATTTTGTTTAAGAAATTTTAACAAAACCTGTTTTATAAGAAGCATTTGCAGATTTTGGTTCTTCACGTATCAGTCTTAACTGGGAGGCTGCCAAAATGAATATTGCCCTACTCACTTTGGAGTCAGAGAATGCCTTACCAGACTTAAATTACGGGGTGTGAAAGTGCTTGGAGCATAATGGCTTTACCTGAAGGCAGGTGAACTTGCCACCTGTCTGAAGCTATGCAATCCCAGATCTAATCAGTACCAGGCTGAAAGACTGCCTGCTGTCAAGATGCCTGGAAGAGAAAGAAGGAATATTAATGCAACCAACTTAAAAATAATTGACATCCTTCATCATGCTGTAAATCAGATATGCTGTAAATCACACTATAAATTGGTCTGTTTCAGTTATGCTTTTTATCTGTATGTATGTATTTATTTATTTGCATTTCTATCCTGCCTTATACCTGAAGGTATAGACATATATTAAAACAACATATATTAAAACAATAACAGTGTCTGTAAAGTGAAGAGAAAGTATATTCCCATTTAGCCAAAGGCCAGGGCAAAGAGGTGCATCTTTACTGCCCTCCTAAACATATACAATGAAGGGGCCTGGTGCACTTCAAGGGGGAGACTATTCCATAGCCTGGGGACCATCACTGAGAAGACCCTCTCCCGGGACAACCAGGAGGGCCTCCTCTCTGGATCTTAAGGCACAGGCAGGTTGATATTGTGACCCACCCTGAGACCTCCAGGTATAGGGTGGGACATAAAAATAAATAGCTAAATAAATAACTGCTTACCTGACATTACAGAATGTTAAACTGTAGAAACATCTTCCACAGCTAAGATGTTCTATTTAGTTATTCAAGTATTTGAATCTTATCCTTCACCTGCAAGTCACAGAGCAGATAAGAACACCCAGTAAAAATAACAGTAAAACATTGTAAAACATACTTAAAATACAACCTTACTGGAGAAGGAACTGTGGCCAAGACATGGTCTGAAACCCAGGGTTATCTTGCAGACTATGATGAAATTGGCACACGTGTCTGTGGTAATCCCAACAGAGCCTCGAGATATTGGGGTGATATCCCTCAATAATGTTATTGCAGGATAATCAACCCAAGTCTTACTTGAGTGGCCTAGGAGACTCCCATATGTTGGTATTGTCTAAGAGTACTCCTGGGTCTTCCCCGGTGTGGGGAAGGGAGGCTCCTAATACACTTGTGGGTGCAATATGCTGGCTGGTGCAGAATTGCCCAAAGAAAGGCTTTTGACTCTGAACCAAAAACTTAGAAATAGCTTTTCTGTCTACTGGCTCTTAAAAGACCGTTGCAATTGGCAGTGTAGTGTTTAGTGCTTTTGCCGTCAGACATGATGCCACTGATTGGATGGTGAACACCAACCTTGCACAGCCAATTTTTCCTTAGAACCACTTTCAACAACTTTAGGCTTCAGCTGGGTACTGGTTGGGGGTGATATTGGTGCTTATTTGAGTGAGCAAGCAAATTGGGTCAGGGATGAAGAGAAGCATGGCCTCTTCCCCTGGATAGCTGTAGAGATTGAGCCCACTAGAAGTTGACAAGTGAATAAGCAATATTGACAGAGCCAGAGAAGAATAGGATCTCACTGTTTGACAGCTTATTCAAGGGCCCCATAAAAATCTGGTTTCTAGAAAAACGAAGATGGAAGCTGGTCCTCTTGGTTTGAGTACCATATTTTCCAGTGCAAAATAAATTGTACGAACAGTGCAGATCTTATCTTCTTCACCTGGCCCATAAGCCTGATCCACCAACAGCTCCAACACCGCAAATTGTACAAACTATCTCTTGTTTAACAGTCCTGTTTGGTTCCTACAAATCACCGAGTAGTGCAGAAATTTGTGGTGCAAGTAATTTCCACCTCTGGAACTGTGTGGGTTAGGAGGAACCAATGGACAACCCATCTACTGGTGTACTTCAGTGGCAGCACACACCTCTGAAACCTGGGCCATTTCTGCGCTTACCGTGTTTAATCCAGATTAAGCAGATCTGGATCTTTGAGATCTGATCCTCAGGTAATCTGGCCCAAGTAGTTCCACATCTTAGCAACAATAGGAGCAAAGCACACATCCTGTGGTAAATTTTTGGCTGTGTTTACTAAGAACAGTGAATATGTGTGTTTTTGACCCTTTGGATGTTTTTCTCTTGTTGTTACTGTTATTGGGTGTTTTTCCACTGTCACTAGAAGTACCCATTAAGTACCCATTAATGGGTACGTAATGGCATTTTTGTACCCCTTAATGGGTACTTCTAGTGACAGTGGAAAAACACGCATTGTGTTCTTGACTTGCCTGCCACTACTGGAGGAGTTAGGCTTTGAGTTACAAGTGCCAGGACGCAGTGTGTAAAGAATATAAAGCACAAAATGGCAGGTCAGCCATGTGGAGAAATAAGAGCAGAAAAGAGTATATTTTCAGTAGCAATTTAGTGCATGATTGATCACCTTGATGCCGTTAGTGGCGTGTTCATAGCTGAGTGAGCCCACCAGCGGACGCTTGGCTTGACTGTGTGTTCAAGGTGGAGGGGTTTTGCAAGGAAGATGAACCGATGAAGTTGTTACTTTTTGAAGTAAGCTTTTGCTTACGTGTTAGGAAAGTAGGCAGATCTAGCATGAAGATCCCAGACCTTCCACCCTGCTCCCTTTTGGACTTAATGGACTTTTCTGCACTGAGCTTTATTCTAGATTATATCTTGGAATTGAGTCCTGCTATCTACATGCTGGTGCAGACAATGGCAGGCCCCTAGTCAGTGGAGAAAGGATCTTTTTCATGTGTGTCTTCTAGCTCAAGTGCAGGATGACTTGGTTACATCGAATGTAAGTTAGGTTTAAGATCTTCATCATTTTTTAAGACTGGTTTATTAATGACAAAAGCTTTAATACCTTTACATCCACTGCATCAAAGAGTTACCATCACTGGAGATGTGATTATGATATCTCTAAGGCAGCAGTTCTCAACCTTCCTAATGCCGCGACCCCTTAATGGAGTTCCTCATGTTGTAGGGACCCCCAACCACGGGGGCGGAGCAGCTGGGAAGTGGGAGGGAAGGGCGGCAGGAGGCTCGTCACGACCCCTCTGAAAGGGTGATTCGACCCCCAAAGGGGTCCTGACCCCCAGGTTGAGAACCACTGCTCTGAGGCCATTTGCAGGGAGTTGAAAGCAGGCAAAGGTTTTGCCTTTGAATTCTGCTTGAGAATCTCCAGAACAATTGGTTGGAACTGTGTGAGACAGGATGCTAGACCAGGTGAGCTTTGGCCTGATCTAGCAGGGCTTCTCTTAATTTTTGGTGGATATAATCAAAGGCAACTAGAATGGATGCCTATCTCTTGCCTCCAAGTTGGAGAGATAGTCAGGGTTATCTTATGTTCTTATGTGATATTAGATACAGGACAGTACACAACTGTTATAATTTAGAAAGAACATAATTACCATGCTGTTTTGTTTGACACAAATCTAATCTAATTGATCAGAATGCTTTTCAAATTCCTTCTGTGACCCTATTGCTGACTATTTTATGTGTTCAGATTGCTGGAGTCTGAAACAAATACTCTAAACCTGTATTTTCCTACCAAGCTGTATAGACAGCATTGGTTATCCCATCATTTATGAGAGCTATATTAACTAGGGATGTGCACAAATATTTGAAGATGTTCAAAATTTGATTGAATTTGTCTGAATTTTGACATTCGAATTTGAATCAAATGTCCATAAATTCAAATTTAAGCATTCAAACAAATTTTGGATTTTTGAATCTGTTTGTTCGAATTATTCGGACATTCGTATGTGT
Organism: Aspidoscelis tigris stejnegeri; assembly: GCA_023333525.1. Lineage (NCBI taxonomy): Eukaryota > Metazoa > Chordata > Lepidosauria > Squamata > Teiidae > Aspidoscelis > Aspidoscelis tigris. The sequence continues at coordinate 18,083,964 of JALMGA010000004.1, forward strand.
ATGGGCTCGTACATGATGCGTACTTGCACATATGCATTTTCCCTGCATCCGTATGCACTTGTACGGATCCGTACGGGATGAAAAGGTTGTATATGGGATAAATATAGGATGTGTAGTGATGCGTAATGGTGCGTATGGGCACATACAAATGTTGTCGACATTCATAAGTGCAAATCTGAATTGCAAATTCGAACGAATACATTTGAATCTGCTTAATTTGAATCAAATTTGGGTTAATTCAGATTTTAAAAGATTCAAGTAGAATCGAATCCTGAAAATTGCATTCGTGCACACCCTTAATATTAACTACAGAAAGAGGTAGGGATGGGTGTATGATATTAGTGCATGGGTCCTGGTTTTTATGCTAACAGGTACTGAATTGCACAGTTGCATAATTATGTCCTGTTATTGTTTGAGTTTGCAGAAACTTAATCATGTGCATATTTCAAACTTGGTTAATCGATGTAATATAGATGTATGTATGAGAGTTGCTGTAACTCCATGGTTGAACAAACTGCCTGGAAAACAGAGGGTTGCCAGGTTGATTCCCAACCTCTCACTTGAAATAAGTGGTGGCAAACCACTTTTATATCTCTGCCAAGAAAACTGCATAGAGGTACCCATGTACAGTATGGAGATAGGTGCATAGGTTTAGTTTGTGACCTAGTTTGGTCTAGTGGTTTGGTAATGGTACCAAAGCTGAATGGAATGCTGGCCCATGTGATAGTGTGTAGTTGTCTAGTATATGTTCCTTATACTGTCTCTCCTTGAACCCAACAACATACCTCCCTCTGTTCTTGACTATTGCAGAAGGTGCTGCCCTACTTCCTCCCATAGAAATATAAAAAAGCTGTCAAGACGGACCTCTTCCGGCAGGCCTTTCCAGATTAACTTTTCCAGATTACTCATCCCAGCTCGGCCTCTCTGACCCTCTCATTCCTCTCGTGGCCCCATCTTTAGTGATGGTTAAGGTGCTCGAGAGGGTCACTAGGGCTACTAGTCCTTTTAATTAAGTTTATTTTTTTTGATACTGTATTTTAATTTGCCATATTGTTTAATACTTTTTAAGGGGGGGAGGGACTATAATGTTTTATTCTTATGTTTTTATTATATTTATTGTTGTTAACCGCCCGGATTGGTTCGCCACAGGGCGGTATACAAATTATTATTATTATTATTATTATTATTATTATTATTATTATTATTATTATTATTATTATTATTATTATTATTATTATTATTATTATTATTATTATTATTATTATTATTATTATCAGGCTCTTGACCCAGCAGTCTACCAGTTCGATTCCTCAGTTCTCCACAAAGCCACCTGGGCACCCTTGGGTGAGTCACAGCTCTCTTTCTGATCTCTCACAGCCCCACATACCTCACAGCGTGTCTGTTGTGGGGAGAAGAACAGAAGGCTTTGTCAGCCGCTTTGAGTTCCCTAAAATGGGTGAGAAAAGCGAGTATAAAAGCCAATTCTTCACCTCTGTCTTCTTCTTCTTCAAGTGCATATATATCAGAAAGAGAGCTGTGACTCACCCAAGGGTGCCCAGTTGGCTTTGTGGAGGATTGAGGAATCGAACAGGTAGACTGCTGGGTCAAGAGTCTGATACTCAAACCACTAGACCATCTACATAGTGAAACTAGGTTCCTGTTTATTGTTTTTCAGGTCAGCAGCTCCCAAAGTATTAAGAAATATATACTGTTCAATCAAACAATATATATAGTGCGGTACAACTACTGTAATGCCATAGAATGACATTAGGAAGTAAAAGAATATGAAAAAGCAATATTCTAGCAAAGGAGGTTAGAGTCAATCTTTCCCAAGTTTTAGTGGGTTAAAAGATGCCCTTATGAACTCTAATATCCATATATTTAGATACCTGGGTGACTTTGCTCTGGTACCTAGAAATGGTTTTCTCAGAGCTGAGAAAATAAGATTTATGACAACAGGTACAAGAACCTGGGGTTTTGTTAAAAAAAAAACACAGAAAACATTTTCGTGTGAGTATAGCTGCATCTAGACATTGATTACTTTTCTGTTATTTTTGGATATTCCAGAATAAAGTACTCTTTTTGAGTGCTTTATTCTAGAATATCCAAAAATAGCAGAGTAAGTAAACAACATCTGGATGCACTCTACATTATGGAAGATAAATGTCAGAATTTGAACTCGCATCCTCTGTCTTCAAGCTTATAAATATCACTACTGCTGATGAAGTGACTTATCTTTCTGATACTCCTTTAGCCTAAATTTACAAATAATCTAATTCCTGAATTCCAGTGGAGCATTTCCTCAAAGCTAAAGAATATATGAAAGCAATAGGGCTTCTGCGTGCCCTAGATTAGTTTCTGACAGAGGGAGTTTCCCCATCTCTGCCCCTTTCTTTCCATGCACTGCATTTTCCATAAGTTAACCAAATGCTCTGGAGGTGTTGAGTTTTAGCCTCTTCGTATTTTTCAGCTGCTGGTATGCAATGTTGGAACTGACCAGTTACTGCTTTGCTACTAAGGCTGTGTTCCTGCATAACAAAAGGGGGCCTCAGGGGCACCTCAAGAGAGAAACGTATGACCCTCGCGTCTCCATAGCAGATAGTGTTCCTTTTTCGAAGTGAAACACACTTTCAGTAGAGCTAGAATGATCAAGTGGTTCTTGGCTGGTGAAGCCTTCAAGATTTTTTTGTTTTCAGGAGATACTGTGAGGAAGTTTTGAAATGTTCATTCTCTGTAGTACAATTTGAATGATAAGATGGTGATCAGACACAGTAAAGAAAAGCACCTCTGAGAGAAGAGTTTGAGGTGGGATGGATTAGAGAAGGCTTGGGAACATGAGGGCCACACCCTGTCTCTGGGACCTCTCAGGAGCTCCTTTTGTTAGTCACGGTAGCTACCTTCATCGCGGATCTGCCTAAGAATTCTGTATTTGTTTCTTACTTCAAGCCATGAGTTGTAACTTCAGATCTTTCTACATACCTTTTCAATGGTGACATTCTTCCCTCATATCTCCACTGTGTTCTTCTCTGTTTCTTTTCTCCTACCTGCATCACTAAAGGGGCATGATCTGACACCCACATTTTAGCTGTGTTCATACCTTTAATCACAAATTCAAAGTGTTTATTTACTATCATACGATCTATTATTGAAAAAAATTCATATCGTGCTGAATAGTGCGTTAGGGGTCTTCCTGCACTTTCCCCAATTTTCTCGTACACTTCCATAGTAGTATTTTTACCAGGCTTATTTACATCATTAATATTCAAATCTCCTGCAATCAGTATACTACCTTCAGCAAATTTTTCCAAATGTTTCATAATCCTACAAAACAAAATCTTGAGACTTATTTGGAGCATTAACTGATGCTAATGTTATTTTCTTCCCATTCATCCAGCCCTTGAGAAAGACAAACCTGCCCTTCCTAGTCTTCTTCCATTCCTGGGTTTGAAAATTAACTTCATCATGGATCATTATTGCTACTCTTCTGGATTTGTTTGTCCCCCTTGATTTTAGCCCCATCCTGAATCACCAAGTTTCTGCAGCCTAAATCTATTCTTCCCTCATATAACACGAAAAACCACCGTGCTATATAAATCATCTTGAACTGTACAAGTATGGCTACCACTTCCATTTAACTGCCACTTTCTCATTGCTAAAAATTACTTGTGTAGTGTGATTTGTAGTACAGCATGGTTTCATGCTGCACAAGGGACAGCAGTGCCTGACTTTGTGTGAGCAAAACCCACACAGAACAAAATCATTCTGTTCAAAGGATGGTTACACATTTTTTTTCTCTTTGTAGCAGAGGCAGTGGTATTTTTCTGAAGTGTGAGCATGTGAGCAGTAACAATTTCTATCAAAATGCACATTAGCTTTTCTTTGTTTGGACATGCTTCCAGGCCTGTAGGTCTCTATAAAAAGGGATCTTCCAGACACCAGCAAGTTGACAGAAAAGAATTTGTTGACAGAGCTTGGTAGGTACACTTTATAACCTATGCTAATGTTATTTTCTTATACACGTCAGCCAGTTTGGTTTACTGGTTAGGGAGCCGGACCCTTAACTGGGAAGGCCAGGTTTGATTCTGCCCTCCTCCATGAAGCCAGCTGAGTGGCCTTGGGCTAGTCACAGCTCTCTTCTGAGCGCTCACAGGGTTTCTGCTGTGGGGAGGAGAATAGAAAGCTTTGTCAGCCGCATTGAGTCCCCTTGAATGGGTGAGAAAAGTGAGACAGAAAAGCCAACACTCCTCCTCCTCCTCTTCTTGTTCTTGTTCTTGTCTTCATCTTCGTTTTTGTCTTCTTCTTATGGGGACCTGCCGTAGCCTGCACCAGGGTGTCAATGGCAGGTCCCTATCCCAGGATATAATCCATAACAAAGCTCAGTGCAGGAAGGGATTTAGTCTGTTGTGGCACACCTCCATCAGTGAACTTTCTACTCATACTGTTGAGATTTTGCTTTACGAAAACAAAAAACAAAAAAACCCCACACTTTTCCTTCTATGCCCTCCACTTTAAATTAAGTCTCTGAGGAAGCTGAAGATTTTTGATGTAGACCCAGGTGTTAAATGGTCGAAGATAGATTCCTCGTCTCTCTCTGTTTGCTCTCTTAGTTTGCCTGGTCTTGCATGTATTGTTAGGCCTCTGGTGTACACTTTCAGAAAAGTAAGCCAAATATAAATTGTACTAGAAGGCTTTTGCTGAGCATTTATGCTATGTTTCAAGAACGCACTCTTGTTCATTATTCATAGCTGTAATCCCCCCCCCCTTTCTTTCAAGTCTGAAAAAAGAAAAGCTGAACCTTGTAGTAGGTTAAGTCCACTTCCTTCCCCATAGACGGTTCATGTAGCATAGCTCCTGCAAAGATGGGATAAGCTCAACAGGCTACATATTCTACACTTCTTCCCTGCTGTGATACTTTTTCATTAATTTTCCTCCAAGTTGCCTCAGAACATTCATCATTCTCCACGCCACCCACCTGTATTACTCTGAGTTGCCTACAGGTGAATTTGCTTTGCTTAGCAGGAATGTGCCTCAGCATCATGGTTGCATGATCTTGTCTGAGCTGAGAAGCAATACAGGGTTGAGCTTAGTTAGTACTTGGATGGAAGACTGTCAGAGAACACCAGGTCCTCTAGGCTGGACTGGAGAAGATGAAAAATATGCTAGAAGAAGGTATTAGCAGCAACTTCTGTTTTGTTGGCTAAAAACTGCATGGATGTGTGCATGTTGCCACCAGAGGTTGAGTTTTGCTTGAGGTATTGTGAAATATCTTTAGTAACTTTTCAGTAGCACCTGTTGGATGGTCCAAACTTACATCACCAAAGCTGCTTTTGCACTTAAATTTTAATCTGGTTTCAGTCCATTTTCAGAGTGAGATAACACATCAGCAGAGTGAATAGCTGTTTTCTTTTTGTATTATCTATTTCAGAAAATTGGCCTTTGGGTTAGATTAGGTGGGAGGAAAAAGACTAGTTATTCCGTTGATACACTCTCTTACTCTGAAGGTAGCCTGAAGCTGGATTAAAACGTAGTGTGACTGAAGCCCAAGGGTCTGTCATGGCAAGATAACACAGAATATAAACAAGATCCCACAATCACCTCTTGCTGTGTCCTGCCTAATGTGCGCTGCAAACCTGGCTTATCCATACAACTGGTGAGGTGCATAGAACATTGCTTGGCTCGGGACTTCTTGTGCACTTGGCTGGTTCCTGAAGTCTCCAGCGAGGCAATTTTGTTTGCATCTCACCAGACTGGCAGGCAGGCGGGGCTCTTATGGGAAACTTAGCATCCCTGCTGGATTTCCTCTGGTAGCTTAGGAATGTGTTTTATGCATATGGCAACTCGTATTGCGTTAGGAGTGCCAAAGGTATACCTGGCAGTTCCCATTCAGTTCCAGGAGGAATGCAAGCTTTGTCTTAAGTCTGGATGAGATTGTGATTGATAGAGGTTTAATAAAAGGGTACAGTTAATACAGGAGTGGGTAAAGCTCAGTGGGTAGAGCAAAAGTACCTGAAAAGCAGAGAGTTGCCACCTTGAGCCTTGTTCTCTCCCCAGAAGTATGCAGTGGCAAATCTCTGCCAAGAAAACTGCACAGAGATGCCCATGCAGTCAGCAAGGAGTTGGGCACAACTTTGTGGTACTCCAGAAGAACAGTTAATTCACAGATGGATTAAGGTTTGAAAAGATTTCATAGCTCACATTCTTCCCCACTGTACAATACAACTCGGCTTCAATATCCGAAAAACAACCTTAGAATGCTTCCTTTGATATACGAGGAAAGATTTGCTTCATATAATGAAGTCTTCCCTCTAGAAGCACTGTTGTGATGGAGTATAATCCAGTCACTCTCAGAAACCTATATCAAGTAAATCCCAGCGCCAGGCAAGAACTCTTGAACTTAAAAAAAAGCAGAATCCTATTTTTTTTAATGGCAACAGGAGCAGCCAAACTGAGCAGGTGTAATTTGCTAGCTGTATACGATGCACATGCTTTTGATTTTAATCTAAACCTTGCTGTACTGGGACAAGAAACAAGCAAACAATTTTCTGTTCCACGCTGTAAATTGCAGGCTGCTTTACAAGTGATTGTAAATTTCGTATGCATCAAACCACAGAGCTGAACAGCTGCTTACTATGGGGGTTTTTTTGAGGGTGGGGAAAAATGAAGCTATCATTGCCTCAAATTCACCATCGGAGGAAAAATTAATATAAAAGTAGGAATGGTGGTGATGATGGTGATAATAATTAATAATAAAATATATATATACTGTATTTTCTGGCGTATAAGACTACTTTTTAACCCAGGAAAATCTTCTCGAAAGTCAGGGGTCGTCTTATATGCTGGGTGTCGTCGTCTTATACGGCGAGTATATCCCAAACTCTATATTTTAACTGGAAAGTTCAGAGTCGTCTTATATGCCCAGTCGTCTTATACGCTGGAAAATACGGGTATATAATAACTTCTCAGTTTTAAAATCAGTATATGATATATAAATATAATATTGTAGTATAAATTAATAATAATTATACCTTCCTAGTTACAAAAACCTCAAAACTAAAAATGCAAGCAATATTTCACTTCTGAACTTTGAATTCTGAATTTTGTGTCTGCATTTGACCAAAGAACAGCAACAAAATTCACTGTTTACATTTTAGAAGAATAATGAGACCTAATTAGCACCCCCTCTAAAATATCAAGAAAAGTAAAATTGCCCCTGTCCCTTGTTTATCCGTTTGCCTGTCTCTAGAACTGCCGGCTGATGCTAAAATGTCATGGAATGTGCTTTGCCTTGAAAGTTCCAGATAATTATATTTTCCTTCTAGCTGTCTAAATCATCAATAAATGCTCCACAATGCATGTGTACCAGGAATGCAGCTGGAGCATTAGTTCATTGGAAAGAGAGTGTGTGTATTTTGCCCAAAATATCCTTTCCTGGGATATAATCTGGAATAAGGCCTAGTGCAAAAAGGCCCTGAGTGGTATGGCATTTCTCTCCAGCACTGCTGTTATCTAGCCATGTAGAGGTAGACAGTGACAAATTGCTTATGGTGTGGGAGAGGGTCGTTCACGCAAGATCAAAGGTTAACGAATTAGGAGAAGAGTTGGCTTTTCTACCCCACTTTTCTCACCCATTTAAGGGGACTCGAAGCGGCTGACAAAGCTTTCTATTCTTCTCCCCACAACAGAACACCCTGTGAGGTAGGCGGGGCTGTGAGAGCTCAGAAGAGAGCTGTGACTAGCCCAAGGTCACCCAGCTGGCTTCATGGGGGAGGGCGGAATCGAACCCGGTATTCCCAGGTAAGAGTCCGGCTCCTTAACCGGACTCTGGTCAAACAGGCTCACTTATTCTTATATTCAGAAAAATTAACACCTCAACAAGTCCACCATTGTTCTGCGTTGCTTAACAGGTTAAAAGGTATACCTAATTAGTTCATTGCTAGAACAGTGTTGTGTCTTTGGAATTCAAACTCTATTGTCCCTTCCCCCCCCCCAAAAAAAAATAAGGCTGGGGATGGGATAAGGGGAATGTATAAGTTTTCCACCCTGCAGATATGTACACAATACAACACTTTATTGATTAGTTAATAGAGCAGATCAAAATTTAAAAGAATACCCAACAGAACTCGCATAAAAGCACCAATCATATAAAAATTACATGAAGCAGTTCTGATATTGATCATAGCTTAGCTGAACACATATTATGCTTAGTTATTATTTGAGCAAGACACTTCTATACTATCATTATAGGGTGCTCTTAACTTACTGGCATTGAGAACTCCTAACACTACTGTTTATGGTATGTATTGATCATTACTTTGAAGTAAAATAGACAATTTGTTTTCCTCATCTTTAGGCTTGAATTTTTCAAAAAGTGGTAGTAGATGTTGGGACCAAATATGTGACTTAAGCTTTCTATTTGGATAGTAAATTTATTGTAATTGTTTATATTGTTGAGAAGTTTATTTATTTATTATTTACATTTCTCTCCTGCCCCAAAACTGAAGGTCTCTGGGCGGGTAACAACCGTTGAAACAACAGATTTAAAAACATGTATATTCTACTCTACATTAAAATGTATCTTCTATTCTAAAATGTCCCTACAAATCACCCATGTTTGGTCATAGTATCTCTGTGTTTGGAACTAAAATGTGAAAAAATATACAATCTTATTTATCAAACAACACACACAACATTTTACAGTGCCATATCTTTATGGAATGCTAAACAGTTTTCTTATTACGAAAAAAAAAGGCAGCACATAAAGTAAAATCCTTGCCAAGTTCCACACACGCCAGAGCCCCCCTTGCCCTCTTTTAGCAGGCCCAAATGATTTAAGAAACTAAAATATGACATGATTACAGAAAGTTTCCAAGAACTAATAACTTCCATGGAAAGAGTTTTGCTGAATAATTTGCTTTCCACATTTCCCTTTTGGTCTACTTAAAAGAAATGAGCTTCTGACGGCTATTTGCTTGCCAACCAGGGAATTCTTGCTGAGCTCCAAAGAATGTTGGATTATGCTAAATTGCAGAGGAAGGGAGAGGGGAGAAAAAATAGCAAAGTTTCAGGAAATAGTCTAATAAAGAAAGAGTTAAAAAAAAAGGTAAATGAATCTGCTGGAGCATATTTGAGCCTGTCTGCATTACCGTTTAACGGCTGTCAATAGATCAAAGCCATTTGTCACTGAATACGTGTGATAAATTGGGGCTATGGTCAGTTACAGGAAAAAAAATGCACATCTTAGGTGCCCCAGAGAAGGCTTCAAGGTGGGATTGTTCACACACCAGTGTGCGCCTCCTATTGCCTGAGCATCCTACTCTAGGTGGATTAGAGAAGGCTTGGGAACATGAGGGCCATAATGTGGATGCCTCCAGACAGGTTCACTGCTTCTGTGCCCCACAGCAGGGGTGGAGCATCCCTCCTCCATGTGAAGTAAAAAATGCTGGTTAACCAGCATCTTTTTACTGCGCACTTAGTTTCAAGTGCTCTGCCCACTACTGTGGGTGGTGGAGATTCCTGTCTGGCTGACAGGAATCTCCAGTGCAAGAAATTTGAAGCTTCTGTTCCTCCAGTCTGGAGGACTGGAAGGAGCTTCAGATTTAAGGTTGAGCATCGCACGTGTCTGGAGGCACTCTCTGACTCTCTCAGGCACTTCTGAGGTGGCCCTTTTCTTGTGTCTGAACACAGCCTGAGTGTGAACTGCACTCCAACATTCTTGTCAGGTAGATTAGGCCAAAAGGGAGTGACTGTCCAAGGTAGCCTACTTTTAAACTAAGTAGGGATTTGAACCCAGGGGTTCTTTGGTTGTAGTCCGGCATACTGACCACTGTATCACAGTGACCCTCAAAGTTAGGGAAGTTCAACTCCAGCAGCATCTTAATGGCATAGATCACTGACACTCCTTTTTCTCCCTATAAATTGAAAAACTTAATTTTTGAAAGCATTCCTTGTGTGACACACTGTCCTGCAGAATGTGTTAAGAGAAGCAAAATTACGCTCTTACGTGGTCATTTAAAGTTAGTGATTTGTTCTCTGTGGCACCCCTGACTTCACTGAATTTCCCCCTTTGAGGTGTCATTTACTTGTATTTATAGATTTTGCTTCTGTGGTTCCCTAACCCCTAGTTTTGAGGTGTCATTTACTTGTATTTATAGATTTTGCTTCTGTGGTTCCCTAACCCCTAGTTTTCTATAGGACACAGTTACTTACACAACATGATCTTGTTCTACATGCCAGTTTACTGGAACTAAATTAAATGAATTAAATGAAAGACAACTCAACTTGTAAAATAAAAGTTTTTGAGAAATGTGGCTTTTTTTTTGCTGTTTCCTCCTCTGTGGCCGATTTGCACTTGGATTTATTCTGGAATATATTCCAGAATAAAACAGGATACACCAGGGCCCAAGTAAGGCCTACTGGAGTCTGCATTAGCATGCGGACAACAGACCCCATCCCGAAATCTATTCCAGCACACGACCAAGTATGAACAGGTCCTTGGTGTTGTTTTTCTGATGTGCTGGATTTTCTTGCTTATTGTCCATCCAAATTCTAACCAGGTATGTCAGTGCTTAGCTTCCAGAGTTCAGCCAGGTTCAGTAAGTGCAGCCATCTGGTGAGGCAGATGTTTGCTGTAGACCTTCTAATAGCTGAAATTCATATTCCCCAAGGATTACTTTCATTGCTTGCTGTTTTTTGATCTCCAACTTTCGCTTTCACTGAGGCACCCTCTGAAATGCCTGTGCAATGTGAGATAGGAGAGTAAATCCAAGTTGTAGTGAAATGTATGAATGAACAATGCATCAGAGATCAGATAAAAGGCAAATACTCAAGTTTGTGCTTGCTTGTTAAATATTTGTTCACGACCCAAGCGTCAGTGTGTTGCCTTTCCCCTTTCTTAGAGCCTTCAGCCTTGGTTCACTAAGACTGCGTCCAGGCATTGGTTAATTACTCTGCTGTATTTGGATATCCTGGAATTATGCATGGAATATCCAAATATAGCTGAATAAGTAAGTGATGTCTAGATGCAAACTAAATTGCAGTTAGCCAGGATGGAATTGTAGTCACCCAATAAAAAAGGCTGTATGCAAATAGAATCTAAAACCCAGGATTATCCCCAGCACTATATTGAGATTGCCATATCTATGGCAATCCCAACATAGTCCTTAGGGCAGTGATGGCGAACCTTTTGAGCTCGGTGTGTCAAAATTCACAAGAAAACCTAGCTTAACTCGGGTGTTTTGTCACATCTAGAAATAGCCATAATTTTGTGATATTTGTAGCACTAGTAAAAAAGTTATATTTTTGATATATGCATTTTATTAAAAGCAAAAACAATTCTTTACATTAGTCACTTTTGTTGCTGAATTTCATTTTCTGAATGTTCAGTTGAAAGTTGGTATTTCGTACACTTCAAGAACAAGCAAGCACTACATGCCCAGGTGCCAGGGTGACCATGTGTGTCACCCAAAAGGGCTTGGTGTGTCATCCATGATACGCGTGTCATAGGTTGGCCATCACTGCCTTAGGGTATAGAGGTGAAACCCCTATTGTGGGATAAAGAGCTCCACTAGGTTTTTTCTGAAATAAGTGGTGTAACTTACCTTGTACGTCACTTGTTCCTAGGATTCTTCTAGTGGAAAATATCGCAATTCCTGGATGCAAATACCCACCGTGCAAGTGTAGTGGCAGGTGCTTGTGCAGTTCCAGGTGTTTTTGCCATCAAAACATCACTTGAGAAAGTGCCAAAATGGTAAGGTGTTAAGCTCGCTGCCAGAACTTTGCCCTGCTGTCTGGCAGGGACAGGGAGAGCCAACTGCAGGATCTAAACAAGATCCCACTTTCCTCTCACCATCTGGAGACAACCAAAGAGAAGAGGATTTTTGTGTCTTTAATGGTTGCAGGAAAGAAGGAATTCCAGCAGGTATTGACTCCACCTGCTGAAACTCACTCTTCTAGGCAAATAAATATTAAAGAAGAAAAAACCTTGTCATAGTTTTCTTATGGTAACCCTAACTATAACGTAGTATCAAATGTGTCTTGTAACAATGGACTGTGTGTGTGTGTGTGTGTGTGTGTGTGTGTGAGAGAGAGAGAGAGAGAGAGAAATATTCAGAACTGTAAAGAAAAGCCTAAAGTAATACCTTGGACATCTAGAACATGGTAATGACTGGAGTTCTAGGAATTGTTTATTTCTTCTGTTAACCGTAAGTCTGACTGGTAGATTGTCTTTGAAATCAACTCCTTGGTTTTTTCCTCCAAGAGACCGTATTTTAATTTCTCTAAATTTTCTACAGTCAAATCATCTTTCCTCAACTGGAACCTTCAGTAATAGTCAGTATGCCTTTGATAGACTCTGTCAACTTTTTTCTTTTTACACGTTATGGAATTTCTCCAGACTCTTGCATCTTTTCTCAATGAATTATCCAGTATCTCACTGTGTGTCTCTCTCCTTCTAGTTTTCTAGTGCAATTGTGAGTTATATTCTAATTTGCATACCTTGTCTCTTTTATCATTGCTACTTGTTAATGTTGTTGCCGGTTTCAGATTCGGCACTCTCCTTATCTTGTCTTGCAACAGCTTTTAATTGCATTTCCACTTACCTGTGATAACTGAAATTCAGTGCCCTGTTGGATAAAGGTGGCTGTGTAGACCAGATGTGCTTATGTAGAAATTAATGAAAGTTCTCATGCGTTTCATGTTATAAATATTTGTCTCTTAATTGCAGAAAGGAGTGATTTTTCCATCCTTTGAAATATTTTGGAAAATTCATGACAACTTCAGCTTTAATACCAAAGTTCTTCCTATGCACAAACTTTTTTGTTGTTGTTTCTTTGCATGGAAAGAAAGCGCTTCTTTGAAACACCTTATGTGCCAAAAGATGATGGTTTGTTCATTTGACGTATGGCAGTGATTGTCAGTAACTTTTGAAGCCCACCTCATTTTGGAAGTGAGGCATTCTTTTCTTGTCACATAAGACATACTTGATAAATTTTCATGGTTGGTGCACATGGCCTGGCAATTTTCAAATCTTCGATCCAAGGTGGAATTTCAGAAGAATTATTGAGAGGAGAAAGATATTGTGTTTCCCGTTGCTCTGGTTTGGTGCCTGCTTGGCACATCTTTCATTTTTCACAAACCCGTTGTGTTAGTCTTTGGGGAAGTGAAGAATAAATTCTGTCTGGGCTTTCTGTTTTTTGCTTTGGAATATTGGCCGACAGTGGATAGATTCTGGAAGGAGGAAAAGGCAGGCAAAAATGGAATCAGAGTTGCATCATCTGGATTTTGGCAATATGGATTTTAAAGGCTATTTCTATTGAAATAATAACCCTGAAGTATTTTGTTATATTTACACTTCGTTTTTTAGGGGAACAAATTTTACTGAGTCCTGATTGCTGTCTGTCTGTCTGTCTGTCTGTCTGTCTGTCTGTCTGTCTGTCTGTCTGTCTGTCTGTCTGTCTGTCTGTCTGTCTGTCTGTCTGTCTGTCTGTCTGTCTGTCTATCTATCTATCTATCTATCTATCTATCTATCTATCTATCTATCTATCTATCTATCTATCTATCTATCTATCTTCCTTCCTATTTTCCTATCCTATCCTATCCTATCCCCAAAAGTTTCAGAGGAGTAACAGCAATACAAACAAAATACAAAATCCAGATCAAATGGGTACTTTTTGGGCTTTAATCCAGATTTTCTGTAGATCCCATTAATGGGGTCTACAATGGGGTCTTCAGCCAGAAAATCCAGATTAAAGAGAGCCTGTTTCCACGTTAGTTTGGCAAGAGGAAGCTAGGGGGAGGGGCCACCCTTGGGGGGGAGCCCCAGAACATAAGCTTCCGAAGTCACTCCAAAGTTTACTCTGAAGATCAGTACAGACTTCAAAGATGCTCCAGAGCTATTTTGCACAGACTTCGAAGTGACTTTGGAGCCGCTTCTGAGATTGCACCCCCTGTCCCCCCAAACACCTGGGGTGACAGGCAGACCTCTTGTGGGTAGATCCGGATTTCGAAATGGGTGCTCTGGTGTTTTCACGGCAGGGAGGCTAGCACCCATTGCTATTGGGTGCTAGACCACCCATGGAAACACATTGGGGACTTCCCTTAATCCGGATCTACCAGATCCGGATTAAGGGAAGTACCCATTCCCTAGATCTGGATCTTCTTAGATCCGGATTAAAGGAGCGCGGTGAAAAAACACCCTTGGTTAGATCACTGGGAAAGTCTTCTTCTACTGTGAAAATGTTGCTATTGCTTTCAGTGATTTGGAAAAATCATTAGGCTGTGCTTAAACATTACTGGCTGTCCCAGTTTTAATTTACTGGTCCTCTAATTATGCTTCACCCTCACTGCTAACTTGTGTTGCAAATCCAATGGACCGAAGACCAGATCTCTTCCCCGTTTTTCCTTTTCCTCCTCCCTTCTTCTGTGTCACACGTCTGTCTGCATTAACTGCCATTAACCAGAGTTGATGAAATGGAAGAGAAAATGTAGATGAAGTTCAAATCTTTATTCTGATGCCTTGAGGAAGAGATCTGCATTCCAGTTCATATAGTCACACGTCCGAGAGACAGCCAAAGAAAGCAATGGACAGTTAACAGACACAAACTAGGGAAAGAAAAACATTTGTGTCACTACAAACTTGCATGAAATATAAATCATCTGGTTTCTTGGTTTGGCACAGAAAATATGGTGGCTGTTGCTTTCCAGGTGGGAAAATGGAATTAGTGAATGTCTTAGAATTAAATGTGTGAATTGCACAGCAAGATTACAGGAGAAAGAGTCTAAATGGTAGAGGAAAGTTGTGCTTAGCTTCTTGATAGCTAATTCAGAACCCAAGGGAAATAGTTTGAGATTTCTTCTGAAATCCTTCTTATAGTCTATATCCACCCAACCAACAAAGGAGTCATCAGAAGAAGGGAGGGTGGGTTTTTTTTTTTGCCTTTTTTTTGTTTGCAGATGAATTTAGTAGCACATGAAAGGAAGGGGGAAAAAAAGAAAGATAGCAATTATTGGGCATGTGTTTTTAAATTATAGACTGCTGCCAGCACACACAGTAGTACAGGATGTTGATTAAATGCAAAAACAAATAGATCTTTCCCCTTAGGTGGTTTTATACGGAGACCATATTTGCACTCCTGTTTGGGCTGGAATTGGCAATACATCCCAAGCTTGGAACAGTTTGCTCTTGGAATGGAACAAGGTGATCCATGTTCACGAAGCTTGGAGCCAGTATGGTATGGTGTGGTTCTGAGTGGTCCAATTGCTAGGAGTGAAAGTTCCTGGCATTCAGAACTCCTGGGGTTTGTTGGAATATTGTCAAAACTGGAGACACTTGTTTAGCTATCTGTCTCACCAGGAACAATCTAACATTCTGGTAAACATCAGTGGATGTGTTATTTTTGTACCTATACACAACTAAGTTTCTGTTTTCCTGTGGGAACAGCATGGTTATCTCAGCTAGGCCTCCGCTTTCCTGAGAAGAATCATCCTATTCCGGATAAACCAAATAAGTACATGTGGGGGCCGGGCTTAGTAACTTCATGCAATCTCACAAGCGTTCATATTGCCTTAACAATGTTGTGATGTGTGCTGTTTGATTTGTGTATTCTTGACTGAAGATGTAGATCTTAGTGGTTAAGTTGTAAACAATGTATTTGCTTTCATATATCCACTCATATAACCAGCAATGCATTTAACTAGTACCTATCCTGCAATCATAAAGACAATAAAAGCCTTCCTTATTCGGAAGAGTCATTGTGTCTGCTCTCATGCTTGTGAGGTCTCAGAGTAGGTTACAATTACAAAAGAGACAGACAGATGGACTGTTTGTTTTGTATGAGAAGTTATCTAGGTGAGCCAGTTTGGTCTAGTGGTTAGGGAGCTGGACTCTTATCTGGGAATACCGGGTTCGATTCTACCCTCCCCCATGAAGCCAGCTGGGTGACCTTGGGCTAGTCACAGCTCTCTCCTGATTTCTCACAGCCCCACCTACCTCACAGGGTGTTCAGTTGTGGGGAGAAGAATAGAAAAGCTTTGTCAACCACTTTGAGTCCCCTTAAATGGGTGAGAAAAGCGGAGTAGAAAAGCCAACTCCTCCTCCTCCTAAACCTTCAAATTCTTTTGGGGAATGGTAATGCAAGAGTGCCAGGACTCTTGTCTGGATTGCAGAACTTCTATGGTGAGTTATTAAGGGGCAAAGAAGCTGTTGGTGGCCCCTAGGAGAGCAGAACTTTAATTTCTCCAGGCTGTTTCTAAGATGAATAGACCAGTGGAATAGCCTCCCCTGCAAAATGTGCCGAGCATTTTCACTGTTTACATTTAGAACGTGGATAAACACACACTTATTCACCCTGGTCTTTGGCTGAAGAAAATAGCTATCTAAATGTAAATAATAAATAAATAACCATTCCTAAATACATCAGAAAAACTGTTCTCCCTCTCAATGTCTTCAGTGCAGTATTTTCTTTCACTGCTACACTGCTTTCAGTTCTCTATAAATATAGTATATTTACATATTCTGCCATCACATTACTCTGGATTAGGCCATTTCTGCACTCGCAAGTAGCCAGACCAAGAAGGGGCCTGGGCGCCTCCTTTCTATACCCCAATGTGGTTTAAGGAAGGTCCCATCCCTAGAGAACTAAAGTGCCTCCTTCTTCAAGATCTGTCAGTATATTAGGTGGTGGGGTCATATTCAGGACCATGGAGGTGTGAGGACAGCACACTTCATAATTTGATGTACCATAGGGGAACTATTGTGATTAGGGTTAGGCTGCTACAGTTATTCAGATTATATTTGTCTTACCTTCTCAGTGGCCTTAATTCAAGGACTCCATGCAGGGCAGCAAGAAATGAATCTTTAATTTTATCCTCCTGCCCCTTTGACAGTCTCAGAGGTAGTTTGGACTGACTTAGAAATGTTTTGCTTATGGTAATATGTTTTAGGGGTGTGCACGAATGCAATTCCAGCATTCGATTTGAATCGAATATCCGAAGATTTGAATTGATTCAGATGTTTAAAATTTGAATGTAATTGATTTGAATTGAATACATTCACATCTGTTCGTACGAATATTTGATTTGTATTTGAAAATACAAATATCGACAACATTTGCATGTATCCGTACGCAACCGTACACATCCCATTTTTATCCTGTATCATCCTGTTTTCATCCCATGCATATCCGTACAAATGCGTACGGATACGAATAAGTCGCGTGCGGATAAGTGTGTAATGCGTATGTATCTATGCACATACGAATATCCGAATAATTTGTATGAATGGTTTGAAAGATTCAAAATTCGTTCACATGTTTAAATTCGAATCTGGAGACATTCAATTTGAATTTGAATATACAAATTCGAATGAATTTGATCGAATTTCAAATGTTTGGAATATTCGTGCCCATCCCTAATATGCTTATATCAAAATTATGCATAAATTGAGAAAAGATGAAAGTTTGATTTTCATCTTTTTTCGTCATTCCAGAACTGGACGTCATCTATCAAACTTGAATAATGGGAAGTGGAGGATTTTGTTGTTGTTTTTAATATGCAGCAACACATACTATGGAATTTGCTAATACAGCATTAGGTAATTGTCACCACTATAGGTAGCTTTTAAAAGGGCTTAAATAGTTTCCTAGAGGAGACAGAAATCAGGGGCTGACTAGCAGTTTCTAGAATACTCCAGTGTTTCCAAACCATTTCAGGCCATGTCTCAGCTTACCTGTGGAGGTGCCAGCTAAAGCATCCACTGCGACTTTGCCTCCATTGTCAGCAGAAGCAGGCACCTTGCAGTGATTGTACTGCCTCATTTCTGGGCACAATTGCCATCGGAGGTGCCGCTTTTACAGAGTGTCATTTCATGCACCAGTAATGATGCCTCCACACTTGCAAACAGAGACGGGTGGGTGTCCTTCTCAGTGACAAATTGTGGCGTCTCTCCAATGTGCCTGTGAAAGAGCTGTCTAGTTTAATAAGTGGATGCCCCTGCTCTCAGTCTGTAGTGGATCAGATGAAGTTCTCTGAATTGAACTGAATTGCCATTTGCTGGGATTTGAGAGCAAGGAAAGGTTTGTCCTTGTCTCTGTTTGAGATGCCCATGAGCATTTGGTGGGCCACTGTGTGCGACAGGATGCTGGACTAGACGGGCTGTGGCCTGATCCAGCAGGGCCTCTCTTATGTTCTTATGAGGCTTCCTATGGAGTCTCCACTGTTGTCCAGGATCTAAGGCAGCAGGCCTATAAAGACCAGTTGCTGAAGCATGTTAACCACTCCCAGCAACAGAAGGCTGGACTAGACAGGCCTTTAATTTGAACTCTTAGGCTCTGTGGGTAAGAAGCATGCGAGCTAGGCTTGTTTCTGCAGTGTGGTCCAGGATACACAACCTCTTCCACACTGGAATTGCCGATGAAGGAGTACAACACGGTTGTCTCCTTTTAGGAGGGGCCATCCTGTCTCAGTGGTACTTCTGCTTGGACACACTAGTATGCTGGTAGACCTCAATTTGAGGTCTACTGGTGAAGCCTGGGGAGGAGGAGGAGGAGGACCTTGTTATCCCTCCAGGGGTGGGGGTCTACTGGTAGCAGCCTTAGACCACTCTGCCCTCTGGATGACTCTGCAGCCTGGCTGGGCATGGACATCTTGGAGGAAGTGATTCTTTCTAGGACTGGGGCCTTTGGTCAGCTGCTCTGGACTCCACTTGGCCCCAGCTGCCTCATTTTAAGTGTGTTTTTGCTTATTTTGCAATATTTTGTATAATGTGCAATTTGTATATTGCATTTTTATTATGGTGTTTTGATTATTATTATTTTTTTGCACTGTATATTTTCTGTTTGTTGTAAACTGCCTTGGACAAATTTTCTTTTGGAAAGGCGGCATACGGATAAAATGGGAATGGGAATGAAATGAAATTCTCATGTTTTGCTTTAAAGCCATTCATTTTATTGTAATTTATATCTCTAAGTTGCCTTAAGGCAACTGGAGCGTTCTTATTCTATAAGAGATTGTCCCTTTGGTATCTGCAGAAGTTGAGACATTGGAGACAGCTCATGTTTGGTGGCTGCATTCCTTTAATTCCTAAAAAGCCAGCATATCCCTGTAGTTCATCACTTAAAATCCTAGCCGATGGAGGCTGCAAAACTACTATGCATATTTGTTTGTCTTCTGGCATTCTAGAATTCTGGAGTATTTTAAGCGACATTTTATACTCATATTCTGTCTCGATTTAGTGATTGCCTTGCATGCTTGGAAAGTCTCCTTCCAAGGTTAATGGAAGTAGGACAAATATCCTATATTTTAGTGTCTGTCTTCAGTAGTAATTCAGAAAGAAAATAATGCTTAATGGCTTGCACTTGCTCAGAGCTAAAATTGATGTTAAGAATTGCTTGGGAGGTGGTAATTTACTACAACTGAAGAAACATGTTCTGGTTGCAATTCTGTGCAAAGTGAATTGGAAACAAATCCAGTTGGACTCAGTAAAACTTACTTCTCAACACCCCCACACCCCCCATGGCTGCTTCAGTTCTTTCCTTTTCTCGTGCTCCATTTCTTCTTTTCCTGTTTTAGATCTGCCAGCTGGTTTGGAAACGCATAGGTAAATTGTATCCCAGACTACACTGTAATGCAGTGGTGAAAATGGGGCAAAAATAAGCAGAAAACAGGAGGAGGAAATGAGAAAAAGATGGCAATGAGTGTATGATTTTTTTCTAAAGAAATGCAAAATAAATACCAGTCCTAAATTAGGATTGGGACATGCCTTTCTTTTTTCTTTTTGCAAGCCTCAAAGTTTCTCCTGTTGTTAGCAAGGCTCTGATGATTGTCTGTACTTGGTCCTGCTGCATGTATTTCAGCTTGTAATATCACATATTAGCTTATTTTAACAAGCACTCCTGGGATTTCTAGGAATCTTGGGATTATTAGGGGTTCTTGTAAGTAGATAAGCTGTGTGGCTGACACATTTTCTTAAAGGGCAGTTTCATAAAAGAAGAAGAGTTGGCTTTTCTACCCTGCTTTTGTCACCCATTTAAGGGGACTCAAAGCGGCTGACAAAGCTTCTGTGCTTCTCCCCACAACAGACACCCTGTGAGGTAGGTGGGGCTGTGAGAGCTCAGAAGAGAGCTGTGACTAGCTCAAGGTCACCCAGCTGGCTTCATGAACTCGGTATTCCCAGATGAGAGCCCAGCTCCCTAACCACTAGACCAGAATAGCAGCCTTTTGAGAAAACCCACAGAAGTTAAAGGCCTTTAGCTCCAAAGGCAACAATATGAAATGGTATCATTTGGGGAATTGGCCAAGAAATGGCACAGAACTCTCTCTTTCTAGTAGCTTCTGCATTTCAATAAAGAGTGCGAAGAAAGGGCCTTCCCATACCTTCTTTACCTTCTGCCATCATAGTGGTATCATCGGTGTATCTGAGATTCATGTATCTCCCAGCAATCTTAATTCCAGCTTTTGGATTAATCCAGCCCAACATTTTGCATGATGCCCTCTCTGTGTATAAATCAAAACAAAGAGGATGACAATATATGGCCTTGTGCTTCTTCTTCAATCTTGAACAAATCAGTTGTTCCATGTTCAGTTCCTGCTGCTTCTTGACTCACTTGTTCCTCAGGGGACAAGTAAGGTTGTCTGGTACTCTCGTCTCTTTAAGAACTTGCCATAGTTTGTTGTGATCCACAGAGTGGAAAACTTCAGCATAGTCAGTGAAGGTACTTTAGCATTTCAGTCTGCTGTAATGACAGTGACAGTTTTTTGGTATTCTAAAAGATGTTGTAGGTCTACATAGCAATTGGCCAACTTGCAGTCTGTACTGCAGACTGAAATTGTGCCTTCTGTGCAATTATTACATAGGACAACCATAACTTTGGTTTGTGTGACATTACCTTTAAGAATACTTGAGTGGAAATCATCTGTTGACTGGATTAGTTATCAAATCCAAGTTCACTGCTCAGTGAGATGTTCATCAGCTCTAAAATCTGAAAGTGACTTTTAGGACCCATAATTAGAAATGTGAATGGTTCAGATCTCCACATGGTTATGGAACACTGGATGATCTTGTGAAAGTCATTGCCTTTTAAACCTAACCTACCTCACAAGATTGTTATAAGAATAAAATGCAAGACAGGAAAATTGGAATGGCTCAATTGGAACTCTTAAGAAGGAAGACTATCCAGTGCCTATGATTTCTAATGCCTGGGGTGGAGGGCAAGGCAGCTAATGGACATTATTCAAGGGTTATACAATGCTTTATAAATCTGCAGTTTTATTCAAAGTCTCATGAAAATTAATCTTCCTGAACATAGCAAGTTATCTTTTATTACATCAAACTAGCTAGCCAATCAAACCCAGTGGATTATACAGGTGTTAACCAACTGTTGAAATATATGTGAGTAAGAATGGGAGAAGGACTCAAGCTCTGAGCTTTAGGAGTGGTGAAGTCATTATGCGTCATCCCTCCAACTTCTGGGGTCCAACAAGACTTACTCCTACTTAGATACATAACAAACATTTTTCATAACAAAAGGTTTATTCATACATGTTGTATTGGATACCTCAAGGCACATTTGAGGCTCAAGGTACAAATATAAAATATAAAAGAAGCCTTTACCTCATTCTGAAGCCTCTCCTTGTGCCACCCCTCAGGTGGGTTGCAGTTTGGGACTGATGGGCTGGAAGGACATGGGGCTCCTGTAGCTAATAGCAGCCTACTCTTGCCATTGATTGTTCAGGTCCATGGAAAATTGGTCTACCAGTAGTCAGTGAGATTAGGAGGATGGGAGGCATGGAAGGCATCTGCAGATGAGGTGCTTCTTGGTCAAAGGATGCCCCAAAACTGCTCTGTGTGATCACACCCTGAGTCATCACTTGAACTGCCATCTTTACAGATTTCACTGCTTAAATAAGGGCTGGGGCTGTCCTCCATTTCTGGGTCAAAACCACCAAGTTTCATGCCAAGAGTTGTTCAGTTATAATTAATTCTCCAGTACTAGTTGTTTGAACAGTTTGAGCAACTGACTGTACGTCTGCTTGAAGAAAGGCATTAAAAGGTGCTATGCTGAGTCAGGAAATTTTTACCAGCTAGGAGGGTCTTACTTTAATGAAGGCTTCCTCTTTTTGTGTGTACAGTTAATGATTTATGGGAATTTTTTAAAAATGTAATGCTTTGAGTGAACATCAGAACTCTGAACACACTATATTGAAATTGAGAACCTTTGAAACCAAGTCATAAATATTGGTCTACCATTCACTGTGGCTGGCTCCTGTAGGATATAGTGTGTAGTTTATCACCAAGCAGCAACTGAGAGATATTTAAAGCATGTAGACATTATTAGTTTAAACCCTGTAGTAATGTAATTATTCCATCAGTCACAACCTCCTAAAATAACTCAAAGCTTTGGGATCTGAAGATGTAAATGCTAAGGGGCATACATACTTAAAGAAAGAAATAAAGAAAAAGAAATAAAGAAACTTTTAAGCAAAAAGCAACTATCTTGTTGGCCTTTCTTTCAAAAGCTTTTGCATCTAAAGCTTTTAAAAAGAATTTCATATATGTTTGATCAGATAACATTGTGAGATTTCCATGCCGTTCCTTTATAGCTAGAGTTTTATTCCCTCTCCATGGTGAAGATAATAACCATTTTGCTGGTTTATTTGGAGTCCTGAGATAATTTTTGTTCCTGCAGTTCAGTTAGATAGTTTCGGTAAGAACAGAAAAGCAGACAGGAATGTGAACAGTGGGCTCCCAATAAACAGGCGCAGTTGACAGTAATTAAGCAATAATTGTTCCTTTATCTGTTGCAATGGTTTCCTTTATAGGTAATTCATCATAATGGCACATACAAAATGTAGAAGTACATAATTATTTAGAACAGGCAGTATGGTGTTTTGTTGTTTCTAGATGGTGTAATTCTGAAATTCAAAATATTTGCTCAAATGAAGTTTACATTATTAATACAGCAAAGTTTATCTACAGTACAGGCTGTAGTGCAAATAAGAACATAAGAACATAAGAGAGGCCCTGCTGGATCAGGCCACAGCCCATCTAGTCCAGCATCCTGTTGCACACAGTGGCCCACCAAATGCTCATGGGCATCTCAAGCAGAGACAAGGACAGACCTTTTCCTGCTCTTGAATCCAAGCAAATGGCATTAGAAGCGTCCTGCGTCTGCGCCCCCGCCCCCAGCCTGAAAGATGCACCTAGGCATTCATTCTAGTAGCCATTGATACATCTGTCATCCATAAATTTGTCTCTCTCAGTGTTGCCTGGAAGTGCCTAGGATGGAATGTGAAACTGTCCTCTCATTCCATAGCATACTAAACAGTGTGCAGGTTCTGTTCCCTTGAAATTGCGTTCAATACAAAAACTTGCAATAGGCGCAGACAGTTGAAAACAGTGCGCATCCCAGGGTTAGGGGAAGTCTCAAGAGGCCAGGTGGCCTGGAGGGGGAGGAGAGTTGCAGGTGAAGACAACTGCACAAAGGGGCTGCTGCCCCTAGAGTGACCACTTTAATATAGGGAGGCAGAGAGGGTGGCGGTTTCGAAGTGAAGGAAGCAGCAGGTTTAAAACAAGAGGCAGGGAGAAGTCAGGGATTGATGTCTGTAAAATTCTGACATCATACGAGCAGCAAGACATTTTCGGTTTCTTCCCAGACACTTCAGGGATATCTGCACTTTTCTGCATTTGTCCTTCTCCATCCCATTGGTAAGTACCAAATTTGTTTAACAGCAAGACAGAAAGCTACAGATGAAGCAGTCACGGTTACAAGCACATACTATCAAACGTGTGTTGCATAAAATTGCCTAGCAGAGGATTCTACTGAATGTCCTTATCAAGGAATTGTGGGTTTTCCCCTTCTGAAATGTCACCCGTATTAATATCATGGGGAAGTTTTTAAATGGAAGGTTGGTTATTTAATTTTAAAAAATCCAACAGTTATGAAATAAGTTAATTTTGTATGATTAATATAGATGGTATTGGCATTTCTGGCGTCAGATAAAGTCATAATGAGATGCTTCCCATTTGTTGTGCCTTTTAGTTTTTATAACCAAACAGGCAACTTGGACTCTCCTCAGAGAGGCTAATAAATCCTCGAATTGCCAACGAAACTAATTTTCTTGTGACATTTTGCACTGAGGCAATCTGATAAACACTAATGCTGTAAGTCAACTTAGAGCATGCTTTCTCCTTGTATAGAGCTTTCTCCTCCAATACTTACAGGTTCCAGCTGTGCAGAACACAATTCAGATGCCATGAATGACAGGTAACTCTCAACATGTATGAATGTGACTGAAGCAGAAGCCTAGGAGAACGTTGCTGGTAGATAATTTTTGAACCCCAAAGTTCAGAGAAATTGATTCATTATAACTTATGTCTAGCATACAAACATACTTCCAAATCTTTTTGAATAGGACATAATTTGTAGCCTGATTTTTTTCTTCATTAGCAATCTATCTAGACAACTTTTCCTTTAGTCCTTTCAAATGCATGAAAACAGTATAGCACTTTTTCCCTCTGTACCTTCTAATTCTTTAATCCTGCAGTGTTAGAAGAACCCCAGGACTAAGGTTTGCCTGTGTTGAAGAATTTTTTCCAACTGATATGAGTGGCACTTTTGTCAAAGCTTTAGTCTTGCTGTGCAATCATGTGCAATAGTGAGATGGTTGTTCCTGGCTCTTACCAAACGTTCAGACTACTCAGGCCTCTGTAGAGAAGACTGATGCAGTAAGTCTGCAAAATGCTTATAGGTGCTCAAATCTGGGTATCATGATTGTAGCAGATCCAGAAAAGGTGTTTACTGAACTGTCTGACCATGTGTTCTGCAAATAGTCTTAGTTGACGAAGCGTGAGAACATAGACAAAGTTCTTGCAGGTATTAATCTAGTCTGCTTAGACTTACTTCTCATGGCTTGTAAAAGCTAGCTGCCTGGAATTGTGATATTGCATCCCGGAAGTGGTTATTCATTTCTTAACAGATGAAGTCTGTTCAAACTCTTGCCGAGTTGCCATCATCTCTTTCTTGGATAAAATTATTTAGAGGGTGGGGACTGAACCACTATGGCACCTGCTCAGTGAAGCTAATTATCTGGACCCATCCCAGCTTGGTTTTAGGACAGGCTTCAGCACAGAAACTGCCCTTGATAAATAAGTGTTAACTGGCTACTGAATGTCTTCAGAACTAGGATTTGCAAACCTTTGTGAGCCAGGGGCCCTTTCTGCACTTGGCCCTATTCTGGAGTATATCTTGGGATAGGGATCTGTTGTCCATATGCTAATGCAAGCTATGGTAGGCCTCGCTTAGTGCCTACCATAGCCTGCATGATCATTTGGACAGCATGCCCCTGTTCTGGGACATAATCCAGAGTAAGGCTAAGTGCAGAAAGGCCCCAAATTTCAGATTTCTTTGGGATAAGAAAAAAGAACTCTGTTGTAAGAAAGTGGGATTGGTTTCAATCTTATTCGTAGCATTTTTGGGGCTGTTATGCTATGTTCCAGGCTTCTTATAAACTTTTGGAAAAATAAGTTAGGGTTAGGGTTAGTTGCTTTTGACTCTTCCAAGAGCAAAATCCTCTGAAGATGGGTATTGCATCTATATCCAAAAGCTTAGGTTCTCAGAAGAAACCCGGAACATGGCATAACAGCCCCGAAAATATGATTCATACATCCTGTGGAGGCAAAGAGGACAGTTCAACTCTGGAATCCTACCTAAATGTCAGTTTCTAAGTCCCTCATCTGAGAAACGGATCAGCACATCCAACACTGTTTGGGAGAATTTGTGTCAAACTGACATTGCAATTTCAGCAGCATACATTAAATTCTGCACATTTATTTAGCACTGTAACGGATTTTACATAACTCTTGAAGTTACTGACTCAATTCATTTCCCTTCCAAGCGAAAGACGGATTAATCTAAAACGAACTAAGACAGGCAACCAGAAATAATGTTACTGTGGTCAGTAAACATTTCCTAAACTGCTGTATTAGTAAGCGGCTTAGAAACCTCACTACCATTGTACCCTACATCTGTTCAATAATTACTACCTCTCAAGCACGGATTACGAGTATGGACAGAATATACCAGTGCAACCCTACAGCATAGCAAGAAAGCAACAATCCCAATCTCTTATTTGTATCATTTATTGTGATATAATGTGTCTGGATAATAATTTCTGACCTATAGTTGGGCTTCTCTCTCTGGTGCTGAGAGAGTACCAAGATATTTCATCAAGTGAAGGTCCACAACTCTTTCGTTGCCCTCTCTTGTTTCATCTGCATGTAAGTAACTCAAATAGAAATTTAACGAAATGTAATAAGCATGTCAGGTGCAAATGTGCAGGTGACTGTCATGCTGAAGAAAAAGTCTCTGTTTTAAGCAAATTTCAGTTTGTTCAGTTTCAGGATAACATGATTTACTAATTGAGTTCCTGTTTCACTTTCAGCATGTATGGCACAACCAAGGAGAGAGATGGGGGGACTTTTACATTCATGTAATTTCACTTTAAGTCTGGACTTGCTAGAACTAAGCATTCATGTTAAACAGGGCCATACTGTACCGTATTTTCCGGCATATAAGACGACCCCCAACTTTCCAGTTAAAATATAGAGTTTGGGATATACTCACCGTATAAGAAGACCACACCTGGCGTATAAGACGACCCCCAACTTTTGAGAAGATTTTCTGGGTTAAAAAGTAGTCTTATACGCCAGAAAATACAGTACTTTTGTTTGTTTTTTTTTGCTGGGCTTTCCTTCCACTGTAGATATTAGTATTTTAATATTTACTATACATTTTTAAATATGCAGTGTTTCTTAAGTGCTTTTATGGATATTATTGTTTTAATCTGTTGTTTTAAAACTTGTAGCCCGCCCTGAGACCTACAGGTGTAGGGTGGGATATAAATATAAATAATAAATTAATAAATATTCTGAATTGGTTCACATAGTTTTGTTCTAAGAGCTTCTTACAGGCCTCCTCAGTAACAAAAAAGTTTGCTATTTGGATAATTTGAGTGGTTGCACTCATTCATCTTGTTTTCACTTGTGGAGGAAAAAAAATCTCTAAAATTGCATGTAACATTTTTTATTCCATAGTAATTCTGTAATACAACCTCAGAAAGAGAAAGTGTGAAATTACGATTTTCCTCATAAAGTAGTTATCTAGAACCCGTAACAATCAGTGTGGTACAGTGGCTAAAATGCCAGAATGAGACCTGCTTGTTTTTTATTTTCAATTATTTTATTAAGAGATCTAAGTTAAATCACAATATAAATTATAAATTATCATAGTAAAAAGAGTACATGCCCAGCAGTTACAGCAAATACATTCATTTAACAATTTTTCCTGAGCCAACCAAACATACCTGTATTGGGCAGATATTCCACTTTCTCTCTTGGGATGCCTGAAGTTCTTTGTTCTGTCTTCAATCAATAACCCTTCCATCTTTCTAAATCTGCTAGCAATAAAGTCATCTATCAAAAGCTCCCATAGTACTCAGGACCAATTTTTTACTGATAGGCAGATACTAAGTTGTGTGAAAAGATGCTGGCTGAGTTTGCTCACGAAACAGCAAAGCTCAGAATCTTCTAGGCATGGTTTCTGTTGGAATGTCGCTAATTTCGTACTGAATTCTAACCCTGGGAGCAAACACAGAAGCGTATAAGTAACACTGAGGTCTTTGCTAGTTGGCGCTCAGCATGCCTTTCTGCAACAGATAATTTGTCCATCATTTCTGGATGGCTAAAAGCCTTTTTTTGGGGGGGAGTTAGTATGTTGCTGCAACATCTGTATAGCCTCCTATGTTAGCAATGAAAAAGCTAGATTTTTTTTCTCCTAGTGAGACAGGGCTTGGATTTTTCAGATTGTAAGCACACAACATCCAGTTTTGGGTACCCCAATTTAAAAAAGACATTGACAAACTGGAGCAAGTTCAGAGGTGGACTACCAAGATGGTGAATGGTATGCTAACTGTGTCCTAGGAGGAGCAGTGAAATGGGCCAGGCCTGTAAGGCCAGCAGAAAGGGAGACTGAGAGGAGACATGAATAGCTGTCTTCAAATATCTGAAGGTCTGTCAGGCTGTCATACTGTACAGGCCTAAGCCCTATTCTCCCTTGCACAAGAAGGAAGGACTAGGAACAATGGGATAAAGATAAAGATTAGAAATTAGAAGGAAGACTTTCTGATAGTAAGAGTCGTCAGGCAGTGGAACAGGATGCCACAGAGGAGGATCAGCTTTCCTGCACTGGAGGTATCCAAGCAGTCATTGTCTGGGATGGTGGATTGAATCTTGCATTAAGCAGGAGGTTGGACTCAGTGATGCTTGAGGTCTCTTTCGACTCTGGTTCTACGAATCTAGGATTCTGTTCCTGTGTAATAAAGACACATGCCTACCCAGTAGGTTGCTTTTGCACTGGCTTTCACTAGATACAATATGGAGATACAGTAAGCTTTTTGCCTAGAAGTCATTGGTTTTTACTCGTGTCTTATACTGGTGTCGTACATAGATTCAGCATAAATATTTAATTATACTTTCACTGCTCTAGCACATTGAGAAGATACCTTTGATCCATCCAGGATAATTTATTCTGAGATAAAATGAGACCAAATCAAAGCAGAAGTATGAAGAATATAGGAAGATAAGAAATGCCTTCCTGGATCAGTTCAGTGGCTCCTGTAGTGTAGTAGTCTATTGTCACAGTGGGTACCTGTGCCCCAGTTTGGTTTTTCCTTCCTTCCTGTTTAAGATGCATCCTCTCTGGGACAGGCACCCCCTGCCCAAAAGGAGGGTATTCATAAATTTCCTAATGCTGAACTACAAGCATTTCTCTGCTAAGATAGGGGAAAATAAAGGAGAAGGGTTGTAACGTTAACATCCACGGTGCATAACATTCACAGAAGGGAACTTAATCTTCAGTTTGACCCAGTGATCTTAGACGGATCATGGTGATGCTTATTAGCTTATTTTTAAAAAAAACTGCCTAGAAATGGGCAGCTAGCAGGCTAATTAGGGAGTAGAAGGGTTATGAATCATAAGCTAATGCAATGGACATGCATAGTAGAATTACGCTGGGATGATGCAGGTGTAACCAGATCACACTGTCTATAAACTATTAGCATGTGTATAAATGTTTCTTTCAAAGTATAGGAAAGCGGACCAGCTTTGAGAAATGTCTCCTGGTACCCTTTATGCTAGGAATAAAGAAAATTGCAACTTTTTTTTTGGCACAGCATGCCTAGCAGAAATCCAGAAATTCAGCTGGGGCATAACATCTAGTAGAACCGGTATGATAAGCTTGAGATGTAAGTCTGGAGTCAGAAATTCCCATGAAGGAATCCAGATATGTTTCAGTTCCATGAAGTGGAGCATGGAGAGAAGGATTGTGTTCAGATTAATTAATCCAGGCACGATGGATGTTTAGTTCATTTTGAATTCACCAAAAAAAAAAAAAATCCACAAAGCAATCCATATAGAAGCCCACGAGCATGCTATGCTGCTATACCCTCCATGTTAGAGGGAGTCTCACAACCTTTGCCAGTAGTGGCCATTGATAGCCTTGCCAGTCATGAACTGACCTAGACCCTTTTTGAAGCCTTCCAAGTTGGTGTTCAGCCACATCTTATGATAGGAAATTCCAAACTTAATTTATGCACCATGTCCTGACTCTCTTCAAAGTCACTTTCACTGGATGACCCCTCCTTTTGTTTTCTTCTTATTTACACCGTAATGTTTGTATTTACATTCATCATGTTATACAGCTCTAGTATATCCCCCCTCCTCTCTAGACTAAAAAGCCCCAAACATAGAACCCTTTTTTCGGGGGAGTCCTTCTAGCTCATTTACTATTTTTGATTAGGGACGTGCACGAATGTCCTAAACATTCGAAATTCGATTGAATTGGATTGAATGTGGACATTCCAATTTGAATAGAATGTCTTCACATTCAAATTTAAACATTGGAACGAATTTCACATGTTTCAAAATATTTGTTCAAATGATTCGGAACATTTGAATCTACTGATGGGTATGTATTACATGTGAATCTCATACGTATCTGTATGCATTTGCGTTTATAATACAGAACGAAAATGGGATGCATACAAAATGCATACAGATACGTGTAACACATAGGGATTTTGTCGGCGTTTGTATCTTTAAATACAAATATTGTCAACATTTGTTTCTTCAGATTCGAATCTAACATTCGAACGAATAGATTCAAACCGGGTTTTTTGCATTCGGATTCTAAACATTTGAATCAAATAGAATGTTTTGACATTTGATTCAACTTGAATTTGAATGCAAAAAAAACCCAAAACATTAGTGCACATGCCTATTTTTGATGTCCTCTTTTGAATAAATATCATGATGCAAGCATCGCAGCCTCTTCTTTGTGTGACTTCCATTACTGAATCTGATTTCTCTTTGCTAGTATAGGAACATTACTGCCAAGGTCAACTCACCCTGATGGAATCCTGAGAATTTGAGCCACTGTTGCTGGTTGGGCATATGGTGGGCTGTTCTTTGTCAAGATTACATTGATGTTTGATTTCTCCCCTATTCCCAGTCTTTATTTAAATAGTCATGGAAGCAGCTGCCAAAGGACCCCGCTATATCAGACCTTACTACTCCTTGCTAGGAGAGTGTTGAAATGTCGTCTGCAAAGCCTAGTACAGACCTGTTGCTTTGTGTGTGATAAGCTCATCTTGGAATGTAGCCTTCAGAGGTTACAACATCTCAGGGGAATCACTACCTCTTTTTTAAAATGAAAAGCAAGCTGTGGCAGAATTTCTTTAACATGGCATTTGAAGTGCATGGAGCATAAAAATATGACCTTTTTACCTTTAAAATTTAAGCTACTCTGATTTCTTTCCTTTTGTATTTTCGGAATATTAATACATTGCACAAACCATTTATATTGGAAAGGCAATGGAAGCGTAGTATGAAATCCAAAATTGAAATCATTAGTATCTTTTTTGGGACAGAAGCCCTTACTCAGCAGCAGGATGGTTATCGGTTGTGATTCATAATGATGATGATGATGATATATGATTATTCCACAAATCAGATTGCCCTGTCCCCTCTATGCCAGAATTGTTTAATTTTATATACAGCATCAAAATAAAATAAGTTGGGCATAGAGAAAGGAGATTCATAAATTAGCTTATTCTCTCGTATGCCTGTACTGTGTATATTTGTGTGTCAAATATTGTGGTGTCATGCCAAATTCTACTAGGCTATGAGTGACAGTCTAGGATAAATCTGCTCTTTGTGTGAAGACACTTTTAGGCCTCCCAGGTCTAAATCAAAGAAGAGGAGCCTGAATTGCTACTGAGGTCCTTTCCACACTGTGAAGGATTCTGGGATATCGTGGAATACTGGGCTGCCATCTGCATGCCCATGAAGACTAAGGGAGGCCCAGCTTTCCCATCAAATTTCATTGATATGGGGCAAAGCATAGATCAGGCTAAGGTACCTACAATGGTGCCTTAGTGTTGTATAGCTGTAGACCTCGATGTTAGGGTCCACAACTGGATCAGGGGCCATATACTGGACCATGGAGGCATGCAGATGGCCTGCTCTATGGTCTGGTATACTATACCATTTTCAATGATGCTCTGTGAAACACTGCCAGAAGTGGTTTTGCCTCCAAACTCTGAAGGCTGGAAAAAGTTCTTAATCTTTGGACTCTCAAGATTGCCTTTGAGGACTCTTGGGAGGCAACAGCAAGGGTTGAAAGTATGTTACGTCCAAATCTGGACAGGCCTGCCCTGCTGCTGCTGCAGCCTATCCTAGCTAGGGATCAACTGCTTGTTCTGGGACAGGGTGCTCCACCCTTTCCCTTAGCACCAGTGACCAGTAGTGAAAGGTACTGAGTTAGAATTCCCCTGTCATCTCCTGCTGGTGAATGGGGTGAACCCAACGTGAGAAACACTACTAGTTGCTTCAGCAGGAGAGAAGAACTCAAGGGTTCATAACAAAGTTGGTTCCACAGTTGCCTCATGACCTCTTATTGACAGGGAGAAACAAATGAAATGAAAGACAAAGCAAGTTCTAAATGCAGCAAAAGTAAGGATGGTTAGAAACATTTTTTTTCATTCAATTCTCTTATGAAGTCACATATTAATATATTAGTCTGAACAAGTCATGAGCAGATGTACTTATGGTCAGCCATTGAACAGTCCTCACTTCAATCTGCATAAGTCTCATCTCTTAGTTTCTATATAGGAAACAAACACACAGGAAAATCAAGCAAGTAGATACGCAGGGCTAGAAGACTGTACTTGAGGAAATTTGTTGTGATACAGCAAATGCGGTGTCTTAGTATCTCCCTCAGTTTAAGCCAGTTTGGTCTAGTGCAGTGATGGCAAACCTTTTGAACTCGGTGTGTCAAAATTCGCAAGAAAACGTAGCTTAACTCAGGTGCTGTGTCACATCTAGAAATATCCATAATTTTGTGATATTTGTAGCTCTAGTAAAAAAGTTATATTTTTGATATATGTATTTTACTAAAAGCAAAAACAAATAATTCTTTACATTAGTGACTTTTGTTGCTGAATTTTGTTTGGTAAATCTTCAATTGAAAGTTGGTATTCCGTACACTTCAAGAACAAGCAAGCACTACATGCCCAAGTGCCAGGGTGACCAGGTGTGTCACCCAAAAGGGCTTCGTGTGTCACCTGTGACACGCGTGTCATAGGTTGGCCATCACTGGTCTAGTGGCTAGGGAGCCAGACTCTTATCTGGAAATACCGGGTTTGATTCCACCCTCTTCCATGAAGACAGCTGGGTGGCCTTGGATGAGTCACAGCTCTCTTCTGAGCTATCACAGCCCTACCTACCACCACCACCACCACCACCTCCTCCTCCTCCTCCTCCTTCATTCTAGCTGTATTCCGATACTGTTAAGAAAACATACCCTCTGAGGTGGCTTAGAAACAATTTGAACCTTCTGGACTGGAAAAGGCAGATTAGAGATGGGATGAGAAGGGCCACATGCTGTTGTCTCTAAGGTTTTTTGAGCCACACTTTTTTGCCCAGTGTGAGTGCAGCCTCAGGGACTTTTGTGGTCTCTGAAATGGGAAGAAATAGTGCTGAATTTAGGTGATATTGCACACTTACTTTCCAACAGATTCTAGCAATTTTTGTAGGAATGCTGCCAGTACTCAGATTATCAAGCAGTGAAAAAGATCTGAACAGAGCAGTGAGGTCACTTTAAGAAGGCTCATCTCATTTGTCTCCAGCAGAAGCTTCCTTCTGTAGTCTTCAGAGGTTAGGGTTTTGCTCTTCTGCTTGAGAATGCCCATAAGCAATTGGTGGACCACTGTGTGAGATAGGAAGCTGGACTAGATGGGCTGTGGCCTGATCCAACAGGGCTCCTCTTATGAGGTGGCATAGGAGCATTATTTACAAATTTTTGGCTATACAGAGGCTGATGTAGGTGGTACCATAAACCCAAGCTTGATTTCTCAGTCACACTTATTTTGCAGTCTTTGGTACTGCTTTTTAATGCACGTTAAAATTTATTTGACTGAAATAAAGCTTCCAACTCCTGTTAAGCAAACAGAACTTGAACCAGCTTGCAGCTGGTTAACTTGAACCTCAAAATTTCCTTAAACTGTTGCAGATCTTATCTGTACAATTCCTAAATTAACCTTTTGTTTGCCTTTTTTTCCTGTTTTGCTATTTGAATGCTCTAAAAGTTCTTTCTGAGGATGCTGTATCCTGAAAAACAGGTTCAAAAATCTCTCAATTTGAAACCAGTGTTTGCAATAAAAAAGGACTTCTCTGTTTTCAGCTTTCACTAACTTGTTCCTATTGATCTATAAGAATTACATGTAGCAGGGAGAAAAATTGAGGCTTCAAAAGGACCAATTAGAATGTGGAAAGAATAAAATCAACATTTTGTTGTAACTGTCTTTATCTATAATGATAATAACTTCCAGGAACTTTTTCTTCAGCAACAGCACAGCACGCGTCTCTGTAACTGTTGGCCTCTCTACTGTTTTGCAACCTGATTTTATCAGGGCCTTTTATAAAGCCCACAGTTCATTTTTAAATAATATCTTGTTAGTACAACATCTTGAACTAAAGTTTTATGTTACCTGAAGTGAGAAACAAATGGGCCTTGGAGTACTTTTCAACATCTGGCCAAAGGCTTTTGCAGGAGAAAAAATACAAAGGTTGATTTGAAGATTCAGAGCTGCCTTTTCTCCCTCTCTTCACTGGTTGAACTATGAGAAATTCTTGCTGTATGATACTGACTTTTGGCTGGCTCCTGGTTGACTGCATGGGCACCTTCACGGGAACCTCTGCCGTTTTCTTAGCTAAGATATAGAAGTAGTTTGCCATTGCCTTCTTCCGGGGAGAGTCTGGAGATTGAACTGGCAACCCTCTGCTTTCTGGGCAGTTTGCTTTACCACTGAGCTATAGACACTTCAGCTCCACAGGCCCCTCTATGCAGTTTTCTTGGCAGAGATACAGAAGTGGTTTGCCATTTCCTTCTTCCAGAGGGAGACTGAGGATCGAACCAGCAATACTCTGCTTTCCAGGTGGTTTGCTCTACCACTGAGCTACAGCTGCGCCTGTGTGCAAGCTAGCTCTGTACTACTGAGGCTGGGTAGAAGTTGATTTTATAAAGCAGTGGGTGCGCACACATCTTTAAAGTACGTGGACATAAAGATGATCTACATCTGCTTTCAGTTATTAACAGCTTAGCATTGTGTCCAAGTTTTGCACTGCAGCCGTGGCTTATTTTAAAAAGCCTGCTTCATAAACAGCAGTTTGAAGTTGGTTGCCTTTAATAAACTTCAACAAATGCTGAGTACAAGTTATTTAAAACATTTTTACATTGTCTTTCGCCAAAGCCTTTTGTTAAGAGTGAGACATCTCTTACCCTCCAAGGAGAAGGAGACAGGAAGGAAACATCACAAAGAGAGAACAGCATATCTTGCTCCTGTCTCAAAGTTCACCCATAAGCACATTTGCAGGATTGGCATTTATAAGCACTTCTTAATGCAACTTATACTGAAGAAATTAATAGCATAAATGGGTGGGCCCATAAACTCTCCTCTCATCTGCTTCCCA
Source organism: Aspidoscelis tigris stejnegeri (assembly GCA_023333525.1). Lineage (NCBI taxonomy): Eukaryota > Metazoa > Chordata > Lepidosauria > Squamata > Teiidae > Aspidoscelis > Aspidoscelis tigris. The sequence goes on from JALMGA010000004.1 coordinate 18,119,041, forward strand.
GGCAATAGTAAGCATTCATGAACTTGCAGAAACAATTGAATAATGGATTTGCAGGACACGTTTTGGCATGGCTCCCCTTTAAGTTGTTACCAGGTCCCCTCCTGGAAAGAGTACCTTATGCTCTTAAATTTGTTGGGATTTGTATTCATTCCTATTAAATTTCCTTTACTCCTGCTTTGTGAGTGCTTGTGGTCACTTGAAGAAAAACGTCTGGTAACTGTAAATCTAAATGGAGTGGGATTAGGAAAAGTGAAATGGCTGCTGTTTGCCTTCTTGGCCCCCTCCAGACTTGGGAAATAAATCTGCAGTCAAGGGGCAAATCGCAGCTTACCTGCTGCGAAGCGATGATATGCCACTCTGAGCTGAAACACAGCTCTGTGGCTTCCCATCAGAAGCTGCGAGAGCTCAGTCGGTGTGCCCTGTCACATGAGATGAGGCAGCCAGTTGGATTTGAACTGCCCTTACTGCTCTTTTCCTACCCGGATTGGTGGGAAGATTCTAATTTAGTTAATATTGTGCAGTGAGTGTTCTTTAGCCCGCACTATGGTAAATTTGCGGTACTGATGGGATTACACGTCACCACTACGCTGAGATTATTAATTCCGCTGCGCAGTATTGAGTCTGGTCGCACCCCTTGTCTTTTCTACTGAGTAGCAGGGAAGGAACACTTTACAAGATGGAATTAAGAGCTTCATTAAATGGCGGAAATATAATTCTCAAGGCCAGATTCGGTTGTGTCACCCTTGTCCTGAACCAGAACGAAAAGGGCTCTTGAGGGAAGACACTTCATGACCCCCTGACCCCCCAACCCTCAGCTAGTCTGTCCTTGTTTTGGAGATGATAAGGGTGCTGTGTCTTTTGAATACAAACCAATCACAAATTCCTCACCCAGGCCAAGAAGATTGAAAGATGTTATTGTATATACTTATGCAAATTGGCACTCTTACCACTTTTAGCAGCCCCAGGCTGCTGTATCTTTTCCCTGTAGGTGTGAAAATCTTCACAAGGGAAGTCACAGTTTGAAGCATCAAGCTGCAGGAGAATTTATGACTTAAGGCTTTGAAAATGTGTTAGAAGGACTGAAATTTCATGGAGTCCTGGCTACACAAGGCTGAAACCTTGGTTTCCTCAGCTGTGAGGCTGATCTCAAAACTCCCATCAGGTTTTACAAGTAATTGAGCGGCTAAAATACAGAAGAAATGTTCCTAATTTGTAAAAAAAAAAATTGCTATCAACGTTCGGTTTACCTTTTTTCTTTTTCTTTTAAAATTGTTTCCTATGATAGAGCACAGCTTATTACTAGCCATGTGGGGTTGTGCCTTTTGCAGCAAAAGTTTGGCACTGTGTCGCTTTTGTGGCTTTCTTATACGTTAGTGGTAAACCAGAAATCATTTCCTGGGCTTGAGGCCTAAGAAAAAGGAGGTTCAGAGGGTGCTGTGGTTTTAAGGGTGTGAAAAAATGGCCCTTAGGCTCAGGCCCTGGAACCATTAGCCGCCTTTTGTACTGCAAAGTACTGCCGACAGAAAGGAAGAAGGGAATTGTCAAGTCATCTGTGAAGGGTCAGGATTGAATGTTGGTAGTGTTGAGGGTACTGATGATAACTGTTCAAAATGTATAGGAATCATAACATAAGAGGAGCCTTGCTGGATCAGGCCACAGCCCATCAGGTCCAGCATCCTGTCTCGCACAGTGGCCCACCAATTACTTCTAGGCATCTTGAGCAGTAGACAAAGGCAAAATCCTCACCTGCTCTCAACTCCCTGTAAATGGCCTTGAAAGTTATCCTGCCTGTCTCTCCAACCTGGAGGCAGGACCTTGTTATCCATTCTAGTAACCATTGATACACCTCTCCTCCATGAATTTATCTAATCCTTTCTGTGGTATGGGAAGAGAAACTGTATCTCTGTAGCCATCAAGAACAGAGCTTCATTTGAAGTGGTCCTTATGATTACTACAAATTACTGTACAAACAGGATGCCTATTCCAATGCTATCCAGAGGCCGAGATAGACCTTCTGGAGGCCAGGAAAGCACTTCTGGTTCTGGGGTTGCATGACCCCAGAACCGGAAGGATTGTTTGCGATTATCCGTAGTTTTAGGTAACCACGGTAGGATCTGGAATGTCTCCCCCACGGATACGGGGATCCGACTGTATTGCCTTCTTCACTAGAACAGGAAGAAGCAGAAGTTCTGTTTATAGGAGTAGTCCACAGACCTGTACTTTTCATTCCCTTTCCCATGATACTGAGAATGCTAACCTGTCTCACGCGTATTAAAATATTAGCATACCACTTCCTGTTCCAAAAATCTCAAGACAATTTTCACAAAACGGGATAAAACATGTGTTTGTATGAAAACTTGATTGAAAGGAGTGTCTGGTAGAATGAAATCATCAAAACATTTAAGAAAACTTAAAATACTTTTGGAACGTTTATGCTCTTTTTACTTCACAGATACCTAGATCGCCCTTCTCCTCGTCCTTCTAAAAATATCTAAATATACTTTAGTTGGAATAAGAAACTCTTTCAGTGTATTTATTGGGGCAAAATTATATTGCATGAAAAATTGCAGCATAGTGAGGATTTAATCTTTACTTGTGTAAATCTCATCTGATGGGACTTCTTCCAATCTGGCTGAGTGGAAAAGAGCCAAAGTAACAGTCTGTGCCAATAGAAAATGCTACAGTTTCACATACCCAGATGTGATCATCTTTCTTTCTTTTTCTTTAATTATAGCTCTGAATCTCACAAGGGATCACTAGTATACTAACCAGTACATTTTTAATGTCCCTGTATGACGGTGGAAACTGGTTGCCAACTGGCTCTTTTTCATTTCTAACTGTTGCTCTGTTGTTATAGATTCCCACTGACTGGTAGCAAAGTATTTTGTTTGTTTTTAATGAAAATGAGGGAAGCTGTTCGTTTGGGGGGCTCCAGAGTTGAAGCTCCCCAACTTTTAAGCTCAGTGGTGACATTCCAAGGTGGATGATCCGAAAGAAATGTTCTGCCCTTTGGTTCCTTGTGAGACTGAATTTTTTTATTTTAGGTTGTTGACCAGATTAAATGACAATACTGCACACGCACAATGTACAATATACAAGATATAAAATGCATTAAAATAAAAATACATATTTCTGCAGCACTAACCAAAAGATACAGTTTGTCAAGACCTGAACATGAGGTTTTGCTAGATTTGGGTAAACAAAGTCCTGCTGATCAGAGAGCAAATATTGGAGATAAAATAAATTCAAACAACCTCGATGCTGTAATAACAGAGGAGTTGGGAGCTGCAGCTACAGTAGGATATGGGTGGTTGTTTCTGCAGGCCCTGCCTCACAAGGACATTGTCTGTTGGTGTATGGGTTTTTGTGATATTTCTCTTTCAGGACTGTTTGAATGACAGAAAAGTCAAGGATTGAGATTTGGAAATCGTTGATGACCTTCCCTTCCAGTTTGGTCTTGTGGTTGGAGTCTTATCTAGTAGTCTCCTGATTCAATTCCATGAAGGCATCTGTACAACTCCAAGCTTTGTTTCTGGGTTCTCAGGGTGCTAGTTGTGAGGAGAAGAACAGAAGGTTTGTCAGCCGCTTTGACTCCCCTTAAAAGGATGAGAAAATAGGGGTATAAAAGCCAGCTCTTCTTCCTCTTTCTTCTTTCTCCTCCTTCCCTCTCTTGTCAGTTGGAGGCAATTTCCAGAGTAAAGCCAGATATTATATGATCTTGGAGACTGAGTCTTGGAGATTGAGCCAGATCCCAAAAACAAGGCTTGGAAACAGGGCAAGAGAAGCACACTAGAATATGTCCAACCCAAGAAGAGCATTACTGTTGTGAAAATGTGTTGGACAACAAGCTGTTTCTGATAATAGTGGTGGTAACTGAGCAATGAGCTAACTTAGGTGTACAGGCCTGTTCTGAGTGTGGGAACCTATTTCTTTGGGGAAGTAATCCAGCCTGTGGTCTTTGTGGTTTACCAACTTTGTATATAATTGAGGATTCTAGCAACAGAGAATCTGAATTTTGTGAATCACTGCAGTTTCTGATGGGCTTAGATAGGATGAGTAATGTACACTCTTGAGTTTTTCATTTAGATTCATATCTGAAATGATTCCGAAATATCTGGTAAGAAAATGTCCAGATAAGGATGCCTAAGTTCAATCAGAAGCGGTTCTATGCTTTGTATATGTCAGCAACAGGTCTCAGATGGAAGAGAGTAGGAAGCAGAAGATTGGGACCAACCAAGAAGAAACAGAACTGGAGTTGGGCTGGAGAATCAGTGGTTGCGAGTGATACTTGGAACAATTAATTGGATACTGGGGGACTGAAAACTTTGAGGCTGGAAGCTTAGAGACTGAAGGACGTGGATCAGGGAGGCTGTGCAGAGGTGGAACAGAAACTGGAGTACCAGTTATTTCCATGAGTTTTGCAGTTTTTAGAGGGCTTAATCAAAGCTATAAACCATAAATGAGCAAGACCAGGAAAACAGGTCCAAAGGGAGCAATGCTGAATGTGAGAATAAGATGCAGATTCAACGCTAAAGAATAAAAAAAGGCAATTCAGTAGTGAGAGTGCAGGATGGAAGGGCTGGAGGTTATTCAGAGAGGATATGTGAGCAGAAAGTCACAAGACTGGAATTCAGGGGTCCAGGAGGCAAAGGAGTTCGTGCTAGTAACTAAAGCTAGGATGGACTACTCTGGCCATCTGCATTGGGGCAGCCATTCTGATCTATGCCCTGAGCCATCCTTGAAGTTCACACAAGCTTCTGAGCCACCTCTGAAAGCTCCAGTGACCTGGATCAAAGGTTCCTGGCTTTAGTGCCTTGGGGGGGGGGACCCATTTTGGTGACACATCCTGTTGAAAATCTCCCTCCCAAAAGTAAATTGGACCACAAAGGCGTACTGAGGTACCAGAACGCTGACCTTTCTCACCACTGGCTTGCAAAAACTATGATTCACCATTGAGCTGTTACGTGTGGTTGAACACTGTACCTTGAGACCATTTCCTAATGGCAGACATCCGTGTTGGCACTCTGTCAGTCCATCACCTATATATGCACATATACACACATACCCTGTAGGCAAGTTATGGTTGCAAACATCTTTGTAGCATTTGAATGTAAGACTTTTCTGTTCCAAAAAAAGTGAAAAATATTAATGCAACATGGTTTATATTCTGAATAAATATGTATAGATCTTAGGCTGATAATGCTAAGGTCAACTTTGCTGGTGTAGTAATATACGAAGGATATGCTGGATTTTAGGATAAATATGCCTTTAGCAGCACTCTTCCACTGCTGTTAGATTTTTTTGGAATTTCATTCATCAATTCTGAATGCCATTTATCATCAAAAGCAATGCAGAAGAGAGGCCCAGATTATAACATAAGAGGAGCTCTGCTGGATTAGGCCACAACCAATTGAGTATAGCAGCCTGTCTCACATAAGTGGCCCACCAATTGCTCCTGGGCATTTTCAAGCAGAAGATAAAGGCAAAACCTTCACCTGCTCTCAGCTCCCAGTGAGTGGCCTTTGGAGGCATCCTACCTGTCTGTCTATCTAGGAGGCTATACCTAGGTATCCATGCTAATAGGCATTGATACACTTCTCTTCCAGGAATTTATTTAACCCTTTCCAGAAGCTCTCCAAGCTGATTGCTCTCACCACCTCTTGTGGTAGTAAATTCCCCTTGTTGGGCTTAAATGTCTGCCCCATCAACTTCATAAAGTGACCCCTAGTTCTAGTGTTATAGAGGAAATAATGATTCTAAATACTTCAGTCGGGTCACCTCTTAAACACCATCTTTCAAGACTGAAGAGGCCTAAATGTTACAGCCTGATTTTCATTATCAGTAAGTAAACTTTGTAGTCCATCAGTGTTATTGATTGATGGTGCTCCAGCCTAATCTACCAGCATTAATTCAGTAGTGCCTCAGGTCCAAATCACAATATTGGAAATATTGGGACTTGCCTTAAGCAAAGTTATAGTTATCTGTTTGTGGCTTGTGCAACTGCAAAATTGTTTAATATACACACTATATACAAACACCCTTCTCATGAAGAAGGGAAGCAACCTGTTTTGATGAGGTTGCTTGGGCCTGAATAAGGGGCATAATTTGGGGATGCCGTTGGGCTCTTTTCTGACATTTGGAGCTCAGGCAGAGGCACTGGCCAGGAGCTAATCCACCAGCTGTAGCCTTATCTGGCCACAGTAGCCTAGGCTCTGATAACTTCCAGCTTGGACTCCTGTTCTGCACTCTTATGTGGAGTTGCCCTTTAAGATGGTTCATGATGCAACAGCTAAATTGCTAACTGGCACTGGTGGCTGCTGGACACAGATCACAGCGGTCCTAAGAGACCTTCCAATTTCAAAGTATTAAGGTCCTAAATGGCTTGGGCCCCAAATATTCCATCTAAACCTGCCCATGCCCTAAGATCTGCTGGTGAGGCCCTCTTGGCTGTAGCACCCCCTTCAGCAGTTAATGGGGTGAGGGTACACCGGAGGGAATTCTCAGTAATAGCCAGTATGGAACAGCCTTCCTTCCTAGGTCTGTATGGCACCCTCATTGTATGCATTTAGACATCTGGTGAAGATGGACCTCTATTCTGGCCTTTGGTTGAAGGCACAGCATCTCCATGCAAGCACTGTTACTGTTTTAGCTAACATATTTTATCTGTTTTTATAATGATGTTAATTGAGACTTTCGAATATAGGACAGGGAATGCACACACATGCAGAGAGAGGGAGGGTGTTGACTGTATCCGGTATCACAATGAAGGGCTGAGTGCTTTTGCCCATCCCATCCGGGTTTTTTCCTCGATGGCAAATGCTACCATGCTTTTCTGTTGATCATTTTAGGTTATAACAGAAACGGATCAATATTGTTTACTTTTCTTTGTTTGTTTAGAAAGAAGTGCAGGAAATATGTCTGGAATCTATTTCTTCATAGCCTTGATTTCTTTTCTGATTTAGTTAACTGTATGCTGGCTGAAATCGTTTGCAGGACGTGAACATGTCTTCCAAAACAACCATGTAGGTCCAGCCCTTCAGGCTTTTAAGAGGAAAGCAGCAGTGTACCGTTAGCTTATGGAAAAACTGGAAGGAAGGGGAAGCAGTTTTCCAGGCTAAAAATCCCAGAGCCTGATTCTTATAAAAGTGCTGCCACCCCACCCTCCCTTTCTGGAAGCAGTTTTGCATTGGCCACCCAGTATCTGTCCAGAAGACCAAAGCAGCTGATACAAGCTATAAACGTGAGCTTTCCTCTTGACATGTTTTCTCTCTCCTCGGTGTTTAAGTGCTACAGAATTAGGCTACCTATTCCTTTCAGTCAGAGCTGAATCTGTTAGGAGAATCATCCTCTACCTGCTATCCGCAAGACTAGGGCTTCATGGGGATAGGTACTTATCTATTGTAGGTGTGAAGTTAGTTGCCAGGTTCTGATGATGGAAGTTGGCGACTGGTGGCTTTGGATGCTAATCAGAGGCACATCTGGCCAGTTGCTTTCTGCCTTGGAGGGCACAGCTGTGGCCAGCTAACCTCTTCAGAGGTTAAAAGCCCCTGTGTTCCAAACTGGGTTCTGGGGACTTGAATTCCCGGTCTTCACTTCCTGTTCCAAACTCCTTCAGTGACAAGCTGTAGCCACAACTTCCTGTGTTCCAGCTCAGTCCCGATTCACCATGATTCTCTGTTGCCCACCTACTGAGCTTCAGTGCTGACTTTAGGTACCTCTGAAAAGTAGTTTGCCCTAGTCTACGTGACGCCCTTCAGCTTTTCACAGTCTTAATGTAAAGCTTAGTTGTATAGCAGCCACAGCGTCTGAGACTTGGAAGGCTAGGACTCAAAGTTGTACTTAACTATGGAGATTTGCTTGGTCTTGTCAGGACATCTCAGCCTTTCTGGCATCACGGGATTGTTCTTACTATGTAAGGTAAAGGGAGGGAAAGAAAATAACATTTGGCACCTAACGGTCTTCAGAAGAAAGGTTGGACTTAAGAAACAAAAAGAGGAACCAGCAATATAGATCCCTATAGCACAGGGTATATCAAGCCTGTCTCTCCCACCCATTCTGTGCTCTAGGTTCCTTCTTTAAATCTAAAAAATCCTGTCCTGTGTAAGGTAACAGGAGACAGAGTAAGGAAAGAACCTTTTCAGTTGTGGCTCCATGTGTCTGAAACTCACTTCCGTTTGAGCCTATTGTGTATTTTAATGTTCAGTGGGCAACTTTTTATGTGCATTTGTTGGAAGCATCAGTGGCTACTAGAATTGTGCCTTGGTACAGGATGCCCCTCAAGGCCATTTGCAGGCATTTGAGAGCAGGTAAGAATTTTATTGTCATCTTCTGCTTGAGAATGCCCAGAAGGAATTGGAGAACTGTTGTCTGAAACAGGATACTGGTCTAGATGATTTGTGGCCCAATCTAGCAGTAGTTCCTCTTTATTTATTTTTAGGTGTGTTAGAAACATTTCCCCTTCTTCTGAAGTTCTTTTATAAGGAGAGGCAGGCAATGAATGTGACTATGAAAAACAGCTCTTCAACTGAATGCGCTATATTGACACATGTATACTGAGTGGAAAAGGTCCTACTATAACTTCCTGGGATTCATCCACCTTCCTCCATAAGAAAAGCTGACAAAGAAAGACTGTGTGTGTGGGTCTGCAGCATCCCCTGCAGTTCAGAGAAAACTACTTCTCTTGCCTGAAAAGTTGTCAGGAGTATCAGTAAATTACCCTTCAATTACCATACATTGTGATGTCTTCAGATTCTACTTCTTTTGTTCTTCCAGGTTTCAGCAGTAACATTAAAACAGGTGATTTTAGAATCTAAAATGCACCCAGCACATCCTACCCCCTATTTAAAACAAAATTTTGAAACTGTATTCTCTTTTCTATCTCTCCATCTCTCATGTCTCCTGATAAGTAAACCTTTTCGTGCCAAAAGAATATGAATCAGAAAATAAGCCCCATGGCTGTAAGTTCAGGTTTTCCACATTAACAACTGATGCCTCTGTTCCAGCGGGGGAGCAAGTCAGTTTTGGAACTATCCCAGTAGCTTATTAGTCATGGTTTCCAGCAGTCAGGGAATTTTGCCCAATCTGCTCTGTGCGTCTCCATATGGAGCTTTGTGGAACATTTTTTCATCTTAACAACAAGAGGTCCCAGGGAAGTCGAGTCACTCCAAAAGGCTCAGGAGGGAACGGTAATGGGGGTTTCAGTCCTGACTTCTGTGCAATGCAAGATCTCCAATTATTGTCAGATCAAGTGGTGTTTACAGCATACATGCCAGCTGTGAATCTAGTGCGGAACCTTTCCTTTTTCATGATTTATTCCGCTCAGATGTCAACGAAATGGAAACAAACTTGGAGATTTCACCTTTCTCATTGTCATAACGGAATGCTACTGCTTCTTCTTTTTTAGTTGGTATCTGCCGGGACTGACATTTTACTCTTTTGTTTTTTACAATATTGTCTTCTACTCTTGCACCACTTACCTCTGAAATTTTCTAAATAACACCTCTGCAGAATTCTGGGACAGCATGTTTATTTCCAAGGATGACACAAAAACTCTTTGAATAGAAAGTGAAGATTGAAACATCTTTTTGGTGGTGCTCAAGTTTTTTTTTTAATTTAGCCTGTTTGAAGTGCATTAAGTTGAATTGGGATTGGGATGTATATGAAGGGGATCCAGCCCAAAAGCCCTGCCTCTGTTTCTCCACATCTGACTGTAGATGAAGTTAGATGCATTATAGTGTTTGCCACATGGAAGAGAGACTGTGATGCAAGCATTTCCCCTAACAAATTAAAACCTGTTGACTTAAAATGGAATTAGATTGTCTGGAAGAGTTCGTTTGCACTGAGGCTTTGGTGAGATTGATCTGGTCAGTATAAATCAAGCTCATTTAAATTGGGATGTATCCTGTTTTAAAAGCTGGAGTTATTTTATACTGGTCATCCCTTTTCTCATTTGTTGTCCACTACATGTGCAACCTGATAGACTTTCTTAAAGAGAAAAGACAATATGGAGCTTGCTGTTGTGGAGAGTATCTGTAGCTCACAGTTGAAAGTTCTTCAAGCTTGATCTTTTTCTCTGCAAACATTTCATCCCAAGACTAGGTAACATCTTCAGTGCTCTTAATTGTGCGCTGTGCAAAGCTTTTACACCCATAGGATCTTGTTATTGTGGAGAATATTTGTAGCTCAGGATGGCAGTCATAGATGATTCTCTGAGCTTGATCTTTTGTTACCAGGCTGGGTAGCATCTTCATCCTTATTCTACATGACAAGACCCTGTGGGTGTAAAATGCTTTGCATGCAAGTTGGGACACCAAGAATGCTAGCTAGCCTGGGGGTAAAACGTCTTCAGAGAAAAAGATCAAGCTAAGAAAACCTTCCATGATGGAACATAATACTGCAGCCTTTGGTCCTTTCTGCACTGGACTTTATTTCAGATTATAGGTTGTGATAGGGGCCTTCCATCCGCACGCTGATGCAGACAATGGCAAGCCTTGCCCAGGACCAGGCATACACACAACCATCTCCTCTTCCAAGATATAGTCAAGAATAAGGTCCAGTGTAGACAGGGCCTTTGTTTAGCAAGATGCTCCATACATGTTTTGATATAAAATTGTCATTAGGGTCAACACAGTAGGTTAGAGTACATCTGAGCTTACAGTAGATTTATTTCTTAGCCTTCTCTCGGTGTCCTTGAGCTAAGCTGAGCCATTTCTCAAGGGAATAACCTTGTAATATTACAGTGGGGATCAGACATATTATGTAAATGTAAGTGTATTGTGATAAATGTAGAACATGTTCTGCTTTTGCTGACTCAAGGAAAGCCTGTGATGAAAGTTTGGCTAGCCAAGGACCATCATTGGAGCAGATGTTTGGGGGAGGTGGCTGGAAGGTTTTGAAGCCGAAATGCTTTTGATGCAGGGCATGGTAGCCCTTTCTTACTTTTTAGGCATGTAGTTTTTAAGGTTATGGAGTAGTGAGGCAGTGTGCAAAAGGCATTATTTCCTATCAGTGAAATACCTGGATTGATTTTCTCTTTAAAAAAATAAACTAGGAAGAGCTGTACTGAAAGGAATCAATTATCTAACAGTTTACATTTCTCAAAGAGATTCCTGTGGCGGTTCCAAAAGTCAGTACTTAGATGGGTGTCCTCTGACACTGGAGGGAATAGACGTTCATCTTGCCTAGTAGGAGTTTATAGCTGTATCTTCAGTGAATCTAAGCGTTTTGATCTACTTCTCTTCCATGTATTGCTCTAGCATCCTAATTGTTTTGGTTGCTGTTCAGTTGTTTTGATTGCTTTGCTGGCCTTTCTCTCCCTCTCTCTCTTCCTGTCCCTCTCCCCACCCCTTCTCTCTGGACACATCTGCACTTTGCTTGCTGTCTGGGGGAACGGGAAAGGTGAAGCTGTCCTTGCGTGTAGTAAGCATTCACGTTTGCAAATGCTACTACATGCGATCCCTCCCCCTACGCATCTGGACACTTACCTGCAGTGTGTATGGTATTCGGATGTCACCATCTTGCACAGCATGTCAAGTGACCCTCCAGCGCCATAGAGGTTCGTATGGGCCTGCCCAGAGCCTTACCAGCTCTTGCTCTTGCTCTCGCTCTGGTGCTGGTAAAGGTAAAGGTAGATTCACATGTGGAGCATTTAATCGTGCTCCACGCATAGTCGCCTCGTGGCGCACTCCTGCATGGAAGGAGCTGTTTCTGGTTTTGAAACGGCTCCTTGAAGTACAGACTCTCTGTCTGGGAGTGCACCACGAGGTGACCACAGGGCCAGGTGTGGAAAGGCCCTCTCTCTTGCAACCATCTGAACTACTTCTGGGTCCATTTTAAAAGAAAAAGAAAGAGATTGCTCTTGTGAGGGATTAGCTTTAATTCAGTGAATGAAATTAATGGAAATTAATGGAATAAATTTTGTAATTCTGTAAACTGGTATGTCATTCTCATATTGCACCCTACCCATCCACATTTTTGTTTAGTTTGGTTTGGTTACTGCAATTTGTAGCAAATCACTTTGCTTATCTCTCTTTTGAATCAAGTGATAACAATATGGTTAGCTCTTGCGTGGTCCAGGGTTTATTTCTCAAATGCATCAGAAGATCAGTAAAAGTGGGTTATTGTATTTTTTGCAGTTTATTATAAGCATAGCAGTTATCTTCCTATAATTCACAGGGATTGTTTGCATAATTTTAAATGGTGGTTAGAGCACTGGGTTTCAGTGTTAAACTGGGAAGAGTTCCAATTCTCCACTTATCCCTGGAAGCCCAGAGAGTAGTAGTGGGCTGTTGGTTGTCCCACAGAATTGTTTCAAGGTTTAAAAAAGGGGACGAGGAAAGTCTTCACTGCCTTGAGATCTTTGGAGGAACGACAGAAAAGCCAAATGCAGCCATTTGTGCTATTTCACTGTGACGTCTTTCTGCATTGCAGTCATGATGGAAGAAAGCACTATATGACTCAAAATAGTTGATATTGCTCCACCACCACTGTATGCAAGGCCAGCTTAGGAAGGAAAGGTGTGCTTGGCTCCAGTATCTCAGTCATATTTTAATGTCTTTGCAGAAGAACAGCCACTGAGTTACAGAGTGTTCCCTTTGAGTGCAAAAAGTTTATGGAGAAGTTTCATCAGGATGTGTTGGTAGTTGGGGGAACAGTTCCTTTCTCAGAATTTGGATGTTTTTGGTGGTGGTCATACCTTCACTTTAACCCTTCTGCAGTCCGCCTTCAGCTCTAGCTGTTTACACCTTTTTCTTTCTGCTTTATTTGTGGACTTCCCATTCAGGGTTAGGGTGCACAAATAAAACAGATAGAAATGAAAAGATGTGAGCAGTCAGAGCTGAAGGTGGGCTGAAGAAAGTTTAAAGTGAAGGTTTGACCATGGCCTAGATTAAAAGCAACACTGTCCACTTTGACAGAAATGCCGTCGGTGTCCCTGAAATTTTTAACGTTAGAAAATGCACACAGAGAAGCAAAAACTGAACCTTGTAATCCCGGACAATTCTGCTGCAGTCTAGAAGAGAGCAGGGCTTGTAAAGGGAACCGCATGGAATGACAGATCTACAGCTATCTGTTCTCATGTCATCAATCTCATTGCTATTTCGGACACCCTTCCCTGGACTGAGAGCTAGTTCTAACTTCCTTTCTCTTAGAGTGGTTATCAGACATAGGCTGATTATCTTGTCATAAGACAAAGGGCCTACAAAATAGGTGCATGGGAAATGTCAACAATAGAAGCTTTGCCAAGAATTGGAGTTAAGGAAAACCAGGAGAGGCTTATGAACATGTGTGTAGTGTTTAGGGATTTTAAATTTTGTGTTTTTTTTTAAAGTTGTTTGAAAAATGGCGTCAGATTCAAGACTTTTATCAGAACTCTCAAATTCATTTTTGTTTAAACCATTTTTACTAGTCTAACAAGTAGTTTTCAAAAAAAAAAAAAGCTTAGTAAATATTTGTTATCTACAATTTTCTGCCAAGATTGCATTTCTTGAATATTTAATGCAAAGTTTAGTGGTTACAACTGCAACATAAAACAGATGCTTTTCAGGATCCCTAAGGAACTTCAAAACCTATGTATTTTCAGCCTTTGATAACAGAGCTTGTCCTTGTCTGTACTGTTAATGTGTGACATTGGGTTGATTTTCTGCAATAGCAAGACCAAAATATTTACTTCTCCCCACCCCACCCCTGAAAAAACCAAGGGGTATTGTAGGGGAAAAGAAATTTCAGTAAAAGTGAAGCTATGCAACAACAAAAGCCAATATATTAGATTTTAGTAATAAAAGAAAGACAACAAATTTAAAGTTAAGAGCCTCTTATGTATCAATATGATCCATAGGTTAAATGTGTGGAGGGGAAGCATTCACAATTTATCTACCGGAACTATTAGCTTGTTTTAAAATATTTATATCATGCTCTTCACCTGAAAGTGTTAAGGCAGGTTACACAATGATTAAAAATCCATAGAAGGATATAAAACATAATTAAAATATATTACCTACCCTGGTGCAGGACATTAGGAGCATCTGAAAATGTCAAAGCTTGAATGACAAAGTATGTGTTAAACAGGTACCATAAATGAGGTAATGTGGGTGCCTAGCTAGAACCTGGGGGCCACCACAGGAAGGCTGTCTCATGTGCCACACCGCTCAAACTATTTATGTGTGATTTAAATCAGCTTTAGGCCTGTTTCTCACCTGTTTTTATTACTTTTATCTGTTGTAGCTCACCCTGAGATTTTGTTAGAGGTGGGGATATAAATGTATTGACTTAACTGACTAGCTAACTAGCTAAGGCCCTTCTTGTACTTAACAAGTGGAGCAGTTCGATTCCATCTACGCTCTGGTGAGGCCGGTACACACACTACGTTGTCCTGGAGCTTGCCAGGCCTGCTCCAGTCTAACTACCTGTGGACAACGAAAATGTCCGTAACTTGACCAGGAGCAGCTAGGAACCTCCTGCTCAGCAGCATATGTATCCTCTTCTGGGTGCAATGCTGTGAGGGTGCATGGTAGTGTGGCTGTGCAGTCATGGGTCATATCCTGATTATCCTGATTACATCCAGATGCACACTGGGTAATGCTATGGCTGTTGCCATGGTGATCCAGCGTGTGCAGGCATGACCATCCACACTTGAAGTGCTGATGGTCTGGTTTGGGACTTCAGTAACCCTTGAAGCTCCCTCCTCCTTTCATCTTCATCTCACTGGAATGGATATCATTCCAGTGAGGGAAGTACAAACTGGTCCACACTAGCTAGCTAACGTCTTCTTGATCTAACAGCAAAAAATGCAAGAGCAGATGGGGCCCGAGAGGAGGGAAGGTGCCATGCAAACTAGGGATCTGTTAAAATGTCATATCTTTGGGTAAAGTAGCAACCGTACAGTGATGATAAAATCACTCTGCCATGCACTTTGAGGGGCCTGTCAGAACTTTCCCAGCACCGCACAAGCCTTATAGAGCATATGGTACACTTATCTGAAGTATTCTCTGGGCTTCTGAGCCTAGTTTAAGCCTGGGGAAGTTCCAAAGGGCCCCAAAAGAATGTCACTTAGTGATGATGTCACCATGTCACACGATGGAGCTTCATTGTGACCCTGTAGCCTTCTTAGGGTGCATGACTGAGGCAGGTAGGGCTGGGTAATGCCTCTTCCTCCCACCTGTGACCTGATAAAGCTGCACTAGCATGCCTGAATACCTGGCCCTGTTTTAAAGTCCACCTATACTACATACCAACATTTTGCACACCTCTAGTTTCTCGTACTGTCAATTGCCACATAGCTATAGTGTAGAGCTAACAGTCCTGGCACTGCTTATTATTGTTGTCTTGGTGGTGGTAATTTTTTTTAACTTATGCAGAAATGGGTCACATTTAGTATTTCTTACTTTGGTGAGCCTGTTTGGTTAGGAAGCCGGTCCCTTATCTGGGAATGCCGGGTTTGATTCTCCATGAAGCCAGCTGGGTGATGTTGAGCTAGTCACAGCTCTCTGCTGAGTCCTCACAGCCCCACCTGCATCACAGGGTGTTCTGTTGTGGGGAGAAGAACAGAAGCTTTGTCAGCCACTTTGAGTCCCCTTAAATGGGTGAGAAAAGCGGGGTAGAAACGCCAACTCTTCTTCTTCCTCTTTTTTCTTATACCAGATGAAATGAAATGTTCTACATATTTCTCTGCCTTTTTTACTGTGCAGATATTTAGAACACTTACTGTAGCGTGTAAACAAGTGTGCTGTAGGATGCTATCTGTAGAATTCCCTGGATATGAGATCTAGTCTCCTTAGCATACTTAGCTATGTATGGCAGCTTTAAATAGCTAATTTCAAGAAAGCTATTTATGTGAGTAATCTACAGTGGGACATGTTTTATTTTTAATGCTGCTGTCTTGCCTTTCAGAGGTGAGAGATACCATCTATGACATGCAGGACTATTTAAGAAGAAATGAATACCAGAAGAGTAATTTGAAATTATTTATCAGATCAGCTTGGAGATGGCCAAGGCAATGAGATCTTTTGCTCTTAATATGCCATAACAGATTAAGAGTGCATCCAGGCAGGACCTAAAACCCAGAATGATCTCAGAGCTATGTTGGGATTGCCACATATATCTGCAGAAATTCCAGCATAGCCCCAGAATGTTGGGGTGAGAGCCTGATTTATCTCTATTCTCCGAAGGCCAACTCCAAATTTGAGTTCTCCTGAAATAGTGATATGGTTTGCTTTGTCTGGACACTTGCTCTTGGGATCCATCTTGAAGAAAATGTCAACTGTAAAACCAGGTTGAAAATGCCCACTGTGCATGCATGGAGGCCACTCCATGTGCCAGCTCCAGATATTTCATGCGATCCAAAGCAATGATCACGCTGTCGTGGTAGCAGCACCTGATGAGGTAAGTATCTAGGCTTGGCCTGTGATTTTGCCTTCCCACCTGGCAGGACTGGTGAACGGAAAATGAAGCAGGATCCCACTTTTTCCTCTCACTGTCTGGAGGCAGCCTAAGATGCACTGATGTGCACTAGTGCAGGGGTAGGCAAACCACGGCTCGAGAGCCACATGTGGCTCTTCAGTCTCTTGAGTGTGGCTCTTCCAGCTCAGGAGTACCCTATTCAAGTTAGTAACAATGTACCTACCTATATAGTTTAAGTTTTAAAAATTTGGCTCTCAAAAGAAATTGCAATCACTGTACTGTTGATATTTGGCTCTTTTGACTAATGAGTTTGCCGACCACTGTACTGGTGCAACTCTTTTTGCTCTAGAGATGGAACTGCTGCTGCTTAGGTGGTGTTCACACGCAGTTGAAGAAGAAGAAGAGTTGGCTTTTCTTCCCTGCTTTTCTCCAAGCTTTTCTATTCTTCTCCCCGCAACAGAACACCCTGTGAGGTGGGTGGGGCTGTGAGAGGTTAGAAGAGAGCTGTGAGTAGCCCAAGGTCACCCAGCTGGTTCATGGGGGAGTTGGAATCAAACCCAGTATTCCTAGATAAGAGACCGGCTCCCTAACCACTAGACCAAAACACACCTCTGAGATAGTTTAAATACGGTTGGTAGATGGGACCATTCACATACCTGCCTGCCCCTCCCCATCTCATGAATGTTCTAGACTAAAAAAGGTGGATTAGACATGGGGATGCACCACAAGCCCCACGTTTCTATCTCTAAGGTGCTTTTAAGACCCCTCCTCTTATTTCCTACTATGCAATCTTAGGTTTTGAGTGGAGTTTGAGGAGGA
Source organism: Aspidoscelis tigris stejnegeri (assembly GCA_023333525.1). Taxonomy (NCBI): domain Eukaryota; kingdom Metazoa; phylum Chordata; class Lepidosauria; order Squamata; family Teiidae; genus Aspidoscelis; species Aspidoscelis tigris. The sequence goes on from JALMGA010000004.1 coordinate 18,136,255, forward strand.
ATCCTTTATTAGACTGTGACAGGATTATTACACAAATTGGCCGGGGGCTGCTTCAGCAAAGAAACATGGGAGTTGTAGTCCAGAACTGGAACTTTTCTCAGCTGTGGTATGGAAGAATGCGTGACTGTGTAGAAGAGGACGTAAACATGGATATTTCCTTGGAGAAATAGTAATTTGAGTTTGAGGTGGGGAGTGGCTAAAGAATTTAAAATCTATTAGCCTGTTGTTGTTGTCATTTTTGACAGACTTAAAAAATGTGATGAAGTGCTTATTATTCGTTGGTTTGAACTACATCCAAGTGGGCTGGGCAATGAGGAGAAACAGGAATTTCAAAGTAGCTGTGAAAAGTCTGTATGCTGACAAGTAGCAGATGAGTTTGTTCTCTTCATGATGAATAATATAAATATTTTATCTTGGCAAATAACCTTGTGAAGTGAGAAGTGACAGCTGAAAAAAGCCCAGAGGCGTGGAATTGAAAAGCCTGTATATAAGCCTGAGTGTATTTATGGATTTTTAAAACTGTCATTTCATATTGCATTGGGATGTTTGCTTCTCTGCGTCTGTTTGCACTTTGCTGTCTAGAATGGTTTTAGTATACCCGTTCCATAGAAGCAAAGATTAGGTGAAGTGGGAGCCATTCACACTTGAGGTGCTGGTGTAATTCCCTGCCTGACCACCAGCACTTCAAGTGTAGATGGTCTGGCCTGGATTGTGCTGGGCTGTTGCCGTGGCAATCACAATGTGGAGTGTGACTGCACAGCTGCCCCATCCCCATGCAGTGTTTGCACCTGGAAGAAAGTGGAAATACCACATGCAGGAACAACTGGGAGCTCACCAGCTGCTCTGGGTCAAGCTGTGGAGAAGTTATGGAGGGTTGGGGTGCTCTGAAATGCTTCAGGACACTGCAAGGAGGCAGTAACAGCGTAAGGATGGAACATTCTGCAGCATCCAGATCTGCCCTTCAAAGGTAAGCGCAAACACTCTCTTTGCCTTACCTGAGTGGATGCAAAAACAAGAACAGAAAGAGTTTGTGAGACCAGAAAATCATAGCATCATTGAAGACCTTTCTCCATATGAAAATCCAGATAACCAAACGCCAAATTTGCCAGATCGCCAAATGATAACCGTTGGTCCTTTTTTTGGGCACATCAGGTGTGGAAAGTACTACCACTTCCTTAGGAATCAGTTTCACTTTGAATTTCCTTTACCGTAAGATAATTTATTTGCCCCCGATGTTCAGCTGAAATCTGCCTTGTCAGAACTTAGCAACGATTGTGAATCCTGTATTTTGGGAAACCAAGTTATAACTTCTCTTTTCTTTGTTAGAATTTGAGAGCAAATATCATATTCCCTCTCAGTCCTCTCTCCTTAGGACTAGGCATATCCAGTTCTCTCAATTTCTGTCCAGCAGTTTGCTCCTGTTCCTTCCTGTGATTTAGGGCCCAGAATTCTTTGGAAATTTTTGCTTCCACTATTCACTGCTGGTGCATACTCAAGTTTGCAGTTAGCATGCTCCAAAACAGGAATTTTAGCCATCACCTGGTCAAATAGTCTCTATCTTGTTTTGGTTTGTTTGATTTCTTTTCCTGTTGTTGTTGTTTTTTAAATTTCTTTCTGATGTAGCTCTTGCATTTGTTTCTGAGGAATTCTTTTGTTGTTGTTGTTGAGTCTTCATCAGAACAGCTTTTTGTAGTTTATTATGATAATTTTTAATTTAAATTATGTTTTCAGGGTTTTTGCTGTCTCTACTTAATTTGTAAAAACACTTATTTGTGTAGAAATATTTTTGTTTTTCCCAACCACAGAATATTTGGTATTGGTTTGGTTAGGGAAATTTCCAATATGAGCTGTATGAAACTGAACAGTTTCAATATTAATGCAGTGTAAGTATTTTATCCTTGAGAATACACCCTTGATTTCAGAATACAGCTTCAGAAACACCACAGATTTACAACTTTGGATGGTTATATGATATGACTGCTAACACTATGTGTTGGAAACCTTTATTTTCTAACAATATTAGAAAATAATTTTTGAATTATCTTTGGAGAAGGTATCAGAAGCTTTAAAAAACCCCAGCAGGTTTCTTTGCAATTGAGGGACCATCAGTCTTTGCTCAATGCACAGAGTGAAAACCTAGTCAAGAATCTGATTACTAAAGTCACATAATGAGTGCAGAATTCTCCAAGAAATGAATGATAATATACACTCAATATAGGTATATGCAGCAGTAGTCTGAATATAGGCTTCTCCTTTTAAAAAAGACTTCTAAAAATAAGAGCAAAGCAGCCTGTAATTAAAACTTTTAAAAATTTACAGGACATGTTTTTATTTTTGTGTTTCGGTTATGCCGTGATTCAGGAGTATGGGCTATTTTTGAGTTTAAGCTTGTATTTAAGCCAGCATAGTTTTTAACTGTAGTGCGATATTGCTTCCCTAGTCTTTTTGGTGAAACTAAGACCCTTTCTGCACTGGGCCTTATTCTGGCTTATGGTCACACACAGGGCCTCCCTAGGGTACACTGGTATGTGGACAGCAGGAGCCTATTCTGGGCTGTAATCTGGAACAAGGCCCATGTAGAAGGGACCTTAGGCAACACAGACTTATATTGGGACTTTTGGGTAGTAAATAAAAGTGGTATTTTAATTAAAAGCATCTTTTTTTGTCCACCCAAATTTAGGGCACAGCAAACAAGACCTAGGTGAAAGTGAAATGTGTAATCTATGAGAAAATTTAGTACCCCTTGGATCTTCTCTCTCCAATCCTCATCCCATAAGTATAAGTTGCTGCAGCTTTATATATTTTCCACTCCCTCCCTCTGCCGTATCCATTAGTTCTGAAAACTTTGTTTTCCCTCCTACGAGGTATAACAAAATCCAGCTGTGCAAGCTTTTTGTAGGATTCAGCTTCCATCTTGCCTGCCATCCTTTTTAGATACAATTCTTAAAAGAAAGAGACATTGGATTACTCTTTTATGGCTTGGTTTGTCTCATGGTAGACCTCTCTGAGTAAGCCCAGACTTTAATGTCAAGGCAAGTAGCGTAGTCGGCTTTTCTGAATACTGATCAGTCTGTAGTGTACTGACAAGCTTTGCAGTATGTTTTTATGCTCTAGCTCAACAAGAAGAGAGTTTCAACGCTTGCAATATGTATGTATGTAGAGAATCTTCACAATGTAGGTTTAAATTGTTTTCTTTTCAAGAATAGGGGCCCTTTCTGCTCTGGATCTTATCCTGGTTTTGATCTGAAAATGGGGGCCTGGCTCTGCATGCTAGTCTACACCAGCAGGCCTCTATTCTGGGGTATGTTCTGGAATATGTCCCAGTAAAGAAATGGTCTTAAAGGATTCTTAATACAGAGTTCTTAGTACCTGTAGTGCAAGGTAAAGGTGTTTCTAAGATAAGATCAGCTCCTGCTGACTGCACATGGACAAGTTCATGCAGCTTTCTTGGCAGCACTATAAAAGTGGCTTAGCCATTGCCAACTTCAAGGATATTTTTCAAGTGCCCAGTCTGGATCTTGGCAATTCCCAGGTGTCTTTCGTTCAGGTGCGACCTTGCATAGGCTCTGTAATCATCCAAGGTTAGTGAAGGGCTGTCTGAACATAATCCTGATTTATCTCACACAGCCTAGAAAGCCTGTATTGTGGCATTCTGTACAGAATGAACAGCTTAGCTTAAAGTGGAAAACAACACTCTTGTAAGGGCAACATTAAAAAAATAGGATGCAGGGACAGAAGAAATGAGGAAAATCAAAATGGAGACAATGCAGCCAATTCATTTACTGTCAATGGCATTTGTAAATTTTATTCTGCAGTGGGCATTGCAGTGTGGGGGAAACAGCAGCATGAACTGAGGATGGCATTTAGTACCATGGAAAAGGGAAAAATAGAGAACAAATGGCATGCATTTTCCATGTAGAATACATTTGCATATATCATCTTGTCCCATGCCAGTGAACAAGAATAAACAGAAGAAAAATGGGGAAAAAAATCAGAAGCCATTTAAAACTTGTTAAAAAGAAAAAAAAAGTCTGATTTTGAAATAGCAGGCCTTTTTGCACCTTTATTCCCTGGGGAAATGAAAATGGGGATAGATTAGGTATCCACATTTTGGGACGCCAAATCTATCCTTAACCTTTCCAGCGCTTCCATAAGTGCTGGTGAGTTGCAGTTCTCTGCAGTCACCTCAGTGCTAGAGGCAATTGAGTCACTGTGGAGCACAACTGTGCCTGTGTGGTGCCTTTGCCATGCTGACAGCACAATGCGGCATGCAGTTAGGATATGTATAGAGTAGCTGAAACTGCACTACATCTATATACTTGGATGCAACATGCAGGAGTGTCCTTGGAGTTCCCCGCACAGGCAAGTGCGAATTCACCCCGTTTGGTCTAGTGGTTAGGGAGCCAGACTCCTATCTGGGAACACAGGATTTGATTCTGCCCTCCTCCATGAAGCCAGCTGGGTGACCTTGGATTCATCACAGCTCTCTTCTGAGCTCTCACAGCCCCACTGACCTCACAGGGTGTTCTGTTGTGGGGAGAAGAACAGAAAGATTTGTCAGCCACTTTGAGCCCCCTTAAATGGGTGAGAAAAGCGGGATTTTCCTCCTCCTCCTATTTTAGAAGAAACTAGCACATGGTAGATACGTTTCCCTTCGTTCTTTCTTTATTCTTCCTTTAGCAATGGCGGTAGCAGAACTTTTAGATGTACTACTAATTGCCACTCGTAATTAACACATCATTGTTTATGGATGCTTCTCATTAAGAAATCATACTGGAAGAAATGTTGATGAAATAGAATAAATACCTCTGTTAGATAAACAATTTGATTGACCTTTCTCCACAGAAAGCAAACTCGTGAGCTAATAAGATGAGACAACTTGCTGTTCTCACCCGTGATGAGCTATTTGATAATATTGAAAAAATCTGATGCTCACACTATAGTGATTGTCTCTCCTTATTTTTTTGGTGTGGCGTGGTGTAGGAGGCATTTTTCAAATAAAGAATCTTTAAGGCATTGCTGTCAAACTGCAGTTGAGCAAATGGATGTTTTGAATGTTTAGAAATAAGTCTGACTGAAGACAAGAAGTCTGTTTGGACATTCTGTTTGTTGTTATTGATCTTATGGGGGAAAGTAGTCTTTTATCTACCTATTTTTCACTGTATGTCTTTTGGAACAGTTTTATAAATTGGTTGTCTTTGTATGATGGATTAGATAACAGGTTTCCAGACTTTTGGGTCTCTTGGTACGTGCAGAGTTGTAAGGAGTGCAGTAGATTCTGGTAACAAAATTGCCACTCAAGGGAATGGAACAGCCGGATGGAAAAGAGGATCTCCTTTATTAGCATGATTTTTTATTATTTAAAAAAGGGATTTCCTCCGGGCCATCATCCCATTGCAACTTCTACCAACCTTTATTGTGTACACTATAAATATTATGGAAACCAGTATGTTCCTTTTACCATGATTCGGAAGGAACAAAAATAAAATTGTGAGATATAGTACCTTGGATCTAAACTTAATTTTTCAGGCAGTGTTGATTGGATGCTTTTAAAAGTGCACTCCAGTGCCTGCTTTAATCTGTGGGGTTTAGGGGGCAGAGACCTATTAAAATCATGACCTGCAGTGTAATAAGAAATCCTTCCAATTACCCAGATGATTTAGCCAAAGTACGCTTGCCCATGATTATTACAAGAATCCTCATATTTTTAACATTTTGTGATGGTTGTGATACACATTACATTCTTCTGCCATGTTTTAACTTCTGGACAGGATCCCTGGTGGTCTCCCGTCCAGTTATTTGTGAGGTTTGACTCTGGTTACCTTTTAGACAGATGTCATTTGGAGACTTTCCAAATGTAAAGGCTCTTAGTATTGCTAGGGCTTGACGTGTGCTTTGTGTTCTTTTGACTTACCTTCTGTAAATTATGTTTATTTCAATGGGAGAAATTTTAGTTCAGGCTTACAAACAAGTGGGACCCCCCCCCCCCCTTAGATGTGTCTAAACTGTATGGGGTGTTTTTTTGGCCACAGTCCAGTCTTCTACTTTGAGAAAATCTCAGATTTAATGGGGTTGAGTTGGGTTTGCTGCTGAAAGCTTCAGTCTCTTGAAACAGACTTACAAAGGGAAGTTCCAAAGAGTTTCATACAGATTGATTGTATTTACTACATTTGTATGGCCGTGTAATAATTAAATTTGAATGAGCCATAAGCTGCTGTATTAAGGAATTAGTAGAAATCTCCTCGTTGTGATGTAGTGTGGTACTCTACATGGAGTCCCCTCTTAGCATGACCATAGGTCTCTGCAGGGTATAATGAGAGATTTTTCGGTCTGTTTTGCCTATGCGTTAGACAGCACTTGCGGGAAAGAGAATAGTGCTTGCCAAAGTCCTTTATTGACTCTGAAGCGGTAAAGAAAAACTAGTTGAAGCTCATTTCTGTAACTGTAGAGTCTTTACCAACCTTAACCTCACAATCAAGTGTCTGCTATAATTGCAGATGCAGCCCTCTGTGCATGATCTGATGGTAAACTCAATTGTCCTTTCCTTCTTTAAACATTGCTTCCTTAAACATTTATTAAGGTTTCATCTACACACATTAGAAATAAGCAACAGCTCCAAAGCAGCTTGGAGGTGCTAGCATTTGGTTGCTGGTGCTCCCATCCCATTTCTAAACCACGGTCAGGGCCACAGAATAAATTTTGGGAGTGTGTTTTATGGCTTTTAATGTGGAGTAGAGGCATAAATGTGTGGATGCCATCACTTCAAGCAGCCGGATGCTGCACTAACACACAGTAAGGAAAAGCACCTCCAAGGCAGCTTAGTGGCTCAGAAAGGGTTCACAGGTGGAATAATTTGCCTGCCTGCCTGCCTGTCTGTCCCTCTCCCTGTGGGCATTCTAGGCTCAAGAAGGTGGATTAGGGATAAAATGAGAACCCGAGGGTCACAGTCAACCAGCTTTTCCCCCTTTGTTCTATGTGTACACAGCTTTAGAAGTATTTTGTTTGGGGCAGGTATATACATAGTTTTGTATATATGACCAGTCATAGATAAAACGTAAATTTGTGCTTGGATTTCACTATGAACAACATGGCGTAAGTACTCCTAAGTCTTTATGGCCTTTATTTTAAATAATCCCCAATCCACATTTTCCCCTCACAACAAAATAAGAAACAACTCAGCGCCAGTAATAAATGTGTATCTGTTTTACAGATGCCTCAAATGTTATCATTCATTGGATGTTTTTCCACTGTCACTAGAAGTACCCATTAAGTACCCATTAATGGATACAAAAAGGCCATTACATACCCATTAATGGGTACTTAGTGGGTACTTTTAGTGACAGTGGAAAAACACCCATTGACTACTAGTGGCCTTATTTTTTCCCAGCACCCCTGTTATATCATAGATACAATGACAAAGGAAGAAAATGTCAATAAAGGAACAACAGGAATATGAATTTTCAATGCAGTTAGAAAAATATTGATCCTCTGTGAATTTCCGTTTGACTCCCAGAAGGTCTGCTTGAGAACCCTGTTATACAGACACCCAGCTTGGTTGAGTAAGACCATAGGAAATACTTGTGTTCTTGAGCTGTGGCCATCTTCTGGTTGATTTCATGGGTGCCCCCAAGTTGCAGATTTCAGAATCTGCATACGCAGAAATGGTTTGCCGTTGTCTATTTCTGGAGAGAGACTGGGTATTGAGCTGGCAACCCTCTGCTTTCCTGGCAATTGTTCTACAATTGTTCAGCTATAGGTATTCCTGCAAATTTCACTGAAATGTGCTGTTTCACCATTCATTCCCCAGCCCATTTGAATAACCAGACTGCTTCCCTTTACAGGAGAGACTGTTGAACTATTTCTCTGTATATGTGGGTATTGCTAGAGAATTTTCCCTGACTGTGCTCAAGAAGGAGAACCTTGCACTATTTTGGCCTTAGAACTCTAAGAATTAGATAATTGTGTGGCTGCCTGCAGCTGGAATGTAATTTTGGAAAAACGTCTTGTCCTTGACTAAGCCAGGAATAGAAGATCCTGTCTTGAACTAAATGGATGACCGATAATGGAAGTGTTGCCAGAACAATGCTGATGTGCCAAGTTTGACTGTCTGTGGAAAGGTTCCATATGACAAATGCTATGCATTATGTATCTTTTCTGCTTTTCTTCATTCGGCTGTCTCCTAGAGATGCCATTGTTCTTGAGCTACTTTGTAGGCCACAGCTTGCTTTCACTGAGTTTGGTGGATCACAATTTGGACAGGCTTCTCAACCCAAAGGTTGATGATTTGCATCAGTTGTGGCTGCTTCCAGAGGGGACATAATTATTTCACTATATTCTGTTACTTTGTAAATACTCACTTTCTTAGTGAGATTCTATATTAGACCCACGCAAGAGCATATTGGTGCATTTTAACTCTGCAAAATATGGCAGTTACGCTGGTGTGTCAAGAAGCTTCTGTCCATGTGATCCAACTCCTCCCTCTGTATTGGTTATGTGGAGAACCAATAATGTGCAGTTATGGATTTCAAAGATCATGCTGAATTTGCATTTGTGCGCTCGGAAGGTCTTACAGGAGTAAGCCAGACTGGAGAGTGTTTTTGCAATAACAGAACCTTTTACTATGCTAGTTCTTTTTCCCGCAGTAGCTTTTTTGCATTATATTGCTTCAAAAGTTCGGAATGATTAGGTGAGGTAGGTAAACATGTCTGGCAATTCAGTGACAATTTCACAATCATTACACACACACAAAAGCCAGTCTGGATACAGCCTATTTGTTAGGGAAATTAGGAGTTTCTGGTAAAAGGCACTTGAGCAAAACTTCCATTGGATCTTAAGGTACAACAGTGATGGCCAACCTATGACACGTGTGTCACAGGTGACACACCAAGCCCTTTTGGGTGACACACATGGTCACCCTGGCACCTGGGCGTGTAGTGCTTGCTTGTTCTTGAAGTGTATGAAATACCAACTTTCAATTGAAGATTTAGCAACAAAAGTCACTAATGTAAAGAATTATTTGTTTTTGCTTTTAATAAAATACATATATCAAAAATATAACTTTTTTACTAGAGCTACAAATATCACAAAATTATGGATATTTCTAGATGTGACACAGCACCTGAGTTAAGCTAGGTTTTCTTGCGAATTTTGACACACCAAGCTCAAATGGTTCGCCATCACTGAGGTAGAACATTTTAGGAATTTTTTTTATTGCTCAGCATGAACTATGCGTGTGTGGTTAAAAAGAGTTAAAGATGTTGAATGCACTGTAGGATCTCTTAGATAATAAAGGAGGGAACTTTTCTAAATTTTAACTATCTTCTATAGAAATCTTAAGTGCTGAAACTTCTTTGAGCTATAATGGGTAAAGTTCCAAATCTTATATTTAACATTCAGATGATCAAATGTAACTTTTACTGAGACATATTTTCACTAAGCTTTCCACAGGAGATGTGTGGCATTTTGCCCAGAATCTACAGAGCAGAGCATCCAAATGAGATAAAAATGTTTCTTAAAATATATATTCACCAAAACCTACAAGCAGGGGAATGATATTATTAAAAAGAAAAGATATTTATTTTAGAGAATTCTTTAGCCTTTTTTTTTAAAGCGAATGTTTCTTTTCTCTAGTTTTTTGCTTATTTTTTTTCACTAGTTTATTTCATTGTACATTTTCTTCTAATGTTCATTTATGACCAAGTTAAATGAAGTTTAAGCCACACAAATAAAAGCATGGAGGTTTTTTGTATGGATGAGCATATGCAGGAGGGTTGTAGGTGTGTGTTTTTTAAATCCATAAACATGTAAAAGCTATTTCTATTTAACAAACTGTAGAAGGATGTTCTTAGATGATTACAGTACTATAGCAGGGAATTGTTAGAAGTGTCTGTCAGATTGCGTGATGCTGCACATTACACTGTCTGGACACAGCCATCAGTTAAAACAGTCGTGTTTGCAGTGGGGGAAAACATAACCAATATTTAGCCAAAGGCCTGAGCCAGAGGTGCATCTTCACTGCCTTCCTGAACATAGAAAAGGAGCCTGACGCACGTCCGGGGTGAGACACTTCCATGGGCCCAGCAGCTCTATCCAGTCAGATTCTGTGTCCAAACAGTTGTGTTGATCCAGATCAAGGGAACTGAGAGCCATGAGGGCAGGAAATATCACTCCTTCGGTCCTGTTCCCACACTTCAGTGTGGCTTTGAGGGCATCAGAGCAGGTGGCCCTAAGGGCCACTCCAATTACTGTGTGTGAATGTCACCCTAATCTACCAGTGTGAATAAGTAGTGTTTCGGAGAGGAAATCCAGTCTAGTTTTCCATAATTTCTTTCAATAAGGGATGTTACATTTTATTGGCAAAGTAAGAATAATATCACACTGTGATTGTTGTACAAGGGTTGACTGCTTCTCACTCTTGAATTTTGAACAGAACTGTTCTGTTAATCCATTGCATTATTTAGTAGTGGGAAGCTTCCATGACTTTTGCTGGTATATTCCTTAAAAAAAAATAAAAATAAAAGGCATAGGCTCCCATCTCCATTACACATTGCCTTGTTATGTAAGCAGGCTTTATAAGGAGGTCTTAACCCCCATTTCTTAGTCAAATAGAAGGAGCTTTCCTGTTGTAATGCAATTTAAATTCAACTGCTGTTCATTCCCCCTGCTAGTATGCCAAGAGATTTACAATTTGTCTTCTGTTCTGGAGATTCATAGTCTATACTACCTGTATCTTAGAGTCACCTAATATATGATGGGCTTCAAAGGTTGTCTAGTTGAGAATTTGCCATGATATTGTCTGTTGCTGCATTCTGTGACCTTGCGAAATCTCACAGTACACATTCTAAAGAAGCAGTGGTTCTTCGTCGTTTCTTCCTAGGGTTAATAAATTACTTCTAGCTGTTTTTCACAGGGAGCCAGAATTGCTGGATCTGTCCGCTTTGCATTCCTGCTGCCACGTATTTAGCGGCATGTGCAAACTTTCTGCACGGCTTTGTCCCTTCTTGATCGTTTTAGAATCTGTGTTTGTTGATCTGGAAATGGGCATAAATATTAAATAGAAATGAACTGAGATGCCTCTGTTTACTACAGGTCTTCCCTAGCATATTATTTGTATGAAACAGGGTGGATTATCTATAGTCATGCATACAAACAATGCCATTTCACCCAGCAGCCACTCTTTGATTGCATTGTTTGGTGTTGAGAAGATGAAAAGAATTGGTTTTCGATAGCACAAAAGGAAAAGTTGTGGGAGCAGAGTCATGGAAAATGCCAGGGAAAAGTGTAAATCTGTTTCATATTGTAACTGTGTACCCTGGTGTGATATAAAATGTTGTTAAATTAATGGCTTGACTATTGTTTTCCTGAGTATTTTATAATGGCTTTGTCCCTAATTGGCTACCAAATCTTGGGATCTGTGTTTTTCTATGCTGCACAGCTAAGGGAGACCAAGGAGAACTAAGTTGGGTTTTCATCATATGGTTTCTGAGGGCTGATATGAATGAAGGCTTGATAGGAATGGATTTTATATTAAGGTTTTGATTGTGTTGTAGAAAATGCAGAAAGATGACCTGGCTGCCTTGAAACAGACAGCTTTTTTGGATGCTAGAATTTTTGGCTGCAATCAGACAGCCTCATTAAAGCAATAGGTATAGGTATTCATGACAGAGGGGCCACATGGATTTGTGCGCTTATTAGTTGTATGTCAAGGAAATGCAGGGAGGCACGGGAAGGGTGAGTGCAGGATGCCACCCTCTCGTAAGAATTTCATCAGCTCTTGTTTCCTTTATGTGCTAAATTGGACAACTGTCCCACTCTGTACCAGCACAGCAGTGGAGTGACTGGCCATATTTGCATCTCTAAATCATGCTACATAGTAATAAAATGCCATGCGCTGCACTCTGACAATATAGCTGTGATAGGCCATTGTGGTGGACCCCAGGAGGAGCTTTTCACTTTAGCGGTGGGTGACAGGCGTTTTCACTGTCCCGTCTGATCAGGATCCCTGTAGGACCCGAGTTCAAAGGTCTTGGAACGGCTGGAAATCATTCCCATTGATATAGTGATAGTGTGAGACAGCAGCTGGCATCTCCCCAGAGAAAGGCAGAAGAGGATCTTTGTGCCTTGAGAACTGAGTAGGTGGGTTCATGTAGCCACTAGGAATTGTACTCGGCTTGAGGATGCCTCCACCGTTACCACAGCCTTTAAATAAGGGCGACATTTGCATGTCATAAAAGAACTTTGAAGGCAATTTAGACTAGAAATAGTGAATTAGAGATGACACACTAAGGTGCTTTTTACAAAAGAGCTTCTGAGGCAGCTTGAAGACATCTTAAGAGACAAACCGCAGGTGAGACCTTTCATACACTAATCTTCCCCTTTCCCTAACATGAATATGTTATTTATATTTCTATACTTCTGTTCACGCTGAGGTCTCTGAGTGGTTTACACAACAAAAACAAAACAAAAAGTATTGTAGACACTGCACATTAAAAAACAGGCACTCCAAATGAAGTTGGGAGTGGACAAAGGATCTTCCCAGCTTCCTCTTTCTCCTCCATTTGGTCTAGTGGTTAGGGAGTTGGACTCTCATCTGGGAATCCTGGGTTTGATTCTGTCCTTCTCCACCAAGCCAGCTGGGTGACCTTGAGCTAGTCACAGCTCTCTTCTGAGGTCTCAGTGCCCCACCTCCCTGGCAGGGTGTTCTGTTGTGGGGAGAAGAATAGAAAGATTTGTCAGCTGCTTTGAGTTCCCTTAAATAGGTGAGAAAAGCAAGATGGAAAAGCCAGCTACTACTACTACTCAGGCAAACTGGATCTTCTGATGACAACTGGCCAAGGGAGATGCCTCTGCTGAAATAGAATGACTGGGAAAGGTTGACTAGAGATAGGATGAAAACCACAGTGCCACATCCTTCCATCTTTAAGGTATCTTTGAGAAGATTTATTTTTGCTTTGTGAGTGCAGCCTAGGCTAAAATTTCTGGTGGTTTTTTGGTTTCTTTTTGCTATGTGCAACTGCAGCCCAGGTCGTACTGTATCCTTGAATCTTTCTCAGCTTCGTTAACTGGCAGTGTTCTTTAGATTTCGGTCAGAATGTCTGATGTTCAAGGATCATGAGCCTTTGCTAGAAAATCTCCAGCATAATGTACTGAGTGACAGATTCCATGTCTTGGTTTTGCATACTTTGTCAAGAGGCTTTTACTTTCATGCTTCCTAATGTCCTTGGGATCACTTGGATGTGAATTATGGGCTACCTTTTATGCCTGTTTGTTTTATTTAAAACTTCTATATACCATTTCTTATTTTAAAAATTCCACATCAGTTTGTTATTGTTGAGTGCATCAGTACCTCCATGGATGCCTCTGCGGAGTTTTCTTGGCAGAGACACAGAATTGGTTTGCCATTGCCCACTTCTGGGCAGAGGTTGGGGCTTGAACCAGCGACCCTCTGTTGTCCATGCAGTTTACTTTACCACTGAGCTACAGCCACTTCTCCAAAGCAATTTGCTAAGAAACTAATGAATACACGGATACAAATAATGAAAAGTTTACCAAAAACAATTTTAAAACATAGTTAAGAACTAGTTGGAAATGCCTGGGTGGAATGGATTAGTTTTTAATATGTGCATCTAGAATGTAAAAGTAAGCAACTTCATAAACATTGGGAGGAAAAGTGGTCTAGTCGCTGACTCTAGTATTAAGCCTTCTCCAAGATATGCTTTGAACTTGTGTCTTTTCACCCAAGACTACTGATAATTGTCGTAATAAAAGGTCAATAAATGTGATTTATAGCATTACAGATGATGTATGAGACTAGCAATAAAAAGGTAGGCAATTGATCTGTAAACAGGGCTTGGAGAATAATGATGCGGTTCAGGCAGGCTAAGGGAATATGGCAAATTAAGGAGAGGGAAAGATCTGAAATGAAAAGGATAAATAGTGAAGAGTGGCTGCCATCAGGGATTTGGTGTTTCAAAATTTAAAGGAATGCCTTAAAGTCAAATAATAATGACATGCAGACTTTGGCCATGTGGAATATGCTACCAAGGGCGTCTCGCTTCCCTTTGGAAGTTGTTGTGAATCTCTCCCCAGAGATGGTTACTTCTCTTCAGAAACAAGGTGATCTGGATGCTGTAATGACATGGAGGGGAGAACAGAATAAATTTAACTGCAGTAGACGGGAGCACATGAAGCTTAAAAGAAGGCATATTTGACTACTCAAAGACAAGATGCCAAAAGGAACATAAGAGAAGACCTTCTAGCTACAGCCAGCCTAGCCTACATCCTCTCTCACACAGTGGCCTACCATTGCTTCTCGACATCTCAAGCAGAACGCAAAGGCAAAACCTTCACCTGGTTTCAACTCCCTGCAAATGACCTTTTGAATATACAGGCTCTGTATATTTATTCTGTCCTTTCTGATGCTGAGTGCATTTGCCAAAGTCAGGGGCCCTTTCTGCACTAGGCATTTTTCTAGATTATGTCCCAGTATAGGAACCTACCAGAATAATCCAGAATAAGGCCAGAATAAGCCCTAATGCAGAAAGGGCTGTGTATTTTCTACCTCAGTCAAAAACTATGGGCAATGGCATAACATAGGTTTTACAGTTTCCATGTAGTTTTTCTACCCTTTGTCTCTGTTTCTTTGTTTTCTGTAATTATCATTGTGTTCAGCCTGAGATATTTGCTGCCAAAAACAACAAAGTGTTTTCCTTCTACTTCCAGCTGTTTCATGCACAGAGGCCAACTGGACTAACAGGCTGCATCCAGATATTGCTTAGTTATTCTGCTGTATATAGATATTCCAAAATAAAGTATGGATATTCTGGAATATCCATGCTTTATTCCAGAATATCAAAATATAGCGGAACAAGTAAGTGATGTCTGGATGCAGACTCTGTTTCATGTGAGCATTGGTATCAGGAATGGGGATACACACAAATATATTTCTTTTGTATTCGAATTTGAGCCAAATCGAATATCCAAACATTTGAATTTAATCAAATGTTTAGAATCCGAATTCGACAAAATCCAATTCAAATCGAATATACCGTATTTTCCGGCGTATAAGACGACCCCCAACTTTCCAGTTAAAATATAGAGTTTGGGATATACTTGCCGTATAAGAAGACAACGCCCGGTGTATAAGACGACCCCCAACTTCTTAGAAGATTTTCCTGGGTTAAAAAGTAGTCTTATATGCCAGAAAATACAGTAGTTGAAACTATTTGTTTGAATGTTACATTTGAATCTGGAGATACAAATGTCGACAACATTCACACAGTGTTGTAAGTATCTGTACGTATTTCTTACACATCCCGTTTTCATCCCATACTTTAAGCGGAAATGTGTACAGATGCGTATGCGGTCCATTTCGAATGAATGTTTCGAATCATTTGAACAAATGTTTCGGAACATTTGGAATTCATTTGAATGTTTAAATTCGAATGTGAAGACTTTCTATTTGAATTTGAATGTCCACATTCGATCGAATTCGATCGAATTTTGAATGTTTAGAACATTTGTGCACATCCCTAATCAGGAACCTCAGCTAAACTTTGAAGGGTAGAGAACATACTAAGTGATGCATGCACTTTTCCTCTCTAACAGAGTAAGGATGTGTATAAGCCATTTCAATTCATCTTTGTTGTTGGCTCTGTTTGGCTAACTGCCCGACTAAGCAGTGCCACCTCAGTTTGACAAACCATTCCCCAAATTTCTCCCTTGACTCTTTCTTCAGTTATCTCCCTGGAGAGCAGTTGATCAGTGTGATGCAGTGATCAGCTATTGATCAGTTGCTTGGGAAAGGGAAGGGAAAAGCTTGGAGATCTTGAATTAAGTTCTCATCCCAAACTGGTTTATGCCCAAGTCTATAACGGGGAAAAGTGGTAATTGCCTCATGGATTGGTGAGAGGGAAAGATGAAGGAGGACCTTTTATTTCCTAATTCCAAAGCTAATCTCTCTCTCTGGTTTCTTCATATCAGGGCATATTGACTGCCAAAACTATAATTAACACCCATACGTCCAGCTGGACTTCAGTGGAAATTGCTGTTAACTCTTCATTGAATTTTTTTTTCTCTACCTACATATTATTTCCACCTTCCTAATATTCCTTCTTATTCTCAGATACCTATCACATTCATTTTGGATTGTTTCAGTCCCATAGACATAGGAAATAACTCTAACCTTACCTGTCCCTCAAACTTGCTTCTCTTGGTTCACCTCCTCCTACCTTCCAATAATACTAGGCAAGTTGACAAACTGTTGACTGTTCAGGTATTGTGATTCCAACCATTGTCCATCCCAACCACTCTTGCTAGTACAGTGGTACCTTGACATACGAGTTTAATTCGTTCCGTAACTTTGCTCTTATGTCAAATTTTCCCATTAATCCATTCCAGCTCCCAAAACACCACCTCAGTTGTTTTTGTTATGTACTGTACTGTATTTACATACTCGTATCTCAAATCTTGCTCTCATCTCAAAGCAAAATATCATTCGCTTGGCAGCTTGTATCTCAAAACACTTGTATGTCAGGACACTTGTATGTCGAGGTACCACTGTAGTTGGAGATGAAAGGCCCTCAGCGCCATCAATATCTGGACAGCTGCAAGTCAGCCGTTCTTTTTTAAAGAGCTGCTTGTGTCCCATCACATGTGTTGCAATGAAAACTTCCTGTAACAATTCACATGTTCCCATATCTGCGGAAGAGGGATTACAAAATGTCATGGGGCAGTAGTTGAGTGGTAAGGCAAACTGCCTGGAAAGCAGATGGTTGCTGGTTCAATCCCCAGCCTTTCCCCCAGAAGTTGGCCATGGCGAACCAATGTGGTATGTCTGCCAAGAAAACTGCACAGAGTTGCCTGTGGAGGTGCCCATGCAGTCAACCAGGAGTCATCTGTGGCTCTGTGGCACCCAAGAACAAGCAGCAAGCAAAGTTAATATGGTGGAAGCTACAGTTAGCAATTTTAGACAATTGACTCACCTTGATCACTATTGACACAATCTCCAGCTGGAGAAAAGCAAAGTGTCCTACTTGAAATGCAAGGGAGCATGTCTGGTCTTATTAAAATGCAAAGCATATGTCACTCCTTTGAGTTAAGGCCCTGTTCTTTTCCTGACGTGACAGGATTTCGATACAGAATGGGGTGGGGTGGGTGGAGCCCGTGCAGAGTAAAATCATCAAAGTGAGTGGTAACAGCGACCAAAAAAATGAGACATTCACTGGGTATCCAGAGAATGAACCTACTGCATTTACTGGAAATAGAATTTTGCCATCAGAAGCTATTGCCACAATAAATTGCTCCATTTCAAAAAGAGCTAGAGGATGTTTTGCCTGCTGGCTACGAGAAAACCTAACAGGAGTGCTTTTCTAGTGTTTTATCATAAGGGCTGCGTTCACACCTAAGTTTTAATGCAGTCTCAATCCACAAGTCAGAGAACACATCAGCAAAATGACTAGCTATTCCCTCCCCCTATTTTATATAACCCAAGGGTGAATTTTCTGTGTTAGATAATGCTGAAAGAAAACAGCTTGATAATCTGCTGATGCATTCTCTCACTTTGAAAGTGGACCAAAACTGGATTAAAACTTAGGTGTGGACACAGCCTTAATGAGTCTTGCTTATTTTCAGGAATAAGATTGCCTTTGCTGAGGTACAGTTGCACCAAACTATTTCTTGTTTTCTTAAGGTTTATTTTTCTTAATTTTATTAAAGAACCAGTGCCCTATGGAATGACTTTATATGTAGGATTGAAAGGAAACAGAGCAGATTTTGCACTGATCTTCCACATAAAGATCCTTTCCTTGAAATATTTCTCATCAATGCAAAATAATAATAAAAATCACTTAAAACCACTGTAATATACTGCATACAGGGTATCTTTTTCAATGGTGATGTGAAACTAGAAACATGTGTGTTGGACTTGGTTTATCTATCTTGCTTTAGATAACAGGAGGTGGGAATTTGGAAGAGAAACTGCTTCCTCACTTACATATAGCTTATTTATGTTTATGTGATGCTTCATGAAACAAATTCTTTAGTCATAGCACAAATAAAAGAGATAAAAACATGACAAGCGAACCATACTGCAATAAAACCATATTAAGCTTACAAGACAGCTAGTATGAAAACCAGATACAAGGCCGGCATAATAAAATGGTATCTTGTATACATAAAGCAGCTATCAAATGCCAAAGCTACCCACCACAATACACATGAATCCCAAAAACAAACGTTAGACCAGAGAGTCAGCCATTTTGATGCTAAGAAAGCTTGCCCAGGGGTAACATCCCAACAAAGATGCCTGGAAATTAAGTGAAAGACCCATTTTAAGATAGTAGATATTGCCGTCTGATATACCAGCAGATTCTTGTCTGCATCCAGACTTCCTTAAGCAAATATTTATGTGCTATTAAAGGGGCACCCTGCCGGATCAGGCCACAAACTATATAGTCCAGCATCCTATCTCACACAGTGTCCCACCAACAAAGGCAAAGCCTTTATCTGCCCTCCGTTCCCAGCAAATGGCCTTTATAGTGATGCTGCCTGGAGGCAGTTATCAATTCCAGTTGTCATCCATGAACGTGTTTAACCCTTTCTTAGGGTGGTTGCTGTCACCATCTTTTCTGGTAGTTAAGTCCTTAGATCGATGGCTTTCTGGGTTAAAAAACCCCCCAAAACTTTCCCTTGTTTGTCCTAGCGCTCCTGCCTGTCAGTTTCATAGAGTGCCCAAGGGTTCTAGTTTCGTTCTAGAGTTTTTACCTATCCACCTTTTCCACACTATGCATGATTTTAATCAGGTCCCCTCTTCAATGCTGCTTTTCAAGGCTGAAGAATCCAAGCCATTACAGCTTGGTTTTGTGAGGGAAGTGTCCCAACACCTTGATCGTTCTGCACTTTTTCTAGATGCCCAATGTCCTTTCTGAGGTGTGGGTGGCTTCTGCCCTGTTACTGCGGCCTATCAATAGTCCTGTCTGTTAGATAGGAGGCAGCTAGGAACTCCCTGTGCAGCTTTAATCCTGTCTGGAGGCACCCTAAAATTGCATGCAATATTCCAGATGTGGCCTCACCATAGATTTATAAAGCTAAATGGGAAGGCTTGTGTTAAGACATTTTCTGCATAGATTAATCTCAGAAAAGACTCGAAAGCTGCATGTCTTTTCTGAGATGAGTCTGTGCAGGGAGTGTCTAACGTAAGGCTCCCCATCCAGGAGTCATGAAGTAAAATCAACTTTAATAGCATATAATTATTTGCTTATGGAAGCTTCCCCTTTCCTCCTTGAGAAAACCTGAGTCATTACTTCATGGCATGCCCAGATGAGACGGAAAAAAAGATGATCTTCTGGTTGCCCCAAGACACCGAAGCAGTTTCAGGCTTGACTTTTCAATCACTGTTAGATGAATTGAAACCCTTTAGGGTTGTGACTACACAGGGAAACCATTGCAGAAGGTGAAATATTTCTTACATTACGGATGATTGTGGCCTCTGGACTTTTCCTTCTCATAAAGCTTCTTACGGGGAGTCTGGCTGCTCCTGTGAAATTAAACAAACGTAGAGAAACAGTCTCCCAAAGACTCTTAATTAGCCTCCTGCTCAATATTGTTCAATACACAATTAGAATTAGCATGGAAGTAAAATATGACTGCAGTGCAGAAGGCTCCTTTTCCTTCCCCTCCCCACCTGCTGTACCTTGCAGTCTGTAAATAACGTTTAGGAACAGGCAAGAAGGCGTCTGAGCGGATGCCTTTTGCTTTAAGCAAAGCCATTGACTGTTCGTTTCTGCTATAAGGAAAAATTGAGTTGCCATAAACCTTCGACAATCTGTTCTTAATAATTTAAAGCTCAGGTGGGTGTTTCCGTGAATTGTGCCTTCCCTGGATGATTTTTTGTGCGACCTTGGGCAAATCATTTAACCCTGTTATTCCCTTCTGTAACTTGAAGGTGTGTATGTTTGTGTGTGGGGGGGGGGTCACAAAGATCAAGAATATGTTTATGTCTGTTGTGACACCATGGTTCTTTGAGTAATGTTACCATCCGCCCAAGGGTGGGATATGAATACTTAAACAAACACAATAAAACTGATGAGAAAATCATACTGCAGGCTCTGTGGGAGATGTCTGAGGCCAACACCAGACAGTACATGAATATATCAATATTTAGCAGTATTCTGGAATAATTGCTTGAAGCCCAGATGGCAGGACAACAGCATGAGCAAACACAGTCTAGATGCTTCCTCCCTTGATGGTGCGTCACATATGTTCCAGGTATTCCCTGCACTCATGCACAGCCACCATTTTGGGCCCAGACATGCCCGGTGGCCATTCCTAAGATGGTGGATTGCATGACCAAGTAAGTCCTTTTCCCTCTTATCTGTAAAACACAAGTTGGGATTTGATTTACTCCTCAAAGGGCATAGGGCCACGGCATGAAGCTGAAAAGGCACAAGCCGCTGTGCCAGCAAGCAGCTGCCACCATCGTCTGGGCAGGATAGGGACCTTCTTACTCACCCTACACCTGTTAAGTCCAGCCCTGGATGGCTGGCCTCCAGCTTCCTGAATCCAGGTACATCCGGCGGGCTGGAGGGACGCAAAATCGCCATGCGGAGTGGGGGCCACGTGGTGTGCCACCTCGTGGCATGAGGACCGATCCTTCTCTGAATGCCACAGGCGGGAGAGTCATCCCCAGAGGGAAAGAGCTCCCAGCCAGGCAGTAGGGACCACTGAGGCAGCCTTTGAAAAGCGCCTTCTTCCTCCCTCCCTGGATGGGGGAGCACAAGATGAGGCTGCTGGCTTCTCTATGACTCCCGGAGGGCACAGAAAACCGGCTGAATCAGCAGAAGCTTCGGGGCTTGCTTCCATACGCACAGCCCCCATGTGAGTGACGTGAGCAACTGAAGATACTGAATGGAGACAGGTGATGCAGGGCTATATAGAGGGAAAAAATGTGTCACCTATTGATCATGAGTGAGGGCCACCACCAGACAGTGCAGGAAGGAATACCCAATCATCCAACTGTAAGAGCCGTAGGAGAGTGGAACTGAGTTTGGAATGACTTCTCCATAGTTGTATCATAACAGCTTATTTTCCCCCAGGATATGGCTGAGAAAGGAACAAGATGCCCTTCACTCTCAAGCTGACATGGAGCATTATCTGATTAAGGTATAAGGAAGGGATGTGGGTCCAGGAAGAAATGGATTCTATTCTCTACCTGGCCCCGAAATGAAGAGTGGCAGAATCTCATCAACTGATTATCAAGTTGAAAGGAAAAAAGTGTGGGTGTAATGTATGATATCCATGTCACTCGGTGCATCTGTATAGAATGTGTATGGAAGCACTAATAATAAATGAAGAGTTAAAACAAAATTAAAACCTCCATGTTCATTTAACTCTTAAAAATACTATGGGAATTAAGGTTTCTGTATAAGCACCACTCTGATATGGAGGAGCTAGATGCTGTACTAAAACATTTGGTGGGCATATGAGATGTCTTGGGTTCAATATTCAACATCTGTCATACAGGCCTAAAACTTCACACTAGAACACTGTGGATGCCATGGCTGTACAGATAATATTGATATAGAGGTACCAGTGGTCTGACTTGACATCTGGCTGTATTTAAATAACAAGTTCGGTGGTAGGAACGGTATCTCATTATCCTGCTCACTGCTATACCAAAATCTGAGGCTGCATTCACACATAGCAAAAAGAAGAAGAAAAAGAAGCTGCTCTAGAGTTAGAAATGTGTGTAGAATATACAGCAGCATTCAGCTAGACAGGTTTTAAGATTCTCTGCTGTAGCTGCACATTATGACCTGATGCTCTGCATTTTAAAAATAGTTGTTTTAAAGACTTTCACTGTGGAGCCAGTTTGGTCTAGTGGTTAGGGAGCCAGACTCTTATTCGGGAATACCGGGTTTGATTCTGTCCTTCCGCATGAAGCCAGCTGGGTGACCTTGGGCTAGTCACAGCTCTCTTCTGAGCTCTCACAACCTCACCTACCTCATCTGCTGATCTCCTGCAGTGGTGGGGTGGGTACTTCCAAGTATTTAGACAGCATGAAATACCAGGCCCTGAACTTGGGTAGGTGACGTGAGCCCTTTTAGGAAAGCTCCAGTTGGTAGTACTTTTTCCAGGAATAGCAATTTGCTGAGATTTCCTCCCTATATGTCAAAGCTATGTTGGGATTGCCGTGGATATGGTGCAGCAATCCCAATACCGTACTGGGATAACCTTGAGTTTTAGACCCTATCTGGACACGATTCTTTCTGTAATTTAAATCCAGTTTGGTTGCTGTTACAAATGACTACCAATTTTTTTGCTCTCTTCACTGTCCCCTGTTCTACATAAATACTTTTGTGCCCAGAAGTGTGATTTTCTGCCCAACTTAGTGGGGAAAAATGACTCAAAACAGAATATTGTATTGCTGACTTAAAGCTCCGATCAAACACAGCAAAAAAAAAAAAAAAAAGAGCATTTCTGAAACTACTTGGAGATGTCTCTGAGATCGGCTTGTTCACATGCTGGTTTTCTCCTCCCTCTCTTATACCGTCCTGTGGTAGAAAAGATGGGTGAGAGAAAGGCTGGGAATGTGAGGGCCACAAACTGTGTCTCTGAGGTGACTTTGAGGCACCCTTTTTGTTGTCTGGATGCATCCTCATTGTCGCCTCCAGTGCAAAGCCATCTCCTCTAATCTTGAACACGATGCATTGTGAAGTTTGGGTGGAGATGTCGCGTAAAGTTGATGGCTCTTGGCAAGGACCGCCCATTCGTTAACATGTCACAATGGATGTAAGGTTCCAGAAAGCCATATGCTGAACGACTGGTTTTCACTTCCTGAAGAGCCCGTCTGTGAGTGAGTGAGGCTGATGCTTTTTCAGAGCCTTCTTAATCGTGTTGATGAGAAGTGATATGAAAAAGCTCTTGTCTTTTGAAAATGAATGAATTGTATTTTGTTCTCATGGGCATGGTGGAGCTTTCATGCAGTTGCTCGCAGAAAGTTTTGCGCTCTGCATGCCACCAGAGAGGCTAATTATAAGTGTTTGCCTGGCAGAAAGTTTTGTGCTCCACATGCAGCCAAAGAGGCTAATTATAAGTGTATTTGTGTATGTGTATGTTTAGGATTTGGTATTTGTGTGTGATTATGATTGATCTGTGTGTATGTGTGTGTGTGTGTGTGTTGACAACTGCTCCTGAAATCTGCTTCTAAGTTCCAACTCCCCTCTGTTCAGCCTAGAGATTTTCTCATGGGAAATAACTTTATATATTTATGAGTGGCATTGCTATCTCTTCTGAAAAGTAGGGATGTGCATGAATGAAAAATTCACATTTGGTTCACGATTGAAAAAAAATCCAAAAATTCATTTCTTCATTGAATCATTTGCTTGGACTTCCACACTCACGTGAAGCTGCACATTTCCATGGCTTTTTTCTCATTGAGAAAGTCTATTTTCACTAGCAAAATATTGCAAAAGTGTGAAAATTCAATCCAATTTTCATATTTGTGAGGTGGAAACTTCATTCAATTCATTCAAATGACTGGACATATGGATGTCTGGACTTTTGATTCGATGCAAAAATTTGAAAATTCAAGAATTTTTAAGTTTTCAAATGCAAATTCATTGGTGCATATCTCTACTGAAAAGTAACATACATGTTCTCTTCTTTCCCCCTCCATTTTATTTTACTTACACATACACACACGGCTCAGGGTGATTGAAAAAAGCAACGTAGTTTTTTTTAAAGCAACATAGTTGGTGAAAGCATCGCTAAAGACCATTTTTATGGCCACAAGAGCTCTGTTAGGCTGAAGTAAATTAGGTTGTTTCAACCTTTCATGGCTAAGCTGGGCTTTGAACCCAGGGACCTCTGGGTCCTGGCCTCATACTCTTGCCACTGTATATACACTTGTCTCTCAGATTTAGCCTATCTAGAAGCTAAACTGGATATACGTTCCAATTAAACAAGTCTCAAGGAGTTTCCCTCAGAGCTCACAGTTCCAGTATTTGGGCAATGATTTGTAGTTTTCAGGTCAGCGAGTGTGAGGTGATGGGATCACGTTTTCTCCAATAAGGTCAAACTAGATTAAGGCCCCTTACTTAGGTGGCTTGGAAAGAAGATTAAACGGTTTCATGAAAGGTAAGGCTCCAGCTTTGGCTAGATGTCAAGATGGCTATATAATACCTCAATGGTCGGAGAAAGCCATTTCTTGCTGGGAAGTGTGGGCAGGAATGCTGCTATTTTTATCTAGTGCCTCTGGACTTCCCAGACATTTGGTTGTTTACCACGGGAAACTCAATGTGGGAATTGCATTTGTAATAAGGTGGGTTTGGGGTCTGATTTAGTGTGAGAGCTGATCAGAAACAGGCATAGCTGCAGCTGTTCTAATTGTAAGGCGTAAATTCAGTGGCTGTACAGTTTTAGGCCTGAGCAGTGATTTCCTTTGCAACTTTTGGAGGAGGGTCTGTATTCTTACTGTATTAATCAGGAATTAGCTGTCCGGTGTCTGCTGGCACTGGGCTGAGGCATTGATTTAGCCACGGCTCTGAGGGGAATCTGCTGCCAATTGAATCCCTAATAACACTTCCGTTGGCAATTGGGATCATGCACCCCCAACCCCCTGGAGTCCATATTAAATGTCCAATTCATTATGTCTGCCCCATTTCTGCTGAGAGGTTATGTGTGAAATTGCAGTGAAAGGTGGAGCGCTGGGTGGTTGTTGCTTTGCTTCTTTCCTGGTTTTGTTTTGTTTTCCTCTTTTTATCTCAGAAGTTCAGGAAATGAATGTCAGGAGTTGGAGAGCAATTCAAGCAGTAACTGAAGAGCTCAGCTGTGCGACTGGAGTGAGTCCAGACCAGTTTTAAAATGTCGTGAGACCATGAGAAAATGGAAACTCAGCAAACACCTGGGCTTACGTTTAATCAAATCTATGTTAAGTATGTTGTAGCTGAAAATGGGCAGGGGAAAAACTGTCATGCAGATCGAGAAATTTCTGCCTTTTTAGCTATAATAAAACATTCTCTTTATAATCATGAGGAGGGGAAATGCTTAACTACGCTTTCCTTTCCCTTTCTAAAAAATACTAATGAAGATTAAATTCAAAGTTTTATAACTGGCTCATGATTTCTAATTGCTTAGCTGCAGTCAAAACACTGAGCGCTTTGAATTAATAATGTTGATGGACAGCACAGAAATTCTGTGTGAGGCGTATCAGTGGATAATAAATCTTGGATTGCTCAAGTGCACAAGGTCTAGAGCACATAATGAAACTGATTCTCAGACCACCTCCACCTCTGCTTCTGAAAAATCTGTTGAACAGCCGGGAATCTAAAACTCCTCTAATTAGCAAATAATGGTGCATTTTCGGCCTTGCACTTTGTGAAGATAACCCCGAGGTAAGAAAACAGTATGGCAAATTAAAGAACAAGTAGGAGAAAGGGAAAGTGGTGGCGTAGCTCTTGTCCCGTCTTGCCTTTGCAAGATTTTGATTCCTTCTTTTCAACTGTCAGTTGAAGATTGCGAAAGATTGTCTTTCCAAAGCAAAAGCTTTTTGATGGAGAAAAGGGTGGCACACAATCATGGAGAAGATCAGAGATTGAACCTAGCCTTTAAAAAGGCTCCTTTCCCATCTAAGACAGGAGGAATTAACCTGGTGACCTTCAGATAATGGATATAAAATTACCATCCAGGTGCTGAACTGTTTGACCTTGAAACAGCCAGCTGGCTTGTCAGGTGTTTCGTGAACTTCCTTTTGCTTGCACGGCTTTTCCCAACACACCCCAGTCTTCCCAAATCATGCTCTGGCCTCCAGCCATCATGCAGCGACTTATTCCCCTTCTTCCATCCTGTATGTGACATAGCGTCATCAAGTCTGTGGTCTCATCTGGTCCATCATCCCTCGCTTTCCAGGTGGTCCATGGCAGGCAATATCTGATATGCTTCTGTGTTGCCACCCTCTGACCAGGGGCTTATGATTCCTTTTATTTGTTTATTTATTGCCTGAAGTGTGGTAGGTGTGTTTGGCTTGACTTTCAAAAATCTATCCCCAGCCGAAAGGCACGGCACTTCTTTCTTCTCCTCTAGCTGTAGCAAGTTGAAGCTGTTTCCCAGTATGGTGAGGCACCTCCCGCCATGTCAGCAGCTACAGTATCTCTGTTTGAGTTAATAATAGGCTTGGAAACTTTCTCTTGTCAAACTAACAACAGGTTTATTGGTTACAGACTTCTTGGTAGAATACGGGTACGTTTCATATGGACCATAACAAAGAATTTAACTTTCTCTGCCTTAGCCATTACAGCAGAGAACATATCAGCTTAATGACCAAAACTCTTGGATTCTAACTCATGAGGATTGTTCTCTTCAGGTTAGGGCACATTCTCCTGTGTACCTTCCTTCCCTGACAATCCTACTTAGAATCCCTGGATCTACCTTGGAGCCTACCCCAGCTGCCAGACAGGTTATCCACCTAACCTCCCTCCCTGGGTCCCCAAACATAGAACAACCAACGGTTTTTCTGTTTTTGCTTATATAAACTCTGGCTTGGCTAGCCTTCACCTGATTGGTTGGCTCCTTCTGAGAGTTCCATCCCCCCTCCCACTGTTGCTGGGGAGAAACCTCTTCCCTTTACTTCACTAACCCCGCATTTAAAACACTTTGACTCCATCTTCACCTGTGTGGACTGTTATGTATTCACAACACTTTCATTATTTCTGAATATCTCACTTCCCTTTAGTTACACCAAGCCTGTGGGCACCACAGCTTGTGAGTCCCACTGGGTCTTCCAGAAAGTGAAGGCATGCTGGGAGGACCATGGTTTCATACCAAAGCCTTCTGAGTCCCTGGTTTGGTGTACTCTACATGGAAATGTTTTGAACTGCAACTCCAGTCAACTCCCCATTTGGTGAAGTTGATCTGCAACAGTTTCTTTCCTTACATACCGCCTACCTTGGAGGCTTAGCAGTGCCAAATGAGGCTGCATCCAAACGAAATCTAAAACAGAGGATTATCTCAGGGTTATATTGGGATTGCTGCACTTATCCATGGCAATCCCATCATAGCCCTAGGATACAGGGGTGAAATCCTGCTGTATGAATATTCTGGAAAAATCAACTCCCAACCTGGGTTTACTTGTTTTGATGGTTGTTTCCAGGATCTATGTTGGTGGAAGGAAGTGGACACCATACATGCACTGGGGCCAATAGTCACACACTGCCAGGTGTTTCATTACTGTGCCATTGCAGAAGCAAGCATCCGGACAGATGAGAGCTCGTCCTTGCCCCATTTGACAGGGAAAGTGAGAGACAGTTTTCCTCTTGCTGTCTCTGGAGGCAACCTAAGTCATCTAAACATTTAGAAATGTACAGGTTACATGCTTATATGTATACGTGCAACTATATTGTTTAATTGTAGAGAATAGCCAGTAGAAATATCAAAAATGACAATCTAGAAAGGTAGTTTTTTGTTTTCCACAGATGTAGATAAATATTCAAACACATCTTCCTCTGACTTTTGAAAATGCACAAGCCAAAATAGACTTTATTATAGGCCTTTTTCCTCCCTCATTGACAGACTGATTTTTTCCCTGTTCGCTTTGCATTTGGAAATTTGCATTTGTGCGAATGGAGCCACTTAGATTGTGCTAGGCTTCCATTTCACTTTGAATGTTCCTTGAATGTCCATCGATCTCTGTTGCCGTCAGTCGCGTCTCCAAATCTGCTCTGAAACCAATAACAACCCACAGATTCTTTGCAAATGTAACAAAGCTTTGAACAAATGCATGAAAGCTTTCGCTTCGCATGCGAATGTCTGGGTTCAAGTATAGCCAATATTAGATCCAAATGCGAACATTTGAAGCTTTGCAATTTGTTTGAATTGTAATGGTTGCAAACATTTTTCTGCCTGTCTTTCACTGAATTGCCTAGTAAGGTTGGGTGTGGGAAGAAACTGTCAGAACAGAGAAATCTGACTGTCCTATAGAAGTTGGTTGGCCCACACCCTTTTGCATTTAGTTTTACAGGGGGCATAATATTCTTTTGAAGTGTAATTTCTTAAGCTCAATGCATTCAAAAGAAATTGTGGCAAGTTCAGGCTGGCACAGCAATTGTGACTCACAGCTCATGCTTAGTGGCCATAGCTAGCATGTTCTGGACTAAACAGCTGTTCAAATATTGGGCATGCAGATGTTCTGTGCACACAGACATGCAAACAGAGTGTAGTCATGTTTCCTGGTCTTAAAAATACCAGTTTAATTGGTATGCTTTTTGATGACTAATAGAACATAGGGAAAAGTGCAAGTTTTTAAAGTTTAAGTGGCACTGATGCTAAGGGAGAATTTTACTGATTTATTTTTATTAGTCTTGTTGCTTTCTACAGTGCAGTATATACACATTCATGTTTGCTGGAAAATTGTCTGTGGTGTCAGACTACACAGAGAAATGAAAGCCAGATGAATATCTCGGATAAGGGATTTAATGTCAGTAGTATAAAATTGTGTCCGTTTTAACATCTTGCTCCTGACTCTCACTATATAACCCCTTTATGGCCATATGAGTGTGAATCTTCTTTGTGTCCATTCTGTAGTTCTCATTCTGGTGCTTCAAGAATGTTCAGAATTTAGCACTTTCACAAGGGGAGATGTGAAGAGGAGTCTCTGGCCTTTGTTCCCAACTGTGATATTCCATAATGTCCTTGTTTTCTTCCCTCCAAAAGAATTTGTTTTGTTTCCAGAAAGAATTCAAAGTTCAGTGAAACAAAATTTCTAAAATGTTAGAGGAGATACCTGGAATTTGCCCATGGATTGTCACTGCAGCAGCCTTGTCGACATCTTTTGTATTGTTCGTTTGAATGCTGACATGTGTCATCAGGTTGGTCGTCTACTCTTAGTGAGTCCCTGAACATAATGCATGCAATTTTCTTGGCAAGTATAGGCCATTGCCACATTCTGTAGAGATGCTGAGTTCTAGTTCTACCACTGGTTATGGCTGCTGCCCCATACAGCAGACCTAACTGGTCATCTTTTTATTAACCCTGAAACCACTTTCCTTCTTCAGTTTTCACATGTCTCCCTGCTGCAACTTGCAGGTCAGTGCCCCCATTATTTATTTATTTCAAATATTTATATTGCACCCTTCACCCTATGGTCCCAGGGCAGGTCATAGCATTCCTGAAGCTAAGATAACACTCGCCCAATGAAGATGAGATGCTTTCCAGGGACTGTAACCAAGCCAAAACCAGACTGTTTTGGTGGCAATCTGTAAGCCAAATAATTTAATAAAACTCTTCTAGCTGCGTATTTGTACCAGAGGGAAGCGTCTGCATTAGTGGTAAACCTCTTGCAGCCGTTACATGTTAATATGGCTTTCAGTGTTGGACTAAACTGATATATTGATGTGCATATCTATACTTCCCATTTATTCCTTGGCGCTTGGCGAATCCATAGTTCAAGTGAGCTTCTGGTTTATTTTCCATGATCAATACTGGGTAGAAAAAGAAATGAGGGTGGAAAGGGGACATTCCATCTTCCAATATGTCAGTTGCTGTGATGCAGGCACAGCATTCTGGATTTCCTCTATATTATTTCGATCGTAGTTATATCACATTATTTATTAAGTCTTGCTTAATGTGCTGTGGATTAAATCAGCTATAGCTCCAATTTCCCAGTATGCCATCATTCTTATATCTGCAAAAACTCCTTTGAGAACCCAGAGTTCTTTCTGTGTAGGAGGATTAAAGGTTTTGTTTTTCCCCCCACTAGGACAGCATTAAAAGTGGGGAATGTTAATTGCAGAATTTGAAGGGCGAGAACTTCATCCATTGTTGTGCTTGGCAAACTTCTTTCTAGTAGAAGGATGGCATCTCTTCTCTACCTACAAGTAGCACTGATTAAAATAACTGAGCTCAGCCAATACATTATTATTAACATTGCATAAGTGACAGATTCAAAGGCTTCTTTTTAACCCAAGTAATTTTTCCCTAAAAAAAAGACCTATCAGCTGTCATTACATTTTTATTCCGCTTTGAAGCGCCTGGGGTTGATAGCTGTAATTTGCGTAGTGTGGAAGAGGCTTCTTAATTCTTATGGCTTGGACCCCAAAAAGCTGTTCTCCCCGCTTTCTTTCTCTTATGTACATGCAGATTCCAGTTAGTAGCACTTGGAGACTGAACAGGAGAAGGGTTGGTGGCATGAGCTTTCGTAGACACGTCTACTTCTTCAGATGCTAGGGGACCTAATGTCAGGAACAGACTTATAGGAAATTGAATGTAGGAGATGACAAAGGACATGTAAATTAGGTGGAGGGGATGAGGTACATGGCAGATTTTTTCCCAAGGCTGCTCTTATTAGAAAGGGTTTGAAATGACAGAACATTTTGTCGTATTTTATCCTTATTTTCATGTTTTGTAAACCACTTGGAGATTTTTTTAAAAAAAAATGGAGACCGGTATTACAAGTGTCTTAAATAAAATAATAAATAAGTATGAGCCAGAGGATAGTGCCTGGTGCAAACTTACCATGTGAAATTCATGACCGAGTGAATAGTCACTCTGGGGGCTCTTCCAGCGCTTGCTGTTGGACCAGATTATCAAATGTACTAGGAGCCT
The DNA here is from genome assembly GCA_023333525.1 of Aspidoscelis tigris stejnegeri. Lineage (NCBI taxonomy): Eukaryota > Metazoa > Chordata > Lepidosauria > Squamata > Teiidae > Aspidoscelis > Aspidoscelis tigris. The sequence goes on from JALMGA010000004.1 coordinate 18,166,849, forward strand.
TCCTTCCACGTGCTGGTGTTATCTAAAGGAGCCACCACCATCTCTCCTAGTGTCCTCCGTCAAACACAGGACAGAGTATAGACCAAACCAAGAGGCCAAAAATGGCAGGCTGGTTCAATCTACCAGCAGACCCCTTTAAAGAGGGCTGCTCATGTACTAGGATGAGCTACACTAGACCACAGATGTGCAGAGATGATACCCCTCCATAGCCCAGTATACCATGGACTCCGTTGCACCAGTGTAACAAGGCACAATCCCACAGTGCCCCCCCAGGGCTTTGGAGCTTTCAGATGTCTCCTGCATGAGCTTTGTAACTGGCATGGGACCAGTACAGAACAGAACAGCCAGTGTGGATAGTTTTGTTCCACACCAGGAACTGTCTGTACTAGCAGGGTCCAGTCAGGGATGCCCAACATCAAGGCCCTTAGTCTAGAAACTTCAATTGTGCTGACTGGTGTCTGAATTAGAACAGCTCATCAGCGGAGTTGACAGCTTCATGATGAATATGGCCAGTTTCTCAGTTTACCCTTGCAACCTAGTTAGGAGTTTGAAGTTGACTAGCCCCACGTGTGCTGTGTTTTCCTTCTTGCAGAAGGGGTAGAATGCAAATATACTGTAGTTGAGAATAACAGTTAGAGTTTGCCATTGGTTGCAACATCCTCTAAGTCAGAGGTGTCAAATTCAATTTTGCTGAGGGCTGGATTAAAAAAAATACTGTCAGGGCCAGGGGGCGTGGCCGGGGGCGTGGCCAGGGCACAGGAGGGGCTGGGGTGTGGCCAGGGGCGTGGCCAGGGTACAGAGGATGGCTGGGGGCATGGCCGGGGCGTGGCTAGGGCACCAAGGAGGGGCTGGCTGTCCATGGCGGCGCCTGCGCACTCGGGCAGTGGAGGGTCCCGCTGCGCGCTCGCTCGCCCTCGCCTCGCCTCACCTCGCCTCCTTCGCGCCCAAGGAGGACAGCGGCGGCGGCAGTGGGGGGCGGCTGCGGTGGGGGCGGGGGGCGGCTGCGGGCCATATTCATACAGCCCGCGGGCCGCATCCTGCCCGCGGGCCGTATCTTTGACATCCCTGCTCTAAGTGCTTTCTGAGGCTTTTGTTGAGTTGTATACCACATTCTACCAAATACCGTGTCCAGATCTTCTCAAGCAGCATGCCAAATGCATTAAAATGAAGTTGTGAAATGAAACGAAAGCATGCTTTGAATAGTAAAGCAATTAGACATGTTAGAAAGAAGTACAAATTACTGTAAAATTGTTTTCCCCACAAAGGTATGCAGTTTTGGTAATAAAATACAGTTGTTGTTTTTCTTAAAGCCATTTATTTAGAGCATATGAAATAACATTTATTTATTTATTTATTTATTTATTTATTTATTTATTTATTTATTTATTTATTTATTTATTTTGAAACACTGCTGAGGCAAGTCAGTTTGGTCTAGTGGTTAGGAAGCTGGACTCTAATCTGGGAATACTGGCTTTGATTCCGCCCTCCCCCATGAAGCCACCTGGGTTCCTTGGGCTAGTCACAGCTCTCTTCTGAGTTCTCACAGCCCCACCCACCTCACAGGATGTTCTGTTGTGGGGAAAAGAATAGAAAAGCTTTGTCAGCCACTTTGACTTCCCTTAAATGGGTGAGAAAAGCGGGGTAGAAAAGCCAACTCTCCTCCTCCTCCTTTGTGGCAGCCGTATTTGCATGAAGCTAAACTGAAAATAGCAGGTGTAAAGAAGAAATCGTGTCTTTTATCAACCCTAAAGCTATCGTTAAAATATTGACAGGTAGTGCTGTTCACGCTGCTTGATTGTAATCATCTCATGGCTACCTTGAGTGGCCCCGTCTGTTGTTACTGTTTGCTGCCCTGAAAAATGTTCAGCTTCTTAGCATAAAGATTATCAGTCCAGTGCACAAATCATTCAGATGAAAAGCATTTTCACCGTGTTAGATATAAATTGTACATCACAGTTTGCACCATAAATTTGTCTGTTGGTTAATTCTGGCTATTTTCTGAGGTTAAAATGCATGCATTGGCTTTACTTGTTGAAGTGCGAGTTTTTTGGCCTTTCCAATAAAAGGCTTGAAAGGTGCTGGATAGATAATCGCTTGTAGTGCTCCGTATGGGCTGTCATTTTAAAATTGTCACCGTTTGTATATAGCTATGGAGGAATTTCTATCACAGTGAATTCAGTGATGGAGTATAAGCATAACTATAGCTGTGCCAGGGCAGGAATAAGAGCTGAAAGATAAGAGGACACGCTCTATCATTCAGAGCTGACATGATGATCAATCCAAACTGGAGACTGTTGGACCTCCGTATCTGCGGGGGATACATTCCAGGTCCTACTGCAGTTAATGGAGAAACGTGGATATTTCAAACACAGGGAAGTGCACTCAATCCCCCATAATTCCTGTGAAAAACTGTGAGATTTCACAGGAATGATGGGAAATCTCAGGTCATTTTCTGCAATATGCTGACTGCTGCAGGCATCTGAGAAGTTCCAGGTAGGCCTAATGGCACTGGCAGGGAGGAGGGGGCAGAGGCTGGTCTGGTCACCACGGAAAACTGAAACCGTGGTTATCGGAACAGTGGATACGGACCAACTGTAACCTGTGGTAGAGCATTAACATCATTAGTGTGGTATCTGTAATGTACTCTTTTTTTTAATGGAAATAAATTATCACATGGGTTTCATGCACTTCTGTGAGAAAAGTAAACCTCTCATTCGGTATCACTGTAGGCTGGAGTGTCTAATGTATTCCAGCACTGAGCCTTATGATCCATATGTATGCAGAATATTTGAACTGACCTTGTCAGGTTAGCCTATCAGACACTGAACTCATACGTCAGACTATAAAAAACTGGTGTTTTATTTTCATTTCCGTATAAGGTGCTCAAGGCAACTTACAGTTGCAGTGAACAACTGATAGATAAAATATTGAACAAGATTATGGAAAAAGAAAATATAATCTTACAAGATAAAAGGGTTAAAGCATTGCAGCCCTACAAAAATGTAAGGTGGTAAGAAAAATGCATAAACATGTTAAGAATGAGGCCAAAAAAAGAAAGAAAAAATGTTTTAAACCTAGTGTTCAATCTTTCCACAATCAAGGTCTAAAAAGGAGCTGAAAACGTATTAGCTTAGGTGTTGAAGCTACACCCTGAACTACAATCCCCATCAGCTCCATCCAGTATTAGGCTACTGAATTAGTAATGTCCACAGTGGAGTGATATAGAGTTTGGAGAGATCAGAGTTTAGGTTCCAACTTGGGTCTTGACCCACCATATACCACTCCGCAGGTTTTGTTTGGCAAATTGCTGCAATACATTTGCACCGTAATTAAGAACACTGCAGTATTCTAATTAAAGTTTTTAAAAAAGTGTGTTTTTTTTCCTTTAGAGGCTCTTTTGTGCTCCAAATCCTCAGTTAGGTTGTCTTTGGCCCCTTGGATCAGAGGTTATACCATTGGATTATAGAGATAACAGGTACAATTTTCATTCTGCCTCTAGAAATTGAAGACTATTTCGTTCAATGCAGTGATACAGTAACTGGTACCAGTGTAATTCTACCCACTTGTTAGAGATGAAAGGGAATTGCTGCATTGTCTTATTCCCTTCCTCTTTGGTACAGTTTCCATTTTTCTCTCATGTTAATATGGGTATCATTGAAGCTATGGTTTGAAGTGTGTTGTCAGATTGTGGCTTCCAGATTATGTGCTGTCAGTTGTGGCTTCCAGGTTTGTGTAAACTGCATCTGGTGTCAAACTCTTGTTCATACACAAAAGTTAAACAGGTGATGCTTGGGACTGAAAGGCAAGAAAGTGGCTGGGCAGAAAACATAGCCTCAGCTTCCATAGAGAGGATGTGCAGAATCTGCGTTTGACCCTTGTTATCATGGACATTTTTCTATGTATGCACAATTACATAAGGCAATTCCTTTCCCATTGACTGCTGATGTTATTCTGTCCACAGCCTTGGTACTGGTGCCATCAGTGTAAAATGGTGGCAATCTGATAGTTTCTTGAGCTCTCTCTTGCTGTTCTGTTTTATTCTTACCCAACTACAAGGATGAACTCAAGGCAAGCATATCATCTAGTCATGTGCTTTGAGTTCTGCTGAGTTATATATCTTGTGCTTCAGTATTTGTGTGTTTCAGATCAGCACTGGATGTCATGCTTTATTACATACACAAGGTTTGAATCACATGTTCCATAATCTGTCTTAATCGAAGTCAGTTGGCCAGAGTATTTCCACAAAGGAAGAACTTTGCACATTTTTGGATGCAAAGCTGTTAGTGGCTCCCATTTTAGGGTAGCAGGGAAGGAAAAAGAAACTTTGAGACAGTCAGTTTGCGAATAGGTAGTTATCCTACAGCGTCTAGCGTCTAATGCAAGCATTTCAGTCCAACTCAAGAGTGCATGAATGCATTACTTAAAAGAAAACCAAAAAGAACAAGTTTGTCATTAAAAACAGCTCGTTACGTTCTAGAAAATTTGCATAAGTCTGAATTTTATTTTGAGCATTAGTTTTTAAATGTTAAAAGCCTCAAATGGAAGAACATCCCCATGGCCTGATAAATATGCAAATACTGTATATTGCAGGGACTGCAGAGAAGTCATAAAGTTCTACAGACATTCTCAGTTTGTCTGTAGACAGCTGCTGACTGGAAACTCAGAACAGAGCCAAGAGGAGGGACTAGAGAACAGGTGTGCTGAGCTGGTCCGAATTGTGCAGTCCTGCTGATGTTGGGCCAAGCTGGCAGTGGGCTTCACCAAGGACTATCTGCTTTGTGGGCAGTCCATCCCATCCCAACTTTGCCTCTGGAGCTGGGACTGCTTTGGCTGGACACCCAGATGCAGAGCACTTCTGGTCCTGTTTCTGGGTGCCCAGCCAAATGGCAGCAGACCCTCAGGAGATCCAGTGTACCTGCTGGAACTCCGCATGGAACACTTACAAGTGGTCCATGCATGGAGGAAGCTATGGCACCATTTTGGTACCCTAGTTCACTCCAGTTCCTGGTCTGTTGTAGATGGGGTGGTTTATCAGGAGGTGTGGCTTCCGGTTGCTCCAGTCAATAGCATAGATGAGACACTCTACAGGCCATGCTGGATTCCCAGATTCCATAGCAAAGATGCTTGTAAAATGGCCTTCAACTGTTTGTATAGTTAACCTTATGTCACCCTTTGATTACCTGCTTCACGAAAACTGATGTCTTTATGCATGCTGATTTGCAGCTTCACTGTATGTTGGAAGAAAAGAGGTCATTTAAGGTTTGCAGTGTTGTTTATTAGCTTCATGAATTAATTCCAACTAATTGAAGTCACTCTTTGTGGGCCTGCAATTTCTGTGTCTCTCACACACAGGTACACAAGGCTCAGATTCATCTCCCAAAATCTTTGATTACCTTAGCTTATATCAGTTCCAGAAGACTGAGAGTTTGAGATAGAATCATGCAGGAAGAAAGTTCTTAGCTATCAGTGCATTCTTTCACCAAGAGATTTCTGTTGGCCTGATTGAAAATTACTTAGTGATAAGATAAAAACGCCATACAGTCTCTGTTTACATCAGGGATAATTAACATGTCGTCTTCTAAGATTGTGTAACAGCTTTCTAGAGACCTAGCCAGCCTCACCATTAAGACTAAATGGTAGGATTTATATGTTAGCAATATCTGGAGGGCCAGACTATGCTCTTCCAGAAGTTGCTGAATTGCAGCATTCATGTATTTTAACCAGTTTGGCAATATAGTTCTGCAGTTCCCATATCATCATAGTTAAGCTACATCTGATCTTGATGATTTACCCTTCTAGTTCAGCACTGTTTGTCTTCTGCCAGCCATGGCCTTCTGTATTTTATATGTAGCCAAAAGAAAAAGCACCTCAGAAACTGTAATGTGTAGGGATGTGCACGAATATTCATAACATTAGTTATTTGTATGAATTCAGGCATTCGTACACAAATCAAATTATACCACATTTGCACATTAACTTTCGTATGAATACGAATGTTTTAGAACACTGATACAAATAGTTCGTGTATTCGTTAAACTGGGGATACACATCGAATATGTATCGGTATGTATGTGTTCATATAGTATACGTATCCAATACATGTATGTGTGTTGATATGTATCCGCTTATATAGGATCTGTATCCAGGATCTGTGTGCATTCATGTCGGATATCCATATGAATTTGTATGAATACATTCATATTGAACAGAATTCTATCACATTCAAAGGGAACCTATTCAAACAAATATGGATTTTCTAACATTCGATTCATTATTAATCAAATGTCCAAAAAACCATTTGTGCACATCGCTATTAATGTGTGACCCTTGTGGTCTCATCCCATTTCTAATCTTCCTTTTCTAGCCTAGAATGTTCATGAGATGGGAGGGGACATGCTTATCTATGACCAATCCCGTTTCTAAGCTGTGTCTGAGCCACCTCAGAGGTATTAAAAAACGAACAGACCATGTGAATGCAGCCAGAGATTTCTATAAAACATCAGATACCTTGACAGCAATAGGAAAATGTGGGATCTTGTTTAGATCACCTGGTTGCCACTCATTGTCTCTGTCAGGGGGCAGAGCAAAATCACAGGGCAAGCCCAGGCCCTTATTTTGTCTGCCTCTGCTCCTGGGATGCATATGTTAACAAAAATACATGGAGCTACGGAATTGCCCGTCCCTTGATTTTACCCCTTCACTTGCACAGTGCCATATTCACACTCAGGTACAAATGCAGTATCAGTATGTGGGAAAAACTGGCTTGGGTGTTCTTTTTCCTGCAATAATAGTGATTTTCCAGGATTTCAGCCCTATATCTCTAGGCTATGGGTGTTTTTCGACCATGCTCCTTAGATCCGGATCTAAGAAGATTCGGGTCTAAGGAATGGGTACATTCCTTAATCTGGATCTAGTAGATCCGGATTAAGGGAAGCACCCAATGTGTTTCCACAGGAGGTATAGCACCCATTAGCAATGGGTGCTAACCTCCCTGCCATGGAAACACCTTTGCACCCGTGTGGGGAATCCGGATCGACCCCCAAGGAGTCTGTCCATCACCCCAGGTGTTTCGGGAGACAGGGGGGTGCACTCTTCCAAGTCCCTCCAAAGAGACCGGCACAGACTTCGAAGCTGCTCTGGAGTCCCTTTGGAACGTCTCCGAAGTCAGTGCAGGACAGCTCCGGAGCGCCCGCGATGTCAGCGGGAAGCTCCAGAGTGCTTCCAAAGTCTGCACTGATCTTCGGAGAGACTGGCAGCGAGACTCCGAAGTCTTTGCCGATCGCTTCGGAGGGATTTCGGAGTCTGTGCTAATAGCGAACGGAGGGAGCCTGCACGGTCTGTGCTAATAGTGAACAGACAGCGCTGACAGCTCCGGAGTCTCTCCGAAGTGTTTGCCGATCTCTTCGGAGTGACTTCGGAGTCATTTCAGAATGATTTCGAAATGACTCCAAAATCACTTCAAAGCTGGGATTTCAGGGCTCGCCCTCATGGGTGCATCCCCTCCCCCTAGCTTTCTCTAGATCCCATTGCCTGTTTCTCACGGAAACAGGCTCCCTTTAATCCAGATTTTCTGGCTGAAGACCCCATTGTAGACCCCATTAATGGGGTCTACAGAAAATTCAGATTAAAGGCTGAGATGTACCCATATGATCTGGATTTCCCCAGTGGCAGTGGAAACAAATGTGTCTCAAATGGGTGCCGTGGTGGAAATGGGGTCATCCGGCTCACACCCAAATGGGTCCTTAATGGGTGCAAAAATGGGTACTTTCTGACAGTGGAAAAACACCCTATGTTGGGATTGGTATTAATGTATATGGCAATCCCCATATGGTGTCAGGATAATTCCATCTTTTATATCCTGTCTGGGTGTAGCCCTTGTCTTAAGAAAAATAGCTAATACTGAGTGCTTGCGCAAGTATGCCCTTGATGTGTTCCTGTCCTATAATGTTTTTTACATAAGTAAATCTACGTAAATTAAGACTTCCATGACTGGGTACAATACGATGGTAGGAGCAATTTCCGGGTAAAACAGTCATGTTAAAAATACTTTAAAACTACAAAAGGATAAAACTATAAAGAGGGGGAGCTAAAATGACACTAAAAAAAAGATTTTTTAAAGATTGGGACTTTATTGACTATTTTTTAGGGTCATTTTAGCTCCCCCTCTTTATAGTTTTATCCTTTTGTAGTTTTAAAGTATTTTTAACATGACTGTTTTACCCGGAAATTGCTCCTACCATTGTATAAGTAAATCTGTCAGAATTTTTACGGGCCATGGTGGGATAAATTCAGCCCCACAACATTTTGCTCGTGTGTACTGCTTGCTTTGGTATTTGAATCCCTTAACAATAACTTCAGATAGTTGAAAATACACGTTTTACCATTCACAAGAGATAACTTCTGGGTGATGTTTTGGGAAAATATCAGTTCTAAGGGGACTCATGGAAGGGCGTAGCTGTATCTTTAACTGTGAAATATGGCTTTTGCTAGGCAACAAATGAAAGCATTCATGTTTTGCTTGCTTGCTTCTTCCTTTCAGGAATGCCCTTCCTTTATTTGTTTGTTTCTGATTGGCTGTGGTGCTTTTATAAATAATTTGATGCATTTTTAATGTTCATAAGAAGAGCCCTACTGGATGAGGCCACAGCCCATCTAGTCCAGCATCCTGTCTCACACAATGGCCAACCAATTGCCCATGGGCATCTCAAGCAGAGACAAGGGCAAAACTTCTCCAGCTGGATCGCTTGTTGGAAAAAGGCTGGGCTTTACTGTCCATTTGGTAGTTTAATAGAACATGACAATTCCTGATGTATTACTCTGACATCTAGAGATAATGAAGAGGAACCCAGACAGGCAGGTACTTGGAACAAAATTTTAATGGGGCCCAATGTGTACCAAAATTATCCTTCCTTGAGGGGATTGCCTTGGCAGTTCTTACCAAGTATTCCTGAATATCCAAAAAACATTTTTAATAACTGCAGTAGTTACCTTATTTAAATACATTCTAATTAGACTTTTGATTGGAGATTTATGCTTTGTCTTGGTTTTTAATCTTGCTGTGTCGTAAGGCCTTGCCAGTAGACCAGACTAAGAAATGGCCTATGGACTTCACTGGTAGCAGCTCAAGGGAGGTCCCATCATTTCCTAGTATGCTCTGTCTGCACAGTGTGGAGTGTAGATCAGACTAGAGCACAACAAAATGGCATCCTGGTGTGCTTTACCAGTAGACTTCTTCTTCTTTTTTTAAGACGTCTAGCATACCTGGTGTGGTATACCAGGCTCATTAAGGCATGCCGATGGAATGGTCTCTCCATGAAGCACCCCATGCCAGCTAAGAAGCTGGCACAAGCTTCAGAACCAGCTGCGTGGCTGACATGGAACAGGCTGTCCAAATATGGATGGCCTTGTTTGTGCCAGGAGCACTCCATCCCAACTTTGGATGGATTGCTTATCTTGAATCTCAGATCTCCAGTCTGCTTGAAGTAAGTGTGAATATGGCCATAGTCTTGTAGAAGTTCAAATTGTGTACTGAGGTGGCAATCACCAGAGTTCACAAATTTAATTGGTTTGCTGTCACTCTCTATTCTCTTTGGCCAAAGCAGCTAGGAAGGCATTAAAATATATTATTCATTTATTTAAGAAATTTATATCCCACCCTTCACCAAATGGTCCCACGGTGGGTTACAATAAGAATAAAACATATCAAATATTAAAACATAATTAAAAATATAACCCCCTCCCTCCTTATGCTGCTGCTTGGCAAAAGTTTGTTTTTCTTCTTTACCCTACTGTCTTGGCCTCTTGGCCATCTGCAATAGAAAATCTCAGTTTTTCATTGCTCACCGATTTTGCTTACCTCTTTATGGACACCTTCCTGTCCCAGCTCAGCAAGTAGTGAAGTTGGGGAGGAACCATTAATTTCTGAACGGGAGCACTCCATTTTGGGATTCCCTTAATATCCTTTTCTGCAATATTTTCCATTAGGAAGTCTGTTTGGTGTCAATTCAGCAACACTGTCCCAAGGGCAAGAACTCAGAGAAAATTATTGATCCTGTGGATCCTGCCATCTTTACTAGAATGTGGATAGTGTCATTGCTGCTAAAGTGGAGTAAATTCCCATCACTGATTGCTATTCATTGCTCTGTCTTCAACAGTAACCTCAAAACTCTTGCTGCACAGCTTAATTGAAATTCTATAAGTTGGTGGTGGTCAGCTTTTGTAATGTATATAAAATGTTTACATTTAAATTATTCCAAAAGGAACCAAGGTGTTTACATCAGTTTACATTGCTTATTCTTCGATTTTCAGCTACTTCAGAGTTGTTGGTTGCTGTTAGTTTTGGGGGTTTTTTTGGCGGGGGGGAGAGAAAAAAGCATAGTCTTCTTAGTCTTGCTTTGTGTCTTGCTGATATTGGCCAGGAATTTGTTAAGTGAAGCAAACATAGGATGTTTTACATTTTACAGCGACATAATAAGGGAAGTAGGCCTTGTGGTTGTTTTCCGTTGTTTACAGAATGGGGCCACTAACCTTTTTTCTGCCTCGTAGGGGGTGTTTTAGAGAATTAATGAGGTAATGTTTGTGAAGCACTCTGGAGACGCACAGCGTTATGTAGGATCAGCGGTAATTATAAACAGGGCTTGCTTTACCCTCCCATCATTTCGGTTCCCAGAACTGTGTGTCTGCTGACACAAGGGTTGTCACTTAAGCAATATGGCTGCCTCCCTGGTCCCTCGTCAGAGATGTTTGGAGATGCCAATTCCAATTAAAGCTGTTAGTCTGAAATGCAAGTTGCTGGTTTTGACGTGCAGTGATAAGGTTTGCAGTGTGTCACTGTTCAGATTGCAAACTTGCTCAGCTTTATACATTCTCTCCCCATTACTACCACCAATTGTAAGTGCTCTCTCTTAGTCACGCGTAGTTAAAACATTTCACTCAGAAATGGAGCAGTAAATGCAAGCATTCTTGTTTTATAGTATTTGTATGTTTCTGTTGTTAAGCTGTCTAGAAGGCCTTTAAGTGAATAGATAATATGTTGTTTAAAAAGGGGAAAAAAATTAGCTGGGAACATTTAGCCTAGAAGTATGAAAACAATCTGGAACAATAGTCCTGAAATTCTGGCCTGAATCGGTATAGTAATCTCCAAGAGACTTCACTGAGGTTGAAATTATGAAGCTTGGAAATGGACCAGCTGTGTCTGAAAGAGGTTTTGAAAGAGGAGGGGGAATAGATTTGAAGTGTCCCATGTGCTACATTGAATCTTTCACATTTCCAGCTTTTGGATAACAAGGAATTGGTTTTAAAAGAAACCTCTGCTATTAACAGATGCAGTGTGGTAGACTTGCAGTTGGCTGTGTTATTCACAGTGGGCCTTTATATTAGCTACACTCATTCCGTTTGCCAAGAAGATGGCATTCTTTCAATTGGCAAAGATGGTTCTTTTTGTCTTGCCTTCATGCACGCCGTATTCCCTGATCAGTGGCTCTTTCCAATCCTGCCTTAGTATACACCTGTCCCTGTTCTGCTGCAAAGAAGGCGACAAATGTAATCCTCTTTTTAAAAGTTAGCTTGATCTGTCATAAACGAGTTAATGGAATATCATTTTCCAGGTAAAGGCTTTGCATACTGCTACCGTTTGCCAAGACTGCTGTAAATTTATTTATTTGAAACATTTATGTGCTGAGCTCTTTCAGCCTCCATACGTGCTGGATGGAGTTTCAGTTGCTGGTCTGTCCAGAAAGGATAGTATGTCCCTAAAAAGTACTAAAGCTAGAAAACCTGCTACCAGTGCTAGGTTTTCCACTAACAGTTAAAAAAGCTTTTTAAGATAATGGGAGTAGGGATGCGCATGAATGGAGTTTTTGGCATTCGATTCATAATGAATCGAATGTTAGAAAACCTGTATTTGTTCTAATAGATCCCCTTAGAATGTCGTAGGATTCTATTTGATACAAATGTATTTGTACAAAATTGTACGAATATCCTATACAAATACATACATATCGGATACGTATCCTGTACGAACGCATACATGCCAGATACATATCTTTAGTTTTAACGAACATCTGAACTGTTCACACAACATTCATATTTGTATGAATGTTAGTGTACGAATGTCTTAACATCTGATTTTTGTATGAATGTCCAAATATTTGTGCACAACCATAATGGCACTATATTTGCTCTGGCTGGATGCAGCCTTCTTTGTGGTGGCCAGGAATGAACTCTCTTATAAAGCAATAAGGAACCTGACTTCTATCTTTCTGTACCCTATTTATGATGACACTTGAGGTCATTAAATGCTGTTATACCATATTGATAGCAATTAAAACTTATAAAGAACCTATAATCGATGTGGATCTCTTTAAACTTTTCCAGACTGTCTAGTATTTTGGTCCAACGTAAGGCCTAGCCCTCATCTGGGTCTCTTATCTTCTTTCACTCTGCTGTGGATTTCTGAGGAAATGCCCCCTGCTAGACCACTCCATCCACACTGGACAGAGTATAACCCAGTCTAGGCAGCCAAAATGGGTGCCTAGAGCTGGAAACCAATAGTTCTGTCTTAACCAGGGCCCTTAAAATGGAACAGGAAGTCATGTGGAATATTGCACACCTCCGTGTTCTGGTTTAGCTGGGAGACTCATTTTGGTGGCACACCAAATTTCAGTACTGAAAAGGATCTCCCTAAGGTTCCGAGATCCAAAATGCATTCTCTGCCTTCTAATATGGATTAGAACATAAGAACATAAGAGGAGCCCTACTGGATCAGGCCACAGCCCATCTAGTTCAGCATTCTGTCGCACACAGTGGCCCACCAAATGCCCATGGGCATATCAAGCAGAGACAAGGGCAAACCTTCTCTTGCTCTTGAATCCCAGCAAATGGCCTTAGAAGCAGCCTGAAAGATGTACTTAGGCATCCATTCTGTCCTCCATAAACTTGTCTAACCCTTCCTTAAAGTTGGGATTAGAGGTGGGATGAAAGTTCCAGGGTCTACATACTACAAACTCTGAGCTGCTTTTGAGCTGTTTTTCAAAAGTGTTTTGTTTTTAAAACATTGAGACATTAATTGCTTTGAAAAATGGCTGGAAAAGTTATTGCATTTTTTTTAAAAAAAACATCTTTGGCTTTTTGTAGAGTCAGAAGGGAGGTTGATTTCACAGAATCACTTTAGATTTTTCTCTTTTATAAAGGGATTGCTCTCACAAAATCCCAGGTGCCTTTAATTATGCAGCCAATTATATATTGAGAACTCAAGGCATCACAGTGTGCTATAAGGGCAAGGGCAAGAATTGCCATTAACTGTTATATGTGGGGGGCTTTTTATGCAAACACATTTTGTTGTAGACATTAGCACTGTTGTGATAGAATGCTGGTGCAGTTCTGTGTCAGGACACCTGCCTGTCCCATAGTGCCAGTGGGCTGCAGTTTTTAGATTTGTACCACATATTGCAAAGGGACAATCAAAAGTGGTTAATGATGAATGCATATTAAAAATGTTCCTGATTGAAATAAATGTTCTGGAAAAATACCTGTCCAAACATTTTCAGAACTACTTCCAAACAGAACAACCTGTATAAGGTGAGAGAGGGTGGCTATAAATAAAAACTAGCTATTGATTAAGTTACCAGCCAATTTCTAGTAGACCTCAGGGACTCTTGTAAAGAAACAGGGTCATGGCAGCTGGTTAGAAAATACTACCTAACAATGTAATATTGATACTGGATTTTTATTAACTGCTATTTGCAATTTATATGCACTCGCCTGACACACGAGTTAAAAATGGTTTGAATATATAGTTATTTATTTATTGTTAAGAATTGTTTATTGTAAGAAATGTATTATTTCCCTTTTTGTACTCCCCATCTTTTCTCTACTATTGTAATATTTTGTACATTTAAATACAATTTTTCATTAACTTAAAAAGAAAGAAAAAGAAAGAGAAAACACCCACCCCCAAAAGAAATTTACAAGAAAGTTATATTATCAGTGTAACAAGTTAAGTGAACTAGACTGTTAGGTCCTTCGCAACAATGTGGGTTGTTCTGACTCACGGAACACATGCTAGTAGGCACCGGCCATGCTTCAGTGGGCTAACGGCAGCCCACTCAAAGTCCTGTCCACATTTGGATACCCCATTGTATCCCAGCCTGTTTGCTTCAGAGCCTCTGAAGGCCAGGTGTGTTACCAGTAGGGAACATATTGGATGCACACTGACTTCTGGCAGCAGTTCCTGGAGCGCTGCCAAAGTGGTTCACCCATTGTATTCCGGCCTCTGGGGATGTGCTGTCTGCACACCCTTTGTGGTTCAGAATACGGACTCTGGTCCACTTGCGGATCACTCGAAAGGTTCACTGCTTCATCCCAATGCCGACTAATGGGCTGTACCTAACATGTTGTGCAATAGGTGTGAAATGGTGGACTTTGGAATATATTCCAATCCAAGGTCAAGTGTGAGAAGGGCCTCAGAATAAGGCTTATTATAGCCTTGGCACAGCTTTAAATTTGGTGAAAACATTTGATTCTCAGTAATCAGGCAAGGAGTACAGCCTAGCTTGGCACTGCTGTGGCATTTGGGAAGAGCAGCTACTGCTAATAGCCAGTTAAAGAGGATAAGATCACTCTTCTGTCTAAATCCTGATATCCTTATCTGAGTGAGCTCGTTCTGTTAATTATAGCAAAACATTTCCAGCAGAAGTGCTGCTAAAACATCTTAAACTGTCAGATGAGTTCTTGAGCTTCTGGAGAAATCCATTTTTTTCGTATGCACCATTGCAGCTGGCAATCTTTTCAAGCCAGCAGTGCATGGAAATATAAGGCGTCTTTGCATTGTTAAGACAAGAAGAGTATCCTTTAATTGCAAACAGCCCTAAAACCTTGGCAGACATTTAAGAACAACCCCCCCCCCAAGTTGGATTTGCAACTTGTAAAACTTTTCTCAAGACTTCTGTGAGCTCCTGTTGCCACAAAGAAGTTACACCAATAAAATTTAGTTATTGGAAATACAAAGAAATATCTTTTGACATGGTAAAGCTAAGCAGATACAGTTGGAAGCTGGCGAGCTGCTAACGTGTTCAGGCTTGTGTGGTATCCCTCCCTTCCAACTGCCACCCCCATCAGGCTGAGGATCGTCTGTCCTGGGGGAATGGAGGAGAAAGGAAATTGCTAATCTGCTATCACCTTCAGCTTCCCAGAGGTGCTCTCGCCCTCCCAACTGCCACCCACAGTAGTTTAAGAATTTTCTTGCCTAGGGGAGTGGAAGAGAAGCTGTAATCTGCCTTGGCCTACTGTTTTTCCCTTGTTACATCTTTAACTGATGCTAAAATGCACTGAGATCTTAAGGTATAGGACAGAACAAATGAACAAACAAAAAACAAACGAATAATAGAAGCCTAATAGATGCATTGACATGCATGCGATGGAAGCACCATTGAAACCAAAATCCATTTTTTCGAATATCCAAAACTTTGATTGAACCAAACCGGTCTTTTGCTTGTAAAAATGAACAATTTTGATCTAAAATTCATGTTTAGGTGTGTTTTTGACCACAAAAAGGGTTTTTTTTCAATGGAAAAACATGGCCTTTTCCTTTGCAAAGAAGTTACAAATTGAATGTGAAAAACTGGTTTTCCAATTAAACTTTGACAACGAAACAGATTATTGGATTTTTACTTTGACAGCGAAATGAAAATATGTTTGTTTGTTTGTTTGTTTCATTACAACCTTAATGAAGGATTCATACCCCCACGCAGCATTTTTTCCCCAAAACCTCTGCTGGGATAAAGATATCTATAAGCAGTGCACTGAATCTGCTTTTACTAAGAGTTCTTGTGAGATATAAAATTGTACCCATTAAAAAAAGTGTTGAATCCCCCCCCCCCCCAGTAGCTATCTAAATGTTAGGGCCTTGCCCCCATTAAACAAGACTTCCCAAACCTATGTTCTGGAGATATTTTGGATCCCACATCCCACAGCCCTTCTGGTGAGAATCCAAGCTATATGAAGTGTGCCAGATTGAGAAAGCCTGCCGTAAACAAAAGTTTAATCCTGATCATTTCTGCCAGGTGGCTAGAACTGTTTTGTCCCAGAACTGCAATTTGCTCTTCACCAACCAGGAATGGTTGATGCTAAACCCACGCTCATGAATTAGCTGAGAATGTCCCCCTCACTTGGTATTAGACTGATGGTCAGGGAGAGGCAGAATACTTGCAAATTGGAGACTCCATCTGTGTTTACATTAGCACTTTCCCAGTTTTTTTTAAAAGAAAGTCTTTTGCTATCATGTCCAAAATCGCCTAGATCTTTGGAGGAGGAAAATCACACGCAGAGGCCGTCTCAGGCCCCCAAGTGGAAAGTTAGTCATCTAGATTAAATACATTAGAGTTTAATAGTGATAAGAAAAGGTGAACCTTCAGGAGTTAGGTGAATTTTGTGAAGGATGGTCTTTTAAATACCCTATCTCTTAATGAGAATATGCAGGAGTCTTTTCATTGGAACCATGCCTATCTTAGGACAAAGTGAAAACAAACTACACTTAGTTGTAATTTTTGCTTTTACATGCTAGTTCTTGGATGGGAACAATACAGACAGTATACAAGTTCTAATCTTTGAATTTACCAACACCGTGTTATCCATAGCTCCATGGCATGTTATGAATGTGGTACTCCTTGCTTCATGTACAGCACCAAATGCTTACATGTGATTACTCATAAGTCTACTCACTCTGAATTCTAAACATGCAAGTAAGATATTGGATCCCCAGCCTGTTTGTAATTTGAGAACTCCCTGTATTATTTTCTTTTTCCAGACTATGCAGCTGTTCACAGTTTAGTCTAGACTAAGGCTGCATCTGGATCTCGCTTACTTATTCCGCTGTATTTGGATATTCTGGATTGTAGCACGGGAACCACCGTAGGCTGGGACCCCAATGCCGTTTTATTGGCAGAGATACGGAAGTGATTTGCCATTTCCACCTTCTGGGGAGAGACTGGGCATCACACTGATGACCCTGTGCTTTCCAGGCTGTTTTTCTCTACCACTGAGCTACAGCCAACACTATTGAGCCGATTGCTTTTGAGCAAGTGTTAACACAGTCTCTGCCAGAGTTTGATTATAAATTATTTACCTGTAATTTGATTGTTTTTCATTGCTCAATCAGCTGTTATACTGTCCATAATGAACTGTCTTGGCTATAAATTTGTGCGTTGCCCTAAATTGCTTCTCTAAATATCAAAACCTTTTCCTTTTGTATAGTCAGGTACACCTAGTCCTCTGTCTTTAGGGGTTACTAATCCATCCTCAAGATACATCCTCAAGATGGCTTAATGGAGATTATTTTTCCATTGTAGTTATGCTTTTATGCTTGGAACTTGCTTCTTAGAAATAAAGAGAGGAGCAGCAGAGAAATGTAATTCTGCATAAAATGTTGCACAAAGGTCCTTCTTATCCTTCTGATTTCTCCATAATAACATTAGCTATGACCTCAAGGAGCTTTTCTCATTTATAAAGAGAGAGAAATGTTCCGTGAGGCGTTCCTTCTGAGCCGTTTTAATCCTAGGCTAATTAATCGGCACAATCGTGCCCCAGGGATGCAGGCTGGTGTGCTTTCTATGAATTCACACCCCTGACTATCAGGTTGAGTGAGAAGATAGAAGAGGGAAATTGAGAGGAACACAGAATCTCTAAAAGCTAAATCCGAATACAGATACAACGTGCAGAATGGTGATAAATTTCTTTTTACACAAGGTGTATGAGCTATGGACAGGGTAGGGGTGTAGGAGTTGTTTCAGACAGATGTTGGTCCTTCTATTTTTAATTTGCATGAAGAAATTCTGAGTAAAAACAAACAAACCCCAAATGTAGTGTTTGATATTGTTATGACTCATTTGATGATGGAGAATGGGTCTGTTCCAAGGTTACCAGTGCATAGTGTATCATCATGCACAGTGATTTGCTTCTGATAGATCAGGACACAAACAGGTGGGGGAAAGGCTGCCATGTTTTCCCACTTCAGTGTTGCAGGCTGGGAGAGTTTTCCATGGTTCACCCAGAAGAGGTAGTGACAGCAACCATCCTGGAGCACTTTAAGAAAGGATTAGATAAATTCATGGAGGACAGGTGTATCAATGGATGCCTAGGTACATCTTCCAGCCTGGAGAGATGGTCAGGATGCCCCTAAAGGCCATTTGCAGAAATTTGAGAGCAGGTGAAGGTTTTGTGGTTGTTTTCTGCTTGAGATTGTCTGGAAGAAATCAGTCAGCCACTGTGTGAAAAAGAATGCTGGACTAGATGACCTATGGTCTGATCCAGCAGGGCTCCTCTTATTTTCTTATGTTCTTAAAAAGCTGTGGAAGCTGGGTTCTATCATGCTTTGTGACTTGATGTAGCTGCTGCTGCTGCTTCTTGTCCACATGGCAATGACCGGAACAGAACACATAGGAGACCACTTTTAAACTAGTCTCCTAACATTCTTGGGTGATTTTTTTCCACCCAGAGGCACGCCAGGCACAAGGATTGTATAGCCTCCTGAGGAACACGCTGGGTACAGGTGCCTCATACTTGGCATCTTGGCATGCATCTGGCACAGTCTGAAGGGACTGGGTGAATGTTACTACTGTGTCCAACTGATGCCCCATGCCTCCTGGGGATATAGCATTCTCAGCATGTGCCTGTCATGATCCAAAAGGACCATGTGAATGCCGCCTCTGTGTCCAACCGATGCACAATACTAGAACAAAACAAAAACCGGAAAATGTTGGTCATCTGAGAACCCAGATGGCAAACAGTTCTGCAGCATTTCACAATAAATCATTTGTCTTGTCAACTGATACGTTTTTTGGAAGAGACTTTGTAGCTGTGACTGGAAAGCAGTATGGTGCTTTGGAGAGTTCTGGAACAGAGAATGGGCTACACTAATCATGGAACTGATTTCCATATAAATTTGCTCTCTAAGAAGTAATTTTTAATATTCACGCTTAAGGAACTAATTTGTACATGCAAACGTGGGTTCTGAGATGGTAAGAGAATACTTAGCCCACTTCTCTGGAGGGAATAACAGTAGTAGGGAGTGTAAGGCAGGACAATGCAATTTCAAAAGCTGCAATAGATATGCATTGTATGTTGTGGCTTCTTTATGCAACTCAAGGTCACACACACAGTCCAGACCAGCCCAAGATGTTTTTGTTTCCAGAAAAGGCAAGAGTGTCCTCCATTCTACTGAAACTGGCTACCACGTTGGGGGATACGGTGACATGTGTAGTTAGGTTAGCATCTTGAATTTTGAGTAGATGGAATTGGTGAAATTGGAGTTCTAACAAGTTCTAACTCGGCTTCTTAAGATAAACTGACAATCTATTTGTAAAAATGAATATATGGCACAAAGAATTAATTTTTTGGGGGGGATCTGCAAGATATTGTTCATTGTTCATAAAAAAGTTTTTCTTGGAAAAGTGGCAGGAAACTTATAATAACTCAGTGACAGATGTTGGACTGTAACCCTCCTAAGAAAAGAATGAGGAAGAAAAGAAGAAACCCCTGTACGTTACAGCACACTAATTTACATCACACTAATTTACTTCCTGCACTCATTCTGGAAATCACTCATGTGAACCTCTGTGAAACTCGGTGCCAAATAGGGATGCTCATGAATATTTGAAACATTTGAAATTCAGTCAAATTCGTTCGAATTTGGACATGCAAATTTGAATCGAATTTTGAATATTTTGAATCATTCGTACAAATTATTTGGACATTCGTATGTGTATGGATATGTACGCATTACATACGTATCTGTACGCATCTTATTTGTATCTGTACAGAACGAAAACAGGATGCATATGGGATAAATACGGAATGCGTACAGATGTGTTACGGATGCACACCCGATGTGTACAGATGCGTACAGGCGCATATGAATGTTATCAACATTCATATTTGCAAATACAAAAATTTACACGAATAGATTTGAAAGTATTCGAATCACATGTGTATACATTCAGATTTTAAACATTTGAATCTATTAGAATTTTTGGATATTCGATTCAAATTGAATCCCACAAATAGCATTCCTGCGCACCTGTAGTGCCCAGTTCTGAAAAAAGGATTGTGATACATTGCGTATCATCATGTAGATTACCCTAGAGCAGGCAAACTATGACTCCATCATTCAGTGCTGGAATACAATGCTAGGAGGTGTGGTTGGATAGCTTCAGTTGAGTTCCATGGCCTTAGATTTTTTTTTTTTTAAGTAGTGAGGTAAAGCCAACTATCGATATATATAAAAGCAGTCACTTGTATTTGAGGACAGCAGAGTTCAAGTGCAGAATTTCCCCTCTAGTGGGGTTTCCCTCCAGTAGATGGCAATAGCTGAGGGATTCAGAAAGAACAGGTGAAAGTTGGCTATAGTTACTGCTTAGCATCTGTTGTCTGGGCCAATTGCCTCACTGCGCATAACAGCAGAGATTGTCTTGCATTAAGCCTCCATTTCATGTCTAGAATAGGAAGGGTTTGAGTCTGTGATTGCAGTCTGTCTCTCTGTCTGAAATGTGGACAATGTCCGCTTTGTATTTAGTTTATGCCACAGAAATAGCTAAACATCGTCAGAGGAGGAATACACTAGAATTATAAGTCATGTGGCAATTACAGGTGGTCTAAGAGTGATAATTAACACTGTTGTCTAGCCAGTCACATTAGAACAAAAATAACATATCCGTACTGCTCATCAGCTGAGAAACAAAAATGTTATGTAAGTATGTTTCCCCAGGTATGTCTGAGAAGTGAAAGAAGGGGAAATAGTTGAAATAACCAGAGGACTACTAAATTTTACACAAAAGTTGCTTAATAGTGAAAAAGTTAAATATATCTCCAGATTCAGAGTTATGCTTTATTTCTCCTACTGGTAGTAACATCTGGGAAGAAATTTACCACATGGCACCATTTTAGTCCATTCTCTGCTTCTTCACACTGTGATTACTATTTTTGTAGTATTGTTATAAGAGTGAAAAATAAAGTATCTGCCTTCTTGATCTACCTCCATAAGTGTCATTTGACGATGGGGGAATGATCTTGGGGCCTTTCTGTACTTCATGCTGTGATCTAGTCTAGTGGGTCTGGATCATGTGAGACCTTCTAATGTAGATCATGGCAAGCCCAGTCTGGAGCAGTGCCTTCTGCCCACAAGTGGTTTTAGCCCAGCCTCTGCACTGGCCCCAGAGGTTGAACAGACTTTGGAACTGGTCTCCAAAGGCTCTGACAGCTGGGAACAAAAGTTCCTAGCCTCAAAGTCCCTGGGGGGATCTATTTCTGCAGCTCGATAAGGTATGCTGCTCTAATGGGTTCCCCTGTAAACTGGAAGATAAGAACATAAGCCCTGTTGGATCAGGCCACAGTCCATTTAGTCCAGCATCCCATCTCATACAGTGGCCCACCTGTTGCTTCTGGGCTTCTCAAGGTACAACTTTCATGTGCTCTTGAATCTCTGCCAATGGCCTTTAGGCATTCTGCCTGTCTCTCCAACCCTAAGGCAGTATCTAGGAATCCATTTTAGTAGCCATTGACACACTTTTGATCCTCCAGCATGCTTCTGTGTTCAGGATTAGGTCCTGCTAGTCCTATGGTAGACCTCAATATTGAGGTCTATTGGCAGTACAGATCAGGGACCTCAGATCTGGATCGTGTTCCATTCTTTGAAGATGGAGCTTACTAGTGGTGGAAGGGGCCTCTCTAGTATTATCCAGGGTGTAGACAAAAGAGGCCCTGAAGAGAACTAAGAGAGATCACAGTTCTAATGACTTATGCTTGTAGTAAGGCCCTTGGTCTTTAACTCTTTGATTGTGAGTTTGGACTCCTCCTTATATGTGTCCTAAGGAACAAAAAGACATTTTTCCATGAAGCAGTTTCAGTGCTAGCTAGACAAGAGGGTGTCTAGATGTTCAGGACAACAGACATAGGACAAACTGCACCTTGTTTTGTTGCTGGTTGGTAATAGGTATAATAATGAATGGGTTTGAATACAGAGCAGTTATTTTGAGCTGAACCACTGCTTTAATATTACGTCTCTTTGGAATTGATTTTTGAAAGGAGATGTTCCAGATAACATCCTATTGTTCTTGTATTTAAGACTTGCTGTGTTTTTTGTGAGTTTCAGTTCCTCTAAGCCAAAGAAGGGGTGTAAAGAGGGTGGTAGCTAAAGAAAAGAGGGGGGCTGGAAAATAAGTTTGGAGAAATCAGGAAAAACATCAATGGTTATAGACCTACTGCAAAAAATAAAAAGAGAAAGGGAACCTGGAACAGTCAGTCTTGAAGACTTCCTTTGTGGTTTTGAGAATGCAATAATTCAGCTTTGTAACGTGGGGGGGGGGGGAAGTAAAAGAGAAATGAGAATGAAATATCCGTGTCTTGAGAACTGCCCTGCTGCAACCTTGGCCTATGATGGGGTACACATTGCAGTAGTGAATTTCTTAAACAGACAAACTGACCAAGTGACTGTGAACCATTAGGTGAAGGTTGCAGTCCCATGAGTTTGCTTCAAGTGGGAAACTAAGGTGATCAGCCATATGTTTATAGTGCTGTGTTGCACTTCCGTGTGGGTTTTGTTTGTGGTTATGTGACTACACTGTGGGAATTCATGCTCTGTGCTGCTGAGTACATTTAAAAAGAAGCCAGATTTGCAACGGGTAATGGCTCTTGAACCACAAATACATGAGGGGGGAAAAGTAAATACTGTATGTTGTTTTGCAGTTACCAGCAGCTTGGCCTTCTCTGTGGTGGCATCTCTTCTGTGGCATGCTCTCTCTTCTGATGTTTACATGCCTATTGAAGACCCCACTCAATTCTTCCCTATGCATACGGTTAGTTTGTCTGTTAAGATATTGTTTTAATTCCTCCTGCTTCACTGACAGCTGTTCTAATAGTGTTTTTCATTTATTTTTAACATGTTTTAACATTGGTTTTATTTTGTTGTTGTTTTTTAAAAAAAGAGTACAGAAATATCTAAATGAATAAAGTAATTCCAGTCAAGACTGTGGAAAGCAGAGACTGCTGTCTGAGTCGGGTTTAATCTGCTTCAAGAGAAAGGGCAATGGCTGTTCCCATGAAGATGTATCAAGCAGCTCCTATTTTTGGCATTTCCTCCTTTTCTCATTCCCCCCATTTTAAAGAGCTTGGCCCTTTCTGGACTTGGCCTTTTTCTGGATTATATCTCGGGATAGGGGCCTGCTGTCCAAGCGCTCCTACAGACTAGGGCCGGCCCCAGGCAAGGCCTGCCACAGTCTGCATTATCATGCAGGCAACCGACTGATACTCTAAGATATAGCCCAGAATAAAGCCAAGTGCAGAAAGGGCCCTGATTCTGGCTTTTGTTATGGGACTAGTGGCGAAGTTGCTTTGGACACGTTAGTCAGATTATGACACAAACTTCCTGTTGGCCTGTGGACAGTTTTGTCTTTGGGCTACAGGAGGGACGGGGGCTTGGGCCTTGGGTCTTGCTGACAGAGATTACACCAGTGGGAAAGAGGAGGGAGGATGCTCACTTGGATTAGCACAAGGTGGCTGAAAATTGCCGCTAAGTATGCTTGATCTTCTAGAATTAGGAACAAAATATTGTTTATAATAATGAGGGGAATTGTTTGACAAGAACCTACTTTGTGCACTAGATTATGATGTCTGGCTGCATGCCATTGTATGCGCTTGCTGCAGTTGTATGCTTGAAAAATGAGGAGGGGCGCTGTTGGGAAAGAAGTCAGTCGGACTTAATAAATCAAGGAGATTCACTCGGATCCCATTTGACTTGACTCTGTGCCAGCCATACATATGCTTATACATCATGCATCTGGGCTTGGAGCTGACGTTTTAATGGTTTGATTAGTTTAGGAAGAATACTTCCATTGTGTGTGTCTGCAATTATATTAAGTACTGCGTGAAGTTGTTACATTATTATGAGCTTACATTACCTTTCTCTGTGTATACTACAGTCTGTCTCTCTATCCAAGATCCGACCAGTAATCTGACCCAATCCTCTTAAAGAAGGAACTGTTAAATTAATAAAGCTGTTAATCACATAACTGGGATGCCGGGTGAGAGAGCAGAGCGAGGGATTGTGGGTGTGAAAATAGCAACACACCCAATGCTCTCATACTCACAAATCTTGTGGGGAAGGAGCTGGGTTTAAAAGCTCTCAAAATGGTGAATGCAGCGTTAAATGCTCATTCGCTCTTCACAGAATTACACAGGATTTTCACTAATGTGGGAAACTGATTCAGATTATGGTACCAGAAAAAATGGTTCACGCCCTTTGCCATGCTTTGGCTTTGCACCAAAATGGTTCTTTGTATCACGGCTACACCTAAACTAGATAATTTTCTGCTTTGATGTTACTTAATAAACTAGGAAAATACGATAGGATGCAGCCCTGGTGATAATATTCTTTTTTTCATGAACCATGCAGTAGGAATCTTCGACATTCTGAATTGGGTCAGTACTTCTGGCCAGAAAGCTCTGGCCCGTTTGATTTCTAACACAAAAGTAACGTAATAGCTGGAGTTTTGGACTAAGACTCAGTGATGGAGGCACATTGGGAAACTTTAAGCCAGTCATGGCTTCTCTGAGTAACAAACCTTGCAGGAGTCTAACGCTGATAAAATGGAGGGAAAGAGGGCCCGTTTGGTCTTGTGGTTAGAATGTCAGACTCTTGCCTGGTGGTCTCACGGTTCAATTCTGCACTCCTACACAATACCATCTCGGTGACCTTGGGATAGTCACAGCTCTCTTTGTGAGCTCTCACAACCCCACCTGGGTGACTGTTTGGGGGAGATGAACAGAAGATTTGTCACCGGTTTTGAGTTCCCTTAAAGAGTAAGAAAAGTGGGGTATAAAAGGCAACTCTTCTCTTGAAGGTAGATGCAATGTAACTGCATTTGTAGCCTCAATGTTCTCCCGCTCCTTAATGCCTTCTGTGTCATAAAACCAATGAGAAGAATGGCAGGGCCTTTTCACACTTACCTTTCCTGGCCTGGTGTAGCTGGACTGCTTCTGTTGCCTCAGAGGAAGCTGTCCATAGCTGGGTTGCTGTCCCCGGACAGCTGCCACATTTACTTGAAGACTGTGTTCTGAGCCAGACTCCATGTTCTTCAAGGGCGAGGAACTGAAGTTTGTCTTGGAGCCCCTGGGGGACCAATTTCAGAGGTGCAATTTTGTGTGTGACCAAAATGCCCCCCGTGCTAAACTGATGGTTGCCCTTCTGCAAGGCTTCCTGGTCTAGTGTACTTGCAAGTAGACCATGATAGCTTTTTTTTTTAAAGGGGCACCACTATATTGCCCTACTTCGGTATATGCTCTTTGCAGCATGGGCAAGGTGGTCTAGCAAGGGACATGGTCTCTCTGCTTTGCTACAGAGTGTGCAACAGAGAGACCCAGAAAGGGTTAGAAAGTGTGTGTGCGCGCGCAGGCTTTTACAGCAGGTTGAATTCATGTTGGCATTCAAATTTGTGGTTATTTCTGCCCTCTTAAAATCCAGCAGTGTTCATTAGCTTGATGACCTCAGATTCTTTTGCCTTCTAGCCAACAGGGGGATCTCAGGTTGATTAAAAAGTGACCAACAGATACTGTACTTCAAAGTGTCCCTCCTCCCCTTGGTTTTTGTGAGTGTGATAGAGAGAGAACTGTGAGCCTAAAATTCATTCTTTTCCCATGTGCTAAAGAATGGTTAGCAAAATGGGGAGCTTTTTAAACCCATGGCAAGGAACAACTCCCTGTACTATACTTGGCTGTCATAGATTTGGGACATGGATGGCCAGTTTGTGAAAGACCCAGCACAAAAATGGAAGGAACAAGAATCAGGCATTGCAAGGTATATATTAGCTGCATTACAGCAGCTATACAGCCATGTGCCTTAGGCAGCAGGCTGGAACAGTATCTTTAATCTTCTGTTGTATTGGATGCTTAATCTCTCTCAAATTTCCTCTATCTCATTTGCACATACTTGCCTGCCAATGTACAGATAGGGGATTTGCTCAAATATTAATCAACCTCTCCTGATGGTAGAGATTTCTGCAACTGACAACTTGCTCAGGAAGTCTCCAGAATTTTGTGCCACTGATCATTCTGTTGAAGGGATGGAGCCTTTTGAGCTTTTTCTCCATCCTTTTCCTTTGTGCAAAAGGCACTTGATTGTGGATTTTTTTTTAGGCAGGGCTCTTGCAGTTTTATGTCACGTTAGAAATGGACTGAAAGTGTATGTAGTCACATGTTGCAGTACTTTAAAAACTTCCAATTTTGTTAGGTGTTAATTGAATTTATAAAATAAGTTGTTATTAGATTTGTCAAAAGCTGTTAAGATCACCTTGGAAATAAGTGATATTTTCCATCTTTCTCATCCCTTGCCTCACCCAATGTAAGTGTTTTTGCAGCACTTATTAAACAGTTCCTTTACCCAAAGAAGGGTTAGGGAAGGTTATCAAATTGATTTATACATTTCCCCCGAGCCGATGACAAACAATTTCCTCTGTACTTAACAGTGACATGGAGGTAACACCAAGTATAAACGTTTTTCTTCCACTTTCTGATCCTCAGAAAGATAATCAGCCTGTGTCTTATTCACATATCTCTTCTTATGCAGATAAGATGCGTCCACCACCCTTGCAACCGCACTGTATCTTTACCATGTTGTGAAACTGGTGCATAAAAATAAAATATTAGGACATCTTTAGAAGGGTTTTAAAAAAATACTACAGAGGCTATTGGCTTAGGAAACCTATTTAGGAACGCCTCCTCCCAGAGTCATCTCTCCATTTTAAGATCTGCTGTGGAGGCCCTCTTGGCTGTGCTACCACCCTTAGAACTTAAATGGGTAGGACACATAAGAAGATCTTTTCAACCATAGTTTCCAGCTTATGGAATGCTCTCCACCTGAGATACATCAGGAACCTTCACTGTATACATTTAGATTACTGGGGTAGACATGTTTCTCTACATAACTTTTGGCTGAATCAACAACTTCCCTTCCCTTTCAGGCACTATTATTGTTTTAGTATGTCCATTTTTAATTCTGTTTTTGTTAGTTTTATTGTAACCCACCTTGACACCTCAGGGTACAGGGCAGAAGAGAAATATACATAAATACATCGTGGTGGAACTTATTTTCTCACAAGTTAGGGTCACATTGGAAGGTAAACCAGAAACCGCATGCAGGTTCTACAGTCCAATATGCAGGGATCTACATTCAGCAACCTGGGGCTGTGTCTCTTCCTTGATCTTGTTCTACCTCCTGCTTTATTGTTCTTGCCAGTTAGTGGGTCTGCACACTGCGTAGGTTGGTGTATATGTTTTTATGTGTCTGTAGAAATCTTTGCTAACTCTGGGCCTTTTTCCACTAGGACTTAGAACCCTTCTAAGACCCCATTAGGGACCCGATTAGTACCCAATTGGTACCAATTGGGAAGGCCCTGTCCTCACCTGGACCCCATTGAAGGCTCCATCTGCAAGGCCCCATCCCCACAAGGGCAGGGGAGATCCAGATTTTACAGGCCCTTCCGGCCCTTAAATCTGGATTTTGTGTGGACCTGATTAAAGTTGTCCACAATGGGGTCTTCAGAGATCCGGAACTCCAGGAGGACCCCATCTCAAAGTTCTGGATCTTGAAGATCCAGATCTTTGACTTTGTGTCTGACTGGATTCACTACAGGCACACTGTTCCTGAAGGGTTCCCTGTGAGAGATTGTGGTTCTTTCCAAGCTTGCATTTGTAGCTCCTGACTAACCAGATGAGAAACCAGAAGCCTTTAGGTGACTTGTCCCCCTTTAAGAACATAAGAGGAGCTCTTCTGGATCAGGCCACAGCCCATCTAGTTCAGCATCCTGTCCCTCACAGTGCTCCACCAATTGTTTATGGGCATCTCAAGCAGAAGATAAGGGCAAATCCTTCACCTCCTCTCGAATCCTAACAAATGGCCCTTGGAGGTATTCTCCCTGTCTCCCCAGCTTGGAGGATATATCTAGGCATCCAGTCTAGTAGCCATTGATACACTTGTCATCCATGAATTTGTCTAATCCTTTCTTAAAGCTATCTAGGCTGGCTGCTGTTGCCACTTCTTCTGGCAGCAGATTCTATAGACCAGTGATGGCCAACCTATGACACGCGTGTCACAGGTGACACACCAAGCCCTTTTGGGTGACACACATGGTCACCCTGGCACCTGGGCGTGTAATGCTTGCTTGTTCTTGAAGTGTACGAAATACCTACTTTCAATTGAAGATTTAGCAAATAAAATTCAGCAACAAAAGTCACTAATGTAAAGAATTATTTGTTTTTGCTTTTAATAAAATACATATATCAAAGATATAACTTTTTTACTAGAGCTACAAATATCACAAAATTATGGATATTTCTAGATGTGACACAGCACCCGAGTTAAGCCAGGTTTTCTTGTGAATTTTGACACACCGAGCTCAAAAGGTTTGCCATCACTGCTATAGACCGATGACCCTCTGGGTGAAGAAATACTTCTCTTATCTCATCTGACTTTTCTGCACCTTTCCACAAATTGGCATCATGTCATACAGAAGAAGAAGAAGAGTTGGCTTTTCTGCCCCACTTTTCTCACCTGTTTAAGGGCACTCAAAGCGGCTGACAAAGCTTTCTGTTCTTCTCCCCGCAACAGAATGCCCTGTGAGGTAGGTGGGGCTGTGAGAGCTCAGGAGAGCTGTGACTTGCCAAAGCCCCCCCCCCCCCAGCTGGGTTCGTGGAAGAGTGCGGAATCAAACCCAGTATTCCCAGATAAGAGTCCAGCTTCTTAACCACTAGACCAAACTGGCTCACCTGCAAGCTGAGCTGCAAGATGAAACCATCTTGGGGGATCCCAGTGGTTGACCATACAGCACTGGATAATCTGGCCATTTGTCCTGCAGATTCTAAAGTATCCATGTTGTGGTGACTGAGGTTGTGTGCATCACAACCTGATGAAAGTAAAAACTTGACATAATGTCTCAGCTTACTCTGTGTGCCAATTCCTCTTTCCTTATCATTTTGATTAAAAAGGGATTTTTTAAAAGTTTTTTTCCTCTAAAGAAAGGATTTGGTGTTTAAAAACAACTAATCCTTGCTTGCCTGCTGTATATGACTGTGCCTGAAAACTTGCAAGAAACCACAAATAATGAAAACCTTTTGATGAAATGAATAGTTGTTGCATTATCACCACCCCAGATTTATCGGACAGTAGCATTATCTGATTAAATAAGATCAATCCTATTGAGACAAAGAAATTTGGACCGTCTTCAGCCATAAAAATGCACATTCTGGTCAAGAAATAAGAGAAATACCTATATTGTTATCCACTAGTACTGACTAGTAGTGTAAAAATTGAGGAGAGATGAAAATGTGGGGCCTTGTGTAGATCCCACAGTTGCCCCTTGTTGACCCTGCCAAAATGGCAGAGCAAAATCACAGGGCAAGCCTGGGCCCTTACATATGTGGAAAACTTGCATGCTCTGTACATGATGGCACACCATGTACATCCAGGTAGTTTAGTGGTACAAAATGTGCAGAAGTGTGTGATTGCTGGCACCTTTCATGAGGTTTCAACCTTATATGTGCATGCTGGCAATTTCCAGGCCAAAAGATCATGGAAGCAAATATCCAGACAGCTATGTTCATGCCACCATTTGAGCAAAAAACTATGGTTGGAGTTGAATTTTCCTGAATGGCAATAACATGGGATTCTACCTCTTTTTTCACAGGGCTGTGTTGGAATTGCAATGTATGTGTGTGGCAATCCTGGGGTAAACCCACATTTTAGGCCTTGTCTGGATGGGGCCTAAGAGCTGTCAGATGAGATTTGCCATTTGCTGTAATTTCATTTGCATAAAATGTACTTTATCTTCCCTTCTCTTCCTCTGCAATATATTGCTGACCTGTCTTATAGAGCTGTTATAAGGACTGCAAGATTTTTTATCTATCTATCTGTCCGTCTGTCCGTCCGTCCGTCGAAAGCCTTGAGTCTCTGGTGCAAAACCCTATTTAATTGTTCATACATTCAGGATGTTTGCATGTTTGTTGAGATGCTCGTTGGTTTATAATTTTTCATAGACTTTGATATTTTGTTTCCTTTTTAAAAAATGTCTTGAACTTTTGGCATTAGCAATTCATTAAGTAGAATGAGCTGGATGTTACACTTCATCCCCTCCACTCCACACAAAAGCTTTTTCAGTACAGACTTCAGTACTGACAAGATTAAGTTCAAATGAAATTCAAGTGAGTTGAAAGCAAATGAAAATCTGCAGCCTGCATTTCCCTTCTGTGTTTTCTTCACACTGCATGATAACTGGAAAAGCATTCAAAGAACCTTTGCAATTTTTCAAATGTTAGTGTTCCGGCTGGATTCTGTGCTGTTTCATTACTATTATGGATCACTTGAAAGACTTCTCAAGGGACCAGGAATGCGTTTTAGCTGCCAACAGCTAGTTAGGACCAGGGGGGATTGGTGAGTTCCAGGGTGCAGTGCCATGTGGACATGGTTACTAGTCAGTGGACCACCACTCACTAGACAAAGTATAGACAGGACCCTAGTATGCTTGCTAGTCTGATATAATGGGTGGCGCAGAACTGCCCTTTAATCTAGACTTTGGTGTGTGCTATTGCCCCTGCTCTTTCAACTGCAAGTTCTAGTGGTGTCATTTGGAAGTAGCAAAATGCATCCTGAGAAGGAAATTTTAAATGCTTCTGTTTAGATTTTCCTTTGAAGGACAGAAAAAGGTAGGTCTGGCATGTAAGAACTGGTTATGTGAGCCAGGAATGGATATCTTCTGCTTTCAGTGTTGTCTTCTGCCTTTGAAAAAGCAAGCAATCTAAGCTCCTTGTTGCAAATTGGATAAGCAGTGATGCTGGTAGAGGCAGTCTCTCCTCCTATATTAGTGATGCCGTGACATTCACTAGTGGGGAGACCTTCCTACTACGGCTTTGTGTTCACTCATTTTCAGTCTCTCTGAACCCCTGTTTTTAGTGGGGGGCATAAAAAATGAAATAATCTCAGATGTTTTCTAATTACCTGTAGGTATGCTATCACCACCCTTGTTTTGTCATGTGAAAAATAAAACACATCGTTAGTACCTCTTTTAAATATTACAGACACTAAGTATTACCCTGATTTTATTTTAACTTAAGGTGGCTTCATAATCAATATCTGCAGCATATATAACAAGGCCGTGAGAAACATTATATTGGCAGTGGTACTGCTAGAGCAGCGGTTCTCAACCTTCCTAATGCTGCAACCCCTTAATGGAGTTCCTCCTGTTGTGGAGACCCCCAACCGTGGGGGCGGGGCAGCTGGGAGGTGGGAGGGAAGGGTGGTGGAAGATTCGTCGTGACCCCTCTGAAAGGGTAGTTCGACTCCCAAAGGGGTCCCGACCTCCAGGTTGAGAACCACTGTGCTAGAGAGACCTTGAGCAGTGATAAGGATGTGAGAAAGTTTTGCTGATGGTCTGTTTTATACACATTTTGCAAACTTGCGTACTTCTTTTACCAGCAGTAAACGGAGGAACTTTGCTGTAACCCAACCCTTGTCTTGTTACTGACTTTCTAGGCCATGGGTAGTGATTCTCACACTTAGTGAGTATGTAAGTGGACTTCTAAACTTTTAACTGTCCTCATTCATTCATTCATTCATTCATTCATTCATTCATTCATATTTGAATCCCACCCTATACTTGAAGGTCTCAGAGCAGGTCACAATTAAAGAATTAAATACATGACATAGAACTGAGGGTTTTTTCCATGCCTGTGATAAAGTAAACACAATTGTGGTCATTCTGAGCGTAGAAACTATGATTAGAGTGGGAAATACTTAGCAGGAGAAGGAAGAGGAACCTGACACTGCCCTGATTGGTCTTTGCTGACATACTGTACAGGAGTAGCTCTTATTTACTAGATCCAAGGTTTCTTTCCCTTCCAAATGCTATCTTCCTTAAATCAAAATGACCTTGATCTAATTTAGCGAACCAGGCAGTAAAACCAACACAATGGAATTCAATTTGAAAATTCAATTGAAATGAAATTGAATTCCCTATAAATGTAGGGGAAGGGGGAAGCAACCCAAAAGGAAATGTGTGAGTAGGAAATGAAGGGAATAGGTGATGAAGCAGTAGATGAACAAGATCTGCTTTGCAGTAACTCCTTCACTCCACTCTTAAGTATGTGCATGTACAAATTCTGAGTAGATTCTTTTTTGTCAGCACGGTTTATGAAATATCGGACACCAGAAGAATCAGAGAATCAGTGCTGAGCCCATAGAATCCTGTAGTTGTCTGAAAATTTGACTGGTTAGTAAAAGGATTAGGTATTATCCCAGCTTTCAACCCAGGAGCTCCTAACAGGTTGCTTTAAAATACATGCAACAGGCATTAGTGCTTGCAAAACTTCACCTTTGCTTCGTTGAGTTAATGTTGAATTTCCACTCTGCCAGTTGTGCTGATACAAATGTTGAAAAGATGGTGATTTCACAGCCAGTTGGTCCCATTTTATTTGCTTTGTGAACATGAGAAGTAAGTCTCTGTAAGAGTGGAACAAGAAGCACGATTTAGATACATATGTGAACTTGGCTTAGTTTTAAATTAAGACCCTTTCTGCATTCATTAGTGATCTGGATTAAGGAACCCTTTAGTCTGGATCACAGGCCTCCTGATCCGTACGTCAGGCTTAACAGTCATGAGTTATTTGCAAAGTGTTAAGATCTAACACTTAAAAACAATGAAGTGGCAGTAACCTTGATGCTGTTGATTCATACAACAGTTAGGACCAGCTCTGTGCAATTTTCTTGGCAGAAACAGAAGACGTTTGCTATGACCTTCTTCTGGAGAGATGTCAGGGACCAAACCTGTGTTCTTTTGTTTTCAAGAGGCTGCTCAGTCACTGAACTGCAACCATTAGCTCAGTTGTTTCCAAAGGCTGAATACTAGGCCGTGGCAGGATTACTTACAGAATGGAACATGATATAAAGAGAGCAATCAATCACACCATGATTCAACAACAAGCTACCTCTGTGTGAGAACTCTTTGGTCGCTGCATTACCTACTTGCACATTGCACAATAGCAGTTGTCTTACAGTTTGCTGATATAAACTAAAACATCCTACTTACTCCAAAGAAAGCTTCTTTTTTCATGTGCTGACTTGTTAATTTCAGTTCTTTCTTTTTTAAAAAACCAAACGTTTCACTTATTTTACAGTTTTATGCAACTAAAGGCCTTTCTGCACTTCCCTTTCTGTTACAAATGTTCGTTGTCTTCTGGACCTCTTTTGTCTGTGTACTGATGTGGACTAGAAAGGTCCTACCATTGCTGGGCACTGATGGTATGCTCCATCTGCACCAGATGGAGCATAATTAGGATAGGAGACCCAAAATGATCTCCTGGTCTGGTTAAAATCTGAATACTGATGGTCCTGATAGAACAGATCCACTGGCATACCAGGGCCAAAGGGACCCATTTTGGTGGCACATTTTGTTCCGCCACCTGAATGGGTCCCCTGAGGTTCTGAGGTCATGGACTTTGGTTCCTGGCCATCAGGGGTAGATCTGAGTCAGTGCATGCTTCAGAGTCAGTGCAGGGATGAGATCCTGACCAGAATGGGACCAGGCCAATCCAAACTGGCCGATCAGGATCTGTACAGGCAAGTGCCGAAAGCCCTTAAGACTTCCTCTTTCTTCCCTATCATGATTTTTAGTTGGGATTTGGGCAGAATTTGCCCTGTTTTCTTGATCTTAGTAGGCAAGAGTTTCAGTCGTTCAAGTTGCCTGTTTGAAGTGAGCCATGGGGCTTTTTTGCACTTACCTGCAGTGGCTGGAGTTCACTTTGGAAGCACCATCCCTGTCCCCAGACATACCTGGAGTGCAGACAGTCTCAGCTCAGACCATCTGCATCATCCTAGCAATGGCCATGCACAGCCGGCTGTTGTTACGGTGATCATTGACATGGCATGTGACTCTGCAGCCACAGCCATGCCGTGCTGCCCCCATCCATGCAACCGCGTACAGAAGTAATATGAATGCTTCACCTGGGGGTTTACCAGAAGCAGAAGCTATGGAGCAGTTTTTACTGCTCCACATCTTGTAATGATCAGGACGACTCTGGGCTGCTCTGGTATGGAGGTGTCACTCTGGTACGCATATCTCCTAGAGTGTTCCCGTCCATTCTGATTACTACAGTGCAAACAGGCCCATAATCTCTTTCTCTTCTCCTGGTAGTACGTATTTCTCTTGCCTCACCCACCCCAATTTTCTCTCTCCCTCCCTAGTACCATAGGTCCAGCATAAGGCCAAGGTGACTTGCCCAGCATAGTAATTACTGGCAAGTGTGGATTGCCTTTTGCGCTCATCATTTTGGAGAGGATGTTTCAGGAAGGTGTAAACAGATCATTTCCTTTTAGATTGTTAGCTGGTCAGGCAAAGGGGATTCCCTGCCATTAAACATCATTCCAGTTCATTTTGCAGCAGCCTCTTCAGCCAAGAAATTGCCTGCCGAGCTGCTGGTCAGAGACAGCTCCCATTAATAGACTTTTCTCAAAGTGTCAGGGAAACAAGGAGTTCCCGTTTACCTCTCCGTGAAATGAGGCTTCCATAGAGTCCTTTGCCAAGAACTAGCCGAAGAGTTTTGTCATGCTACGAGATGTTTATAGGGGCAGCTTTAAAGTCAATTGAATTTCCAGATTTTGTGATCCACAGAGATTAAAATTAATAGCCCTCATCCAAACAAAAGGCCTTGTCTCTCCCCACAGGGCTTGCTGGGACACCCAAGGTTTTCTGTAAACTACGGTCCATGGGAATTTGCTAGAGAGGCATGTGATTCAAGAGCATGTCACAGGCGATGTTGCTAAAGGCTATTTGGGCAGCTTAGAAAATTCCCAGGGAAACTGGTCTCCTTGCCAATGAAAACAACACTCATGCTGGAACTGGGCTCCTGAACATGGTTAAGCTGCTTAAATGCTATTTACTTCTGTGGGATTTCAGCAGCCTGACTTGGTGCAGAATTGCAGAATGGCTGACTTTTTAAAGCTACAGACTACTGTTGAGCCTCCCCTACCCCATCCCAGTTTGGTCTAGTGGTTAGGGAACCAGACTCTTATCTGGGAATACCAGGTTCGATTCCGCTCTCCCCCATGAAGCCAGCTGGGTGACCTTGGTCTAGTCACAGCTCTCTTCTGAGCTCTCACAGCCCCACCTACCTCACAGGGTGTTCTGTTGTGGGGAGAAGAATAGAAAAGCTTTGTCAGCTGCTTTGAGTCCCCTTAAATGGGTGAGAAAAGTGGGGTAGAAAAGCCAACTCTTATTCTTGTGCTGTCTGTGAAGCTCCACAGCAATAAATTAATACCAAGCAAGCTTTGTGTAAGGAGTATGAGACATCTGTGTCAGTGGATTTCCTCCCCCTGTTCCTGGGTCTTCCCTGCAATTTTCTGCCACATTTGGGCTTCAAGGAGGAGAGGGGGAAAAGCTAATGATCACAACCGGTATGAAACCAGCATTACAAGCTCTCATTAGGGGGGAAATGGTTGCATGAGAGTATATTTCCTTTTGCCTGTGCATCTGTTAATTGGAAGTTTTGCCTCTGTCCAGAAATCCTGGATAATGAGTGTATGTGAGCAGACCCATGTGGGAAAGCGTTTCCGTAGAAGATTTTCTAGACTCCTGAGACTGGTATCAGAATTACAGTGACCTGCAGATGCACTCTAGATTTTAAAACACCTTTGGTAAGCCAGAGGAGTGAATGTTCCCAGGGATAAAATTATCAGTCCCTTTACCGCTCAGGTGTTGAAGAAATAAAGCTTTTCTATTAGAGGATCATAGTAAATCATGCTGAAAAAGGGGAAGGGAAGGTGAGAGAGTGCAGGGCAGAGTTGGTGAAATTTATATACAAAATGGTCCTGTGCAGAGATGTGAAATTTAGTCAGCTTCTTTACTGCATTCATTACAGGAGTATGGAAGATTTAAATGTTGTATAATAATACAGTGTGCTGGACTGAGGTGGGAAAGGGCTTAAGTACAAGATTGCCTTAAAATTAATCTAGTATACAGTCTACGTTGACAAATAGACGTATCACACAGGATTGTGTGTTGGAGAACATACATGAATTACAGCTTTTAGTTCTCTTGTATCATTTCTTGTTTGAAAGCATGAAGAGCTGAAAATCTCTGACCTTGGTTTCTTTGGATAAGCTGTTCCTACTTGTGTGTGTGTGTATTTAACATCATTATTGCTGTTTGTTTAACCTCCACTTTTCTATATAATATGCTTGAGGCACTTCACAACCACAGTGAACAATCAACAATGCAGCAGTTTAAAAAAGCAAAGCAAAAAAAAAAAAGTGTTAGAATAAGAGTTGGCTGCTTTTCTCATCCATTTCAGATTGACCCTGCTTTTCTTATCCATTTAAGGGGATTCAAAGCGGCTGACAAAGCTTCTCTTCTTCTCTCCACAACAGATACCCTGTGAGGTAGATGGAGCTGTGAGAGCTCAGAAGAGAGCTGTGACTAGTCCAAGGTGACCCAGCTGGCTTCATGGGGGAGGGTGGAATCGAACATGGAATGGCCAGATAAGACTCCACCTCCCTAACCACTGGACCAAACTGGCTCACAGACCAAGCATCTCGCCATTGGCGAGTGCCGTTTCTTTACCTTAGACCTCCCATGGTCCTAAGTGGACAGTATTGTTGCTTAAATAGCTACGTGATATCGCACACTGCAGACTCAAGGGACAGGATTTCAATCAGATGGAGGTTCAACAGGAATAGTTAGAGGCAAGAGTCTCTTTCCATCAGCAAATTCCTCAGTGGAGAATATGATGACTTAGGAGTGAGTCCAACCAAATTCAGGCAACATCCATAAAAGGTTACCCCCCACTCCCATAATTATGATGTAAGTGTTGTTGAATTTCCAGAGATGCTTCTCAGTCTTATAATTATCCCAAAACTCTGAGGCAATATCAAGCTGTACAACGCTTGCGGGGAAATAGATTCTTACACTCTGATATTTAGTTGTAACAATAACCTTCAGTCATCTGGATTTCTGCAAGAGTTCTTGAGGTTACAATCAAGAATCGGCATGGGTGTGGCAAAGCTGTGAGTCACAGCCAATAAGGAGGAATTTAGGGCATCTAAGCAGGATGAAGTTAACATGGAAACCGGTGGGATGAGGAGGGTTATATAGAATCATTCTCTTGGCGCTTGTAATTCAAGTACCAGATTGGCAAACTTGAAAACACTCTGCTTCACTGTCCCGTGGGGAGAATATAAAATGATATTGAAGTTAAGTATTTACAAAATAATGCAAAATAACATAATAAGTATGGCACGGTAGACACACTCCCAAGCAAGCATGCATTCCCTCTGAGCCTCTAAGTGAAAGTAAGTGCAACTACAGGCTTGCATTTTGATAACGCGGTGAAATCCTCTACAGGAAGTCCCCGTCTTCACGTTTATGTGACAATTCAGCTCCAGTGAGAAAGGGAAGGACAGCAGGCTGCCATAGGGAGGGGGGCCATATTTCAATGTGATGTTAGGTTGCCTTGAGTTACTTTAGTTTACAGTTCCTAGATTGCAGCTGGATTATAGCTTCCATCGTAATATGCTATCAGCCAGACTGGGTGGGGCTCATGGGAGTTGTAGTTCAGCAACCTCTGGAGAGTGAGAATTCAGCCACCTATGATTTCATGGAAGTGGCTGGAAAAAAGAGTATTCCTCTGTTTCACCCCTTCACAAAAGCAGCCCTCTTAATTATAGTGATAAAATCCCCATGTAGTGTTGTGAAAACTTCACTTTGGTAGAAAGAGCAGCACGACGTTTTAAAGAAGAAATGTTTTCCTTAGTCCTTTAAATAGTTCTTCATTACCTTCAGACTTTGCTCAGAAAGTTTACCAAGTCTTCACAGTTTTCTTCCCAAACTTCCTTTCTGCAGTTACTCAACCATTCAAGAACTTTGTCAAAAGGCTTCTCACAGGGTATTAAAACACACATTTGCTGCATATTTCCATTCATGTAACCCGTCCTGAGACCTTTTGGATAAAGGACAGAACATGTGATATCCCAGCTGCCAGTTCTTTAGCTCACATTAGCCTTCATTTCTCATCGAGTTCTTCCCAAGACGTTAGGATGACGTAATATATCAGTGTAAGATTTGTGCAGATCCGAGCAGTTTGGCTTTTTAACAGTTGACCCAGAGGAGATTTTCTCAATACGCAAATGTTGTAGATGCAAACCAAAGGTTTTTGGGTATGGCACCCAGTGTGACAATAACCACTGGGACCACAACTGTTGGCTTGTGCCACAGTCTTTCAATTTTGATCTTCAAATCTTGATGTTTCCTATCTTTTCAAGTTCTGTTTTTAACTCTGCTGTCACCAAGTATTGCTACGTTTATAATGCAGACCTCCTCCTTCACAGTTATATCTGGTGTATAATGTGCCAAAACTTTGTTGATTTGTATTTGAAGTCCCATAGTATCTGACCTGCTCATCCGTCCGTCTGTCATTTTCATTGTTGTTGTTGTTCTACAACACACAAAACAACAGTATAGCACAACACCAGATCACTAGTTGGAGTTGGTCTTCATTGCACATGGAGTTCCTACAGCATGACATCCTTAGTTCTTGGTATTGGCATATATTGTGTACAGATCTAAGCAGTGTGTCTCTTTGCAGTTGACTGATGGTGATTTTGTCAGCACTGATTTGTTTCAAGGTCATTTGGGATGGCACCCAGCGTGCCGATCACCACTGGTACCACAACTGCCAGATCGGGTGTGTTATGTGCCAAGACCTTCTCTGTTTGAATACAAAAGTCCCACAGAATTTTCCCTTTGCTCGGTTTCTACTACTTTTTCAGGCTTGTGATCCCACTAGTTCTCTGCTGTTGTCAGATGATAGTTTTTGGTAGGATTCCAGTGGATCATTTTATCCACTGTGTATATAGTCAGTCTGTGCGATCT
Organism: Aspidoscelis tigris stejnegeri; assembly: GCA_023333525.1. NCBI lineage: Eukaryota > Metazoa > Chordata > Lepidosauria > Squamata > Teiidae > Aspidoscelis > Aspidoscelis tigris. Next base: position 18,205,800 of record JALMGA010000004.1, read on the forward strand.
TTTTCCAGCAGCTGAGTACATGGTCGCTGGTTTCATTGGCCTCCTTGCGTAGTCAGCATTTTGAATCTATTGTCGATTTTTCTATCTTGGCCTTTATGGCTTTTGTTCTAATTGCCTGTTCTTGTGCAGCCAAGATCCATCCTTCTGTTTCTTTCTTCAGAGTGCCAGTTGTTGTTCTTATTGTTGTTAGCTTATTCTCTTTTTTAAGAACTATGGAGTTAATGAACAGAGTGATTGTGTGAGTCACTTTATAGAGGAAAGTTCCCTTTTGAACAGCAAAACAGCATTGTGATCTAACTCTTAGTTTAAAAGGTACAACCCTCTATAAAGGGAATCAGAGGCCTAAAGGCTACTTAACAACTCTTTTTTTCTTTTTCTTTTTTTGCTAGAGTTTGCAATTTTCCCCACTCAAATGAGGTATCTTCTATTTTTATTTCAGTTTCAGTAAGTATTTAATATTGTGTCACCTGTACATAGAAATTAACACACACACACTTACTGTATGCCTGGTATTTGCACCCAGTGAAAATCTGGCTCTTGAAACTTTTGAAGGGCAAACAAGAAAGATGGCTATGAGAAGAGCATAGTTACCTTATTGCTTAATATAGGAGAAGTTCTTTGTGCCCAATAGTGTCTCACAGGGGACTCCACGGACATTAATGTGCCAGTTTCCTCCTGAGGATCAGACCTGCTGCCCTCTGTTTTCCCATCTAGTTGCTCTGTCAGTAAGCTATGGCCTTCTCATGCACAGTTTAGGAAAATCAAGATTCTTTTTTGCCTGTTCTTCCCCTTTTCTGTGGATGAAATGTTTCCCCTTTTGGTAAAGTCAGTGGCCTTCTGTGACAAGTTGGATTCCTCCATGGATTTGAGCCAAGCAGCCTGATGCATCTAGATCACAGTATTTTCTCTGTATGTGACCTTGTAAAGCTCTTAAAAATGATCTAATGTTTGTGCCCCTTCTCTCATTAAAGCTGAGCAAACTGATATGCTGGGTGAGAAAGTGAAGCATTATTAAAAAATAATGGCCTGGATTAACTGCTGCCTTGACTGAGTAAACAGCTATAATGAATGGGGTAATTAATATCTGAATAATTCCCTTTTTCCTCCTTACCTTATTTTTTTTAAAAAAACTGTAACTGTGATATTTCTTCATTGTTTTTAGCAGATTTACTGTATACGCTGTGTTCAAATGAGGGAGTATTCCGTTTAGAGGAAATTAGGTTTTTCTAAGACAAGACCATCCTTAAGTTTTCTAGGAAAAATGGTAGAACTGATACATTTGGGCACATTAATCAGTAGATGATGGAGAATGGTTCAGTCCTTAGCAGTGCTGAATGTACTGGCTGAAAAGTAAGTTTCCTCTTCTTGGTAGCCTAGAAGAATCTTGATCTGGTTGTCTTTATTGGCAGGTCAGACACACAGAAAGTTTTTTAAAAGGAAAGAAACTGATCCCAGAAGTCATGTTTGGGCTGTACCTTTTATTAAGGCAATTTGTTTGATATGACTACACTGACATATCCATGCATGGCAGATACTAAAGTGGTTTGTCATTGCTGTCTTCCAGGAAAACTCCAAGGACCCTCTTTTTTTTCCAAAAAGTTGTTTTTTCCTTGAATCATAGCTACTTTCATGTCAGGTCAGTTACAGTGTTGCAAAACAGGATTCAAGCTTTTGAGTTCTTCAGAATTCTTCATGAACTTAAGGTGATAAAGTAGAAAATCTTAAGAGATAAGTGGCGGGATTTTTGTGTTGTTGTGTTTTGTTTGGCTGTTGCTCATGCAGTTTCTTTCTGAAATGCAAACACAGATGGTTTGACAACTACACTTCCCCTATTGCCTTCCACCCTAACAAAGATACTGTTACTAGGTCAGAGTCAAGGTTCTGTCTTTGAAATGTAACAGCAGAGACTATTTGAAGTTAGGACTCCTTCCCTGTTTTAAGCCTGGAAGGCCACTAAAAATATCTTGGAATGCTGATTGAATCTGGTCTCACATAGAGGCTTCTTTGTGGTGGCACCCATCTTCTGGAGTACTTTCCCCAGTGTCATTTGGAAGGTGTCTAATTTATGTCCTTTAGAGATCTGTTGAAATGGATATTCCCTGTGTGACTAGCCTGGTTATATGTTCTGCCCCTTTATGTCACCCACTGTTTGAATATTCTTTCAATTTTTTTTTAAATAAAAAGCTGCTTTACCCTTGTTTTCTCAATTTGGCTGTCAGTTTGTTTATTTGTTATTTGCATTTTTATCCCACTCTGTACCTTAAGGTCTCAGGGAGGGTAGCAACACTAATAAAACAATAACAGTGTCTGAAAGTGGGGAGAAAAAGCCATATCCCCATTTAGTCAAAAGCCAGGGCAAAGACATGTGTCTTCTGTACCTTCCTAGATGTGTAAGGTGAAGGTGCTTAACATACCTCAAGGGGGAGACTGTTCCAGTCTGGGAGCCATCACTGAGGCTGTGGTCACACCTGAGGTTTAATCCAGCTTCAGTCCACTTTCAGAGCAAGAGAACACATCAACAAAGCGACCAATAATTTTATTTCCAGATTATCTATGCCAAAGGTGGGTTTTCTGAGTTATTTAATAATGAAAGAAAGTAGCTAGTCACTTTGCCAATGTTTTCTCTCACTCTGAGAGTAGACTGAAGCTGGATTAAACCTTAAGTGTGACCACAGCCTGAGAAGGCCCTATCCTGGGTGCCACCCCCTTTGCTGCTAAGGGCAGTACAACCAGGAAGAAGTCCTTCAGATCTTAGGGCAGGAGCAGGTTGATATGGAAGAAGTTCCTTTAGATATTCAGTTCTCTGGGATGCCGTGTCTCATGGGAAGTGGGCTTGCACACATAACCAGTGCTCTGCAATGGCAACTGGTGCTTCTATAAGACTTGCAGAAAAGTTGCCTTCTGGTTTAGGATGACCAAAGATTGCAGATATTCCTCACTTCAGGTTCTAAAGTCGAGTCTGCTTAACAGCCTAGTACCTACAGTTGTTTCTGCAGATTTGCTGCTGCATGTCGGTTGTAGAAGTGTTTTCGTTCAGTTTTTGATGAGACACCTGCTCGTGGGATCAGGGCGCTTAACAAGCTATGCAGCAAACAGAAACATGAATGTCAGCAGTGATTTTGCATTAATCCATCTTTCTTATGGGTTTCAGTTTGCAGCAGCAATCAGATATCCTTTTGGAATATATTCCTGTATTTTGAAATGAAGTCTCAGCTTCTGCCAAAATTTCTTTTTGACACAGAGATGGTTTCTTTTTTCCTTTTGGACAGTGCAAATTGCAGGGTTACTTTAGAGAGAAGTTTCTTTGTGAAATTATTTTTTTAAAAAATAATAATCGTGATGATACGAAATAGCTCCCTGATATTGGATGAGAAGGTCTTATTTTGAATTGAAAAAGAGGAGGGCCAGGAGGAAATAAAAGACATTTTCTTGAAGTGGCTTTGTGTGTATGGTGTGCAAGTCAGCATATAAAACTATGAGGAAATTTTAGAAGCTAATAATAATGTTCACATATTTATTCGTAAAAGTAAAACATGAACAAAATCAGCTGATATTCTATTGCTTGCAAGTTCAACCCATTTCCAAATCTGATAAATAATCTGGTGTTATTGAGAAGCATGTGTACTATTCACCTAATAGAAGATTGTGCCTTGCCTATTCTGTGCCTTTAGGTTATGTTTATAAAACTGTCTGCATGCAAATGAAGGTGCTCCCAGTTGAACCGTTTGCATTAGGTCATGGTGCAGATTGCTAGGGGTACGCTAATGGGTTTTTTAGAGAGTTTTTAACAGCAAGAACTAATTTCCTGCAAGTAATGAAACAATTATAGTTTAAAGAGGAGAGAGAAGGGGCTGTGAGCAATTAAACAAAGCATATTGGCAGTCAGCAAAGATAGTGGAAACGGAAAAATGTTTCTTGTTTTTCATGTTGCAATAGATTCAGCGTGGAATACCATCAACAGTTTTGATCACTTCTAAGCTTGCAGTTTTAAAAGTCGTGAATTACTTACCTTCTATATTTATTTTCATTTTCAAGTCCCAGCATCCCTCAGGTCCATGTAGAAGAAGAATCCTTCAGTGGCTTGCCAAATCTATTTAAAAAAATAAAGTAAAATCTCATTTTAGAAAGGGAAGTCTTACCATTAACTGTGATACTGCATGCAGATATCTACAATAATCTAATAAATGTGAAATGCAAATTTTCCGGCTAAAATTTAAAAATAAAAACAGAATCTTAACGGTCTGCCATGAAAGAAAGATGTAAAACTGATTAGAAAAGCTTCCAAAGAAATTATCCTGGCAGGATCTTTCAGCATTAGGAATGCAGTCCTAAGTACCAGAAAGGGAGAGCTGTTGCTCAAAGGTAGAGCATCTGTTTTGCATCCATGAAGTCCCAGGCTGAATCTCTGGCATCTCTCTGCAAGAAGTCAGTGATAAATCACTTCTGAATCTCTGCTAACAAAACTGTATGGATATATCCGTGTAGTTAGTGGAGGGCACCTTTACCTTTTAATTACTAGAAACATTTGCTGAGAGAGCCTCACCCCCAGAAGGTCTTCAACCAATATATACAACATGACTGATCATATGTATGTATGCTAGCTGAAGGGATGTCCTGCTGCCAGCTGTTAAGGCAGTGTATAACAGCCTCCTAGTGATTCCATGCAGTCACCTTGAAAACTATATAAGTGTGATTTTCCCTTTCCTTCTTGCAAGGAGATTCTGGGAGTTGAATCAGGGACTTTCTGCATGTGAAGCTTATGGCCTGTCTCCATAAAATGGCCCAAAGTGAAATTACACTGAACCATACGCTCTTTCTTCGCTGGTCTAAATTGGCTTAACTTGCACAATGAAAGAAGTGGGAATGTAATTCACTTTCCCCCAATATGAGGGAAGATTTCAGAAACTCTTTTGCTGTTCTTCTTCCCAGTCAGAAACAGTTCATTTGCGCATGTATGTCTTAATTTTACATAGGTTAATGCTGGAGAAAATGCTTAGTTGGAATTGATTTGTCCATGGGCCAAAGGAGTTCTGAATCTAGTAATGGACTGGAAAAGTAACATATGATGTTCTGCATAATTTAATCTTTCTTCCTGACACTGTGCTCCAAGGATCAAGGCCTATGCAAAGCATTGCATTTTTATCCTGTGCTTATCAAAAGTCCTTCTTCGGACATTTATCTGAAAGTAGCTGTGGTCCATTTAAGGCTGCTGGATTTTCATGGCTATTAATGATGCTGGCTGGAGCTGCTTAAAGCTGGAGTCCTACCACATCTGTAGGACTACAGGTTGCCCATCTGCACCCCGTCTGAGGTCGAACCACCCTTTCCTCTCCTATATGGACAAAGGTGGGATTTGGTGTAGAAGGTTCCACACATCTTTGGTATAACTGTAAATATTATTTGTGGTGTTTTAGAAGCAGATAGTAAAGTTCTAAGTCTGCAATCATTTGCTGTTTCCCCTCCCCCCTTCTTTTTTGGATAATTCCACAGACATCTCGACCTCACATGTGATGTGGTTTACAGATGTTCCAACTTTGTGGCTCCAAAATGGTAATATCAGTGTTCTGACTGTGTGTTTCTGTAGCGTGTACGTGAGAGACACGCACACAGAGAGTTTTAGACACCACAAAGAGCCATTAAATCAGTGAATGCTTCTGTATTTAATACAAACACAGATGCAAAAAGGTTTTAATTGCTGCTTTGGGCTGTGGTGCAGCAATAACTCGGAATTTATGAAAAAAAAGAGGGAGAACAGTTTGTGAAGGAACTGGCAGACTTTTAAGTAACATTGGTAGCTCATTGTCACCAAGGGCGTAGTCAGGATCTCATTATTCTGTGGTTTATTTTCTTTGTTTACTGGAACTCTTGGTCTGTTTGTGCTGGGCTTAAGGATTTAGCTGACTGCTTTCTCAGAATCATGATCATCAAGAAGAAGCTCACATACTTTGGGCACTATGTGAGTGAGTGAAAGGCTCATAAAAAGATTGGGTTTGGCAAAGGTAAAGAGAAGTACTAGAGCAGAGGAAGACATTAGACACAATGAATGTCAAGAGTAGAGACGTCATCTAGATGTGATGAACTGCCCAACGTGTGGTTGATATGCAGGCAAGGACAGGTATATGGTCATGTCCCAGACTTGATTGCTTTCTGCTTCAGGGGCTATCTGGAACTACTCTTGCTGCAAGACAGGCAGCAGGTGCCTTGCAGATGACATTCTGTCTGCAGAAACATTCCAGTGGGGCAATAGGTGGGGGTGCTTGGAAGCTCTTATAACTTTGACAGCCCTCAAGTTGCTTCTTGCTTAAGTTGGCTCCATCCAACTACCAATCATGTGGAAGACTCATGAGATATAAGGACAGGTCAAGATGGCGAACGCTGTTGGGGAGACTAACTTCAACTTGGACTGCATCTGTACACACAGCTCAAAAGTGTCTTGGGTGTGGTAGTGTGTGGACATTAGGTACTCCAATTCCATATATAATCCACATTAAAATCCTTTGGGATGTATGTGTGTGTGTGTGTTTGCCTTTAATGTGCATTAGAGGTTGTAGTGTGTGGATGCTACTACCTCTAAGCTGCATTTGAGCTACTTTTTGCTGCATATGGATACAGCCTTGGTGACTCTTAACAAAAAGAAGATTGCTACTGACAGGCTATTGCTTTTGTCAGCAACAGGATGATGGAGAAGATCCCTCTGGACACTGCAGATTCTCCTGTTCAAGTGCAGGCTACATGACCATCTTTTGAGACCTTCTAATCATGTGCCTTGTGGGAGAGGATGTTTTTCAAACATATGTAAGGTTACTGTAGCATGCTGCTTCCAAACTGGGAGGCATGCCCCCCCCCCAAGGGGATATGAGAGAGTTCAGCAGTATTTATTTATTTATTTCCTACTGTTCACCAAAAGGTCCCAGAGTGGTTCACAACAATAACAATGATAATATAGGCCTACCCCCTGTACCCACAAGGGATATGGACCAGCTGCTACTGCAGTTATTGGAAACTGCAGATACATGAAATGCTGGGAAACTGCATGAGATTTCCCTTGATTCCTGGGAAATCTCACATGATTTCTGACTGCCCTAGGCATCTGAGAAGTATCCAGGAGACCTAATGGTAGTGGCATGGTTGGGCAGGACAATGGTCCAGTTGACCACAGATAAGTGAAACTTCAGTTACTGGACCAGTGGATACAAGGGGGTGCCTGTATTCTTTAAACACCTGAGAGACTATTGCATCTCAGCTTAACCTTTTGACCATAGGCCATTGTAGAGATCAGATAGAAGGCAGAGAAAGGACTTTGTGCACTGCCTTGAGGACTTGAAAGGAAAGGCAGGATATGGATTTAAGAAATCATCACTACTCCTTCCCATTGTAGTCACCAAATACCATTATAAAAATTGGCCCCATTGTGTTTACATTCATGGGGCGCCCACAACAGGAGCTTCCCCCCCCCCTCTTGCTCATTGAACATCTGTTTTCTCCTAGCTGAAGACAGCCACCTAGACTATCTAGATTCAAAGCAATAAGGTCCTGTTGAGAATCGTATGGATAGATTTTTTGCAACTTAGAATGTGTGCATGCAAACATACACTTTGTGACTGAGCTGGTAAAAAGACCTACAATGGAGAATCAGTTTCTACTCTTTAGCAATAAAATCTGAATATTGGTAACTTCAGAATAAGTGATGAGATAAATCTGGTCCTAGCCAGGGTGCTGCTAGTCATTTGGTAGATGAAATAGTGAATTTTCTTTGTATTGGGCTGTATAAGCTACATGTTTTGAACATGTCAAAATACCATTTGTATCCGTGTATTTGTAAGCAAAGCGAGAAGCTTATTCTTCTCCTTGTTAAGAAGGTCTGTGGTCTCGTGGGAAATCCAGAAATAGTGTGGCAGTTATAGTCAAGCAAAGCGGCTGTTATGAGATACAAAAACAACAACGAAAACTGGATTGAAAATCAAGCATTTTGTTTCTCACCTCTAGTTAGTAGTGAGAAGGAAAGAGGAGAGGGGAGAAAGTGAGGGGGAAACTCATCAGAGCCTGATGAACAAATACTAAATCCTCCATCTGGCCTTTTTGTCTCATTGGTTCCAGATGTTCTCATGGGTACCAGGAAAGGCAGTGCCCAGCAGATGTGCACCTGCAGATAACACCCTGGGGTGCCTGTTGTACACAAATACATTAGAAGCAGACTGTCTCACTCTGCTCCATGCTGATCTGAAACCAAGCCTGCATCCAAACATCAGTCACTTATTCCGCTATATTTGGAGATTCCAGAATAAAGCACGGATATTCTAGAACATCCATGCTTTGTTCTAGAATACCCAAAAGCTGGGAGGCTCCTAGTCTGGTGGAATCCCCCTCAGTTCACCAACAAGAGTTTATTTATGTTGACATCAGAACATAACCAAAGGTCAGAAATACCCACACCTTTCTTTCATCACTTTCTGTCTGAGATGGGCACTGAGTTGATTCCTTTACTCCTAAAAGATTCAGATGCCTTTTGTGTTCTAAGCAAACAATAGAGCAAGCAAAAAAACAATAGCACAAGATGTTGCTGTGGGAAATGCTAGTGCCCACAAAATATCATCTATTGACTGGAGGTAAAAGTCCTTCTTGATTCATATGGAGTCTTCCAGTGTCACCACAAATGTCCCCCTACAAGGCATCTACTGTTCGGTGAGGAAGAACTCTGTGCGCCTGAAGATACCTTGATGAGAACTAAGTCAGATTTCTTTTGTGCTTAATTAATGAAACTTGAACTTGGGCCACTCATTTTTTTCATCCATCAAAGAAAAGTAGTTACATGTTTCATGTATTTCTTTTATAAATGATTCGGATTACTACCCAAAAGGGAACATCATGTGTGAAGGAATTTCTAAAGATTTCTTTAAAAGATGAGAGGCAGGATTTAGTGATTCTGCATTTAATGCTTAGATTAATTTCTTTTCTTTTATTCTAGGCATTAAGTATGTTTTCAGGTACAGGTGTCATCAGACTTGGGTGGAGTAAGGTGGGGTGTTCACCTAATCCATCTGTAGCATTTTCTTAGCATTTGAGGCGCTTAATATCAGTGGAGATTGTGATTAACCTACTTCTCAGGTTTAATCAAAATTTTTCATGCAGATTTAAAGCTAGTCATGAATCAACTCCAATATTACATAAGGGCATTTGGGAAGGGATTTTGCACCTCCTGTTAACTTAACCAGGACTAAGTGGTTATGGTCCATAAGAACAAAGCGACTAAGAACAACTCAGGCCATCTTTACAACCAGTTTTCTAAGTTCTACGTGCTTAGGCTGTTGTGAACATAGAGTGCTTACTTTCTTGCTTCCTGAATTTCCCTGGCAAAGATCACTTTCTGATGAATAGCAGGATGTGCTTAACTCCATGCCAAATAATCTGCAGGACAGCTCCCTGATTCCCAAGAGAAAAGGAGGAAAGCTGCAAAAATTTATCTGGTTTGTAAAGCCTCAGATGGAAGGTCTTTGTGACAAAATAGTGGATGTTATCAACTTCCTTGCAGAAAGCCCAGCTGCAATGGCTTCAGGAGTGAGATCAGGTTTCAGCAGAACTGTTGCTTTGCAGCATCTTACCCTTTGCGGCATAGTGCCTATCTGGGTAAGTTATTGTGCAAAATCTATTCATTGATAGGATATCTCATTGTTAATAATACAGTGGTATTGACACAGTGGAGGCCGTGAATCTACTGTCTCTGCACAGAACAATTCTCTATCACAGATGGGGAAGTTCTTTTGGAACCTTTATCTCTAGGAAGCAACAGTACACTGTTATATCTCCTGTTCTGTTAATTGGCTCAATGATTATCGCATAGAGAGCAACAAAAGAAGAAAGTGAAGAGGACTAATAAAGATGCATTTGGGGAATTGGATACACAGAATGTGTAAAGCATGTTATATATATCAATATCCCTTCCTAACATTAAGCAGAAATGTTGTAATACATGGAAGGTGCTATAATTTATATTAAGAATCAGCAGAATGTAGAGTTGTCCCAGAGATCTTGGCTAGGATGCAAGATTTTTTTTCTATATTGTGTGTGTTGTTGTTGTTTGTATTTGTTGTGTTTCTTGTTATTAAAATTTCTTGTATACATTCATAAACACAAACATATGACTAAGACCTCAGTTGTAATACAGAATATTAAATCCTATTCAAAACAATACAATATGGTAAGACACCCCACCTACCCTCTCCCACGGAATGGTTGGGGCCTAACCTTTTCATATTTTCAAATGTTATATTTTAAGCGATAAATCAAGTTTACTGTAGGGTGCAGGAGTTGTTCAGCCATTCAGTTGTGTCTGACTCTTTGTGACCCCATAGATAATAGCACATCAAGCCGCTCTGTCCCCCATCGTCTCCTGAAATCACGTTCACGTTCTTTGCTTCCATGGTGCTATCAACCCATCTCATCTTCTGCCCATCTCCTTTGGCCTTCAGTCTTTCCCAGCATCAGGGCCTTTTCCAATGAGGGATGCTGAGTACCTAGCTTCAAATAGTCACTCAGCTATAGAGGCTAGCTAGGTCACCTTTGGCTAGTCAATTGATGATAACTCCGGATTATGTTTTAAGGAGATTTCTCAAAACTGTATTGCTTTAGGGTTAATATCTGTAACATGAACCCACAGCTCTTTTCTTGACCTAATTCCTCCAGAATACACTTATTTTCATTTGACTGCTGTATCTTATTCCTCTTGACTCTGCAGACTTTGCATTACTGTGTAAGGTTCAGCCCCCTGTACCCAATCCCTTTCTAAAAAGTCATCGTCCAAATGTGAACGCAGATGATACAGCATAAAAGCGTTTTTTGACATTCAGTCATGATAAGCACCTTTTCTTTGTTGCAACTGTTTGTCTATCACAGCTGGAGAAATATATTCAAACAGATTCTATATAAAAGCAAGTGACCTTTTCAGGAAAATGCATTTTTAGGATTGCTCTGAAGCTGTTATTATGCAACATCAAGTTTTTGTGTGAGTAGATTAGAAAAAGACTATTATATTTGTGTTCATCTACCTGCTTTTTCCCTTCCTTTTTTAAAATAACCAACCAACTTATGCCTTCTTTTAGAAATAATCCTACCCCTCAAAAGCAGGAATCCTATCTTCCAACCTGATTGGTATTACTGTACTTATATTGGAAAATGCCATTCATTTATTTTCTGCTTGGTGGCATGATTCACAATTCTCTTTTTCTAAGGAAATTATTGCCCAATAGGATCTGCAAACAATCAAGCTCATTTGGCCTTTTCATTAACTTCTAGCTCATCGTTGCTTTCAGTGGCCAAATCAGAGATACTGCTGGCTAAACAAAAATACGAATGAATAAATAGTTAAGCTTTAAAATAACTGGTGCTTCATGAGTTCCTTTCTAAGGAATGAATTGCTTCTTACATCATAAATGTATCTGGAGATCCATCAGAACCAATCCATATCATCTCACCATCACACAGTGTAGAAGATATTATTACCTGTTTGGTACTCTGACCATCAAATCTTTCTCAAAGATTATCAGAGGTATCAATGCTGCATTATTATTATATGTGCAGCTGCCCGTTCTTTAGCTAGGGCCTTTTCCTGGTGACCGCACCAGTGCACATGCAGTGGTGCTGGCATCTCGAAGGAATGTGGCAGCTCCTGGACACACACCCACATCAAGGTAAGTGTCCGGACTTGTGTGTCTGGGGGCTTGATGTTTACTGGCATTCACATGGGCAAGTTCACCTTTCCCATCCCCTGAGTAGGAGTATGTTGGTCTCTGTTTTGCATCAAGTTCTTCCTGAGAACTTAGGATGATGTAATGTATTGGCATAAGATGTGTGTGGATCCAAGCAGTTTGTAGTTGACCAGTGGAATTTTCTCAATGTCCGCATTTTTTTGGTATGGTATCCAGTGTGCCGGTAGCTACCAGACGACAGATGCTGGCTTGTGCACCAGTCTCTCAGTTTCAGTCTGAGGCAATCTCAACATGTATGTGGAATTTAGAGACAAAATCCTGGGACATTGCATAGAACCCAGGTTTGTCCCACATAGTCATATGACTTACCTCGTCTAGCACTTGCTGCTGTGATTCTGTCTATTGGAAATACTGCGCAAGTGTGAGGATGAAACTAGGCTGAAAATACCCACAGGCCCTTGCACAACTCTGGATATTTCCCTCCATGTGATGCATTGTGGGAGCAATCACTGGACAAGATAAGGGCTCAGGTTTGCTCCATGATTTTACCCTGCAGGGATGAGAAGAGACAATTGAGGAATATCAACACGATCCTGCTTTTTCCTCTCGCTGTTGGGAAGAGGCCCTATTGATTTACACTAAAGAGTCCAAGATTTTGAATACAGAATTCTAAAATTTCTGACAGAGACCAGAACACTGAACCTATGAACTCTGTTGCATGTGTTACACAAGCCATGTGGAGAGCAGTATTTGTATCTCCGCCCTATAATTGAATGTTAGGGTAGCTCACATTTGGTTGTGCAGGAGTCCAGTGAGGACAATAGGAGCAGAGGACCAAGCTACTCCAGTAAATGAGGAGGTGATTAGCATTTTCATCATGAAACCTTTTGGTCAGCAGGAAAAGAAGAAAAGCAAAGCAGCCTGACACATGAGAACAAGAAGAGCTTCTTGCTGCTGCGACTACTTTTGAGACTTTGAAATGCCCCTCTTTTGTTGACAAAGCATGCAAATGTTCTCATTATTTCTGTAATTTGCATTATTAAAGAAAACTTGCTATCCATACTAAAAACTTTTCTCCCCCCCCCCTTTGTGTAATGTTAAGTTCTGCTGTATAGAGAAGACCCAAGTTTGCTGACGCTGCAGGCTTAAATTGAGTTAACAGCATCCAGTTCAAAAACATTTTATTTTTATTTTATTTGAGATACTTTAATTACCTTACTATGCGACACTGTAAGAAGATGGATATCTAGATAAACAGTAGCGGCTGTTCCAGCTCCATGTTGGGGGATTCAGATCTAATTAAGCGCTAATCCTTTCTCTTAAATCAAAGAAACGAGGAGGGGTGTTGGAAGAAGACTCCATCCTATACTCTGTTTTTATCACAGTGTCTTCCAGAGCTGAAATCTCATTTGGATTCTGTAGATCCACCTCTAGTCATTTCAAGCACCACGATGTGAAGTGCAGCGTGTGTGAAGGTGACGATGACCTCGCATTGAGCCCAATTCCATGGACACATCCATTTAGCTTTCTTGACAGAAATATAGGAGTGGCTTACCATTGCCTTTGTCTGGGGAAATGCCAGGAATCATGCACTGCATGATAATTTTGAGAACTCTTGGATGCTGGAGCAAACTATGTTTGAATTGACAATTTAGTGAGGTGTGGAATATTGGCTTTCCTGGTCCAATGTACAGGCTTATTATAAGCACAAAACTGGGAAGGGGAGAATTATGCCCTAGAGAAAATACAGGGTAAATCAATAAACATTGTATTTGGCAGAAAACCTGGAGTGGAGCCCCAACGTGGCTGGATAGATCATATATTGCAGCCAACTCAGTGCCAAATGTCATGGTTACACTCTCTGGAATGAACTTGGAGTCACCATATCTTGGTGCCCAAGCTCCTTCCGTTGTCTCTGAATACAGAAGGATGCCAACAATTTGTAGCCGGCTTTTTGGCATCAAAATTTGCATGTTCTAGTTCTAAAATTCTCATACTAGGATCGGGCTTGCTTGGCATTTCACCTGGCAAACCCATTCTCTGTGTGAGGAGGATGGAATGATTTCAAAAGCACCAAATGCACATGAACTTGTGTTTTGCACATGCTTGTGGGAGACTTTTCTTGCAGATTCACACAGCCTAGCCTCTTATAACCAAGGACACACATTCAGACAAGATAGGGCTGTCATTCACTAGTAGCCCTCATGGCTTTTTGACTAGCTGTAGTAGAGCTGAAGGCCAGCTGCTGTGAGACACTGGCCACTGTTTTGACCACATATCCTTTTGGGATACTGGTTGGCTACTAAAGACAGAATGCTGGACTAGCAGGGTTATTAGTCGATCAACCAAAGCATTTATTCCGGTCATAGACTTAAAGACTTAAAGGAACTTTCATAAATGAAATCATACAGTGACTGCAAACTTGATAAAACAGATACACCTGCAGTCATGAGAACTCTGAACAAGCAGAGATTGAAAGCTGATATCAAAACGTATTTTAGAAGTCAGGGCTAAAAACTTGACAGTATTGTCAGATGTATCTTGCAGGAAGAGTCCAGCTAAGGTGGTATTGGAACTCCAGGCCATTGATGTAAGAAATAATACGTTTGAGCGAAATAATACATACCTACTCGAGCAATTAGGAAGAAAATCAAAATATAAGTGGGAAGAAGGAAGAGTTTTTAGTAATTGCAGAGAAGAATTTCCGAGATGCAGTAACCATGTGTTGCCATGGCTTCTGCACACTGATTAAAGATGTGGAACCCCTGGTCAGTTTGGAGTGGTTGTGGTAAGTCTTTGCATGACCACAAGCAACTGAGAGGAAAAGCTAGAAACGAGAAAAGGGAAAGGAGCTCTCAGTGGTTTTGGAGAACTACAGAATGGGAAGAAGTGAGCCGTTAAGTGCTTGGGATTGATTAGAACCCCTGCTATAACTATGCTTGCTGAAATTTTTAAGGCCAGTGAGTGGTCTGGCCTTGGGCCCAAAGGACAGAGTATTTCTGTGCGAGGGAAGGACTTGGTGACCTCACACTCTTCTGCAAAGACGGATATGTAACCTTGACAGGGACCTGCTGTGAAAAACAAAGCACAGCTTTGCCTCTCAGTGCGGAGTGTTGCCTCCCAGTAACCAAGATCAACGGTTTAAGCATTTGCTGCCAAAAAGGGGGAAAGCGCTGGTTCTGTATCTGAAAGTGGCGAGGGAAAAATAACCCCAGGGGAAGAAAGAGGAGCTTTGATTTCCGCCTTTGCTGTAATAAGAAATTTAGCAGCAGGTTGAAATACCAAAAGTGTTGAATGGATGCTAGCAGCTACCCAAAAGTCACCCCCTCTTCTTTTTTCCCCTCGCCACTTGAATTCCATTTGCACTCAGCACTCCTGTGAGAATTGCCATTGCCTCGCCTGTGCTGTAAGAGAAGTGATCTTTCTCCACCCGGCCAGGCAGCCAAACGCACATCAGTTTATTTCGCACTGTGGCTTTGCGGATTTTGGCTTCTAGCTGAGATATTTCCTCCTGTCTTGCCTCCTTGCTGAGAGATGTCTAAATGTCTTGCAATGGCAAGAAAAACAAAATGAAAGCTGGAAAAAGGAAGAAAGCAAGTGACGGAATTTGAAGACTGAAGGAAAGGAATTTAAAGTATTCCCAAACTGGAAATCAAACGGATCATGGAGAGACTGTAGCTCAGTGGTAACAAAAGTAGCCTGGAAAGCAGAGGGTCGCCAGTACGATACCGGTCTCGCCCCAAATGCAAACCTGGTAGGCATTACAGCCTAGGCGTATATTACTCTGGCCCTTAAAGATACAAACTGGTTACTGCTAGGGATGTACATGAATTTTTTTTTTTTACTTTCAATTCATAATCAATCGAATGTTAGAAAATCCATATTCGTTCCAATAGATCCCCTTCGAATGTGGTGGGATTCTATTTGATACAAATGTATTCACACAAATTTGTACAAATGTCCTGTACATATCCGATGCAAACAAATACGTATCTGATACGTATCCTGTAATGTATCCGTGCTCTGAAAGCGTCAAATCCAACCTGGATCCACTTTTAATCCGCTATCGATCCATGTCGAATGCAATCTGGATCTGTCGCAGATATGACTGGTAGCCATTTTCCCCCCTCCCCAGTTTAACGAATGTCCAAACTATTTGCATGAATGTCTGAAACATTTGTATTCGTATTAATGTAAGAATGTCGTAATATTCGATTCGTGTCTGAATGTCCGTATTCAGATGAATTCATAAGAAGAAGAAGAGTTTGCTTTTCTAACCCGCTGTTCTCACCCATTTAAGGGGACTCAAAGCGGCTGTCAAAGCTTTTGTATTCTTCTCCCCACAACAGATACCCTGTGAAGTAGGTGGGGCTGTGGGAGCTCAGAAGAGAGCTGTGACTCGCCCTAGGTCACCCAGCTGGCTTCATGGGGGAGGGCGGAATCGAACCCTGTATTCCCAGATAAGAGTCTGGCTCCCTAACAACTAGACCAAACAAATGTTATGACTATTTGTGCACATCCCTACAGATTCTATACAAGGAGTTGGATTTGATCGTTAATGCTCTAAGAGACTTAAACCGCAATTCCCAAGGGAAATCCCTTCTCCCGTGCAGCCTGTCCACCAAATAAGATAATTCTGGGAAGTCTCCCTGGTGAATATGGGGCAGTGGCCAGAAGGTCTTTCCTGTTTTTGTCCCCACTCCATCCCGCCAGGCTTGGGCGCAGCCTTTCTTTAGTGATTTTCCATTAGCTTTTAGCTCTTAATGAAAATTTTCCTATCACCAGGCATTTGGTGGTTAATTTTGCCTTCTCCAGTTGTTGTGGGATTTTCTTTTAAAATTTCATTTTAATTTGTAATCACTGTTTTTAACTCATGTGGTTGTACATATCTTGTACTTCCTGCCCCCTGCTCCCTTGGACTTTGATGAAGACTAGTTTAGAGATGAATAAGATAAATGCGAGGCAAGATACAAGCAAGTGTGAAGCAGCAGCAATCAAATTGTTGCTCATCCTCACAGTCCCTGTCTTGGAAGCAAGTAACCTCTTCTTAAGTGACTAAGGAATCTCTTTATTTTTATTCACGAATCCCTTGTGGCAACACTCTCACATGTTAAAATGACATGGGAAGGGTTTGCAAGACTTTGCAAGTTCTGCTCCTTAAAATGCATGCTAGGCAACTGCAAAAGGTCCTTAATTCCTTGACAAACGGGGACGAACCTGAAAGGTCCAAAACCTCCCTTCCTTGTCTGCATTGATATCCACCCAATGCCCTTTTTCAGTATCACTGAATGTACGTGGATTAGGGAGGTGCACAGATATTTGAAAATTGGAAAATCCGATTCGAATTCGACAAATATGAATGATTTTCAAATTTGGATTGAATTTGGATTTTTGAAAATCCGATACGGATTTTTGAATAATTCGACTGAATTCGTCTCTGTATATCACATCTGAATATAGGGTCTATTTGCACTTATAATACGGGATGCAGATGGAATGCAAATGAAACGGAGACACAGTAAACACAGGCTGCGAACGGATACGAAAACTGGATACGAATGTTCCCGAGATTCGTATCATTAGATTCAAATCGGATTTTTGAAAATACGGATTTTCAAATTTCAATCCAAATCAAATATTCGATTCAAATTGAATTTGAATGCAAAAAAATGCATTTGTACATATCCCTAATGTGGATAGTACTTTGTGCATTGGACAAAGAAGAAGAACAGCTTGTTAAACTGTATGGGTGTACAAACACACTTATGCTGTGAGCAGATTTTATCTGAACATATAATGTTTTGGGCATCTTCTATAGCATTTAATTCTGTTGTCCCAGTGTGCAGACAGTTAGAAAGCCTTCTAGTGACACAGTGGTTAAGAGCACTAGGCTAGGACTCAGGAGTACATATGTACAAATCCCCGCTCTACCATGGGAGTTCATTGGATCTTTCCAGCCAGTGGTAAAATTGTCTCACTGCCTTGTGAGTGCCTGAGGCAGTAAATTTTATCATCCAGCGTTGAGTCTCTAAGGTGATTAAATGGCCCATGCATCAACTTTCTGGCAATCCTTGAAGTCAACTCTGAATCAAATATCAAGTTTATGCTCCGTTGGATTGTGCTGGTGAGGCTGAGTGGGAAATTCTGATGCCCAGACAACTTGAAGTTTCCATACTTTCATGCCTAGGCCTTGCCAGTGTCTTTTGAGACAGAAAAGATGCCAGCCAACAAAAGAGTTAGATCTATCTTAGGCAAATCAGTTAACGATAAAAAGAGAACTTCTTGATTGTTTTGTTTTGTTCTATTTTTTGCTATCTTCACCTGGCAGTCGTACCTTGAGTTTTTACTGTGTTCTCCTTTTTGGTTGGTTTCATTTTTTTTAAGTATCTTGAGAACAGTTACATATAAAATGATTGCCAGATTTATTGTACTTGCAGAAAAAAACTACAGTAGTTGCATAAGATGACAGGTACACTCCAGATTAGAAGGATTCTAGGTAACTTTATACAGCACAAGATGTCGAACTGCTTTCTTTCGGTCTACCTTGGGATTATAAAGAGACATGTGTTGACTTCCATGATTTTAAACTTCAGAGCAGAATATAGTAGTAAGAGAAATGAGGTCAATGTCTTTTCCGGTCTGGTTCAGAAAATGTCATCTTCGCCATGACAATCTCATATGCTTTGCTGATGATCGTGTTGAAAGAAAGGGAGTATTTTCATGTTAAAACGTATGAACATGTTGCAAACTGCAAATGCCAGCACTTTTGTGACTGCTTAAAATGGTTTGTTGAGGAGGGGAATGGGGATGGGAGGTGGAAGCTTCACTATTTAAAATTAAGCCTGTCAACCAAGTTAAAGTTGATAAATTCTCTGCCTTCTAGTTAGCTAATTGAAGAACTAATTGATTAAATGCCTGTGAATTTGCATATTGTTGGAAACTAATATATAGGTGCCTTTTTCTCTTAATGAAGGAGATGTCCAATAATTCACAACACCATATAGAAAATCTACTCCTAAATCTGCTAAATGAAATAACCAGAGACCCTAATGCACCTTTTATCGATAGTATGGCAACTTTTAAGTTCCATTCTAATCCAAGTTTTGGATTCCACAGCCACAAACCATCTTAAACATTTGTTCTTTGCTCATTATTGGTAATTGGTAATAACACTGACTGTGAATGATTATTAGTGGCTAATGAGATACTTGAATGTAGGACTCAATATTAGCAGACAGTAGCAAAAGAATCTACTAGCCTAGAATCTTTTGTATTCAGCTTCCCCGACTTAAAGGATCTAGTGGTTTGATTAATTCTGTTAGAACACCCCAAAACTCTCATAAAAGCCCAGCTACATTCATAATATTATTAATAAAGTACTTTTTCATCTAAGCTATAATCTGATATCAAATGTAGTACTAGGAAATTAAAAAGGGTAGCAGCTACTAAGCTGAGATATTTTATAGTATCTTCATTCTTAGTGGTAAAACATGATTTACCTAAGCTGATTTGAATTTGGAACTTGAAGGAAGAGGTAAGGAACCTCACTTGTGAATTTCTTCTTTTTTTATATAAGCTGTTCCTTTCCTCTTTCCTTTATTTTGGATTTGATCAGACATACTAAAGAGGTACGCTTTGGCTGAATTTGAGGCTCTCATGACAGCCATTTTCTTCCTAAATCCTGCCTCAGAGCCTGGGAATGTACACCTCTTGCTCATTTGGTGTAAAGTAACACCAAGGACAACTCTTTTGTAGTTGGATGGCGTGGGAAGCTACATAACCATAGAGGAGGGAAATGTAGCCAATCATTGCATGGGAAAAATACTGCTGGTAGGCAATGAATCAGGGTCATGGAAAGCCAGGCAGAAAAGTGGCCCGTCAGTAGTGAGCATTCATTGTCAAGGAAGGTGTTGTCAGACTTGGAAGTGAAGAACACTGAATAGGGATATGCACAAATGTTTTTCCCATGTTTGATTTGAATTGAATGCAAAAAAAATTCATATTCGTTCAATAGATCTCCTTCGAATGTGGTAGGATTCGAATGTGATTCGAATATTTAATACCAATCCAATTTGAATCCTTTATTTGAATCCCGTATGTATCCCATACATAGCTGTTATATATCCCCTATGTATCCACTCTGATTGTGTCAGATCCTCTCTCAATCCACTTTGAACCTACCCTGAATCCGCATTGAATCCACTCTGGATCCGTTGCAGATGTGACTGGGGCAGCCACTTTCTCTCCTCCCCAGGTTCACAAATGTAACGAAGAATTTGCATGTCACTCTTCATGTGCCAAGAAGCAGTTCAAATACGGATGCCCAAATTTGGATGAATTTGGATGAATTCCGAATGTAATAGATATTCATTTGCATCCCTAATACTGAAGTGAGGAAAAAACATGGTAGGTTCATTCCTTTAACAATCTGAATGCCATTTTTTGTGCGTCTACGGAAGGGATTCTTTTTCTTAAAAGGAAGATCAAAAAAGCCCTGTCTGTGTTGTTTATACACCTGTATTATTATTATGGCTGAGTTCTTCCAAGCAAAATTATTCTGCAGTGGACGTCTACGTTTCTATGCCTGATATAAATCATTTTGTTCTTGAAGGATTTAAAAACAAAAATCATATTAGAATAAAGTACCCGTAAAGCACATTTTTCAAGTTTATAACCTACACCGTTAGTGCCCTATTAATCAATTATAACCAGTGTACAGGATTGTGGAGAGGTGTAGCTGTACTTTAATTGGAATTCTTAGTCTGTGCTATAGGCTGCCTTGCTTAATAGCATACAGTGAATTTTGTTGTGCCTTTTTTTTAATTACATGTATTATAATAGTGTTAAAAGTTGTAATCAAAATGTTTAGGAAAACCCCTACTGACCTGCATAAATAACTCCCTTCTTCAGCATTAGTTGAAGGTCTCATTCAAATCTTTATTAGTAAGGCTGAGTCACTAATTAGAGGAAGCAACCTATTTTGGAAAGAGCAAAGTAATGATTAAAAACAACAGCAGCAACAAATGGTAGAAGGCAGAGAAATGTTTCTTCCTTTCAAAAGAAAAAGTTCTACCTTTTAAAATCAAGCAAGTATGTGGAAATTATATTGTTACATTTCTTTTTCATTTAGTTCCACAGAGTTTGATCTATTCAGTGTTGCAGAAGGAGCTGTGAGCGAGGAGGGGAGAACCATCAACTTTCAGGAGTTGAGCTAATGATCATTGATCGCATTTGTCTTGTGCAATTTGTTTTAATGAGACAGAAAATCTTCCAAGAACTATCTTGTATGCATCAGCTTTGGCTTGCCTATTGATTTAGGTTGCAAATGATCAGAGGAAGGGAGGAAGAAGGATTGGGCTATCCTATCAGATATGCCTTTCTGCTCTTCCAGTTTCATTAGACAATAAAAGTCATTTTTTCAGTTGTGGTCGTATGAATCATAGAGCTGGAAGGGGCCATTTAGGCTTTTACATCTAAGCCCTTGTTGCACTCAGAGCCATTGTGCAATAGACAGATTATCCAGTTTGTATGCAGAAGGCCCAAGACTAGAGAACTGGAATTTGTGAGGCGCATGGGGAGTATACATGCTGAAATGGTCCTTGATCTATTCTGAGGGATGAAAAAACACTCGGACATTTCCCATCTCCGTCATCCAATCTCACCATCCTAACCAGCTGTGCCTGGGGGAAGATGTATTTCTGAAACCCTATAGAGCAGCGGTTCTCAACCTTCCTAATACCGCAACCCCTTAATGGAGTTCCTCATGTTGTGGAGACCCCCAACATGGGAGGGAAGGGCGGCAGGACACTTGTCACGACCCCTCTGAAAGGGTAGTTCGACCCCCAAAGGGGTCCCGATCCCCGGGTTGAGAACCACTGCTGTAAAGTCACATCTGCTCAACATGACACAATACTTAAGTCTTATAGAAGGTGATGGGCCTTGTTGTGGTGGTACCTGTTTTGTTTTTAAGCAGTCTTGTTATCCTGTTCCTTGTTCTGGCTCTGATTTCACAAAGTGTTCAGTTCGCTCCGAGGTCCAAACCTCTTTGTGGATCAAAGATAATTCAGTTCTTCATGTTCTGTGTTCTCCCATTATAACAGTTGTTGTGAGGACCAGAAAGTTTGACAAGTTTCTTGACCTTTAGGATTATTCCCAAGATGGCTGTCAAACATACTGCAACTCAGCTATATTGATTTTTCCTCCAAGTGGAAGAACTCTGTTGAATTTACCTCAGCCTTTTAACATTCTTGTGAGGAAATTAATTATATGGAAACCCAAGATACAAGGGAAGCTGAACACTGCTTTCTTCGACAGGAAGTTCTTTGCTTGCTGGTTCACTGCCTTGTCTTCTGTTGCCCTTTTTGTTTTCATTTTTATGCCAATAGTTAATGTTTTACTGAATATCCACATCCATTTGTGAGCCCCCTCCCATCTCAGCTCCTAATCTCCTACTTTCCTTTTCATTTTTTAAAAAATGGTTCCTCTCAACATTGGAATATCAAATGAAAGAAGTCTGAAAGATGGCAAATGGTTTTTTGTTTTTTTTCAGGCCAGGTTATTTTTACTTCCTCTGTCTCGTATAGGAGGGGGGAAAAAAGAAAGATAAATAAGATGATTTAGATAACCAGAGATCTCGTGAATGGTGTGCCGAATGAAAATAGCAGTAATAACATTGTTCTTGGTCTTGACTATGGGAAGAAAGAAGAAAAACCATGCCATATTTGGTCAGCACACTCAGATGACTGTCCAGAATAAGTGATTTTGTTTACATTTTTTGAAAAAAAGTGATGAGAACCTTCTCGCTCTCTAGACGTTGTTGGATTTCAGCTGCATTCACATTTGCCATTCTTGCTGAGGCCAAGAAGGCTGGAGCCTTCTTATTGACCCTCAGAAGATCTGAAGGTCAACACATTGTCCCATCCCTGCTTTAAGAGCCTTTCCTTCTCCACCTTCCCCTTCAGCCCTGTCAGTGAAACATAAGCTATGGCTATTCCATGACGTCTTTCCTGAAGTTTTGCCGTAATGAATAGGCTATGAAACATTGCAGAGGGTTTCCAAGTACATCATTCACTTGCGACACTGAAGGATTGCTTGTGACTCAGCAGAAAATGGCAAATGGCAAAAGACATTTCCCCCCCTTGTTTGTCATCACCAGTGACTTTGATCAGAAAATTTGGAGAAATAAAAACTATGGACTAGAAACTTTTGTAGAGTCACTGGTGTTACTCTGTTAGAACCTGAAATAAACCTATTACTACTAAAGTTTATATCCATGCAAACCAATAAAAAATTGTACAGTATCAGGAAAAGATATGGTTCATATTCACCAACCACCTGAATGTATAGAGTAATGGTGCTTGATGTATCTCAGAAAAAAGGCTACTCCATAACCTGTGGATTGTCACTGATAAGGCTTTCTCATTGGCCTTCACTTCTTCAGCTTCTGAGAATGGTGGCACTGAAAAGAGAGTCTCTCCAATTTCTTACTTCACAGGCAGGGATGGATGGGAGGAAGCACATTTCTAGGGGACTGAAGCTCAAGTTCTTTAGGGATTTATCAGTCAAAACCAGAACCTTGAATTTGCCTTGATAACAAATTAGGAAACAACACAGTTGCTTTAAATCTGGTATGATATGTGCCCAGGCAGCAGTGCCTTTCAGCAGCCTTGCTGCTGCCTTTGCACTAATTGCAGCTTCTGAACCCTCTTCAGGGGCAGCCCCACTCAGAGCTCATTATAGTAGTCTAGGCTGGAAGTTACCAAATCATGGGTCACTGTGACTAAGCTACCCCTCTCCATATCTGGTGAACTGGCTGGAAGAGGCAGTAAGCAGTTCTGTCCACTGTGATGTTTGGATCCAGATATGACAGTGTGCCTGCCGTGCTTTTGTTGGCTGAGAATATTCTGTTCATCTTGAACAAGAGTGGCCAAGCTGTGGCCCTCTAGATATTGAGGCACAGCAGCTGCTGTGAATCCCAGCCCTTCTGCCCCATAGAAAAGCACAACAGAAGCTGGACTTCAGCCTTACTTGAAGGGCCCTAGTTTAGTCTACAGTTGTGTTAAGCAGAGCAGTTTAGTAGTCTCAAGAAAGCAGATAACTACAGAATAACTAGAAGGACATTTCCCCATTTTTTAATCTTCTGGGGAATTTTTATCTTCTAGTGATCTTCATCTCTCTCTCTCTACATTTTTATCCTGCCCTGTACCCAAAGGTCTCTGGGCAGGTAACATCTAACATCAAACATTAAAACAATAACATCAAACATGAAAACAATAACAGTATGTATTAAAACAAAATGCAACCTCAGTTGCTCAAACAGATGATTAAATTACACGTAAGTACAAAATAAGGATTTGAAAAAAATGTAGCTGAACTAAAATCAGTCATCTTTAAAGCCCAGATTTCTTTCTTTCTTTCTTTGGCTTTCTTTGGGATAATGTTTACTGCTGCAGTGGCCAAAAACAGAGGAGTCTTGTCATTTGGAGGACAAAGTGTTTTAAAAGCCCACTGCTTGCAAGAATGTCCAGCAGCAAATGAAACTTACAGAATAGTGTGTTATTGTACCACAAGAGCTTTCCACTGGCTGACTCGGCAACCGATTTGGCATCTCCTAAAGGAACGCTTAGTTATATATGCCACGTGCATGATTCCCCACTTCTTGCACTCATTTTTCCAGCAAGCGCTAGAGGAAACAAATCCACTCGACAGCTGCTAGGTTAGAGTAGTCGTACAATTCCGTTGTTCTTGGCTGGCTGTTTGTCTACCACTATGAGTAGCCTGTCTAATCGTAGCAAAGCAGAAAGGCTGATCAGTGCAAAGTGTTTGTGAAAAGCAAAACTGAGTCAAAAGGTGGCGAGGCAACGCAAACAGAAGCGCTGTGCTTCCTTCCTTTCGGAACTCTGATGTTTGGTGTGTTTTGCAGTTCTGTTTCCTCATCTGTCTCTAAAACGTTTTCAGGCAGTGGTGGTGTGGCGACAGCAGCATTTTCACACTGGCAGTTATTGGTTGGCAAGGTGTCCAGTAATTGCTTACCTGTCTAGCAGAAATTAAAAGAATGCCAGACTGAATGGCGTCAAGCAAATACAGGTAGCTTTTGTCTGGAAAAGCACGCTGTGCCCTCTTTCTGGTTTGTATTTTGGTATGAATTGTGAGGGAGAGGATGTAGCTCAGTAGTAGAGCAAACCGCTGGAAAGCAGAGGGTTGCTGGTTCAGTCCCCAGACTCTGCCCAGACCTAGGGAATGGAAAACCATTTCTGTATCTCTGCCAAGAAAACTGCGTAAAGTCCCTGTGGAGATGTCCATTCAGTCAGTGGTAACCAACAGCAATTGTCTGCTATGGTCATTCATTTGCATGCGGTTGGAATATGCCGTTCTTTTTATGCTGTTCTTTCCGTTGTAAATAACATCTGTGAACTCATCATAGCTCACCTGATGGCAGAACAAATATGTGTGGAATTTGGTGACATGTGAAGGATTGGAAGGCCATTAGGTCAGAGAACTGTCATCTATGCTGCATCTATGCCCAGGGACAGAATATCTCTGAGATTCCAGGATGCGGGAGGGTTACCAGTTCATGAGGTCACCCTATTCATGCCAAATAACTTCCTGAACCTTCTCTGCATCAACAATGCTTCCTAATGGGTAAAATGATGTATTTGATTGGGCCAATCTGGATTGACGCGCGTCCCTGAAGATTTGGTTTTTATAGGACTCTTCCTAAGGCAATGTATTGTTAGATGAGGACTGCTGTGAAACTCTGAGGCTGACATAGTTCCCTATCATTCTAGGATGTATCAATGCCCCATAGATGAAGTGATCATCCAGAAAACATCACAAGTATGGCACACACTCTCATTTTAAACATAATATGTATTGTTTAAAAGTTGTTGAATTTTTAAAGTCTTTTAATGTACATTCTGTTTTAATCTGTTGTTTGAAGGTTGTAACCCGCCCAGAGACCTTTGGTTATGGGGCGGGATATAAATGTAAATAATAAACAAACAAACAAAAACCCACACATGACCCATTCATGTGTGCAATCATGATATGCAGATTTTTCTTTCACTAATTGTTTTTTAGTTCTGACTCCTTTGACCCCATCCTCTGAACCAAATTCTTTTAGAAAAAGATATTTTATAAAACATGAGCTGCAATTTGGGAAAACTCTGTGTGGCTTCTGCTTCCTGCCACAAAAGAATAATAATTCTGCCACAGAACTGCAGTAAGAATTGAAATGAATTCAGAAAGCCCACTTGCCCTACAATGAAATAGTCATTTGTGAGTCAGCTTCTTGAGGTAGCAAATAGTTTTGTTTTGGAAGTTTTATGTATTTTTTTTCTTACAATGAAAATGAAATTCACTTGGCCTTATCCTAAACAAAATAAAACTGGTTCCTTGATATGCTTCTTTACTCTTCTTCCCTTTCCCCCTCCGTGTCTGCATAAATAATAAACTTGTAAATTCTCTCTTTGGTCATCACCTACAGATGAATATAGCTTGACAGAAAATAAGGAGCGGGTGCCAATTTAGAACTCCAGAAATAACTACCCGTATATTTCGGCGTATAAGGCGACTGGGCATATAAGACAACCCCCAACTTTTCCAGTTAAAATATAGAGTTTGGATTATACTTGCCGTATAAGAATACGACACCTGAGACGTTTTCGCACGGGGCTGTTTGGTACGCGTGGGAGACAGCCTGGAACGCGGCAAACGCATTGCCGCCGCGGGGCTTGCGATCCGACGCATCCGGAGCTGTCTCTCTCGCGTACCAAATGTAGAGCACTTTGAAGTGCTCTACATGCGTTCGGGCGCGGACGAACTGCCCGCAGGCGTTCGGGAGGAGAAGGATTCGCGCTTGCTTCTCGCTCCCGAACAGCCGCGGGCCCGCCTCCCCCGCCGGCGCAGGTTTGGCAATCAGCTGTTTGACAATCAGCTGATTGCCGATCTGCCTCCGCAGCTGTCTCCACGCCCCTGGCCGGCCTTTGCCGGCCAAGACAGCTCCCGGCGCTTTCACCTTTCGCACACAGGCGCGCCGGAACGCGTTCCGGCGCGTCTGTGTGTGAACGGTGAAAGCGCCCGGAGCTGTCTTAAGCTTCCCGCCTGAACGCGTTCCGTTTGGAACGCGTTGCAGTGCGGAAATCCCTCTGGAGTATAAGACGACACGTGATTTAAAAAGTAGTCTTATACGCCAGAATATACTGTACCGGTATATTCTTTGTGAAGGAACATCTCTACTCCACATAAATTTTTTGTTTGAGGTTTTAAACAGTGCAGTCAATATGCTATTTGGCCATTTAACATCCACACTAGATGATTAAGGAAGCTGCCATAATAGTTTAATAACCATTCTTATTTATTCTTCATGAGTTTGCATCCATTGACAGCCTTATTTTAGGGCCGTAGGAAATCCTCTGCTGAATCAAAGTAGCAACCCATCTAGTCCAACAGTATGTTCCCACAGTGGCCAACCAGTTTATTTATTTATTTGAATTGTTTTTATCCTGCCCTTTACCCAAAGGTCTCAAGGCAGGTTATATCACATTGAAGCCCAAAAGCAGGATATGAGAACACCTTGATCACAGTTTCCCAGCAGCTATAGTATCTTACTCGATGAAATTGTTAAATCCACTTCTAAAATCAACAAGTTTGATGGTACTTTGTGGCATAATATTTTCATGATCTGTATGAAGAATACTTAACATCAAAACAGCATGATAATCCATTCATAGGAATACATGACAGTGGAAGACAAAAAAATGGAAGGAAGA
This sequence comes from Aspidoscelis tigris stejnegeri, assembly GCA_023333525.1. Classification (NCBI taxonomy): domain Eukaryota; kingdom Metazoa; phylum Chordata; class Lepidosauria; order Squamata; family Teiidae; genus Aspidoscelis; species Aspidoscelis tigris. The sequence goes on from JALMGA010000004.1 coordinate 18,233,272, forward strand.
GGAATATTTTTGGATTATTTTGTGGGATGATGCAGAAAGTAAGATTGTGAAGTAATATCTTTCTCATAGGATGCTGTGCCAAACAAATATGGTAATATTTTCTGGGAGCAGCCAAAAAGAATAAAAGCAGTTGTAACCATAATCCTTGGCCACCCTATATTTAAGTATAAGGCTGCAGATTCATAGTTTTTAACCACCCTTGGTTGGTTGGTTGGTTGGTTGGTTGGTTGGTTGGTTGGTTGGTTGGTTGGTTGGTTGGTTGGTTGGTTGGTTGGTTGATTGGTTGGTTGGTTGGTTGGTTGGGGTGGATGGATGGATGGATGGATGGATGGATGGATGGATGGATGGATGGATATTTCTGTACCATCCTACACCCAAAGGTCTCAGAATGGGTCACAATAAAATCACAATAATACAAAAACAATAGATTGGAAGGGATGGGGAAGGGATACTGTTTCTTCAGCCAAAGGCCAGAATAAAGAGGTGCATCTTCACCAGGTGTCTAAATACATATAATGAGGATGTCTGATGCACCTCAGAGAAGGTTCATTGTTCCACAGCCTGGGGGCCATCACCAAGAAGGCCCACCCCCACACATCCCCATTCCCTTTGCTGCTAAGGGGGTGGCACAGCCAAGAAGGCTTTACCAGATCTTAGGGCACGGGCAGGTCTATATGGCAAGTGGTGTTCTTTTAGATAATTATGGGCCAAGCTGTTTAGGACCTTCTAAGTTAAAATTAATACCCTGAACTGAGCTTGGTAGCAAATAGGCAAATATTAATCTTCAGACATTCTTCTTTACTTATGAAGGTTCTCAGTTTACACATATCTTCAGGAATATACACTCAAGTTTTTTGTTTTTAAAAGGCAACAAAGTAGTCATCATATGAAAACATTGTGAGTAAAAAGTGGATAGTAGTAACCTTTTATGGGACACCAGACCCATTAACTTCAGTATTTGCCTTGGATTAAAACAGGCAATGTTGACTAAATACCTTTCTGCATGTCCTGGATACTAATAGCATTATACTCTGACTTTACCAGCAGTTTTGATAATTGTAAGTCATTGTTAGGGAATGTGTGGGGGAGAGAAATGTGTGTCCTCCTCAAGACCCGATGTTAGGGGTTGCTGAATATTTCTGTTGGTTGCCCAGCATGTTGCTAAGGAACACAAAGGCCTTTTGAATTACTAAGCTGGTTCCCCATTCCTGCCCTTGTGCCCTCTTTTAAATTTCTTGCTTTTTTTGGGTGGGGGGAGGAATCAAATATCTGCTTAAAAGGACCTTATTTGATGCTCTGAGATTTATACTCATTATACAGAACATTTTCCTGGATCTTACAAGTTATTTCATAGCTGTAGGTGCAGTTGTCTGGGTACTGAAAAGCTTTTAAGAGGGGGATATAGTTTGTATGTTTATACACACACTCTGAAGGAGAAGAAAGGGTCTCTAAAAAGTAATTTGTTTTTGGAGGATTCAGAATATAAACTCTCTCAAGGGCTCTGTGCTTGATAGGAAACTGTGAAAGCAGGTATAAATATCCTGCTGCCTACCTGTCACCTCCCAGTGCAAGGTTGCATTTTGACATTATGTGCAAATATATGGAGCTGGAGAACTGGATTCTTTCTTGTTGGCTCAACCATTAAATCTCACAGAAATCCTGCGTATGCTGTCATAAGATTGAAAGCTAAACCCTTTTTCTTTATGCTCCGTGTTGGCCAGCCAAACTCCTATGCCATGGTATCATTTCTCAAATCCTTTTCCCCATGCCCATTAATAACTGGTACTTTTCAGGATTTGCAGAAAGAAAAAGAGTTAATCTAAGAGGGAGACAGAAAAAGATACAGTGCCAAGAAAGACTTTGTCAGGGGTTTTGCAACTTTTGTATTTTTAGATTTCGGCTGGCATTTAAGTTAACTTTATTGTTTGGTTCCCCAATCCCCCAAAAGTTTTTATTCTCCCTTCTGAAAAAACACAGGATCTCCATCCATTGGAACTTCTTATTTTCGAAGCTGCTCCCCTACTGAAAATATAAGTGCAGTCCGTGTGGTTTACAAGGTTTTGTGGTTTTGCCACAATAGAGAACTGTGTATGTCAGATCAGGCTGTGGTCTGAAGGAAGCAGAAATTAAAGTAGAAGGGCTTAAGAGTTGACTTGGTTGAGATTGTCTAGTAAAGGTTGAAACTATTGGTTTATCTTAACTCTAGAATGGACCTGATAGAGGGCTATGAATATATGCGCACTGCCGGAAAAGTGGAGGAGGAGAAGGTTTTGTCCAATTCCCGGGACCCCAGAATTAGGAGCTCATACTCCCAGTATACAGGAAGCAGTTATTACACTAGCTTATGTACTGAGAGTCTTAACGTAGAAAGTTTATAAATGGCCTGCACAGATTAGTTCTGGAGAATTGAAGGGACTGGACCTAGAGCCTTTCACCCACAATGCAGATCTTCCCTCGCTGATCTTTGGCCTCCATCTATATACAGTGGCAAGTCATGTGGCAGATCTAGCAGAACAGAAGTGGGGGAGTGAAATTCTGATGGGAGCCTGAGTTGTCGCAACCATTTTGGTTGGATCAGTGCAAGATCTACCACTATTTATCATCTCACCAGTTCCATGGTCCAACTCACCATTGTCAGCACTTGAACAAGGTGTTTCCTCACATCTCAGCAGAGTGAAAATCTAATAGTAAACTAATCTACAAAACAAAAAGCTACAGTATCTCTCACATCCTCACCTCTTAGATATGCTTCCTGAAATCCCCCATTTAACTGCTGTCTCTCATTCTCTTTCTTTCTTTCTTTTCCAAGTTAGGGTTGGGGGGGAAGTCTGCTGGTTATTAATTCTTAGAATTTCCCCCTCTCCTTCAAATTAGATAATGTGGTTTGTAGTAACTAGTGGCTAGTCTGAGTAAACAGTGGAGGTTTTCTTGGTGACCCAACTAATGGTCAATTATCCAGAGAGACAAAGGGATAGTAGAATTGAATAAGAGATCAATGGTAGGTAGAAATAGCTGAAGCTTCACAGACTAGGGAAAGGTTAGAAGGGCAAAGCCTGGATTCTCTGCACCGTGTTGTTCTCACTATGGCAAAGCCACAGCTAGAAGAGGGTGAGAAAAAATAATTAGGTCACAAATCTGCATTAAAACATTTTTGCAAGGCCTCATTCCTTACATGGAAAACTGTTCCCATAAGGTCTATTTATTTGTGGGGTTTGGGGTTTTTGTTTATTTTAACAGAGATCAGAAAGTCTGCTTCGTTTATAAATTTCTCAGCGGGAAGTTTTGCAGTAAGTGTACTTGGAAGGAAACTAATAGTGGTGGAGCAGGAGAAACAAGCAAATTGCCCCATGTCTAGGGAAAATACAAATTCAAGCACTAATCAATGCCTGCCGCAGTTAAGAGAAACATTCAGAACCTGAAGACCAACTGAGGTGATTTACCTCGATTTGACTTACTGCTTCCTGAGGAGCATAAGATTTCTTTTCGGGGAAATGCAGTAATAACATGTGAGGCACTAGTGGAGCATTCGTTTTGCATACTGAATATCCAAGATTTAATCACCAGCATGTAACTAGAAGAAGGCAGTAGTAAATCATTTCTGTCTTATTACTACCAAGAAAACATCATGGGTGTGTCCACAGTGTCATCAGAAGCTAAATTTGACTTAAGGTATTTACCTTTACCTCAGACTGGCATAGGCAATCAATATTAAGCATAGGATCTAGTATTCCTCCCTGGTCAATTCCCTAAGGTCTCAGGGCAGATGATAATAAAATCACTATAAAAACAGATAAAGTAGGTCAACTAAAATAGTAATGGTCCCTTCATGGGGGAAGGATGCTTTTCCCCCAGCCAAAGCCCAAAGTAAACAGATGTGTCTTGACCGGAGCAAGGTGAAGCTGAGGCACAGATAGGTAAAGACTCCCAGGTAGGGATGTGCACAAATTGGGGTGGTGGTGGTTTGCATTTGAATTACAATCAAATGTCAAAACATTCAATTCGATTCAAATGTTTAGAATCCGTATGCAACAAAATCCGATTTGAATCGAATACATTCACATCTATTTGTTTGAATGTTAGATTTGAAGATATGAAGGTATGGATGTCAACAACGTTCGTATGTGTCATTTCATACACAAATGCATACAGATATGTATGAGATGCATACAGATACAAACAGTATATTCTGGCATATAAGACTACGTTTTAACCCAGTAGAATCTTCTCAAAATTTGGGGGTTGTCTTATACACCGGGTGTCGTCTTCTTATACGACGAGTATATCCCAAACTCTATATTTTAACTGGAAAAGTTGGGGGTCGTCTTATACGCCCAGTCGTCTTATACACCGGAATATACGGGTATCTGTACATTCGAATGTTTTGAATAATTTGAATGAATGTTTTGGAACATTAGAAATTCGTTTGAATGTTTAAATTCGAATGTGTGGGTGTTCTATTCGAGTTTGAATGTCTACATTTGATTGAAACTGGTCAAACTTTGAATATTTAGAACATTCATGCGCATCTCTACTCCCAGGTCCTTTCTGCACTGGCCCTTATTCCAGATTATATTCCAGAATAGAGACCTGCCATCTACGTTCTGGGACCAACAATGCTGGACCTGAATGGCAGGTCCTCATTTTGGGATATATTGCAGAATAATGCCAGTCCAGAATGTGCTTAGCCCTAGATTCATTGTGTAGGCACAGTTTAGACCCTCTTTACAAATTCCTCCTAATGAGTTTGTGATGTTTCAAAGCGAGAATCTTCCTTTAAAAAAAAACCTCGACAAGTTCTATAACGTTTTTAGATAGATAAAAGAAATGAACAGACTGGAATTCAAGTTGTTTGATGGGGCATTTGCTGACCTCAATCTCTTTGGTGTGTCAAAAATAAGTTGTAAGTGGCGAACTGATTGCTGCGTAAAGTTGCTGAGATACGTGGGGAAGCCACCAGGTGATTTCAAGATCTGTTCTTTTCAGTCATTAGAAAGGGGGATAACAAGTTAGTGTAGCTAAAGTTGAAAAGTGCCAACCTTGCAATAAGTCAAAACTTCAAGTGAAGGAGGAAATTAAATGCTGGAGCATCTTAGCAAGGAGGCTGGTGAGACTGGCTTATCTCTTGGATAAAAAACTGAAGCTGAAAATGGTCAAATAAATGACCATTTGGCTGACCTGTAAATGCAGAACAGTAAATTGTTGTCACTTTTTGGACGTTTAGATGTTAGGAATATATGGGGTAACAAAAAAAAATTAATGTACTAGTTCGTTCAATCTGGAAGGGTCAAAAACTTGCCTAGATCACCAGTTAAAAAGTAAATGCACAGAGTTCTGAAGTCAGAATGCGGAAGAGAAACTAGCAGGCACCTCCTTGGGGTTTTTGGAAAAAAGGTCAGATATTATGTGTACATAAATACAACAAAGGTCCAGAGCTGAGTTTAGCCTACAAAAATACATTTGCTGTTGAATTTTATGTTTTTAAAAAAAGATGATGCAGTAACAACCTTCTTCCAGTAACTGACACAAGCTTGACACAGATTTTCAAGCTGATGTTCATCTTGTGCTTTAATGGGATGCCTTACCCAGCTGATTAATTGAACGTAGGATACGCATAAAAGCATGCGTTTTGTGTGAAGCTGCGTGCCATAGAGGCTCTTTGCTGCTCTCCAGCAGAAGAGGAGCAGTATCCTAACAGGATATTTCATGAAAACAATAGGATGAAATTAATATCTCATTTCTCTGCAGCCACCTTTATTTATTCCAGGCTAGGTTACACTTGCTTCTTAAGTGGTCCCACAGCTATGAAAAAGGGTGTGCCCATGGAATTTCCATCTCTGCTTGACTCTTTCCTGAGCCTCCTTTAAGCTTCTCAGGACAATATGAGCCCTGCTTATTATTTGGCAGCCTATAAATAGTGTCTACGTTTGTGTCCGCATGAAATCTTTAGTTCAGCTCTTCAGTTTTAAGCCTACATGCACCTATGTATTTGGTCCACTAGGAAATAATAGATTACAAAACCCATGTGAATGGTAGTTCCACAGCATCCTGCGTTTTCATAGGACACATTTTCTATCTGAACTTTTCCATCTGACCCTTCCTATACGTTATATCAAATTCTGATGTACTTCTCTATATGTCTCTGATAGAAGTAGAATGGCAACTATTCTTCCAGGAATAGCTGCTGTCCGATGTCTTTTGGGGATCAGATAGCCATATTTCTCTTTTTTTGAGCATTTGAATATTGATCTCTATGGCTCTTGGCACATACCCTGTTTTATGTGAGGGATATGTCTTTGATCACCAGGAGAATTTCAGATGGACAGGTTTCAGTATAGATAATTTGTTGAGAATGGGTATGATTCCTTTATGTTTCAGAAACCACTGTCTTTGCTTATAAAATTGACATGCTGTATTGTCGCTCCATCAGATACCCATCTATGGTATGAATCAGGCAAAGAAGAAAGATTAAAGGCCATGGCCTGCTGGATCCTAATTTAAGATTTGGACCCTTTCTTCAATGGGCCTTATTCTGGAATACAACCCAGAATAAGGACCTGCCATCGGTATGCTGGTGCAGACTATAGCAGGGCCTGCATAGGTCTGTCCCAGCATGTGGATGGCAAGTCCCTATTCTGGGCTGTATTCCAGAATAAGGCCCATTGAAGAAAGGGCTATTGTCTCTTAGATCCTAATGCAAACAATGAGATTTATCATAAGGTTGTCCATCTTCTATTTGTGATCTAATCACTTGTGCTTTGGAAATCTATACATTCTATATCCACAGTATACTTAATCTACACACCTCCAAACAGTTTTTCATCAGGTTCATTTTTTCTTTAAAAACTCGTTTATTTTGCAAATAGAAAAAGGAAGAAAATTCATCTCATATTTACTGTGCATGACGCTGAGGCAGATGGACAGGAATGTGTTTTTTGTTGTTGTTTTTTAAAAAATAGCTTAAGCTGTCATGAATGCAGGAACCCATTTTGATCAGGGGCCTTTTTGAAAGTTTGAGGACCTCAGCAAAATGCTGGTTTTATTTACAATCAATGACAGATACAGCCGGCGGTTTATTAATACCTAAATCAATAGGATGCTGTCTGGTCTGTCACATTAATTTAAAACTGCGACACACAGGCAAGTAAGCAGATGGGGGTGACTTCCAGGAAAAGTTAACTTCCCTGTGGTTTGATGAGAGGAAACAACCTTCAGCTGCATCCACACAGCTTAAATAGCGGCTCAAATGCGGCTTTAGAGGGACAGCTGCCCCAGCCTCCCAGTTTTAAGCCCTGTTGGAGCTGCTTTTTTAATGCATGTGAATTCAGCCATCCTCGTAACTGAGCACAGGCTGTTCCTCATCCAGGACAATGAAACAGCATAATCTAAGAATCAGGAATTATATAAAAAGCTCAGAACACTATAATCATGTGACAGGTAGTTTAGAACTTGCTAAGTGTGCCTCCTGACACGTGCAGAAGAGCGGAGAGACTTCACAGCTTTGATTAAACAGCAGCTTTTTAATTTTGAGATTCCGGGGATGCTGTGGGGATACTCGGAGCCATCAAAACTTCCTGGCTGACCGACAGGAAACAACTGAGATGGAAACTCACAGCTTTCCTCGCATCTGGAGGCATCCTAAATCTCCCCAAAATGCAAAGGTTTTATATTGTTACCTGGGTATCATTTGAGGTACGTTGATGAGCTCCTTTTTAACTGTCCCATTTATATTTTAAATGTATTGTGAAAGAGAGAAAGAAAGAAAAAGAGTGAGAGCAGAATAAGTTGAGAAGGAAAAAAATAAATTGTACATTATTGGAGTCTATGCTAAGAACAAGTCTTTCCGTGTACTTTACTGTATTGTTCTAGTGAAATGATAAACATGATCCATTTATCTTTAAATAAATTATTTGCTTACCTACCTTGTATTCAGTATATTAGTTCATTTTTTACCATCTGAACTCTTTGCATTCTGAATATTCATGTTCTGTAACTTAAAGAAAACTTTGTTTAATAAGGTACAAATGGAGAACCTGTTGGATTCTTCTATGGCCTGTTTTGTGGTTTGTTTTCTTTCCAGGGACAAACGCTAGCTTTCTTGAACAACAGCTGTTCCCTGAAGGTGCAAAATGCACAGAGAGCGAAGCAAGCTTTATTTTATTTGTTTCCTTTTAATATATATTTAAATTAGCTTCTTGACTCATATAGAATAGCCTTATATGGATAGTATTTAAAATCTGAAATCATTGCTCAACTTATTTTACTTGCATGCTTTAGTGATCAGAAAGGAGTAAACATTTTCCATTTCACTTATGAAAGAAGTATTGTTTCCATTTTGTATTTTTGAGTCCCTTTTCTGCCCACCTTAGCAATATTCCTTCTGATCACATTGTCCCTAATTGTGCATCCAGGGAAAGGTTTTCTTTGAGTTGGATTTAATGGCACCATTATCTTTACCTTGACAAGCCACAGTCAATTGAGGGCCTAACGAAGTGTAGCAACAAAGTGAGCTTATTCTTTTCAGTGTGGATTGCCTGTTTGTGCTAAAATTTGTTTAGAGCCAAGAGACAGAGCTCTCATTTCCTACATCGTATTCTATTGTCTACTCTCCCAGGTTTGGTAAAGTTGCATAGAACATGCACAGAGTTCTTTTTAGGAGAATGCTTTACGTTAGAGCCTTCTTCTTTCGACCCTGCTGCATGTACGTCCCACTCAAAGAACCAGAGCAGTAGAGATGAACTATGACCCTTACCTGTGTTGTAGTATATTATTTCAATTTTTTAGAACCACCAGTTATTTTCATACAGTGCATCAGTTTTCCATTTTAAAAGATTTCACAAATCTGGTTGCACAAAACCATGAAGTAACGGTAATATAATCAGACAAATTGCGTACCATAAAAGAAACATTTAATGGCAGTAAAGAACAATTGTAATATTGACAATAAGGATAATTGAATATGTGGGTGGATGTTGAGAATTAAGTCTTGTCTAAATGTTCTCAGGAATCGTGATCAAGATTTCAAGGTACAAGTGTGCCTCAATGAGATTGTGAGAATTCTGATCATATAATCAAAAGGTTATATAAACAAAGGATGGGGAATCCCTACTTCATAATTATCCTTACTTCTTTCTCACCCTAGCCTATTCCTTAGGACTGTTGTGAACATAAAATGCTAGTGGGATGTAAGAACATTAGGGGAGCCCTGCTAGATTGGGCCACAACCATATTTTCTCTTCACATTCTACCAGGAAGAGCCCCCTGGGGCTTCTTGAAGGTTGCCTCCAGACTAGCGGAATAAATCCGCAATTAAAGGTAAAAGCACAGTATACTTACTGCGCAGTAATGACCAGTCATCCTGACTCGAAAAGCAGCTCTGTAGCTTCCCCACTGGAGCTGTGAGAGCTGAGTCAGCACGTGCCATCACATGGGTTGGGGCAACCAATCAGATTTGAGCTGCCCTTCCTGCTCTCGTCTTTGCTGTTCTCACTGTTCTGCTTGCACTTGAGGGAAACTTTGAATTTCGTTTATACTACGCAGCAAGTGTCCTTTATCCAACATTAAGGCAAGTGCACAGTCCTGACAGGATAATGCAACATTACAATGATCCACATGTGCGACACCTCGATCATGATTGCATACACCACTCTGCAAGTATAAACATGTCTGGCTGCAGCTGAAGTCTCTCCTACATTTTTGGCTGCTGCTATGCAAATGTTAAACTGAAGGATTAATTAACATTGGACTGAAAAAGCAATGCTGCTGCTCTTCCACCCAAAAGACTCAAATCAATCAACCAGCAGCGGCTTTCACTGAAGCGTGTCCACCATTTTAGGCTGCATCCAGACGTCGCCTACTTATTCTGTTACGTTTGGATATCCCAGAATATCCAATTACAGCAGAATAAGTAAATGACGTGTGGATACAGCCTTGGTAATCTAAAGGAAAGTTCTCAGAGAGCAGGTTTTTGTGTGTTCTGACTTTATACAGTAATTGAGCATGTAGCAATTATTGGAGTTTATTTACTTCTTTGAGTGTATTATGTCGCTTCAAAGCTCATTGGTGGTGAGGATCCTTGTCATGTAAACTACATAATTTCTTTAATAGCTGCCAGATTTGCTCTCTGGGTTTGTATTTTGCCGTGAAATAGTCTTGGAGCAAGATATAATGTTTTCAACAGCAATTAAGAACTCATCAATTCCCCCCCACCCCAACTGCTGCTTCCTTTCTTTTAGAAAGTTTTTTAAAAAAAATAAGAATAAAAATCAGTCGGGGTCTTGTAGATTACAGCATCACTTTTCTCCATAAATAATGTTACTTGCTTAGGCAGAGAACAATGTATTGCTTTATAACAGATGTAGATTGCTGTTGTTGAAGGAAGAACAAAAGCATTGTCTCCTTTTGTTTTTAAAAATTCCTTTTGGAAACAAAGTCTTGCAGATTGTTCTGTTCGTATGGAATATATACATTTTATATGTTGCGGTAGCCAAATATTGAATAGGGAACATAGCTGTGTGCAATGCCTGCAAACAGAAATTAAATAAGGTATTTTACATTGTATCGCATATCCAAGTCATGCTGATGGGCAATTTCATTTACAGACAATCTGAATGTGATACTAATTTATTTAGTATATTTCTTCTTCATCTGCCTTCCATCATGGAATGTGTTTCCATGGGCTCCCAGGCAGTATCATGATTTGCTACTGCCAAGATGTTTGCCTGCTTAGATTCATGATTTCTTAAACCATTTTTGCATGCATTAGTGTCTACCTTTATTTTATTTTATTTTTTTAGCAAATTCTAAATTTGGCATCTTGAATCTATGTGATGCTGGTTTGTAAACAATTGTATTGTTGCTTAATGTTGGTTGTCAGTTATCCTTACTAACTGAATAAGGGAACTTAAAGTCTTGGCCCCATTCTGCAATGGGTGGTATTATTATTATTATTATTATTAGTTTATTTCTAAAGCGCTGTACATGTACTCAGCGCTCTACAAAGTAAAATAATCAAAGAGTAAAAAGTAAAAAGAGTAAAACCTGCCATTGGCGTACAATCTAAAAACAGTAATAACATACAATAACAGAGAAAATGAATAAAATGAATAAAATGGTATTCTGATTATATCCCAGAATAGGGGCCTTCCGTGTGCATTAGCACCTATTCTGGGATAATCTGGAATAAGGCTCAGTGCATAAATGGCCTTGGTTTATTGCTGTGTACTGGTAGACAACTTCCTTCCTTCCTTCCTTCCTTCCTTCCTTCCTTCCTTCCTTCCCTTTCATAGGACAAAATGAGAGATGTATAGCAATGTATGTGTGCTGATTGATAATTTCCATATACAGGCATTTCTTATTTTCTTTATACCTGGAATACGTATACAGAATAGCTGCTAAAATCAGAATACAGCTAAAATAAAAATCTATTAAAACTAAGCCCGAGCTGTATGTGAAATCCCATATCTTTTGCTTCTGCGCAATTCTTCCTGTCTTTCTCAAATACCTGAGCATGCTCCCTCATCCCCACAGTCCTAAATATAAAAATTCTAGGGCTAACTTTGTAAAACTGAATTTTCTTGATCTTATTCACAGTGCCCCACAGCATACTCAGGTATTGAATAGCTTAGCCTTAGTTTACACTAAACATGCAAAAACAAATTAGCAATAGGCAAATACAAATGTTTCTCCATCCTTAATGAGGAAATGTCTGTGCTGATTGTAGTACAAATATACATTTTTATTCCGTTTGAGTAATCCTTTGGTATTTTAATGAAGCCCTGTTCCCTCATGCTGCATATGGCTCACTGTCAGATAGTTTTAACACTAAGAATATCTGCCTTGAATAAATTAGTATATATTTGCAAATTAATTGGTTAATTAGATTTCAGACATCTCTCGGGGACAGGGAAAAAGCAGATGTATGTGCAAAGCACTCCAATAATTGGGCAAAGAAGGGGCTTTCTTTCAGAGCTTGTTGCTTAGTTTTGTGAAAAAATAGCCTTCTGTGGGGGCACAGGCTTAGAAAGCAAAAACCTTGTTCTTAATGTCACTCCGAAAAAAAAGAAAGAAATTGAGAATTAACATGTTCCTTTAAAAAAAAATAGCACAAGTGAATGGTTGCTTTTTTCTCTATTTGGAAAAATGTAAAATTGTCTCAGGGTAAATCAGAACAGTGTTTTACCTTGTTCTGCACTGCCTTCATTTTCTGGGATTCAAACCAGGAGTTGCTGCTGAGCCCTAACCATAAATGCTAGGAGGTCAGCCCGGGACCTTCCGCATTCAAAGAGAAGCATTGCACTTGAACTGTGCCCCCTTCCCCATAGAAGGCAGATGACATATTTTCAGAACTGATATTGTTTAAATTGAATGACGTGTCGCCTCCATCCTTGATTGCGTCTGAAATGTTTTCAGGAAACCATATGGAGAGCATTGCAGCTCTGTGCTTTCCAGATTTTAGGGGGAAGGGAACCGAAGAAGGAGGCATTAAGCGATTGCTAAGGAAATAAGCCAGTGAAAGTTTGAGAACAAAATGTCTCCTCCATAGAAGGTGCTGGCAGGATCCCTGTCTCTTTTTTGGAATGTCACATGCAAATCCAGAATCACAACTTTGCAGGCTCAGATTTAAAAAAAAAAAACACAAAAAAAAAACAAGCGTTTCTGAAATTGTCGCAGTTCATTTTCATTCGTCCTGATACCCAGAAGTCACGAAATGGGAAAATAACACATGAGAAATTTAAAAAATGGTGTGAGTGCGTGTTGAGATTGAAAGCACATTTTGAATAATCAATATATTAATCACAGAGCAAGAATATAGTGTTATAATTATGAAGTAGAACTTTTCCCTCCGCTGAAAGAATATGTTGGTGCGAATAGCATTCGTTCAGACCGGAAGGTAACAGTTTTGGACGCAAAGGGCCTTATTAAAAGTCTGTCAAGATGTGGCTGCTTAGCTTTTCAAGATCACCCAAGGCTGACATGAAGCCAATCTTTGCCTTTAATTCCACAAAGGTAATAATTCAGCTTGCCATATTTCAGAATATTAGAAGGTGGGAAAATGCTAATTTACAGAAATCTTGTTACCTTCAAAAGCCATCCTGTTCAAAGTAGACATGCTAGAAATAGTGTATGGATAGTGATGAAGAGGAGGAAGAAGAGCAGTTGGCATTTTACCCTGCTTTTCTCACCTATTTAAGAGACTCAAAGCGGCTGACAAACCTGTTCTTCTCACAACAGTCACCCTGTGAGGTAGGCAGGGCTTTGAGAACTCAGAGAGCTGTGAGTAGCCCAAGGTCACCCAGCTGGCTTTGTGGAGGAGTGCAGAACCTAGCCCAATGACTACAAGATATGAGTCTGGCCCTCTAACTACGAGGCCAAACTGGCTAGTGAAGCCCCCGAGTCTTATTGCATAATTTCTCCACACTTGAGCGAATGATCATGGCCCTTTCTGCACTTTCCCATCCATAGTCAGAATCAGTGGATCTGAAGCAGTCGGACACGTGACAACAACCAAGTCAGCCTTGGGTAATCTTGAAAAGATAAGCACATTTGGACTTAGTTAGAATATGGATGGGAGGCCACCAGGAAATCCTGGCTGTGAGCTAGCTTGTGGGGCGTTTTTAAAAAAATCACAGATAAAGATGATGGCAGATCTACTGTTAACCAAGAAAATAGCATGTATATGCCAAGGTATAATCAGGATTTGATCTTTGCTCAAGGGTGTAATTAAGCTTTAATACTTGTGTAAAAAATGCTAGATTTCATGGCCTTTCAAAAGAAATTCAGAGGACTCCTGAACACATTTTGCATATCACATGCAGTTGCTGCTGTAACCAATATGCATGCGTCTTTTCATGCTGACAATGTGCTTTTGTTCCCCTTGATATAATAACTGAGGCTGTGTGCTCTCACTTTACGTGTTTTCCAGAAATGCTATGCAAGGATACTTGATGTTAGATTATTCTACTGTTAAATCAACACCCAGTGTTCTTCATCTGCATTTTGTGCAGTGTTTCCCCAAATTGCATGTTCTGCCCTGTCCATCTGTTCTTGTCTTACACTCAGTTGCCCTGGCTGTTGTGCAATATCCCGTGTCATCTGATTTGATGGTGTGGTTTATAAGAACAAATGGGACTATTTGGACTCGTGTGAAGGTTAATGTCCGTGGGGCCTGATTTGTGTTAACGGTGTGGAATTGCTGCCATGGCCAAGTTAACTGTAGAGGGTATCATTTGCAAAAATTTCTGTTTGCTGTGTCAAGGCTGGTTAATCAGAGCCAAAATCTATCCCCAGGTATCCACCAGAATGCTTAAGAATGCTGTATGGAGGAACACCAGGATCCAGAGGAATATGAGTCATGTCTAGGCTGCCGGAGGCTATAGGTAGCTGTCCAAGTAGATAGAGATATAACCAGCTTTTTATGGGGGAATTTTAGAGCTCCACCTACAGGCACATTCATTAGGTGCTCAGTTTGCTGTCAGAAGGCACACCAGGCACAGTGCTCAGTGTTGTTGTTTTACAAGACTGACAGGGTATCCAGTTTTACAGCCTGCTTTTAGAAGTATCTTGTCTTTTGGAGAGATGTCTAGTCCAATCTAAGGGGGGGAAAAAGAGTTTGGGACTAAGCTGCTCCAGATATTCCTGAACTACAACTCCCAGGATATCACTCTCGGTGTTCCATGCCGGCTTTCATGTAACATCATTAGTGGAATGCTGGGAGTTATAGTTCAGGGACATCAGCAGCCCTGCACATCTTCATTTGAGCCCCTGGACTGTAGACAGGAAAGCGATGTGGCATCTCTCTTGGTTACAGTTTTCCTCTCTGTGCTGAGATACAGATTTCCTTCTGGAGGGGCTCTTTCACATGCAACTTAGTATGTACATATGGATCTCTTGCCCTCTGTTGTGTGGACCAGAGGGGATGCATTTTTTTTCTTACTATAGCAATCAATTAGTCATTGTGTTTTTATTTTTTTAAAAATAGCAACTACTATTTTGCATTCTAGGAAGGCTAAATCCAGTTTCAGTCTTTCCACGGTTGTACTGTTATTGCAATATCCTTAAACTGAGAAATGTAATAGCTCAATAGTACTGCAACTGCCTGTACAGAAGAGGGGCATGAGTTTTACCTCCAAAATCTCCCCAGAAGGTAATGGCAAGGCATTTAAAAAAAAAAAATCAGCCTTGCCCATGTAGTCACTAAGGCTGCATCTAGACTTGTTTATACTGCACAGTAGAATGCACAGTCCCTATTGAGGTGTCACACACGATGATTGATGGATTGTCATTGCATTGCATTATCTGCACTGCGCACTTCCTTGATGCGGAGTATAAAGGAAGTTCGAATTTTCCCTCCAGTTCAGCAAGAAAGGCAAGAGCAGCATGATGAGATCAGGAAGGGCAGCTCAGATCTTATTGGCTGCCTCAATCCACGTGACGACGCATGCCAACTAAGCTCTCGCAGCTTCCAATGGAAAACTGCGGAGCTGCGTTTTGGGTCGGGATGGCCCGTCGTCACTGCGCAGTAAGTAAGCTGTGCTTTTACCTTTAACTGCGGATTCATTCTGCAAGTCTGGAGGCAGCCCAAGAGTCACTAAGGCATGTAACGACAGCCAATATGATGGAATAATAATCATTGTCTGAATCTGTTAATTTGCTTGATTAAAAGCCTCCGACTTTATTTAGTTAAATGGCTTTTAATAAGATAGTAAATTACATGGGTGGTGGGTTTCTCTGTTAATTCTTTATATTGATGTCCTGAGTAACTGGCAAGGGCTGGAATAAATTTGGGAGAGAGTGACATGGCCAAAAGTAAGAACTGTGCATTCATTCGTGACCGCCACGGCTTCCAGAAAACACTACTTGATTAATATCAGATGAGCAATTGGAGAATTTAGATTTCCAGAACAAAATGTCTGTTTGAAGATGGGAAATAAATGATTTTTAATTTAAATGCTGTGCAAGAGCTAATTGCCTTTTTCCTCCTTGAATTGTTTACTCATCTGCCACCTTCTGTGGAAAGAGGAAGTTAAAAAGCCTGGGCACTTAAGTCGATGGAAGCAGGTGTCATTGGCTTGCTGGAAGTTAAACCTTATGGTTACTGCTCACAGTTTTGTCTGGATTCAGGGAGGTTTGGGAATAATGCGTTGGTGCTGCTGCTTTCTCCTACAGTCTGGAAATCGAGAGCAGAAGACCGTGTTAAAACAAGTGACACCAGAATGTGGCAGTCTTGAATCTTGCTAATATTCTGCTAACCTTTGTACTATCTCCCCCTTTTTAGGGCCTGTTACATTGGTTGCAACAGAGGAAGGGGCAGGCATAGGACATGCAGTTTTACACGCTTCCTAAGCTGATGCCGTTCAAGTCTCGATATCTTGGCTCCACTAAAGTTCTTTTGTATGTAACCAACTTGGGGATGCTATGATGAATGTGCCAGATTCTTTTGCAGCACTTGAGTGTACAGCAACCTGTTGTCTTCCTTGCCATGTACCTAATCCTGACTTTAATGTTTCTTCTGTTCCCAAGCTCCTTACAACCTTCCCACGGAAGTTGATATGACTCTTAGCAAAGGCTAATTCTGGGTCTTCAACTGACAAGGATTTAGCCCACTTTTTCAATAGCTTACACTGCCACCGTGTGGCAATTATCTTAGAGTCAGTGCTTCTGTAAGGGAAAAGATTATATTGTATCTTGGGCAAAAAGGGTTGTATGTATGCTGCTTGCATGCCGTCTGCTACTTTCTTCTGCACCACTTACCATGAGATAAAAGTTAATTGTCGTTGAAATTAGCCTTAACGCATGCAAACCCATTCTTATGTGTTACTTGGTTATATCTTCACTATAAACCTGTAAAGTTTGCCAGTGTTATGGTTGCTGTATCACAGACAAGAGGTTTGAAGCAGAGGGTAAGTGCCTTCCCTCTCTAGTAAGTTAATGATTGAAGTGGATTTTTAATTGGTGTCAAGATATGTAGCATTACGCTTTAGCTGCACTCTGGAATTGGTATGCTGATAAGTGACAGTACAACAATACTGAACATTGAATTTGTTTGCACCAATTTCTCTCTAGTTCTTAGACATCACGGACTTCTGAGACAACAGATATAGGCTGCTTCTAGACTTGTGGAATAAATCTGAGGTGAAAGGAAAGAGCGCAGCTTACCTGCTGCGAAGTGATGTCCTGACTAAAAAGCAGCTCCGTAGGTTCCTCCTTGGAAGCTGCAAGAGCTGAGTCGGTGCATGCTGTCATGTGGGATGAGGCAGCCAATCAGAATTGAGCTGCCCTTCCTGCTCTCATTCGTCTCATCTCGCCGTTCTGCCCAGACTGATGGGAAGATTCGAATTTTGTTTCTACTGCACAATGAATTTCCTTAGATAAGCATTAAGGCAAGTGTGCAGTAGTGATTGGATAATGCACCACCACGATGATGCATCGATTGTCGTGTGTGACGCCCCAATTGTGACTGTGCATTCTTCTGCATAGTAGAAACAAGTCTAGATGCAGCCGTAATATGTTTGCATCCCTTTACCTCAGCAGGGCTACTGTAGTTTTCTTACTGAGAACAGCACAGCAATTATTCAGAGATAGTGGACAGATCCCATTGTGAGATGTTGTGGCCATGAAGGGTGTTCTCTTTTTATAAGGAAATGATGCAAGCAGTTAGACTTTTATTGAACCTCATATTTTCCAGGATGAGATCAACACACAAGGCTAAATTGTGGCATGTATTTCCCTTATCTCCTAGGCTTTGTTTTTCTGGAAACTGCAGTGTAAAATAATCTCTTTGCCCATATTTATTTCTGTCTTCTTTTGCAAACTGTGACTGAAAGTGACCTCATTAAGTCTGATTTTTCCATTGGGTTGGAAAAGACACAGATCCAAAATTCTAGGCAATAAAGACTTTTATTTTTATTTTATTTATTTATTTATTTATTTGCACTAAGGCTTTGTTCACACTTGCCTTTCAGGAGTATCTGAGCTCACTCCAGCTGACTCAGTCTTTGCTACCAGTGAGCAAGTAAAGTCTAGTCCACAGCTTGACCGGGACAATCTAGTAAGCTCCCAGTTAGCAGCAGTTGCACCATCTTCCAGGTGCAAAGCTGCAAGTGGGCAGGTCAGGTCAATTTTGAAGCTGTGAGTGGGTGTGGTGACAAGCCAAATGTTGCTATGGCTGTTGCCATGGTGATCTGGCCTGCCTTGGCCAGTCCATCTACATAAGAACATAAGAACATAAGAGAAGCCTTGCTGGATCAGGCCACAGCCCATCTAGTCCAGCATCCTGTCGCACACAGTGGCCCACCAAATGCTCACGGGCATCTCAAGCAGAGACAAGGACAAACCTTCTCCTGCTCTAGAGTCCCAGCAGATGGCCTTAGAGCACCCCAGTTCCTCCCCCCCCCCCCCTCAGCCTGAAGGATGCACCTAGGCATTCGTTCTAGACCACTTCAAGCAGTTGTGGTCCGGTTGAGGACTGCATTAGCACTTGAAGTAAAGATCAGGCACGTGCACTTAAAAAAAAAAACCATGTTTGCTTTGCAATCTAATTGACCATTCAAAAATTCATTTCGCCACAGATCCATAAAATTTAACATCTGGACTTTCACATTCTTACTTGAACATTTTTGTGAAGTTTTCACAACCTTTTTCTTACCCATTAAGAAGCTACTTTTCACAACTATAACACAGCGAAATACAAATATTCAATCAAAAAATTTGAATTTACGAATAGAAGTCTTTTTGTTTCCTTGTTTCAGTCAGATATTTGGATGTTTGAACATCCTTTTGATGTGAGTGTTCACAAATTCAAAACATTCTATTGAATTTGTGAATTTGAATGTCATTTTGTTCATTTCTATGGCAGGTGGCTCCCTCCACACCTGATCGTGGCCTCAGTAGAATGGTATTATTATTATACCATTCTACTGAGGAAAATGCAAAGAGGCCTTTACGTTTCATGGTCTAGCCCCCTTTTTCCATGCACAGTCAAAGATCCAGATCTTCAAGATCCAGAACTTTGAGATGGGGTCCTCCTGGAGATCTGAGACCCATTAAATCCAAATTTCCCCTGTCCTCGTGGAGACAGGGCTTTGCACATGGGACCTTCAGTGGCGTCCAGGTGGCGACAGGGCCTTCCCAACTGGTACCAATCAGGTAATGTTTGGGTTCCTAATGGGGTCTTAGAAGGGTTCTAAGCCCTAGTGGGAAAAGGCCGTAGATCAGAGCATCCCAGGAGCAAACAGATCTTTTCCTCAACCAGGATAAGACTGTCCGCATTGTGACAACCTGTTCTGGCCCAGTCCCTGCGCCAGCTGGTGCCAACTTCAGAGTTAGTGCGAGGACCCTTCGAAAACGCTAAAGGCCAGGAATGAAAGTTCCTGGTCTACAGAACTTTGGGGAAACCATTTTGGTGATGTGCCTTGTTGTGCTGGCAGAATAGGTCCCTGCACAGCTTTGGGGTCTGGTTGTGGGTAGGCTGGGGCCTCCCTTAGACTGCACCGGTAGTTCAGAAAGGAGGCCTGTGGTCCCCTTCTTAGACTGGATTATTAAGTACAGAAACAGCCTAATATTTGAATGAGGTGAAGATGCTAACCAAAAGGGAACATCACTTACTGTCTCTGATGCTTACGTAGCATTGCCAAGTACTTCAGGGACTGAGTGAAAAATGGTCCCTGCTTTAAATGAAACATTATTTTTCTCCATTTTGAATGTAAAGATTCCCAGATAGATTCTCAGAGTACAGGAATAACAGTCTCCTGCTATAACACCTCTCTCAAGACTTGCACCAAATGCCTTAATCAAGGACCACTTCTAAATCATTTTGATGGATGTGAATACAGCCTGTGAAGGTGCTGGATTGCTCAGGAGGCATTGGTGTGCATTTCTTATTTCCCAGTCATATAGAGAGTGTTGGGTCATCTGTTCCCCACATTGTAAACACGGGGACAATTATTTTGTTCCTAGAGAATACAGTTGGGAGGAGGCCTTCTGCAACTACTGCTGCTGCTGTGGCTGCTGTCAGATTGAGTAAAGGGTTGTTGCTGGGAGAGAGGGGATAGCAGTGAGGGAAGACACAGAGAAGATATGAGGCACTGTGTAACCACATCTGGCAAAGTGTAGAACTCAAAATGCTTTAGCTTGTCAGCTTACACAGCAAATTAGGCTTCATTTCTCTCATAGACGTCTGTTAAACTCCTTAGAGGCACCGAGGACTGGATTGGTTTCGTGTTAGAACAAGGATAAACTGCAGCAAAATGTTGTAGCATGGCTTTCTCTTATCCATAGTTTCCAAGAAGCTAGGCACTTTTCTAGGACCGATGTTGCTGCTGCTGTTTTTTCAGTTCCAAAGTCATGTGGAACTCTTTGTGACCGCATGGACAATAGCTCAGGGTTGTGATCATCGTTCTTAGTGATCACCTGTGTGTAGGTATTATGTAATGCAGGCTTGTTGTTCAGTTTTTAAGTCATGCCCAACTCTTTGGCTCCATGGGCCATAGCATGCTGGGCCTTTCTGTCCTTTACTATCTTTCAGAGTTTGCCCAGCCTCATGGTAATTGTTTCTATGACTCTATCTACCATCTCATCAGGCGTTTGCCTTCAGCGGTTCCTAGCATCAGGTTCTTTTCCGTTGAGTCCTGTCTTCTCATTATGTGGCCAAAGTATCCGAGCTTTAGCTTCAGTAGAGTTGGACCTCCATATCCGCTGATCTGGTAACTGCAGTTTCAGTTTTCTGTGGTGGCCAGATCAGCCTTAACCCCCGTGAATGCCATTAGGCTTACCTGAAGCTTCTCTGAGGCCTGGAACAGTCAGAAATCACGCTAAATGGCATGAGATTTCCAATAATTCCTTTGAAATTCTAAGACATTTCACATGATTCCTGTGATATCTCAGGGATTTGACAGGAATTCTGGGAAACTGAGTGCATTTGCCTGTGTTCGAATATCTGCATTTTTTCATTAAACCAGTAGGGCCAGTAATATTGTATACCATTTCCCTCTTTCTTTTGGGTTTCTCTTCCCTCTCAGACAAGAGAAAGTTAGCATTCTTTGCTCCTTGATCTCACACAGCTCTGTCTTCACTGAATCAGAACCCAAGGGAATTGTAGGGTTTCCCCAAACCTATGTTGTTTACAGAAATTTTAGCTGAATATAGATCTGTACACAGTGAATTTCCATATCATAATGCAGCTCTCATCATTATGGATGAAAACAATATGCAGTTTATGGACACTGTTTTATATCCTGCTGGTTTTTAATCAGCCAAATCACAAAGGGTAATGACCTTATTTCCTCAGAGATCTTTCCCTAGAAGTTGTCCTACAGTTGCAAAAATTCTGCTCCATAATCATATTTTTTGAACTCTGTGTGAAAATACATCAGTGCTTTCACTTGGGTGGGGTACAAAGTTACCCCACCTGTCCAAAGAGGGCTATCTAAATGTACTGGAGCTGGAATATCTGATTTGTGACTCTCTAAACATTGCTGAAATTCAGCTCCCATCGCTGCTTACATTTATATTTCATAGGGCTAGAAGGCGGTGTAATTAGGACCCACACACAGACACCTTTGTAAAACTGTAAATCATTATCTGTTACCTACTGTGCAGAGCATGAAAGCAAACTTTCCTTATAAGGGCATTGTAGAATTATGAGTCTGCTTCCTCTCATTTAAAAGGCAGAACATACCATATTTGAGTCACCAGATCCTTCTGGAAAACCCACAGGAAAACATGAGTCTACTTAGCAAGTGTAAGCCAACAGCATGTTACCTCAAAATGGATTTCCTATTATTGTTTAGCAGTGCCAGGCCTGTTGTCCAGTAACTTACTCAACACCTTTCAAAAAGTATCCACAACAGTGGTTGCCACCACATTTTGTGATAGATAATTGTATTTTGTTGTTGTTGTTGTTCTTTGAAGCTTGTCTCTGTATACCTCCCCTTGGCTTTTATAATAGGAGTGTGCATTTTTCCCTGTTTGCTTCACATTGAAGCCATTCTGTAAGGCACCTCAAGAGAAGCTTCTTTTGCTTGTGTCTGATCACAGCCTAAAACTTGGGGTTTGAATAATGAACAATTTGACAAAGGTTTAGGCAAACCCTAGTTTAAAAGGTAGCAGTCATGTTTCTCCAACTCTTCAAGGTGGCTCAGACTAATTCATAACCCAAAAAACCCCACACAGAGGAACACAGAGGGATAAATGCTTCAGTAAAACTGGGAAACAACCTTCAGTAATATCCAGATGCTCGGAGATTTGGTCACTAAGCCTCCAGAATTGATTTTATAAAACACCGATCGTGTTGTCATGAAATTATTCTGCACAACACACGGGAGCCTGAACCCTTTAGCTCTTTTTTAGCTAAAATCATGAATATAACTGAAAGACTATATAATCCACCTTCCTTCCAAGGCGGTGAATGCTTTGTTGAGTGAGATAGACTAGGCTGAGAGAGTGATGGGTTGAGGATTGCACAGTGAACTTCACGGCCGGATGAGCATTTGAACCCTGCACTATTGGGTTCTCAGTCCAGTAGGACTAGGGCAGGTTTGAGCAGTTCTGGCAGCAGGGATGGTCTGCATGCAATCTTTGGAGCCAGATTCCAGGTTCTTTAGTTTCTAATAACTAAAGTTCCTAGTCTCAGAACCCTAAAGGGATCTATTTCAGCAGCACAATTTGGTATGTTGCTGAAACGGGTCCCCGTGTTAAACTGAAACAAGAAGGTACTGCATGCTTCCCTTTCCTGGTCTGTAACCCCCTAGACTACCAGCAGATCTGTTTTAAAAGGTCTACCAGTATTCTGATCTAGGTAGCTGTTTTGGGTGCCTAGTTCAGGCTACGCTGCATCCAGTGTGGGTGCAACATGCTAGTAGTTAGACAGGCGCATCCCTTAATTCAGTCCAGTGTGTGGAAAGGAGGCTTCTGGGTCTCCTCCTGGACCGAATTAAGAGTGAGTTCATATAGGTGCTCTGTATCTTTCAAAGCAACAGATGACACCTTAATCTGACATCTCTAGTTTTGGAGAATCGGCTTATGGAGACTATCTGTATGAGAAAAAGTGAGAGGAGATGCCTGGCTGAAAACCTCTCTGTCTTATTTTGTGATCAAGGGAATTCTTCACAGAATTATAGGCCACACCAAGAAGAAGAGGAGCAGGAGCAGGAGGAGGAGTTAGCGTCTATACCCTGCTTTTCTCACCCATTTAAGCTGACAAAGCTTTCTATTCTCCCCACAATAGACACCGTGTGAGGTAGGTGGGGCTATGAGAGCTCAGAAGAGAGCTGTGACTAGCCCAAGGTCACCCAGCTGGCTTCATGGAGGAGTGCGGAATCAAACCTGGTATTCCTAGATAAGATTCTGGCACCCTAACCACAAGACAAGAGCCTATGTCATCTCAAGGTTTTGCAGAAGCGATGTTGTTAGGAGCTTTTTGTCAAATAATAGTAGGGCAGACCACTTCATTTGCATAAGTAGGTTAATTACAGCAGTGTTGTGAGGCATCTTAATGAGTTCCTGTAGGCTATAGATACTCAGGTGGGGATTGTTTTTGCCCATTTCCATGCTCATTTGTCTGGTCTAGTGCAGCAGGACTAGGCCACACTGGAGCAGTTCCAGCACCATTGCCCCGGAGCAAGCCTTCTGCATTTGGAAGTCCATTTCAAGACAGTCCACACACTGGCTCCAAAAATTGCTAAGTCTTTGAAGATGACTTCTGGGTTCTCTGATGGCTAAGAATTGAGTTCCTGGCCTCGGAGCCCCAGGGGGATCCATTGCAATTTGGTGTGCTGTCAAAATAGGCCTCCCTGTTAGCAGCAACAGGGAGGTCTGCACCCTACTACATGCTTTTATGTACATTCTGTGGGTCTCTGGCCCTACACTATCCCAGTCTAGGAGCCATTTTGCTCACCAAAATCTGCCTCCCCTGGAGCCAGTGTGGATGCAGTACGGAAGGCAGCGTGGGCCTCCCCTTAAACTGATCCACCGTGCAGACTGGAGGCCTCTTTGTTCATTCATCTGATCATGTGGAGTTATTTGAGGCAACTGATATTTTCTGCCTCAAAATTACCAGTGTCTGAAGTCTCGTTCTTTTTTTTTTTCCTCTGGCCTGTGGAGTTATAATAAATAATTCCGGGCCAGCAGAATTTGTTAGTTTCTTCTAAAGAAACATAATTATTTTTAAATGACAAACTGGACCCTTTGTTGATAAATGTTTCATATCCTAGCTGCTATGCCTGAATAACTTGTGTAAATAATGTATTAGCTCACAAATGGACTTAGCACATTCTAGCACACGCTGCCCAGCACGAAAAGAATGCTAAAAGGAAATCAGCTTGATCTTGTGAGGCTCTAAGTTATTTCAGTATTTAGTGAAGGAAGTTGGTGTGGGAAACGGAGGCTGCCTCTTCATGGCGGGCCACACCTAAGTTTCAGAAAGCAGATATGGTTATCCAGGAGGCTTGTGCATTAAGCACATTTTTATGCTGTTTGTATCAAATGAACCTGCCAAAGAGGAGTGTGTTTGTGAAGACCAAAACCTTTAGAAAGTTTAGCAGAGATTACAGGTCAGACTCACCTGCCTCATCCTTTTCTCACTCTGTTTGCTTTCTCTCCTGACTGGCCTCACACAGACTTCAAAATGATGCCGCCACATGGCAGGATGTGATTTCAGGATTTCTAGCACTTCACATGGCTCCTCTGAAGCCTGAATAGGATAGAGAAAAATGTTTTTCTCTCTCATACAGTCTAGGCTGGCGCTACACTAAGGCCCAAGAACCCCAGGATTGCCACAGCTTGCATGAGCCGTGTGGTCATGTCCCTGCAAAACCAATGCAGTCCTGTTCCTCCTGGACAAAAGCTGGCCAGGTGAGGAGTGACACAGGCAGGTGAGTCCTACCTGCAGTTTCTGGGTGTATTTGGAGATAACAAAAGGGATGCTGCAGAGAGACAGTTTGTGGCACTTGTGTTGCCCAGTGTTCTCTAATCCATCTTTTCTAAAACAATGTTCATGAGAGTGGGGAGGGGCAGGCTGGTGCGTGAACAGTCCCACCTTGGAGCTTTCTCTAAGCCTCCTCAAAGGCACCACAGAGGTGGTGGTGGGGGGGGTTTTTTTGTTTTTTGCTTTGCTGTGTCTGCTCACAGCTTCTGTCAGCACTTATCTTTCCCTCACCTTTGCAGAGGCCGCTGGGTTTGTGTGCTGTGGGTGTTACAAATCCAGCCCTCTTTGGTAGAATCGTATTCTGCAAACCGCATACCAACCTGTTTAACCCACAAGCCTATTTATTCAACAGCAATTAACCAAGTTACTTTTTGTTGTTCTCTCTGTGTGTGATCAGAAGTGCACATCACTGACACCCAGCTTTTGCCCAGGACCTTTGGGATGATTTTTTTCCTCAACTATCCTCGTGAAAAACATGACATTTTTTTTTCTTATTAGAAAGAAAGAAAAGCCAGTGATAGTGAGAAAATGTCCCTTGCCCATACCATGTATGAGCTGATAAGCACTGTGGCTTAAAACGTCTGGTGGGCAGCATGCTCTGGTTTTATTTGTCTTAGGGCTGTTACCACTTCTCCTTGTGGAGTAGTTCCATCTGCTCTTGGGGAAGGCCCATCTGCAAGCTTGCTGCCACCGTCCTGGAGGTCACTAAGGCTGCCCTACTCTTCACTAGCTGTGGACACTTTAGTTGTCCAGAGCTTCACCAGGAGCCACTAGTGAGCTTCTGGTCAGCAGCATTTATACCCTCTTCTAGGTGCAATACTGCATAGCAGCATAGCTGCACAGTTAACAGACCACACCCTGGTTGCCATGGCAATGTCGGGGCCATCCACGCTTCAAGTGCTTGTGGTCTTTCTTGTTCAGGACTGCATCTGCGCTTGATCTCTGCCTTACTGTCCCTTATAGTCTTCATCATTTATATGGTGCCATTAGAGAAGTTATCAGGGGATTTGGATTAGGGTGCCATCAGGGTGCTGGTGACACTCATCTCTATTCCTTCTGAGCCAGGTGAGGCAGTTCAGGTGCTTGATTGTTGCCTGAAGGCAGTGATGAGGTGAATGTGAATCAGTAAATTGAACTGAATACACATACGACAGAGGTTCTGTTTATCATGGGGTCCTAATCCAGGAGGTTAAGTAGGACCTAGTTTTGGACACAGTTGCCTTGCCACAGAAAGAACTGAAGCCACTTAGGGCTGGCCTTGGAGTCATCAGTGTCACTTGAGGTTCGTGTGGCAGCAATAACCAGGAGTACTTAGCTTTATCTCAAGCTGGTTAGACAGCTTCGGCCTTTCCTTCTAGGCCTTTCCTAGGCCCATGCTATGGTAACCTCCAGACTATTATAATGCTCTCTAAACAAACCTATCCTTGAAGATGGTCCAGAAGCTGGAACTAGTGCAGAATGCAGCAGCTCAGCTGCTCATAGGAATTTCTGGCCAGGTGAACGTCATGCTGGTCTGGAAGGAACTGCACTGGTTCACTACTGAGCCCAGTTCAAGATGTTGGCATTCCTATATGAAGCCCCAAAAGTGTTGGGCCCTGAATATCTGAAGAAGTGGCTTGTCCCATACACAGTGAGGGCCTTCTTGCAGTTCCAGTACCCTTAGACATTTGAGGGAGTTGCTGCACTTGAGAGGGCCTTTTCTGTGGTAGCCCCAGCCGTTGGAACAGCCTTCCAGTAGAGATTTACCATATGATTTTCAGTACCTGGTTAAAACATATTTTTTAACCCGAACCTTTGATGGTTAGCTTTTTTTGTAGATCTGCTGGAGAAGGGGTGGGAGTGAGGGTTATATTTATACTATATTTTTATTATGTTTTAATTCTCATAAATTTTATCTTTCTACTATTATAACCTTTGTATAAAAGGTAGGTTGAGAAGAAGTTTGCTCAGAAAGGAATAAGATAAGAACAAACCTTATCACCAATACTCTGATTTTCCTGAACCCAGAGATGTTCATATGAGGAAATTATCACAGAGAATGGCAAAGAAGCAGATAACTTTTCTTATTTTAGTGATTTCTCCTTTCTTTTATTCTGTTGAAAACACTGATTTTTAACTCATGATCAGTTTCAAAAGCAGAATGTTAGCAGAATATTATTTTATTTTATTTATTGTATTAGTGACTGATGGCTTTAGATCCTGCCACCTGTCCTCTGGGAAATAAACCTTGATGTGTTTGGCAGCTCTGTGATGCATCTGCCGAAGACATGCTACATAGATTTATCCGAAATAGGGTTTGTCTATTCACTGAAGAGGCCTCTGTCCTATGGAATCGTTAAAGCATATTTCACTATGTAGAACCAAGCTTGACTTTAATGGCTTCTCTATCAGAGTATTTTTATGTATAGCATAGTACTGCATGGTGAGCAGCTGAGCAGCCATTAGAGGCAGTAAATGTGATTTAAAATACCTTAGTTAGTGCCCATCTGCACAATGACATTATAGCCTTAGTGAAGGAGCTGTTATGTTCTCCCCTCCTCTCTTTGAGCTTGGCCTTTGCAAGGTGAAAGGGATCTAAGCTGCATCCAGACATCGCTTGATTATTGCGCTGCTTTTGGATAATCTGGAATAAAGCATTTGTTACAGAACACCCAAAACCAGAGGAA
Source organism: Aspidoscelis tigris stejnegeri (assembly GCA_023333525.1). NCBI lineage: Eukaryota > Metazoa > Chordata > Lepidosauria > Squamata > Teiidae > Aspidoscelis > Aspidoscelis tigris. The sequence goes on from JALMGA010000004.1 coordinate 18,260,857, forward strand.
TAAGTAAGCAACATCTAGATGCACTATAGCCGTGGCGTTGGCTAAGGTTGTGCAAGAATCTTCGAAATATTCATTATTCAATTGAATTCGCCCGAATTTGGACATTCAAATTTGAATCAAATGTCCAGACATTTGTTTTTTAATATTGAACAAATACAAATATTTTGAATCATTCGTTTGAATGATTCGGACATTCGTACGTATCCGTACGCATCTTATTTGTATCTGTACCAATGCGTACAGATACGTACAGGATGAAAATGGGATGTGTACGGATGCGTATGAATACATACAAATGTTGTTGACATTCGTATCATCAAATTTGTATCGAATATTTGTATGAATAGATAAAATGTATTCGAATCGGTTCGAATTTTAATGCATTTGTTTTTTCTCTATTCGTACAAATATGGAAATTCAAATATTCAATTTGAATCGAATGTCAAAAATTGCATTCTTGCACGCCCTTAATGTTGGCCCATTAGCACACCCAAACTATAAGGGTATCTTATATACGACAGATGTTGCTGCTTGTAAACGTTGTCCTTTATCAAAAATAAATGGTGTCCATGTAAGAAACGTGTGAAGTGATACACATTGTAACCTGCTCTGCTGCTTTTGCAACACTATTGTCAATTTTGTATCGCAGATGAAAAAGGTTTTTGTGAAAAAGATGTCCTTTGTTCCCTACAAGGTTGCCCCCAGACAGAGGTGTTTAAATTCGCAGTTTAACGATAAATCGCTGTATGCTCACTGCGAAGAGAAAATCAATCATCCCTGCTTCGTAGTTTCTTGTTTAAGGAGGCATTGGAGTGATGAGCATTTAGGCAGCATGTGTGGCTTCAGTTTTTGAGCTGCACTTCTGGGTTTAGCATTGTTTCCTTCGTCCTTCTCGTTGTTTCACCTGTGTTTGCATGATAATGTGATCTAGCTAGATACTGCACAGCAGGAATTCTTTCTCCCGCACTAAGGAAAATGCACCAGGGATGTGCATGAATATTTGTAGGCATTAGAAATCCAATAGAATATGCCGAATTTCAATATTCAAACTCAAATGGAATGTCCCGAAATTCAGATGTAAACATTCGAATTTTGCATCTATTCATTCGAATTATCCGGACATCTGTGTGTGTATGGGTTCGTACACGATGTGTATTTGAAGATCCGCATCTATATACATTTGTATGGATCCCGTACGGGACAAAAACAGGTTGCATACGGGAAAACTACGCAATGCATACGGACATGTATGGATGCGTACGGATGTGGGAAAGATGTGTACATGCACATATGAATGTTGTCAACATTCATATGTGCAGATTGAAATCAAAAATTCAAACGAATAGATTCGAATTTGGCAAATTCAAATCAAATCTTGCTAAATTCAAATTTAAAAGATTTAAATTGGTTTTTCAGGTGTTCGATTTGATTCAAATAGAATGTCAGAAAAACATTTGTGCACGTCTCAAAAATGCACTGTGACACTCATATTCCCTTCGCAGTCAAGAACGTGTCCGGATTCACCCCAGCAGGCACTGATGGTATGATGGCAGCCGCATGGACTTGGTAATGATGCTGCTAAAATAACATGTTAAGTGGAAAGGCAGGCAAGCAGGCAGTGAACCTTATTCTGGATTATTTCCCAGAATAGGAACCTGCCATCTGGATGCTATAGGGCCAGCCGTAGTCTTCACAAGCATGCGGATGGCAGGTCCCTATTTCAGACATAATATTTAATAAAGTTCAGTGCAGAAAGGGCCAAAGTAAGAAGTCTAAATGTGTGAAGTGATATACATTGTAACAACAAACCAAAAGCTTACAAGCACAGCCTAATTTGGATGTGAGTTGGATATAACTTTGGCATAGTTGTCTATAGTTTGGTGTATGGTGGCTTTATAAAAGGCCAATGGCATGTTGGGGGTAATAGCGTTGAAAATAAAACTTTAAATATCTGTATAAAGTGATGTTGGTACTGCTGTACTGATACCTTGTATGAAGCTTTTTTTTTTTTTGCAATATTGGACAAAGGATATAGTGGAATGTATAACGTTTCAAAGGAAATGTAAAAGGGACTCTTATGAGAAAAAATGAGAAAGAAGAAGAGTTGGCTTTTCTACCACGTTTTTCTCACCCATTTAAGAGGACTGAAAGCAGTTTTCTGTTCTTCTCCCCACAACAGAACACCCTGTTCTGTAAGATGCCTGGGGCTGTGATCACTCAGAAAAAAGCTGTGACTAGCCCAAGGCCACCCAACTGGTTTTGTGGAGGAGGGCAGAATCAAACCCAGCATTCCCAGATAAGAGTCCAGCTCCTTAACCACTAGGCCAAACTGGCTCACTTGTAAGAGGGACTTGCTTATAAGTTTCTGGCTTTTTAATCTTGAAATTAAATGAGTGTTTTTCTCCCCTTCCCAATTACCCACCTTCTCAAAACGTGAAGCTGAATTTTGGGAGAAACAAAAGGATTTTTTTCACGTAACACTTTTAGAACGCTGTACCACAAGATGTAGTATTGGCTACCAGCCTGGAAAGCTTCAAGAAAAATTTGGACCAGTTCATGATGGTTAAGGCTACCCACGGATAATAACCGTGGTGGCATGGGGAGTAGTATGCCTCTGGGAACCAATTGCTGGGACGCTGTGAGCTGGGAAAAGTGCACCCCTGTGATCTGCTTGTGGTCTTCCATATCCAGCTGGTTGCCTCTGTGAGGATAGGTTGCTGGGCTAGAGGGGCTTCAGATCCGGACCAGCAGGGGGATTTATTATGTTGCCATAGCTACCTCTTGTGGTTAGTGTCAGACTCTTATCTGATAGTCTTCTGGTTTGATTGCACAATCCCCCACAAAGCCAGCTGGGTGACTTTGGGCTAGTCACAGTTCTCTTTCTGAGTTCTCACAGCCCAACCTACTTCACAGGGTGTCTGCTGTGGTGAGAGGAACAGAAGGTTTGTCAGCCACTTCGAGTCCTCTTAAAGGTGAGAAAAGCAGGGTATAAAAGCCAACTCCTCCTCCTCCTCTTCTTCTAGTTAATATTTTTTTTTCTCATTGAAGTTTTCAGACTAGGGTTTCCCCCTCCCCCAACATGGCTTCTTCCAGTGGTCTTTTGATAATATCAGTAATATTGTTCCATGGGGTATGGAATATGATCAATCCTCTGCTGTCACCATCCTGGATTATACTGGATTATAATCTCAGACCTTTGTGCTGCATTCACAATGTAAGCCATCCAGGAATTCTAAACCATAGCCAGCAAGCAGTGTCATCCATGCTTTCGCATCCTGGCAGAGCAAGTAGGTCCTATGGAACAGATGCAGCTTTGTGTTTCTCTTTGGCCTCATCACATTCTGCCCTGTGATCGACTTCAAGGTGTTTTCTAGAGAACCGCTGCTGAACTTTATTACGAGTCTTGGAGTGAGGAAGAACAGTGCCCAGCTGTTGAAATCAACAGGCTTTTCTTGAAACCTGTTGTTCAAATGTTTGTGTTTGGCAGACACAGCTTGGCTGCTTTGTCTTCGCTGCTGTTCTCCAAAGTGCTATGATTATTAGATTTTTGCATGTATACCAGCGTTCCACGTACACCGTAACCTGGTTGGGTTGTCTGCATCAGGGATACCATGGCTGACTGATCCAGCGTTAATGAACCAGGCTGCATGAAATGCTGCGATGGCTGTCTCTCGGCGCTTGGTACAAAAATTCTTTTTATGTTGGTTTCAAGGTCGTCAGATATCATTATAGCTGGGTATTAAAAATTTCAAAGAAAGGAGGCAGTGTGTTTGATTTATAGAATAATTATCTTGCTTTAGCTCTAACTTGGCTTTGGCAATGGTTCTGCAAGCACTCGAAAATTAAATCCATTTTTTATGGCACTACAAGGTATTATCTCACAGCAAATGATAATTAAACACCTGTGAAATCAATTAGCCCTTTAAGCAGGGGGGAAAAAGTTTTCTAATTATGTTTTTGCACCTTCCAAACTTCTTTTTTTTCCCCCTTTAAATTTTGAAATCCAGTACTTGAATGGAAAGAAGCTTAATATCCCTACCAGTGTTCCAGTGCATTGCCGTGCCCAAAACTGTTAAGGTTGTTCCTAAATGGCACTGAAGCTTAATCCAGACGTGACCAATTTTATGGCAATGGCTCTCCTCCAAGAATGTTGCATTAGAGCACAATCCTAGACAACTGTCTCTCTGACACGCAGCTGAGCTGCTGGGTTTCCTACAAAAGCTGTTACTCACTTTTGTGTTTCAGATGCCAAGTTTTACTTGACAGCTTATTTAAAAACCAAGATACCGTAATGGAAAGCAGCCGGAAAGGCATTCAGTGGAACAGAATTAGGGATTCTTTCTTGAGTTCTCACTCTATTTCTCTTTTGGTTCCTATCTCACTCTTTCTCTCCCAGTAGTTCTGAACTGTGGGAATAAAGAATTCATGCGCTGCCAACCACCTGATTGGTTAATGGCTGAAATTTAATACACTGGAAAAAGAACGAGAGAGAGAAGGAGGATTCTGCATTTTGCTTGCAGTGTCATGTGTGTTTAATAACTCCTCAGCAGATCCAGATGCCTCATTTGGGAAGACAGTATGTGGTTTTCTTTTATGGAGTTTGCAGATTCAGAAAAGGGTTGCTGGAAGGACTTGGGTTTTTGCCACTGCAGTGTCTGGCTCAGCAAACAGATGGCTGGAATAGATGAGGTGGGGTGGGAAGAGATACCCTTAGCAGGATAGCCTCCTGCTGTTGTAGCAGGCAGCTAGCTGGGAATACTAGGTTGACTGACAGCTGATTAACTTTGGTGTTGTAAAAATGCACTTTATAGGGTCGGAGTCTTTCTTGTTGGCTTTAACTTCTTTTCAGATGCCTGTAAGACTAAATTAAAGGGCAGTTACTAAAACCTGATCTGAAAAGATGATGAAATATGGGCCAAGCCACCTCTAAGACCCTGTCCTGTGACAGGAAAAGGTCCAGAGGCCTCACTTCCAAATGCTTCCCTCCTAACGTGCTCTGTCTTCATAGTACAGAGTATAGACCAGGCTAGGGCACCTGAAATGGTGCCCTTGATTGGCTGACTGATAGAATCTGAAATTGAGGTCCACTGGTGTGTTAGGGGTGGAATACCACACCAGGGAGGCATGTGGACTTCACACCTCTGTGGTCCAGTATATTACAGGAAACCGACTCCATGGGTCTGGCTTGGCAGTCCACTCTGTCTCAGGACAGCAAAGGTAAGTGCTGTCATGGATTACAGGTGGCCAGGCCCCCTTCTAGCATGTTCTGTCTACATAGAATGGAGCGTGGACTGCACTAGGGTACTCAAAATGGTGCTCTCAACCAGTTTATCAGTAGAGCTTGAAAATTAGGTCCACTTCTGTACTAGTGGTACAGACAGCACATCCCCATGCTCCAATGTGCCAACTGGGACTCATGGCATGGAGAATGACATGGGGTAAGCCATCCCAGTGTGGACTGACATTGTTCCACACCAGAAACAACCTGTCCCAGGTTGCTTACCCCAGTCCATCCTGTCCCAGGTGTGAATACAATCTGAATTTCAACTTACCTTTGATCAACCTTCAGAGTGAAGAGAACACATCAGCAAAAGGGGGGGGGGAGAGTAAGTGACAATAAACCATGGCCAACTGCATCATGGTGCTTAGAGATGGATGGCCTCCCCTCCAGATCTGGGCAACAAGATATTCTTATAATTTTTCCTATGTTCCTCTGCAAACACACACCTTCACATCCATGCATACTCAGTCACAACACGAGCACAATATAGAAAACAAATGGTTTTAACAGAGTCCTTTTCCCATCATGATAGGTATCACCCAATACAAACAAAATCAGCAAGCTACTAACAAAAATCTTGAAGAACTTTGAGTCAAGGTTTGTCTCACTTCAGGAATGCTTGTATTCATAACTGTTAGTCTGACTCAAACTCTCATTTTCCTATTTCTTTCTAGTACATACACTGCACATTCCACCTGGAATGTATCCCAGATCCTCTTGGTTATCCCACCACCTTCGGTGGTAAAAGGGGTGGGCACCTGGGAAAGGAACTTCTCAGAGATGGCCCCCAAGCTATGGAATAGTCTCCCCCTTGAGGTGTGTCAGGCCCCTTCATTATATGTGTTTAGGAGGGCAGTGAAGACACACCTCTTTGCTTTGGCCTTTGGTTAAATGGGAATATGCTGTCTTTTTCCACTTTACAGACACTGTTATTGTTTTAACAAATACTGTTGCTGTTTTAATATGTCTGATTTTAAATGTTACCCACCCTGAGACCTTTGGGTATAGGGCGGGATAGAAATACAAATAATAAAATAAATAATTATGAATAAATAACCATCATCAGTATAGGTAAACAAAGTGCAATTTGTGAGTTGTCCTGCATTCCTTTTGTTTCTTATCCCTGCAACCAAAGATGGTATCCACCCTGATTGTTCCAAGATATTTTTTTTAGCTTCAAAACTGTAGTGCGTAATCAAGTGTTTTGAATTACGTACAAAAATAAAAATAAAAATCACACCTGCACTTTCACTCAGGTGGGCTAGAAAGTTACTCTGCTTGTACTGACAAAGGTTAAATGTGGGGAAACCAGATCTGCAGACTTTGAAGATAATGGCCATTGCTTGCTGGAATGTTTATAGGGCTGTTTATTAGTTGACACTCCGATGGAGAGAAGGTGATGAGTTCTTTTAAAGCTCAGTCCTCACCTGCCATATGAGACCCAATTTGCTTTGGCAGTTCACCGTTGAGACTAAATTCCGTGGTTTTTGGAAAGTGGCGTAAAAAGGATCAAAGCTGAAATTAGCAGGGGACTTTAGGAGTCCTTGTAATTATGAGGAGAAAGACTTCCCTGCGTAGATTATCATCTCTTCAATGCAGCAGCAAGGGAAATCCTTAAACACTGGAGAAATATGTGAGTTATAGCTGATTAATTGGTACAGAATCCTTGCTGTCTGTGTCTTTCAGATAGAATAATGGGGAATGGGGGATTCAGAGCCACTGCTTAACCCGAGCATTGATTGACAAGGCAGACACTTCAAGGGACGGGAGGGGAAAATCTGTATTGGGCTGAGGAGCTGAAATAACAGGTACATTGAGCTTCTTGATAATTGCAGACACAGCATTTTGGTGTTTACACCTGAATGATAGATGAGGTCATGCATGTTTGCTAAGCTATGGGTGGCGGAATGGAGGGATATTTCAATTAAACTGTGAATAAATTAGAATTGATTACAAATAGGGCCATTTGTTTATACTGCCTAAAATAGTATTAGCTGAAAGCATGCACCACTTAATCATTATGGAAAAGAGCCTGGAAGCTAATAAAATGTGTGACAGGTCTTTGTGGAATGACATGGGTGTGTGTGTGTGTGTGTTCTATGTCTCAAGCAAGAATAAAATTGCTAATAAAAATACTTGAAGCAGCAGTTGCATCTTAGGATGTTCATTTTTAAAAGAGGGCTGTAGCAATTTGAGGGGAGAAAGAAGGTCCTTTCCATACTGGGACAGCCCAAAATAAGGGCCAGTGTGGAAAAGGCCAAAGTGTCCTTGTTTTGATCAGGGAATAGAGGAACAATGGCTTATCATCCACGTTTTAAAGGGAAAATTGTCAATATTTGGCCACTGACTCAGCCCTAATGGCTAATACGACCAGATCTTCCTTCTAAGAAACAAGACTATTGAAATACCTGTACCAAACTCATAGCTGCTCTATAACCTATAGGTAAACTTAAACAATGCTTTAAGATGCCTGATTTTAAAATATACTTTGTCCTACATGGACATTTCACAGTGAGATGCTGTGTGTCTTTTTCATTTGGGTTGAGCAAGTTAACAAAAACTGCATTCTTCAAAATTTGGAGTTCAGCTTCAGACAAAGTTGCCAAATCATGCCAGCTAAATATAGGTTTGTCTCAGGTATTTTGCTGGCTGAAATTTCCTTTGATACAGCATTTCACCCACCACTAAAAAACTAAAGGGAGCACGAGCTATGTTACATTTTTTGCTGCTTGTTTATAATGTGTTCATGCATTCAGGGATTTGCTGATCCGTGACACCCAGCTATTAGATTTTCCTGCCTAGAACTCGTAATAGCTATGACTACTTGTGAAATACTGTTTTTATGTTTTAAGTTGTAGGTTATTTTATTGGTTTTTAAAATATTATAAACCACCCAGAGGTTTTTATGAAGAGCCGTGTATAAAACTGTTTTAAATAAAGAAATAAATGGATTAATCATCAGTTACCCATGAGCTTTGTGTTAATGGTTTCACAGACTAGGCAGTTATGCCCTCCAATTTAAATTTAAATTTTAAATGAGATATGGAGGCATTATGATTACTCAATAGATTGTATGCTTGGAGAAAGTTTTTATAAGGTTTCCTATAAAATCTTGGTTTAAGGTTAAGAATGGTTTTAAACGTAGCGTGATGATCATACATGAATGATGGAGTCTCATGAATGTACTTAATGCAGTGACCTGGCATCAAAGATGTATTGTTTCTTTGGTATGAAACAAGGCTGATAAAGAAAGCTGCTAGATTTCATCTCCCATGGTAATCCACAGATGAAAAAGCCACTGTGCGTTATTTGAATTGCATAGGAGTTTCTTGAAAGGTGTAGAAATGTTATGTGGTAGTGGTGGTGGTGGTGGTGGTGGTGGTGATGATGATTTTACTGTCATGTTCTACAGTTTCGTGCTGCACTGGTGAAAACTGAAAACTTTTAATAGAAGGCAGAAACACATCATCTGGCAAGTGATTACATTAAACTGCCTAATGTTGAACCAGCCATGTGACAAAACTGCACAATAATATATCTGACAGAGTACACTATAGAATTATGGGAGGGTCCTCCAGGGTCACACTCCTGCTCAATGTAGGATTTCCTAAACCATCCCAGACAGATGTCTGTCCAGCCTCTGCTTGAAGACCTCCAGTGAAGGAGAGCTCACGACCTCCTGTGGCAGTCTATTTCATAATCATCTTCTGTAAATGGAGTTAATTCATGGTGATGGAGAAAACTAAGTAGAATTAAGTATCTCATTCTTTTAATTTTATTTTATAAAAGCGATGATTGGGCTACCACGATGCTGTGGCAATAAATTGGCCTTTTACGTCATGCTCATATAAGTAACAGCATTGCAGTAGCATTTGAAACTTTTCCAATAATTGTTTGAGATCTGCTGCACGTTTTGACAACTATCATCTTAAGACAGTCTTTCTCAAGTTGGCTGGCCAAAAACCTATGGGAGTTACATCATCAAGTAGTTCCACCATCTCAGGGTATCTTAATCAGCTACAGGATAAGACCAACAAGATGAGATCATAGAACAGGACAGGCAGAGCTTCAGCCACCCGACCTGGAACCCAGGATGCCCATTTTTGGGTGGGTAAAAATGAAGTTTTCAGTTGTGCCACTGGCTCAATCTCCTGATCCACTGGCCTCTGCTATAGTAAGGGAGCTAGCTATTCAGTCACACAATACTATTCAAACTGTGAAGTGCAAACATCTAGTCTTATCAACCCTACTTTAAGTATACTACTATTCACACAGTATGCAGAGGCAACGCCACTTGGTGTACCTTCTTATCAAGGATCTGTCTGCAGCCAGGAAGGCTCCATACATCAGTGTGACTTCTGTATCCACTGAAGAAGGGCTTTCTCAACTTACCTGTAATCCAGAAAAGGATCCCTCATGGTCCTTTTCAGGGCTTGTCTGTCTCCATGTTAGTGTGGATCAGAGAAGCCCCATCTAGTGTTGGCATGTTCCATCCACACGGGACAGAGCATAATCCAAACCAGAAGGCCTCGGTTCTTGATTGCCAGGAATGCTTGATATTGAGGTCTACCAGCATTCTAGCAGGGCTTAACCCAGAACACCAAGGCATGTGTTCCAGGTACAGAGAGACCTATTTCAGTAGCACACCTTAATGCACCACTGGCAATGGTCCCTCACAGGATCCAAGGCCAGGAACTTAAGTTCCTAGCTGTCAGAGCCCTTGGAGGGTGGCCCCGAAGCTTGTGCAGACTTCGAGGTCGTTGCAGGGGCTGGTCTGGAACAGCATTGTCATGCAGATGGTGCTGTTCCAGACCACATCTTGCCAATGATCAGGACCAGATGTCCTTGCTGGTCCAGATTGCAGCAGGGAAATTGCAGAAAGGCCCCAAGGCATGTAGACAAATGTTTAGATATCTTCTCTATGCTGCGTATGATGCAACTGTGAGAGTTCACTGGCAACCCATTGCCAACTACAACACAGTAGTCCAGCATAGTTGTGCCCATTGCTCTGTCTGTACCTTGGGCCCTTGTCTTGCTCACCGAGTAATGTCTGGGGACCCAGAGTTTCTCATGGGTGACATTCCTTCCTCTGTTCAGCTAAGATAAGGCACTCTTTGGAATAAAAATCACAGGTAATGGAGATACTTCAGAAAATTGCCCACCATTGTTTGGATTTTTCTGCAAGATGTAATACAGCATTTGAATCTTTCATCCAAGAGACAGAAGATCTCTGTCCAAATAGAGCCTCTTAACTTGCTTGTTATCCTACACAGTCTGTTACAAGGCAGACTTTTGCTGGCTGATGCATTTTTCCTGTGTTAAGAGGCTGTGATTCAGGTTTCTGCAAAGAGACCTTGGTGAAAGGTTGCTGCTTGCATAACCACTTCACACTTTTCAGTAGCTTTTTACAGATGCATGGGGGTGGGTATCAGACGCATAGGTTTGCCTTAGCGCTGCCTGCATTTCTAAAATTACATTTCTGAGTTCCGTTGCTGTTGTGCTTATGGCTGTTAATAGTCCTGTGCTGAGAGCAAAACACTTTCAGCTTCTAGCATGAGAAGAATCTAGGCCGTGCTTGGACTTTGATGAGTTTGTGCTGTGCTTGGCCATGCCAGGCTGTTAGGTAAGCACCTTCCCGTTCCACCGTTAGACAACCATGACTAAATTAGATGAATTCCTGGAGGACAGGTGTATCAATGGTCATTAGAATGGATGCTTAGGTGCTGCCTCCAGGTTGGGGAGACAGAACCAATGCCTCTAAAGGCCATTTGCAGAAAATCAAGAGTAAGGGAAGGTTCCGCGTTTGTCTACTGCTTGAGAAAGCCCAAAAGCAATTGGTAAGCCACTATGTGAGATAGGGTGCTGAAGATTGGATGGGCTGTGGCAAGGCTCTTCTTACGTTATTATAATGGGGTTCTTCTTTGGTCTGGTCGTTAAGGAGCCAGATTCTTATCTGGGAATACCGGGTTTGATTCCGCCCTCCCACATGAAGTCAGCTTGGTGGCCTTGGGCTAGTCACAGCTCTCTTCTGAGCTCTCACAGCCCCTTTCCAAGAAAGCTTTGTCAGCCACTTTGAGTCCCCTTAAATGGGTGAGAAAAGCGGGGTAGAAAAGCCACTACTGCTGCTGCTGCTGCTGCTGCTACTCCTTCTCCTTCTCTTTCTCTTTCTCCTCCTCCTCCTCCTCCTTCTTCTGTTATTATAAAAGCCAGCAGGGCTCTTCTTGTTGTTATAATGGGACTGTAGACAACAGTCAGCAGTGACCCAATGGCCCTGGAAATAGGCCAGCTGTCCAAAATCACTCAGGTTTCAAAAGCATAAGGGAAGACAAGTTCAGAGTCCCTCGAGCAATCCAGCTGTGGACTGCTAAATGGCAGCCCACAGCCTGTCCAGAAGTGGCTGGATTGTTCTTGGGGAGGTACAGTTAGCACCCTCTTCTGGGTGTTACACGGTGAGTAGATGTGCAGCTACTGGATTCCCGTGGCAATGTCTAACCTTTCTGGGTGTTGCTTCATATTTTGCTTTTCTGATCAGGGCAGCCCAGGAAGATTGGCCATCCACGCTTACAAGTTCTGCTAGTTTAGTACATGCAAATATGAATGACCACCACTGTGTTGACTCCTTACCAGCCTGATATGGTATATCAGGCCGTTAAGTGCAAAAAAAGCCCAAATAATTTGGACCTATGGTGATGAGGCATATGTGTGTTTTGGTAGCTTCTAGCTAAACCAGTTCTTCCATACGCCATGACCTTAAGTCAGACCTGGTATTTATGATCCATAAGTTCTCTGGGCAGTGTGCATAAAATTTCAAAAATATGCATACATAAATTAATGAATTATCATTAAAGGTGTGCAATTAAAAATAGCATGAAAATGAATTTAACAACCAGTAGACCCAGCACTCTAAAATTCCGAGATAAACAAAACTGTCCTCATCTGGCACTTACGAACAGGTAGGTTTGGCCCCAGGTAGATGGCTCTGTTGAGGCTGTTCCCTTGATTCCATTTAGCCTTATTCCAGGAAGAATAAATTGATGCAGGTAGAAAATTTCATTGCTGATTAATTTTGTCTACTGATAAGTTTCCGTCACTGGACATTAAAGCTGTTCCTGCAGCTGCACCTCTAAACAAATTCACCAAGGAATTAGTTCATTGAAGCCAACATGGACAAAACCATACTGCAGGTTTCTGGAATGCTTGTGATGAGAGGTTCAAAAGTGCTTAGATATTTGCCTGATTAAAGCAGAATTTTTCCCCCTACTTTCTTGCTTTTCGTTTTAAATTTTGCCATAAGGCATGCTCAATTAGACTCTCAAGTCCATTACTGTATAATTTGATTAAAATGCCTCCAGTTATTTCCCCCCCCCTATACCTGCATATCATGATTGTAATCTACAAGTGGTCTCAGGTTTTCCTTGATCGTCTTCCAAGTCTAATAAAATGAACTAATCCATTTCTCTAAAAAGGTTACTGACTGTCTATCTTTGCTCCCTTCAGGGATACCTCTTAAGAAGAATACTGTTAAGCACATTCAGGTCTTAGTAAGATGTGAATTCATGCATGGTGCCAAATACTTTTTTTAGAAAATCTCCACCTTACAATTTATAATTTTAAGTTGTACACTCCGTTGCCAAAATATTCTGTGAAGTCTAGAAACATTGGTGGATCTGGAAGAAGGGAAAGGACAAATAATGAGAGATTTGGCCAAGCCATCCTGCCTTTTGAAATGAAGGAAGTGGGATAAACACCCTTATAACAACCCTATGATGTAGAATAGACTGAGAAGCAGGCTCAGCCTCATTCAGTGAACTTAAATAACTTGAAACCTTTACTCTGATTGCTCAAGTCTTAGACAGACACTGTCACACATAGCTAGAAAGAAGTGGTTCAAAAGCTCTTTATAGATGGTAGTGCGTTGCCTTTAAGGCCTAATTCCATCTCTGATAATCTTTTCTAACTTAGGATGTCCATGGGTGCAGGAAGTTGAATGATCCCACCTGCAAACCATCTCTAAACTGCCTCAGAGGTGCTAAGCTAGAAATAGCTTTGGCTGTCTTCCCACATAAGAGGACCAGAGGGGTGCAAACAAATCCACACCTCACAGGTGACTTTTTTGCCGCATGTGATCACGCCTTTAGAGATGGATGGCTGTCTTCCACCCACAAACATGATAGGCTGTGAAAACATGGCTGCCAGAATGTATGAAGAAACCGTATGTCATGCCAAGCTGCTGGACATCTGGGGTGATTACCTGGCAGCTGTGCTGGTAATGGGTATCACACCATGCCCAGTCTGGCGGTCTGAGGAATCCCACAACGTGCCCCTGTGTTCTTTCTGCATCCATACAGTGGACCACATGTGAGAAGTGAATGTGCGCATGTGGTCCTTGGGTTCCTGCTACTCTTAAGAAAGCTGTTTGCTCATGCTCTTAGCTGAGAAATGGTGGATTAGAGCTGAGATGACAGCATGAAGACCACAAACTAATGTCTCTGGGGCTACCTTTTTTGCTTCTGAGAACACAGGCCGGGTTCTTAAGGCGATTCCACACTGGCTGGCATATTGGGCAAAGAAGGCTAATGTTTAGTCTAACAAAAAGAAGACTGAGAGGAGACATGATAGCTGTCTACAAATACCTCAAGGGTTGTCACAAGGCAGAGGGATCAGCCCTGTTCTCACTCTCTCAAGGAAGGACTAGAAACAATGGGGTGAAACTGCAGGGGAAAAGATTTAGTTTAGATGTTAGGAAAAAATTTTAACAGTAAGAGTGATCAACCAGTGGAACAGGCTGCCACGGGAGGTGGTTGGTTCCCCTTCGATGGAGGTCTTCAAGCAGAGACTGGACAGCCATCTGTCTGAGATGGTTTAGGAGATCCTGCCTTGAGCAGGGGGTTGGACTCGATGACCCAGGAGGTCCCCTCCAACTCTACCATTCTATGATTCTATGATTCTATAAGTGTGCTGTGAGCCTCTTTTCCATGCCCTATAGCAGTCCAAGGAGGATCCAGGCAGTTACATTATGTAGTTCAAATGTAACCCTGGGGTGATTCCCCACTGGCTGGTCCACACTGCTATAGTCTAAGGGAGGTTTGAGTATGTGGAAAGGGCTCTCTTAGTACTTGCTAGTGCAGAACCACCTCTAGTTCAAAACTCCAGGTACTGAATTTCCTGGTCTTTGTTCTTAGTTTGCAAAGTATTTCCTTCATGCTCTTTCTTGAACAGCTCCAACGCTGTCCAAAACTAGGGGGGGGGGGAACATATAAACAGATAGATAGGTTTGGTGACCCAGAATATAAATCTTGCCATCTATGTCAGTCACAGGAACTAACCATGGAGAAAAACTATCCCTTTATAAAGATCTGCTGCATTCACATTTTTTGCCTACTTTTTATTGTTCGGAGCTGTTTCTTTCTAAAACTGACATTTTGTGAAGTTTTTAGCTATCCAGAGCACTAACTGGATTCTCACATTTTTAGCACATTAATGATGAGAAGTAGAGGACTGGCATGCATTAGCCCTTAAGGAGAATCTATTCTGGATGCTGTAAAATTTTCCCGTCGTGTGACATATGCTGAGCAGATAACACTTGGCACGTGGAAAAGGAAAGTGTGTTTCAGAACTAGCACGTAGCAGCTATTTCTTACCAAAGTGCTTTTTATTTTTTTTATTAAGTATTAATTCCCTCCTTTCAGTGGTGTCATGCAAACTGTTGAATAGTCAGGTTGGTCTGTTGTCCGTGTGGCGGAAAAGAAATTGCTGTTATTTATTCTGTTTGTAAATATAGAATGTGTCATTTTATTCAGTACTGAACTGTATATATAATTGGTTGGGGTTTAGAGGATATGAACAACAGCCCTTTCTGCACTGCTGCTTAGGCAGCACCAGAAGAAGACTGTGGAGGTGCATCTAGACACATTAATACTGTGCAATGGAATGGATCGTTGTGGTACAGCGTTTTTCAATCGCTACTGAGCGTTTACCTTAATCCTGGATTAAGGACATTTGCTATGCAGTATGATGAAAATTCAAACTTTCCCGCCAGTCCGGGCAGGACTGCGGGAACAGACGATGAGAGCAGGAAGTGCAGCTGAAATACGATTGGCTGCCTCATCCCACGTGACGGTGTGCCCCGACTCAGCTCTTGCAGCTTCCAATAAGGAAGCTACGGAAGCTGCTTTTAGTCTGGACAGTGGGTCATGGCTTCGCAGCAGGTAAGGTGCGATTTTTGCAATAGCTGCAGATTTATTCCGCAAGTCTGGAAGGGGCCTGGCTGTCCCTTCTGCATGTTAATGTGGAATACAGGGAGACCCCCACCACTATGTGTACCCTTAGATAGAATATGATTCAGATCGAGAGGCCCTTGTCCCTCTCCATCTAAAGGTTGGACCATTAGATGGTAAAGGACAGAAAGGTGTAATTAAAGAAGACACAGAGATGGCAGAGAGACTAAATGAATTCTTTGCCTACGTATTCATGGGGGAAGACAGAGGACAGTAGCTGAGCCTGTATTTTCTGAGGAATTAAACTGGAAAGAGATAACCAAGGAAGAGGTCCTTGCATGTCTTAATAAACTAAATGTTAACAAGTCACTGGGACCAGATGGGACCAAAATTTCTTTTCTCTGTCACAAAACACTAGAACCAGGGGGCACTCTATGAAACTGATGGGTAGGAGAGCTGGATCTGACAAGGGGAAGTATTTCTTCACTCAGAGGGTCATCAGTTTATGGAATTTGCTGCCAGAAGAGGTAGTGACAGCTGCCAGTCTAGATCGCTTCAAGGTAGGGTTAGACAAATTTATGGATGACAGATGTATCAATGGCTACGAGAATGAATGCCTAGGTATATCTTTCAGGCTGGGGGGGGGGGCGGAGAAGCAGGATGCTTCTAATGCCATTTGCTGGGATTCGAGAGCTCTGCTTAAGATGCCCGTGAGCATTTGGTGGGCCACTGTGTGTGACGGGACGCTGGACTAGATGGGCTGTGGCCTCATCCAGCAGGGCTTCTCTTATGTTCTTATGATCACCAGTAGATTTTGATATTGAGCTCACCCAGTGCACAATTGTGGCCTCGTCCAGAACTGTTAGGGATTTGATATGTGTTTTGGTAAATGGTTCTAAAATGACTGATGGCATTGGGAAAAAAAGAATGCCTTCATATTCTAGACTAGTGGGGAATCCATTTTGGCAGGACTCCAAAGCATACTGCTGAAATGAGTTCCCTGAGGTCTCTGTGGCTAGAAACGTTTGTTCCTAGAGGCCAGCCCTGAAGCTCTTGCAAGCTTCAGAGATGGAACAGGGGCTGGTCAGGACCAGCACCACCATGCAAACAGTGCTGTTCCAGACCAGCGCTGTTCCAGACCAGCACTGTTCCAGCCTTGCTGGTCTAGACCCAATTTTTCAAACCATGGCCTTTCATTGCGGGAAAACCCAGTGTATACTGCAAAACATAGTTGCTATGGTTTTTGAACTTTTATGCAAATAGAATGTAGAATGTTCAATTAAAAGATAATTTTAATAATTAGTAGCATAAGAGATGTAAGGGAGAAAGAGGATGAGGTTAGGTCAAAGGTTCTCTGACCTTTCAAGCAGAAAGTGTTTTCCTCTCGAATCTATATATAGGATGATCCTAGTCCATTCTAAGTGGCCTTTCCCCAGCAAACTATATACACTTGTTTAAGCAGGTAGGGATCTGTCAATGAAAATTGACTGACACCTGTCTTGTAGTCTCTGTGAGTGCATTTCTATCTTCATTCTGCCCTCCTTATCTTGTAGCCTCTGTGTAAATTTCTAACTTGATTCTATCCTTCTTACCAAAATAAAGATATAGCAACGCTGTCTGCAAGCTGTGATTAAATCAGGTTATTAGAGTTGGGAATTTTCCATGCGTGGTTTAGTTATCAAAGCAGCACCTTTCGTTAGAGGCTGTAAATTTGTGGAGAAATAACAGCGCATGTGGATGCTTGGAAGGAGGAAAGGTTGGTAGAGAGCATTTTATCTCCAAGTCAGCAGATTGGCAAGTTCAGAACCATTTACAGCTTTGCCAAAAGCACAATTAGCTAATAACTGGCTTGAAACTGTTAGGGATTTGATGTGTGTTTTTGGTAAATGGTTCTGAAATGATTGATGGGAAGAAAAGAAAGGAGACGCATTGAATGCTTTAATTTTATGGAACGGAGACCATCGGTCATTTATGTCTTCTTGCTATATTTTCCTTTCAGTATTTCTCCAATACCAACCTTACATTACAACACACACATACATTTAGAATCACTCCTAAGGTCTTTCTCTCTCCCTGCCATCTCACTTACACAAACACACAGATGGATATACTTTGCCTCCCTGTGACCCATAGTTACACAGTGTGACTTGTTGTAGCCATTATTCATCTGTTCATGGTTGATGAAGGGGAAATGGTATTGGTGCCCGATCGCACTTAGTGGGCTTTATGACTGTCACACCTCTTTTTCCAATGACAATAAATAGATGCATTCTTGGGCAGGTTTTCCATTAACATAACTGCGCAATAAAGCATAGATCAGCTAAATGGGATGCATCAAATGAAATTCATTAATCACAGTTTACAAATGTCATTTTAAAATCATGCCATAAATTGTTAATTGTATCCAAGACCAATGCACATAAAAAAGGAATCATTTTAGGTACAATAGATCTACGATATGCTGCATTGCAAGACAATTTTTCCCAATAGCAAATGATTTTTGTCATTCGGGTTAGTAGTTTGTACTAACATGTGGACAGCAGGTTTCTATTCTGGGGTATAATCTGGAAAGGGCCATAATGACAGGCGATAAACACAGTCTCTGGTCCTTTATCTTCAGCTAGTACCAGAAGCTGTAGCCCAGGACAGCTGGAGAATCTGGCAGCCTTTCCAGCCTCACCTTGTAGGTGAACGCAGGGAACACTTTTGGCATGATCTGTCAGCACTTCTCGGAGCCGTTTCCGTACTAGAAACTGCTCCGCACATGCACGGATGGAGCAGTTACAATTATTCCACAAGGGACAACATGTGGCCAGTGACACAGGTGTGATCGTGGGCTGCATTGCCCGGTCATGCCAGCTCAGTTATGAATCCTTTAGGTATCCACACTTGTGCATTCTAGCACGTTGCCTCTCAGAGATGGGAGGCAAATTGCAAAGTCGCCCTGAGGTTAGCAAAGGCTGTTCCAGCAGCACCTACTAGTATACTGCTGAAGGTTTTTGCATCCCAAACCTTCCTGCTTCTTTGTCTCTCTGAGAAGTACTGTACTACAAAGGCATTTCTGAACAAATCATGTGTCCCTAACCACCCACCCTGCAGTAGTTTAAACAAACAAACAAACAAACACTGGATAAGAGACCCCTTTAGTTGAGAATCTGACCTGTCATGTGTCCCTGGTTGTTAAAAAAAAAAAAAAGGCTTGAATATACTCAGTGCAGAATTTTCTTTCTGGCTGCTTCTCTGTCCTAGTGGGATGAAAGCTTTACAGATATGAATTTGTCCAGAGTTGATTCCAAGCAGATGTGCAGCACCAGATGTTTATGTTTCCATGCACTGTTAAATTCAGGACTTGTTAATTCATTATTTCCCTCTCTTTCCTCTCCTGTTTTAGGTATGATTATCGTGAAATGCTGCACAATGCCACTTTCTGTCTGGTCCCCCGTGGCCGAAGGCTTGGTTCTTTCAGGTTCCTGGAGGCCCTGCAGGTAAGACCAATGTTAGGGAGGGGGAAACAAGATTCAGAACCATTTAGCCTCCTTGTCAGCTAGAATTCTGTGTTGTGTGATAGAAGACAGGGGAAGGCAGATCAGAGAGTTCATTTTCCTAATAACCTATAATCCAGCATTCATACACCGGGAGCAGTTGGAATCTGTGGTGAAAGCAGCACTGAGCTTATGGGTTCGAAGGACTGCTACCTGATTTCAGTCTTTGGTTGCAAAAGATGGATAACCAGCAAAAATTAGGAAGAAAATCAGTCTGCCCAAAGCTGGGTAAATTGGTCATTTGCCCCAAAACTTGTGTGATTCCCATGGATCAGTGATATAAAAGTCTCTTTCAGACAGATGGCAAGCTTCAGGAAAGAGTACGTCCGAGATTAGAATGGCCCAAAATAAAATGGAAAATTAATGTGTATCTGTGCATTGAAAGGGCAAGGCTGAAGAGTTATATCTTGTGTCTGTGACTTCTGTCCTTGACCTCACATTGATGCGCTGTGATTGATTCCAAGAACAGAGCCTAGAAATCATATGATCAGTTTTGAGTGGCAAAACCTATAAGGTAAGGGAAGAGCAGCTAGCTATCACAGTAGAGATAAATGAAAATGTTGGACAGTCTTTAAAAGGAACTACTGTTGAAACAAAAGAGGCATCTCCTGTGAAGATATGTTCAAAACCACTGAATGGGGAACAGCTTATTTTGTTCTTTTTCTTTTCTTTCTTTTCTTTCCTTTTGGGTTGCATTTTTTTTTTAGTGTGCTAATGTACTTGAATGGACCTCATAACCCCTTCTGCTATTTTATATAATAGTTTGAGGCATAATACTTCCAACTCTGAAAATACAAATACACTGTTTGTGAAATGCAAGGGAATAGTAGTATCTATTAGTATCTGTTAGTTAATGGAACCATCAGTAAATAGTGGCTATTTCCGGAATTTCCTTATTCAAAGTTGTCTTCAAACCATGAGTTACATGGTGTCCCCGAAATACATAAAGTAGGTTATATTGGCTATTGAATTCCTATCTTAGTACGCCCTTATTTCTTCCAAGTTTCCCCAAATTCCTAGATGGCAAAAAGCATGAAGAATGCAGGTGGCAGAAGGAGACATTTGTCTGGTGTTTGGAACATCATTTCTCCATCTGAAATACTGATAGAAGCAAATAAGTAGGGATGTGCACAAATGTTCTAAACATGCAAAATTCAGTCGAATTCAATCAAATGTGGACATTCAAATTCAAATAGAATGTCTTCAGATTTGAATTTAAACATTCGGACGAATTTTGAATGTTCCAAAACATTCATTCGAATGATCCGAAACATTAAAAAGTACAGATACATATGTATTACATATGTTTCTGTACGCATTTGCACTTATAATATGGGATGAAAACGGGATGCATACAGGATAAAACGGGATGCGTATGAAATGCGTACAGATACGAATAACACATACAAATGTTGTCAACATTCTTATCTTCAAATACTAATGCTGTCGACATTCGTATCTTATGATTTGAATCTAACACTTGAACAAATAGTTTTGAATGTATTCGACTCAAATCAGATTTTATTGCATTCGGATTCTAAACATTTGAATCAAATGTTTTGACATTCAATTCAACTTGAATTCAAATGCAAAAATAAAAATAAAAATCATGCACATCCCTACAAATAAGGATTCATACTTCCCACACCCAAAATGAGCAGGACTTTGCACTGTGGACTAGCCTTCCCATGAGGTACATGAAGTGCCAACTTTATTTAGTTTTGAGTGCCTGGTTAAAACCTACCTCTTCACCCAGACCTTTGATGCTTAGTTTCTTCTGAGTGTAGTCCAGCCAGGGGAGGGAGGGAGGAAGTGTTCTATTTAAGTAGATTCTAGTGCTTGTATTTTTATCTTATGTTGTAACCCCTGGGACCCTCTGGTGAAGGGTGTGATACAAATGGATGGATGAATGAATGAAATTCAGAAGGAAAGAAGGAAATGCAAAAGGTGGTCAGAGATTCTTTGGACAAAAAACCAGTAGGCATTCTGGCCAGCACTAGATAATGCTATGTGAGAATCAGCTTGCATTGCACTCGCTTGTGTGGAGGAGAATCCCTGTCTCAGGAAAGAAAAGTATTGGGTCCTGCCTCCATCCTTCCATAAGATACTTTCATTTCCTTGGTAGGCAGAGAAACAGGAATACAGAAGAACTAGGCATTCATTCTGGTATCAAGAATACAAGTATATTTTCTTGTTTTATAAATTTGCCATGCATTCTGAGACAGCAGTTTATTTTTTTCAATGGGCTCTATGGGTGTTTTCCCATTGTCACTAGAAGTACCCATTAAGTACCCGTTAATGGGTACGTAATGGCATTTTTGTACCCATTAATGGGTACTAAATGGGTACTTCTAGTGACAGTGGAAAAACACCCTATACCTAGAAAATTCATGTCGGGAGCTTAGAGGGAATAAGTACTGGTGTTTTCTGGTCCTCCCCTTCCAGAGTTGAACCAAATGGTTCCAGTGTCCAAGTTCATAACAGATTAGGGATGTGCATGAATTTTTTTCATGTTCACTTCACATAAAAGGATACAAATTCAGATTCGTGCAAATGGAGTCATTTTCAATATGGTAGGGTTTGAATCCAATGAGAATCTGCTTCGAGTGCTTGCTGCCAGTTGCACCTCTGAATCTCTTCAAAATCAGTTCTGAATCCGCTTTCAATCTGCTCTGAATCTGCTGCAGATGTGACTGGGCAGCCATTTGGCTGCCCCCCGCCACCTTAGTAAATATAACAAAGCTTTGAACAAATGCACAAAAGCATTTGCTTCCCTTTTGAATGTCAGTCTTCGAATGTAGCCGATATATAGTTTGAATGCCAATGTTCAAAGTGGTACAAATTATGACTCTGATGGATATTTGGGCACATCCTTATCACAGGTATATTTGTAGTGGTACTCATTACATTAAATCCTTCCAACACACTACTCTTATCCTTTCCAACACTGTTTCTTGTTTCTGTGAGATTCCAGTCTGTGCAAAACATGGCAGACCTTGAACTACAGACACATGGCTTGGACTAGTTCTTCTTCCTGATTTTAATGACTCTTTCTGCAGGCTGCCTGTGTTCCTGTCATGCTCAGCAATGGATGGGAGTTGCCATTCTCCGAAGTGATTGATTGGAATCAAGCTGCCATCATAGGGGATGAAAGATTGTTATTACAGGTAAGGGGGGGGGAGAATGGGACTGTAAGCTTTGTGAGCTTGGTTGACAATGGCAACCATCTTCTACTCTTCCAGGAAAGATGTATCCAAAAGGTCATGACTATAAAAGATATTTTTATCGGGAGGGATTTGTCTGTGTCATTGTGAATATTAACTCATTTAATAAGGCATCATTCACTTTATGACATGAAGGTCACTCAGGCCGCCAAATGTCTTGGTTAAAAATGTAGCAGCAGCTCGTTTCTTCCTACATAAATGCTGAAGGGTTTTGTGAGTTGCAGTTTGTTTGTGAATGAAATTTACTTGTATGATAACGTGGGGAAAGGCTCACTGGGGACTGTCCTGGAGCACGGTCAGATAGTGTAGGGATAATCTGTATTGGGGACCATGGGGATCCGTTGCACGTTCAAACCATTTCCACTTTTGTATTTGGACATGGACTCAGATTGGAGTAGCTTGTGCCCGCTCCTCATCTGTCCATGTTTGACATGGGGAAACCATACCTTTTTCTGTCCATCCCTCACCAGATTCCCCTTCCTCTGTGTTCAGTGATTGGATGCAGTCCTGGCAGTCAAATCTTGGCTTTGCAGGAGCAGTGAGGTCCAACGCCACCCTCCATATTTCCCTGCTGCTGCATCAGAACATGGATTTCCTTGCCAAAGTTACTAACAATTCACAGTTTGTTCGGTCTCCTCCAGCCTTTATCCTCCCAAGCACAACTTTCAGTTCCAAACCTACCACAACATGTAGCTACCTGAAGGCCAGATTTCAATTTATTTTCCTTTGTAGTTGCAGTTTTGCGCAAGTGTGCATTCATGTAGCAGCGTGTAATGGGAGAGAGCTCAGTAAAAAAGGGGGGAGCATTTGAGGTCATCAGTATCTATGATAGTGAAGTTAGATGTTAGCAAATGGAATCCACCTAACCTCCCCTCCAAAAAACCCACACATCTGTGTCCCACAGTGAAGTTGTATGGTGAGGATAGCAAAGTTGGTCATGGTGTGGGTCATTGTTGAGCTGAGGAAATTGAGCTTCCAAACAAACACAGACAAGGCATGTACCAACCAACCAGCACACACCTTCACCCCCTGGTTGTTCTTGAAGGCGACTGACAAGTTGCATTGTGCTGTTTGCCATAGAGCACAGTGCTGGTTTGCACAAAAGTTCTCTTTTAATGAAGGAGACTCCTTTCCTTTATGCATCGCCAAAGGGAAAAGAAGGAAACATCATGTACTTCTAAGGAAAATGGAGGATACATTGTCCTTCTTGCAGGGATGAGAGTAAGGCGTGCATTTTGAGAGCATATTCTGCAATATCCAAACAGAGCTGAGGGCTTCCACATTCTCCTCTCCTGCAGATGTTGGAAATTGGGCATCCTGTTTACAGAACGTGAAGTATCATGGCTAGAAAAGATAACAAGTGGAGGGTTGGACCTAATTCCATATTCTTCCTCTCTGCCGCCCTCCCTAGGGTTCCTTTCGCTCCACCGAGCTCTGCTCTTTTGTCCTTGTCCATGTAGTACAGAATAGTCTCTTCACAGCTGCTACCTTACCAGAACAGCTCCTACACCAGTGTTAACAGTGGTTTTTAAAGAGCTGGCACTGTGCCTAAATGTCTGCTCTGGGAAATGTTTTCGTTACGTTACAGTTTCTCATTTCCCATTTTAGATTAGCATGGATGCTTTTATTTGCATATTCTCCTCGTCTTCACACCACTCCACTTCCAGGAAAGCTAAAGTCATCCCTCTCTCATTATCCCTTTCTAATAATTCTAGTTATTTGTGACAGATACACAGTGGCATATAAAAAGAAAAATTAAGAGCAAATAGATAAATACAGCTGATGGCTGGGCCTGTGATTTCAGCTAACTTTCCCTTAAAATTACCGTGTTTTTTTCAGGTACTGGGTTGTTTTCAGGATGACTTTTTCATTTAATGGGCTAATAAAGTATCAAAAGATCAATCTGGAATGTTTTGAAGAAAAATGACTTAATGCAGCTAGTGAAAAAAATTATAGAGTTGGACCCTCGTATCCGCTGCGGATACGTTCCGGCTCCTACTGTGGTTACCTGAAATGTGGATAATCGCAAACAGGCCTTCCGGTTCTGGGGTCGTGCACCCAAGATCCGGAAGTGCTTTTCTGGCCTCCGGAAGGCCTTTTTTTGGTCTCGAGAGATGGCTGGAAAAGGTGTGCAATGCCACCATACGCCCTCTGCCCTCCTCCCATGTGCTTCCTTACATTTTGGGATTGGCTTTGGTAGCGTCACATGCCTGTTCCAATGCTCTACAGAGGCCAAAACAGACCTTCTGGAGGCCGAAATAGGCCTTCCGTTTCTGAGTCCTTTTCCCTTATGGTGCCCACCGGGGGGGGGGGGGGGGTCGGGGGAGGCTGATCTGGTAACTTTTGTTAACTGAAACCGTGATTACTGAATCAGTGGATACGGGGGCCCGACTGTATTGAAAAAAATTCCTAATCCATAGATAGCTGTGTGGGAATATAATAAAACCATTAAAAATTGTAAGCTTGTATTAGCTATCTTGGTCTGCATTCTGTCCTTAAACCAAAAGGAAGACTATAGCTAAGTAGTTTGGCATTGCTACAGTTGTGGCTCAGGCATCTCTTTTGTGTGCCAAAAGTGCCATGTTCAATTCTTGGTGTCTCCCCTGGGGAAGGCAGTACAAGCTGTTGCTTGTATTAGTGCCAGAAAACTGCAAGTGTTTCATGTAGACAGTAGGAGTTAAACTTGAGTTGAGGAAATCTTTACCTTTTATAGCTGCAGCAAACACTGAACTTGCTGATTTCTTATTAAGATCTTTAGGTCTACAGCACTGTGCAAAGATTTTAGGCAAGTGTGGAAAAAATGCAGCAGAGTAAGAGTTCTTTTAGAAATAGAAATACAAAGTGAATGACCAAGGAGAAATCTAAATCCAAGACAATATTTGGTGTGGCCACCCTTTGCCTTCAAAACAGCACCAGTTCTTCTAGGTCCACTTGGACACAATTTTTGAACAAACTCGGCAGGGAGGTTGTTCCAAACTAGGGGTATGCACAAATGCAGTTTGCAACATTCGAATAGATTTAAATTGAATATTCGACTGTCCAAATCTGTTAAAATAGAAAAAAATGAATGTATTAAAATTTGAACCAGTTTGAATACATTCGTATCTATTCCTACAATATTCAATACACATTTGATACACATTCAATACACAAATGTCGACAACGTTCATATGTATCTGTACGCATCCATACACATCCCATTTTTATCCCACACACATCCCGTTTGCATCCCGTATGTATCCGTATGAATGCCTACAGATATGAATAATGTGTACAGATATGTATGTAATGCATACGTATCCACACACATACGAATGTCCAAATTATTTGAACGAATGATTCAAAATATTCATATTTGTTTGAATATGAAAAAACGAAATGTCCAAATTTGGTCAAATTTGATTGAATAACAAATATTTTGAATATTCTTTCACATCCGTATTCCAAACACCTTGGAGAAGTCACCACAGATCTTCCTCAAATCCTTCTGTCTCCTCATGGAATCCCAGACAGATTTGATGATGTTGAGATCCAGGCACTGTTGGGGGCATGTCATCGTTTCCCAAGCTAACTTTGCAGCATTTCCTGACTAAAACTTTGACATAGTACTGTAGGAGTAGATCTAAAGACCCTCACTGGTGGCAGAACCTTACTGTGAACACACAGGCATTTACTTTTATACACAAGAGACAGCAGTGAGACACTTTGTTATGCTCTGTGTTATGAAGTTCTAGGGAAACACATCTAAGTCAATTTAAAATCATATTCCTTCTCCATAAGCAAAACAGAGCCTGGCGTATGCTATATTAACAGTTGCGCTAGTTAGGATAATTAGTTTACCGAAACATGGAGGTTGTCAACATTTATCCACATAATCACATTATAACGGTCTGGTGGGCAAGGACACAGGGCTCTCATTACACAGTTTCAGAATGTTATTCTGCTTTTTTTAAAAATACGCTTCAATCACATATCTCCTCCAAAGGCCTCAAGGACCACTAACATTCCTACCTATAAACAAGCAATACAGGTGGATGGTAGTTGGATGGTAAGTGATTGGTACCAAAACACCCCTACAACCACGGTAAAACATACATACCTCTGAGAAGGCTGCCTCTCTCCCCTCTCCTGGACGTTCTGTGCTAGAAAAGGTGGATTAGATGACTTGGGTTCCAAATATCTGAAGAATTCCCACATCGACCTGCCCATGCCTTAAGATCTGGAGGGGAGGCCCTCCTGGTTGTCCCACCACCCTCAGCAGCGAAACGGGTGGGCACCCAGGAGAGCGCCTTCTAAGTGATGGCCCCCAGGCTATGGAATAGTCTCCCCCTTGAGGTGCATCAGGCTCCCTCACTGTATATGTTCAGGAGGGCAATGAAGACGCACCTCTTTACTCTGGCCTACAGTTGAAAGAGGACACACTTTCCCTTCCCACTTGCAGATGCTGTTGTTTTAATATATGCTTTTAATATATTTGATTTTAAATGTCGTTACCTGCCCTGAGACCTTTGGGTATAGGGCAGGATAGAAATATAAATAATAAATAGACATAATAAATAAATCTACATTATGTGTATAATCTGGATTAAAGTACATCCAGATTCCAGATTACCCATGCTTTCTTCCAGATTATCCAAGGATCATAAGGGCTGTCTGGATGGGGCTTCTGTCTCTCTGAGGCATTTCTTGGCACCCCTAAATACAGCTCAGACTTCCAAATCCAGGTTTTAGTAATAATAGTGCAACTGTCTAATAGCCCAATTATGCTATTTCTAAACAGCACTTAAGATACAATCTAAACCCCCAGAGAACTGCAAAAAGGCAGAACACTGAAGCAGTATCCCAAACCCTTTCAAGCTGGTGCCTTGGGCTGAGAGAGAAGGCACTGCTTTATCATAAGAACAGCCATGCTGAATCAGACCTGTGGAATAGGTGCCTGTTTTCGTGGTGTCAGCCAATTGCATACAGAAACCCACAAGCAGAGCATGAATGCACACTTTGCCCTGATCACCTGGCCTTCAGAGCCTCTTCTTGAAATCACAGAGCTGGATTTGGCCTTTCTCTTTGAAGGCATAATTAGGTTTGAAGAATATGAATATTTGAAAAGCTTAGAGAGAATACAGTAGTCACACTGAGAAAATAAGTATGATGCTGAAATTGACCCACAATCCAAACAAGAGGAACATTAAAATGATTTATTTATTCTACCAACAGCCTTCTTTAGACAGATTTATTCAAAGATGAACGTGAAAACATCCAAAAGCATTATATTTCCCGTTTTCTCTGTGCATCTGTCCCTGTGGAGTATTCTTGTCCAGTCACTGTTGATTTTCTAATTTTGTTTGTACTTGGAATTCAAGTGCAAAATTTACAAAGCAAGAACACACTCGACTTAATGCTTTTGCTTTCTGTCCTTGACACTCTTGTAGTGTTACAATGTGTTTTTTTATTTATTATATGCATTTGTCTCCTGCCATGGAGGTCTCGGGATCTGTTACAGGAATTAAAATACATAAAAATAAAAATTAAGAACAGCATAGAACCTGGAATGATCACTGCCTTTTCAGCCGAAGGCGCAGGTGAAGAGATGTGCCTTTCCCATCCACAGAGGGAAAAGATGAGAGACTTTGGAAGGGGAACATAGTGGTTAAATAATTGGTGTGCTGGCAAAAAGGCAGCAAGGGGGTGCAAAGGGACAGTTCATATCCCAGAATAGGCCCCTTCCATCCTCATGCTGGGGCAGTCTGTGGCATGCCCCACCTGGGGCCTGCTGCAGTCTCCATTAGTGTGTGGACAGCAGGAGCCAGTTCAAGGATTTAGGATTTATCCTGGAATAAACTCCAGTGTAGAACCAAAGATTGTAAACGTTCTCACTGTAGCACAGAATTCCAACATTGTCTGCTGGGCAGGAGCAGTGAAGCACGCGTGCTCACAGCTAGAAGTATCAAGGAGCCAGGGAGAGTCGGGCGTCTAGAGGTTAACACAAGCTTGGGTTTGCCAGGAAAATCCTTTGTTTGCAACCGAAGCTGCTGGGTGTGACTTCCTTATGGAGGGCTCCGAGTGTCCGTCTCCCTCCAGTGCAGCTGGTTTGGCATGGCTGTGTGCAGATATCTCTCGTGTTCCCTCTCCTCTCTCCACGGAGAGCACTTGGCTCAGGGCGTGGCTCAGCATCAGAGTCCAAGCTGTCCGCATCTGGGGGGACAGAACCAGTTTCCAAGGCGGGCCTGAGGTGCGGGTCCCCTGTCTTGGCTGGCATGGGCGGGGAATTCATCACCCAAGGAGTCAGAGAGGGCACAAGGAATGATAACTGCTTTGGAACCATTTATGGAACAGTTCTTTTAAAACGTACCTGTGAGTGCCAGCCCATGCCAATCGTTGATGAGATACTTTGGCTAATGGTTAATATTATTTTGCTTTCAGTATGTTAAGTTGTTTATTATTAATTTATTATTATTATTAAGAGTCTTAAGAATTACAATTAGATTTTTGGAGGAGACTAGGCTGCCCAGTGGGAAGTCGAATAGAGATGCAGCATTAACAAACAAGCTGAATAATTCAGTTTCCAGTTACTCCGATCATTGATGCAGCCGTCTGAGGGCCTGGCCTGTCTGCTGCCAGTGGGAGCCAGATGTACTGTACACGGATCTATAAAACCTAAACTGATTGTGCTATAAATGGATCATCTGGACAAGCCCCCAGTTGTGCGTTAAAAGTTCTCAGGTTGCAGTGTTTTCTGCATTCTTTGATTTGTCTCAACCTTGTATTACAGATCCCTTCTACAATCAGGTCTATCCATCAGGATAAAATCCTAGCACTTAGACAGCAGACACAGTTCTTGTGGGAGGCTTATTTTTCTTCAGTTGAGAAGATTGTGTTGACCACACTAGAGGTGAGTACAATTCTCAGATATTAGAGCCGTGCTCAGCAGGTTGTTTCTTCGCTCAGTGTTTATGATGATAGGGACAAGGGGCCATTTGGGGAGTGGTACACGTGGATGTGTGTGTGAAGAGACTGAGAGAGAAAGAAAGGGAGCGGGGAATAATGCAGTCGGAAGACCTTCAGCAGCTCCATCACTCCCTCAGCCCCCAGGAAATAGGTTCTTTGTTATTGGGAGTTTGGTATAAGAAGAAATGACACAGTGACAAATGGGAAGCCATCTAGCTTGCAGGAGAAAACTTGCCGCGTATAAGCTAACGGATTCTTGGGGGCTTTATGGTTGATAAATCAGTATTCTTGTCATTCATGGTAAATTAGTTATTTTAAGGAGCCTTTCTGCAGAAATCACTTTTTGAAGGAGTGGCGTGGTAAAGGCAGGCTTTCTTGCCCAAGGAACTTTGATGGCATTTGACTGGTCTTTGAGGGCAGGGGGTGGGGGCAGCCGAACAAAGGACAGAAGCAATTTCTGAACCAAGGAGACAGGGACAGAAGATTAACAAGCAAGGGCAAATTTGCACTTACAATGGTTCCACGTGCTCCATCCAAGTTGCACAGAGCCATTTTTTCACCAAAAATGGCTCCATGCGTGCCAGAGCATCCCCTGAGCTGTATAGGCATGATGCAGTTAAAACAGCACCGTGTGTATACTAGCAGCAGAGCCAGTAAGGCTCTGCATGCTGCTTCCCCATGTCTTCTGGTTAGAAGACATGCAGGAGGAGCACATGACTGGTGGCACAGGTACAGTGACATGCTGCATTGCCAGGTTGCCCGGGGGATGATGGCCCACAGGCGCACTAGCACCATCACTGCAACTCTTGTGATGGCTGCCATTCATACTTAACCAGCATCCTGCCTAAAGCATCCTAACACATTGCCTCCTAGAGCAGAGGCAAAGTGTGAATTTCCCCTTTGTCTGCTGGAAAGGGCAATTAGGTTTTCCAGTTTGGGCACAGCTATGACAAAATGTCATCATTCATTCATTCATTCATTTATATCCCACCCTGTGTCCAAAGGTCTTGGGGGGGGGGGGTCACAATAAAATTACAATAAAAACAGATTAAAATATGATTAAAACAGTGACAGTGTCTGCATGGGGATGAGATTTTGTTCCCTTTGCTGAAGCCCAGGGTAAATAGTTGGGTCTTCACCAATCTTCTGAACACATACCATGAGGGTACCTGATGCACCTGGGGCTACAACCAAGAATGTCTCCTGTTCCCACTCCCCTAAAGCACTAAAGGAGGTGGGACCACCAGGATGTCTCACTGGCAGATCTTAGTGCACGGGCAGGTCTATATGGGAGGAGGTATTCCTTTAGATATTTGCCGTTTGGTTGTTTCCAGCTCTTCATGAACCCATGGACCACAGACTGCCAGGTTAGCCTGTGATCCATTGTCTCCCGGACTCTATCCTGGTTCTATATGTACACTTGGCACTCCCTCTTTGCCTGCCTTTCTCTCATTTCTCTCCCTCCCAGTACTCAACTGTAATGCCGCCTCCAGCTCATGATTTAGCATTGGAGGCACAAATAACCATAGATCACTGTAGCTTCTGCTCTGTGCTCTTTCTTTCAAGCGAAAGCCACACACAGTATGGAAATTAGAAGCTTCTGAATGGCTTGCAGCAAACGACTGTTATTTTGTTTTAAGCTCAAACTGTACATTTTGCTTACATTTCATAAAAAGTAAATTCTCATTTTGTGTAACCCACAAAAGAAAACAGGTTTTTATGCAGTTTTGAGACTTTCTTAACTTTCAGCCAAGATTTACTATTGTATTTTGACAGTTCCGGGCTGCTCATAAGCCAGAGTTTTTGCAAAGGGGAAGCCATAATTAGAGAAGAATGCTCAAATCAAATCTTGACCTTCCTTCCTTTTGCTGACTTTAATTATATTTCTTGTTTTTTTGCAAGTTGCACAGACGCATACAAGTTGGACAGATGCATACAAAAATCACCCACTCCCTTGCTAACCTGGAACAGGGAGGCATGCAGTGTTGTATAAGCCTCCCTATTCTGTTCTGTAGGACCCTGAACTGCTGGTAGACATGTTAAAGCAGATCTACGGGTATCCCTGTCTAGGCAGCCATTTTGACCATCTATTCTTGGCTATACTCCATCTAGTGCAGACAGAAAGGCTGAGCCAGGGACAGGGCCTGTTCTCTTCTGCTCCAGAGCATGGAATGGGAAGCCCAGAAGGGTTCTAGGCCTTTCACTGGACTGGCATACCAACCAGAGCGGAGAGTCCCTTAGATACAATTTATTGATTTGGTAGTTTTATCTTTCTCAATAATGTTTATGTGTGTAGCTGTTTTATACATGTTTTTAACATCATTGTTAGCATAATGGGGAAAAGGTTAAATTTCAAAAGAAGCTTAGGAATTCTTAAAATAAGGCTGCATTCATACCAAAGTTTTAATCCAGCTTCAGTCCCCTTTCAGCATGAGAGAATCCATCAGCAAAGCAACAGGCTGGTTTCTTTCTGCATTATTTGGTTCAGAAGATCCACCTTTGATTTCGAATAGATAATGCAGAAAGAAAATGACTGTTTGCTTTGCTGATGTGTTCTTCTATTATGAAAGTGAACTGGAGCTGAATTTAAACTTACCCATATTTTCCGGCGTATAAGCATTCCAGTTAAAATATAGAGTTTGGGATATACTCGCCGTATAAGAAGACAACACCCGGCGTATAAGACGACCCCCGACTTTTGAGAAGATATTCCTGGGTTAAAAAGTAGTCTTATACGCCAGAAAATACAGTAGTTATGAACACAACTAAGGGAATTAATGTCTAGATGATCTTACAGCATAGTTCCTCAAACTTTAGTAGAAAACAAGTACTATCCACCTAAGCTAGTGGTCTTTTTAACTGGGACTATTGGGAGTCATATTCCAAACTTTGGAAGCTTAGAGTTACAGAAGACTGCCTTTAAGAGCTAGAAGCTTGCTTTTAAAACAGAAGCATGGATTTTTTCCCCTAATCCTGTACACAGTACAAAATACTCAGTTTTTTCTCGTACTTTTAGAGACCCATCATTATTTTTCTTCAGCCAACGGCACAATACTACATTATATTTTCTTCCATACAATTTGTGTTTCTGACAACTATATCGGTTGTATATTTGGGGGCAGAGGAGAAGAAAGGGTAGGTGAAGGTTAAAGTCATTTTTATTCTGATGATACCCATTGGTTCTAAATATTCCACTGGTGGTCTAATTATTATATTCAGGAGGACGTTGATGGCAAAATTGTAGGATGGATTAATCAACCTCACAAGTGACAAGACATTTTAAAAGTAAAAAAAAATAAATTTTAAACTGCAGCATTTAATAAGTTTCTAGGTTGTCACTGTATCTGCAACTACTAATGAGGCATTTTGAATACCATTATGTGAGGCTTCTAACCCATAAAATGCACAGTTCAGCAACATCGAGGGTGTTTAAAAGACAAAGGACAAAATAAGAGAGAGATGCTAAATTAATCAAGCTCTTTTCTGGCTTGTTACAAAAGGTGCTAGTAGTAACGTCCTTTAGCAAACAGCACAGCCTTTCCAATTTCTTATTAGGACGTTTTTAACAGTATCTTATTTCCTTCCCTTCTCTAGATTATTCAAGACAGGATATTTAAGCACATATCACGTAACAGCTTAATATGGAATAAACACCCCGGAGGCTTATTTGTATTGCCACAGTATTCACCATATCTGGGAGATTTTCCATACTATTATGCTAATCTAGGTAAGTGGCTGGGGGTTGATGGGCTTGGGGATGGAAGAGCTAAATTTGATTGCTGACTGGCATGCTATCAGTGGGCCCAGCACAAATGGAACATGAGTTTCCTGCCAGCTAAGGTGTGTAAATCAGGAGAAAAATCTCATGAGCCATTTGATGCTTCATCTTCTTCTTGCTACCTGCAGAAATTCTCATTTCATTCCCCTTCTGCTTTTGGATTAGTTAACGTCCATTGAAACCAGACTACTACTACACCTGAAACATGTCAGATAGGTGTTCACCTAAGGATGGAATAACTAAGGAGCAAAATTTAATTGCTCCTGTTTTCTTTCCTCATAGCCATTCCCTCCTCCTCCTCCTCATTAGTCATGATTTGATTTATTAAAGTATTAACCTGCCTTTCACATAAAGGACCCTGGAGGAAAAACAGATTAGATAATTTTGAGTAGATATGCACTTACCTCTGCAATTCCTTGGGGCAGGATGGGTCACCCGATCCCAGGATATACCACTGTCCCAAATTCTGACAGGTTGCTTCTGGTACAGGACAAGGCCGTCTTAATTGGAAAGGTCTGGACCATGCCATTCCCCATGCTGGCTCCAAAGGATATACCAGCTTTCTGTAATGTTCTTGCTGCTTTATTCCAAAATATCCAAATTTAGTGGAATAAATAAGCTACTTCTGGAAGCAGCTCAAGGCTGCAGACTGATAGCAGGGTAGTATAGTGCCTTGTTCCTGCCCCACTCATAAAGCATAGGATCAAAGTTCTCCAGCTTCAAAGATACTACATGAACATGTGCTCTGTCACACTGGAAATGGCCCTAGAAGACAGCCATTTTTGGAGTGATGAAAAAGGCGTCCAAGTGGAAGGCAGGCCAGGTAAGTCACACGCAAGGTCACTGTTAATCTGTATAGCAGGCAAACACCTTCAGAGTCCTTTTTCTTGCTCTGTGGGAAGAATGGCACCACGGGTCTTTGATATGGCCCTCAGGCACCTCAGAGGAGTGCTGTATGTTCAGGGACACTGTGGCTGACATGCAGATGCTGCACCCCTGAACTTCCCCTGTATTGGGTTGGATTCCGTATTATATCTCAGACCTGCTGCGTCCTGGGCTTGCCATAGTCTGCGCTAGCATGAGGACAGCAGACTTTTAGTCCAGAAGCATTTCTGCACTACCCTTCCCATCCGCTGGATGGAAAAGGAGCACGATGACCCAGCATTGACTAGCACTCACACCTCAGCGCTAGTCAGCTTTACCCGCTCCCTCCCCTCCCCTCCCCCGGGGATCAGATAATCACCTTAATCGATTCCGAGGCCCATTCCTCCTCTGGGAGCTGCCATTTTGGGAGTAGTGCCTCCGGACTGTGCGTGCGTCAGTGCCATCGCCTTGGTGCTGCTGATGCTCTCCACATGCGCAGTCTTGTTTACAGTCATCTGAGGGTCCAACACACTTGCACGGGACCTCAAATGACCCCAGAGTCCTAGCAAGAGCAAATGGTCAGGCAGCTGGATGCTTGAGGTAAGCAATTAGCTAACGTCGATTAACAAGTGGAGCACAATTTCTGCTCCTCACCTAATCAACGGTTAGTGCACTTCTGAGGAGGGTGGGCATATTTATAGGCTGTAGCCGCCTAGTCAACATCCAAATGCTCTTCCCCAGAGGTGCACTAACTATTGACTAGAGCCTGTAGTGCAAATAGACCTCAGGATATTACCTGGAATTGTGCCCCTTGCAGAAAAGATTGAATGGCTTCTGTGCCCAGCAGAATCATCTACATTAGGGATGTCAAAGATACGGCCCGCGGGCCGGATGCGGCCCGCGGGCTGTATGAATATGGCCCGTGGCCGCCGGCCGCCGCTGCTGTCCTCCTTGGGCGCGAAGGAGGCGAGGCGAGGGTGAGTGAGCGCGCGGCGGGACCCTCCAGTGCCCGAGTGCGCGGGCGCCGCCATGGACACCCAGCCCCTCCTCGGAGCCCTAGCCACGCCCCGGCCATGCCCCCAGCCCATCCTCTGTACCCTAGCCACGTCCCCGGCCACACCTCAGCCCCTCCTCTGTGCCCTGGCCACGCCCCCGGCCACGCCCCCTAGCCCTGACAGTTTTTTTTTAATCCGGCCCTCGGCAAAATTGAGTTTGACACCTCTGATCTACATAACCTGTTTCCGGTATATGTGCCACAGTGATAAAAGTATGGGAAAGTAAGATGACCAAATAACTCTAAAAGTCCCAGAATGTTTCTTTAAGCATGCATGCAGTTGTTTACCAGCTTCATTAAGATTCATGCGAATGTGTGTGCATTCTTCTGATGTTCTCTTTTCCAGGTGTCAAGCCCCCATCCAAATTCACCGCTGTTATCCATGCAGTTACCCCTTTAGTTTCTCAGTCTCAGCCTGTGCTGAAACTCCTGGTCGCTGTAGCCAAATCACAGTACTGTTCCCAGGTGAGACATTATGCTTGGCTTCTATACTGTTACTCAGGGAAGTAAAATCTGAAAAGTAAGGCCTCAGTTAGACTCAGGCCTCTCTCTTTGTGTTGCTAAACACTGCCATGTTTTCTTAATGCAGTACTTCAAACCTTGAACGTAGGGTCTATTCACATTTGACTTAGGCACACAGGCCAGTGAACTTCTGTGACGCATTGCAACAACCAGTGAGTCTGAAACTTACCCAGCCAGGGAAAGTTCAGGGTGGATGAGCAGGCTGTGAGCTTAATCTGTTTTTTTCTGCCAAAGTAAGCTTGCAGACTCTTTCTAGATGTTCTGATGGCATCTGTGAAAGGGTATTTTCCTCCCAACAAACACATCATAATGATTGAACTAGATGCCCTTTTCCTAAATAAGAAGTAGAATGTTTAATAGGGGTGTGCACAAATGGGCTTTTTGACATTTGATTCATAACAAATCAAATGTTAGAAAATCCATATTCTTACGCATAGATCCCCCTTGAATGTGGTAGGATTCTGTTCGATACGAATGTATTTGTACGTATTTGTACGAATATCCGATACAAATACGTATTGGATACGTATCAGATATGGATAGGTATCGGATACGTATCCGACATGAACACATATGTATCTGATACGTATCCCATAACAAATCTGCTCTGAAAGTGTCAAATTCAACCTGAATCCACTTTTAATCTGCTCTCGATCCGTGTCAAAAGCAATCTGGATCCCTTGCAGATGTGACTGGCACAGCAGCTTTCCCACCTCCTCAGTTTAACAAATGTCCAAACTATTCGTATGAATGTCTGGAAACATTCATACAAATGTCAATGTACAAATTTCGTAACATTGGATTCGTGTATGAATGTCCGAATTCGTACAAATAACAAATGTTACGAATATTTGGGCACAACCCTAATTAGTCTTTACAAAGTTCTGATGAGAGTCAGAGTTAAGTTTGTGTTTGAAGCTTTTCTTTGATTTCTGCAGGCATTTAACTTCGGAGAAGGTATAGGGCCTGTCTGGACTTACCTTTCCAGAGTGGTTGCAGACACTCCAGAAGAGTTCTGTCCACACACCACGCTGCCACTGCTGTTCCAGAACATCCAGGAGCTCCATCCAGCTGTCCTGATCTTCATTAGCTGTGGACAAGTAAAATAATTGACCGTGGCATGTCCATACAAGTAAAAACTTGTCCACAGCTTGACCATGAGCAGCTGGTGAGCTCCTGGTCAGCAGTGTTTGCACCTTCCTCTTGGTGTGAGGTTGTGAGTGGCCGGGATGATGTGACTGCAGCTGTGGCCCACGGACCTATTGCCGTAGGAACATCCTGGAACAGGTTGGTTGTTGCTGCAGCCATTGTTGTGGCAATCCGGTTTGCCTGTGTCGGACCATCCACACTTCAAGTGCTGGCGGTCCATTTGGGGAGAGCAGAAGCACTTGAAGCGTGGATGCCTCCCTCTGCGCATGATCTTAGCCTCTGTGGAATGGCATCATGACACTATTCCACTGAAGAAGGTGCAAAAGTTAGATTTTGCAAAGTTCTGATCAGAGTTGTGGAGTAGTTAAGTTTGCATGTGAAACTTTTCTTTGATTTCTGCAGGCATGCAATTAACAGAAAAGGTTAATTTTCATTTCAGATCATTGTCTTATGGAATTGTGATAAGCCCCTCCCTGCCAAGCATCGTTGGCCTCCCACTGCCGTGCCTGTCATTGTCATTGAAGGAGAGAGCAAGGTAGGTGGACATTCAGGATGCTGAAACCTGAAGGCCAACTGATGGGCTTAGATGTGCACTTCGACATTGCTTGCTAGATCTTCCCTTGCTTGAAGATCTAGTGACTATACCAGGGATTGCAGCCTGTGATCCTCAGTTCCTTCAACCGCAGGTCACACAACATAACATAAGAACATAAGATGCTACAGTCTGCCATTTAGAGCAACACAGATATCTGTTTAAGCCATATTTGCCTGACCTTCCCAATAACTCAAAAGGTGTTTACAAAACAGATATTCAAGGATTTTGCTTGGTCCCCTTTTCAGTGCCCTTAATTGTGCGTGGGACCACAAATCTGCACATAGATTTATGTTCACCTGAATTTTGCGTTTCAGTTTCTAGGTGAAAAAGCACAGATCATTTCTCTTTTAGAAGTGCACTGAAAACTAGATGCTCAGGCTGGCAAATTTGCTGGACTGAGCAGAGGCTGGTACAATGAGCTGAACTGTAGTCTGCATGGCTGGCAGACTAACCTGCCCAGGCAAGGTTGCTCCTGCAGTAGAGTAGAGTAGAGGAAAGAAAGTTCATGACAGTGGCTCTTGGCCCCAGAGGAAGGTACCCAGCTGTGAGCCATGTCTTTTTGCTGGCTGGCTGGCAGGTATGCTCCCAACATTTGTTATCCCCCTAGAATTGGGGCACATAAGAGGCTTGCCGAGGTATTGCTTCCCTGATGGGAGGCTTGGGCTACTCTGGAGACTGAGCAAGGTTATCACTGCAAGCATGTGTTTCATTACGGGGTGGACCAGATATGGCAAAGAAGGATTTGACTTCAGTCTCTAGGATGTCTGGTCCTAGGTCAGTGACCACACCATATTGGCTATCAGTGATGTTGAGTTCTCTCATGTACAGTTCTTCTGTGTAGTCTTATGTAGTCTTCTTTAGGTTCCTACCATTTTTGCCTTTTATCCTGCCCACTTGGGTATGAAACATTCCCTTGAGATTTCCAATCTTCCCTTGAGATTTCTGGTCCTTCCTGTTCTGTTGTTTTATTCTGTTTCTTTGCATTGCTCATTTAAGAAGGCCTTCTTATCCTTCCTTCCTTTTCTCGTGAAATCTGCATTCAGGTGGGTGTGTCTTTCTACCCTGCCTTTCACTTTCTTTCTTTCTTTTCTCAGCAGTTTGCAAAGCCTCATCAGACAGCCGTTTTGCTTACTTGCACATCTTTT
Source organism: Aspidoscelis tigris stejnegeri (assembly GCA_023333525.1). Lineage (NCBI taxonomy): Eukaryota > Metazoa > Chordata > Lepidosauria > Squamata > Teiidae > Aspidoscelis > Aspidoscelis tigris. The sequence continues at coordinate 18,299,173 of JALMGA010000004.1, forward strand.
TCTTTGGGATGTTGTTTGTTGCTGCTTCCTGAACGATGTTACAAATTTCTGCCTATAGTTCTTCAGGTGCTTTGTCTGCCAGATCTTATCTCTTAACTCTCTTCATCAGTTCCACTGCATATTCATACGGGATATTATTTAGGTCGCACCTGTATGGTCTGCTGGTTTTCTCTACTTTCTTCAGTTTTAGTTCTCGAGTTTTGCAATAAGAAAGTCATGATCTGAGTCACAGTCAAGTCCAGGGCCCTTTCTGCACTTGACCTCTTTCTGGAATATGTCTCGGGATAGGGGTCTGTTGTCCGCATGTTATGAAGGCTATGGCAGGTTCCACCTCGGGCTTGCCATAGTCTGCACTAGCACGCAGACAGCAGGCCCCTTTTCCAGGATATATTCCGGAACAAGGCCAAGTACGAAAAGGTTGCAGATAGTGTTTTCCTGAATATGTAGAGTTTCTCCATCTTTGCTAGCAAGTATATAATCAATCTGATTTTGGTATTGACCATTTAGTGATATCCAGAGTTGCATTTTGTGTTGGTGGAAAGGTTTGTTTGCCATGACCAGAGTTACTTCAGCAAAACTATATTAGTCTCTACCCTGCTTGATTTTGTGCCTCAGGGCCAATTTCCTATTTTAGCATTCTGCTCCCTTGTGATGGAAATGACTTTTTTGGTATTAGTTTTTCAAAACTGGCCAGCCTCAGCCTCCTCAACATCAGTGGCTCAGGTATAGACTTGGATTACTGTGATCTTGAACAGTTTGCTTGGGTTCAAACAGAGTTCATTCTGCCGTTTTTCAGACTGTACCCCAGGACTGCTTTTCTTTCCCTTTTACTGACTTTGAAGACTACTCCATTTCTTCTAAAATATCCTTTCCTGCAGCAGTAGAAATAATGGTTGTTTGAATTAAATTCGCCCATCCCTGTCCATTTTAGTTCTTTGACATCCAAGATGTCAATATTTAATCTTGCTATCTCATGTATGACTGCATCCAGCTTACCTTCTTTGATAGATTTTACATCCCAAGTAGCTATGCAATATTGTTTCTTAGAACATCAGACTTTTGCTCCAGCTGAACATCCTTTTGGCCCTGGCCCTTGTATTTGTCCTCTGCTTGGTCATCTTCCAACCTGAGGGGCTCATCTTTTGGGGTCGCATCTTTTAGCTTTTTGACAAGGTCCATGAGGATTTCTTGGCAAGGATACTGGGAGTGCTTTGTCATTTCCTTCTCCAATGCATCACCTTTTTGTCTGAATTTTCCACCATGACTTATCCGTCACGGGTGGCCCTACCAAGTGTAGCTCAAATGTGCTAGGCTTTGAATTTGCTTTGGATGTTCTTTGAATGTTCATCGCTCCCTTCCACCACCACTCGCACCAACAAATCTGCTAAAAATCTGCTAAGAATCCTTGAATTCACCTTCACAAATGTAATGAAGCTTCAGATGAACGCACAAAAGCTTTCACTTGAAAAGAACCTGTCCCACACAGCATCCTGTCCCACACAGTGGCCCACCAATTGCTTATGGGTTTCGCATGCGATTGTCCACTTTTGAATACAGCTAGTATTTGATTTGAATGTGAACATTCAAAGCTTTGCAATTCTTACAAATTGCGAAGTTGACAAACATTTTTCACCCATTCCTACCCCTGAGCTAAGAATTGTAGATACAGAGATGTGGACTGTAAGTAAAATGCATCAAAAATATGTGTCTTGTTGGAAAACACACTGGAAACTTGAACTAATCCATTTAAATCTGGATGCCCTTTTGTAGTGGAGTCAAAAAGACCTGCAAATGAGCACCATAAAAACAGAAACCAGATGGGCTTAGACTGCCCAAAGCCAAAATAAGATCACCACTAAAATCCAGCTTCATTAAACACATGATGCTGTTAGTAAATACAAGCTTTGCCAATTAGCCCAGCGTTTAGCTTTTAAAGCTCAACTGCTTTCTCAAATGTGGGCTTTGCATAATTGGCTTTACAAAACTGTACCTTTTAAAAAAGCAATCCATTCCATGATTCAGAGGTTTCTCCTAAAAGTGGTCCAATTTGTTGCTAGTGGCGAGACTGTTACTTTTAATCCAAGCTCTTCTCCCCAAATTGCTTACTATTGAAATTCACACAAAGGGATCGTTCAGGAGCACCCTTGCATTCAACGGTTCGCTCGTGGAACACGTAAGGGGCGAGGGATGGCTGGTGAGGAGGTGAATAAGCAACCTGAATCTTCTCTCCCTCCATCCCAGCTGTCTTGACTGGCATACTGGCTGCAGAAGAAGGCAAACCTGTTCCTCATCTCTGTCCCTTCTCCCTCCAGCTGAATGAGAAGGCAGCAAGTTTTCTTTTAACTAACCAATAACCAGATTAATGTTGTACAATTCCATGCTGATTTCAGAGGATCCCTCTACCTTGTGGCTGTCCTGAAAACTCGGGCTCCTTGCATGGTAGTGATTCTGTGCAAGTTGCCCCCTCTAGGGGCAGGGATTGGAAAAATCTTCATATCCTTAGCTATGAATAAAACAAACCAGGCTCTAAGTTCTTATTTCCAGACAGACAATCAGTTAAGAAATAATAAAGAGAACTGGACAGATTCACTCGTGGTGCTATCATTTGGCCCTTCTTTGCAGGAGCAAAGAGATGCATGCATGCATGCATGCAGGGTGTTTCTAAATGCAAATGCAATGTTTTTACAAATGCAGAGGCATTTTCACTCAAATGTGAACACACTTTACCATTACTTTGAGCCTTTTCACACTTACCTTGTAAGTGCACCCAGGAAATTCCTGCATGGAGTGTCTGTACTGAACTGTTTCTTTACCAGAAATCATGCATGCCATAAATAGCATTAAATTCATGCATGCACACATATACTACTGGCAGAGATAGTAAAGCCCTGAATGCTCCTTCACTTCTACCTTATGGAAGACCTGCAGGGGAGCACATGACCAGCAGTGCAGGTACAATTATGCACTGCATCGCCAGGTCACCACCGCAGGTGCACTGATGCCATCACTGGGACTCCCTGGTGGCCGCCATACCGGCAGCTATTTGCACTTAGCTGGCACTTCCGAAGTTTCAAATGCTTTCAGTGTCTGCAGATGCAGACACCTAAATCATTCTAGTGTTTCGTCTTCCAGTTATAGGAGGCGAAGTATGAATTTGCCTTTTGTCTTATCTTTGTGCTGTGAGTTACCTTTTCTTTTATATATATATTGTCCTGATTCAAATGTTTTGACACTATTTTTGTATTTAATATTATGTAAAAAAAGTGAAATAAAAAAACCACAAATGTGCATGGCCGCGCATGCGCGTGAGCACACCTACAGGCACACACGCACACACGCAGATTTCTCCCTTAAGGCTGTTATCAAAAAGCTAGGAAGAAAAACAGGGTCGTCTTGATCCAGCTGGTTAGGAATATAGGAACATTGTATTTGAGGTGGGTTTTATCAGCCTGCTGTGTAGAGCGGAAAGAATTTTTGCTCTCGGTTTTTTCAGGTGTTTTGCTGCTTTTTAAAATGTATGGATCTTGTCTTTGCTGTTTTCCCCTGGTAGGCTTAACAAGGGAAAAGTCAGGGCATTGCTAAGCTGGCAGCTAAATAGGTTGCTGCCTCTGATAGTGGCTGTGTGAGCAATACCAGGAGATTTGCTGCAGGGCTGAGATAGGAGGCGGCTGTTCAGTGATTGCCCAGCTCTCTGGCCATCATTGTTTCTCTCTCCTTTTTTTTCCTTTTTCCTTTCCTCTGCCTTCCTTATATTGGAGAGCCTGAAGAAATAAAACATCCTGTCAAGTTCTAAGGAATATGTGGGCACTAGCCTTGGAGCCATTTATAGACAACAAAGGAAGCTCAAGATACTGTCAAGAATGTGCTGCTATTTCTTCCTTTGCAGGCTGCTCTGTGCTCCAAAATTGGTTCCCCTATTGGGAGAAAAAAATCTTAACATCTGTTGACTTTAGAAGGCCAGAGTGACCCTAAAACCTGTTCCTCTCCGGTGTTCTGGATGCTTAATCCATTTGTTTAGATTGTGTATTTATATATTTATATTCCAGCTTCTCTCCCCCCCCCCCCAAGAGCTCAGAGTAGTAAACATTTTTCCCCCTCTCATTTTCTCCTTACAGTCACCCTGCATGGTAGGTGAATTTGAGATACAATGGCTTGCCCAGGTGAAGCACTGAGCTTCCATAGTCAAGAGTGAATTTGAACCCAGGGCTCTCCAGGTCCTAGTTCCAGTCTCCACCTACTATATCACGCTGGTCGACATGGCTGGGACCAGTGAGCATAATGGTTCAACGACCTCCAGGAAATGCTTGGTTTCCTTCCCCAACCCTGAACCCATAGACTACAACCTTTTCAGATATGAGCACAAGTATATTTTTAGTAATAATTACATTTTATTTATGCAATATACCTGTACTTAATTTTAATTCATATTGTCCTCCAAACCTTTTTGGTCCTTGGTTCTAATTTTTGGTTTGAGGTTCTCATACTGATTTAGGTTGGGCTCAAGAATTGCTTTGTATGAAATCTGAAGCAAGTTTTCATGCCATGAACTTCATAAAGAACATAAGAGGAGCCCTGTTGGATGAAGCCACAGCCCACCTAGTCTAGCATCTTATCTCAAACAGTGGTCCACCAATTATTTCCTGGGTTGCTTCCTTCCCCAAACAGGGAGTGGCAAGGTTTAGAAGCACCCACCCACCCATCCACCCACCCACCCATCCATCTATCTATCTGTCTATCTGTCTGTCTGTCTGTCCCTGTTTCCCTCTCTTTTTCCCTTCCTCCTTTTTTCTTTCTTGTAGCTTGTAGTCACACATACATATAAATGAGAAATAAACAATATGCAGAATAACCCAGTTGGAATAACCATGAGACCTGCTCCATCATCCACATCTAGGTTTTAATCCAGGTCAGTTCTCCTTCAGAGTGAGAGAACATATCAGCGAAGTGACCAGTCCTTTTCTTCCCACATTATCTTATCCAAAGATGGATTTTCTGAGTTAAATAATATGGAAAGAAAGCAGCTTTTGTCTTTTTGGTGTGCTTTCTCACTCTGAAAACACCCTGAAGCTGGTTTAAAACTTTGGCGTGAACACAGCCCAGTTGTTGTTAAGATAAATGTGGAGGGAACCAAAATGTCACCTGCAAGGGCATCCACTTCCTCTAAAAGCAAATGTCTTTCTCGAGATACTTTGAGCTGTTCTTCCTGCGAAAGCCATGGCAGTTTGTGAAGTCATCTGATTATTCTATGATGGGGCTCCTGCCATTGGCAGTGTGACTCTGAAGGGCTTCTCACCGACCCCATTTTTTCACCCTGCAGATTATGAGCAGTCGCTTCTTGCCCTATGAAAACATTGTCACGGATGCTGTCCTAAGCCTTGATGAGGATACGGTGCTTTCAACCACTGAGGTAAGACCTTTCCCCACCCGTGTCCACTGGCTGCTTCACACGGGCTTCTGCCTTTCCTAATTCGTACAAATGCATACAGATGCGGGAAAGATGCATACGGGCAAGTACGCATTGTGTACGTATCTGTATACATACGTATTCAAATGAATAGATTCAAAAATTCGGAATTCATTTGAATGTTTAAATTCAAATTTATAGACATTTGATTAGAACCTGAATGTCCAAATTCGAACAAATTCGATTGAATTTTGAGTCGAATATGTGTGCACATCCCTAGTCATAATAGAAGAAGAAGAGTTGGCTTTTCTACCTCATTTTTCTCACCCATTTAAGGGGACTCAAAGTGGCTGACAAAGCTGGGTCAAAAAGTACATTTTAATCAGGCACTGAAAACCGTATAAGGTTGTTGCCTGGCATATCTCCACTAGAGGGCTATTTCAAAACTGTGAGGCTGCTACCGAGTGGTAGTAGTAGTTCATTTTTATACCCTGTTTTTCTTTCCCCTAAGGGGACTCAAAGCAGCTGACAAACCTTCTGTTCTTCTCCCCGGAACAGGCATCCTGTGAGGTAGGTGGGGCTGTGAGAGCTCAGAAGAGAGCTGTTTGACTAGCCCAAGGTCACCCAGCTGGCTTCATGGAGGAGTGTATTCCCAGTCCAGAGTCTGGCTCCCTAACCACTAGACCAAACTGGCTCATGTTTAGTAATAGGCTGCTAGCAACGGATAACTTAGCTCTGCCTTTGGGCGTTTTAGTGATACATCCATCCGGGTATTCAGCTGGCGTTGAATGCTCAGATGTGTTCATAGGCACCTCCATACACATGCTGTGGATGGAGCTATGAGGTGACTCTGTCCAAAAGGTAAGTAAAACGTGCTATTGCTGGAAAATCTAGAACCAGTGCTGGATTTTCCAGCAATAGTTTCTAGCACTTTGGGCAGTGGTGGTGGTGAGGGGAGCAGGACTCTGGTGAGGTTGCCTTAGATATGTGAGGCGACTCCATAATAATGGTGTTGTAATGGCAACCTATTCCTCCAACCTACCCTGGCTGAGTCATAACTAGGGATTCATATTGCCTTTTGTGGCTGGCCTAGTTTGACCGAGAGCAGTTCCAACTTACTGGACCGTATTGTTAGCATTACTAATTATTAGTTTACCATGAGGATCTATTTTAAATAAAAGGTGATCTCTAGCACTCAGTCTTCACCCATTCATCATACTGGATTTTGGATCTGGCCAGAAACAGACTATATATATATTTTTTTAAAAAATAGCAATTAATGCCCAAGCATTAGAGTTTGGGTTTTCTTGACATAGTATTTTGTGATGATACTAACACTCTTAAGAACAAAGAACTCTTATTTACGCAGCGCTGGTCCTCCCTTTCTGAAGAGCACCCTTGCTTGCAAAGGATCCATTTCCACACTGATGCCTGTGTTGATTTGTGTGTCCATCTACCACACACACACACACACACGTATCAAAGTCAAATCCAATCTCTCTTTAAATGAAAGGAGATTCCTTGTATTTGAGGCTAAGAGCTGTTGTGCCAAGAGCAAGATTGCACTCAAGGAAAAAGTCATTTGGGGGGGGGGAGGGAAACCATTGTAGAAAACCAATTTTTACAACTGGGATGAGTATTGATTTCTAGCACCTTTTCCTACAAAGAGGAGGAGAATGCAGGCAGCCGTTTTTATAACATTGCAATATATCGGAAATGCATTATTAATGGCAGCTGTGGAAAAGCTTTGGGTCTTTATTGTCTCCTTCGATTTTAGTACTCCCTTTTTTCTTTCTGTGTAGCTCATTTCTTCCCACATCTTCTGCCCTAAGTGGACAAAATCTCCCTTAGAATTGTCAAATGCTTTTGCACAGGAAATAACACTCATAATCCTTCCCAGAGGGGGGTGGTCCCACTCAGCTGAACAGGTTTTTTCCCTGATGCATGTTTTGGAGTCTTCTTTGGTTTAATTCAGTGGATCATTGAATTTATGTTATATTAGGCTATGACCACAATACCTACAAAAAGTATTTCTTTCAGATAAGCTGTTCCCTTTGGAAAGCTTTCTCAGAAACAAAGGGCCTGTTCACACTTAAGTGGGTGGAATGACATTACTATACCATTCCACTATAGTTAAGATTGGGTGCGAAGACACACGTCTGCACTGCAAGCGCTGGTACAGGGCTCCTCATCTGGACCGTAAGTGCTTGCAGTGTGGATGATCCTTCCTGGACCGTTTGAAACACCACAGCAACTGCCATGACAACATCCGCTGGCTGTTGCCATGGTCATCATGGCATGGTGTGCAATTACACAGCCAAAGCTGTGCCACACCACCCACTCACAGCATCCGCACCTGAAAGGGAATGCTAGTGCCGAACCCATGAGCTAGCCGGCTGCTCCTGGTGAAGCTGTGTGCAGTTTTTTACTTGCCCTGGTGAAGCTGTGGCCTGCTGCCCCTGGTGAAGTTGTGGTCAAGAATTAGGGCAGCTGAAGGGAGCTCCTGGATCCTCTGGGACAGTTTTGGTGGTGCAGAGCACAGACAGACTTGCCTTGAAATATCCAGAACTGCTCCCTCCAGATAAGAACATAAGAGAGGCCCTGCTGGATCAGGCCACAGCCCATCTAGTCCAGCATCCTGTCGCACACAGTGGCCCACCAAATGCTCATGGGCATCTCAAGCAGAGACAAGGATAAACCTATTCCTGCTCTAGAATCCCAGCAAATGGCCTCAGAAGCGCCACGGTTTCCCCCACTCCCCAGCCTGAAACATGCACCTAGGCATTCGTTCTAGTAGCCATTGATACATCTGTCGTCCATAAATTTGTCTAACCCTACTTTAAAGCCGTCTAGACTGGTAGCTGTCACCACCTCTTCCGGCAGCACATTCCATAAGCCAATGACCCTCTGGGTGAAGAAATACTTCCCCCTGCCAGACCTGACTCTCCTACCCATCAGCTTCATAGACTGCCCCCTGGTTCTAGTATTGTGTGATAGAGAAAAGAAATTATCCACCTTTTCTGTACCATAAAGTGCAAACAGGCCCTTTGCCCATGAGCATTTGTACATAGCTCGTTTCTCCAGCTCCTGCCTCTTCTTCCATCCCCCCGGTAGCCATTTCTAATTGGTAGTTGGCCCATGAGAATGGCCCACTCACCAGAGTGGGAATACTGCCCCTGGCTACCATTCCTAATGCTGATTTTGGTGCCAAATATTAGCTCAATTGTGACTTCATGAAAGAGGTGCTATAAGGGCTTCTTCTCCTGCCCTTTTACAATTATGGCTTTTCAGTGTTCTGAGTGCACTAGTGATCACCTCTGTTTCACTAGCAAATTCCACAGTCCCACTTCTGATGACACACTTGGATGTGTCCTTGGTGTTCCTTAGTTGCCTGTTGCATCGTGTGGTGACTCCAGTTACGGAAACCACCATGTCATACAAATTATTTTGAGAGAAGTAGAAGTCCTTGACGGTTCTTCTAATTGCTGGTTTACCAGCTATGGCTTCTCTGGCACCGTTTTACCTGGTGTGGTGTTGCATTGGCCTAGTATGGTACTGCATTATATGAAGGAAAAACCTTAAATCACTCACTTGGGCTGTATTCAGACATAACAAAAAGGGCACCTCAGAGTCTCCTCAGAAAGACAGTGTGTGACCCTCATGTTCCCAAGGATTCTCTAATCCACCTTTTCTAGCACAGAATGTTTAGGGAGGGGAGGCGCAGTTGTTTTTATTATCCATATTCTGCAAGTTTCTTTGAGATTATATTTTATGGGGAAGTGGTACATTTAAAAAATTAAATAGTCATTGTAATATTGTAAATGGCTCCCTTGGCGTGTGCAACTCAAACATTATCAATGCTTGGAAACTTCTGGGGTAGGGCAAGGGGGGAGGAGGAGGAGGAGAAGAGGAAGAAGAAGAAAGTGAATATGGCCCTTTATTGCCTAGTTTTAACATTTGCTAATATTTTCCCGTTTGAAGACTCCTTTCAAATTTGAATGATAAAGACCCACCTGGTTTCCTCTGTTCTTCATCTTTTACCGTTAATGAAGGTTTTGCCCTTTTCATTCATAATGAAAAGAAATATTAAGCCTTTTTATTCCTCAAGGTATGAGTCCAAAGTTCCTATCTCGTGCTGTGAGAGACATGTATGTAGCTCATAATTAGCAATCTGTGTGGGTTGTGTGTGTGGGGGAGACAGACTAAAGAAGTTGTCGGCAAGCAAGTTTGCTCCCCCCACCCCATATATCACCTATAAGAGATAATAAGAATTCCTTTGGCAGATTAACTTCAGAGGAAAAAAATTGTGCATTAGATTCAGATATAATATGTCATCTTATAAAGGTATGTGCACTTATTCAGGACAAAAGTACATTGGTCTTACAGATGCAAAGAAGCAGTCATAAGGTGTTTTTCCACCGCACTCCTTTAATCCAGATCTAAGAAGATCCGGATCTAGGGAATGGGTACTTCCCTTAATCCGGATCTAGTAGATTAAGGGAATGGGTGCTAGCCTCCCTGCTGTGGAAACACCGGAGCACCCAGTTGGAATTCCAGATCTACCCACGAGGGGTCTGCCTGTCACCCCAGGTGCTTCAGGGGACAGGGGGTGCAATCTCCGAAGCGGCTCCGAAGTCATTTTGAAATCATTTCGAAGCGACTTCGTAGTCTGTACAAAATAGCTCTGGAGCGTCTTTGAAGTCTCTGCTGATCTTCGGAGTAAACTTCACTCCGAAGATCGGCACAGACTTCAAAGATGCTCCAGAGCTATTTTGCACAGACTTCGAAATGACTTCGAAATGACTTCAAAGCTTAGGTTTTGGGGCTCCCCCCCCCCCAAGGGTGCACCCTCCCCCTAGCCTCCTCTAGACCCCATTGCCAAACTAATGTGGAAACAGGCTCCCTTTAATCCGGATTTTCTGGCTGAAGACCCCATTGTAGACCCCATTAATGGAGGCTACAGAAAATCTGGATTAAAGGCCAAAAAGTACCCATATGATCCGGATTTCTCGAGGCGTGGTGGAAACAAATGTGTCCCTAATGGGTGCCGTGGTGGAAATGGGGTCATCCAGCTCTCACCCTTAATGGGTGCAAAAATGGGTACTAACTGACCATGGAAAAACACCCATAGTTTCCTTGGTTGATGAGAAGCAAGCAATATATATATATTGGAATTAAATGTTTTTTTTCTTAGCTGAGTGGCACAGCACAGATTTCACATGCAGAAAGAGTTCTGTTCATTATTGGGTCCTCTCAAAAATGGAATAAATAAGAGGAGACAAGTACTTATAGGCTATGTGATGTCTTTAAGATCAAAAAATGAGGGTCTTCTAAGGGTTCTGCTGTCCCTGGAGGTATGGGGGCTGTGGCACATGTGATCCAGTTTGGCTGTATAATTAGAGTATCATACTCTTACTCAGTAGTCTCTTGGTTTAATTCTGCATTTCTCCACGAAGCCAGCTGGTCACAGCTCTCTTCTGAGCTCTCACAGCCCCACCTACCTCACAGGGTGTTCTGTTGTGGGGAAAAGAACAGAAGGTTTGTCAGCCACTTTGAGTCCCCTTAAGGGTGAGAAAAACAGGGTATAATAATGCACAACCACTACTCCTTGGTAGCAGCCTCACAGTTTTGGAACAGCCTTCGAGTGGAGATATGCCAGGCAACAATTTTATATGGTTTTTAGTGCCTGATTAAAATGTACCTCTTCACCCAGACCTTTTACTCCTGATCCTTCTGCATGTAGTCCTACCAGAATGGGAGGGAGGGAGTCTGGATGAGAATTTTAAATAGCAATCAAATGGGATGGATGGATGGATGGATGGATGGATTAGATATAGATAGATAGATAGATAGATAGATAGATAGATAGATAGATAGATAGATAGATAGATAGATAGATAGATAGATAGATAGATAGATAGATAGATCAAATGGAGAAAACCTTTTCCTTGTAAAGGTCTATATACGTTTGGGGAGGCATCCCTTCATTTTTGTTCTGTCACTTATTTCTCTATGAGAGTGAAGGACCGCTCTTTCCAACGCCCTGAACTTTTCAGAGTGTTTTGGCAATTAGGACAGGGTCAACACCTCCCACCCCCCAAATGATAAGTTGCTCTTAGAGACTGGTTGGGAAAGGTCAGGGAGGGACAGCCTGCTGCCCCTTTCTTGATTCCTGACCATTAGGTGCGGCTTTTGACATGCCAGCCGGCTATAGTATTCTTTGCTTTTGCTAACACACTCATTCCCTCTACAGTTTAGCATTATCCCTTGTGAGAAAACAGATGTCAGATTTTATAGCCGACAGCCTCAGGTTGACCTTTGGTTCTTTGACACGTTAATGGTTTAGATGTGATTAGAGCAACATCTAGATTGCTCTTGGTTGTTTTTTTTTTCCTTGTCCGAACTGCCTCCTGAATGAATATTTTACATCTTTTGATACAATTCAGAAGATGAGAAAGCATTCAAAGCCGCGTGCTTCAGGATATGTGTTTCAATCCAGTACTTGGTCACCGCAGTTAGAATTATTATTGTGCAAACATGGAAAGTCAAAGAAGTACCTACGGGGATGAGTGGCTGATTAAAGTGATTGATTTTTCTGAGATAGACAATTGGGCAAATTTATTGGAAAAACAAGTCTGTGGATATGTTTGTTAAAAACTAGAAACCCATTATGGACTTTTGACAAGAACTGGAAATGAACTTAAAATTGCTGGGTTTGAAGTCTAGTGGATTAAGAAGAAGAAGAGGGGAAGGAAACAAGAAATACAAGAGAACCGTTAGAAGAAAGGTGGAAGTTAACAGTTTATAGGAACAATTGGTTATGTATTTAAGGGTCACCTTGTAGGAACTTGATGGATTTTTTAAATGTATATTTAAAGACAGTAAAAATGATATAAGCAGTAAAGATCTGTGTGTCTTCTATCACAAAATAATTACCAGTTCAGAAAAAAATTGAAAATAGAGAGTTTACTTTGTGTGCTTTTTTTAAAAAAAGTTAATATATAATATCTGATACAAACATGTATCCTTAAAGTGCCATCTTAATTCAAAACAGTCTTAATAAGGCAACATGGGTGTTCTTGAATGTGCCAAATCTCCCAGAATGCATCTCTTCGGGAAAGTGTGCCCACCTCGGTTTTTTTTAATTGGGAACAATCTGTTCCTTGACTGTCCTGCACTCTACCGAAGCTAACCTAAGAACAATTTTTGATCAAGGTGGTAAAGGATGGTGAGTGTCCAAGCTTGTAATTAACTGGGTTAGGAGGAAAATGATATTTTTCAGCAGAAGCAATAGAGTGACACCTTTTTTCTCCCATGGAAGGGGATAAGGGCATCACCTTTTTCTTTCCTGCTCACTCCAGTAAACATACAATTCCCCTGTGCACACAATTCACTTCTAGTTATAACTTTTGCTTTGGAAAAGTCATGCCTGGAAAATGTTAATGTGATTCTCTGGAGCTTTAGACTCCTGTTAACAGGGAAACATTAAAATGTGCATAATTACAGGGCAAAATGTCAAGCAGTCAGTTTAATTTACTGATGAATACAGAGAATTAATGTTTTGCAACAGTTCCAAGATTGCAAATTATGAATTAGTAGAAAGGTAATATTTTGTTTTGCTGACATTTTTTATTGCTGCTTGCCACATATGCTGTTTGGTTTTCTTGCCCGCAGGTGGATTTTGCCTTTACAGTTTGGCAGAGCTTCCCAGAGAGGATTGTGGGCTATCCTGCCCGTAGCCATTTTTGGGACAACACAAAGGAGAGGTGGGGGTACACATCTAAATGGACTAATGACTATTCCATGGTATTAACCGGAGCTGCTATTTACCACAAGTAAGAGCCTGACATGTTATTAAAACAAATTTTAAAAATGCATTCTATTTGTTTGTTTGTTTGTATCTTGCCTTCACCTGAAAGACCCATAGCAGGTTACAATACTAAAAAGAAATCGTAATGCAGCCTAAAACATACTTAATACGTAACCCGTCCTCCACAGGACAGCACTCAGAGGAAGTTAAACATCAACATAGGTGAAGAGGCACATTTTAGCTAGGTGCCAGAAGCCATATAACATTGATGCTTGATTCAGCTCCAGAAGGAGACTGTTCCAAAGTTTGGAGGGGGGGGGGGGCACCACAGAAAAGGTCCTGTCCTGTGTCGCCATCCTTTGCACTTCTGACATAGGTGGAATTACAAGAAGGCTCCCAACTTGTCACTGCCTTCTGTGCTGCTTCTACTAGTTCTTCCTTCCATTTTCATCTTCAAATGTATGCTTACTTTCCCTCAACCCAATTCTCCTGTTCTATCAACAGTGCATTCCCACACTTGGAACAGTATTACTGTTCTGTTCTTAAAGAAAACAGAAGATGTCACAAGTGCCTTAAAAAGCTTCTGAGACTTGACTTGTGAGGGAAAATATCCTTGCCATGTGTTAAGTGTGACTCTTGTTTATTCTGGTTTTCGAGAACCATGCTGAAGCAGAACTTGTCACCTTTCCTTTTCTCTATGCAATATATTTTTTCCTTTTAGTAATTCTTTGTTAGGTATTAGGGTTCGGATTTCTGTTTAGTAGGATGTCTTTAACTCCCAGTTTCAGGATCTGCTAATTGTCGTATTTCTTTCTGGATTTCTTTGAAGTAGCTTGAATTTTGAAAACAGGCTAAATATTCCCTTTCATGGAAAACTATTGACATCAAAGAGCTCCCTAATTTTTTTTTTAATGGAACTTAAATCCACCCTTGTCACGAGGAAAGGATGAACCTGTCTTAAGTGAGCCAAGGTTTGCTTTGGCTGACCACCAAGCTAACGAGACCTTCCCTGTTCCTTCTTTGGATTGGCATGGGCTCTGTGATTAAGCAGAGTTTACAGATATCAATATTCACAAGGGTATATTGTTTTTTGTACAGTAAGGAATGATGGGTCTCATTTTTCTTTGAAATTTTATATATACAATACAGTATATAAACACATTATATTCTGCTTTCTCTTCTTTTCTTTGGGCGGAAAAACAGACCAGGCAGAATTTCAGGCCACGTCTATAGAAAATCATGGCATGTAGATTTCCTTGAATTAGAGATCCACATCCTGTAGCCGTAGGATCAGGATGTATAGACACATAGGCTCTTTGTGCACATACATTTAGTCCAGACTGAGGGGGCACAAAATCCATTTGGAGGGCTCATTGGAGGACCACTGGTTAGTGTGGATCTCTGAGGTCCTACCCCCCTCACTGGTCTGCTTCATCTGCATTAAACAGAGTATAGTCTTGACCACAGAGGCCCCACTTGGGACTACCCATAGTCTTTAAATAGAACTATTGGTGGACCACTGGACTTCAGGACTACCAGGGGGGCTCATTTCACCACTGAAATGCATCCCCTGGTGTTTCAGGGTCTAGGAATAAAAGTTCCTAGCCTTTGTGCAAACTTCAGGGCTTGGAATGGGGCTGGACTGGGTCAGCACCATTGCATAGATGGTGCTGTGCTGTTCCCAGACCACACCTTTCTGTGGTTCGAACCAGTTGGTTTTCCTGGTCCAGAACCACTGGAATGGGCCATGGAATGATAAGTGCAAAAGGAGCCATATAGCCACACATACAAGGACTGCCTCACGGTCTCTTCTGTACCATGATTCTTCAAGGGGTTTCTAATGCGGTTGCCCTCCAGATATTGCTGGATATGAGGACCTCAAGGGAGGGGCAAACCCAGCAGCATCTGTACTGTGCCTCAAAATTTTCAAAAAGCATTTGTAGAAGATAAAAATATCAGCCCACCCTTCAGTGAAGCGTTTTTTAATGTAAAAGCCAGAAGAGCTTTGATAAAACTCGACTAATTCAATATTAGTTCTCAAGTTCTGCGATATTATTTTTCTAGACGAAATACCCCAAATTCCCCACAGAGTCTATGAAAACATATGATTTCAAGTTAAATGGAAAAGTAATTGATAAGAAATGGATAAAAACAACATGTGTTACTTTTATCCTCCATATCTTTGGGAGAACATGGCTCAAAAGTTAAGGCTACTTTGTGTCTGTGGTCATCTGTTTCCATTCACTGTCAGAAAGACAGTAAGTTGCTTTATTTACTGCTATTTATTTTATTACTTGTTTTAGGATATGATTTTAATTACACTGCTTTTAAATATATGAGGAATTTTGTGCATTTTAATGGATTTTTATAGTTAGCTTTTCAGAGAACCAGTGGTTATTGGGTAGCTATAAAAATTTAGTAAATGAATAAATAAAATAAGGCCCTTTCCGCACTTGACCTTATTCCGGAATATACCTTGGGATAAGGATCTGTTATTCATATGCTAATACAGACTATGGCAGGCCTCATCTGTTTTCCCTACAGAGCAACTTTACTGTGAAGTAAAGGTAAGCTCCTCATTTTTAACTTGATGTCCAGAGGCACCCTTAAACTCCAGTGACCAAATGTTTCAGGTAACTTAAAAAGGAGCTTTGCACATGAGTACTAGAAATGATGTGGGCTTTCCCAATATCTAAAGAGCGCTTGTGAACAGTGAAGGGTTAAAGCTTCACTGATGATATTTCATTGATGTTTGCAGATACTATCACTACCTGTATACCCATTACCTGCCTGCCAGTCTGAAGAACATGGTGGACCAACTGGCCAATTGTGAGGACATTTTGATGAACTTTTTAGTGTCAGCCGTGACAAAATTGCCTCCAATCAAAGTAACACAGAAAAAGCAGTATAAGGAAACTATGATGGGACAGGTATGTACCTAGACTTAGCTTCAATCTTCTTGCAAGCAAGGTTACTTTTTCTTTCCCACTCTCCGTGGCCCTCAAGATTCTGGGGATTCTAGTTTGCTTTATTCAGTTTTAGGGTCACAGGCCCAATGAGGACCTTCTAGGTCTCCTCAGCTCTATCCATCCCAGCTAACAGCATCTAGAAGGACTACACATCTCCACTCAATATAAATGAAATATTAAATTGACCTGCCATTTAATACTTCCATAAAATATGCTGAGTAGGCATACGACTAGACTGATTCTTTTAGGCTTAGTGGAGACTTGTAAAGAAGAAGAAGAAGAGTTGGCTTTTCTACCTGGCTTTTCTCACCCATTTAAGGGGACTCAAGCAGCTGACAAAGCTTTCTGGTCTTCTCCCCACAACAGAACATCCTGTGAAGTAGGCAGGGCTATGAGAGCTCAGAAGAGAGCTGTGACTAGCCCAAGGTCACCCATCTGGGTTCATGGGGGAGGGCAGAATCGAACCCGGTATTCCCAGATAAGAGTCCAGCTCCTTAACCACTAGACCAGGTGTGTTTTTTTCTTTTAAGGCTTAAAAGAAAAAAGCACAACTGAGCATTCCTTTCTGATGCTAGGTGGCACACAAAAAAAGGCACCACTGCTTGGCAAACTCAGAGATAACCAGATGGGTTCAGAGGCTGGCTCAATTTCTTTGACAACGGACCATGCTGGCATCTGCTTTTATGTAATCTAGGGCCAGCAAGAAACGTTTGATGGTGCTTTAGAGTATTGGACTATTATGTTGTAGTCTCCTGGCTTGATTCTGCACTCCTACACAAAGCCAGCTAGGTGACCTTGGGTTAGTCACAGCAATCTCTCTGAGCTCTCACAGACCCACCTACATCACAGGGTGTCTGTTGTGTGAAGAACAGAAGGTTTGTCGGCTGCTTTCAGTCCCCTTAAGGGTGAGAAAAGCAGGGTATAAAAGCCACCTCTCCTTCTCTTCTTCCTTTTACAGATGGCTCCACTGAACATATAGCCTCCTTCTGCACATAATTACTGCTTACTCTTGACTGAAGTCATGATCCCTTGTGAGTCAAATTCTTAGTGGTATTATTAGCTTTGTAAATAAGCCGAGAATATTGAGTCCTCAAATAACTTTCCAACCTGAGCTTTCCAGTCCATCATTTCTCTAGCTCAGAGCAAGAGAGCATCCGAAACATTTTACATCGGAGAGAGGGACTGGAAACCACTTGCAAACTTCAGATTTGGGTCTCAAACTTCATTTTGTAAAACCCCACAAGTAATGAACTTTAAAAACATGGTACTTTTTCACTTGCTCATAAATAACCAGCCATCATCATAATTGGAGAGAAGAAATGCTCTCAGACTGTGCGGCAACAGATGTGATGTTCTATTTTTGAAATAATTCTTTCAAGTGACTTCCCAAAAGAAAAAGAGGAGATCGTTTTAGAACTGCCTGTCTCCGGCAAAATTCAGCAGCTTATATATCATCATATATCGAATGAAGAATATTCTTGAGGAGCCTAGCTTTCTTTTTCTGGCTTCACTAAATGCTAAGGTCGCTCCCCATGGAAAGATCATTAATGCTTTTTTTATAAGCGCAGTGAGTTGCCTTGAGAAGGTGTGAATTAAACTTTACATTTGGTGACAATCATCCGGAGCGAATGTGTGCCAGTTTTGTATCATACACTCGTGGCTTTATAGGGGTGGTGAAATTGAGGTTCCTTTGTATAGCTCTGGTAGTAAAATGCAACTGCCCCTTTTTTAAATGCAGTCTCACAAAAGTTCTGTAAAGTTATTTGGCATCAAGGGACACTCCTGAGTTAACAGTGATAGATAGAAGAAGGAGAAGAAGAAGACTTGGCTTTTCTACCTTTTCTCACCCATTTAAGGGGATTCAAAGCGGCTGACAAACCTTCTGATCTTCTCCCCACAACAGAACACCCTGTGGAGGTGGGTTGGGCTGTGAGAGCTCAGAAGAGAGTTGTGACTCGCCCGTGGTCCCCCAGCTGGTTTCATGGGGGAAGGCAGAATCAAACCCAGTATTTCCAGATAAAAGTCTGGCTCCCTAACCACTAGACCAAATTGGCCCTAATAGTTTGGGCCTTTCCTCCATCTTGTTATTGACTTGCATTTGGTGACTTTCCCTCTATGGTCCGCATTAGCCCCAGGGTTCCATAGGCAACAATTATTTACATACACAGTTTTGCAGTGCCCAGTGGTTGCTGGGTGCAAGGGATAAATGGGCAGTACCAAGCAACCCAACCTGAAAGTCGCAGTAAGGACCTTTCTGCAGTTACCTGGAGCAGATGCAGAATAGCGAGCCTGGAACAAGCAATCTATCACAAGGGTGAGTGTAACAGATCACTCTGGGACAGAGCAACACTGTTCATATGGCAGTGGCAGCCCTGTGAGCCAGTTTGGTCTAGTGGTTAGGGAGCCAGACTCTTATCTGGTACTCCCAGATAAGAGTCTGGCTCCTTAACCACTAGACGAAACTGGCTCACACCCCCATTGGTCTGTCTGGTCTGCAATAGACAGAACATGATCTAGATCAGTAGTTCTCAACCTTCCTAATGCTGCGACCCCTTAATGGAGTTCCTCATGTTATGGAGACCCCCAACTATGGGGGCGGAGCAGCTGGGAGGTGGGAGGGAAGGGCGGTGGGAGACTTGTTGCGACCCCTCTGAAAGGGTAGTTCGACCCCCAAAGGGGTCCCGACTCCCAGGGTGAGAACCACTGATCTAGATTAAGGAGGCCTTAATCCAGATCACATGTAGGCCCATGTAATTGGGTCTACCAGTAGACCAGTGTGCCCCTGATCCAGAACATGAGAGGCGCACCACAGCAAACTGCTGAAAAGTACCCCCCAGGGATCCTGAGGCTAGGAACTTCCATTCTCTTCCTAAGAGTCATGTGTGCAACCGCAAAACCCACGTGAACTTTGTAGCCGTGGTGTGGGCTCATTCAGCCGACACCTTCCTGTGGTCCGGATCAGTGAGGCAGGCTATTTCAGACCCGCTGATCCCAACCAAGTGCAAGTAAGTGCGGAAGGGGCCAAAACTCAGCAGCAACAATTGATGGAGGGAAGAGCCATACAGGAATGAAAATGGGAATGAAAAAGCTTCAAGAAAGAAAAGCTGCCAAATATCCCCAGGTAGACATTTGAAACAATTCTTATATGAGATAATTCATTCAGGTGACAGATCTACGCGTTCGCACATGCATAGGGGGGACGGATTCGGGAAGACAGATTGGAGTGGGTGCTGTGCGGACGCACCAGCACCCATTCCAATCTGTCCTCCGGCTTGCGCGCCGGTGACACCGCCTCCGGAGCCGCGGGTCTGGAGCATGGAGTTACCAGTCACCGTGTGTTTCCGGTGGCGACTGGCATGCGAGGGAAGAGCTTTGGAAGCAGGCAGTCCTGCTTCCGCCCTTCCAAAAATGGCACCCGCCTGGAATCCAGCTCTTCCCCGGACGGTGTGTGGAAGTGTCCTGGTTCTGCACACAATAAGGGGAAGTGACACATGTAAGACCTGATTTTTCAGGTCTTATATTTAATCTGGATTTTGGCGGCAAAACCAGTTTAAAAAACCAGTCTTGCGTGCCACAATGTGGACACGGCTTCTGCAAAGGGCCCCTAATCAGGTCTCCAATGCGGAAGCCATCTAAGGTAAGTATCTTTAATCTTACCTTAGTGGCAATTAATCCAGTTTCCACAGTCAATGTGGCAACACCCATTTACCAGATATGTGATTATGTTTGAGCAAGAAATGGTATCTCTTATCGGACAGGAAATTATTGATGCCGCCATTGAGTCTTTCATCCCATCCGCAGCCCCCTAGGTCAGTCCAGCAAATAATGCTGTGCACACACATGGCTTCACGTATATGTATGAATCCCCGTGCAGTTTTTATGGATTCAGCAGTTGTAGAAACATGAAAGTTGTTTAGATTGTCAAATGAGGGGAGATTTCTAACCATATTTATCTAACTGTAGTGAGAATCTCCCTACTGAAATCTGGTACTCAGTGTGAAAGGTCACAAAACAAGGAAGCAGGGGTTGTCTACCAGTGAACTAAAACTTGAATGAATGTGGATAGAGCAATTGCACTGAAGCAAGTAGCAATCCTTGTTCAGACATGAGAGATCATAAGAGGAGCCCTGCTGGATCAGGCCACAGGCCACCTAGTCCAGCATCCCATCTTACAGAGTGTCCCATCAAGTGCTTCTGGGCATCTCGGCAAGGGATTTTTAAAAGAATACGTCCGTTCTCTGGATTTTCTCCTGTACAGTACCACAGCTTTTCCAAACAGGAAGATTATTGGGAGTGTTGTTATTTTCCGTTTGAAGCCCGGCTTGTGAATTGATGGCCTGTTATATTCTTGATCGGTCCTTTTCTTCTCTTGCAGACCTCCAGGGCTTCGCGGTGGGCCGACCCAGACCACTTTGCCCAGAGGCAGAGCTGCATGAACAATTTTGCCAGCTGGTTTGGCTATATGCCGCTGATCCATTCCCAGATGAGGCTCGACCCTGTGCTGTTTAAAGACCAAGTCTCCATTTTGAGGAAGAAATACCGAGACATTGAACGACTCTGAAAAGCCTTGCTGGGGTGGGGGGAGAACGGGAGGGCAGGGAGACCACGAGGAAATGGAACTCTTTCCGCAGCCCGGCACGAACCCACGGATTCTTGGAGCCAGACTTTACCAAGGACAAAGCAAAGCTACCCTCTGTGCCACGCACGCCAGTGGAAAAGCCCACTGCTGCTGACTCCGCAGGGGAACTCTTTGTGCTGGACCTCAAGGAACTTGCAGGCCGCTCAAGACTAGGCTCTGTACAGTTTCATTATGGAACATTAAATAATTATTTTTTGAAATGATTGCTATGCAGGTTTAAACTTTTTTAATGATCAAAAAAAAAACCCTATTAAAAACAGAGTTCTTTCTTTAATCAGAATTGTGTTGATTGTTGTGAATATTTCAAAAGCAACGAGCTTTTTGAAAAAAGTTTTTAGAACAAGATTTTAAAAAACAAACGAAACTTAATTTAAATGGGGAGAGGGTGGCTGCTTATTTTTATCTGGAGGTAAAAGTCTTTTTTAAAAGTGAAAATGGTTCCAAAACAAAACGCTGCTGGTTTGAAATCATCCTGTTTCACATACTCGCACCCAAAGCAGAACACAATTCTCAGTAACGGGTCTTCAGCAACACCGCTGCCTATGTATTCAGAGCTAAAGGTGTGTCAAGTCTACCTTTTTTCTGGGGGACCTCTCAAACCCTGGGTGATTCTCACATTGAGGCCTGCTGCAGCCTGATTTCATACAGTTAACACAAAAGATCCAGGTCATAGTAGCACCTGGAATAGGCAGTTTGAACATTCCCATGCTTCATCACTAAGGAGCTAATGCCTCTTTCTGCATGGGCCTTTAATCCGGATTAAGGGCCCATGTAGTAAGGATCTGGGCCCAATAGAGCCACATGATCTGGATTATACTCCATTTTATGCAGAATGGGCCCCTTGATCTGGATTATGTTCCATTTTATGCAAAGAGAATGCATTGATTGGGGGGGGGGGTTGGGGGTTCCACTAGCACGAAGTACCCGTTAAGTACTGATTAGGGACCCATTAAGGACCCATTAGACCCAGAGCAGGAAGACCCCATTTCCACTGCAGACACCATTAGAGCCACATTTGTTTCCACCAATTCTAGGGAAATCTGGATTGAATGGGTCCTTCAGGACCTATAATCCGGATTTCCTGTAGACCCCATTAAGGGGTCTACAATGGGGTCTTCAGGCATCAGATCTGGATTATATGGAATGTGTTTCCACCACAATAAATGTAGAAATACTCACATGCACACATGTGGACTTGTTTACTTTCATGGGCACAAAGCTTAGAGCGGGCAATGGGGTCTGGGGGCAGGGGGGGCACTCATAAGGGGGGTGCCCTGAAACCCAAACCTGTGCACAATCTCCAAAGCCAGCTCCAAAGAATAGCACAGGCTCCGAAGAGGACCCTACGCAAGAGCAATGCCAATCCTACGGACCTTTGTCAAAGGCTCCAGAGAATCTTCGAAGTTTGTGGCAAATCACTCCGGAGAATCTTTGAAGAATCTCCAGAGCATCTGTGGAGGTTACACCGCCGTCCCCCAAAAAATCTGGGGTGATGGGCGGGCCCCACATGGATCGATCCATATTCACCACATGGGTGCACTGGTGTTTCCACTACGGGCAGGCTAGCATCAATTGCTATTGGGTGCTGTACCACCAGTGGGGATGCATTGGGTACCTTGCTTAATCTGTATCTGTATCCGGATTAGTTGAAGGACCCATCCCTTAGATCTGGATCATCTTAGATTCGGATTATGGGAGGTCAGTGGAAAAAAGCCCAATGTCTGGAAGGGAGGCCCAAAGCCCCCTTTTGATACTGCTTTAAGTAGTGCAGAAAGGTCCTTAGATTGCTGTGCCTTGGGCAATGGACATGCCTGACGTCTGGTGTGATTCCAGGACTAAGGGTGCGCATGAATGCAATTTCTGAATTGAATTTGAAATTGAATATTCAAATGTCTGAATTTGTACGAATAGAGAAAAAGCATGCATTAAAATTTGAGCCGATTCAAATACATTTGTATCTATTTGTACAAATATTCAATTCATATTTGATGATACGAATATTGACAACTTTCGTTATGTGTCCGTAAGTATCTGTACCTGTCCCGTATGCATCCCATTTTCATGCTGTACATATCCATACAGATGTGCATGAATTACAATAAGATGCGTACAGATATATATGCATTGCATACATATCCCTACACATACGAATGTCCAAATAATTTGTACAAATGATTCAAAACATTCAAATTAGTTTGAATGTTAAAAAATGAATGTATAAACTTTTGAATGTTTTGAATATTCTTGCACATCCCTGCTCAGGACTTCCTCAGTTTTGCCTAATTTCCTCAGTTTTGACAATGGGCAGTTTAGAAAAGTTTCTTTGTTTTACAATTTTCATCCCTCACAACAATAAAAGAGCAACAGGGGCGTTATGGTTCAAAAAAGACCTTCCTCAGGTTTTTGAGAGAGGGCCTGTCGGCCTTCATTTTTAGTTTTAGGCAGATTGCAACCGTCTGTCACTTAGGCGAAGTTACATTCATATTAACCACTTCATCTTTATTTTAAATCCATCTTTAAAGCTGTTTCTCTTGACACATTCTGCAAACAGGGAGGCAAATCTTTGCTATATAATATGACAAAGGAAGTTCACAAAACCCACCACTGAGAGCAATTGCTCCTCCCTCTTGGAAAAGAACTGAAAAATTTTGGGCCAGAAGAAGCAGGTGGCTCTAAGCTTTGTGCCCATGAAAGTAAACAAGGCCACATGTGTGCATGTGAGTATTTCTACATTTATCTATCTGGTTTCCATGCAGCCCTATACTCGAGAGTTCTCAGGATGGGTAACAATTAAAACAACTCAATTAAAAGATTATCTCACTGAAAAAATAAATCACAGAGCCTGAAGGTGAAAGAGAAGTTGATTCTTCAGCCAAAAGCCAGAGCAAAGAGCTGCATCTTCAGCAATGTCTAAATATTTGCTGTCAAAGTGTCCGATGTATTTCTGAGCGCACACAATTCCATAACTTGGGTGCTAACACCGAAAAGGCCTTCCCACACAAGCCACCCCTCCTGTTACCTCTTCCTCATCTCCAACATATTTCATAATGAAGACTCACAAAAAGAATGCCTTCTCCTTTTCTGCCATCTACCTGTTCCTTTTAATCTTTTTACACGTTTATCATTTAAGAGTCTGTCTGCTGCCATAACTGGTTTTCTGCTTCCAGGGTATTCAAAGAAAAGTTCTTTTTTTTACCTTAGTATCTTTCTAGCACTCATCATGCTGATATATTTTTGTTGATAACTCACAACAGAATGACTATTTAGAGACATAGGGCCTTTTCGCGTGACAGTCAAGTTCAGGGACAGTAGCCAGCGTTTGCACTGTGAATGTTGGCCGCCATCCTGAACTTCACTAGCCGCCCTTGCAGTGTGGACAGTCTATCCCAGACCACCCACATCACTGTAGCAATGGCAGCAGCAGCTTCTGCCATGGGCTGGGCCATTGCTATGGCAATCATGATGCACTATGCATCTGGACAACAGCATGCCCGCATCCCCACACAAACCACACAGCATTTGCACAAGGAAGCAATGTGGATGCTGCATCTGCACAAATTTTTTGTGCGCATTCGATTAGAAATGAATCGAATGTTCAAAAATCTGTATTCGTACAAACATCACATTTGAATGTGGTAAAATTCTATTCAATATGAATCTATTTGTATGTTTTTGTACGACCATTTGATATGTATCGAATATGAATGAAAACGTATCCGATACGTGATACGAACAAATATGTATCTGATATGAATAAATATGTATCTGATACAAATAAATACATATCCGATATGTATCCGTAATATCCGCACTCTAAAAACATCAAATCTGACCTGAGTCCACTTTTAATACGCTGTCGATCCATGTCGAAAGCAATCTGGATCCATGGCGGATGTGACTGGTGCTCCGTTTTTCCACGCCACCAATGTAACAAATGTCTGCACTATTTGTATGAATGTCCTGAAACATTCGTTTTTGTTCTAATGTTAGCATATGAATATTGTAACATTTGATTTGAGTTCAAATGTCCGAATCCAGGCGAATTTTGAAAGTTACAAATATTTGTGCACATCTCTATGTGGGACTGTACCAAAAGCACCCTAGGCACTGCCAGTAAACCTGTGGAACAGTTTTACCACAGCTCCATAGCTAGAGATAATCAGGACGTTGCCACGTGTGGGCATGCACCCATCCCAGAGCGTGGAGGGTCCAGATCACCTAAGTGCAAAAAGGCCAATACCAAACTAAATTTGTTCAAATCCATGAGCTTTCCTCCTGAACTTGTTTAATATTTTTTATGTCTTATTTTATCATTTTAAAAATCCCAAGCCATTTATGGTATAAACTTCAAAAAGTTACAAACATAGGTACGCGTATATTCCGGCGTATAAGACGACCCCCAACTTTTCCGGTTAAAATATAGAGTTTGAGGTATACTCGCCGTATAAGAAGACGACACCCGGCGTATAAGACGACCCCCGACTTTTGAGAAGATTTTCCTGGGTTGAAAAGTCGTCTTATACGCCAGAATATACTGTTACTGGATGGCTTAAGAAGAGAGATAATGTAACGCATTGATAACTCTTATATGGGTGTGAATAGTATGGGGGCTTACTTCTGAGTAACCAGGCTTGGAAACATGTAAGATACTGACACATTCAGCACAATTGTCTCAGCAACAATGTTAAGCACACACATGGACTTTGATTAAATTGTGGGAGTTATTTCTCTTTGAGGCTTGAATAAGCATGGACCCCTTCCATCTCTAGTGAAAGGATAAAAGAATGAATTTGGCTTCCTACATCTGAATACCCTTCAAAATCTTTGCTGTTTACAGATAGCTAATTAAACAAGGGACAATAAACAGCTTAACTCTAGGATTATTTCAGGAAAGTATGGGGCTTTGTAGAACGTTTCCAAGACATACTGGGTTGCCCAGGCAAGTATGTGTCTCACAGACAACCTTGGAAATGATTTCGCTGTACGAGAGAATTTCCTCTCAAGCAAATATCCTCATTCTGACGGCCCCCCAGCCAGCACCGTTGCCTTTAAAGTGAAAGACGCATACAGCAACATGACGTTGTTTGAGTCTAAGCTCATTATGAAGATGTTTAGCTACGAGCTCTATGTGGCAGTCTAGCAAAGAAAGTACCCCACAAAAAGGGCTTCATGCATTTCCGACCAATGGATACTTCACAAAACTGGTCAAGTGTGGTGATGAATGAAATCGCTAGCCCTTTTCTAGACTTTTTAATGGAGCGTTGGATTTCTTTTTTCTGGGTTTCTCAGATCGCAAATTCCCTGACTTAGGCTGCATCCAGATGTCGGTTATTTATTCTGCTATATTTGGATAATATCCAAATGTAGCAAAACAAGTAATTGACGTCTGGATGCAGAAATGATTAGGCAGGAAGAGAAATATATGGAATCTATCATGAAAATTAGTGTGAAGGGTGATTCTGTGTGTGCCTAAGAAGGGATGCAGAAGTTTTAAAAAGACAACAGTTCCTTGTATAGCTGTGGAGCTGTTGGAACAGTCGCTCACACTGAACCTCCTCATCTTGCTAGTGCGAAAAGGACCTACATTTCATATGCCCAAATGCATAGAAACCTGTTTCAT
The DNA here is from genome assembly GCA_023333525.1 of Aspidoscelis tigris stejnegeri. Lineage (NCBI taxonomy): Eukaryota > Metazoa > Chordata > Lepidosauria > Squamata > Teiidae > Aspidoscelis > Aspidoscelis tigris. The sequence goes on from JALMGA010000004.1 coordinate 18,325,615, forward strand.
CATATTTATACCCAAAACTCAAATGCACAGGTATGGAAACATTAGTTTGAGTGCAAATGCATGGGGATTCATTTGTCCCCACCTATGAATATCTGCATGAAAATACACATGTGTGCCCACACCCCCACACAGAGAGCTGTTAATAAGATACAGGATACCAAAGATAAATAAGATTTTAAAAATGGTCTGCATGTATTGTTCTTTCCAATCTTGTTCCTTCTTGGAAAAGATGTCTCATATTCTGTATTTGTTCCAGAGATATAACAAGCAGTTTTCTTGAATGTCATTGTTCTAGAACCAGTGTGCCTGGCCACAGCTAACTGTGCCAGAATTATTGTGCTCTTTTCCTATTCCTTTTCCTTCTATATACCATGGATGACACTTACCACGGGGTGAATAATAGACCACAGATGCATACAGGAGGCCGGTTTTACTGTCTTAAAAACATTCTCCTTTTCAGTAAAGTAAAAGAAGAAGAGTTGGCTTTTCTACCCTACTTTTCTCGCCGATTTAAGGGGACTCAAAGCGGCTGACAAAGCTTTCTGGTCTTCTCCCCACAACAGAACACCCTGTGAGGAAGGTGGTGCTGTGAGAGCTCAGAAGAGAACTGTGACTAGCCCAAGGTCACCCAGCTGGCTTCCTGGAGGAGTGCCGAATAAAACTGGCTGAGTACAAGATATGAGTCCAGCAATCTCACCACAAGATCAAACCCCTAACATGTGCCATGAAGTCTCCTGAAACCATAGCCCAAGCCCTTCATCCACATTTGTATACTGAACTAGCTGGCTGGCTATTTTGGGTGTAATGGCAGAACATTGGTGTTAAACCACCCCAAAGCGTGGTGAATCTCAATCCTGATTTCAACAGGTCTCACTCTGGATCATGCGCTTGAAACGTTTTATTTTTTACTGTGTGGACAGTACTGTTTTAAGGGATGAGAATCCATGTTTAGGGTTTCCCTCTCCCAATAGCTTGTTTCTGAAGACAGTGATTTCAGTGTTAAAAATCCACCCTTAGCAGCGCTACACTGTGGCGATGGAACCACTTCAACCTGATAACAATGTTGCAATTTTGCACAATTCTAAAAGTTCTGACTTTAGAAAGGGAAAGGAAGGGAGGAAAGCAGCTGAATATGAATGTTTAAAGCAAAGGGGCTTTAGTTGCCACTGCTGCTGTGTTGCCTGAGCAATGGGGAGAGGAAGGGAAAGAATTGCTGGCTGGTTGCCGGCTGCCATTTTTCCTCCATCCATGGAAGCAGCAGCCACCCAGCCACCCAGTCAGGCTCGGTGAAGGGGTCCCTTATGGGTGGCGCGTCCATGCCAGGAGGAAGAGGGCAGGGCAGCCCCAAAAAGCGGCTTTTAAAAAGTAGCCACTTGAGTCACGTACCCCACGTACGATCCTCAGAATCCGGATTGAACGCGATTAAGTTAAAAGTAATGGGAACAGGCAAATTTGCGTTTGCATCCGGTTCTATTATTTCAGTTTAGGGAAAGTGAAATAAGCTTGCTGTGGGGATTCGCCCTTACTGAACTTTTATGCCTTGACAAAACATTGCTGTCCCGGGGGAACAAAGGTCAGGGATGGAACCCATTTTGACTGCTTGTCCCATCCCAAAGTTACCTGGTCCTTCACTAAGTGTGAATGCCGCTGCACAAGCCTTGCTTTGCTGCTTGATTCCAGGCAATCCCTACATGAAGACAGTGCCTTCTCAGCATTGGCCCATTCACGTCTTTCTAAAGCAACAATTTACAAGGCCTGGATGGGGTATTTGTTTCTAAATTCTCACCTTCAAGGATAAATTAATGCATGCAAACTCTGTGCAAATATCTGGCCTCTGTTGTTGTTGATGCATAAGTGGCCACCTTATATCTACCGTAGAGGCCATTTCTGCAGTGAGGCACCAGGCTAGATTTTTTCTTTCTCTCTCTTAAAATACAATGAAAACAAGCGCAGACTACTCTGGAAGGGCTGATTTTATTGGCACTCATTTAAAATAACCTTGGCATGGACACGATCTGAATGGAGCTCATTTTTGGAGGATTGTTGCATAATGGAAACAAAACAAAAAGATTTAGATACAAAAATAATGGAAAATGTCCAAGATCAGGGAGTTGCCGGCTTGGCCTGCAGCTATTTGGCAAACCTCATGATATTATGTCCTTATTGCCTTCTGGTTTTAATGTTACCAATAACTCCCTCCACTGCGAAATCGGATGTCCACGTTTTTGTTAAAAATTGCCAACGTGTCTGAGGTGCTAATGTGCAGTCGTTGCAGATTATTCCCCTTAACTTTTTAAAAATTATTAAGGTTACATAAAACAAAGAATGGATGCCTAGGTACTGCCCTCAGGATGGAGAGACTGGCAGGTTGTCCCTCAAGGCCATTTGCAAGAGAGCTGAGAACAGGTGAAGGTTTTGCCTTTTTCTTCTGCTTGATATTCCCTGAAGCAACTGATGGACTTCTGTGTAAGACAGGATACTGGACTAGATGGGTTGTGGCCTAATTCAGCAGGGCTCTTCTTGGGGCCTTTTTGCACTTGGTGAAAAGGGGAATGATCCAGCGCAGCATATGCACTGTCTCCTGCCTATATAACTGTGAAACATCATTTACAATTATATCCTGCTCTATACCCTAAGATCTCAGGACAGATAACAGCATTTAAAACAGACATGTTAAAATAGAGCCATATATATTAAAACAGCATAAAACAATAATGTCGGCAGTAGGGGGAAACTATACCACATAACAAAACCATATAAACATACAAGGATAAAATTGAGAATCAAAATAAAAATAATGTCATTACTATTATTTTAAATATATATGTTTAAGTTTATTTTTAGGCAGACCCACGGCAAAATGGCCAGCAGTCCAGCAGTGCCTTCTCAGTGGTAGCTCCTTTGCTTTTTCACAATGCCCCTCCCCCCTGCTCCTGCTGCACTTACTGCATTTACTTACTGCACTCACTTTTTGTGTCATAGCCTGGTCTGGTGCTTGTCCCATGTGGATGCAGTGTTCTTCTGGTCTACAGTGTGGAATTCATGTTCCACTGGCGTTCCTGAGATGGTGTACCAGCCCAGTGCAACTACGGCCTTAGCCCTAGATTGTCTGGCTCCTGTCTTCAGCATCAAATATCTTGGCTCTTATAAAAGAAGCCTCATCTATCTTCCAAATGTCCAGCTCCAGCCCTTGCTCCAGGGTTGCAGTTACTGGTCTATTTTTTCCTTGCAAAATAGCTGTGAGATATGGGAACAACATGCAAGCATCAGAAGATATTGTAGCCATGTGCTTCCCAGAATCCCTCACTCTGAGTGCTGTACCAAGCCAAGGCATATATACTTCTAGACTATATGAAGTTATGATTGGCATACTGTTATTAGCATCTAGGCTGGGTGTACAGACTTGTGATAATAAAATATGAGATTTTGTACCAGGTCATATTAAAAGCTATAAAATATATTTCTAAAGACAAGCCTCTGATTTGACTGTAATGGAAAAGATTGCAAAATAGTTTGTTTCAGGAAGCAAGCAGCTGATTAAATCTGTATTTACAAAAACTGGCCAAGGAAGAAGGAGAATCCCAGTGTGGCCACTGTGTAGAGAATTGCATACCAAGACCAGGTAGAAAATAGGAGGCACAGAAACCAACTTTTTATTTACAGTAAATATCTGGAGAGTTCCAATTAAATCTTTTGTCCTACTTGATTAGATTGTTGCTCACAGTGATCATCAGTTTGGATCTAATGCAGCCAGAGGCCAAATCACACTTGGCCTGCTAGTGCACACTGGGGTAGCTTCTGAGACACACCATCTCCACTTGCAGGAGCATTTCCACATCAGAAATGTCTCTCGTTATAACAGAAGCTACCTCAGAGGCTACTAGCAGTGGTGCATGAAATTGTGCACAACACATGCCTGCAAACCTGCCTTTGCCAGCCACTGGAGAGAGCATTCACAGCTCTTCCAGTGCCAAGGGTCAGCTGACATGCTGTGGAGCAAGGTGACCATAAATGCAATTGGGCATGCACAATGCATCACCATCATCCTGGTGATGGTGGCAATGCACACAGAATTGTGCTGGTCTCTGTGGAAATGATGACGCTGCTTGGACCCATGGTGATGATGCCCGGACATGCACCTGAACCCAGGTGAGTGTCCTGGTGCCGGGGCAGGGGTTGTTTGGCATACACTAACATTTGCAAATGCTAGTGCACCTCAACGAGAATGCACTGTTCCCGTCCCACAGATGGGAAATGGAGTGCAGAAAGACACCAGAATCTGCCCAAGTCATGTATTTTTTTTTGTTTCCTTCCTGCTGGTCACCTCTCCCCTCCTCTCTCCACCTCAATGGAACCTTCAGCCCTCACCTCTGGGTTGCACCCTTTCTTTGTGTAACTTTACTGCCAAGATTTGTCCCTGGCTCCTAACCCCTGACCCATGGATGGACTTTAGGGACAGGGACTCTGCCCCCTGGATTAGTAATTTAGAAGAACAGCACACCAGGAGCAGTCCATAACTACAGTGGCAATTGAAGACGCATCCTTTTCAGATTATTTATTTATTTATATAGGTTGCAAGAGAGCCTCAAGCTACTTTGTTGCCACTGACCATGCTGTTCCTCCTGCAGGACATGCTGCACTGGCAGTGAGATGATTTATGTATGAGCAGTGCTGTGGTAGGCTCCAGTTCACTCTCCTCGTCTCCTTCATGCACATTTCAGTTTAGGCTGAATAATCCACTATGTCAGAGCTGGTCTCTTGACTCGGATTAAATTTACTTGTGTACCACGTTCAGCTCAATTTTCTTGTGAGTCTGAATATAACTGCAGCCTTACAGTGTTTCACCATGAGCTGTGACTATTCTATCCCCTAGTATTACATCACTGAGTTTTCTTTGGGTTCCTTCCCAATGTGCACAGACCACAGTGTTGCATCCCCTGCCCATTACATGAAGAAATCTGAACTTAATTCCTGTTAGAGTCATACATCTGTCAGCCTTCAGTTGCCTGAAGCAAAGGGCACAAGCTGTTAACAAGAGGCTCTTCTGGGTTTCCTAGGCTGTGATCAGACAGCAAAAGAAGAAGAAGAAGAAGAAGAAGAAGAAGAAGAAGAATTTCTGAGGTGGCTTAGAGAAGATTTCCTGGTGGAATCGTTCATACACTAGACTGCCCCTTTCCCTCTCCTGAACATTCTGTGCTAGAAGATGAATAAGAGAAGGGTTGGGAACATGAGGGCCACACACTGCTGTCCCTGAGGTGCCTTTCAGGAACCCTTGTGTTATGTCTGATCTCTGCCTTAGTCTTCATGGAAATAAACAAGAAACTCCTAGCGTTATCTCCCTTATTCCAGAGTAATGTGGCCCTTAGCTAGAATCTATTCACCACTGGCAAAATTCATGGTAGAAACTCAGCTTCTTTCACCTAGGTTGTGTCTCCACTACCCGTGTGGCCTCAGGCTCCTTGGAGAGGATCTTGACAGCAATACTGTTACCCCAAGGAGTACTGAGGCCTTTCTATGCATGTTGGAGGAGCACTGAAGCCCCTACATGAATCTTCAAGGCCCTTCAGTGGGTGGGTTGCTGCGAAAACAGGTAGACTTCAATACCCCTCCAATGTGGTTTGAATGACCTGAAATCCAACTGGTTCTAGGCCCTTTCCACATGGATCTTTGTCCTGAACCACAGAGTGGTGTGGTGGTTTGCCTTCCACATGCTAGAGGGTAACAGCATAATCCCCATCCTCCACAGTGGACAGAGCAATAGATCTGATAGGGTACCAAAATGGCACCCTGACACGGCATCCTAGCACACCTTTAAAAAGTGGTCCGCAAGATTGTTGGTACTCCAGAATAGTGAGCTGCATGTTATACAGGGAGGCTCTTTTTAGTGGCTCACCAGGAAGTACATGAAAAGGCCAGGATCACTGTGTGGATGGCTCTTTACGTGTGCCACACCTAGGCCCTTTCTGCACTTACCTTGGTTGATCCATCTTAGGTTGATCCATATTACCAAAATCCAGATCAACCATAAGCAGAAGCATCTTCATTGAGTAGGCTTTAGAATAGCAAATGTGTGCTGAAGAGTGGATGTAGATCACATTTATCTGGGGGCTTTCTGCACTTGTGGCTGTGGTCCAGGATGGAGAATCTCCACTTGAAAGAACCATTTTTGAATCAGAAACAGCTCCTTCCATGCAAGAATGCACTACAAGGCAACTATGTGAGAAGCGTGACTAAGTGTTCCACAGGTGCACTTATCATCAACTTTCCTGGCCTTTCCTGGCTCTGGCGCATCAGATGACCTGGAAAGTGAGTGCACATGAGAGGCACATCATATTTGTCCCAGTGACTGGGCCAGCGCACCAGCACCAACATCAGGATTCAAGATGGCAGCACCCAGGCATGCATCCACATTAAGGTCGGTCTGCAGACACATGGGGGGAGGGATGAATGCTAGTACACACCTGGACAAGTTCACTTTTCCCATCCCCAGGATGGGATGGGAACTCCAAATTTGTCCCTGTTCTACCACTAATCCAGATTAATGAGCCCTTAGCACAGTTCTGATCCAGATCTACTCTGCTCCCATGCAGACAATGCGGTCTTAGCAGCTCCTTAATCCAGATTAGTAAATAAGTACAAAAGGCCAGACTAGGTAGTGCTAGACAAGTACTTTCCTAGTAATTTCCCATTGGAAGGTGCGTCAGTTGCTTTTGTCTGTGTTTCTAAACTAATTTGAAAATACACTGCCGTGGAGGAGGAGGAGGAGGAGAGTTGGCTTTTCTACTCCACCTTTTCCACCCATATCAGGGGATTCCAAGCGACTGACAAAGCTTCTGTTCTTCTCCTCACACCAGACACCCTGTGAGGGAGGTGGGGGCTGTGAGAGCCCAGAGGAGAGCTGTTACTAGCCCAAGGTCACCCAGCTGGCTTCATGGAGGAGGGCGGAATCAAACCCAGTATTCCCATATAAGAGTCCAGCTCCCTCACCACCACTAGACCAAACTGGTGGGAAGAAAGGCTAAAGGTAAGCAACCAGAAATCCAGCCAAAGCAAAGAACTTTGAACACGTCAACCAGCAGTCACCTTGATAAGACAATTTTGTGCACTCAGTAGGGCCAAAGAAATCCCCTAGGACTGCAAATGTAATTCCTTGGCTGTCATGGGCAACAACTCAGCTGAATTACATGTCTATTTGTCATATGGATTTTGAAGCAGTCCCTTGACGCCACTTTCCTCATCCTCCTTTTCAGTTCATTTCTTTTTTTTTTCACCCTTATTTATAATTAATTGATATGTCACACTTTGTATTGTATCTGGCTTCATTTCAGCTCTGTCCCACACTTCTGTAATTAATTAATTAACAGCTGTTCTGTTTATTTTTATACAAGCAATTAAGATAATAGAACATCAAATTAAAAAAACAATAGGAGCGTGTTAAAATGCATTCACACTTTTAATGCTTTTCCTGTCCTCCTCCTGGAACCCAAACAGGCAAAGGGTCTTTTCACACTTGGCCCTGGGGACAGCCTGCTTCCAATCGGTTTGGCAGGGACGCTGAGGGTGCGGAGCTCTCCCCACTTTTCGATTGTGAATGCTGCACACAGGGCTGTTCTGAGAAAGCCCGAGGTGATCAAGGTGGCTCTCAGCTGCTTCGGGACAGAAGTGGCTTCACCATATGCAAATGCACATGTGTCAGCACATCTGCAGCTGTCCCAGACAGCCCAGTGTGAAAAGGCATTTAGCTTTCACAAGCAGCTCTTGACCAGAGGCCAAGGGCCTTTTTTCACTAGGGCTTAGAACCCTTCTAAGACCCCATTAGGAACCCAATTAGTATCTGATTGGTACCAATCGGGAAGGCCCTGTCCCCGTCTAGACCCCATTGAAGGCCCCATCTGCAAGGCCCTGTCCCCTTGTGGGCATGGGAAATCTGATTTAATGGGTTCTTCAGGCCCTTAAATCTGGATTTTGTGTGGACCTGATTAAAGGTGTCCACAATGGGGTCTTCAGGCATCTTCAAGATCCGGATCTCCAGGAAGACCCCATCTCAAAGATCTGGATCTTTAAGATCCGGATCTTTGACTGCATGCAGAAAGGGGACAACAGTGTGGTGCAGCACCCAATGATGTGAGCCAATGTTCTGCAAACCTTTCACCTTTTCTTCTGGGGGAACCACTGAACATCTGCCTGGAACCCTCCCAGGTAGCAAATGATTATGGGGCACACAGTGGGATGGTGTGATTTTGTTTCAGTGAAAAAATAAGGCCTGAATGGACTTGTCTGGAACTCTTGGGATTAGAACTTTAGCAATCACTGTGGACTGCCCAAGGAAGTGTTCCTAAAATATGTTCTTGAACTTAACTCAGAAAGACTAATCCGCCCTTAATTGCATCTGTGTTGCATGCAGAAGATTTCATGTCCAGCATTTCTCGCTTTGTATGCAGAAGGTTCTCTGTCCCACACCACTCCTTTGCTTCCCAAAGACACTGCATGGATGTCAGCACCAAGCTGTCAGGAAGCATTGGCACTGAAAAGCAGAATGACTAGGGATGTGCATGAATATTCGTAACATTTGATATTCATATGAATTTGTACGAATTCCGACATTCATGTATGAATGTGCCAGTCACATCTGCAATGGATCCAGAATGCATTTGACATGGATTGAGAGTGGATTGAGAGTGGATTCAGGGTGGATGTGACACTTTCAGAGTGGATATGTATGGGATACGTATCGGTATGTATGAGATACATATGGGATAGTATGAGTTCATATTGGATATTCACACAAATTTGTAGGAATACATTCATATTGAATGGAATTCTACCCCATTCTAAGGCAGTGGTTCTCAACCTGTGGGTCAGGACCCCTTTGGGGGTTGATCTACTCTTTCACAGGGGTCATTATGAAGTAGCAATGAAAATAATTTTATGGTCGGGGATTAGGGTTTGGGTTAAGTTGGGGGTCACCACAACATGAGGACCTGTATTAAAAGGTTGCGGCATGAGGAAGGTTGAGAAGCACTGTTCTAAGGGGATCTATTTGGATGAATATGAATTTTCTTACATTCAATTTGATACAAATCAAATGCAAAAAACCCCCATTCATGCACATCCCTAAGACTGACCAATAGGGCTGAGACCAATAGGGCTGATCATGAGTGATAGGAGGATGAAGGGTAAAGACTGGTAACAGGTTTGGGTTTGGGAGGGGAGCCCAGAAGAAAAGTGCTTACCTGAGGGCAGTTCAGAGCTAGGAACTAGCTACAGGGTTTGGAGTTTGGCACTGGATCCTTTGAGTTTAGGACATCTCAGAATGTCATAAAGGTGAGCAGCTGTTCTATTTCAATAGCAGCCTTTTAACCAGGTTGTTATTGAGATGGGTCAGTGAACTATGTTAAATTGCCTGGAATAAATTGGCTTTCTAATGTGCTAATAAATTAGAAATAAATAGAACTGCCATGTGCGTACTTGGCCACTAAGTTTCTAACCAGAAGCGACATCAAGAATTCCTGATGGTTTAGGATATACCACTTGGTCACCTTATTAGGGTGGCAAAGAAAGTGGAAGAAAATTCATTTTCAGTAGAAGAGGACACCAATTCTATATCCAGCGTACATGCAAATTTTAAACAGGAGAGATGCAGAGGCAATTTGTGCCTTTTTTGAGAAATCACCCAAGAACATCTGCCAGTTTTACTGCAATGCTTTCTTTTTTTCAGATCAAGAATGTGGGTGCAGAAGACAGACACTTTTTCCAGACTTGGGACCAAAGGAAATTTCCTTTGAAGCCATGGCCAGGCAGATGTCCTCACTCTGAAGTGCATGCATAAATAATTTTGTGGCAGGCACCTCTATGCCATAAAGATCTTCCATCGCCCAGCTTGTATGCAGGGAATTCCAGCACTGAAGCTTTAGAGACATTGTAGGTACCAGAGGTCAAGACTAAGGATGTGCACAAATATTCAAAGCATTCAAAATTCATTCGAATTTGTTCGAATTTTGACATTAGAATTCAAACCGAATTTCTATAAATTTGAATTAAAACATTCAAACAAATTTTGAATTTTCAGATCTATTCCTTCTAATTATTCAGACATTCTCATCTTTCCCACATCCATACACATTTGTATGGATCCATATGGGACGAAAATGGGTTGCATAAGGGATAAATACGTGATGCATACGGGATAAATACGGGATGCGTAACAATGCGTACAGGCCCATACGAATGTTTTCGACATTTGTAAATGCAACTTTGAATCAAAATTTCAAACAAATAGATTCAAATTTGCTTAATTCAAAGCAAATTTGGGTAAATTCAAATTTTAAAGATTTGAATCAAATTTCTGGATATTCTATTCGAATCCTGAAAATTGCATTACCGCACACCCCTAGTTAAGACTGGTTTTTCATCAGGGAGACTATGGGTGTTTTTCCACTGTCACTAAAAGTACCCATTAAGTACCCATTAATGGGTACGTAATGGCATTTTTGTACCCAATAATGAGTACTTAATGCGTACTTCTAGTGACAGTGGAAAAACACCCTATAATACAGCTGACCTGCTGGAATGGCCATATCTAGTGTGGCTGGCTACTATGAACTTAATGTTTATTATTGCATGTCTGGCCTCAAGACTGCATTATATAGGGGAGCATCCTGCTTTATTTGGCATCATTCAATTGAACAGAGGCACCCAACATGATCTGGGGCAAATTTGCACTTAGTCCTCATTAAGTGCAGGAATAAAAATAATAAATGGGATCTTCCAATCCCAAAAACAGATTCATGTCAGATGTAAACTTGTATGGGAACACCCCCCATAGTTGGGATCTTGCCGTACTGGCAAAAGATTCCTATTCCTATTCTGACTCCATCTCTATCTCATTGGCCCCTCTGCTGGATGGCTGTTATCCCATGGCCTCAGACTGGCTGTTATCCCAAGGCAAAGAAGAGCATCACAGTTCTACTGCCATTCCGATGGAGGATGTTGGAGCGCCTCCTAGCTGTCAGAACTCAAGAACTCAAGAACAAGACATGGAGTTGCTTGTAGCAGGCTCTTCCATTTATTGTTGATACCAGAAGACAGAGGAAGTGGGAACACTTTCTCACAGCCTCCCCTTCCTCTGGCAAAGCCTTACTGCACTAAGGGTAAGTTTCCAGAGAATGTTAAAGTGACTAAGGTGGCATCTGTTGGAAAGCTGGACCTAATAGCAATGCAAGTAAACAAGGCCTTGTTTCAGTAAGGACAGAAGATGGACGTGCAGTGGCCCTTAAACAAGCATCCTCAAGGCCCTTCAGTGAGTGGGTTGCTTTAGAGACAAACTTCTATGCCCCTCCGATGTAGTCTGAATGGCCTCTGGAAACACAGCTTGAACATTCCAGTGGCCATTTTGGACCATCTTCTTGGGTGACTGGGGGAAAAGTTAAACAAAATTCATTTCTGGACTCAGTGGTAGGTAGTTCTCATCATGAATTATGGGTGGTCCCTGAGGCTTCCCCACACAGAACGAGGGACTCCGGACAAGCCCCATTGTTCCCTATGGCTGCAACCCTTGAGTTTTCCAAAGTACATCTGTGCAGTTTTGAACTGGAAAGCACCAAGCTGCAAGACATCTCACTTGACTTCAAAGATGTGTTGTTCTATTTAGCTTAAACTTTGTTCTATTTAGCTTAAACACTTTTGTCACCCAGCTGGGACCAAGCAGTATTGTTATGTTTTCTTTATTAAAAGCATTTTTGAGCTCTGCTTTTGGAATTCTGATCCTCATTGGGCGGGGTTTCATGCAAAACTTCAAAGCAATTATGAAATCCCAATACAAGTTTATCTCTCTCTTTTTTTTTTTTTGAAAGTGACTAGTACTGCAGGTTTTTAATTGAGACCAAAAATACATGAGTAATTGCTTGAATCAGAAAGTGTTATTCATGTTTGCTTTCATCCCTTTATATGCTCTTTGTTTAAGTTTATGGTTCTTTATTTTCCAGTATGATGATCTAATACTTAAACAAAAAGCAACAGCAACAGTTAGCACAAACAGCTTATCCACCCCTCCTTAGCACTGTAATTTTAAACTTACTTTAAAAAGATTTTAAATGTGTTTCAGCCTTGTCTTTTGCTATTTCTGCATGGGGTAGTAGTTCTGGATCAGGAGGCCTCTGATCTGGATCTGGGGCCCTTCATCCACACATTATTCTGGATTATGGAGGGCCTGACCCTTTGAGGAAGGATCGGTCTGCGTAGGATAGAAGTAGATCTGGATTGATAGGCCCTTGATCTGGAGCTGCAATCTGGCCACAATCTGGATCATGGAAGCATGCAGGTGACAAGCCTCTGTGATCTGGAATACCTGGAAGTGATTTTTGGTGAGGCTCCTCATAGCATGATGCTGAAAAGTACCCCACTAGCCTTTTGGGTGTTGGTGTTGGGTGGCTGTGAAGCTTGCACCATGCTGCATGAGCTTCACAGCCACAGGGGTTAGATCCAGACTGGGATCTGGCCATCAGCTCTCCAAGATCCAGATTGTTTTAGATTGGGAATTTCTGCCCCCTTGCTTTGCGTTGTTTTTCATATTGAGACTTAGCGTTATAAGGGGAGATATAAAAGGATAGGGCCTTTTCAGTGATGGCTCCCAGACATGGAATAGTCTCCCTCCTGAAGTGCATCAAGCACCTTCATTCTATGTGTTCGGATGAGCTGTGAAGATGCACCTCTTTGCCCTAGCCTTTGACTAAGTAAAGGAACCGCTTTTCCTCCCCATATCCAGGCTTTTCCTCCCCATATCCAGGCACTGTTATGGTTTTAATGTGTTCATTTTATATGTTTACTGGTCTTTAATGTTGTAACCCACCCTGAGACCTTTGGGTATAGGGCAGGATAAAAATTCAAACAAACAAATGGCTTTTAAGGGAAATGCCAGACACATCTCTGGCATTCTCAGTATAGTGCAGCTTTAAGAGGTCGTAAACCCATGTTTCCTGTAACAGTGATGCTTATCTTCACCTATGCTGACAACTTTCAGAATCAGCTCACTTGGGGCTACTGAAGTGAGCAGGGAAACACACTGGGAAAAGCAAAAGGAAGTGTGTGGGTGGGCCTTTGTCTGACTTCCTGTAGCCCCAAGCAAGTAGTGCACTGATTACTAATAGAGATGAAGGTAAGCCTGCAATTTTCCTCCCATCTGACAGGGGGCAGCAAGGAGCAAGTGCAGGATCTTTGTTTCATCATTGCCTCTTGGCATCTGAACTGGAGGAAGCCTAAGACAGAGCTTCATGCTTTAAATGAATACAAATGGAAAAGCAGAAAGTTTTTTCTACTCCAGTTATGTGTATTCACTTAAAAGTGTTCCCTGTTTGCACGTGCTATCAAATGCCTAGCAGTGGCAATATTCCTGATTGTATTAGCATTTTCAGATTTTTTTGGGGGGGGACCCTCATTTTTCAGCCTGCAAATCCCATGATCCTTGGTCAAAATGGGATTTTTTTTTTGCACCAAACACTGAGCTTTGTAGATAATTTTATGCTCTTGTCTGTGCACAGAGGTTCAAAGGTACATGGACTAACCTTCCGAAGAATATAATTTATAGGAAGATCAAGAACAACTGCCTTTCTTAAATGAGACAGAGGTCCATGAGTAAAATTAATTCATTAAATGTCTGGAGTTTGCAAACTGCAAGTTGCTTGACATCTCAGTTATAAACCAGATTTTTCTCAACCGGTACACAAGAAAAAACTCCACACTTCAATACTGATTAATTGCATTGAGTAAAGTTCATGATTAGGAATACTTTCAGTTCCAAATTTCATAACCAAGCAAGAGCAACAGGAATTCATGGGTTCAAATATATTATGAGAGGTTCTCTGCAAACTGGCAAAAGGTTTTGATGATTTATGTTTATGAGAAAAATGGAAGCAGCTGATGATATTGTTTCACCCTTCCTGCCAGTCCATTATTTATAATCACATACAAGTAAAGATGTCCTGAGTTGAACTTGGCTCCTGCTGGTTGCACAGATGGGTTCATGTAGCTTTCTTGGCAAAAATATAGCAGTGGTTTGCCATTGCCTTTTTCTGGGATGGTTTCAAATTCTAACCTTCAGGACTGGGATTTCCTGGTGGGCTTCCATCCAAGTACAATCCAGCCTGGAGCCCTCTTAGCTTTTCAAGATTAGGCTGTATTCAGACATAAGAAAAGGGGTGCCTCAGAGGGACCCCAGAGAAATAATATGTGGCCCTTGTGTTCCCAAGCTATAGTCTACTTTTTCTAGCACAGAGAGACCAGAAATGGAACAAAGCTATTAAAAACCCCACAAACAATAAAAACCCAGTTGCTTGACCACATTATTTTAAGGTGGAAAACTGTTAGCTCTGTGGACAGGCCTATAAAGCTGATGAGCCCTGAGGCAGAGAAGTGTTTTGCCTCCTGCTATAATGGTATCTTTTAGGTTGTGCATCACAGGCAAAACTTGACTCATCCTCTCCTATCCTTGAGGAATTGGCCTCCACTCGCCAAGCCTTCCCACGCGCTCATCTCATTCAGATGGTAATTGCTTTATAAGTCAACCTGCCATAGCTTTGTCCATTGGCTTTTGGGCTCCATTGATCAGAAACAATCTTGTACCACAATCCCTGCTGACCGCAAGGAAAGGCAGATATGGGCACCCTCTGTCTGTCAGTGAGGAGCTATAGTGGTGAAAAGCGTTCAAGCACACAGATGCTGTTTGTTCTAGTGCATATCCTAAGACCTGATCTCAGCTTCAGCATTTGATATTGTCTATATTTCCATTGATCTGGGCAAGATACTTTGAAACATAAGAATATATCTGGTCACACTTGCTGCCCTGGAATGATAGTTGTCCTAGTTCTTCCAGAATTCAGAATTCAGTTCCATTGGTTGACTTCTGGTTCTGGTATTTTAGGAAAAGAAAGGAAACCCCACATTTACATACACACCTGCCAAGGATAAATAGTGCGGCTTCCAAGTTGGAGAGACAGCCAGGGTGAGTCCCCATAGGGGCTAAAATCCAGAGTGGATTTGGATTCAGCATTGGGGGTTCCCATTAAATCCCCCCAGTACTCCGAATCCATTCCAGATTGCCCAGCCCTGTTACCATGCCAGTTTTCTTTCCCCAGATTTTTCAGGGAAAATCCGGGGAAAGAAAACCCCTGTTTAAACAGGGGTTTTCCGGCTGATTTGGATTAAAGGAGACAGCCAGCGGCGGGGGTAAGTGAGTGAGGGTGTGTGTGGAGGGGAGGCCGCCCCTCAGATGCAGTGACACTGGGCAGCAGGCAGGGGCCCCGGGGAAGGTTTCCTTATCCTGTCCCCGCAGGAAAGAGGAGAGCCAGTGACTGAGCAAGTGAGCAAGCTGGAGGGTGCATAGCTGCCTTCCTTCCTTTCCCCTCCCCCCCACCTGCCGCCCAACGTGCCACATCTGAGGGGCGGCCTCCCCTCTATGCACCCCCTCACTCACCCTCTTTTCCCTGACCTCCAGCTGTCCTCCTTCCCTCGGGGCCATTAGGAGAAGGAGGAGGCTGGCAGCGGTGCCAATGGCTCGCCATGCCACGCCACTCACAGGTGTGCTTGTGTGCACCTGCGGGTTATGTTTGGGAATAGCCCAACATGTCCTTGGTGATGTTCCTGGCCTGCAACCCTAACCCACAGCAGAAACCGGATTACTCCGGTGGGAACGCAGCCCCAGTTTGGTCTAGTGGTTAAGGAACTGGACTCTTATCTGGGAATACTGGGTTTGATTCCTCCCTCCTCCATGAAGCAAGCTGGGCGCCCTTGAGCTAGTCACTGCTCTCTTCTGAGCTCTTGCAGCCCCACTAACCTCACAGGGTTTTCTATTGTGGGGAGAAGAATAGAAAGTTTTGTCAGCCACTTGGAGCCCCCTTAAATGGGTGAGAAAAGTGGGGTAGAAGAGCCAACTCCTCCTCCTCCTTCTTGGCCATTTGCAAGTCTTCTGCTTGAAGCCCAGAGGCAACTGCTGGTCCTCTATGTTTGACAAGAGGTTGAACTAAATGGGCTGTGGCTTGATCAAACAGGACTTCTCTTGCATTGTTATGTTCTTCTACATTTGTTTACTTAGCAAACTAAAAATCCCCACTTGCTACTTGATCATGGTAGGATCCTTCTGCAATTGCTGGTATTCCGTACTAGCATGTCTGCTTTTGCATGTTAGTTCAGAATACAGGATACTCATGCTAGTGTGCTCCGTCTGCACAGGACAGAGCATGATCCAGATCAAGTGGCCCTTGATTACACAGGTTCACCAGTGCATTAGCAGACCATAATCAGGAACTTCTGCAATCCCAGCTACCTGGAGACTCATTTCAAGCGGTGCACCAAAGTGCATTGCTGAAATGTGTTCTCTGGGGATTCTGAGGTAAGGAACTTTGGTGCAGGAGTTGGTAGTCTGGACCAAAGCTGTTGTGCAGTGCATTTAGGCCGGTAGTCAACATTTAGTGAACTTCTGGGGAAGGGCTTCTGCACTTATAGGAGGCTGCTACAGCCTCCAAGCGCCCCCTGCCTTCCCAGAAGTTCACTAATTGGTGGCTATGTGTGGAGCATGAAATTGTGCTCCACCCCTTTATCAGTGTTAATCCTCTGCTTACCTGGAGTGTCTGGGCAGTGGCCATTTGCACCTCTTCCAGTGCTCCAGGGTCATCAGAGGTGCCACATAAGCACGCTGGCACCTCGGACAACCATAGATGCAACTGTGTGTGCCCAGATCATCCGCACTGTTATGGCAACCATGCTGATGCACGTGCAGCCACAGAGGACACTGCAGCCAAAATGGCAGTGCCCAGAAGAGGACTGGCCCTGGGACTGATCTCTGGTGAGTGACTGATCATGCAGGACTTAGGCTGTCATTACCTAGTGCTCTCAAATGCGAGTGCTGGTTAATGTTGGGTCATCGCACTCCTTTCCTGTCCAGTGGGTGGGACAGGAAGTGCGAAAATGCTCCTGGTCTTCCCATGGTATGAATCAGTGGCCCTTCCTGGTCCAGACTCACTGGTTTGGATCACAGCCTTTTAGTGCAGAAAGGACCTTAGCTGCCTTCTGCTGAAAATTGGTAATTCTACTATATCCCTTTGAAGACGTGTCTAGCACAATATTTTTCTGCCTGACAGTTTGCTATCCCAAAGGTGAGCAAGCTTATTTTGTTCCTGGCAGAAAACCCTCTGTGCTTCTTCCTGAGAGTAAAAATATCCTAAAATTAAAAGAAACAACTGCTGACTGTTTGCCTTTTGTGTGACACCTTAATTTGCCTAACTTACAGCAGTATCAGCAAGTAAGTTGGTATAGAATTGTGTCATTTCTCATTTGCAGACTCTCGAAAAGTTCATTTTCTGAGGGCCAGCTACACCTACATTTTAGTCCACCTTCAAAGAGAATCCATCAACTAGATGACAAGTCTTTCTTCTTCTGCATCATTTGATCCTAAGTTGGATTTTCCAAGAAGTGGATAAAATAGTCAGAAAGGGTGCATCCCCATGCAGCTTTTTTAGTCCTGGTTTAGTCCTGCTTGGTCTATTTTTGGGACTATTTTTAAACATAAAAAAACAAGACTTTTAAATCCCCTCCCTTGTGCAAACCCTGCCTGCAATAAAGGCAGCAAACCTGAAGGCAGTTTTAAAATTACTTTCTATCTGTTTTGAGATTACTGGGAAATGTGCGCTCAAGCAGATCAACAAAGGATCGAACCCAGCACAATAAAATGTATCCTTGCTAAGCATTTCAAAGTATTTCAAGTCTTTAAAAGCATTGCAAAGCTTCTCACATGTATCTTTTTGAAAAGATATGTGTGAGAAGCTTTGCAATAGCTTTTAAAAGGGTTTTAAAAACATTTTTGCTGGAAACATTTTGTATCTTTTTGAAAAAATACAAAATGTTTCCAGCGAAAATGTTTTAAAAGCCCTTTTAAAAGGCAAACAGCTCTCCCCACTTTCTGCCATTTTTGAACGGGGCTCTAGCATTGCGAGCCTGGCAAGGGAGGAGGGGAGCTTTGCATCTTTAGAATTGCCCACAGCTGGCTGCCATTGGCCAGAAGACTAGACCCCCACCCCAAATAGCCTGGTATCTTCCCCATGTGGGGGAAAATAAGCAACCTCAGCTCCAAAAAGGAGACTCAGTCCTGTTTTCATCAGGACTTTCCCCCTCTGGATTTAGGCAGGACAGTCCTCAAAATTTGGGAGTAAGAAATTGCATGGAGATGCCTGGGTGCAGATTTCGGATTAATTACAGAAGTCATGGAGACGGTCCTTCCTGAATTCAAACTCAATTCGGATTAAAATGCCCATGGGGATGCACCCAAAGTGTTTTTTACACCAAGAGGGGTTGATTTGTCTCCTCTGCCCCCAACCCCTGCAATACAACAGTGCACTGAGATTTCGTGTTCCATTTCCATTTCCATTTTTAGTTGCATACCGCCTTTCCAAATTTTGCCCAAGGCGGTTTACAACAAATAGAGAAAAATAAAGTGCAAATACCTCAGGGGAATACAACAAGTAAATACAGCAAATAAAAAAAAAATCAATTTCAGTAACTAAAACATCAACTATGTATCATAAGCAATGTATAAAATTCTAATAAGCTAGAAGATAATAATGATGATGTTTACTTATAACACCCTTTCCACTACAGGGTGGGAACAACACTTATAATCAACAACTTAAAAGAAAGAACATCTTTTGCCCAAGACAGTTTAAATAATACAGAGGAAAAAAATACAGCATCAAATAATACATTGTCCATTATAATAACTAATACATTATGGGATCATAAATAATACATTACATCATAATAAAAAAACTTATAAGGCAGGTATGACCACTGACCGCTGAGCTTCTCTCCCCCCGTGTCCATCCATCAGGCTGGCATTTTGTACTCCTGGCGTGGATGTGTTCTAAAAGATGGTCACTTCCAGGCAGGGGGCAGGTGGAAGCTCTCTCTGCCTGGGAGCTTGGTCCTAATCCTGCAAGACCTGGGAGTCTCTCCCACACAGATGACCCCAGGCAGCGGACAGCAGTTTTTCAGGGCAGCAGCAGGCAACAGGCAACTGTTGTGTGGTCAGTGTTCCCTTTGTGAAGGCAAGTGGATGCTGTGTTACCTAACAGCCTTAAAGAAATTCTGCAGGCATGGAGCTTCTCAAATCCTAT
Organism: Aspidoscelis tigris stejnegeri; assembly: GCA_023333525.1. Lineage (NCBI taxonomy): Eukaryota > Metazoa > Chordata > Lepidosauria > Squamata > Teiidae > Aspidoscelis > Aspidoscelis tigris. The sequence continues at coordinate 18,344,772 of JALMGA010000004.1, forward strand.
TTCAAACAGCAGAAGGAGCCTGCAATAAACGATGTCCCATTTGTAACACCTTGGTGCTTCATAAGCTGTGCAAAGTTATATATATATAGAAATGGAAAGGTGAAGAGTTAGATTTTTAAAGCTGTGCCTAACAGCTTTTACTATTTAAAATCGGTGTTCACGTTCTTGTTTTAAATGGGGGCTTTAATGTTTGTTAACATTTTGCAGATCTTTATCTGTTTTCACTGGGTAATGATTTTCCGCTTGGTAACCCACTGTGGGACCATCTGGCAAAGAGTTGGTTAGAAATCTCCCACTTCTTGGATCAACTTCTGAGCAATGAGCACTGGAGTCTCTGACTCAAGGACCACATAACCGACAGCCGTTAGCTTGCGTTACAAAAAGGAAGACATGGATTATCCTACATCTGCTCTAAAGTTATTACATGCCCATTCTTGGCTAAGGGTGCAATGTGAAGTTGCATAAGCTATGCAAATTTGGAAATAATCATCCATGCTCATGGTTGGAGTTCCGCTGCTCTAAAAGTTGTGAGGAGTTGTGACATGCAAGAGGGCCTTTTCTCTGTTGGCCCCCCAGAGTTTGAAACAACCTCTCAACTGAGGTTCATGAGGTACCAACACTTTATAAGTTTCAGTGCCTAATTGAAAGATACCTCTTCACCTACACCTTCATTAGTTAGCTTTTCTGTAGTTCTGCTGGGGGTAAAGTGAATATAGTAGGAATGCATTTTATAATGTATATTAGTTATGGTTGTTATTAGGGTTATGCACAAATATTCTAAACATCTGAAATTTGATTTAATTTGACCAAATGTGGACATTTGAATTTGAATAGAATGTCTACATGTTCAAATTTAAACATTTGAACAGATTTTGAATGTTCCAAAACATTCGTTCAAATGATTCAAAACATACATACGTATCTGTATGAATCTCCTACATATCTGTACACATTTGCACTTATAGTACGGGACGGAAATGGGATGCATAAGGGATAAAACGGAATGTGTACGAAATGTGTACAGATACATATAACTCATACGAATGTTGTCGACAGTTGAACAAATAGATTTGAATGTATTTTATTTGAATCAGATTTTGTTGCATTCAGATTCTAAACATTCGAATCAAATGTTTGGATATTCAATTCGATTCAAATGTGAATGCTAAAAAAGCATATGTGCACATCCCTAGTTGTTATAAATTGTGTCCTTTTGTCTTGAGACCTGTCTGAGATATATGTTTGGTCTTGTGGTTAGAGTGCTAGGACCAATTTACACTTTGGCCTGTAGTTTGCAATTAGTCAACATCTGGGCAGGTGCATCTGCACTTACAGGAGGCACTTGCAGCCTACAAGCGCCCCCTGCCTGCCTAGATGCTAATTGTAAACGATAAACCCTTACCTTAAATGTCCCGCTGGTGAGCATCTGCACTTCTTCTGGCTAGCCAGGTCATCCGCGCTGCCCCACAAGTGTGCTGGCACCCCACATGACCTCCTGATGCAACTGCATTTGTGCAAAGCAACCATGTCGCCGTAGTGATGGTGCTGATGCATGTGCTCAGGATGGCGGTGCCCTGTGGAGGATTGGTGGCGTGATTGAACAGAGGAAGTGATTGATCGTGTAAGGGGCTAGGCTGTCGTTGACTAGCACTTGCAAGAGTGAGAACTAGTCAACATAGTCAGCATTAGTCTCTAAAGCACCTTTCCCATCCATGGGACAAGAAAGGAAGTGCAAAAGCACCCCTGGACTCTTATCTCGTAGTCACCGGGTTTGATTCTGCACTCCTCCACTAAGCTAGCTGGGTGACCTTGGGCTAGTCACAGCTCTATTTCTGCCCCACCTACCTCACAGGATGTCTGTTGTTGGGAGAAGGACAGAAGGTTTGAGTCGCCTTAAAGGGGTGAGAAAAGCGGAGTAAAAAAGCCAGCTCTTCTTCTTCTAAAATAAAGAAATGACGGAATTAAGATGCTATGGGTTCTCTGATGGCTCCAGCAGAATATGTATGGAGTCTATGCAGCAAGGGAGGACTAAGGAAGGAAGGAAGGAAGGAAGGAAGGAAGGAAGGAAGGAAGGAAGGAAGGAAGGAAGGAAGGAAGGAAGGAAGGAAGGAAGGAAGGAAGGAAGGAAGGAAGGAAGGAAGGAAGGAAGGAAGGAAGGTCTTGCAGTGAGTAATGCACGTTTCACTAAAGGATGGCAATATATACTGAGTTTATACCCTCCCATATTGGGATATCACCTCAGTAACCTGGGAGTATATTGGGAATCTCAAGTTATGTGTGGCATTCCTAATACAGTCCTGAGAGTACCTGGGTTTTAACCCACGTGTGATGGCACCTTTGAGCCAGTTGGGCCCTGTCCCCAAAAGACTTATTAGCCCCTCTCGGCTTCCTCTGCTGTCATTCTGTTATAGCTGACTTTAAAAGTCCCCTCCACTTCCGGAATAAGCGTCCCCATGGTAGCCGCGATCTAAACGGACTTTCTGTCCCCAAGGAAGCCTGTTTCCTTTCCCCGCATCTTCCCCCCCCCCCGCCCCCTCTCTTGTTAAAAGGAAAAATAGCCAGATCTCCGTCTCCTGAAACGGCTTCCCGCCCCTAGCAAAGGCAGATGATCGCTCATTCATTCACTTTCAGCACTTACTTTCACTCAGTTCTTTGTTAGAAAAGGCTTCCCGTGCCTGCAAAGTCAGCGGCTGCAGCCATCGGCAGCACGATCCTTCGCTCATTCTCTTTTAAGGCTTTCACAGATCACTGATAACAATGTTGCAATTCTGAGCAATTCTGGCTCTTTTTACAAAGGAAAGGAAGCGAACCTGCTGCATTTCTCAGATGTGTGAATGCTTTTTGGCTGTGTGTGCAGGCAAGCAATCCCCGCCCCTTTTGCCAAGGAGCGTCCTCAAGGCAGATATAGCGAGCAAAACCCGCGAATCGCCGAAAGAGCGCTGGAACTCTTCTTTAAAGTGCACGTATTTTATTGCGGGTGTCTCACTTTCCTAAGCTCCCTAAGCGCTTTGTAAAGCCTGGAATGGGGCCGCTCAGAGGCAAAAGAAGAGTTCCAGCAGACTTTCAATTGCATGGGGACAGGGCCTTGGTCTAGTGGTTAGGGAGCTGGACTCTTATCTGGGAATACTGGGTTCGATTCCACCCTCCCCCATGAAGCCAGCTGGGTGACCTTGGGCTAGTCACAGCTCTCTTCTGAGCTCTCACAGCCCCACCTACCTCACAGGGTGTTCTGTTGTGGGGAGAAGAATAGAAAAGCTTTGTCAACCACTCTGAGTCCCCTTAAATGGGTGAGAAAAGCAGGGTAGAAAAGCCAACTCTTCTTCTTCTTCTTCGGTTGATTTTGAAAGTATAGACGTCCCTGGAGTTGTACTTCACCAGAAGCCCAGATAGAACTTTTACTAGTTGCATAGAAGAGGACTCAGGTCCCTGGACTACTTGTGGTATGAATGTGCCTTTCTATTGGACAATTATAGAGAATTTCCACGTGTCCTGGAAAGACTTCTTGACAAGCAAGCCGTATTTTCAGACAGATTTCATTCCAGCACCTTTCCCCCTCTTAGAAATTCATCATCGCCTGTGGCTTATAAACCTAGGATGATAATTATGCTGAGATGCAGGGATGTGTTCAAAGATCATCCAGGTACCTTTATGTCATGCCAGCGTCTGGTGCACTGCTCCAGCTAAGTTTTAACTGTATACAAACGAGATGATGTTTGTTTGGTTTCCCCTTTCCCCCTCCTCTCTGCACACGACTTTCTGAAAAGGTCACCACATGCTATGGCTTTCGGTGCCACATAACAACAAGATCTGTTCCCAGCTGTACTCCTTTGTTAGCTGTGGGGAGAGGCTGTTATGGATATCCAAGGCAATGTGAATTCTGCACAGAAGCCATCTCTGTTCTCATAGTTTGGTAGGAGGAGAAAGGGGGAAAGGGAGGCATTTGCCTACAGCCTGGACTTATTTTGCACAATTGGTTCTTCCTGAAGGCAGAAGGGGGGGGGGAGCTATAAGATGATCTGCAACATATACAGATAAACATCCATTGGCTTCTCCATCAGTGTCCACAGAATAAAAGATTTTATACCATCCAAATTTTCACATCTGAGCCTGCCTCCAGATGGAGAGAGGAAAACACAGAATCTTGTTTGCTTCTTGCTGTCCCTGCTAGATGGCAGGGCAAAATCGTGCGGCAGGTGCAGACACTGGATGCTTGCTCCCACGATGATGCAGTGTGTAGGTCTGAGTATGCACAATCATCACCCCCTCCCCATGGGCTGATTTGGCCCTACCCATGTGTGGTGGCCATTTCAAAGATGGTGAACCCTGCCCATGCCTGAAGACCAAGCGGTGAGGCCCTCCTGGTTGTCCCACCACCTTCAGTAGTGAGGCTGGTGGGCACCCAGGAGAGAGCCTTTTCGGTGATGGCCCTCAGAGTATGGAATAGTATCCCCCTCAAGGTGCATCATGCTCCTTTCTTACATATATTTAGGAAGGCGGTAAAGACACACCTCTTTACCCTTTGGCTGAGATGATTATATTTCCCATCCCAGCACAGATACCATAATTTTAAACATGCTGTGTATTGTTTTAAATTTGTTGATTTTTAAAAAGTGCTTTTAATGTATATTCTGTCTTTAATCTGTTGTTTTAATGGTTGTTACCTGCCCAGAGACCTTTGGGTATTGGGCGGGATAGAAATGTAACTAACTAACTAACTAACTAACCGAGTGAGTAAGTAAGTAAGTAAGTAAGTAAGTAAGTAAGTAAGTAAGTAAGTAAGTAAGTAAGTAAGTAAGTAAGTAAGTAAGTAAGTAAGTAAGTAAGCAAGCAAGCAAGCAAGTAATAAATAAATAAATAAATAAATAAATAAATAAATAAATAAATAAATAAATAAATAAATAAAAAGAGTTGTGTTTTCTACCCTACTTTTCTCACCCCTTTAAGCCGCTGACAAACCTTCTGTTCCTCTCACCACAATAGATACCCTGTGAGGCAGTTGGGGCTGTGATAGCTCAGAAAGATAGCCGTGACTTGCACAATGTCACTCAGCTGGCTTCATGGAGGAATGCAGAATCAAACCCAGGATTCCCAGATAAATGTCTGGCTTCTTAACCACTAGATGAAACTGGCTCTCCCTGGAGGTCCTTTCCAATTCTATGGCCACGTCCCCATTAGAAGCTTAATCCAGTTTCCCTAAACCAAAATTACAGAACTGGATCCAACCATGAATTTGCCTGATCCCATTACTTTCAGCCAGAATTGCATTCAGTCCAGATTCTGAGGACGTACGTGACTCAAGGGGGGACTCCAGTGGCTACTTTATAAAAACCACTTTTCGGGCCTGCCCTGTCCTCTTCCTCCTGGCGTGAACACGCCACCCATAAGGGACCCCTTCTCGGAGCCTAGCTGGGTGGCTGATGCTTGCCTGGATGGAAGGAAAAACTGCAGCGGACAGCCAGCAATTCTTTCCCCTCCTCTCCTCATTGCTCAGGGCACGCAGCAGCAGCAGCAGCAGCAGCAGCAGCAACAAACATTCACACATCTCCCCAAACCAGCAGCTGCTTTTCTTTCTTTTCCCTTTTTTAAAGGTCAGAACTTTCAAAATGGCAAGATTGTTATCAGGTGTGAAGTGCTTGGATTGCTACAGTGTAGCGGCTGCTGCTTTAAGGGGTGGATTTTACAGCTTGCTTTGGAAGCAACCTATTGGGGGAGGGAAACTCTCATTCCTTAACACAGAAAGGTTCCCACATTAAAAAATGTAAAACTTTTCAAGTGCACGAACCGGAGTGAGACCTGTTGAAATGAGGATTAACATTTACAATGCTTTGGGGTGTTTTAACATGTGGAAAGCATGTTAAGCCAAACTGATGTGGGGTCTGCGAGGATTGAAAACAGTTTGAAACCGAAATAAGGTTGTAATGGGGATGCTGCCAACAATTCTATGATATCCAGCCAAGTCTGTCATGGGCTTGTAGGATCTGCATGGGCTTGAAGGATCCTTATGATCTTGAGGATCTTCATAGGCTTGAAGGATCCTTATGGGTTTGTAGGGTACTCACAGGCTTGTGGGATCCTCATGACAGCCAGCTAGCAACTGCAAGAGGAACAGGCTGTTGGACTAGATGGAGTACTGACATGATCCACTCAGCAGAGTGATGCCTCACCACGCATGTCTACAGAAAAAGAGCTTCAAGAGTAACTGTCTACAGAGGAAGAGCTACAAGAGCTAGAAGAGTAACTGTCTCTGGTAATAGAGATGGTATGACTGTGAAGCTCAGCTGTTTGGAGACTGTGAGTAGGGCGAGCTATATGCTCATGTCCTGCTGGTGGACCTCCTTGCAGAGCTGGTTGACTGCTGTGAATAGAGGGGTCATAGGGCCACTCCAGTGGGGCATGTAGTGTTCCTTGCTAAAGATGCATCCAGACATTGGTTACTTATTCCAGAATGTCCATGCTTTATTCCACAATATTCAAACGTAGCAGAACAAGTAACTGATGTCTGACTTGCAGCCTAACACTCAGGACTCCAACGCCGACTTCTGGTGTACATATGAAAACGACCTTCCATTATTTGGAGGTAAGACGGTTTGCTTGCTATGGCATTATGTTCACAGTTGTCCAATAGTGCAGTTTGAAAAGCTTAATAAACTAATAGACATGAGAGACCTGGGCCCATTCTGCACTGGGCCTTATTCCAGTTTATATCTTGAATTAGGGGCCTGTCATCTGCCGGCAGCTGCAGACTATGGCAGGCCTCAGGTAGGACCTGCTTTTGTCTACACCAGCATGCTGATGACAAGTCCACATTCTGAGATATAAGCCAGAATAAGGCCCAGTGCAGAAAGGGCCCTGACCTGAATTCTATACTCTAAAAACAAAGATGTCACTCTGTATGTGTGTAAGGAATTTTCATTGCTAAATTTTGAAGCCTTGTTTATGCAACAGCTACTAAAAATCCACCTCTTGGTAGCTCCCTGCCTTGTTTTTCTGGCATTAGCTTGAGAAGCCTTGAAGTCCTGTTTGTTGAACATGTGCAGAGTTTCCTCTTTGCCAAATAGGATTTGCACTTTTCACCCTTATCTGTCATTGCTTTCTTTCTTGCGTAGTTCTCAGTAGCTGCTGTTTTCTTTGCTCTATCTCTCAGTTTCCTGAGTGCCTTTTCTCCGCCAGCTTCAGCCTGGGAACAGAGGAGAAATCATGCTGTTTCAATCAAACCCACCGAAAAGGAACAGCAGAACATGCTCAGCATGCCAAAGCCCTAAAGGAGCCATTCATTCCAAGTGAGCCTCAGTGAGAACACACACTTCGTGCCAAGCTTTCTCCTTGAAGGGTGATATCAAGTCTGAAGTGAAGGGTCACACAGCCGACATGATTCAGGGAGAGGTGATGTTAAAAAGAGGAGACAGGTGTTCACACCTGAATTTCCAGCCAGCTTCAGCCCACCTTCAGAATGAGAGGATGGCCCTGGTCACACAAGTAGTTTAGGACGACCTCAATTTGTCATCAGGTCATGTTACTCACATTATTTTTTTAAAGTCATTTTCCAAGCTGGCCTACCCCCATTAGACTGTCTTAACTGGAGTCCTCATTTTTCCAGGACTAAGGAGGACTCAGCCCACCCTGGCATCTCAGGACGTCTTTGCTTCCTCAAGTGTGAGCAGGGGGGTGGGCTAAAGGAGGCTGAACCGTGCTGTGGTGGGTGGGGTCCAGGCTTTCCTTCAGCCAATTGGCACATGCAGAGTTCATGAGGCACCTCCCCTTCTCTCCTCAGTTTATGTGTATGATTCCTCTATCTAGCATTTTTATGCAGATTTATTATTATTATTTTAAAAATAAATCACACTGAGAAGAAAAGCAATAAAATAGGAATAGGGGTGTGGGGGTGTGGGTGGGAGAAACAGGCTTAAGAAAGAACCACATTGTGGATTGGTCTGCCAGAAGGCCACACCTTTGGGTGGAACACCACCAGTTCATGGGCCGCAATGCTGCAGCTGCCCTCAATGTGAAGATGGCTCTGGAGTCTGCTCCAGTGGGAAGCCACTTTGGAACAGTCTCCTAAGCATTTCCTGGCACTAGATTGACCCAGCTAACTGTGGGTGGATGGCAACAACAGCTAGTTTGGTCTACCAGGTTATGGGCCCTGCCATCATTTCACTAGGTTCCTGGAAGCTTCTCTAGAATGTGCAGGTTCTGGGTACCTGGCTGGGCACCTGATTGGTAATGATGTGGACAGCCTTTGGTTTACACAGCTGGCTACCTCTCCAATCTTGGTCTGGATTGGACCTGCACAGTACAACATAACAGTCTGTAGGCAAAATGTCCAAAGTGCTTGAGAAGATTGGGAAAGAGGGAACCAACTGCTTGCACGCAATATATTGCCTCAGCATTAGCTAGAGTGGAGCAGCGATAAATACTTAGGAAAGGTGGTCAATTAATGGATTACTCAATTAATCAGCGGTTGGTATGGACAGGGCAATTGGAGTTTGTTTTTGCTTTAAAAAAAACTGACAGTGAATTTATGGAATGGAGGGCAACCCTGGAGATCATGCTACTCTAGATGGCTTTGGGATTTTCTAGTATTGTTCCACTTGGGAGAGATTTAGAGGGATAGATTTACAGGCCAACACAGAAAACAGAAGACAAAGTTCTGCCATCTTCTTGTTGTGTTAGTGTGTGTTTTTGCTTTCATATGGTTAAACACTCACATACACACATGAGGCCCTTCTTGCACTGGCAAAAAGGAAGTATTGGGGGAGTACTCAGGAGTTCCCTCTGTGCATGCAGAAGTAGAATAGTTGTAACTGCTCTACCTCTATACTAGCTGCTGGTTCCCATTTGCAGCTCTCCCAGGTGCCTCTTCAGGCCCCATTGAAGGAGTTTCTGTACTTGCCTTCCCATCTGCTGGACAGGAAGAGTGCATTAGAAGATTGATGGGTACTAGCTTTCACTCTTGGGAATGCTAGTACACATCAGCCTAAGCCCCACATGATGAGACACTCACCTGGGTCCAGTTACACATACAGTCCTCTACAGGCCGCTGCCATTTTGGTTGTGGTGCCCTGTGAGACTGCATGCGTGCCATCACTGTCACCATGGCGACAATGATGCTCTGTGCATGCGCAGTCACAGAAAATAGTGCAGATGGTTGCCGCGAGGATGGAAAAGGTAAGGAAGTGGTCAGGATTGGGGAGGGTTGGGTTGCTTATGGTGCGCAATTTTGTGCACCACAGCTAGTATGCAATTAGTTAACATCTGGCCAGGCAAGGGGCATTTGTAGGATGTAAACGCCTCCTGCAAGTGCAGATGCACCTGTCCAGATGTTAAATAACTGCATACTAAGAAGCCAAGGGCAAATTGGCCTGAGGACTGCACATTAATGTGGATCAGTGAGACCCTATCCATGCTGGTATGCTCCATAGGCACAGGATGGAGCATAATCCAGATCGGGGTGGTCCTGATCTGGATTACTGGTGGTCCTCCACCCTGGTAGTGTAATATGAAGATTAGTCCATCCATAATGGAAGCTTCAGCAACAAGCTAAAGGAGACACCACTGTGATCTTCTCTCAGTCCGGCAGTCTCAGTTATGGAAGTTGTTTCTAAAGGGTACCTCAGGTGAAGCAAAAGAGACCCAGAGAGCTAGACAAACAACTCTCAGGTGTTCTCACCAAACTCTTCCTCTTATCTTGCTTTTGGTGGACCTTTGCCTGATCCCATGCCTTTCCTTCTGAAGTATTTAAATCGGTGCGGCCTAGAAAAAAGGTGGCTTAGGGCTTCAAGCTCCCTGCTTCTGACAGGCATTCCCGTCCGAGTCACAAGCAGTGATGGGAAAGGATTTTCTCCCTCTGCACCTGACCCGGCAGAACTTGCTTCAGTAGCTCAGCTGGCAAGGCGCTCGCCTGGGAAATCTCTGGAACCTGCTCGCTGCCTCACCACAACCTCTCTCTGGGCTGCGTGCTAATAGCTGGCTTGGCACACGGGCCTGTTTGTTTAGGCAAGCGTGCGAGGGTCACTAAAAGCTGTGCAGAGGAGCGGGGAAAGATGTCACACTCGGCTTCCCAAGCAATTTGCTGAGGGCACTTTCTCATTCCGCGAGGCTGAATCAATCTTAAGAGGAAGCTTGGAAATCCGACTACATTAAAGCAAATTTCGAATCACATCAAACTCCTGCTTTGCCGAGCTTGGGCGGCCTAGCGTGGTCGAATGTTTTGGATTTCCTTTATCCCTTAATTGGAGGGAGGCTTCACCTGGAGCAAAATGCTGAGGTGAGAGGAAAAAGTTTGACTGCTCCTTCCCCCAACTCCTGCCTTACTTTTTCAGGCCAATCTGGGTGAGGAAAGAAGGAGAAGGAGAAGAAGAAAAGGCAAGCAGAGTGTCTTTCATTTAAATGGCGGGTGTAAAGTGGAGTGGGAAAATTGCAAAGCCTCTCTAGATGCTACAAAACAATGTAAAGCTGCAAAACCACTGGACAGCAATGCTGGGCAGCAAAAAAGTCTCCAGCTTCATAGATTCAGAGAGGCTCCTATGTATTTGGGGATAATCCCAAACGCTGTTTTTTTAAAAAGCACCTGGAACTTCAATACTCTTCTTTAACACTTTGCTGGCCACATGAAGCTATTGTTCCATCAAAAGGAAACCAGAGGCGTTTTCGCATTACAGTTAAGCTGCCTCAGAACGCTTTGGCCCGAATGTGTCGAGAGCAGTTCCCCATCTGCATTGGCAGGTAAATGATGCGTTCCAAATGCATCCTTTACCATCCCTCGTGCGCAGATGGCCTGGTGAAGCCAGGAGGGTGGCTGGCCAATGAAGGGCTGCCCTGTGAGCATGCGCACAGCACGCCAGGCCTCCTGCAGGCAGAATCAACCTGGCAGCCTGCAGGTAAGGTCACAAACATGCGCGCGCGACCTGGGGTGGGTTGGGGCGTGTTAGCTGGGCATCCCGCTGGCTCTAGGAGCCGCGAGAATCACCCATAGAGAGTACTGGTACTAAAGCCCGGGCCAAATCTGATAGTAAAATAAATAGTTGTATATTCTCGGGAAAAGCATATTTTCTAGTCTTCTTTCAATTGCCACCTGAAGCAAATACAATCAACAGTAACAATCAACAGCAAAACACCATTTATCAGTAATTATTTTCTATTTTCTAACTCCCTTAATCCCTAACTGGCTTTTCGGTTTGCAATTAAGGCGTAGAAATTGCACAGCAAACAATATCATTTTACCTAGCAGAGGTGAAAAGTGCAACAGGGGGAGGTGTGTAAAGAATTAGAGTAAAAGGAGAAGAAAAAAGATGTGAAAAAGAAAGGGGAAGTCTGGAAGATTATTGTTGAAACCTCCTTCTTTCCCATCAGTGGTCCTGAATCTTAAGCGAAATAATCCTTGAAGCATTTAACAGGGATGGAGAAAGTATGGGGTGATTTCTGCAGGGTATGTGTTACCCCCTGTTGTGTGGAGCCAATTATGTCCTGGGCTGGGTGATCTGACCTCAAATCAGAGAGGCTGGTGTGTGCTAAGGCCAGCAGCCCGGCCTGGCCTGGTCCGGCCCAGCCCAGCTGGCAACTTCAGTGGCTGGGATAAAAGCTTCCAACCTTCAAAGTTTCTGCTGGGTGTTTTTTCAGCCACGTGTCCTGATGTAGAACACTTCCAGCGGATTGGCAAAATGGTGCCAAGCTCCTTGCACACAGTAGACCAGCAGCTTGCTGTTCTTTGCACAGAAGCAATGTGTTGGCCTACCATTGGGGAACATGAAGCCATTCTCTCCTGGAGTGGGCTCTGACACCATTTTCTTGACCGGGGATGTTCTAGCACTACAACCATGCAGATGTGGCATTTCCATGGTCCCTTTGTGGTGTGGATTCTGCTGAAAATTCTTCAAAGAAGTTGCTTGAATACAAATGTTTACCATTCAAGAATCAGGAGCCACCACCACTGGTACCTTCTATTTTCCTGGTACTCACAAATCCCCAGAAACCCCACTCATTCCCTGGGGCATTGCTGCTTTCCCTGTGTTTGGGTTCCATTTCTCATCAGACCCAGACAGAAGAGCAACAGCAAGGAATGACTAAATATTTGAAGGGCACAATGTGAGCTCCTGTTGTAGATTCCAGAAGCTGGACTTTCCGCCTTTGAATGGTGAACCGAATGGCTCCTTTTGCTGTTGCTAACTGCAAAGAGATGAAATAAGCAACAATTTCTCATTCTCAGGACAAGGATGGAGAACTTGCAGTCCTATATGAGTTGTACTACAATTCCTGAACTATCTGACCATTGGCTATAGCATCTGAAGCTGATTCCCATAACAACTGTTTTTCAACTTTGCTTCAGAGCAAAGATGACCAAATTATAGCCACAAATGAACTATAGTTCCCATTTGTGATGGCTGTTGGTGCCCATGGGCACACACTCGAAGCTCCTGGTGCAGGCATGCACCAATTTGTCAGCTATGTTTGAAGCCCTGTGTGCCTCTTCTTTTGAAGTCCTCCTCAGGGCTGGATCAAAAGGACATTTGACAGCATGCAGAAGGCTTCAGATGAAGAAAACAGAGGAAGCATATCAGTCCCCGGAACTTCTGACTCTGTTCTAATGGTTCCATCATTTCTGTGCAATTGGCAAGGCTGCCCTGATTTCAGAAACAGATTGGAAACTAGCATTGGAAAAAAAAATCCCCCTTCAATTTCCCCCCTCCTGCCCAACACAATTATTTCCCTGAGCTGCACTTCAGTTGCTCAGGGTGGCTGTTTAAAAGAAGGAGAAGAGGTGATCCACCTTTACCATCTGCCAGTATCTAGCGCATACTGCACTTTAGCAGCTCCAGCTTTAACCAAACGGTTTTTTCTCTTCCCTCCCAAATTGACACAAGCAGCAATTGGAAAAGTTGCTCCAGATGAATGTCTCCGCTTCAATAAAAGGAGATGAAATAGATCTGGGCTTTGCAGTTCTTTGGGAAGAGGTCATGGCAGTTAATAGATGTTTGTACTACAGATGTGCACAGTTGTTGTTTTTTTTGAAATTCTATTAGAATTGAATCGAAAACCCATAAATCCAGTTCAATTATAATCTTTTACCTTCGAATTTAACAAGATTCAATTCGAATTTTACCAAATTTGAATCTATTCGTTCAGATTTTTTACTCCAATCTGCACATACGAATTTCGACAGCATTCATATGTGGATGTGTGCATCTCCCCCACACCCATTCACATCTGCACACATCCATATGCATCCCGTAGATATCCTGTATGCAACCAGTTTTCATCCCAGAAGGATCCGTATGAATGTACACTGATGTGGGAAAGATGTGGATCTTCAAGTACGCATCGTGTACGAACCCATACACATACAAATGTCTGGACAATTGAAACAAATAGATCTGAAATTCGAAATTTGATTCAAATGTTTAAATTCAAATATTGGGACATTTGATTCTAATTCAAATGTTGACATTCAGCATGTCTGATCGGATTTCGAATGCCTATGAATATTCGTGCACATCCCTAGTTTGTACAGATTCCAGTTAGAACACCAGAGTAAGAAAGCAGGGAAGAAATTGCTTCCACGCCGGTGCAATTCCACAGTATAGCACCATCAAGAATAGCTCTGCACTGTGAGCAAGATCAATGGGTTAGTCCTTTTCTTCTCTCATCTGGAGGTGAAAACTTTCTAGGTAGAACAGGGCTATAACAGTAAAAACAAAATAATAACAATAAAAAAGTTTTCATTCTTTTGTTCACATTTTTTCTATTCTTTTAAAAAATTATATATTCCTATACAAAACCTACAGATAATGTTCCGTTACTATGATGTTGCAAAACTAGCGGCATTTACGTACGATATTGCTTCAAGGTGCATCTGTAATAGGAACATCAAACTTAGTACATCAAAAGAAAAGAAAACTCAAACAGAAAAAAACACCACATTTGAACTTTTTACCTTTTACATGTTAATTAACCAGAGATAATGTCTGGAATTTTTATACGGTTCTGTGCTAGATATTTAATTATTCCTGCCTGTTATCCAAATTATTTTAATAAATCCATATTTTTAGATAGAGAAGCATAACGCTTTAGATTTTTCAAACTTTTCATAAGTGGGTCATAAAAGTCTTTTTCCCCCCAGTAGCATCTTTCTTTCCAGCCTCTTTCAAAAACTCATTAAAAGCCTCATCTTAGAGGTTTTTGTACACTGTTGTATTCAATAGTGTCCACTGCATGCATATTGAATTTCACTGGTAAATCGCTCTGCTGGTTTTACTCATAAAAAGCTAGAGGCGTCAATGGCCACATCTCTGTGGAAGGCACTAAAGGTACTTGGGAGAAGATGCCTCTGTTATTGCAACCTGGCTGTGGCGTGGGCAAGTCAGGGAATGTGCCACCCATTGGCACAAGGCCAAGCTACATTTTGATGCCTTTGAGTCTGTGCATGAAGTAAACATGTGGTCATATGCAGAACCCCCTTGAGTTGATGAGGTGCATCAGGGTGCCAGATAATAATCAGAGAGTTGTTCTACCATTACAGGTCCCTTCCAACTCGGGCTTATAGGCACATATATTCACCAGTCCCAAAACTGTATGATCCTTACAATAATGGTGCAAGAGCTTGAATATCAGATAAGATTGCTTGATCAATGATGAGGAAAGATGGGAGTTATAGGGCAATTAGACCACATCAGCAGGTAGAAGAGAGACTTACTGTACCTTCTTAGTGTGTTGTGCACTAAGGCTGTTATACTCTGGATACAGGGGGACCATGTGCATTTCTGGCCAGTGAGGATGCTCCTCAATGGCCAGAAATGCGAATGGTCCTCCCTGGACCAGCCCATGCTGCCACTGTGAATCCCAGGGTCCTGCCTCCTCGCTGGCCTGATTGGTCACCACTAGCCACGTCAAATGGTCTGTCACACGCCAGCAGGCTGATGCAGATGGGCGGGACCATTCCCAGTGACATTTGGGGGTATGTGCCTGACTGTCCCCTGTGGATTGGTCCCTGGCCAGCCTCCTGCTTCAGTGCTGTCCCATCGGGACCTGCCTGATGGCAGCCGCGTTTTGCCTGCACATGAAGCCGGCAACCAGGCAATGCACCTGCGCATGCACAGGACACTGACCAGCAATGTGCACGCACACAGCAAGATGGATGAAGCGCGAATGGTTGTGCTGCCGGACGCTTGTTTCTTCCTTGCTTATGGTATTTCACAAAATCCACTGGGTAAGCACTTTGTTGTTGCTTCCATCTTTCCATGCTCCTTTGCAGCAAATTGTCACCCTGTTGATCTCTTAATTTAAATGCCTTAGAAAGTACTAGTGGGACTAATTAATTTTCTCTAGTTACATTCAGACATGCAAATTTGGGGAGATGACAGTGGTTCTTCAACTCCTCAGGGAAACATTAGTGCCATATCTCAATGAGGTTATCCACAGCAAATCTGCAGGTCAGGATCCTCACTCCATTTGTGGTATCACCCCTTGAACCGAAGCTTTCAAATTGAATTGATCACAGTATTGGGAGCTTCTTGTCTTTTATAGGCTTATCCTTATGGGGTTTCCCCCTCTGTTAAATACCCAGAGGACAGCTCAAGGGGCACCCTCTGAGGACTGGAGAGCCAGAGGTACGTAGAATTCAGTTTGACTACCACATCCACTTTCCCTAATCTGCATGCTTTTAGTTGCCTTGGTTTGACCCACTTGGTCAGAATGATCATTTGTGATACAAATGCCTTGTTTCTTCTCCATTAACAAAAACGGCATAATACTGTGTTTCCCTGAAAATAAGACATGGTCTTATATTAATTGCTGCTTCGAAAGATGCACTAGGGCTTATTTTCAGGGGATGTTTTAATGTAACACTTACATAGCGCTTATATTTTGAGCATCTTCAAAACCCCAGAAAATTATGCTAGGGCTTATTTCAGGGGTAGGTCTTATTTTCAGGGAAACAAGGTACATTGGACCAGGGCTACTTAAGGGAAAGGGGGGGGGAATGAACCAAGCATGCATTCAGGGAATCCTAATGAAAAGTTCTATGAGAAACAATTTCAGGGACTGTGCGTCTTTAGCTTTTGTAGGATCCATATGGTCTTTTTCGACCATGCCAGAAAGGTGCTGGATACACTGTAACTGCTCATCACTGCATGCCAAAAGAAGGTTCAAGCACCCCCTAGGCATCAATACTAGTAGTTCTTGATATGCCTTTTCTCCATGAATCTGATAAGAATGTAAGAGGATCTCTACTGGATCAGGCCATAGCCCATCTAGTCCAGCATCCTGTCTCATGCAGTGGCTCATGGATTGCTTATGGGCATCTCATACAGAAGACAAAGGCAAAACCTTCACTTGCTCTCAGCTCCATGTGAATGGCCTTTGATAGGCTGCCAAAGGATGATCTCTTGTGGGGTGGTTTGTTCAATCCAAAGGTATGTCAGCCACTTTGGGTCCCCTTAAAGGGTGAGAAAAGTGGGGTATAAAAGCCAACTCTTGTTCTTTCCTCAAGCCATGCTGTGTCTGGTGGTCCTGTGGAAGACCTTTTGGTGCACTGTGTGTGTCTGGATATGCAAGAGAGAGCAGAAGCAGCAGATCTGGCTAGATTCATTTATTTCAGGCTTTTCCTGCCCTCTACCATTAGCTGTAAAATGGGTTAAGATATTGCCCAATAAAACTATTTTTTTAAAAAAACAAAACATTCGAATCCTTACATAATAAAAGTGCAGATCAAAGCAAGGGAAGGGACAAAAAGATAAGGGCATATTTCCTAGTCACTTGAAATTGTAAAATGATGGTGCCTGTAGGAAAGGCCATTCCATAACCTTCATTCATTCCATAATCTGGATCACAGTCTTCCTTGCTCTAGTGAGGGTTGTTTGCTTACCAGTTTGCTTTCTCGGGATATTTACGTGAATTGAAATAAAATAAAGCAATTGTGTACAATATAATTTGGAATTGAGGGAGCAAAACAAAAGATATTAACCTAACACCCAAAGGAATATTAAGTGCCCCAAGTTACATAAAGTATAAAAAGAAATGCAAATTATGGAATTATGTAGTCAAGCGATGCCTCAGAATGTATTTAAGGTGCAGTAATTATTTATATACCTGCTAAAGTTACTCCAGGCAAATTTCATACAAATCACTGTCTTCTCTTTTGTGGCAATATTCTCTTCCTTCCTTCCTTCCTTCCTTCCTTCCTTCCTTCCTTCCTTCCTTCCTTCCTTCCTTCCTCCTTCCCTTTCTGACTTTTTTATTCAGATGCAACCATAAATAACTGGGTTTGCATCTGGACATTGCCTACTTCTTCTGCTATAGTTGGATTTCTGGAATAAAGCATGGATATTCTGGAATAAGAATATGAGAACATAAGAGGAGCCTTGCTGGATTGAATCATAGGCTGCGGACACACTTAAGATTCAATTCAGCTTCAGTCCACTTTCAGAGTGACAGAATACATTGGCAAAGCAACGAGCTGTTTTCTTTCAGTGTTAAATAACTCAGAAAATTCACCTTTGGGATAGATAAGGTAGAAAGAAAATTGCTGGTCACTTTGCTGATGTTTTCTTTCACTCTGAATGTGGACTGAAGCTGGATTAAACCTTAGGAATGACCACAGCCGTGTGGTCCATCTAGTCCAGCATCCTGTCTCACACAGTGGCCCACCAGTTACTTCTGGGCATCTCAAGCAGAAGATGAAGGCAAAATTTTCAATGCTCTCAAATCCCTGCTAATGTCCTTTAAAGGCATGCTTTATTCTGGCATATCTAAATATAATGGAATAAGAAAGCAATGTCTGGATGCAGCCAAATCTGAATGCAACAAAATCAAGTGAACCAAACATGCAAAAGGTTAACATGCAGCTTCACTTTTGTACCTTTGTAAATATAAAGTAACACCCAGTTGTCCTAATGTGATAAAATAGATTAAGGGCAAAAGCCATCTTTGGCATATATTCCTTTATGCTATTAGCAAGTGATGAGTACAAGAGTTCAATTTACCATGAATGAAATCACACTGACATCTGGTTTAAATTCACTGGTCAGGGAAGACACATAAATTTGCAGAGACCATGCATTAGAGAAAGATGTTCTCTGTTTCTTGGCAATGGCACATTCTGCACAGTGGGGGAAGCCGCCCTCTTTCACCTCTGTGAGTTAGGAGAGCCGCTACAGCCTTCTTCACTTGCTCTGCTGAAGAGTGCAGCAGTGGTGTGCTGTCTGCACAACTACTGCTGTTCTGTGCCAAAAAAGCATTGAAGCAAGAGAATGAACGTGCACCTTGCTCTCATGGGCCGCATCCCCACGACGTCGTTATCTCGAATTCAAAACGTTTTGATTTCGGGCCGTGCACACGTCACTTCGGCTTAATGCGGTATTTCCGTGATAAACCACGTTATCCCGATTTGAAATAAATCCTGATCTCAACAGGTCTCACTCCGGAACATGCCCTTGACACGTGTTTAATTTTTTACTGTGTGGACAGTATCGTTCCGGGATGAGATTCCGTGTTAAGGCTGTCCCGCCCCCCCAATTGCACTGTAACCAATGGCTGAACGTATTAGAAGCACGTCATGTTTAGGGTTTCCTTCATTGAAAAAATCCACCCTCAAACACCCACTATAAACCTCCAGTCCTTAAAGATACACTGTATCGCTGTAAGCACTTCACACCTTAAAAACAATGTTGCAGTTTTGCGCAATTTCAGGCCTTTGAAGGTTCGGAACTACAGGGAAAGGAAAGCCCTGGAGCCTGTATTTTAAAAGCTGTGGCCCTCCTCCCCCCTTCTTTGCCATTGCTGCTGCTCCTGTGCAGCAGCAAAGTGACCATTCATTTTCTTTATCAGCTGCTTTGAGCCCCCTTTAACAGGTGATTACAGAAGGTTTCTCAGCAGCTTTGAGCCCCCTTTAACAGGTGATTACAGAAGGTTTCTCAGCAGCTTTGAGTCCCCTTCAGAGGCTACTTTGCCTCTGCCTGTGGTTACACCTAAGGTTTAATCCAGTTTCAGTTCAAAGAATCCAGCTACGATTCAGTGGCGGCTCCGGAGGACTTCCTCCCGTCCCTTCGCCAGGCAGCAAAGCCGAGCCGGTCGGGGGCCGCTTCCCTCTCCACGCGACCTTTTCCTTCACTGTCACCCCCCGACGGCCCCGCGCGGCCCCGGCCTTTTCTCTCTTCCCGGAGGGAAGAGGTGAGCGAGGAGAGCCCCCTTTGCCCTCTCCCGCGGAGGGCACACTGCGCCCGCCCGCCCGCCGCCTCTCGGCTCTCCTCCTTTTCCAGCGGTGGCCGTTTTTCTCACCCATTCAAGGGGACTCAAGGCAGCTGATCAACCTTCTGTTCTTCTCCCACAACAGACACCCCGCGAGGCAGGTGGGAGGGAGGAAGGAAGGAAGGAAGGAAGGATGCACTTGCTGAAGTTCCATGCTTTGCACAACTGTTAAAAAAAGATAGGAACCTTGACTTGGATTTCTATACCTCTTTATAATAATGCTACCCCATACCAAACCTCCCAGAAGAAGGGAGGGAGAAGGAGAAGGAATTGGCATTTCTCACCCATTTAAGGTGACTCAAAGAGGCTGACAAAGCTTCCATTCTTCACCCCACAACAGATGCCCTGTAAGAGCTGTGACTAGCCCAAGGCCACTGAGCTGGCTTCACGGAGGAGGAGGAAGAAGAGTTGGCTTTTTTACCCCACTTTTCTCACCCATTTAAGGAGGCTCAAAGCTGCTGACAAACCTTCTGTTCTCCTCCCCACACCCTGTGAGAGCTCAGAAGAGAGCCATGACTAGCCCACAGTCATGTTTAATATGAACACATTAAAACCAATGTGTTGTGACCCGCACTGAGAGCCTTGTGTATAGAGTGGGATAAAAATATGAATGAATGACACCCCACCACAGCCACCCTATGCCTCTTTAATGTTTAAAGCCCCGGTCCTTTGATACAGAGCTGTATTGAAATTGCGGAAATTTGCAACATTGATAATCAGGAGTGAAGGGGCTCCCTGAAACACTGTAGCCGCTGTGTGAAGGCTGTAGCAAAAGTGTTCTTCAGCACAGACAAATAAAAATAAAAACTCTTTTAAAGGCGACGGTTTTAAAGTCCTTATGCATTTCTCCTGCTCCACAAACGAAAGGTCCAGAGCCCCTTCAGACGTGTGGGACGGGAACTTGGGAACGTAGCAGAGGTTCTGGGGCTGGCACCTGCAAGAGTACCTCTCTGTGTGTGTGCACATGTGCTTATTTTTATAGGAATGCTTGGTTATGATTGCTTCTTTTGGCAGTAAGGCACTCTGCGTATGCTCAGTGCAGCTTTCCTTTTTTGATGTACCATATACACCGGCTTCGGGAGGGCGGGAGACGTGAGATGCTCATGCAATGTCTCCCCCCCCCAGGTACCCCTCCTTCCTCTCTCTCTTTGGGAAAGGGGGGCTTCTCAGATACCCCTCCTTCCTTCCTTCCTTCCTCCCTCTCTCTTTTTGGGAAAGGGGGGCTTCTCTCACTTTAGAATCCCGTCTGTGCAAGGACGACACCCCCCCCTTTGCTAGTCCCCCCCAAGACTCTTTTCCTTGGTGCCTTAGCAATGCCTCCCTTCCCCTCCCCACCCCCACCCAGCTGCTGCTGCCCCCTCTCCCCCCATCCTCATCTTCCTCATGCCCCCCCCGATTTGGCTTCCTCCGTTCCTCCCCGTTCCTGATCGGCAGTGGCTCCGTTCTTCCCCCCTTCTCTTTTTCCTTCCAGCTCCCTCCCAAGCAGCCAGCCAGTCAGTCCCCCACCCCATCCCCAGCTGCCCTCTCCCCCTCCCCTCTCTCTCTTTAGGGACTAATTTTCCCTCTGCCGTGTGGGGACCACCTAACACACCCACTGCCGCCCGTCTCTCTCGGCTCTCCTCCTCTTCTAGCCTGGCACCGAGGGAAGAGCAGCCAGCATCGGAGCTGGGCAAAGCGGGCAGGGGATCCCCGGTGAAGCATGGATGACGCAAAGGGAATGGAGGGTGGGACCCTCAGATGGAGCACCAATCACAAGAGAGGGGCTGGGCAATGGCGGGAGGACAGGGCTGCAGTCTGGACTCCCAGGATTGATTCCGTGTTAAGGCTGCAGAAGAATGCTCTCGGAACCGGATCAACTTGCAAGTCATGTGGACAGCTTTGTTCCGTTTCTTTTATTTCGAATTCTTTAAACTGAAATAACACATGCCATGAAGACGCGCCCATGGTGCCATCCAAGGCTGCTTTGACAAACACAGGAAATAGCCATGGAAGTCAATAATTTGTTTTGCATTTATTGACACAGGGAGTATTTTAAAGTGAGTCCACATGGCAGAGAAGAAGAAGAAGAAGAAGAAGAAGAAGAAGAAGAAGAAGAAGAAGAAGAAGAAGAAGAAGAAGAAGAAGAAGAAGAAGAAGAAGAAGAAGAAGAAGAAGAAGAAGAAGAAGAAGAGTTGGCTTTTCTATCCCACTTTTCTCACCCATTTAAGGGGACTCAAGCAGTTGACAAAGCTTTCTGGTATCTCCCCACAACAGAACACCCGGTGAGGTAGGTGGGGCTGTGAGAGCTCAGAAGAGAGCTGTGACTAGCCCAGGGTCACCCAGCTGGCATCATGGGGGAGGGTGGAATCGAACCCAGTATTCCCAGATAAGATAGTAGAAAAGTCAACTCCTGACTGGAATGAGCAAGCCACACCCACCTCTAACCTAACAACTTTCCCGATATGACAGCTACTTTCTTTCACCTTAAGTTTCCTAATCAACTACACGCATTATCTACTTGTTCCAGTTTAGCAAGGGAAACTATTTTAGGGGTGCACCAATGTGCACTGCCAAAATGGGTTCTTCTGGGCAGCCAAGGCCATGACCATTTGTTCCTGGACATTTGAGCCTTTGCAGCAGGCTCCAGTACAGTGTCTGTCTGTCCTGGAATAGTCCAAGTGCAGAGTGCTTTGTTCCAAGAAAGCCACATCACTCCAGCAGAAAACTGATGGAGTGATCAAATTTTACATTCGTAACAGAAAAAAAATCAACCATAGTATGTGATTTTTTTTAAAAAAAACCCTGTTATTAGCCATTGTTCAAAAAAGCATTCCAAGTCAATTTACAATATTGTTAAACTCAATGAAGACATTAACAAATATTTGAACCTTTTCACCAAGATGTGGTATGGAGTGGGTATCCACCATAAGCAGCACCTGATCCATCCCTAACTTACCAAAGTCTCACAGCAGATATTACATGGCCCTGGCTCGCACTTCCTCGAGCCCAGTTTTATAAGCCCATTTACTATTCTAAAGAGCTCTGCTGGACAGCTACTTGAGGATGCAATGGTGGCAGAGAAAAAACTACTTTTCTCTGGCGTCAGCCCCCCACATGGTAGGCACGATAGTGTGCTCTGATCTGTGGTCTGTCAGATTCAGAGTCAGATTTACGCCACCTGCACTCCAGCTGTCGACCTTCCTGTTTCACGGCCTGTTTCCAGGCTCCACAGCAGTGGTTCTCAACCTTCCTAATGCGGCGACCCCTTAATGGAGTTCCTCATGTTGTGGAGACCCCCAACCACGGGGGTAGAGCAGTTGGGAAGTGGGAAGGAAGGGTGGCGGGAGACTTGTCGTGACTCCTCTGAAAGGGTAGTTCGACCCCCAAAGGGGTCCCGACCCCCAGGTTGAGAACCACTGCTCTACAGGCATGTCGAGGACACTTGGGAGAGACCAGAGCTTTGACAGGAGCACCATTCATGCCAACTGGAAAATCTCCCAGGGCACCAGGAACCTCTCAGATTCCATAAGTCTCTGGGGGCAGACCATCTCAATAGGTCCAGCATGCCTCCAAGCAGCCTTTGCACAGAAGTAGGTGTGAAAGCTGTGTCCGGAGCTGGACTAGGAGTGCCATAGCTGTGGACCAGTTTTATTGCTCCAGAGCTATCAATGGTGGTGGACAGCCATGCATGCTCATATCTACTCTGAGATGGAAGCAGTTCTGTGGTGTGTGGATTGGCCGAGGGCCAAGTGCAGAAAGGTCCTCTGTATAAGATTGCTGAGTCTTTATATATCACATTTGCATCAATGATTTCAGCATAAGAATGGGGCTAAAACTTTATGAGTCTCTCTGAGTGTACAAAATATATCATTATAGGCATTTTCTAGGCCACCTTTGTAAGTGTGCTTTACTGAGAACGTTTATTGGTGAAGACAGCTGGTCCCTAGAGCATCTGATCACTGCTGTGGAGCAAGCTAGAGTGACGGTGCTGTGCCAAGATCAATACCCTTAACTGGAGGTTGTGCCAGAATGAGGAACGTTGGTTGCTTGGCACGAGTTCTGTTCTCGGAGGACTGTGAATAGCATATTATCCAAAAAGCCTTTGCTACTGATCCAAACTTCCCTCAGGTGTTAGGTAACTCAAAAAAAGTTATATAGGTTAGATTCTTGATTTGGGCTTGCATGAAGTCTCTACCTGCATGTTAAGGAGATAGTTGGTTATACTGAAACAGACAGCATACTCAGTAAATTGAGGATCCTTGAATAAAAAGATACTGTAATCTCCAGCTCCATGCTGCAGATGTTCTAATGTGTCTCGGGAAAAGCAGGAATAGAAAATCCCTGTACCTTTAAGTCACCTATCTTCACAAGA
This sequence comes from Aspidoscelis tigris stejnegeri, assembly GCA_023333525.1. NCBI lineage: Eukaryota > Metazoa > Chordata > Lepidosauria > Squamata > Teiidae > Aspidoscelis > Aspidoscelis tigris. The sequence continues at coordinate 18,368,359 of JALMGA010000004.1, forward strand.
CAGGAAAGTTCAGGGTTCCGTGCAGATGACTAAGTTTTCATTTGAACCAGCACCTGTTTTGTGAACCACTGTCCCACCCCTGGCACTGGCCCCATCATTGTTTGAATCCTCACTTAGGCTGTGATGAGGGGTGGGGGGAATCTAAAGTGGCTTAGAGACGGTTTTGAGGTGAGATTGTTCACATCAGTCTGCCCTCCCACTCTCATAAACATTCTGTGATAAACAAGGTGGATTGGAGAAGGCTTCAGAACATGAGGGCCACATGGTGTGCCTCTGAGGTTCCCCTTTTGCTATGTCTGAGCAAAGCCTTACCTGTACCATCAGGAGTCAGGTAAAGTAACAATACAGTGTTCTTTTCCATAGGCACATCAGAGAGTATGCCTCTTTCTGCACTTGGGAAGAGTTGCTAGAAGAAGAAGAAGAAGAAGAAGAAGAAGAAGAAGAAGAAGAAGAAGAAGAAGAAGAAGAAGAAGAAGAAGAAGAAGAAGAAGAAGAAGAAGAAGAAGAAGAAGAAGAAGAAGAAGAGTTGGCTTCCCTACCCCACTTTTCTCACCCATTTAAGGGGATTCGAAGCAGCTGACAAAGCTTTCTATTCTTTTCTGCACAACAGGCACCCTGTGAGGTAGGTGGGGCTGTGAGAGCTCAGAAGAGAGCTGTGACTAGCCCAAGGTCACCCAGCTGGCTTCATGGAGAAGTGTAGAATCAAACCCGGTATTCCCAGATAAGAGTCTGGCTCCCTAACCACTAGACCAAACTGGGTCTAGTTGATATGCCTCTGAGAAGGGCAAATAAAAAAGGCTGTTTGGATGTTTGGTCTCACTTTTTGTTCTCTGTAGATAACTTTATATCCTCTCCTCAGAAATCTGTTCCAGGTTGTGACAAGTTGCGTATTCTAGGCCAGGGCATCTTGCCCTGGTACAGGATAATTCAAATAAGTGCAGAAATGACACAGGATACCAGAGTTTGGAAAGTGCCTTTTTAAGACTACAGCTCCCATGATTCTTACCCATGGTGGACCTAGCATCTCATAAAGGCAGTTCTGAGCAACTTACTGAGATATAGAGATGCAGTGCTCCTGCTAGTTACAGGCTTATCATTTCTCCAAGTAGCTGTGGTTTTCATTCTTGCCCCTGCAGAACAATATGAAAAATGTACAGCTTTCTTCAATAAATCCAGGCTTAGAAGAAATGATGTCATGATAACAGATAGTTCCATTAAGTTCATAGAGGGCTTTGCCTTGGAATTAATAAGACTAGTCTTCACCATTTATAAAATAGATTTCCTCTTGAAGCAATGACTGGTATCTCATTTATCCTTAAAACAACCCTGCACAGTGGGTAATTATCCTTCTCTTACAGACAGCAGGAAAAAAAACTGAGAAATTAAGGGAGTTGATCAAGGACATGTAATAAAGGACTGTCAAACATTGGGTTAACAATATTCCCAGTCTAATTGCCCCACCACACCGACTCTGAGAAGAAATAACAGAACAATTGCTCTGAAGGAAGTCTTAATAGGGAGCATTATTCAAAGACTGCACTAGAAATTGGTCACATTTCTTCTAGGTGTGATACAGCTGAAAACCAGCAGCTTCAAATGTAACCTCCTATCTTATTTCCAATATTACCTAGAAAAAGTGGGTCATTAAATGCTGATCATATGGTCTTCAGTTGAGGTCTTAATTTCACTACAGATGAAAATAATGTTCTCGGAGAAGTGAATAGAAGTGGGTATGACCTTTTAAAATTTCTATCTGCAATATTCAGCTTGGCCTGCAACGCAGAATTGCACCTTTATAAGACACCGGTCACAATTTTAGTTTAGGGTGGCTTCAGGTCATCCTCAGGTCATGTTACTCACATTATTTTTATTCAATTGGTTTTTCAAGCCGGCCTTCCCACGTTAGATCACTCTAACCAGAGGCCTGTTTTTCAGAGGATTCAGCCAGTCCTGACGTTCCAGGCCGTCTTTGCTTCCTCAGTTGTGAGACCTCCTAGTTTGCAATAGGTGAACATCTGGGCCTATGCATCTGCACTTGCAGGAGCCATTTACAGCCTTGCCTGCCTATTGCAAACTAGCAGTGGTGCGCAAAATTGTGCACCACATGCAACCTGACCCTACCAAAACCCAACCCCAAAACTTACCTGTCCTGTCCACACCATGACCATTTGCAACATTTCTGGTGCGAGAGGCCACCTGAGGTACCATACAAGTGCACTGGTACCTCAGATGACCTCAGGCACGACTGCGCATACACAGAGCATCATCACTGCCATAGCAACAGTGCACATGAAGTTGTGCTGGGGATCGTATGCATGACCAGACAGAAGTAACTGTCCAGGCATGTCATGGGCAGGCTACCACATACTAGTGTTCTGTAGAGTGAACTCTAGTACACGTTAGTCTGTTCTGCACTCTTCCTGTCCAGAAGACAGGAAAGGCAAGTGCAAAAATGCCAATGTAATGTGCACATTTTGGGGGATTTACTTGTTGTGTGAAATGTGTTTTATCTGTGGCTTGGACTTACTGGGAAATGTTATTGAAAAGATCCTTTTGAGCAGTTTGTCCTAATGCACAACATCTGATAGGAAGTGGAGTTTGCTTGAAGTAGATTTCTGTAGCATTTGCTGATGCTGAATGTGTGAATAGGGCTTGTGAGATGGTCTTACCCTACAGATGACCCGGGCCTGCTGCCAGTTCCAGAAGCTATGAACTACTTGAGCAATGATGGACCCTCAGAGGGCTCTCCTTTCCTCTTGGGCACCATTGTCCATCTGCCTGCTTCCCTTCCCACCTTACCTGTGCCTCATTCATACAACTGCCAAAATGCAGAAGTCAAGGGCAATGGAGGATGCTCATAAACAACATACAGACAATATACACATGGAGCAAGTTCCCTGACAATTTGCGGGCAGAAATGGAACAAAAAATTGGGAACTTGTGAAAATAATTTTTCTCTATCCACCTTTTCTACACAGTTGGGGTATGCCCTGAGTGATCTTGATGGAGGAGATATCTGAACTAGGGATGTGCATGAATATTCACAACATTTGATATGCGTATGAATTCAGACATTTTGAATGTTATGACATTCGTACATTGACATTCATATTTGTACAAATGCTTTGGAACATTCGTAAGAGTGCTTCAGAACATTTGTGAACCGGAGAGGTGGGAAAGTGGCCGAGCCAGACACATCTGCAATGGATCCAGAATGCATTTGACATTGACTGAGAGTGGATTCAAAGTGGTTTCAGAGCAGATATGTTATGGATACATATCGGATAGGCATGGGATACATATGCGTTCCTATCGGGTATTTATATGAATTCATGCAAATACATTCGAAGGGGATCTATTTGAACGAATACGAATTTTCTTACATTCGATTTGATATGAATTGAATCCTCCCCCCCAAAAAAAAACACCCATTCATGCACATCCCTAATTTTAACATACCCAGAAAAGGGAACCAGTAAGTTAAACTAGCAGTCAAATCTTTGCTGAAAAACTCCAAGTCATTAAATCACCTAAGAAGCAAAGAATTTGACTTGCAAATAAGGCATGGCTAATACTCAATCTCTAGGAAACTGATCAGTTCCAAAAGCAGGCAAGCACCCTGTTCCTGCTTCTATAACACCTCTCATCCCGTAGGATCCTAAAGCACCTTCCCACAATGGTGGGCAGCCTCATTTTTATTCAACAAGATCATAATAACGTGCTGTGTACCGTGAGCAATCTTTCACTACCAAAAATTCTTAGAAGTGTCAGCTGTTACCCAAGAGAATTTCAGTAAATATACCTCGATCATTGATTCATGCAATCCAGTCTGCTCCCCTACTGTATTCTGAGAAAGTCAATATTTTTGCAAGATTGGGTGGGAACGGGGTGTGTTTGCACAGTACACTGCTAATGACAGGTCTCCTTAGGTGAAGATGCTCAAACGTTAATGCCAGGGGAAAATTCAAAAGATTAGAAGAAAATAGTTTGTGGCAAAAAAGCAAGAGGAATGGAACAGAAGAATTTGATAACCGCACACACTCTGCTTATTGGAAGTAAATGCCTGTACTTAAAGGATGAAAAAGACTAAGGTGGCATTTCCACTAGAGCTTTATTTTGGGTTAAAAATGGTTTGAAAACTATTTGTCCACATTAGAAAATGCCTTCCCGCAGAGGAGTAAATCGGAAACAAACGCATTAAAAAAAGACCTGAAAAAAGTGTTTTGTCCAGTTTTTGCTGCTGAAACGATTTACCCTTATTGTTTTGGGAACGGTACCGCAGTATACATTGAATTAGCTACAGGGAAGGTGGGATTTCCTTCCCATTAAACATCGGGGGAGGATGGAGGACTTATGAAAAAAATAAGCTAAAAATATAAACTGCTATAGGATTGTTTAAAGAGAGAAAAAAAGGTGGGAAATTGCAGAAAACAGCAAAGGCCAAAATTTACAGGTATTATTTAAGGAGCCTCCAAAAAACATCTGGGGCCTTCATCAGAAAAGCTTGCTTTCTAGTGGCACATTCATGGATTTCATGAAGTGATAGAATTATTTGGAGGGCTTTGGCAGATGATCATAATCGCTCAACAGGGAGAGGGTTTTTTTTAGACCTTTAAACATCAGTGTTGGACTTTTGAGTGTAGCAGACACTGTAAATTTTTAAGAACTGGATTGATATGGGCATGACTGGACTCTCCAGTCTAGCTGCAGCATTTAGATCTAGCTCCAGCATCCAGGCTGATTTCAAAGGCAGCTTCATGGAGAGAACAATGTAGTAATCTAATCCTCAGACCACAGGGACATGGACCCCTGTGGCCAGACAGTCTTGGTCAAGTGATGGCTAAGATTTCCTAATTAATCTGAACTGTGCATAGACACCTTTCATCACTCCAGTAATACACACAAGCGGTGTACAACCCCACCAACCAAAGATGTTGGATTAGCACCTTGATTTGAGAAGCCAATGGTGGTTCTTTTGTGCTACGCTGGTGCTGAACGCCTAGAAGAGCCACTGCGCATCACCACTGCGCAAATGTGGGCATCATTTCCAGCCTCTAGGCATGTGTGGTGGATGTAGTGATTATGGCCACTCTGTCCCCACAGTAAGTAAACGTGCTATTGCTGGAAAATCTGCAGTCCGCACTGAATTTGCCAACAACAGTGTTTTTTTGCATGTTTTAGAGAGAAAATAGCCAGGCTATGGCAGGGTTGCCACAGATATGTGTGGCATCTTCATACTGGCACCAGAATGAAGCTATATTCTTCCATCTGGACAAGGCTAATGTACCACTGTCAAAGATATGTGAGGTTTTGGTAATGCGGGGTATCCGTATCAACATTGTAATTCTCAGGTCCAGGTTCACGAGCACGGAGGCTTGCTTTCATAGCCAAAATATCAGCATTTATTGAGAAAAATATCACACAGAAAATTCCACCAACACACACATATATAACTCAAAACTTTCCCTCCCACGTTGGCAGGGGCAGCCCTTACATCAAAACACCCAGGTTACCTCCCTATTTTCTCTCAGGCTGCAAATGGCCTAGAGACAACACAAGCTCCAATTATTTCCCCATGGTTTCATGCTTATCTCTACAGCAAAAGAAAATCATAGTTAGTGGAATATGCAAGGAATAATGGGCTGGTATTACAGACCTTCAAAGATAGCCGCTCAGTGGCCAAGCTGAGATTGTGACAGAAAGAAGTTCCAGCCTATGGCTGTAACAGCTGGAGTTAGAAAATATATAAATATAGAAGATTGTCACAAGAGTTCTGTATAGCCTTCGCCTGTTTCTTGAGTAAGTTGGGAACAGCTGGGAGGATGCTTTTAAATTATGTAATTTATTCCATTTTGCAGTGTAAAGCTTAAAAGTCGTTTATGTTACCATTTAGATAAATTACCATAATTGGTGTTTGGCTAACTCAGTATTTCAGAATCTTTAGAAGCCTTGGCCTTAATTATAATAAGCTTCTACTTTCTATTAACTCAGATTTAAATAATTGTATGCACAAGGGGAAAAATGACATTGAAAAGGCCTCTGTGTAAAATCTGGAACATTCTGACTCCAGAATGATGGTAAATTTCTATTGTCTGTTTAAAGTGTCAATAGAAATATGGAAAAAGTGTGGGGTATTCATTTATTTAAGGGAATAAAGCTGCCTTTGTGTGTGTGTGTGTGGGTTAATTGCTGCTTCCAAATAAGACATTTTTAGTGCTCGTTGTTGATTTCCAATAACTGGAAAAAGAAATAAGAGAACATATGAACATAAGAGGAACCCTGCTGGATCAGGCCACAGCCCATCTAGTCCAGCATCCTGTCTCACACAATGGCCCACCAACTGTTTATGGACATCTCAAGCAGAAGTCAAAGGCAAAACCTTCTCCTGCTCTCAAATCCCTGCTTATGAATTCACCTACATATAAATTTTGATTAATTTGACTCACATGCAGCAGTGTGAGAATGAATAAACACTGTATTAGTGAACATCCCAAGAGTGACTGAAAAAAAAAGATGTGTACCTTACTTTAATTAGTTAGGATGTGAACTACTGCAATCATTACCCAATTTCTGGAGTCCTGGTGGGCACATTCCAGTAACCTCATGAGTGCAGGAGAGATCTATAGGTTCTTTTCTATATAAGCAGGATGGGGGGCAAATGCTGGCAGCCAAGCAAGCCCTCCCTGCCATGCCTTTTGCCAGAGAGCTGGAGTGCTGATGATGGATGAGAAAGATACGATTTCCTCACTTGTTCCTTATGCCAGAGCGAGCTCAGATTAAAACACTGGTGTCACTCATTTGATAAGAATCAAGCCTCGTATTCTGCCAGTGGTGCAAAACCCCAAACAAGATGATTTGGCTGTACCTCTAGTTCAGAAGCAACACGCCACATGCAAGATGGCTGGCAAGGAGTAACCTTTTTGGATCCAACGACAGCACAACCTGACACCAAAGAAGTAGGTTATGCTGTGGTTGGCAGACGTCCAAATGCAAAGGATATTTATGTAAGTTTGGTTGCAGACCCTTTCCTCTGCATCTCCCTCCCTTTGCTCTCATGGACAAAGCTGATCTTCAGGAGAACAAGGTGCCCAGGGTTCTAGTGGAAATTAAGGTTTCCCATATGCTAAAGGTGGTGGATTTTTTGATAGCTGGAGGAATCTTTCTCTTCTGCTTCCTTTCTGAATTTCGAACTAGAAGCCTGGTTTGGGTGGGCCAGGGTCTCCATGATTGTTGATGGCAGCAGACATGATAATTAAACTCAGAGGGCAACACAGAGGAAGGTGTGCAAATAGACACATGGGCAAAACCTCTGTTACTGTTGATTCCAGTCCTGATAACTGCCTTCTTCCAAGTCCGTTCCAATAGATGTTTTTATCCCAGCAATCCATCTTGTCAATTATCATCTGTTTCTCTCAATGTTGCCAAGCACCGTGTTTTTTAAAGTCTTTTATTTGCTTGTGTCATATGTCTATCATATGTGGGTTTCTTGCTTCAAGAGAAGAATTGATTGACTTGTGTGTCTTTGCGCAGTCCATATTTTTAGTGGGCCCCTTCATCATCGTAATAAAAACCAATCTATTCTTGCTGTTTCTCAGTGTTCAACTTTCACAGGCATATCTTACCATAATAAGGCTAATAGCATGGGTGCCTCCAGGTTGGAGAGACAGGCGGGGATTCTAGAGAAGATTGAAGGTCTTGCTTTTATGTCCAGAAGCAACTGATGATTCAGGAAGGATGTTGGATTAGATGTACTGTGCCCTGATACAGTCTGCATTACCACCTACTGCGAACTCGGAGAAAATCCGGATTACTCTGACCTGGGTTTGCTCTGGGTTCTGCTGCGGGTTGGGTTGGAGGCTGGATTCAGATTTGATTTGGACTTTATAGTGCACAGGGATGCGGCCTGTGCGTCCTTCGTGTTCCCAACTCTTCTCCAATCCACCTTTTCTAGCCTAGAATGTTCAGATTAGGGGGGAGGTGTGAGCAGACTGGTGTGTGAACGCTTTTTGCCATGTCTGATCACAGCCAGAGACTCCTTTCCCTGTTTGGACTTAAATGTGACCCACAAACGACGCATAAATGTTCGCATGGGATTAAATGTAATTTTTATATATCCATTCAAAGCAGTCACTTAAACTAAAATTGCATCTAAAGCATCACGAACCCATAAAGATGTCTGTTTAGCACCAGAAAGACAATAAAGAAGCTATCAGGCAGCCTCTCCAAGAAGACTATTTAACAGGAACAAGCATTCCTTTTTCTCCTAAGTAGTGGCCTTAAGATGTCCTCCAATCTTATAGTGGGTTAAGTACGTACAATGCCATATCCCAGTGAAAGCAGCCATTCTTTCCCTGCCACTTCTGGATGATTCAAGCCCATTTCTTTCTTGCAAGTGGGTAAAGTGTATTTGCTAATGCAAGTCACCCAGAAACGCCGCTGATTAAAATGTTGCCCCCAGAATGAATATGTGGGCTTAATTGAAAGCCAGGAATTCAGCAGGCGTCTGAAAGCCACAGCTAGCCCTGAAGCAGCCTACAAAATTGCTTCTAGTGAGTGCTGGAAAGATTTGTGATGCCAACTTAGATCCATACTGGAAAAGGCTGTAAGTGTAGCCGGCTGCTGTGTGGGTGTTGGCTCACAAATCGGTAAACAAGCAATGGTGCTAAACTTTCCCCCCCTCTATCATTTAGAAATAGATCCTTCTGCTTCTCATGTCTGGTTTCCATGTGCACCTTCTTCCCACATGATGAGAAGTCCTGACAGAGTGCCTCTGCTAAGCCATTTATGTACCTAAGATCAATCACAGTGAGGGATGTTCCCTGTCTGCCCAGAAAATGCTTCTAAAAGCAGGAAGACAAAAAAAGGACGGTGGTGACAAATCTTGCCTGTGGAGCATGAACTTTTGCAGACAATAGATTCCTTTCTCAACAGTCTGAAGGGCTGGGAGGGAAAGTTTTAGGTGAGCATACAGGAAGTTGCTGGGTAAGTGTTCAGCTCCCCCCTGTGGCCAACTCTGGGGCTGCAAGTGCCAGATTCCCAGTCATGTGCCATCAGGTTGCAGATTCCCTCTTGCACACTCAAAGGGCTGTTGCATCCAACTGGACAGGAAAGTGTGTAAGAGGAGCTTCCTGTTAATGTTGAAGAAGAGGTGGATTTTTTTAAAATATCCCTCTTTTCTCACCTTTAAGGGGACTCAAAGCAGCCAACAAACCTTCTGACCTTCTCCACATGACAGATATCTTGTGAGGTAGGTGGAGTTGTGAGAGCTCAGAAAGAGAGCTTTGACTAGCCCATGGTCACCCAGTTGGCTCATGCAGGAGTGCAGAATCAAACTGGAAGACTCCCAGATAAACGTCAGACTCTCTAACCCCAAGACCAAACTCCCAAAAGGGGAAATCCATGTTAGGTCCACTTAGCGGCTCCTTTTCTAATGCCAAAACTGGATTGAAGGAACTTCAGCTGGAGTTCAATTTGGTGGATTCTGCAGTGAATTATTGGCAGGACAAGGAAGTAGGGAACTGACAAGAAGGAGAGAAGAAGGAATGAAAGACTTGCCTGGTTTCTGATGGCTAACCAATGATATTCTTTGTTGGCAACCTGCTTGGAGCCTTATGGATACTTTCTTTGGATTACCTGAAGAAGAGAAGAAGAAAAAGAGTTGGCTTTTCTACCCCACTTTTCTCACCCATTTAAGGGGACTCAAAGCGGCTGACAAAGCTTTTCTATTCTTCTCCCCACAACAGAACACCCTGTGAGGTAGGTGGGGCTGTGAGAGCTCAGAAGAGAGCTGTGATTAGACCAAGGTCACCCAGCTGGCTTCATGAGGAAGGGCGGAATCAAACCTGGTATTCCCAGATAAGAGTCCGGCTCCCTAACCACTAGACCAAACTGGCTCACCTGAAAGGTCCTCCAGACCAACAAATGACATAGCTTATTGCCAAGTAGCTCCAGAATTCCTGGCTCCTTTGTTGTGGCCTTGAAGGAGTGTGTCTGTTGAGGGACCAATGGTCTGTTTACTTGATAACGGCATTGCTCACTTTTGGGACTTCTTTTGGCTATTTCGTTTTGAAGTGACAACCAAACATGACATATGCTGTGGATGGTGGGATGGAAGCAATGGCAGCGGCAGTGAGAACAGCATAACTGAACATAGGCAAACTGAGCATCTAAACAGCAGCAAAGGCGGTATCATTGAGAGTGCTGAAAGTGCGGGCAGCTGAGCTGAAGCATTTACTCACCCCCTAGAGCCTCACCAACTCTCCCTCAGCTAAGGAAGAGAAGGCCATGGGGAATAATGCAATCCCTACCCCCAAATCCTCATGAAACTGGTTCTGCTGAACAAGGCTCAGTTCAGATTAGATTTGGTCCTCCATCTGTTTGATTCTTTCTGGGACCAAGCTGGCCAAACTAGAGACGTTTGGCACCAAACTGAACCCTTTCTACCACTTGGTCAAGTGTGGAAAGGCCCATAGATAGATAGATAGATAGATAGATAGATAGATAGATAGATAGATAGATAGATAGATAGATAGATAGATAGATAGATAGATAGATAGATAGATAGATAGATAGATAGATAGATAGATAGATAGATAGATAGATAGATAGATAGATAGATCACCACAAACCTCAAAAACTTCATTGGAAATTTAGTGGGAACTGAATCTCTGACCCATCCCCACTAAGTGAAGTGCTGAGTATGTTGTTTCCCCTTGGCTAACCCAAATTCTTGTGCAAACAAGATTGTAAGGAACATTAACCAAAAAACTGTTTTGGAATCAAGAGTGTGTTTCCATCTAATTGCCATATTAAAACTATGCCAGCTTCAACTGAGCACAAAAAAGTGCTCATGCCATGACCCTAGGCAAGAGTTTGACCTCCTTGCCTCTTTTTCACATCGCTTGCATAATTGGAAAACAGCAGGCTATGGACCCAAATTTGTGTGATCGAATGTTCTAAACAGCTCTCTCAGTTTGATTGCTAATGCATGTGGGTGATTTATCCTAATAGAGAGGCTCCTCCAACTCCCAGCATTTTGCATGTCTAGGAAAGAATACGGCACCCATACATGCTTGCTCATGCTAAACAGTAGGAGTCAATTGCCTGTGTCATCGTATTTTCTGACTTTTAAACCCAGTATTTGGTTTGTGTTAATTTAATCACTTTATCTGCTCCAGGCACTTGGAGGCCTCGTAGTCCAGGAGCGTGTGGGATGCTGAAGGCATTTGTGCCAGAGGTTAGGTGCACACCCGAGTCTGGGGAGGGTGATATATGCACACACAGCAAGATTTTATGGTTGGAATGGCAGCCAGATGGGTTGGGGCTCATCTGCAGTGCAGACACATGGTTTGCTAGGGGTTTTAAGGTACAGGAAGTCACCCAGACCCAACAGAACTGGGTTGCCTGAGTGCTGGGATGGGAGATCTCCAGGGAGTCATTTTGTATGGATTTACAGCAGGAAGCAAGCTAAGGATAAATGCAGAAGCAAATAATAGTCATGGGAGTTCTTTTCCAGTGGTGAAATAAATGAGCCCAGTAACTACTATAGCCAATTGGTTGGCTGGCTGACTGGGAGCATCTGGTTTGGTTGGTAATTATGATTGCACTCTGTAGTTGTTTTAAGGGTGTGATCAGATAGGGGCTTTTTTGATTGCTTTTTAGCCAAAGATTGTCTCACCTGCAGATGCTTCCCCAAAAAGTCTCACATAGTTTCTTGAATAAGGGCCTCACCTCTCTCTTCCTTCATTTTTGCCTTCTGTGGCAACAAAGCATCACCACTGTCTCATTGTCTGATTCTGCGTAACCAGCTTACACGATCCAATTCCGAGGGCTCTTGGAAGCAGGAAGGGGGCAGCCTGGAAGCTGCTCCAATGAAGGCAGTGGCTGAGTGACCCCTGTGGTGAGGGCAGCTGCTTAGAGCCTGCTGCAATGAGGGCAGTAGCTGAATGGCCACTGCAATGAGGGCAGCTGCTGGGTATTGGCTGCGATGGTGGAATAAAGACACCGAAGGCTGGTCACAATGACAAAGACCAGGAGTTTATTCTGGCAGGGCTTTTTATACAGCAATAGGAAGGGGCATGGGGGAAATGACATCAATGCAACATCAGGGGAGGTGATCGGAGGAAAGTTGCTGTCTTCTGGGGCAGAGGTCCTTCTGATGTCACATTCTGTGATAGGAGGCAGGGAAAATCCCTGAACAGGAAGAGTTGTCCCCTTAATGCCATGTGCTTCCAGTCCATGTGCTTGCAGACTCCATAATGCCCAAAGGCAACCGCATGGACTGGAAAGAACTCAGCACCCTGGTGGCACTGAGCATGTACTACAAGCTCATGGAACAGGAAAATTCTTTCTCCCTTTACTCACGAGAGGCTTGAGAGTCAAGGTGGGGGCTGGAAGGGAAGCTAGGAAAAAGGCTGGACAGCCTAGCAATTACTACAGTCTGCTGGGTTTCTGTGGCCCTGTTTTGTCACCTCATCCATAGCAACCCTTTCCAAACTGGGATTGGATACAGGAACCTCTGTAGCTCCTTGCCCAATCTGTCCCCCAAAACTGAGTCTCCCTCAGAATGATTATTTCCTATTTGGGAAAAGGATGAACATTCAGAGGCTCGGAGATACAAAGCCATTTTTTGGTATTTTATGTCTGTCCCTTGGACATCTAATTTACCCAGGGGTCTGATTGCACCGAAAGCCTTAATCTGCATTATATGGAAGGTCCATCTCACTTTCCTTGCCAGGAGTCCATTCTACACTATCTATACCCCAGACATCCTGTGACATGGTAACTAATTAAATATTGTGACAAAAAAAAAGCTACCTTAGCCCTAGTTTTTGTTTGGTTGCTTGATTAGATATGGAATTCAGGCTTGTTCTCTCTGATCCACACCAGAGTGCAGAAGAGAGGGACCCAGAAGCAGGCCACATAGCACAGAGATACTGGTAAGAGCACAAAGGTCCTTTAAAGTAAACTGTTCCAGGAGGCATGTGAAGACTGCACTATTGAAATGGATCTCCCAGAGGCTCTGAGAACACAGCATCTGACTCTGAAGATCACACCATCTTTGGGATCAGCATTGCAGCTATCCTGGAATAGCTATCCAAATGCAGATGTCTTGTTCTGGGACAGTAGGAACAGTCTTGCTGCTGGAACCAGGTCAAGAAAGGAAAGCGCAGAAATGCCCATAGCCTGTATTCACATGGATGTCCTCCACTGACAGAGGAGCATGGCATCAAGAACATCAGAATGCCTCCAGTGGGCTCCAGGGCTGCTCCAACTGCCCTGGTGTTGACTTACCTACAGTGCTAGATGGATGAATCTTCGGGCAGCTGTTGGCCACTAAAGCCCCTGTCCTCCCCCGAGAGGAGTGATGAAGGAGGAAGGAAGTGACCTTGTGGCCCAGTTTCCATTTTGTGCTGGACTAAAAACGGCCAACTCCCAGGGCTATTTCCTGTCTGGCATCAAAGTTATTAGACTTTATTGATTTGGAGTTACCATGATTCCCATGCTGTTTGGACCCATAGGGATGTGGGCTAAATCAGCAAGTGGAAGATGGGTTAATCATGCTTTTCTCTTCACATATTCTCCCTGCAAACATCCCCTCAACCTCTATTAATGATTAAGTGGTTGTTTTTGCTATTCCCACCTGAGCGTTTATTGCTTTCCTGATTGCTAGTTGCTTGTTCCTCCAATCAGCACATTTCACAGTCACTGCCTTAGTCCGGGGAACTCTCTGTGGTATGCAGTAATCTTGGGCTCTGTACCTTACAAAGCGCAAGGCTCTAGAACAGCCCTCCTGATACTGTTGGGCGGAATCTTTCACCAGCATGAAACCAGGTCATGTTTGCTGGGGCTGGTGGGAACTGGAGTCACTAGCTAGTCTTGATTTTCACAAGTATCAGCCAAGCTAGAATCTTTGTACACCCTGGCATCTAATGAGTTCAACTGTCCCTATTTCCTTCAAACCAGAAGAGAATATGGAGGCCTGAGTTTTCCCTCAAATCTATGAAGACCAAGTTTTCTGTTCAAATCTGAACATCCTAGGCCCTTTCTGCACTTAGTTGTTAATCCGGATCAAGGTCTGCTAAGAATACATCGTCTGCATAGGTATAGAGTAGATTCAGATCAGAACTGTGCTAAGGGATAACTAATCTGAATTAGTGGCAGACCACATATATGTGGTCTACATCCATGCTAGCACTTTTTAGCACACATGTGCTGTTCTAAAGCCCACTCAGTGCAGATGCTTCCGCCTGTGGTTGATCCGGATCTAGCTAATACAAATCTAGCCAATACTGATTAACTGAGGTAAGTGCAGAAAGGGCCCTAGCCAGATTCTTTAGTCTGGCAGTATTACAAATTACTTAAAGTGGTAGCTGACTATTTGGAATATTCATTATTTGTATGAATTTGCACAAATTCAAACATTCATATAAATATTTCGAGTTACTTGTATGAATAATTTGGACATTGTATTTGTATGGATATGTACACATTGTATATGTATCCATACACATTTTGTGTGTATCCGTACGTGTCCGTATGGATACGTACATGATGAAAATGGGATGTGTACAGATGTGTAAGGGATACATAAAGGTATGTACAAGATGCGTATGTATCTATAGAGATATGACTGTCTGAATTATTCATACAAATACATAAGAATATATTTGTATCAAATTGAATGTCCAGACATTTTTTAAAAATTATTCGGATACATTTGAATTTTCAAATATTTGATTAATTACAAATTGGATTTGAAAATTTCATCCACACACACCCTTATTCCATACCATATATATGGAATATGGGGGGAGGGGGCAGAAGCAGGACGCTTCTAATGCCATTTGCTGGGATTCAAGAGCAGGAGAAGGTTTGTCCTTGTCTCTGCTTGAGATGCCCATGAGCATTTGGTGGGCCACTGTGTGCGACAGGATGCTGGACTAGATGGGCTGTGGCCTGATACAGCAGGGCCTCCCTTATGTTCTTATGTTCATATGTCTTCAGGAAGGATCATCTTTCGAGATTGCTGTAGTTCTAGTTCTTCTACATCAAAAAGAGTTAGACCAGATGGTTTTCAGAGTACCCACAGTTGCCTTCACTGCCTCATTTTATCGCGCACATTTATAGAGATATCTGATTATTCTTATCCCTTGAATAAACATATGTTTTGTTTAAGTTGCCCCCTGGCTTATAATCCTTAACTGACCTGAAGAACAAAAGTCAGTTCGCTTTCAGAAATGAAAAAAAAAAAAAACTGGAAGAGGTTTAACATTGTTATTCAAGCATTGCTTGGAATTCATATTTTAAAGTCATAAATTACTTAAACATAAAGTCATAAATACTTGGCTTAAATGTCTGTGGAAGAAAATTAATGAGTCCAGGGCAATGGAGGATGAGTTTGCAGAGACACACAGGGCCCTCTTTCAAGGGGACTTCCAACTGAAAATTAAAGTTTAGTTCTCTTGAAGAAGAAGAAGAGGAAGAAAGAGTGGTGACCCACTTCTCTGAAGCTTTGAGAGAGGAGAAGATCAGTTATCCTTGAAAAGTTTCATTAAAACAAAGTTCTGGAGGCAACGCGTAGGAATGCCTTAGTGCCAAATCCACTGTACTGTGGAAAGGCAATTTAATGAGGAAGGCGGTTTTGAAAACATGCTAATAACTTTTGGAGGTATCTTTCAAAGGGCGACTGGGAAAAGGTCACATAGGTTCTGGTTCTGATGGTGGATAATCCATAAAATAGTCCTGCCAGAAATGCAGAATAAAGATGTAGGGCTTGGTTGAAGTGAAGATTAGCCAGACATTTCTTAAAGCTTTGATTATGGATTTATGAAAGGAAATTGTCCTAGCTCCTATGGATGCTAGCTCCAGGGCACCGTCCATGACACTAGCATTCAATTCGCACTTTGGCCAGTAGTTTATAGTTAGGCAACACCTGGGCAGGTGCATCTTTACCTGCAGGAGGTGCTTACAGCCTACAAGCACCCCCTGCTTGCCCAGATGTTGACTAATTATAAACTAGCTGTGGTGCACGAAATCACGCACCACAAGCATGCCAACCCTCCCGAATCCTGGCCATATTCTGACCTTTAGCATCCAGCAAGTGACCATCTGCACTCTTTCCAGCTGAGGGGGGCATCTGAGCTGCTGCACAATCATGCTAGCAGCACACATGGCCCCCCGATGAGATTGGGCTTTCATAAAGCATGGCACTGGTGCACGTGCAGTCAGACAGAGCACTGTGATCAAGATGGCGTTGCCCTGTGGATGGATTGAATGCCTGGCTGATAAGGTGAGAGAGTGATCGTGCAGGGGCTAGGCAACATTAGTCTACGGTGTGCCTTTTCCTTCCACAGGACGGGAAAAGAAGTGCAAAAATCTCCGCAGAGTATTCAACACAACCACCAACAGCCTTGGTGTTTGTCTAAGTTTGCCCCTTTCGAGCCTTGGGTGAGGCCTTGCCCTATAAAAAGGGTCAAGTTTGAGCTGATTTGGAAAAGCATCCACATTGTGGGACAAGCCCAGCTGGAATGGGCTCCCCTCTCCCCTCCCTTGATATGTGCTCTCGTGCAAGGATGAGTCAAACCTGTTTGGCATGAACTGGTTCATACCAAAACCAGGAGGGACTTTGTGGGGTTCATCATCACATTGAACTCCACTAAAAATTCAATGTTTGGTCCAAAAGTGAAGTGAAGCAAACTGGGACAGAACTATTCAGTTTGATTTTCTCTTACATGTTGTCCTGGCACTTTCCCTCTTCTGTAATTACACCTGTCTCCTCCCTGGATTGTGCTCATTGCCGCCCTACATCATTCCCTGATACCCTACCATCCACACATTGTGCCTAGCATCCTGCACCATGAATCTGGGTATTCTGGAGCACAGTGCTGACACTATTCCAAACTCTGCCTCCCTTATTTTTGGGCGTGTTCAGACATGTGTCTATGTGTGCTCCCGGTAAGCATGGAAAGCGATGACATTAGGTGTGTCTGAAGATGGGGTGCTCCTCAATATTGGGATGCCCCCAAAGAGCCCCATGTGATTGTGCTCTTCTTTCTCTTTCTCTTACCACCTCTTAAAAATTGTTGTCAGGCACTGCTCACAGTGCAAGGAACAGCAGTCTGTGGGCATGCAACTGATGGCACAACACTTTGTAGGATTAGATGGCATTTGTATGGGTAGACTGTGAAGAAGTCTGGCTTATGGATCTGTACAAATACTTGTAACATTTGAAATTTGTCTGAAATCATCTGAATTCGGACATTCAAATTTGAATCGGATGTTGGCACATCTGAAGAGTGACATTTGAATTTGAATCAAATGCTCTGGAACATTCATATGAAGCTTTGTTACAGCTGCACCTGTCACATCTACAATGGATCCAGAGTGAATTCAAAGTGGATTGAGAGCAGATTCAAAGTGGATTTGATGAGTTCAGAGCAGATACACAGAGGATAGGCATTGGATACGTACGGGATACGTATTGAATACGTAGGGGATTCATATTGAACATTCGTATCAAATTTGTATTGAATATTCATATCAAATTCGAATCCTACCACATTTGAAGGAAATCTAGTCGAACAAATATTAATTTTCTTGCACTCAATTTGATATGAATCGAACCCCCCAAAAAACAGTGCAAATCCCTAGTCTGGGTGAATGCTAATGGAATTACTGAAGAATCAGACTGACTGGTTTTGGATGCTATTTTGGACTCTTTTTGTAGATGAGTAACTGCTATCTTCTAGTCATCTGGTATATCACTTGCTCTCCAGGCTGGTTTTTTTTTCCTTTTTCAGAGTAACAGACAGCACTTCTGAAAGTTCATTCAAATTCCTAACATGCAATTCATCTGGATCAGCAAAGTCAAATTCAACCAGAGGATACAATTATTCTGGGACTGTCTGACAGCCTTATAAAGCAGCACCGGCCCAGCAATCTGCTTCTCACATTTGTAAGGTGCATTCCATACCAATTTTGAAGAAGAAGAGCAGTCCAAAAAGGAGCTGAGAAGCTACATCCTTCTGTTGTCACCTGTCAGCATTTTGCTGCCCTTACAGCCTTTTTTCTCATTGCCATGAATGTCTTTCTAGTCACTGTTGCTCTTCACACCACTTGCCAACCTCAACTCATTCTTTCCTTTAGCCTTCCAGAATTCTTCTCTGCAGTTCTGGATAATCTATTACCCAGAACTGCATGGTCTTGAAAATCTGCTCTCTGGCCATCCTATACATTTCACTCCAGTTTTTCAGATCATCACTACGCTTATTTTGGCTGCTTCTTGTCCTTTCTTGCCTCTGCATTAAAGAATAGCTAACAATTGGATTTGAAATGGTTACTGATGGTGCTTTCAGTATCTCAGAGTATCCCCACCCTTTCTGATTATGCTTTAAATGTCACTTTAAAGTATTTCTACAATTTTTGAAGCCTTTTTTTTTTACAGTCATCAGTGGCATCTAGAATCCTCCCATGAGATGGCTGGAAGAAGGGCATAGTCCTGATTGGAAACCTCCCTTTGATCTCCCCTAAATTTTGTCCTGATCTCCAATGAACTTGTAAAGATCAAAAGGAGGCTTTAGATCCATGGGCCCTCCCCTTGCCATCCCTGGATCACCTCTGCCTACCAGGACCCTCTTGGGTAATCTGAGACACTAGGATGTGTGTTATGGTAAAGCCAACCTAAGAAGAAAAATCACAGAAATCACAGAAGAGAGTTTGAGAGACTTTTGAATTCTGCAGGCCCGGAATCTAATTGTGGCCTGCTGTGTCCAGACAGGTGGTATCTGTGGCAACCCCAACATAGTCCCAACTATAAAGATATGAAATCCTGGTTATCCTATTCTGGGAAAACACAACTCTCAACACAGGTTTCCCCAGAACAGTGCACAAACTTGGTCTGCCTGGAAGCTCGGCAGCTTCATCCTTATTGAAGAAAATGATCCCCACACTTGCACTTGTCTGAATCTGAGGCAAAATGGCCACTGCACATGTATGAAGGCTCATGCGGGGCACTTCTGGGTATTTTGTGCCGTCAAAATACCCAGATGTGTGCAGCACACCAGCACGGAAGCAGGCCTTCGCCCCATGCTGCTGCCCAGCTGTTTGGGTAACCAGCAATTATTCTGAAGAGGTTTAAGCGTGATTTACTGGTATGTTGGTAGCGGTCCTTTAGTTATTTTGCACTGTGTGCTCAGGACAGTTTTACACAGAAAAGGTTCTTAAATATTTTGTATTTATTGGAGTCGGAGTTTGCTGCCCCCTCTGAAGGTGACTTTAGGAAAACTGAACCCAGTGCTCAGTATCCTGTCTACCTATGGAAACAATAGGGGTGCATTTATTTCATGTTGATGCAGTACCACCATTAAGCTTCAAAGGCAAGCTGGGAGATGGATCAGAGAGACAGAGACGAAGGAAGGAAAGGAAGGAAACATGACAGAGCTGCTAAGAGGTTGGCTAGGCCTCTGCTTTGAATGGTGTCCTCTGTCTGAAGGCTTTCTCAATATAAGATCAATTTAAGTAAAAAGAATCTTCAAAAGGGGAGGGAGGGAGAGCGGAGGCCTTGATGGCACCAGTGGTGGCTGGTAACCATGGAAACAGGTGGGATCGAAGGCAATGGAAGTGGTACTGGGGTCAGAATAGGTAAAGTTAATGGGGGCGGGGGGGGGATAAGGCACCGTGAAGGCTCCAATTCCATTCAAACCCACATGAGGATTGTCCTGCTAAACATAATGGATTGTGCACATTAATGGTGAATTGAAACATCCTTGAAGGACAATGTGTGCGTGATATCCATCTCTGAAATACAGGCTATAGGGGGGCATTGTTCACTTTGTCCTTAGGGGCTGGCCACCCCTAGAAGGTACCAACTGAATTTGGCACACAGACAGCATTAGGTACCAGTTACCGCTGTCCATATGTCCTTTTTTGTACCAAATCATCTTTTTTGATCCTTCATATACAATATTCTGACCATGCTCTGCCAACATATTGAAGGACTTTGGATTTGGTTGGCCTACTCTCCTCCTACTCAGTTGGTGAACACTGACAGTCAGCTGGACTCCTGAGAGAGCTAAAAGAGAACTGTGACATCAGCTAGTAACGTTAATTAGGCTGTGAGGGCTGTGAAGTGAAGGCTAGTTGCACCAACGTTCAAATAACGAACCAGAACAAGATAGAACACATTGAAGGCCTTGGCATTTATGGGGCAAGAGGCGTACATGCATGGAAGAGACGCAACAGAGCACATGACTGGGCCGCGCAGGTACAGCTGCTTGCTGCATGGTTGCCATGGCAACAGTGCCATGCATGTGCATTGGTGCTGTTGCAGTGGCAATGCGGATGCTGCGGTAATGGTGGTGATTTACGCTTAGCCAACGTGTACTTAAGCACCAGCTAAGTTTCAAATGCTTTGGGTATCCCAAAGAGCAGATGTTCAAACCATTCAACAACTTCGCCTCCCTAGGACACTTCCCCAAGGCAGGTGAAGTGTGAAAAGGCCAACTATGTGAAATGACAAAGGCAGAGAGGACTACCAGTACTTTGGAACAAAAAAGGAACACTGCTCCTCCTTTTATATTTTGCATACAGGTTTCAGACCCATCTCTTCTCACACTTATATACAGACCCCAACACTAGAACTGAGGCCTTTTTGCGCTTAGCTGATTAGGCTGCAGTGAACTAAGGTTGGTAAACTTCAGGTACAGATGAACCATTCACATTTGCGGGGAGGTAAGTGTCCCCAAAGCATCCATTATCAGCCAGTAATGCAAATGGTCCTCCCATTTACCAGCCCACACCACCATGTCCAAAGATGGAAGTTCACCTCCTTGCTGCTGCGATTGGCTGCTTGGCTGCTGTTGCATGAGGGGCTTCTTCAAGCACAGGCTAACCCATGATTGACCCCCCCCTCATGATTCTACAATTGATTGCCACTCCTGGGGATCGGAGGTCCAATTACGACATGGGTGAGTGATCAATCACGGCTGCCAATGCCACTGCACCTGCGCTGAATCCGCATTCCCTGCCCACCAGATGCAGGGAACTGGACGCAGAGCGAGTGGCTCTTCCGCTGGAAGCTTCAGGTAAGCTTTTGGTAAATGCTGGCGAAATTGTGCTCCACACCTAATCAACAATTAGTGAACTTCTGGTGAGGGCAGGCATGCTTGTAAGCTGTATCAGCCTGGTTGATGTGCGTATGCTCTTCACCAGACGTTCACTACTTCTTCACTACCGGCCTAAGTGCGAATAGGCCTCTGCTCCTATCAATCTGGCATTTCCCCCCAGATGGTGGAATTAGTACTTCAAAATATGTGGAGAAAGATGCCAGGTTGACGTAGAGCGAGATAAAGAACAAGGAGAAGATAAAATAGAGTAATTTGCCAGCGATGGTTACCAGTGCCCCCTGTGAGTAGGAAAGTTGGACCAGGTAATTATCCTGCTCTTCAGCTCCTTTTCTATCGCGCCTGTGGCATCTCCTTTCTGATTGCATCTGCTGCAAGCTGAGCCAACATCTTCCGTGAGCATTGTGCTCTTTCTCCCCTCCCCAAACCCCAGAGGTTCCACCTAATTCAGAGTTCAACCGTGTTTACAAGTAGTTTAAACTGCTCTAAGCTGCTGGGCTGCCTGCACTGGAAATTACTTGGCTTCCTGCTGTCCAATTACTCAGTCTGGCTAAGTCCTTCCAGACTTTCTTCGAGATCCTCCCTCACTCTCAACTAACCTAAATAAATTTGTTTCCATCAGCAAATTTTTGCCACCTTGTGCTTTCACCCCTGGCAGGTTAATAAAGATATCATCATTACTTTCAGCAACATTATTGGACTGCTCTCTGCGCTGGAATGCAAATAGGATAGATATCTCAGGAGGTTAACACCGTAAGCAAAAATTTAAGTTACCAATATAGACACAATCCTGATCCCCAGGGTGCAAGGCTATTAGACTCTTCTTATTGCCTTTAAAATTGGCAGCGTTTATGATAATAAAAAATGCACTACTCCTAAGAGCCGCATTTATTTCGAAGCAATTTTTTTTAAAAAAAAAAAGGTGAGTGCTTTAGATATTTTTTACTTAAGAAAGGCATCTGCAAACTAGTTAAGCTAAAAAGTCACACATCGCTTATCAAAGGAGGAATATTCCTGGTAAATGTTTACAGCATCTAGTTTAGATGCTTGCGAATAAGGAAAATAATTTCTAAGGACCAAGCATATATGGAGCCGATTTCTTTCTCTCTGGTCCTTTCTGTGCTGGGTTATATCGATTGGGACCTGCTCTCTGCAGACTTTGGCAGGCTCTGGATGGGTTATAGGCCCAGTGCAGAAGGAGCCATTGGTTCTGGTTCATGCCAGAACTCTGAGGGCTTTTTCACACTTTCTTTTGGCATGGAAACAGGTGCAGATCTGGGATGGATCTGGTATCCACATTTCAGGATGCCCAATCCATTCTGTGACTGCCTTCCTGCAGCAACAGACATCCACACCAGCCATTGCTGCAGTGAATGGGTGATACAGTGTGCTGCCTCATGTACCTTTCACCCAGAAGGAGGTATGAAGCGAGCATGCTGGAGCATACTAGCCATGTCCCAGATGTGGCTAGTTATAGCTGTGGAGCACGTTTTAGTTATCTAATGCTATCCAATCACAGGATGGTCCAGCATGTGCAGAGCCGCTTGCAGAATGGAAGCAGCTCTGCATGGTGCTGATGCTCCATGCTGGAGCATTCTCAGACTTCCCATGGGGGCAAAGTGTGAAAAGGCCCTGAGATCACTTGTGGTGCTTCTGCAACTTTGATTATCCACTAATGTAGTAGCATAGCTTTCCTATTTGAAGAATCCACTATTTATCTGGATGTGAACTAAACAACTCCCTCTAGTCATACACTCATGCGTCAGAGGTAGGTGCAGCTCAGTGGTAGAGCAAATCCCCACCCCGGCCCCAGAAGCTGACAGAAGCAAACCACTTCTGTATCTCTGCCAAGAATACTGCCCAGGCAGTGAATCAGGAGTTTGCCATGTCTTAGAGGTCCCAACAATAACAAAGCCATAGTTCACCTTCTTTCCTGCCTTCCTTAGGAAACCCTTAATACCTTCAGCATTTCATTTTTGGTCACAAGCTCATCAGTCTTTCACCAACAAAGGATTCATTTAGGTTCCCTATTTATGGAAATTGGGCCTGTGGCCTTATCTAAGGGGAAACTCTCCTCACCTCTTTGACCTCCAATCTTGCTTCTTAGATGCCCCCAAACAGTGTTCTATTATTTATTGGACCCTTGTGTGCAATGTTTTGTTCTTTGCCTTTCCTTCCTTGTGCACATTTCACTCAGGGGCTCATTCGGCAATACGTTCCCTTCCTCCTCTGGACAGGGTCTGCTGCTTTTTACAGCTTCTATTTTCTTAGTCTTGATTACTTTTTTGTAAAAGCCAAATTTGCTGCAATTCATTTAACAGGATGGCCTTTTTCTAGCATCTATCTCCCCCCCCCCTCCACTCCAGTGTCATGGCCTCGTTCTCCCTGCTACTTCCGCTTTAGAAGTTTCATTGTTACATCATTGCAGTTACAAAAAGTGTTGAACCTTTGCTACAGAAGAACGCAGAGCCTGCACCTGGACTCTGAACGCCTCTGAAGGGTTTCTGAGTGCCTCTAGAGGCACACACATTGACCTCGAATTCTCCACATTCTTTAATGTGAACGCAGGAGATTTTTGTGCTTTGGTGTGGCAGGGGCTGACAAAAGAACAGGGCAGGGGTGGTAGATGGCAGGGGGCGGTGTTCTCAGTACATAAATATTAGAATTTTAACAGGATTCCGCAGTGAGTCCTGTTAAAATCTGAATAAGGATTCCCTGGACTTTTGGACATTAAGTCCGCAGAAACGGAATCCCATTCAAAGTGCTGGGACAGCACGCCCTCAAACCATATTCAGGCCAGACCAGATGGCCAGTGGAAATGTGGCCCCAATGATATGAACTAGGGAAAACCACAGTGGACTCTAGTGTAGTACAGAAGAAAGGGGATTTCCACACCTTGTTTCAGTGCAGAAATAGGCAAAGAACTGGGATGGAACGGGCATCTGCACTTCAGAAAACCTGATCCATCCCAAGCTTACCTAACACTTCACTACATGCCAGGTAAGCGCGATCACCACTGCATCAGCAGCGATCACCTCACCATAGCAATAACAAAGGGCACTGACCATTGCCATGGTGACCAGTGGAAACGTAGCCTGAGATGTAGGTTGTGCTCCGAAGCACTAACCTCCCTGGGGATAGGAAGCAACTAGGGACTGATGCTGATTGTGCGATGGTGATATTAGCTATTGTGAAGCTTTAGCAACCTGAGGAAAGGAGAAAGCCTTAACTTTTCCTGACACAGTCTGGGTAAAACACAGATCTCCTCTGAGGTTGATAACAACAGCAATGCAAGCTTGGACCAAATAATGTTTCAAAATAGCCTCCTTTCAAATAAAGGAGTGTATACAGTACTCTACTAGCTCAGAATACTTGTTTATACAGGGATCTACCTTGTAGTTTACTCACACACCAGCCCCCTGCCATTGCTGCTGCATCTGCTACCACCTCTATGTACACAGCTTGGAACTAGAGATCCCAGAATGCAATTATTTTAATTATGGTTCCAGGAAAGGAGCTTTAATCCTAAGCACTGCATTTATTAATGCATTATTAATATTATTTTGATGCATTCTGAGAAGGAGGAGAGGGTTGGGAAAGAAGGGGGGGGAATTGCTTTCAAGGCAGGAAGGAAATGTGGGATGGAATACTTCAGACAGTAATACAATTTTCTAAGGTTCAGGGGCCCAGGCAGGGCATTCCCAAGATCCAGGCCTGTTTGCAATGCCAATATAACTTGCCAACTTGTGTTAGACCAGATTGGTACAAGGTCCCTGATTGGTGGATGGGAAAGGGGCAAGATTAACCGTTGGGTATAGCTAATTCTTGGAGTGCTAGTCAACTTTGGTCATTCCCTCCCCCCCCCCCCCGATCACTTACTTGATTCGATCCGGAGGCTGGTCCTCTGCTGGGCGCCACCATTTTGGCTGCAGTATCTTCCGCGACTGTGTGTGTGTCAGCGCCATCACCTTGACAACGCTGATGCTCTGTGCATGCGTATTCACACACTTGAGTGGCACCTCAGACAACCCCGGAGCACCAGAAGCAGATGGTCGCACCACTTGAGGTAAGGTTTTACTAAATGTTGGTGAAGGTGTGGAGAATGATCTTGTGCTCCACACCTAATCAGCAATTCGTGAACTTCTGTGATGCACTTAGGCTAAGACAGTTTGGGATGCTTTCCCCATCTGCACGTAGGCACATAGGAACGCGTTCCTTTCCTGCCTACATGCGAATGGGAAAGCGCCCCAGGCTCTCCTAGCCTGAAAAGGCCGGACAGGGGCTGGGACGCCCCTCCCAGGCCTGCCCACCATTGGGTAAGAACATCCAGGGGCGGGCAGACCTGTCAGGAGCCTTCCCCGGGTTCCTGCACATTGTAGGGGACCTGATTGGGTCCCCTACAACTGGCAGGAACCTTCCCCCACACACACCCTGGGCACCCACCCTGGGACCCGGGGAAGAGCACGTGTGTGTGCACCTACCTGCTACCTGTGCTGGGTCCAAATGACCCGGCTCAGGCGGTGTGGTGCTGCGTGTATGGCGCAGCCTTTGATTGGCCGGCCAGCCCACATGGGTCCCGTCCTCAGGACCCACCTGAGTCCTGTCTACCAGAGTCCGTGAACTTGTGCAGACAACAGCAGATGGCAACCCCGGGCCAGCAAGGTAAGTGATTTGCGCAGCCCTGCCACCTGTTGGGCCAATTTTGGTCCAATCATGGCAGTGTGTGTGTGTGTCTCACAGCTGTCAGGGAGGGAGGCGTGTGCAAACGCTTCCCTCCCTGGACAGCCGGGGACAACCGGAACGCATTAAGATGCGTGTAGAGCACTTTTTAGTGCTCTACTTTTCGAACACATCTACGACATGCCAGGACGCTTGGGGCAGTCCGGAATGGATCCAGCTGCCCCAAGCATGTAAATGCAGCATCCTGGCGTGTCCTAGATGCATTCTGGACCCCCTTGCGCAAAAAGGCCTCTGGTGAGGCAGGGCACTCCTGGAGGCTGTAACAGTCTATTCCACATGTGGATGCTTTTCACCAGAAGTTCATTAATTCTGCACTAGAGGCCGTAGTGTGAATAGGCCCTTAGATTACCATGCTCCTCATTTAACAGTGTTGGTATATTATTGAAAGTCTCCATCGGTTCAGCGTAAAAGGGATTAATTTTCTGTGTATATTGGAGTTGCAGTATGGGAACTGCTGATTGGTTAACTCTGCTGTAACAGTTGGTTTAGCATATGTTTTCTCTCTCTTCAAGGTAGTAGAAAGATGGATTCCAGCATTTCTAGACATGTATATCTGATGTAGATATAAGACTCACAAGTTATATTGTGGGAAACCAATATAACTAAACCAGCCATAGACCAAACACCCCACAACCTCTCCAAACCCCAAACTCCTGCTTCCTTTCCTTTGCTCTCAGGAGAGCAGCCTTCTGCCACCTGAGAGCATGCTTCTTCTTCATTCTAGGTAAGTGCCACACTTAACATGTTGTTTTTATTCATTGCAATTTTCCTTCGCCTCCACATCAGTTCAAAGCACACAAAATAAAAATCAAACATGAATCGATCCATTGCAAGCTCATTCTGCTCCAGCTACCAGTCAGCTGAAACCTGGCATCACTTTCTCTTAGGAATAGCTTAAAAATCTCTGGGAAAACATCTGGGCAATGCTCTGTCCTGCAAAGAGAGTGAACATGGCTGTCAAAGTCAACCAACACCCGCCCTCCCCAAAATGGAACGATAGCAAAAAGACAATTTGTGCTCTCTCTCAGCCTTTCCTTGCCTTCTCAGCTAACCTGACACAGCTAAGGTTTCCCAGTGTAATCATGTGGATTATCATGTTCTGATTGTGATTCAGAACAATTGCCTACATTTTGTTTGTGTCTGAAACAATATGGCAGTAAAGCTTGGGGGATGCTCAAAGGCGAATGCATCGCTTGTCTTGTCACATTAAGTGCAAAACGCTCCCAGAAGTATAGTGGTTACGATTCCAGGCTAAAGTCTAGGAATCAGCCCTCTCTCCAGCCATGAAAGCTCATTGGATGTCAGCTACCCAGGCACAGCAAAACTGATGCAGGGAAATGTTTAATGACTACATCAAGTTGCAAGTTTCCAAGTTATAAGACACTTGCAAGGAAACATCGTTTCTTACAACCACAGGGCTGAGTTCACATTTACATTTTAACCCAGTTTCCGCCCACTTTCAGAGTGAGAGTGTACATTAGCAAAGTGACAAGCTGAGAAGAAGAAGAAGAAGAAGAAGAAGAAGAAGAAGTTGGCTCTTTTACCCCGCTTTTCTCACCCATTTCAGGGGACTCAAAGTGGCTGACAAAGCTTTTCTATTCTTCTCCCCACAACACTCACCTTGTGAGGTAGGTGAGAGCTCAGAAGAGAGCTGTGACTAGCCCAAGGCCACCCAGCTGGCTTCGTGGGGGAGTGTGGAATCGAACCCGGTATTTGCAGATAAGAGTCCGGCTCCTTTACCACTAGACCAAACTGGGAATACCGGGTTTGATTCAACCTTCCCCCATGAAGCCAGCTGGGTGACCTTGGGCTAGCCAAAGCTCTCTTCTGAGCTCTCACAGCCCCACCCACCTCCCACGCTGTTCTATTGTGGGGAAAAGAATAGAAAGCTTTGTCAGCCGCTTTGAGTCCCCTTAAATGGGTGGCAAAAGTGGGGTAGAAAAGCCAATTCTTCTTCATCTTAAAAGTGGGGAAAAGGCGTAAAATATCTTCGTTATTCCCCAGACTGGATCACCTCCCTCCTTTTAAAGAATTTAAAGAGAGAGAGAGAGGACATTTTCACAACCTCATTTCCCTAGGAAAACCTCTTGGGGAAGAAAAGATGGGGGATAGTTCTGGTGCAATTTTGCTCCCATTATGACGGCAGTCATGGAACTTCAGAAACAGTACCAATGCCGTAATGTCTGAACACAGCCACCGCCTCCCTGAGGCACCACTGAGGTTCCTCTTCTGTTATGTCCGAACACAGCCTTAGTTCAAGATTCTTGTGCTGCCTGAAGAGATCGCCTCAGTTTGTCACAGTCATGTTATAAATAAACAGCATGACAGGGTTCTGCCATCCTGCGCTAGAAGGCTTTGAAAAAAAATTCTCCCAAACACATATTTCTGCCCTCTTCCCAGAGTTCTTCATATATTCCTTTCCTCTTCTGCTACCCCTCTTGCAATTTTGTAATTTCATGCAGTTATTGTGAGGTGGTTGTAATGGGGGATCCCATTGAAAGCACAAGAAGGGTTATCTAGTATTCATTTTTAATTATTTGTATCTTGCATTCATGCCAGTAAAACATCAGTTGTCCCAACCCCTCCAGCTGTTCTTTTCCTTCTAGGGACAGAACATGCAATGGGGTGTTTTTCATTACCCATGGGAAACCTATGGAGCAAATTCCTCAGAGCTTTATGATGGGTTTAATAACAGCAAAGAGCTAAAGCTTGAAGGCAAAAGTATCAGGTTTATGTGTAAAAAATGCCAGGTTTCATAACCAGTATTTCTGCGTCAGGCTCTCTTCAGACAGCAGCTAAATATTATGAAATATAGCAATATTCCACGAGAAACCACTTCTGGAATAGTTGTTCTTTGTCCAGATGCCAGGGTAACCATGCAGGGCAAACAAAAAGGACTTTACCTGGTCTTGCAATGTTGTGGTGTGATTGCAACCTGCATGCATGCATGGCTGCCATTTTGGATCCTGTTTGGCCCCTCACAAGTGCAGTGGACATTTCCAAAATGGCGGAACGTGGAAGCTGTTGTCCACTTGAGGTGAGTCCTTTTGTTTTATAGTGAAGTCCCAGTTTGGACTTGATTTTCCTGCAATAATGATATTGCAGGGAAACAACCCAATATCCTAGGGCTGTATTGGGATTGCTACAGAATGTGTGGCAGTCTGAGGATAGTTGCTGGGTAATCCTGGGTTTTACATCTTATCTGGCGATAGTCTAAGACTGTGATGGCATGAGAGCTACTGCCTGTCCATGTTTAGCTCTCACTAATAAGGCCATGTTCTGACTGGGCATTTTAACCCAGGTTTTAATTTGGATTTTATTTAATCAGCAGCTAGGTCAGTTTTTGGGCATTCCTATCCCTAGCTTATAATGTGGACTGGCAAGGGAGAAACCCTCACTACTCCCTCCTCCCCTCCTCTCCATCATACCTTGACATTATTGGGGCAGGTGTTCCCTTGCAGAGTGGAACTCTACTCCTTTACCCCTTCAGTCTCTCATCTCCTTGACATCACTGATTATTTTTTTAACATTTTAATTTTCAAATGGGAGTGGGGGGGGGAGATGAGAGTGAGGTGGAGGGTGAGAGAGCAAAGGAAAGCAAAACAACAACAAAAAAGCACTGCCTGGCAGCGTGAAGTCTTTTGTCTTATTTGGGGGAGGAGGAGAAGGATGGAGGGAAACGGAGGCTTACAAGCCAACAGTTGAACTGCATCAGAAGATCACAGCAGCGCAAAATCCTGGGGATGCAGGCAAAAGGCATGAATGGAAGGAGGGAAGGACGACTGTTATACTGATCTCGTTACAAATATTACAACTCTCCCCTGCCTCCAATCTCATGGCGGACAGCCAGAGGAAGAGAGGGGAAGTCATGCTTACCATTGGCTCCACCCCCCAAAACAGTTTCATTCCCATTGCTAAATAAGGAGGATTATTTGTAGATCCAGCAGCGAGTCCTGTTATAATCTGAATAGAGATTCTCCACGTTTTGGGACCTTTAGTCCACAGAAAAGGGGGATCCCTTGCAGAATGTTGGAATGGGGAGGGCTCGGGCTGAATTCAAGCTGGACTATATCTTGTGTCGAAGTGCAGCCTAAATTACTACTGTCTCCCTTGACATTCCTCCTTGATCCTGAATTCCCATGGATGCCTCCTTAGTTGTCTTTCCCACACCACTATGGCCTTGATGGTGAAGGGAGACTCTGTGGGAAACACCTTTGAAATAGCCTTGCAGTGCCTATTCTTGTCTTCTGCTATCAGCTCAATAAATGGAAGAACCTGCGTTCATGGTAGCTTTGAGTGTCCTGAGATTCTTGCCTGGTATAGGGTTCTGGGTCACTTATCGGTGATTCTGACAGACAGACTCTAACCCCCAAACCCTTCAGTGTACTCAAAACAGATTTCCCCTGGGTTAGATATTATCAATTATGTAATCTCAGAAACTAGTCCAATGCTGATTCTGCACTTAGTCTTGTGTTCTTGCTAGATTTTGTTCTAGTAAGACAAACCCTATGTCTGAGGAGAATGCCATACCCTGAAGTGATACACAAATTTAACCAGGAAGTGTTGTGTATTGTTTTAGATTTGTTGGATTTTTAAAAAGGGCTTTTAAATGTATATTCTGATTTGAATCTATTGTTTTAAGGGTTGTTACCCGACCAGAGACGTTCAGTTATGGGGTGGGATAGAAATGTAAATTACAAATAAATAAAAAACAGATATTCAGATCCTGATCCCCCCATTTTTTTGGACAGCCCCCTGAAGTGTTACTTGTGAAAGCAGGATTCCTGCATGCAGGAGTGGAACCTCTCAGAACATCTGACACTTTTACTGCCCAATCCCATGCAAAACATATGCAGTTTAGCGCAGTTAGAGATAATCTGTGTCGCTCGCTGAGCACATTCCACCGGTTGCACATTTGTGCTGCTGAAGGCAAATGCTTAAGCATGTGGCTAATGTGCCATATGCCTAAAACATTTTAATTCCTTCAGACATTTGAACGATATTTTCATTTCAGCCACGGCTTGCTGTAGACATTTATTTCTCCCTCCTGGGGCCAACTACTCCAGGGTCTACTATAAAGGTAGCAGGGGCTGTTGTTGCTCTCATTATTTTTTGTATTTATGAGCTTATATTCACAACAAAGCAGTGCTCCCAAGTGCCATGAGACAACAGTGTCAATATTACAGCAAAGGCATTTGAAAGGGCATTTTGGGGGAGGGGATATGGGCTGGATCCAGCTTGCACACTCACTATTTGAAAAGCTAGCAAAGAGATCAAGGTCAGACCTTAGAGCAGGAACAGTCTACTTCCATACTCTCTCAACATAATCTTGACAAAGGGGACAGAAGAAGTGGTGACAATAACCAGCCTGGACAGCTTTAAGAAAGGATGAGATAAATTCATGGACAACAGGTATATCAGTGTCCACTAGAATGGAGGTTAGGTACTAGGGATGTGTATGGATTTTTTTTGGCATTCAGTTTGAAACAAATCTTGAAAAATCCATATTTGTACAAATAGATTGCAAAATTTTATTTGATTTGAATCTATTTGTACGTATTCATATGAACATTCAACATGTATCTGATATGAACAGATACTTATCTGGTACGAGTAGATACATATCTATTACAAACAAATACGTATCTGATATGAGCAGATACTTATCTGATACAAATAGATATGTATCTGTTACAAATATGTATCTGATATTAACAGATACGTATCTGATACGAACAGATGTATCTGATAAAAATAGATACGAATCTATTACAAATACGTATCTGATATGAACAGATACTTATCTGATACGAATAGATCCGTATCTAATACATTTCCCCAGGCTAACGAATGTCCAAACTATTCATACGAATGTCTGAAAACATTCGTATTCGTTTGAATGTTAGCATACGAATATCATAACATTTTATTCGAGTTTGAATGTCCGAATTTGGCTGAATTTCGAATGTTACGAATATTTGTGCACATTCCTACTAGGTACCATCTCCAGTTTGGGGAGATATGCTGGATATCTCTAAAGACCATTTGCAAATACTTGAGAGGAGGTGAAGGTTTTGCTTTTGTCTTCTTCTTGAGAGTGTCCAGAAGCAATTGATGAGCCACTGTGTGAGACAGGATAGACCAGATGGGCTATGGCCGGATCTAGGCAGGGCTCCCGTTATGTTCTTAGGCTATGTCTATATCAGCCCCTTGTCTGCAGTGAACACTAAGAGGATCCCCTGAGCTTCTTCAGCCATCACCACTTCCAGACACACAATAAAGAAAGTCTTGGGGTGGATTGAGGGAGCTCAGTGGTGATAGGAGCTGGAAGAAGTTGATCTACAAGGACATAAGAGGATCCGAGCTGGACCAGGACAGAGTAACAATAGCAGTCCATTCATAAGGCAATTAAGCGCATTACTGCTGGAAAATAATCCCACCACCAAAGCTGGGTTTTCCAGCAATAGTTTTTAGTGATTTTAAGGGGGACATAGCAGAGTTGTGGTATGGTAGGGTTCCCATATCATGTGTGAAAACCCTACCCTAGTGGTGGCACAATGATGCTATATTCCTCCCATCTGGATGGGGCCCTGGGCTGTGATCAGACACAGCAAAAAAGAGCGCCTCTGAGGTATCTCAGAAATGCCTTTGAGTCTGGATTGTTCAGCCTCTCCCTCCCCATTCTCCTGAACCTTCTGTGCCAGAAATGGTGGATTAGAAAAGGCTTGGGAACACGAGGGCCTCACACCGTCTCTCTGAGACACCTCTGAGGTGCCTCAAAGGTTACTTATTGCTAACTCTAATCAGTTCTCAGTGAAATCTGTGCTTAAAGACTTTGAACATTTACCCTACCTTGTGCCATTAATAGACTTCACAACACCCCTTTGAGCTTCCATGTCCTATCCACCATTCTATCCCGAAAGCCGAATGATACTGAATACCATGCTACACTTTCTGCTTTAAATATTTGCTTGGTAATTTGCCCAGGATACCTAAAGAACCCGCTCCTCGTAGCCTCTCTCCATTAGTTCTTAGGTGGGTGTTCGGAGCCTAGCTGTTAACCGAACTGCCTGATAAAAAGCTATCAGCATGTTTAGGAGAATAAAAACCCCGTGCACTAAAAGGGTGACATATAATTATTGCCTAACCTATTAAAGAAATAAACCTGCTACGACCCAATTACACCTTTGCGATACACAATGAAATAGCTCTTAAACAATTCTTCAACAAAGGAATAAACCTGTCACAGGAGCAAAATGTATTGTTCATCAGCCTGGATATTCAAGAAGTAATATGGTTGTTGGGGTCATGCCGGTGGTAACTCAGTGTGCAATTAGAAGGAGCCTTCTCTGCACAGATTGTAGTGGGCTCTTTATTGGAGTGTGGAGTATGCCCTTGAAGCCCCAGCTTAGCATCAAAAAAGAGGAAGGACTCTTCAGGAAAATTAGCATGCAGAAGAATATTTGTAAATAGGAGTGACACAAAGCAAAGAGATCTCAGGGAAGAACAGCGAGCTATTTATAACCATCTCCAGAGGGGTAGCCAGGTTAGCTTGCTGCAGCAAAAAACACCACGGCAGAACAGACTTAAAGACTAACAAATTCCTAATAAAGCATCAATGCACATGTAAGGCTACTGCATCAAGGTGCATGGCCTGCAAAATTCAGTTGTCCTGAGGACGCGGATGCTAAAGGAAAGGAGGAGAGTAGAATTTGTGGCTTATGGCAATCCACTGCACATGAGTCTAAACTGCAACAACAAACTCATCTGAGCTTGAATGTATGCAAAATAACCCACTGAAGCAGCTCGAAGTGGAAAACATGTTATTAAGTGGAGGAAGGGAGAGAGGAGATAAAACTATATATTTTAGTGAGGCTACCGAAATTATGCCTTCCAGATGTTGTTGAACCAAAGCTTCCATTATTCCTTGCCATTGGGCAGATGTGCTTTGGCTCATGCCAATCATAGTTTGCAAAGGTACAGCCAGAGTAGAACTGGGTCTCTGGCAATAAAATGAGATGGATCCTTCATCCCATGAATCTTGATGCTACATCTCCATGCAGGCAGGCAAGCTGGAAGGGGCCTTGGTTCAGGCCTCACCTAGCCTTGCTGTCCCAGAAGGCCATTTCTACAGCCACTGGCCAGGTTGACCTGAGAGGTGCAAGCAGTGTCCTCCATATGGCCTGTAGTAGTTCTGTGGCCATTGTGAGCTGAATTAAGAGGTCCTGGCACCATTGGAGTGGCTGGTGGAATAGGTTGGTGAGGTAGTAGTTGCTATTCAGAGATTAACACTGTTTAACTTAGCAGTTGTGGAAGTGTTTGGGAAGTCCACGATGAATACTGTGTTTGGTTTTATGATGGGGACAGGATAGAATGAGCAAACAATCAGAATCATTTTCTTTCTATGTTTTCTAACCCAAAGGGGGATTATCTGAGTTAGATAATGCCAAAAGGCACTTAAGATATTTTACAGGAGGTATAGAACACCATCCCAATGACCGCATGTAGTACCTGAGATATCACCACAATGCTGGCATGGGTGTAAACAGGGAATAACGTATTTCCATCTTTGTTGGGAATGTTATATTACTAAAACTTTTTGGAGGCTTAAAATATTGATATTTTGAATATAAACTTGAACTCTACTACCAAACTAGCTTTATTTCAAGTGACATCAGGGAGAACAAGGGCAGAAAAACATTATTTATTTGATCAAATAATGTAAAGTCAGCAATTGTTTTGCGATGGGACAATAATACTAAATGGTCATTAGATAAATGGTATAAGTATTTAATGGAACAATAATGGATTTGATAAAATAAGAGAAATGTTTAAAAGTGGAGGTTTGAAACCTCATGTGAGCCAGTTTGGTCTAGTGGTTAGGGAACCAGACTCTTATCTGGGAATACCGGGTTTGATTTTGCACTCCTCCATGAAGCCAGCTGGGTGACCTTGGGTGAGTCACAGCTCTCTTCTGAGTTCTCACAGCCCCGCTTACCTCACAGGATATTCTGTTGTGGGGTGAAGAACAGAAAGCTTTGTCAACTGCTTTGAGTCCCCTTAAATGGGTGTGTGATGCCAACTGACAGATTAAGCAGGTAAGGAGGGGGCGGAGCCTCCCTAATTAGCATAGTGGGAGGGGGAGGAGCGCACTCCACCAATCAGGCATCGAGCAAGGCTAGTGAGGGGGTATAAAACCCGCCTGCTAGAGGAAAGAAAGGTCCTTGCTTTTGGGTTTTGGGGGGAGAAGACAGGTTAGACTATCTACCTCAGGGAAGGAACCAAGCATTGGGCCCGATCTTCTGAGCTGGAGAATAGGCCAGAAGGGGGAGGAAGGAAAGTAAAGGTCCGGTTAGGGATTTAAGAAGGCAGTTAAAGAACTAAAGAGGTGTGACTTTGAACTGTCAGATGTGTATTCTTCTTCAGACCTTTGATTTTTATTTCCTGTTGTAAGAATAAAACTGTTCATTTCTTTTCCTTTGAAAAGTCTCTGCATTGTTGGTGACCACTTGTGGGGTGCAAGGCTAAAACCTCTATATAGACACGCTACCAGAAACATATATAAAACACGCTACCAAGATTCTAAAATTATAAAAGCACCTTTACTGTGTTTAAAGACAGGGGTGAAGAGTGTAAGCTTGGCTCGCACTGGGGGATGGGTGGCGCCACAGGGTGAGAAAAGTGAGGTAGAAAATCCAACTCTTCTTCTTCTTCATGATCCAGAATGTTTGAAGGTAGAAAAGCCAACTCTTCTTCTTCTACTTCTTTGGTCCAGCTAAATTAAAGGATGATAAGTGTAACTTAAGGTGTTGTCAACTATTGTACATGTACATTTTTTAATTTAGTAATACACAATGTCACTTTTTATGTATTGTGTTTCCTTTTGTATGTATTGTAATTTTATAAAGATAAGAAAAAAGATAATGCCGCAAAAAACAGCTTGCCACTTTGTTGATGCATTTCCACACAAAGGTACAGTCACACCTTCATTTTAAACCTTCTTCAGTCCATCTTCAGGTCTGACTGCTTACAACTTTTCATTTCTATCCATTTTATTTGTGGACTTTTCACCCTCTATTAGGACTTTCCTGAATGGAAAGTCCACAGATAAAATTGATAGAAATGAAAAGATGTGAGCAGTCAGATCTGAAGATGGACTGAAGAAGGTTTAAAGTGAAAGTGTGTGGACTGAAGCTGGATTAAAACCTACCTTTATGGGCACTTGGCTTGCTGTATGCAGGCAACAATTGCTTGGTGTATGCAGACAACAGCAGGCTGCATCCACAGCATGAGCTTAAGTCTTGCTTGGACCCACTGTTCCCATTCTAAGAAGTTTAAGCTGGAAAGGTGTTCCCTGAGCCTTTCTGATTATTATCCACCAACTCTTCCTAGTCGAGAAGGCAATTGCTATTTTTGACTATTTACTCATGCAATTGAGCAGTAATTAGCGGCAATGTCATTGGAAGAAGAAGAAAATGGCCCAATGATATAATTACAGGCAGAACACACTTTGTTCAAGGAGGAAGTGCAGCAGGATTTGTAGGTGTCATTTGCGAAACGAATTATGTTTCTCTCATTTGTACATTTCTCTTTGTTTCTTCCCTCCCCTGCCCCCGCCTCGCAAAGATCAGTGGAACAATTGCTCTGGATAAATACGATTCTTGAATCATTTACCAATCATTTAAAGCAGAGCTGTCTCTACTTCTAAGCAATTAGAGGCATGATCAGAAATCACCATGTTGCAGAACTGGGAAAGGAATTCTCGTTATAATTCTATTGCTGCCAGGAAGGGAGGGCTGGTGATGGTGGAGGGGGAAATTGCTGTATAATTAAGCTTTCTGGGCTTTCATGGAAATATTTATGAATTGAGAATGTCTTTAGAATAAATCGTTGGTCTGCTTTATCATTCAGAAATGATGCTTGCCTCAACATATTATGGCCCCTTTTTCATTAATCACTGATTGTACAGCCTGCTGAAATGCTAAATGTTAAAGGCATGCTCACCACTCATGGCTTCTTATTTCCTCTTTGTTTTTAACAGCAGGAAGGACAAAGGATAGAACTGTGTGTTTCTGTGTGTTGCCTGTGTGCACATACAAGCACATGAAAGTCTCCGCGTGTACAGATGTTTCCACCTCACTTGCACAAAATAAGCTTTTGCAGGGTCTGAAATGCAGGTTTCCCACAAGGGACAGAGGGATTATTTGGATTCAGGTTCCCCATAGTTTCAGTTCTCTGTTCAGTGTGCTAAATTTCTACATCAGTGTACTGCTTGATTTATTATTTTTAAGTGGAAATCTGTATGCACGCATTTGTGCACCATGTTGTCTCGCCAACACATTTTTGCAAGCGATTTTCCTAAATATAATGCATTTTTACACTCATGGTCATAGTTAGGGTGGAATGGGCCCCTGGCTAAGAAAACTTGATGGGTTGTTCAGGGCTCTCTCAACCATAGTTATGAATCTGTTTATGTGCATGCATTTTCTATTATGCACATTTCCTACAGAAGAAGAAGAAGAGTTGGCTTTTCTACCCTGCTTTTCTCACCCATTTAAGAGGACTCAAAGCAGCTGGCAAAGCTTTCTTTTCTTCTCCCCACAACAGAACACCCTGTGAGGTGGGTGGGGTTTTGAGAACTCAGAAGAGAGCTGTGACTAGCCCAAGGTCATCCAGCTGGCTTCGTGGAGCAGGGTGGAATCAAAGAGGGATTCCCAGATGAGAGTCTGGTTCTCTAACCACTAGACCAGTTTGTGTACATTTTTTTTCTTTTTTTGCATTGCAGAAGTCAAAGAAGTAAATGGGTAACTGCCTGTTGCTTTCCATATTGGTTATGTGGTGGTTGCCGGGTACCATCAAGTCAAGTCCAGCTCTTAGGTAACTACATGGGCATCTCCATGGGTACCTCCTCTATGCCATTTTTGGGGGAAAGATTCAGAAGTGATTTCCCATTGCTTAGGACCAGAGCTATGCTGAGGATCAAGCCTGAAACCCTCTTCTTTCTGGTCAGTTTTCTCTGCCACTGCCACAAATCAGGTTCACACTAAAATGAAAACCAAATTTGTTAACTTATTACCGTATTAACTATAACCTGTAACAAAATTCTCTTGAATACATGGTAATACTCCTAATTTCTGAAGTTTTAGTGCAGCAAGGATATATTGGTAAGGGAACTGTTTCTATATGTATATTAAGTACTGTTCCCATGTATGCACAGAGTTTGATTTTACTGATAGCAAACTGGAGCTGATCACAAGGGAGGATAAACACTTGGCTGATCCTAGTATTGAAATTCAAAGTTAAATCCACAAATTTAAAATAGAACTAAAATAAAGAGTGAAAATTAAAATTATAGTAACTGGCTTCTGATCTGAGATTACTGTAGGATTTGTGTCCTCTAGTAAAAAACACTATATTTTTACTAAATTTTACTAGCTCTTTAATGATAGGTCAGATAGATTCAGATGCTGTTGTCACACCTACGGTTTAATCCAGCTTCAGTCCACTTTTGGAATGAAACAACACAACAGCAAAGTGACTAGTCATTTTCTTTCCACATTTAAACCAAATGTGGATTTTCTGAGTTGCATAATGCTGAAAGAAAACAGCTTCCCACTTTGTCTTCTCTCACTCTGAAAGTGGCCTGAAGCTGGATCAAACCTTAGTGTCTGAGGCCTCACCTCCAATTGGTCAAAAAAGTCCATGTTTTAACATGGATTTTTTTAACCAGCACCAAGGACTCCTTGCAGCCATCCCGACTGCATTGGGGCAGCAGGGAAGTGGCGGTGGTGTTACTCTCTGTGGTGGGAGATGACAACAGATACAAAGATGTCCTCCCCCCACCTGTTGTTTACCTTCCCGGTCACATTCCTCCATCTGTCATTGTCTCTTCTGCTGTTTGCCTGCCTCCCACCGCATTCCTCTGCCTTTTGTCATCATCCCGCCATTTGCCATCCCCACCATTCTCCAACAGACAGAGGAACGGGGCAGGGGAAAAGGCAAACAGGGGTAGATGACAACAGATGGTGGAACAGGTGTGGTGGGGAAGACAAATAGCAGGAGATGATAGAACAGGGCAGGGTAAGACAAATGATGGGTGGCGGGAGAGGAGATTGATGTGGTGGCGGCATTCCCATTAATAAATATTCAGATTATTCCAGGATTCCACAGTGAGTCCTGTTATAATCCGAATAGGGATTCCCCAGATTTTCAGATATTTAGTCTGCAGAAATGGGGAACCCTTTCAAAAGACTCGGGAGGCTGGGGGCTCGAGCTGAATTCAGGACAGACTAAAATGCCAGTTGGAACACAGCCTGAATCCTATGGCAGCACCTGCATTAGCCCTCAACAGGACTGAAGTAGCTGGAACTGCTTTCTTTTATTAATACCCCCAAGTGGCTATAAATGAAGATGTTAAGTATGAATAACAGTTCTTCAGGAAGTTAAGTTCTATTTATCTGGGCTGATTAGAGCCAATAGTCTTAACTGACCAAGTATAGGATGATCAAAATCCTAGGCTGCATCCACACACAGTAAAAAAAGAGGGAGAAAAGGTGCTCAGAAGTGGCGCAGAGGTGCACGCATCCAGGCACTAGTAGGCCTTTTCGCACGAGGCCTTTTGGAACGTGTGGAGGCCACACCGGGATGGAGCATTCACTCCTCTGGGCCAGTGGTTCCGTTCAGAACTGCTTCAGCCCGTCCCAGAGTGTCCTCCACATGCTGTACACGTGACCCGGTGCATTCTGGCGCATTCTGGGAGCATTCTGGGCCATTTGCACGCCTCCCTCCCTGACAGCTGTGAGACATGCCCCCCATGCCACAACTGGGGCAAAACTGGCCCAACAGCTGGCAGGCCTGTGCAAATCACTCACCTTGCTGGGCCTGGGGTGCAATCTGCCATGGCCTGCGCAGCCGCGTGCACTCCAGTAGACGGGACCCAATGGGTCCCATCTACTGGGAGCGCGGACGCACCTGCACAGTCTGCAGCAGATCACAGCCCGTGCCCGGTAAGGTGTGTGATCGCACATGGGGGGGGGCGGTGGCTCACTCCTGGCTCCTGCAGTCCCACTGCGACTTCAGGAGTCGGGGAGACACCCAATTTGGCCTCCCATCACCCCTTTCCTGGGCAGGGAGAATGGTTAGAGCAGGTCTACTGAGGACCCCACATTCCCCCGCCCATCAGGGCAGATCGTTGGCCTCTGCAGGGCTGAGCTGCTTAGATCACGTGGGCAGGCTGGCCGTTCAGAGGCTGTGCTGCACGCACACGCAGTACGGCACCAACTGAGCCAGGTCACTTGGACCCAGGACAGCCAGCAGGTAGGTGCATGTGTGCACCCAGGCCATGAGGGTGGTTGGGTGCCCGGGGAGCCCTATGGGCCCCAGGGGACATGATCCTGTCCCCTAGAACTCACAGGGACTGGGGAAGGGCCCTTCCAGGACTGCCCACCCCTGGGTCTTCTCTCACCCAATGGCCGACGGGCTTAGGAGGGGCGTCCTTGCCCCTGTCCAGCCTTTTCACGTAGACGTGTAGGCATGTAGACGTGTAGACGTGTTCCCTTCCTGCCTACGTGTGAATGAGGTAAGCGTCCCAGAGTGTTGTAGCCTAATTACACCAAAGCCGTTCCGGCTATAGTGTGAAAAGGCCTTAACGTCTCTAAACCTCACCAAAGACCAGACAATCCCTTTCCAAAGTGCCTTATCTGTCTTTAATGTGGTTTAGAGATGGGAAAAGAACATTAGCATCCCCATGCTCTACTTTCCTGGGCATGGAGAGTTTGTGCCAAGTTCTGACTCCTACCAACAGGAATAAGATTTCCCATGGCAATTTCTGATGTATCTAAATCTCCCTCCGCAACTGTATTTGGAGGTTTGCATTCAGGACCTACAGGGATATTATGGGTAAGAAAAGGAGGAGAAATGACAACAAGAGCAAAGCAGAGCTTTTCACGAAAACAGAAAGCTCTTGCAAGCTTCTCAGTGGGACAGAAACAAGAAATAAACCGTTTCAGCAGGAGGCACAATGCACGTGTGACAAACTGCTCACCTAAATAACTAAAATGGAATAAGCGTTAGGATTCACGTTCACATTTGCTTCCTAGGTGGAAGTACAATTGGTTCGCCAATTTCATTGGATTCTTTGTGGAAAGCTGTTGTGTGGTCATGGCGCAACATGAATGGAACCAGAAGCACAACTTGTTGATCTGATGTAATTCTTTGAACGCTTCCCTCTGTTCTAATACGTATTTTTTTAAGTGCTGTTTTAGAAAGAAAGAAAAAATCCCTGATTGCTGGGTATTTTGGAGCACATACCTGATTTTCAGAAATTACACAGCTTGTTGCCAGGTACTTAGAGGCAGTACCTACTAGATATTCGTTCAAGTAGCCATTGATACACCTGTCCTCCATGAATCTGTCTAACCCCTTCTTAAAGGCTGGTTGCTGTCACCACCTCTTCTGGCAGCAAATTCCATAGACCAATGACCCTCAGGGTGAAAAAAAATACTTTCCCTTGTCAGCCATAAGGCTAAGTTCCCACTTGGCAATTTAATCTGGTTTTAAACTGTTTTAAAAAAAAAAAAATCAGCAGGAAGGTCTGTTTGGCTTTTTTTGCATTCCCACTGTTACCTTATAATGTAGACTCACTCTCCATTCTTCAGTGCCCAGAAGGGGAGAACCCCCCCCCTCCGCTCTCTCCTCCCCTCAACAGAAACCCCTCCCCATGCAGTCAGCAATTGGACACTGTCATGCCCTTTCATTGAGGTGGGAAATTCAAACCCCACCCTCTACATAAACCTGCTCCCACATCAGATCATGGAGTCCTTTGGCAGCAGTTTTTGTTCATCGCTTCTCCCTCCACCATAGCACAGCTTCTTTCTCATGTTAACAAGGCAGTAGAAGATTAAAGATCACTTCCCCCTCTTATAGTGGTGTTTTGTGCTAGATTGGTAGATCAGAGCAGTGCAAAATGGCAGGGAGTGAGGCAAAAGGGGCTGGGGTCACAGATGGTTAAGGAAAAAAGGAGGGAGGGAGGAGGCACGCAGCCTTTTACACAAAGCCAACACACTTTGCAACCCCACAATGAAAGCTGCTAAAGTCTGCTTGCTGCCAGCAAGTAGCTCTTATTGAAATCAGACACTTTCACTTACTCCTGTTCCTGCTACATTTCTCTGAGCTTGTTACATTGTTGTGTGTGCCTTACTACTGCAGGATCCATTCATTATTTTTCACCTTCTTCCCCTCCCCTTTCAGCCAGCAGTAGATTTCCTTAGCCTGTAATAAGAGCCTGGGGAAGAGGGGATTACAGCAGGGGAAATCACACCTTCTCATTGGGTCAGGGGAATCTGAGGAGAATGCCCCTAGAGCATGGTTTCCTCCCCCCAAAACCTGCTTGCATTCCCATTTCACTAAATAAAGTAGAGTATTTCTAAATCCAGCCACAAGACCTCTTTTGATCCAAATACAGGTAATCTGTGTTTCGGGACTTTTAATCCAGACCTCTTATTCTATGACTGATGAGTTTATTCAAGACCTTTCGATAAGGGAATTTGGTAAAAGCCTTCTGAAAGTCCCCATGCATAATGTCAACTGGATTGCCTTTATCCGCATGCTTCTTGATAGTCTCAAAGAATATAAACAATTTAGTAAGGTATTATTTGCCTTTGCCAAGTCTTCAGCAATGCTTGCTCCTCTGCAGTATATGCACACTAATTTTATCCTTAATGCCAGTTTCTAACATTTGGAATTGATGTCAAGCTTCCTGGTCTGTAATTTCCTGGATCATTCCTGGATCCTTTGTGTGTGTGTGTTACATTGGCTATCTTTCATTCTTCAGACACAAAGCCTGATCTTAGGAAAAGATTATAAATTCTGGCTAAAATATCAGCAATTTCATATCTGAGTTCTTTAAGAACTCTAGGATGAATTCCGTCTGGTGCTGGTGATTTGTTAGCATTTTGTTATGCTGTGTTCACACCTAAGTTTTAATCCAGCTTCAGTCCACTTTCAGAGTGAGAGAACACATCAGCAAAGTGTCAAGCTGTTCTTTCAGCATTATCTAACTCATTGGCTAAGTAAGGGAACAGTTTTTCCTCCTCACATCCAGGCACTGTTATGGTTTTAATATGCTTAACATGTTATGGTTTAATATGTTCATTTTATATGTTGTTACCCGCCCTGAGACCTTTGGGTATAGTGTGGGATAAATAAATAAATAAATAAATAAATGAAGAAAGGCAGACACAGACAGACAGACAGACAGACAGAAAGTATTTTTAAAAATGACTAGTCACTTTTTTGATGTGTTCTTTCATTCTGAAAGCAAACAAGCCAGATTAGAACCTGGGTCTGAACGCAGCTAAGACATGCCACAACCTTTTCCCTTGTTACCTCTATCCAGTGTAATTCTTCTGACTCCATCCCTGAAAAGACTGGCTCAAGTGCAGGCGCATGCCCTTTGCCTTCCTCAGTAAATACAGAGACAA
Source organism: Aspidoscelis tigris stejnegeri (assembly GCA_023333525.1). Classification (NCBI taxonomy): domain Eukaryota; kingdom Metazoa; phylum Chordata; class Lepidosauria; order Squamata; family Teiidae; genus Aspidoscelis; species Aspidoscelis tigris. Next base: position 18,411,701 of record JALMGA010000004.1, read on the forward strand.
ATAATTCATTTAGCTTTTCTGCTATCTAATTTATCTAATTGTCCAACTGCTTTCCTAGTTGGATTCTTGCTTCTCATGTACTTAAAAAAGGCCTTTATTATTTTTCTTTTTACATTTTTAGGTGCTCCAGAAAATCCTTATTAGCATTTCTGATTGTTGACTTGTATTTGTTCTACCAGAATTTATGTTCCTTTCTGTACTCCTCATTAGGATAAACTTCCATTTTTGTATTTGTAAATAGCCTCCATGCATTTTGAAGTGACTGAATTCTTCTAACTTTCCCTTCCAATTTCCATTTTTACTAGTTTGTTGTGATGTTTCCTGCATGAAAATTTAAGGAGAAAATTACTTTACTCCTGTGAAATCCAGAATCCTTAAACTTTTTAATTTATGATGTTCCATTTTCTTCAAATCAAAAGTTACTATTTCACAGAAAAACTTATTAACTTAGTGCCAAGTAAGGATGTGCATGAATAACTGAAACATTCAAACTTTGATTGAATTCATTCAAATTTGGATATTTGGATTCAAACCGAATGTCTCTTAATTCAAATTTAAACATTCAAACGAATTTTGAATTTTTGAAACATCTGTACAAATTAATTGGACATTTGTATGTGTACAGATATGTACATGATGCATATTTGCCAGTACGCACCTTTCCCACATCCGTAAGCATTTGTACGGATCTGTACAGGATGAAAATGAGATGCATACGGGATAAATATGGGATGGATACAGGCACATATGAATGTTGTCAACATTCGTATTGGCAAATATGGATCAAAATTTTGCACGAATAGATTTGAATGTATACGAATTGAATCAACTGTGAATACATTCAAATCAATTTGAATTTTCGGATATTCAATTTGTATTGAATTGAATCCTGAAAACTACATTCATGCACACCCCTACTGTCAAGTGAAGTTTACTAGATAGTGAGTAAAGGTCATCTACTTAAGTAAGTGCACAGGAATAAAGCAATTTGCAAAGTAGTTAGCAAAAGAGGCCTAAGCAAATAAGTAAATAAAGCTCAGATAGTGCCTCTGAAGTAATCAGGTGCCTGTGAAAATCCTGTAGGAGGAAAAGTTCTGGGTCTTTAAAAAACAGAAGACAAGTTATGAAAGACTTAGGTATTTTCAATAAGGCATGTATCATGCAAAAATAAAGATATAGATAACATTCCCCTCCCCTTATCTCACAAAATGTTGGCATTCAGAACCCACCCACATATGCTATTCCTAGATTTATGGCTATGCCACCAATAGCAATTTCCCACAGGATGAAAGCTGTACTCATCACCATGCTACCACCAAGGACAGGTTGCTGTGCACTCTGGGAAAACTAAGTGTGGCCAAACTGGACACAAAATGGCAGCTGAAGTTGGTGTGTGGACCCAGCAGAAATCCTCCCTGAATTCATAGCCAACCAGTGAGTGAAACCGTGCTGTCATGCTCCAGCTTGCACTCTTCCCATTGCTGTGTAGAAACAGCCTCAGTGATACCCAGTGAAGCTAAATGTTGGAAGATGCAGGACACACAAAATGATCCATTTCTTCAGTTTGTACACTATAGTTTATCACCAAAAGATGTAGTGATGTAATGGCATCCAACCTGAGAGATTTCAAAAGAGAATTAGCAAATGTAGAGAAGATAAAGCTACCCATAGGTGTTTTTGTTTTGAAACATCTGGAAAGTAGTATACCAAGCTATGACACCATAACTATTATGGAACTGGAAAAGGTGCAGAAAAGGGCAACCAGAATGATTAAGGGGCTGGAACACCTCCCTTACGAAATCAGAGACCTTTTTGCACAAGGCCTTTTCGAACGCGTGGAGAACACACGGAGACGCAGCATATGCACTGCCGTCCCAGCCAGTCTCCAAGTGTACCCCGTGCGTTCGAGATGTAGAGCAGCTATCTTCCTTCTCTCCAATGAATACAGATGTTTCATATGTAGAAAGGCAGCATTATGTACGGCCATTTTACTAGTCTTTGCAGTGCATTTGATAAAGACTAACATATTTTATTTATTTATATTTATTTATTTACTTTTTTTTATCCCACCCTATACCCAGGGGTCTCACTGCTAGTGGTCTTCTATCTTCAAATAGACCCACAGCCAGCAGCAGCACTGTAGCTCAGGAACCAAAGTCCTCTGCCCACAATGTCTGTGAGCTGGGAGCACTGCAGATGTCCAGTCAGCAGCAGCTGTCACCAAGTGTGGACGGCTAGAGAATTCTAGCGCTATGTCTCCTAGTCAATGCAGTATACAGTATGTGGTTACAGGGCTTGCTGAAGTTGCTAAACGTTCTTGCTTGAAACTGACTGTGAGGAAAATCACAGCAACAATATTTTCTCCCCTGCTAGCAAACACAGACGCAATTTGTTTCAAATGTGGCTGATAAGAGTGCTATTGTGGTATTTTTTTGTTTTGTTTTTAAAGGTTTTGATATGCTACTTTGGTCCTTGCCTGTGCAAGAAAAAAATGTGTCCTCAAATGCTGAGCTGTTGGAGGAATATTCACAAATCATTCACATTGCTGTCACTGGCAGACAGAAAATATTTTAGGCCATATTGAAAAATAATATTTCTTCATCTGAAATTCTGCACTCTTGCTCTCTGAGTGAGGCACCCGAAATAGCTTGTTCAGAAAATTCAAAATGAAGAGGTCCTGCTGCATTTTTCTTTTTTGCAAAAACGTTGAGCTGTAAACAACAACAAGGAGGAGCCAAAAGCAACCTGTAAAATAAATGCAAGATCTCACGGCACCACTAAAGATGACTGGACTCTTCACTTGTCTCTGTACTTAGGCATAGGTGGCCTGTAAGGACAAGAGGCCTTTTCGCACTACAGCAGCACGCGTTCCTACCAGCCTCCATGCGAAAGGGGAATCACTCCCCGTGTGGCCTAGCCCCAAACGGCAGGCGTGGGGGCAGGACACCTCTCCCAAGCCTGCCCCCATTGGGTCGAATTCGACCCAGGAGTGGGCAGGCCTGTCACGTTCCCCAGTTCCTGTGGGCCCTAGGGGACTGGATTGGGTACCCTAAAGCCCGCAGGAAACCCCCTGAGCACCCACACACCCCGGGCACAGGCCTACATGGGTACATGTGCACATATGAGGCACTTACCTCATGCTTGCTGGGTTCCAAAGTGGCCGGTATGGCTAGTGGTGCTGTGTGTCTGCGCGCGCCGCCGGCTCTGATTGGCTAGCTACCCATGGTTAGCTACACTGGCTCTGATTGTCTAGCTACCCCTAGAGCCTGCAGGCTGTACACAGACGCACAGTGCCCTCGGCCAGGGCAGCCACTTCAGAACCTGGCAAGCACGAGGTAAGTACCTCATGTACACATGCATCCCCGTATAGGCCCATGCCTGGGGGGGTGCCCGGGGGGAGGGTCCTGCGGGCTCTAGGGGACCTGATCTGGTCCCCTAGGGCCTGCGGGAAACGAAGAAGGAACATGACAGGCCTGCCCAATGGGGGCAGCCGGAGGTGAGGCCCACAGCTGTCAGGGAGGGAGTGTGTGAACACTCTCCCTCCCCAACAGCCGTGGGATGGGACAGGATGGCCCAGAATGCCCTGGGGCAGGCTGGGGCGATTTTGAATGGAACCGCCAGCCCAGTGGAGCAAATGCTCCATCCCAGGGCGTCTACACGCATTCTGTAGGCCCTCGTGCAAAAAAGGCCTCAAGTTTGGAATACTCCACATATCCACTAGCACAGAGACTGAACCCATTCCCCTTTTCTTCATGCAGTTTCTGTCCAGGATTCACTAATCCAGCACCGTCCATTGTGCTCAGTGGGGCCAATTTGCCTATACTTTTTGCACAAAAATATACCCTTAACTGTGTCCTGCAGTTAAGTAGCCAGACTCTTATCTGGGAATATTGCAGGCTCAAATTTGAATCTATTTGTTTGAATTGTGGGTTTGAATACTGAAATTTAAACCCACAATTCAAACAAATAGATTCAAATTTGCTTAATTCAAATCGAATGTGGGTAAATTCAAATTTTAAAGATCCGAATCCCGAAAATTTCATTCATGCACACCCCTACCAAATGTTGTGCTATCCTGCAACATCAAATAATAGAAATATTATGGGCTTCTTTCTTGTTTTTTCATTTATTGCCTATATACTATCAGTAGTCTCAGAATTAGTCCCCATGACAAAATCAAAACAAAAACTTAAAATTTATTATACACATATGGTGCCATTCATTACCAAGGAAGATGGCAATTTCTTTTAGCAAGAGAGACACAAATTTACCTAGATTAATGTGAACCGATAGAATTTTATTAATAGTTGTTACTGTTGTTTAGTTGTTTTGTCATGTCCAACTCTTTGAGCTTCCTTCGACCACAGTATGTCTTCCATTGGATCTTGAAGACTGTCCAAGCTAATGTTGCCTCCATAATACTATCTGTCCATCTCATCCTCTTCCATCCATTTCTAATTTTGCCTCCAAACTTTCCAAACATTAGAATCTTTTCCACTGAATCCTGTCTTATTATGTGGCCAAAGTTTTTGAGCTTCAGCTTCAGTATTTGTCCTTCCAATAAACAGTCAGGGTTATTTTCCTATAGTATCTTCTTGCAGTTCAAAAGACTCTCAGAAGTCTTCTCCAACACCACAATTATTTATAATTACTGTGTTTTAATAGGGAAAATATTATAACTAGCTGGCTTTAATTCTGGTGCTTAACGTCCTGTCTGCAACCTAACGGCTGAAACTATTCAGATATCTACTCTTTCTGTCCCTCCCCCACTCTTTTCGGCTGTATTTGCACTTGCCCTCCCAGGCTATGGCAGGACTAGGGGCATGGTCACACCTTCATTTTACAGTAAACCATCTTCAGTCCATCTTCAGGTCTGACTGCTCACATCTTTTCATTTCTATCCATTTCTGTCTGTGGACTTTCTACCCTCCATTTGGACTTTACTAAATGGGAAGTTCACAAATAAAACAGATAGAAATGAAAAGGTATGAGCAGTCAGACCTGAAGATGGACTGAAGAAGGTTTAAACTGAAGGTATGTTCACAGCACAACCCGTCCCACACTGTCTCACCCCAACCCTCATCCACAAGCTCTGGGCCAACTTCAGAGCTGGTGAAAGTTCCTAGCTTTTGGAGTTTTCAAGGCTCCTGGTTCAGTAGCATTACCAATTATACCACTGAATTGGGCTCCTTCTATCCTGAAGAAAGTGCCATGTGCCTTCGGCATACTGTCATCTGTTCTGGTCCAGGTTCTTAGCATGCTGGTAGATCTTGCCATAGAGTTCTACCGGCAGAGCTGGGTAGGTGAGGCTTTCCCTAGCCTGTGCTAGAATGTGGAAAGGAGTTCCCTGAAGCATTTCCTAGCACAGGATAATGTCTATGTGGAAAGGGCCTTTCATTCTTCAGACGCACTAGGATGGCTCAGCCTATTCAGGTAAGAATCCTTGAAATATGGACCTGTCTTCTGTAGAGCAGAGGCCTATTCGCACTAGGCCTCCTGGAACGCGTGGAGGACATGGCGGGATGCAGCATTCGCACTTCCAGGGCTCCGGTTCTGTCCCAGCCCATCCCGGCATGTTCTCCATGCATTCCACATGTAGAGCACTTAATTGTGCTTTACACGCATTCAAACTCCCTGGGCTTACCTACCGTGTCCAGCAGGGGATCCATTCACAATGCTGTCTTCTGCCTGCTGAAGGCTCCGCCCTCCGGCATCCACAATTGGCTGCTGCTGACAGGTCACCTTGTGACGTATCGGCAAGCAGCCCAAAACAGGGAGGAGGGAGGAGAGTATTCCCTCCACAGCTGGGCAGCTGCCCATGTCCTGTGCTCCCCTGTCCCGGCCAAGAGGGTCCACCCGCTGCATGCCAGGGCCTGGGGGGTGCTCCCGGCCCTGCATCATTGGGCTAAGAGCCAGATGCCCCTCCCTTCGCTGGCGATCCAGGCCAGGGTGCCCCTGGGGGCGCGAGGACCCCGATCGCCTCCTGTGGCCCCTCTGACAGCTGGTACTTAGAACCTCAGGAAGGTGGGCACCATGGGAGTGCCCTGCCTGTGCCTTTCCACCACTGCTGGTACAATACTGGTGGTACCACGTGGTATGATGTTTGGTACAATGTGGTACTATGTGGTACTATGTGGAGGTACGCTTAGGGATTAATACCCAAAGCCAACCAATGCCTTCTTCCTCCCAGATTGCCTGGGGGGAGGGCAGGGGGGCAGTCTTCTCCCTGCTCCAGGGGGGCAACCCCATTGCCTCCCTGGAACAGGCAGAAGGCAGCCCCCTGCCCTTCCCCTTGGCTGATGTTGGCAGGAGAAAGCTGTACTTCACTTCTGAAGTAAAACCAGAAGTAAAATAAAGCCTTCTCCTGCCCAGATCGCCTGGGGGGAGGGTGGGGTGGGGGCACCCTCTCCCTGCTCCAGGGGGGGCAATGAGGTTGCACCCCTGGATCAGGGAGAAGGCAGCACACACACACACACACACTTCCGCTTGGAGATCTGGGCGGGCGAAGCCTGTACTTCACTTTGGGATTGAAACCCCAGGCCAAAGGAAGCCTTCTCCTGCCCAGATCTCTGAGGGGGAGGGCAGAGGGTGCAGTCTTCTCCCTGTTCCAGGGGGGCAAAAGCGAAGTAAGGGCTTCTGTCGCCCAGCTGCAGCTCTTAAATGCACAGCATTGGGCTTTAATGCACAGGGACTCCAGAGCTTTCTAAAAGTCATGTGGCCTTTTTACAGCAGCTCCGAAGCCCCTTTGGAAGTATAGGTCCTGTCTGGACCCACCCCCAGGTAGCAGAGATTCATTTGCTCTCCTTGTTCAGTTGAGAAGTGTGCGGTTATTTGTCCGGAAGCTGAAGATCAGGAGGAGGAAGATAGCAAGATTATGACCTCCAGTGCTTTATTTGTGAGAACAGGCTAATGCTCCCCTTGAGACCCTGCTTTAACCAATATGTATTCTTTCTTTTCTAACTCTTAATGGACTCTAGGCTACATCTGGGAAGTTAAGATTTTCAGAGTGTACAATTTTTAATGTCCTCCTGGTTGTCAAAATTCACAATGTGTATTTCCTCCACTGCCTGACCTTTCAAAAAATGTGAAATGTTCACAGATCATAAATTCCACTGTGCAATTTTTTCCTCCTCTCCCTCCCTCCTTTCTTTTTTTTACAGCTGAAGTTCTTCCATAATCAATTTCAAATGAATATCTGCACTGACTGGGCATGATCCAGTCAAAATTAAGTGGTGCACTTTGAAGCATCACTTGCTTGAATGGAAGGAAGCGTTATACATGCTAAAATCTCCCTTTCTAAACAACAGAAATGAAGATGGGGATTGCATATTATTGCCCTTACTGCTTACCTTGGCAAATAGATAAGTTCATTTCAGCCACACGACAATGTTTCTCCAATGGAGGGCTTTTTTGAGGTTCTTGGACTATAGTTCATGCTTCCTTCCTATTCTTACCTTTCTCTGGGATAGAAGCTATAATCCAACAACTGGTGCAAATTGCAGCCACCTGCCTCTTTAATGGGGTGCCTGCATTTAAGCCAGCAGTTCTCAACCTTCCTAATGCCGCAACCCCTTAATGGAGTTCCTCATGTTGCGGGGACCCCCAACCATGGGGGTGGAGCAGCTGGGAGGTGGGAGGGAAGGGCGGTGGGAGGCTTGTTGCGACCCCTCTGAAAGGGTAATTTGACCCCCAAAGGGGTCCTGACCCCCAGGCTGAGAACCACTGATTTAAGCAATTGCACCTGTTGCCAGTTAGCTACTGGGCCTTAGAGGTTTCATGCTTTGCATGTAAGGCCCTAAACAACTTGAGCCAGAATACCTTAAAGAATGCTTCTCCTAACATAAACCCGGAGGATCATCTGAAGCGATCCTGCTATGGGTTCTAAAAATATAGGTCCACAGCTGAGTCTTTTTTGTGATGGCACCCATCTTATTGAATGAAGATAAATCTCTTCACCCAGATATTCCGTGTGCAAATGATTCTTCCCTGACTCTTCCAGCTTTACAAATATGCTTTTAGGGTGCCACCAGATGCAGGCTAAAACCTTTGATTCTCCTGGGACTTTATTTGGAAGTGCCACGAGTTCCAGGTCATTCACAAAATATCCCTGGGATATCTAGGTCATACCCTGCAACATCACTGTTACAGGAAATCTGGCAATGACGCAAGGTGTCCTGTAACAGTGATCCCTTACTTCTGTATGCTGAATATCCATTATTATTCCTGTTGCAAATACCCAAATGCCAGAGAAGCATGCAAGAAGAAGTAAAGGGACATGGATTGGGAACGCATGTTTGCAAGAGGAACAATAATGGAAGGAGTCAGCAGATGGAGGTAAAAGCCCACAATTGCCTTCCAAATCTGCTCGAAGTGGTGGGAAGCAATCACGGGATCTAAAGAATTAATTAATTGCACTGTCTTAATTCTTATAGCCCGTGCCCCCATGTGAAGGATACTCCGGGCTACATGAGGGCCAAAATCCAAACATCGAAGTAAAAAACCCTCCCTTTTATAACTGTTCTCGCCCTGAATCCTGGGGTTATGAGGACACTCCCGGGTTGCAATCGCAGCATTAGCAGGTGGGATTTTGCCGTTCCCACTGCTAATGCTGTGATCACAACTGTCCCCCCTTGCCTGAGCACTTAATCGCCCAGGTAAGGGCTTGCTTTACCCCAAACAATAGCCTGACAACTGCCCTGCAGTCAGCTGAGCAGCTGTCAGGCAGGTATAGGGACTGTCATGTACACAAGCAGAGCTCTGGTAAAATTATTTTCAAAGACGTGCATCTGTTTTAATCATTTTACCGGAGCTCTGCTCATGCTCTTGATAGCCCCTATACCCTCCTGACAACTGCTCAGCTGACTGCAGGGCAGCTGTCAGGTGATCGTTTGGGGTAAAGCAAGCCCTTACCTGGGTGATTAAGCGCTCAGGCAAGGGTGTGTGCGGAGACAACCATGGCATCCTGATGCAGGGATTTAACGCGGGTGTGGTTTTTTTTTGGTTATCCATTTTTTATTTATTTTCTATAAGCATTTATAACACAATTCAATACATAGTAATAAATTAAAAAACAATTCTCTCATGTTTTCCATGTGACTTCCTCCGTTCTTTGGATTCTTCTTCTAATAATCTTTTCGCTGTTTACTCCATCTTTATAAATGTTATTCTTTCTTTTGAAGGCCCCTACCTTCTATTATACTTCCCAGTTCCTGAAGAGGTTCAATAAAATGTCTCCAAACCTCTATAAACTCGGTTTTCATGGGGATGGGCAGGTTGGGTAAAGTTGGTTAACATGTAGAGCACAGTTTCATTTTCCACACCTAATCAACAATTTGTGCACTTCTGGTGAGGGTGCACATGCTTGGAGGCTGTAACAGCCTAATCTGTGAGTGTATGCTCTTCATCAGAGGTTCACTAATTGTGCACTAGAGGCTGTAGTGCAAATAGGCCTAGGGTACTGAATGGCTATAGAAATTAAATAGAGCAATCCATCAATCAGGAGTTCTTAAACTGCTCCTGATATGCACAAACTCACAGAAACTCACTATACATTACTGCATTGTCTCTTGTGCAATATCAGTTGGTTTATAATGATCGTCATAAATATTGATTAGCTGAGTATGCTTTCTAAAGGTAGAAAAATTCCTAAGACCATGGATGGGTCACCCTCTTCACCTCCATCTATTGCAGGACCTGTGGGAGATTTTTCTATTTCTTACAAAGGAACTCCCTGCATAATATGCCCCCCTTCTCCATTCTTATTTCACAGTATTTATCATCATTTGTACAGATATATTTTTAGAGTCTTTGTCCTGTAATTACTCGTACAGTTTCAGGAAAATTACTGCCATAGCCTTGGGGATTCATCTTTCATGTAAATGCCTTACTAAGCTTTTAATGATCTTCCTACATGACAGATTCTTCCCGGACATTATCTGTTGTTGCACATTCCTCTAAATCAATGCTCAGAATATTCAAGGAAATGTAGGGGTTTATTAATGAAATGTACAAGCTTACCACCCACCACCCACCACTGTCACTTTCTTCAAGCTGTCTCTTGCCGCGCTGCCAGCAAAGGAGACTGGTTTAAGTTTCAGTTTTACAAATTAACGTTATTGCATGCTAATCCATTAAATGAAAAGCTCGCACACAGGCAAAGGGGAGAGAAATTCGATACTGGCCTTCTCTCTGGCGCCCATGTTGTGATTGTAAGCGAAAGATTCTCAACCAGCAACACTGCCCTACTTCACGATGAAGAGTTTAAACATTTGTTTTTTCCACGACTATTCTGAAACTGTCCAGTCCAAGAGCAATTTTAAAATCTCATCTGCTGCTTGTATAAAACGGTCCTAGCTTGAGGATTTGGATGCAGTTAAAATGACCGCGAATGGATGAACTGAATCCCCTTGATATTTGTAGTTGTTGACAGTTTACGTTTTTATAGTTTGCTATGCAGCTTATTGATTTGTCTGTTTTTCTTTTGCTGTGGTTGTTTACTGCCCCGAGACTTGTGTAATTGGGTGGTATAGAAATGTTCTAAACATAAATCATGGGTAAGTAGTGACAATTTGCACACTGAGAATAAGAACACAGGCCAGCTGCAAACACCAGCCAAATATCTTAGTAGCAAGCGATAATTTGGCGTATTGCCCTTCTGGCATTATCACTTGCTAGCTAGACAACCCGGGCCTGACACTGTGCCAGAAGTGCATGATGCCACCACTGTGCATGTGTGGTCATCTATTTCATCCCTCACACACATGCGCAGTGAACAGAGGGTTGATGGCAGCCCTCATCACAAAGTAAGTAATATTGCTATTGCTGGAAAAAACTAAAACCAGCAGTGGATTTTCCTGCAATAGCCTATCATGCATTTTAAGGGGGATATAGTGGAGCTATGGTGTGGGGTTGCCACAGATACATGTGACAGTCCTCCATAGTGCAGCCACAATGGTGCTGTGCTTTACCCTTCTGGAAGCAGCCACAGAGTTCAAAACCTTACTTTTGCTTATCCAGACCAATTTCCCAAGTATGATTGATTTCCCCCTCATTCTTGCAGGCATCCCAAAGTTTTCAAATGCACACCACTATCCCAGTTTCCCATCCCTGGTTCCGGTCCACAGGCTGCTGTTTCACAAGTGTAAAATCAGGTTTTTAACTAATCAAGATGACATTTATGGGCACATTTATTTTGCAAGCAATTTTGCCTCTGTCCTAAGAAGCAAGGATGAAACAATTCAATATAAAGATGACTTTCCACATATATGAGAAGGCACATAGTTTTTGTTTAGAAAGCTGTAAGTCCTTTCAGTTTCCCTTTACATATTTCACAGTGGTTCCTAGGTAATCAATGACTGCTTTAAAATGGTGATTATTTAAGTAGGGTCATAACTGTCTGCCTCCAAGCTGAGCTCAGCGGCTGGTGGTTGCATGGATAAATCCATGAAACTTCCCTAATAATCACTGGATCACTGTGCCATGATGCCAATATCCCATGATGATAGTCCACACCCTAAACAATCATTCAGTCAGTCAGTCATCCAAGCTTGAGCAGGCATTTTGCCACTGACCAAATACAGAAGCGTCGATCTTTCTTCAGGACACTTTTGGATTTCCTGCTTCCTTTAGGATAGTTTTGGATTTCCTGGACTATGCCATTCCCAGGGGGGAACTTCCATCCAAGTTTTAGTCTCATCCAGATGAGATCAATCTTACTTGTCTTCCAAGGAATCCATATTTCAGAATAAAGTCTAAAACTGAGTGTATTTTTGACTAGTTTGTGCTTTTGCTGTTCAGCAATTCCATTGGTGGTAAACCCTCATCAACAATCAAAGTCAAATGGTTTCCATGATAGTGTGATTAGTAGCAAAAAATTATCTTCCACTAAAATTCCAAAACAGGATTTCCCTCATACCAAATCTGTGTTTTAAAATTTCTGCAGAACTTCGGTTTACTGTTTTCTGTTAAGCATCACCATGGCAGAAGTTCAGGTGCTGGCAAATTCAATACAACCCAAAAGAAATTGTCCCACTGTCATAAAACACCAAGTCTCATTATCACCTTGGGGAAAAAGACAGTATGTATATATATTTCCTTTCGTAAGAGTTAATATACCTCGAAGCTTTCAAACAGCAGTATAAAAACCGAGCCTCCAAAGACAAAGCATTAGGGATGTGGAAAGTTCCTTCTTATCTCATTAAAATTCTTCTTCTTCTTCTTCTTTTTTGGCTTTTCTGTATGTTCATTCAACATCTTTTCTGAGCAGGAAGTTCCAAACCTGCATGAACGTCATTGCACGTGGAATTTGGTAACCCAAGTTAACATAGCTACAAAGTAAAGTGGTTGCACCTGAGAGGAATGGAGAAAACCTATATTATTTTTATTTTCCTCATTTGTTTGGTGGATTTATATCTTGCCACCCACCCCTACAAAAGCCTGCAGGGTTGTTTAAACATAGTGAAAAGGGGAGTTTTCCAGATGTCAGTAGTAATACTGGATACTATGAGGACAGCCTAGAATAAGATCTCACAGTGATTTGCAGTAATTCATCAATATTTGTTGGAGCCCTCCTTCATGAAACCCAGAGCAATACAAATACAGTAAATGTAACATAGTAGGAAAAGAATCTCCAGCTTTTATACTGCTTTGCCAGCAGAAGCAAAGCTATGCCAGGGCACAGACACTTCTGCCAAATGATACTGGACTTTATGATTGATAGCTCGTTGGCATATAGGTTGCAAGTACAGATGAAAGACCAGGAAACCAGATATTCTCTGTATTATACCAGTACCAAGACCCAAAATATACCATTTTAAACTCAAATCTCCATTCCAGTTTTTTTTAAAAAGGAAGATTTTGTTATTGCCTGCTATGCTCCAAGGCAGGAGGCTTGGAGATCTGCATAAGAGAAGGGCGGCTTAGTTCAGAGAGATAATCTCTTCAAGTCTGAATTAACAATGTCAACACTAAAAGGACAAAATAAGAACTTATTTGGCCACAGAAACCAACCTTTTTATTGACTGTAAATACCAGGATGGCTGGACCACATTGATGAGTTCAGACTGAACCACTGTTTAACCTAATTTGGGTTATTATCTGAAATAGAGGACACCTATTATGCTTACATCACACCTTTGTGATACTAAGCCTTGCAGACCTAATCCCATTAAAATTCAGAAGTGTAGACCTAAGGTCACGTTTCCTCAAGAGGTAGGAAGGAAACCTATATCTGGAAAACAGTTTACAAAAGCAAGACATCACCTATTCCTCATCTCGCTAGAAGGAGGACCAATTGCTTCAGAAAGATCAATAAAAAGTGAGGATTTCAATCCACCTTTTATCCAATGAGATAAATTTGCTCCTTTTTTCCATTTGGAAAAAGAATGTAAAAAGTCCAGGGTTTTTCCATTCTGTGTGAAATTCCTTCCTCTCTACCTCATCGCTATAACTTAATGAAGGTTCTCCCCTCTTCCGTCGTCAAAAGCTGAAACCACTGCAACAACCTAAGAATGAAACTTCTTACCCATCCTTGCTGGTAGTTGCACATTAAATTCTGCTTTTCAAAGAAGATTGTATTTTAAGCTTTCTGCAGCTTGCTGGTGAGACTAACAGGCCTTATTTTTGTTTTACGTTCTCCTTAGTGTCAGGATTTACCTTAGGGAGATTTCTGAAGTGAAATCTTTTTGTCTTTTCCTTTCTTTCTTTTCCTGTGCTCTTGGCCATTATTGGTGATTGCTACTTAATTTTGACTGGTTGCTGTCACTTCTCCTGGTTTTTAAGCTTTTGCTGAATTTTAATAAAACGTTTCCTTTTTATCAAATACTGTCTTGAAAAGTATTTTGTCTTGCTGCCTGCCTGTGCTACAGAGTACTTGCCAGTTTTCAAACCTATGCACTTTGATCCTTTGCACTAGTCAGTGGTTGGACAAGCTAATTTTCCTATACAATTAAATCGCGAAGGCAAAAATATACAGTGGTTTACGTATGCACAACTTATGTATATATAAAGAGATGATAAAAATAGATTAAATTTTGAGTGGGAAAAGCAAAATTGGGAAATACAATTAATGAAGGCTGAAAAAGGGACAATTGGTGTAATGTATAAACTATTGCTGCAGATGGATATGGAACAAGTGAAATAATATATGGTTACATTATACTTCGGGTATAGTTTTCAAATGGAACAATGGGCGAAATTATGGATAAAAGATATGAAATTTACTACGTGTATGGTATTAAAAGAAAAAATATGTAAGATGATATATAGATGATTTTTAACACCATATAAATTAGCAAAGATATACCAAGACGAATGTAATAAGTGTAGGAAGTGTAAATTCAGTGAAGGAACATTTTATCATATCTGGTAGACTTGTAAAAAAGCAAAATAAAAAATAAAATAAAATTGGATACATACTATAATGAGAAATAGCTTAAAAATTAATGTACTATTCAGACTTGAAATATTTTTATTAGGAATAATAGATGAAAATCTAGAAAATGTGAACCTTTTGATTTTCTATATGGTAACAGCAGTAAGAATATTACAAAAATGGAAAGAAGATGGAATCACTTCTCTGGAGAACTAGCTAATTAAATTGACTGAATTAGCAGAGATGGACACATTAATAAACCTTTAAAAAACAGGACAAAAGATAAAGTGTGTAAAAGACTGGAGACCATCGATTATCTACAAGAAGAAGGATTAGTAACTGCTGGATTTGATTGACTTACAAGTTGACAGCTGAAAAACGAAAAAATAACTGATGAGAGAGAGGAAAAAAAAGATACTGAAAGAAGACCCTGAAGAATGGAGAAGGAGGAGAAGGAGGAGAAGAAGGAGAAGAAGAAGAAGAAGAAGAGTTGGTTTTTCTTCCCCGCTTTTCTCACCCATGTAAGGGAACTCAAAGTGGCTGACAAAGCTTTCTGTTCTTCTCCCCACAAAAGGCATCCTGTGAGGTAGGTGGAGATGTGACAGCTCAGAAGAGAGCTGTGACTATCCCAAGGTCACCCAGCTGGCTTCATGGGGGGCAGGGGGTGGAATCGAACCTGGTATTCCCAGATAAGAGTCCAGCTCCTTATCCACTAGACCAAACTGGAGGAAGTGACCTACAGTCAACAACCGAAAGATGTTTTATTAATGTAAGTTTTTATATCAAATATGTGAATTTTTAAGGTTGTGTTATAAAATAATAAAAATTGTTTTTTTAAAATGTCCCCTAACAGTTTATCTCATAGAGTTGTCTTTGGAACTATCTAAAGCCACAGACTTGATGTCCATGCCCTTGCTCACAGAAGGACAAGAAAAACTGACAGGGTGCTCCTGTCCTTGTGATGAAAACTCCTCTGTATGTCCAAGTTCCCATTTAGCATTATTTGATATATGGTAAAATACAGTAATTTAATTTAGCAGCAGGCTGTAAGAAAATTACACACGCTTGCAAAATGGTTTCAAAACAACAAAGTTAACAGGATACAGTAAATTATTTTTCTCTCAGCTGTCATACACAGAGCCTCAGCAATTTTTCAATATTTAATTAAAAAAAAAACTAAGGCAACTTAAAATTCAAGGCTCATCAAGAAAATTAATTGGCTACAAAGACCAGATGTTGAAGAGGTTTGGGCGTGGGCTCCATGAATTCAAATACAAATTCAAATACAGTTTTATAGCTGTATCCAGGTGGATGACCAAAGGGCCAATTGTGTGGCGGGAGCCCATGGTATCATCCCTGGGTGGGAAGCAGGCTGGGGCAACTTGCAGATGCTTAGTACGCTCAAACCCTCCCCGATCCCTCCCATGTCTGCATCCTGGGGGCTAGCACCATAACCAGGCAACCGCACCATGTGACATGTCACATCACAGAGTGTCATGTCACATGACACATGACATGACATGGTACGTGGGTATGCACTGCATCATGTGATGCATTAGCAGCTTTTGCTCCTCCAGCAGCTTTTCAGCCAAGAAGAAGTGCAGAAGGAGTTTACCAGGGCCTAACCAGCCCTGTGCCAGTGCAAACATGGCTTCAGGGTGGATTTGATGCGTTCAGAGTGGATTCATAGTGGATTTGTAGGCATGACTGGCAGCAGGCATTCGAATTGGATTCAAATAACATTCAAAGGACATTATAGAATATGAATCCTATCACACTCAAAGGGCTCTTTTTGAACAAATGTGAATTTCTTTGCATTCAATTTGATTTGAACCAAACATGAAAAAAATCATTCATGCACAACCCTGGTTAGGCACCTTGTATTGACGTTGCAGAAGCATGTTTTCATTTGACACAAAGGGAGATGGCTTGCTGGAGTCCAAGTGAGACTTTTAGCTAAACCACTCTCTGCATGTGTTATTTTTGCGGTAGTTCTTTTGACCTGCCATTGATCAGGACTAGTATGATTAAAATAATCACTGAATGTAATGTAACTTTAGCTGAACTGAGGCCCTGCCCAAACGGGGGAAATATAGGGCCCATTATAGTGAGGTTGCCACACACATATCTATGGCAACACCACCATAGCTCAGCTAATCCTCCCTAAAAAGCACAATAGCCCTATTACTGGAGTATCCAGTGCCTGCCATAGGTTTTCCGGTAATAGCGTTATCACCTAATTTTGTGGAGGGAGTCACAGCCATTTCTGCGCACCATGCAAGTTCAGGGGCTGAAACTGACAGCCATGTATGCGTGGTGGTGGCAACACACACACTTCTGGTCATTCCACACTGGGGCTACATTCTGACTAGCAAAAAAAAGGTTGTGTTTTAACCTGGATTTTTTTGACCAGCGCTGAGAGCTCCTTGCAGCTGTCCTGACTATATTAGGGCACCATTTCCACCCTGCTTTGTTCCTCCGTCTTTCATTGTCATTCCACTACTTGCCTTCCCCACTGTTCTTCAACATACAGGGGGAAGGGGCAGGAGATGGCGAAAGATAGAGAAACAGGGCAGCGGGGAAAATGGTGGGAAACGAAGAGAGATGAAGAAATGGGCAGGTGGGAAATGTTGGAAAACAAAGACAGACAGAAGAACAGGGCAATTGGAAGAGGCAGGAGATGATGAAAAACAGAGAAATGGGGCAGGGGGAAACTGCAGGAGACTGACAGAGGAATGGGTGGGGTGGGTGGGATATGCAAATTGCTGGGAAGAATGACAGAGCGGGGCAGGGGGAAAGTAAATGGCAGGTGGCAGTGGACAAAATCGGCATGGCAGTGTTCCCATTACAAAAAGATTTGGATTTTAACAGGATTCTACAGTGAGTCCTGTTAAAATCTGAACAGGGATTTCCCAGATTTTCGGAGCTTAGTAGGCAGAAACAAGGAATCCTGTCCAAAGTGTTGGGATGGTGGGCCCTTGAGCCATATTCAGGCCGGACCAGATGACCAGTGAGAACGCAGCCTGGCTGAATACCTGGATGTGCCTGTCACTACAATGTGCTGGCCTCAATAACACTGGAGGGACAATATTCCAGATTATCATCAGCCAGTGGGATCTCTGGCTGGCATATGGAAGCAGCCTGAGTGACAAAGTTAGCACCTGGGTACACTGAGGGGTCCTGAGCTACTCTTGTTCTCAGCCTATCATTTAGAGGAAATACTTCCGATTGCAGGGCCAAGTGGAAGAGGCTAAGAAGAGACTTCTTAAAGGATCTCGCTGCTTGAATTGTCCGACCAGGTAATTCCAGAAACCTCAGAAGTACAGTATGGCATGGTAGTGATTTCTCTAATTACATGAGATAAATTTGAGAAAATAACTGGATGATGTTAAGCCACAACAAGCATGGGCATGGTTGTACTTGTGAGTCAGCAAATGTACTGCAGCATTAAGATCTCCTGGAAGTTTCAGCAGCCCACCCAGCATGCATGCGCAAATCTAGTCTTCCAGCAGACCAAAGCGGAGAGAAATAACTCTAAGCATCCTTTCCTCATAGACAACCTAAAAACATTGGGAGGTCAAAGGAACAAATGAAAAAGTAAGGAGGAATGTGAAAAAGCACTGAGCTCAACAAACCAAACCAGAGGGAAACCATTCTCAAAGCAGGAACAAGATGTGTTTGTGCTGAACATATATTAAAGTACTCGTAAAGGGAGCTTTGCAGGTATTTGAGAGCAAGTGAAGGTTTTGTCTTTGCCTTTGTTTTGAGATGCCCAGAAGCAATTGGTGGGCTACTGAGTGAGATAGGATGCTGGAATCGATGGGCTGGGGCTCGATCCAGCAGGGCTTCTCTTAGGTTCCTATATGTGTGTGTGCTTGCGTGTGCGCATACATAAACACTCACACAACACTCACACTATTCCTCCCCAACAGTTATTTCCATCAGGAATGACAGCATCAAGGGTTAAATTATTCTTCTGCAACCCCCAAGGTTTTGCAGCTTTGTGGATCTCCTGCTGCTGCTCTTAGCAGTTCTAAACACATGCAACACATCAATTGTTTTCATAGAGCAAGCACTGCAGGTAGTTTGAAAGTGTTTGTGTTGTTGACGGCAGGTACCGTGAACTGGCAGAGTTCTTTATAATGCTTGTTCAGGGTTGTTGTAAGACAACTGTTAAATACCAATGGGTGGATCTCTCAGGAATCTCCCCAGCTGCGCACCTCTCTGTTGCCCACCTGGAGTGACATGCCAGAGCCACTAGAGCAGAAACTGGTTCAAGGTTTAGCATGATGCTGCTAAATAGCTTTCTTTTGCGCATCTAGTCCTTTGCAAGATAAAATTGTCGCTGAGTAGTGCATCTCCCTCCACGTACCTTCTGCTAAATTTAATGATTTATTTAGCAGCTCTCTGCTTACAAGCTCATGCCAGAACTGTAATAGAATTCTGCATTAGACGATGTATATAGCCAGATGTTCACATTTTTCACTCTTTCTGCAGAGATTTTATGCAAATGACTGGAAGAATTCTGTCCTCCTCTAAAGCCAAAAAGGTGGCAGGAGGGCAGAGGGAACACGTAATGGTCTGGTTTACTAGGGACATGTCTATAGGGAATAATGTTGCGCTGTGGCACATTTTCTTTATTATCTTAGGCAAGAAACTTAATGGAAGATTTGCAGTGATGAACAGGACATTATTGTTTCAAACTGGTACAGGTGAAAGGCTGAGAATCAGTTCAGCCGTAAATGTTACACCAAAGACTTTCCGCTGTTTTACCATGACTTCTCCACCACATCCCCCTGCTTAAAATAATGTCTGATTTGGAGGCACATGGAAGAACACCGTTGCTGTTTCTCAAATTAACAGCTGTTCTTGCCAATTGTTATGGGAAGCTAGAAGGATCAAAACTCAGAAGATGCACAGAACATTTGCTGTCTCTCCCTAAGAGCTTAAGGCACAGCAAATCCTGTTTCTACTCAGGGAAAACTCAGTGCAAAACTCCCACAGAATGTATTGTAGTGTATTTGAGATTTGGCGCGCCACCTTATGCCTTGGCTCCAAGGCAGTGAACAAAATAACAATAAAATTAGAACAAACATTATGATAAAGAACAACAAAATTAGCAAACTAAACCAATACCCTTTGTCACGAAACACATGTATACCAAAGATGATCTTATACAAAGTACCAGAAGGTGGTTAAGTACATTACCTATCTTTAACTGACCCAAGATATGTGCATGAATATTTATACTATTCGTTATTCGTACAAATTTGCACAAATTTGGACATTTGTAAACAAATAGAATGTCTGGACATTCATACATTAACATTCGTACGAATAAGAATGTTTCAGGCATTTGAACGAATAGTTCGGACATTTATTTAATGGTATGGATATGTACTCATGCTGTGCAGAACATGTGCAGAATGAATATGGGATACATATGGGATGTGTATAAGGGCCTATTCGCACTTGGCTTTATTCTGGAATATATCCTGGAATAGGGACTTGCTGTCCATATGCTAGTGCAGGCTTCAGCTGGCCCAAAGTGAGGTCTGCTAGGGTCTGCATTAGCATGCGGACCACAGACCCTTATCCTGAGATATACTCCAGAAAAAGGCCAAGTGCGAATAGGCCCCAGATGTGTATCATCAAATACGCCTCTGTATGTACACAAAAATGCATGTGTATCAAATTGAATGTCTGGACATCCGAAATTGCACATTCATCTGAATATGAACATTGGGACATTCGATTCATTATGAATCAAATGCTGAAAATCACATTTGTGCACATCCCCACAAAAGCACAACTGAAATTTGGAGACCACAGCTGTGGCTGTGATCAGATAGAGGATAAATAAAGGCCCTCCCTGGCAGCTTAGAGAAGACTTCAAGGTGGGATTGTTCACACACCCCTCTCTTGAATATTCTGTACTAGAAAAAGGTGGATTAGAGAAGGCTTGAGACCATGAGGACCACACACAACTGTCTCCAAGGTGCCACCTGTAAGGATTATTTCTGTTTCCCATGGCATTCGCAAATGCTAGTGCATGCCAAACCTGGACAATCACCTGGGTCTGGATGCGGGTCCGGGCACTGCCATGTTTTCTGTGGAGCTTAGTTTGACTGTGTGTGCACCATCACCATGACAACGATGACATGCCACACATGCACAATGGCATGCCACACATGCACAATCATGTTTCTGGTCATTTGAGGTGCCCACACACTTGCGTGGCACCTTAGATGACCCCCGGCCCTGGAAGAGTTGTGAATGCTCTCTCCAGTGGCTGGGAAAGGTAAGGAATCAGACACGTGTGGTACACAATTTCATGCATCTCCACTAGTAGCCGTTGGGGTAGCTTCTGGTATAGCAGATGTTTTCCCAGAGTGCACTAACAGGCCAAATGCAAAATGGCCTCTGGTCTTTCCAGCATTGCTAGTTGTTGTACTTATCCAGTTCATTTTTAACTGTGGTTTTATATTGCCTTTTTCTGACTCTACCTTGAGACCTCTAGGTGCAGGATAAGATGGAATGAATGAATGAATGAATGAATGAATGAATGAATGAATGAATGAATACAAGACATTATAGTTCAAATGACATGTAGGTAATCACAGATTTTTGCACACTGCTTCTTGCTGCTGAAAAATGCAGGCAGTAAAAAGGTATTTTCAAGTGTCCAAATACTTTGTCATTTTCAAAACAACCAGGAAAGCTAATCCCAATTATTTTGGGTAGGACTTTCTTTAAAAAAGATTGATGCTTCATAGTTGGTTTTTGAAACTCTGGAGTGCTTCTAAGGCCATTTGCTGGGATTCAAGAGCAGGAGAAGGTTTGTCCTTGTCTCTGCTTGAGATGCCCATGAGCATTTGGTGGGCCACTGTGTGCGACAGGATGCTGGACTAGATGGGCTGTGGCCTGATCCAGCAAGGCTTCTCTTATGTTCTTATGTTCTCTTATGTTCTTATGTTAGATGCCTGTGGCCCTCAAAGGATGGCTGTAGTGTCTTTTTACAAAGGATATTCCTTTATTTGTACCAAATTAAAAGTGTACTATTAAAGGGATATCTAAATATACAAGTTACCATATGCACATTTTTATGTATCTGCAATGCATTTCCTATAAGGACTGTCCTTAGACAGTGGCCAAAGATCCCACTAGTTAAGTGATACTCCACAATAAAAGTATTCTGGAGTAATCGCTTATTCTCAGAGGGCTGGGCAACATCAGGGAGCAAGTGAACAGATCTACCTGTCTGGATGCCTTGTTCCCACCATTGTTACACTGCATACATCTGAAATACCTGGAAGTGTATGGTTGCCACCTCCATGCATGCCCAGCCGCCATTGGGGGCCTCACACATGTGTGGTGGCCATCTCCAAGACAGCAGCATCCAGACAGGTAAAGTAAGTCATTATCACTATCGTGGTAAAAAGCAGGTAGAGAGTGATTTTCCTCACTGGAGTGATACTCAGGGATATTGCTCCAGTATTCTGGTGCTATGTTGGGATTGCCATGAACAAGTCTGGCAATCCCAACATAGTCCTGGGATATTAGCAACACTTACACTCTGTTTGGAGACAGCCCAAGTTGTCCATGTTAAGTATCTGAACTAAAAAGTGCTTGAGTCTACTTCTACATAGATAGAACAGAGCTTTGCTCCATATGGATGTGCAGTAGTCATTAACAATGAATGAATGAATGAATGAATGAATGAATGAATGAATGAATGAATGAATGAATTCAATACTTTTCATCACTGAATTTTTTTTATCATTCTTATGATCAGGCTGTGGGAAGGGAAACAGATGGTTTTCTAGCACCACCTTCACAAAATCCTGAAGCTTGTCCTGTTCTCATTTAAGATCTCTGATTATTTAATTTCTCCAGTCCCTATTTTTCTTTTAGATCTGGGCGAGGGTTTGCTTTTAGAAGAAAAATAAAACCAAGTGAAGTTGAAGGTTGACTTTGGCGGTTCTGGTGGGAAGACTCCTAAAGATGGGGAGTTGCCAAAGAGTCAGGCGCTTTTCAAATGAGCTAATCTGTTTGCAGATAATTTTGACAGGACAGAGGAGGAGAGGAAGAGGGTGGGGGCAGGGTGGATGGTTTTCTTGGGCGTAAGGAAGAAGTAGTTCTCCTCCTTTGTGATGGGAACATAAACAGTCACTGGTGAAATTCCTTTTTGTTTCTACTGAGTGACTGGACAAAAATCCCCAAAGAGTCTTGCAAGCACAGGCTGATTAATAATAAACAGAATCTGTCACATTAGCAAAAATATATAAACCCCAGCTGCATAGTTTATACAGCTAGTGGAAGATGTTGTCAGCATATTAGTAAAAATATTTTACAGCTTAAATAACCAAAGTCAAGCAAAGAAAGAAAGAAAGAAAGGTTCTTATTTGGAGGATTAGAAACTGAGAGTTAATTCTTGAGACAAGATAAGAGGTACTGTCTTATAAGACTTGGATACAGGAATCAATAGCTTTAGTCTCCATGACTGCCTATAGATACAAGATAGATCTTGGAGTCATCTCAACACTACAGTACATTGAAAATGGCAATAATACCCCAGATATTCCCAATGTTGTTCCAGCTGCAATATCCAAAGCATGTGTTTCCATACTATTACAGCAATGACACTGAGTTTCCCATTTATTTATTTATTTGCATTTTTATCCTACCCTATACCCAAAGGTCGCAAGTTGTGTCAAAAGAGGTGGTGACAGTAACCAGTCTAGATAGCTTTAAAAAAAGGTTAGACCAATTCATGGAAGATAGGTGTGTCAGTGGCTCCTAAAATGAAAGCCTAGGTGTAGGGTAGAGAAACAGGTGGGATGCTACTAAAGGCTATTTTCAGGGATTTGAGAACAGGCAAAGGTAAAACCATTTCCTTGAGATACCCCTATGCAATTGTTGGACCAACCATGTGAGACAGGATGCTGGGATCGGATCCAGCAGGGGCCCTCTTAGGTCCTTATATGTTTTTTCATGCAATGTTTGTTGAAATTGTGGATTTTATACCTATATTTTACTATTCTCATATTCTCTGTTTGTTTTGTACTTAGTACATGATGTGGTTCCGCCCCCTTTGGTTGGACTTATCCATTCTGGACTAGGCCGTGGACTGTCATAGAGCACAAAATGGTACCTGTTATAGTCCACTGGCAGATCTTTTCAAAGAGATCCAAATAGATCTCTCTTGGTATTCTGGACCATGGAGCACTCTGGGAAGCACCACTGGAAGCGGTGTGCAACCAAAAGAGCCCCTTCCAGAAACAGAGGCTTGGTGCTGCCTTCAAGGGCTTTTTGGAGGTAGTGGTTAGGGCTGGAGCAGGACAGGCCACCCTGAAGCAATGCATTCGTATCCGTACACATATGAATATATGAATTATTTCTACAAATAACTAAAAATATTCATATTTGTATGAATACTAAAGTACGACTATCTGGACATTCACTTTGTATACGGATTTCTGAATTTGTCTAAATTCATATGAATAAAAGATATTTCGAATATTCATGCATATCCCTAATGCACCCCTGTAGCAGGAAAATGAAAAGGTTTTTCCTTCTGGCCCCTGAAATAAACTTTGCGAGGAAGCTAGCTGTGCTCATCTCTCCATGGCATGAGCAATTTGTATATTGAGAACCAAGGATCCCATTTCTGGACGCAGGACATTTCTGCACTTGGCCCAGTAGTCAACGGCAGTACACTTCTAGACAGATACGCATCTGCACTGCAAGGAGTTGTTTCTACATGCAGGTTGACTGCATGTGCACCACAATAAAGCGATCCACACTTACACTTACCTTGGGTGTTTTTCCACTGCGCTCCTTTAATCCGGATCTAAGAAGATCTGGATCTAAGGAATGGGTACATTCCTTAATCCAGATCTAGTAGATCCGGATTAAGGGAAGTACCCAATGTGTTTCCATGGGTGGTCTAGCACCCAATAGCAATGGGTGATAGCCTCTCTGCCGTAGAAACACTGGAGCACCCATTTGGAAATCCGGATCTACCCATGAGGGGTCTGCCTGTCACCCCAGGTGTTTGGGGGGACACGGGGTGCAATCTCCAAAGCGGCTTCAAAGTCATTTGAAAGTCATTTCAAAGTCATTTTGAAGTCACTTCGAAGTCATTTCAAAGTCACTTCAAAGTCTGTGCAAAATAGTTCCTTTGAAGTCTGTGCTGATCTTCGGAGTGAACTTCGGAGTCACTTCGGAGTCACTTCAGAGTCACTTCAAAGTTCACTCTGAAGATCAGCACAGACTTCAAAGATGCTCCGGAGCTATTTTGCACAGACTTCGAAGTGACTTCGAAATGACTTCGAAGCTTAGGTTTTGGGGCTCCCCCCCCCCCAATGGATGCCTCTCTCCCTAGCCTCCTCTAGACCCCATTGCCACACAAGCGTGGAAACAGGCTCTCTTTAATCTGGATTTTCTGGCTGAAGACCCCATTGTAGACCCCATTAATGGGATCTACAGAAAATCCGGATTAAAGCCCAAAAAGTACCCATATGATCCGGATTTCCCAAAGCGCAGTGGAAACAAATGTGTCTCTAATGGGTGCCATGGTGGAAATGGGGTCATCTGTCTCTCACCCAAATGGGTCCTTAATGGGTGCTAAAATGGGTACTAAGTGACCATGGAAAAACACCCCTTGACCAATCCTATCCTTTCCTGGTTCTGGGAAGGTCAATTTGCACCTCTATGGTGCACAGAGGGACATGTAACACATTGTGCAAGCATGCTGGCATGTCACATGATGTGGCAGAACCAGCATGCGTGCACAGCATGTCACCATTGTCCTAGAGATGGTCCTGCTTGCAAGTGCACTGGTGCCGGTATCCAAACTGAAGATGCTGATGCCCAGACATGTGTCAGCACTTAAGGTAAGTGACCAGATGTGTGGCTGGAGGATGCTAGTATATGTGTGGGCAAGTTCACCATTCCCATCTCCTGGATGGGATGGGAAGTGACAATTTGCCCCCCAGAGAGTAATACTTCAGGACAGATGTGAGATCAAGGCAAATAAATGGTTTGTTAACCATTATCTCTACCTTCAGATACATGCTGTAGCCAGTTATTATTACATGGAGCAGCAAGTACTGAATGCTGGCAACTCCACCCATATAGGAGCTTCGCTACAGCTGATTCCTACCCTAAACTGCTATAGTGTGTGGTTAATCCATTCCTGCCTGTTACATGGGGTGAAAATAAAGTGACTGAAGACGAAAAATGGAAGAGAGAGAAACTGAAGTTTGGCAGACATGGATATCCATAGTCAGCATTAGACTAACCCTCATCCCCTCCTCGCTTACTTATTAAGACAAGCATTTCAAACATGCATGATGTGTTGAGAAGTCCCATGTTCTATTCGGGTTAACATTCTTCCAGGAGTAGAGGCATGAGATCACCAGTTTCTGAATCACACCAAATCTGTGCTCAGCAACACAGTTATAAAGAAAGCAAAGGAATGTAAACCTCCCAAACCCCTGGAGGATGATGCAATATAATTTACAGCATCCTTGCAAAAGGCTCATTTGTTATACATCTTTGCCTAGCTTTATGGCTTTTCTTTGACATCTATTCACAGAACTCAAAGATGATAAAGGCTCTTTCTGCACCGGACCTTATTCCGAATTAAGGGTGTGAAAGAATATTTGAAACATTCAAAATTCGATCGAATTCATTCGAATTCATACATTCAAATTCGAATAGAATGTCTCTACATTCGTTTTGTAAAATTTGAACGAATTTGAATATTTCAAATCATTTGTGCAAATTATTTGGACATTCCTATGTTTACGGATGCGTGTGCATTACATACCTATCTGCATGCATATCCATATGCATTTGTATGGCTACATATTGGACGAAAATGGGATGCATACAGGATAAAAACGGGATGTGTACGGACACATACAAATCTTGTCGACATTTGTATAATCAAATACAAATTGAATATTCATACAAATAGATATGAATATATTTGAATTTGAATACATTTGTTTTTTCTCTATTTGTACAAATTCAGGCATTCGAATATTTGAATCAAATTGAATTGAATGTCAAAAACTGCATTTGTGCACACCCCTATTCAGGATTATATCCCAGAAGAGGGACCTGACATCCATTTGCTAATGCAGACAATACCAGGCCCCATCTGTCTGCTAGTGAGGGCAGGACTTGCTGGGCACATGTTGGGTGGGGCCTGCTGTAGTTTGCACCAGCAGGTAGATTGCAGGTCCCTATTCTGGGATATAATCTGGAATAAGAGCCAGTTTAGAAAGAGCCTAAGAGACTGCAAACTGGCAAGAAAGATGGCTAAGCCAAAAGAAACTGACGAAGAGATTATCAGAATCTGTAGAGGAAGTAAGCACTAGAGATGGTATAACAGCAACTATAATATTGGAGCGGCCATCACTCAGGGGTAGAGCCGATGCCTGGAAAGCAAGCTCACAATCCCTGCAACTCACGAAAAAGCAGTAGTGGCAATTTATTTCTCTATCTACCAAAAAATAAAGTAAAATAATGTCCATGTAGTCACCACAAGTCAAGTCCAACTCAACACTAGTATACAGTATTTCCTTGGCACTTTGAGAACTGTTTCTGTTATCCCCCTGCACGGCATTTTCCCCTCTGGCTTTCACACCGCTGTGATTGATTTACCTATTGCTATAAAGATGGTAAGAATAAAGTTTTAATAAAGTTGGTCCTAAAGGTGTTGTGAGTAGGGGTGAAGATTTATAAGCCAATAAGGTGCTGGGAGGCACCTTATTCTTCTCTTAGGGGCCATCCCCATGCTGAAAATATTCCGAAATCATTCTGAGTCCACCTCAGAAGAGTCTCCATGCGAAGCCCTAATACGGGCTACATGTGAGAAAATACGTGTCCTAGGGTCATGTAGACGCTCCTGGGTTATTTGGGGCGGAGCTTGATGGCCGCAGTATTTGTGGGAATGGTTTCACCTCTGCTCCCTGTTTCTGCCGTGTGGGCTGCGATCAGACCCAGGGAATCTGTTGACTGTTAAGCCACATGATAGTAGTGAAGTTAAAAGGCTTTTCCCTCCTTCAGGATTGATCTGAAAGTGATTGAGACAAGTCGACCTGAATTGGGAGAAAATTTTCAGCTGGTTGTGAGTCAGGGGTGCCCACTGTCATGCCCTTGTGAGCACCTCTGTTAATCTGTGGCAGCCAAGGAAGGGAATTATCTGCTTTTAGTTATGCTTTTAACTAACTTTTGGCTATGCTTTTAACTGTGATGGCCAAGGAAAGGAATGATCTTTGTGTTCGTGGAGGTGCAACTGAGGTGTTTGCCTGCCATTGCTGCAGCTGTTTGCCTGTCATCACTGCAGCGGGCGAGACAGGTTATGGTGATGTCAACCCGGCTTCCTATCCTCCAGCTTCCATGGGGACAGGCATGTATGATTTTATTCCGTGTTGCCCCAAACCACATGGGGACACTTTATTGCAAGTTACAACGCAGATTTTTATGACATGTGTCACAAATGAAGCAACCAACCTCCATGGGAATGCGCCCTTAGGGTGTGATCAGACATGGCTTTTTCAAGCCATTCCTTTAAGAAAATGTACCCAATTGTCAGATGAAGAGAATGCTCACTCTGCCTCTCTTGTTTTCCCAGCCCTGAGGCTCTCAGGCAGGACAGATTGTCTCCGTTTCCTGCCATCACATCATGTAATCTGGCCAATCCTCTGTTTCCCTCTCTTGCAAAGAGAGAAGGTTCTTGGGCTGCATGCTGCCTAAAGATGTTTCTTTTTTGCTGGAGTTCTCTTCTTGTATTTCTCTGGTTTTTCAGCTTTCTCTGATGCCGCCATGGTCCTGACTTCTGGCACTGACTTCAAGGGCGTATGGCAACTTAGGCAACTCTAGAAGGCAAGAACATCTGGATCCTTGGAGAACCCACACCATTTTCTGATGGGCTCTCTTGATCTGAAAGTGGACTGAAGCTGGATTAAAACTAGGGAGTGAATGCAGCTATGGAGCCTAAGAGCCAAAATGTCAGTAAGAGCTTTGTACTAATTTGCCACCACTGACATTCAAAACCACTTTTTTATCTCCAGGTTTGTCAAACATGCAGGAACACTGCTGAAAATTATTCAGAGCTGAAAGTCCAATTTTATTGAAAAATGGTTCTATAATCTCTTCCAGTACGTCCTCAAGCTTACAATGTAGTGAAGAATAAAATGTTTTAAAAATGAAAATTTAAGTGGTTGTGGAGGGGCACAGATAAATGTTGTCAGTCACTGATAGCGGAAATATATTTTCTACCCTTGTTTTGTTTTAAGCAATTCACTAATATGCTGCCTAGTTACTCCCCATTTTCCAAATATGTCTGATGCAAATTTGCCAAGTCAGTTTTGTCTACTGCATTAAAATATTATTCTCAAGCTTAGTTTTTTGAAGCCTGTAATAAAATTCTGAAGAAGGATATTGGAACAAATCAGTTAAAAGCAGGGGAATAAATAAATAAATAAATAAATAAATAAATAAATACAAGACACAAAACTAATTCCTTGTGCATTCTAATCTTCCTCTAATATGCATATGCTATAACACAACCACAAATAAAAGTCTTCCTATGTGTGAGGAATATTTTCAAGGACAGTGTGTTTGCCAAGAGACATGATAAGAGGTCTTCAAAGAGTAACTGGTCTAAACCAGTCAGCTATGGACTTTGTTTTTACTGCGCATGTCAGAGAAATCTGATATGTATGTCTTTTTGTGTACTTGGAAGGCGTTAATGGGAAATTGTAATCACCGGCCGTGGTTTTAGGTATAAATTGTGTTCTGGAATGTGGGAGGTTTGAAGTTTGTCTTGATGGGGTTATGGAAAGCGAACTTCCTATGCTGCAGCATACAAAATTAAAGGGAATCTTTTTCTCTCTGACCCATCTGCTTATTAAGAAATTAATATGAAAAGCATTTGCTGATAGGGTGGCAACTTCTTTTCATAGTGGTCTGGAATTTTCCTAACATATGTATGCTTCCTATTCAACAGTCTGAGAGCAACTCATGTGACCAGGGCCCTGGATACATCGTGAGTCAGGAAGTGGTGTGCATGGTGCCTTAATATTTGCAATCCTTCCAACACATTCTAGTGGCTAAGGCTCCATTCAGTCAAAGTCCCTTGCAGGCCTAGATGGAGCCAGCAGGAGTGAGGGCCATCAGGGGAATGAGAAGGCCTTGGTCAAACTGTTGAGGCTACAATCCAGCATTTTGTGACCGTAGGAGGAACTTGCCCACAGAAGTTGAGTTCCCTTATTGCCTTCCCCGGCAGGGTGACTAGGTCGCATATCCTTTGACCCAGCAAAGTGTCCAGTCGTGTATCTTCTGCTACCACAACCAATATAGTACATAATACACTACGTGAATCCCATAACTATATATACAAATATAATACATTAACCCAATGCCTGGTT
The DNA here is from genome assembly GCA_023333525.1 of Aspidoscelis tigris stejnegeri. Lineage (NCBI taxonomy): Eukaryota > Metazoa > Chordata > Lepidosauria > Squamata > Teiidae > Aspidoscelis > Aspidoscelis tigris. The sequence continues at coordinate 18,441,521 of JALMGA010000004.1, forward strand.
TTGTGGTCAAGCTATGGCAGGCATGTTTCATTCCTGACAGGTAGAACTGAAGACTTTGTTATGCCATGTTGACCTTTTGAGCAGTTGGAGAGTATCAGATTTAGGTCAGTTCTTTACATAAGCTTGGAAACGGTTCTTTGCAAAAACTATCTGAGCATTTGGGGTGCGTAATTTCAGCTTTCTGCAAAGTAAGAGGTGTGTGTGTGCTTTGTAATACATACTCGGAAGAGTCCAAGAAATTACAGGGTGGTCCTTTTTTCAGGCACATGATTTTAAATAGCACCATTGATTGATGGTTCTTTGCAGAACATGGTGAAGGTAGAAATGAACATTTCAGCAGTGCTGGGACCCTTACTACTGTGTTTCTGTTATCCCTGTTTTTTAAAAAATGTCCCATCTCAGCTCTTAACCCTGGTAAATGAAAAGCAATTTTTACATAGATCAGTCCAGTGCGCACCATTGCAAAGAATTTCCATTAACACTTCTGTATATGAATAATAATTCTTTCTTTAAAGGAAATATTTTTTCTCTTTTCAGTACCGAGTTTCAAAAGGAAGAGGATGAGGTGGAAAACAGAAGAACTGTCCCTTATTCTAGATTATATCCCAGAACAGGGATGTCAAAATTCGGTCAATCCGATTCAATCCAATTCAAATGCATTCGAATATTCGTGTACATCACTATGTGCTCCATATATTTTTTTTTTCACAAAGATCCATGAAGGGATCAGGTGTCTTTTTTTTCAGAACAAAAGCCCTTACAGTTGGGCTGTGCCACAACTAAATTATAATCCAGCTTCAGTCCAGCATAGTGACTAGTCTTCTCCCCCCCCACACACACACACATACAATATTGAACCCATGGAACACCTTCTCCCATATCGACCTGCCCGTGCCCTAAGAACTGCAGGAGAGGCCCTCCTGGCTGTCCCACCACCTTCAGTAGCAAGGCTGGTGGGCACCCGGGAGAGGGCCTTCTCAGTAGTGGCCCCCAGGCTGTGGAATAGTCTCCCCCTTGAGGGGCATCAGGCTCCTTCTCTGTTCATGTTCAGGAAGAAAGTGAAGACCCACCTCTTTGCTCAGGCCTTTGGATAAATGTTCAACCATGTTTCCTCTGCTGCAAACACCACTCTTTTAATTGATATTGCTTGTTTGCTTGTTTTTTAACATGTTGGATTTTAGACATTGTGATGATTGTTATTGTTTTATTATAGATTATTTGATATGGTGGATTTTAAAGTTGTAACCTGCCCGGAGACCTTCGGGTATAGGGCGGGATAAAAATATAAATAATAAATAAATAATAAATAAATAAACCCAAAGGTAGTTTTTCTGAACTGGATCATGCTGAAGGAAAAGAATTTATCACTTTGCAGATGGGTTCTTCCATTCTGATTGTGGAGTAAAGCTGGATTAAAACTTGAGCTGCGAACACAGCCTTGAAGTTACAGCTTAAAATTAAAAGAAAAAAAACCCATACAAATCCCTGAGCTGTGATGCCTGAAATAAGGCATAGCCTTTATGTTTAGAGAGCTATAGCATTTTAAGAACAAGTGGAACCCATCACATCAGGGAATTCCCCCAAACCAGTTTCCTCTTAGTGGCTTTCATGGCATTTCACAGCCACTGTTTTCCCAGGCAAAAACACTTTGCCTTTAAATTCTGTTCCAAAAAATGCTGTTACATCTGTTGTCTTGGTGCACATTTAAACAGGCTGGAAAAAGCAGCTAAACTAGAATGAACCCCTGAGGTATGATCAGCAGCAGATTTACTTCTTGTAGCCACTGTTCTCTTTCCGAAATTGGCGCAGGGGGCTCAGCGTGGCCATTTCATTGATTGGATTGGGGGGAAACGAGGAGGCTGATCCATGGAAGAGCATTATTGAGTTGTTTTTGCAGCTTTGACAGGAGCCAGAGTTATTTTTATTTCTATCTGTTCTTATTATGGGATTGTTAGAGAAAAAGGTAATGTGAAAGTAAGCAGTTCATCCCTGGCTTTGTTTAGAAACGTTAGCCTGAACCAAAAGTGTTCTTAACGTTTTCGTTGCTAAAGAAAGGTGGACTTGAGTGTGTGTGTTAAAACACACACCTTGTGAGAAAAGGGGGGGGGTTAACCTAAAGCAGCAGTTTCTAATAAACAGAAGTACCAGCAAAAGGATGCTTCAACTATCTGTCATTGAAAGGTTTGCACTCAAAGAAAAAAGAAAAGGGAATTGTGTGGAAGCTGTTCCGCAGTCAGGACAACACTTCAAAACATGTCCGGTTGCCAAAAACCACCCACTGTCTGACCTCCAAAGATAATATTATCCAAAGGAAGAGTTAAACCATGATTTCAGTAAAGTTTGCTGCTGAACTGCAGTCCCATAATTCTTTGACTTTGGCCATGCCAGTGGAGGCTAATGGGAGCTGTAGTACAATAAAATTGGAGGATCTCATCTGGAGCATTCTAGGAAGAAAGAGCAATGTGGGAATATCCTCCACCAACTCCCAAAGGCCCCTCCATCCTTCCCAACTGCCCCCTGAGGGAAGTGAAGAAGAAAGCGCAAGCTGGGAAGATCCTCCATCAGCTCCCAAGGATGCCTTTCCCTCTCTCATTGGCCACCAGAAGAGATATCTTGCCTGTGAGGGGAGTAGAGGAGAAAGAGAAACCTGAGATCTTACAACAGCTCTCAGGGTTGGTTCCTCCCTCCCTCCCTCAACTGTCATCAGAAAAGCCACCATCTTGCCCGCATGAGGTGAAGGAGAAAGCGCAAGCTGGGAAAATTCTCCATCAGCTCAAACACTGGTAGTTCCTCCTTCCATAGCGACCACTAGAAGAGACTAGTATTGGCCTTTAAGGTCATTAGATGGCAAGCTCCAAGTTATCTAGCATCTAGAGCAGTGGTTCTCAACCTTCCTAATCCCGCAGCCCTTTAATACAGTCCCTCTTGTTGTGGTGACCCTCAACCTAACCCTAACCGTAACCCCCAACCATAAAATTATTTTCACTGCTACTTCATAAGTGTAATTTTGCTACCATTGTGAATCGGAATGTAAATATCTGATATACAGGATGTATTTTCACTGTTACAAAGTGAACATAATTAAAGCACAGTATTCACATCAACCACAGCTGAATATAAAAGTGTTGTTTTACCTCCAGTACTCCTGCTTTCTACACAGTAGCTGCTCTCTACTGTACTTGCATGAGGTGTATGTGACGGAGTTGGCGTGATGATGTCACCATGCCAGGTACTCGTATGTGGGCGTATCTGCATGTGGGCAGACCCGCCTGGGGACAGATAGAGGAGCGGTTTCTCAGTTCCTATGTGTTTTCCGATGGTCTTGGGCGACCTCTGTGAAAGAGTAGATTGACCTCCAAAGGGGTCGTGACCCACAGGTTGAGAACCACTGATCTAGAGTTTCATCTAGAAGCTTACATTCTGCAGGCAAAGTGTTCTTAGGAGTTCTTCAAACTCACATTGCAACTTCTAAACTGTGAGTCTTCCAAGACTTAGATCCTCACCTTTGGAATAATCTCCCACAAGTCCTTAGATTAGAAGAAGATTTGGTTCAATTTTGAAAGGGTCTGAGGACCTTTCTTTTTAATACCCCTGATTAAGTTTAAATTATTTTCGTGAATAATATTTATCTGTGACCGATGAAATGATGTTTGGGGAATTTATTATTGTTGCTTTATTAGATTGATTTTAATATTGTTCTGATTAGATTGCTTTATTGCTGTGTTATTATTTCTGTAATTTTTAACCCTGTACTGTCCCTTGGTGAAAGGGAGGTTATAAATAAATGTTATTATAAACATTATTACACCTTGCCTGAGGGGAGTGAACAAGCTTAGAAGGCCCAAAGAGCCATCCTGTGTGTGGGGGGGACGACGACGACGACAATTAATACCTGCTATAACTATTTTAAAGATGTTCTATTTTTTGAACTTATCAGAGAAAGATTAATACATTTCGGGAACATGGTTGAAGTCAACTGGGAGATCAAATGGAAGAAAATCATAGATTGTAGTTTGGAACCAATGGGGAGCAGGTCAGTAAGAGAACCGTCTCCGGCACTCTTCCATATAAGAAATAATGGATAAAAGAAAAATCAATTTCAAAGGGTGGACAAAGGAATCATTTATGTATAGGGTTTCTTGGGGGGAGGTGTGGTTTTTGATATAAGCAACTTTTTTCTATTGTTTTCTAATCTAGTTTTATGTTATCTATAATATTGAATGAAAATAATTATTATAAAAGAGGAGGGGAGGGGAGAAGAAAGAACAAAATAGAAAGGTCCTCTATCCCATCTCAACGGTGGTCAAATGTTATATGGTGTAAATGTATTTTTACAGAACGAGTGAATGCATTTTTACGTGAGGTGGCTGTTTGTTATGTAAACCACCCTGAAACCTCAGGGTGAAGTGTAATATATAAATGCAAACAAATAAACAAGCCTGCTTATTTAGGGTCAGCTTTTTCTCCTAATAGTTCAAGGTGGTGGACAAGTACCTCCCATTTTATTCTCACAACAGTGCTAAAGGGATATATTAGGCTGAGGAAAGTTGCTAATCACAGGTTGTTCACTTGAGCTCCATAGCTGAGTAGGACTTCTCGGTTCTGATCTTAATACTATTCCCTGTGTAACCATTCCATGATCACCCTTCTTTATTTCCATCTTTCAGAACTTCTGCTTCTGGCACTAATCAAGTCGAAAGCTTGAGTTTCACATAGCTAGAGAGTACCACACAAGTATATCTGCTCTATACTCAGTGGCATTCCTACCAGACAGGAGCATCACCTGGAGTTGCACAAGAATCAATGTGGCTTGAGTAATGTTGCACTAAATTGTACATTTTTTTTCTCCAAGGAAATGGGAAAAGGGACAAAATGGAGAACTGTTTCCAAACACGGAAAGAAAAGAAAGAAAGAAAGAAAGAAAGAAAGAAAGAAAGAAAGAAAGAAAGAAAGAAAGAAAGAAAGAAAGAAAGAGGGAGGGAGGGAGGGAGGGAGGAGAAAAAAATCAGGATAACACAACACCACAGCTACAAACAGCAAAAATATTCTAGCAAAGACCCATCTGGATCATACTATTTCAGTTCTAAACCTCGACAACATGAAGCATGCCCAGAGGAAGGTGACCGGGACACTGAGAGGTCTGGAAATCATCACGAGAGATGGCTGAAAGAAAATTGAAAGGAGATGTGAGAGGGCTCTTGAAAAAGCTGACCACATGCCATGCAGCTGACAGAGTGGATTTTGTTCTCAGCTGCTCCGGGGGGCAGGATGAGAACACTGGACAGGAATTTTAAGCAAGGAGGTTTTGGTTAAAGACTGCCCTAGGAGGTAGCTGTCTGTCCGTTACTGGAGCAATTTAGGAAAATGTTCCTCAACCATCTGTCAGGGTGCTATAGATGCATTACGCACTGAAAGCACCGATGAGGTTCATCTACAGGATCTCCCTGCATCCTTCTGGTTCTGTGAATCCTCCTATCAAATGGTATTTATGCATATAGAGAGATCACAGGTGTTCCTCTGCATTTATTTCTAATTCATTTTTGCCAGATCAGTTAAGGATTACCTTAGTCAGTCACACAGACATTTCGCTTTATCAGTGAAAGCTCGTTGGTTCTTTGTCCCAAACCAGAAGCTTCTATCTTCTTTTCCTTATTGCAAAATTCAGTGCTTACTGGGCATGTAAATAGGCCTGAGGAGTATTGGAGAGACAGGTTGGAGCGACATAAAGTCCATCTGCAGGGATTTGAGAACAAGTGAAAGATTTGCCTTTGTCTTCTGCTTGACAACGCCCCAAAGCAGTTGGTGGGCCATTGTGTCAGACACGATGCTGGACTAGATGGCTGTGGCCTGATCCGTCAGGGTTAGAACATAAGAACATAAGAGAAGCCTTGCTGGATCAGGCCACAGCCCATCTAGTCCAGCATCCTGTCGCACACAGTGGCCCACCAAATGCTCATGGGCATCTCAAGCAGAGACAAGGACAAACCTTCTCCTGCTCTCGAGTCCCAGCAGATGGCCCTAGAAGCGCCCCATTTCTTATGTTCCTAAGTTTTTAATACAACAGCTACCTTCTTGTCTCACTAAAACAGAAGAAGACTTGTATTAATATCCCACTTTTCTTCCAGCATTCAAAATTGAAAACTGAAAAAGAAAAAAACATACCCTTTGCCTCCATTTTATTCTGACAATTTCCACCTGGGTTGAGCAGAGCTGACTGGTCTCAGAGTTACTATGTAGGACTGGAGATTTGAACTCTGGACTTCAGGGTCTTGGCGCATCATCCTGGGTCAGAGAGGCTCTCTCTCTTGTTTTTGAGGAATTTGAAGGATGAATGCTGTTCATTAATAAGTAATAATAAGGCCCCAAGTTCACTACTCACCATTTCACTAGAAGAAACAATGGAGAAAACAGTTCTGTATTTTTGCCAGCAAAGATTTGTTCAGGTAGTCTCCAAGACCTGAGCTCAGCGAGAGGACATTACCTTCTAAGTGAAACACTGGCAATTCCCCAAACAACAGTCCATTGACTTTCTTTCTCTCCAAGCAGTTCCATGCTCTCCTATCTGTCTCATCTAAGCAATGCAGCAAAAGATGGAAGACAGCCTTAGAAAGTTGAGATGCATTAGGTAGAAGTTATTTCAATCTATATTACAGTTGAATTAACTCCTGAATTCTTCTTTGATAGATGGAGCCTTTAGATTCACCCCCTCCCCCCCCAAAAAAAAATCACATTTGTGTCCTGAAGAAAAACATTTAAAGATCAATGTACTGGTTGAAGGATATTTTTCAGTTCTAGAGGAGATCACGGAAAATTGGTGTTATATGACATCTACTGACTAATAAAGAGTATCACAGTTTTGCTTGCTGCAGCTTTCGAAGCCATGTTTGTTTGATGAATACATCAAAGTAAAGGCATAAACTCATCAACATGTGGCGAAATAATTACAAGTAGATACCAAGATGTTGCATTCACCATGCAGATGTCAAGAAAGCTGCTAGCTTGTGAATGTTACCATCTCAAATAGACCACCAACAATTAAGAGCAGCCTAACCTCAGCAGATGTCCTTCAGATGTTTTCAGCATCAACCCAAAGTCCCACCAGCTATACTGGATGGGATAGCGGGGATCTGTAGTAAAAAAAAGACCAAAAAAACGTTTAGGGAATCTGAATTCTAGACCACCAAAATCATTGGTCTGAGGAATATTGACATAAACCTTCTGCATGTCCTCAAAGGTTCTTCCTCACAGGTTCTCTGCTGGCAGAGGCCACTTGCAATTCAGTGCAGGAAGTGCCCAATCTCTTTGCTTGATAACTCATGTTATACTCTTTCCAGCCTTCCCTTCCTTGCAACAAAATGTGTCCCTGAGTCTGCAAACCTATCCACATCTGACTGAAGAAACTGTTATACTGTTGAAGAAGAATTATTTTTACCATAGGAGTTTCAGGCTCGTGTGGGGATCTTTTTAGAAGCCATACACCACTTGTGGACAGGACCGGATGCAAAAGCAAGCACACAGGACTTTGGCTCACATGGCTGCATTCCACTCATGCCTAGAGGAAGCTAAAAGCTTCTATAGGCACATCAACGTATCTCACCTAGTTGGAAAGCGGCACATCTACAGTTCAGAGATGCATTTGAGCTAGACAAAGGCATTCAGAAAGAAGGGGTCAAGAAGTGGTGTGATCTGAGGGTAAGTGCTCGTCCCCATGGCAGTGATATTGAAAAGCAAAAGTTAGTTAGCCTCACAACTGTCCCCATGCAAAGCCCTAATTCGGGCTACATGAAGGACAAAATCCTCTCAATTGAAACAAACCCCCTCTTTATAACTGTTCTCACATAATCGCCCAGGTAAGGGCTTGATTTAGCCCTAACAATCTCGCCTGACAGCTGCCCCGCACAGCTGAGCAGCTGTCATGCACACAAGCAGAGCTCTGCAAATGATTAAAACAGACGTGGCTTTCGCATCTGTTTTAATAATCTTACCAGAGTTCTGCCCTGCTCTTGACAGCCTAAGTGTGTATTGTGGAAAATCTGCCCCACTTCTAACATATCCATGATCTAGTGATTCAGATAACTTCCACCCCATGCAAATAGCCAGGTCCACAGCAGAAGGGAAAGGTGTCTTTCACTTACTCACAATTGCACAGTTTGCTACAGTCCAAGGAATTTTGTCACTGAGCTTCACCCGTCCCCTGATATGTGCATTTTTAAAGGTGCAAAAATGCAAAATCCGCCTCCTAGTTTGGCCCATAAAATAAATGTCTCTGCTCTCACAGACATAAAGGAGTGTGTCTTTTAAGATGTCACCTGCCATCTGTACTTTTTGTGTTTGTTGTTTTGCTTTGTTTTAAGCTCTACAACACAACTGAATTGAGGCATGTTCTCTGTTGATCAAAACACTGAAATCCACTGAGATGAGTATGTGACGATCCAAACACTGCACCTTTACCTACTTGAGTGACATAATCAGATGGATCTTTCCTGAGGGGGGTTCTAGGGCTAGTAGAACCTTCCCTCTACTGTGCAAGAGGTAGTAGATCATGTGTAGCCATTTGGAGGGGCCTGAAGGGTGATTAATTATTTAAAAATCCCATACATGAACAAACCCAACATGCTGGGTGGCCCTTTTCACATGGATGCTCTAGGTGATTGCCTAGTTTGCCTAACAGTAGAACTACCTTTGAACAATGTTCCCCTCTACGCTTGGAGAATTAATTTTTCAGCCAAAGGGCTCATCGGTCTATGGGATTTATTCCCACAAGAGGTGGGGACAGCAACCAGAAAATATTAGATAAATTCATGGAGGACAGGTGTATCAATGGCTACTAGAATAGATGCCTAAGGACATCCTCCACACTGGGGAGACAGGCAAGATGCCTCTAAAGGTCATCTAAGGACCATTTGCTGGGAATTTAGAGCAGGTGAAGGTTTTGCCCTTGTCTTCTGGTTGAGACGCCCACAAACAATTGGTGGGCCACTGTGTGGGGCCTTTTGCACTTACCTTGGTTAATTCATATTAGCTAGATCTGTATTAGCTAGATCTGGATCAACCACAGGCACCTGCATTGAGTGGGTTTTGGAACAGCAAATGTGTGCTAAAGAATGCTGTCATGGTTGTAGATCACATTTATCCGGTCTACCACTCATCTGGTTTACAGTTCTAATCTGGATCTACTCCAATATAGATGATGTGTTCTTAGCGGCTGCTTGATCTGGACTGCCATGCAGACGGCGTGTTCCTAGCAAGTTTTTTTTTATTATTTGGATTAACAAATAAGTGCAGAAAAGGCCTAGGTGGGATGTGGCCTGACCCAGCTGGGCTCCTCTTATGTTCTTAGGATTTTACAACGGAGGCTAGTATACAACAAGCCTGTGTTGGTATGCACTTGAAAGGAGCACGATATCGTAAAATGGAACCCTCAGCTCTGAACTGCATAGCTCCTAAGCTGACAAACATTCTCCCCTTGGAATGTCAAGCAAAGGAAAGCAACAAAACTGTGACTTTCCGTCTGTTTGAGGAGTTTGGCAGACTGACACAAATTGGAATTCTGCAGTGGGCAGATTTGTTCTTGCTATTTTTTGATTTTATGCAAATAGCACAATGCTGAATGCCAAACAATCTCCACCTGTGACTGACAGTGCTGACAATCCCACATTGCAGTGACATCTGGGAAGAGGTGGGGAGGGGAGAAAACCCATTTCCTTTAATAGAATACATAAAGGACAACCACAGAAAAAGATGGGGCTGGTGGGTGCTGAACTTTAATAATTTCCAGGGTGTTTCTGTGCTGTTTCCACCAAAGCAAAAGGACATAACGCTATGGTGCTCTATTATTGGGACACTTGGAAATACACATTTTAATGTTTCCTGTTTGTCTTACCTCCAGTTTGCTGGGTGAGAATTCTTGATAGTGTAGTCAGCCAAACATTTCTTTATTTTCTTTTTCTAGTTAGCACCTGCCTGAGAATGTTTGCTCTTGGTCTGGTACCAAATTGTCAATAGAGGTTCAAGATGTTCTTTCCCATGAAAGAGATTTAAAGAAAGAAGAAAAAAAGAAAACTTATATGGATTCTAGAGGAAGGCTGTAATTAGACAGGGCTTTGGGATTGTTCACACACCAGCCTGCCCCTCTCCCCTATCCTGAACATTCTGTGCTAGAAAAGGTGGATTAGAGAAGGCCTGAGAACACAAGGGCCACATGCTGTTGCTCTGAGGCATCCTTTTTCTTTTGTCTGAACACAGCCTTAGAGAAGGCATAGAGATAGGATTGTTCACTCGCCAGTCAGCCCCTCCAACCTCTCAAGAAGATTCTATGCTAGAAAAGGTGGATTAGAGAAGTACATGAGGGCTGTTGTGACTATGGCTGCATCCAGACAGTTCATTTTCGGGATCCTCACATCAACCAGGGGGTGGGGCTGGCAAATAATCTCATCACCATTCAGACCCCCAAGACTACTCGTGAGCAACCTAATGGGAAGCTGCAGTAAATGACTTCAACAGAACTGCTACCAAGAAAGTCACCTTCCTCTATGTGTAGATGCACAGAGGGAGGAAGAACCAACTCCAAGACCATCATTGCGGTCTACATTACATGTTAAAATTACTTGTGTGCTAAGACTAATGCGTTTGACCGTTGGGGAAAGAACTCTGTCTGGAACAGCATATTCAGGACAGGTCAAAGGGAGGCAAGAATCAGACTTTTATTAGGAAATGCTTATGGAAAAAATGGCCAAATTTGAGCCAACTGCACCCAAACCGACCAAGAATGTAAGGGTGGTGCAGGAGTGTGATGAAATTGTTATATATACCAGTTATACAGCTGATCATACTGAGAAATACTCTGTATCCTTGCTAATTTTGAAATATATAATATGCATTTTTCCATCTCATGTATATGGATGCATGAGGCATTCATTCAAGTGCAAGATTGCTGCAAAGCACATTAGAACCAAGTTTCAGATGAAATCTCTAGCGCAGCAGTTCTCAACCTTCCTAATGCCGCGACCCCTTAATGGAGGTCCTCATGTTGTGGGGACCCCCAACCACGGGGGTGGAGCAGCTGGGAGGTGAGAGGGAAGGGCGGTGGGAGGCTCGTCGCGACCCCTCTGAAAGGGTAATTCAACCCCCAAAGGGGTCCCGACACCCAGGTTGAGAACCACTGCTCTAGCGGTTGCCAGCTGATGTCACTCCTTTCCCTTCTTGCCCATGTGCTTCAAAAATGGACAAAGCTTCTGTCACTAAACTGTTGCACACAGTAATCCAACGTATGAAGTCAAGATCCTTTGACATCAATGGGAAGGCATTTCACAAGGATCAGAGGAGGCATTCCAGATCTTGAATACTATATTATGTAATTCTCGAGCATGTATAGCAAACTACAAGAATGGACACCCAAATTAAGCTAGTTACTGCTATCTGAGGGTTCAAATCAGCAGATTCTGAATAAGAATTCAGTTAATTTTATGTCAACAGAAGTGCACTTGATGATAAGACAAAACAGAAAAATATTCCAATACTGTATACATAGAAGTTGTACAGTAAACTAGCAGCAGGTGAATCCATTGCTAATTTATATGACAGTCTATTTGGAACTGAAAAATTATGGACATTTTCTCTGAAATGGACTCTAAATGGGCCTGCAGTGCCCAGGGTGTTACCCAAGGACGACAAAGCAGAATCTTCCACTTCATTTTCTCTATTGTTGAAAAAATCAGGCTGATGGTTCAAAATTGGGACAATGTAGCAGAAACCAGGAAATATATGCCAGGTGCTGTGCTATCTTCGTTCCCCAGTAGAGATGTTCCCACCTTCCTGAGAACAATGCCCACAATTAAATCTACTGTTGGATGAGACAAAATAGACAGCCTTCTATCCACACGCCCAGAAAAGTGTAGTTTCCACCTGCTCATTTCCACTTTGCAAAATGAAATAGTCTAATGATCGGAAATGTGATAGATATCATAGCTACAGTATGTCTGAAAAGCTTAGGTTCACAGAAACCTGGAACATGGCATAACAGCCCAGCAACTGCTACAAATGAGAAATTGCTACACTACCTTGTAGATTACATTAGTCCCTAACTCCCCCAATATTCTACTTTCTTCTATAATTCCACTAACAGGGCAAGGAGTTATCTTTAATTCTGCACACACAGAGAGAGTTCTAAATAATCATCCTTTTGAGAAGCACAATGTATTAGTATATGGTAATATGCTACTACCATATTTTGATAACTACAAAGTTACTTTTGCTTCTCAACATTAAAAGTGCCTAGTGCATTGTTAGATTAATGTGTAGGTTTGAGCAACATAAAATGAAAAGCAGCAAAAAAATCCATTGTACAAAAGACAGCTTTGATACTTGTGGAATTGCTGTCTGCAGAGTCTTCTACCTTACCATTATTTAGTGCAAAAAGAAAGCAATTTCAGATTGCAGATGCACTAACTACTAAACGCTGGTTGTACAGAAGAAACAAATGGGGACATATTGAGACTGATGGCTTTTGTTGTGATGACAGTGAAGTTAATAGCACAAGAAACAGGCGCCAGAATCCATTTCTGGTTTCAAAATTAAACTGTGCAGCAATGACGGCATCTTAGTGACCATCACTGGAGCTATTTTTTTTATCTTGTAATGTCTTTTCATATCTGAGTAGACTATGATGCACCTTATGAAATGCTCTGCAAATGCTGTTAATTATACTGAGCTTCTGTTAGAGTTCTTGTCTTGAAAGAAAACAATCTCAAGATAGTAGACTTCAGCTTCTTAAAAGCTTCCTTCCTAAGTCTTTTACTTTGCTTCTCAATGTCAATGGCTTCTGGAAGGGATGCCTAGGCACTGCCTCCAGGTTGGAGAGACTTGCAGGATGTCTCTAAAGACCATTTGGCAGCAGGTGAAGGTTTTGCCCTTGTCTTCTGCTTGAGAGGCCCAAAAGTAATTGGTGGGCATTGTGTGAGACAGGATGCTGGATTAGATGGGCTGTGGACATATCCAACAGGGCTCTTCTTATGTTCTGAGTACTCTCATTACAGGGAGGGACTGTAGCTCAGTGGTAACGCAAGCAGTCTAGAAAGCAGAGGGTTGCTGGTTCAACTCCCAGCAAAACACTTCTGTATCTCTGCCAAGAAAACTACACAGAGGTGCCTATGCAGTCTATCAGGAGTCAGCCACAACTTAGTAGTACCCAACAACAAAAAATTCTCATTACAAAGATGGAGAACAAATGTTTTGTACAATTTCTGGCCAAAAGGATCAGGAAGAAATTTATGGGAAAAGCCATTCTCGGGACAAGTAAGAGTGAGAGATAAGCCAACACTTTGACTCCAATCTTTCACCTTTACTTATTCACTCCATAAAAACATTAAAAAGTCAAAAGAAAATGGTGATTTCTTTTTCATTAGGATGAAATAGCGAATCTCAAGCAGCTAGCTCAAAGCAGCTTTCAGAGGCATTAGAATTAAACTTGAAATCAGAGCTGGAAAGGAACAGTGAGATGACTGAGTTTCATGATCTCTAAAATATAGGACCCATAGATATATTGCTTTTATGCAAGTGGGAAGGAGCTGTAATTGAAAATGAGCATGTTTCCTGAAATGAATGGACTGCTAGTCTGTAGAAGTGTACTCTGTTCCCAGTTTGATGCTGAGAAAAAATATTCTTTTCTAATGGTCTATCATTCCCTGCACAAACCAAAGCTCAGGTGCCTGAACTTGGGGAAAGCTTTAAAAGGCTTTGTTCTTTTCAGCTCAATAAAGCAGGTGGGGTTGAGCTATCCTGAAAGGCATGCCTATATCAACAGGATTTTACCCACTGAAAGGACAGAAAAGAGATTGCCAACCTCACCTTCCACTGAAGGGAATTCTAGAAGTTCAGCCACTGAGAAGACCTTTTCTTTCATTGCAAGGACCTCTCCTGCTGACTTTAAGCAACTGAGCAGCCCTGTATAGCAGACTGTAGACATTCAGTTAGCCTGGTCCCATGTTATACAGGATGACCAACATTCTGAATTACTGCCAGAAACGGACTGATAATCAGATAGAACCTCAATATTCTCAGCCAAAGACTTGCTGATGCAACTAGAATAACGTTCTCTGGCCCTTTCGAAACAACCAATCTAATTCTTCCAACAATCCTGCTGTATAGGTTACATTAAGAAGTGTCAGCTGGCCATAAGGTACTGGTGAACTTTATAGCTTAATAGGAATTGAGTCTGTATACCAAGTTAAGTCAGCAGGCTTAGTATTATGTGCTAAAGTTACAAGCACTTTACAACACTTTCCTGTGCTATTTCATTAGTTTCCTAGATGTTCGGTATTGCACAAAATTAGGTGTCATTGAATTTGTTTACTAATTCCCACAGCACTCGTGAGGCATACCAGCCAGTTTGATTTGTATATATTTTAAGTGCAAAAAGGAAGCAAAAAAATTAGGAATATTTTAAGTCTTCTAGAAATCCCCAGATGGCCTGTTTTTCCTACAAGAAAAACAAAGAATTTTGTCTCGTTAATTAATTTGTTTGTTTGTTAGACTGCAATAATTTTGTAGTCTTAACTTCCTTTGAGCCAGAACCAGTTCCTGGCAGTTACATGGATGCTGTCTTCTTAGCATACGCAGAAGTGATGGTCCTGGGGACTGGATTTCCAACCATTTGTTTTCCATGCTATTACTCCCCCACTGAGTTATGGGCAGTCCCAGATGGCATCTTTCATGGTGCAAATTCTTGGGTTTTTTTCTTGTAGAAAGACTCACCTGTTCTTCCTAGAATTTGTCAAAATCCAACACTTCTGGCACTATATTAGCTTCGGATCTGCTAGGCTGAGGAAGGCAGGAATAATGAAGACCTTGGATTCCATAATATTTGCAGACAGGAGCCAAAAACATGGAGCTGTGTCATAAACCTTTAATGTTGTCCTTCTTCACCCATTTGACTTACAGTGAGTGCCGGAGCTTGGTGTGCGGCCAAGAAAGACTAGACAGTGATTGACACTGGACCTTTGATTGTGTTGGGACAAACTTTGAGTCACTACAGTGTGCTTGGGCTGCCTTTCTCCAGAAGGTCAGGACTGCAGTATTTGTCTATTGAAGGCATATCTACATTGAATTTATTTGCTGAAAAGGTCATATAGTGTTATATTCAGTCCTCCTCAGTTCTGTGTCCCCAGATAGTGGTATATACCATACAAATAAATCAATCCCAGCAAACATCTCTTCTTTCTTTAATGAGCCAGTTTGGATAGTGTCAGACTCTTATCTGGTAGTCTCCTGGTTTGAGTCTGCACTCCTACATGGAGTCAGCTGGATGACCTTGGACTAGTCACAGCTGTCTTTCTGAGCTCTCTACTGTCACAGGGTGTCTGCTGGGGGTAGAAGAACATAGGACTTTGTCAGCTGCTTTGAGTCTCCTTAAGGGTGAGAAAAGTGGGCTATAAAGCCAACTATTCTTCTTCACCACTATTAGAAGAAGAGAGCATAAGAAAAGATCTCTGGGTCCAGGGACAGCTTAGGATTGAGAGGAAAGTACATGCAATCCAGCACTGCCAGAGCTCTAGATTTGGAAGAATACATTTTGCCCTTGGTGCTAGGGGTTGGAGGGGAACGCTGTCATCCGCATTCTGTGCCTCCCTTGTCCAAATGGTCTCAGAATCTTGACATGAGTCCAACCAGACTTCAACGATCTGCCACTGTCCCCCTAATCCTAAGCGCTGCATTGAAGTCTATTGCCTTCATAAAGTGGATGATCATAAAAGCGACATTTTCCAGGAACAGAACCCTACTGTTATAATGCAATTTGTTAAATATAAGATTCATTCTGGGATCATAAATTAATTTTAATTGATTGAGTTCAAGTTTATCGAAACCTAAGCCATCTGCGATGTAAAAGCAATGTTTTGATTATCTTATTAAAACTTAATTCATGTTAACTAAAATTGTTTAGCTAATTAAGTTACTCTATACGTGCGCAATAAAATAAAGTCTCAATTAATCACAATACAGGCAACTTCGGCATAGCTTTGGGACAACAACTGTCATATATTATGTTATCAGATTTCAAAGACATATCATCTCAAAATGCTCCATTAACTGTTCTTTTTTTTTTTTTAAATTGTGATAGTCAAGTCCAGGCTTTTAACAGGCTACCATGATAAACACTTTTTAATTACTTGTTTTATCCCGGTTAGTAAAATGTTTGATATTCTTATGAAATAATTTGTCAGTTTCTCATATAAATATTGCTTATTTCAAAACTGTAGCAAAAAAGAAAAGGTGAAATGAAAAATCAGTTATATTCACTGATTTTTAATGAAAAAAATTAAATTGTTATTGCAGTAATTGAACTGTAAGAACTGATTATTAAATGCAACACATTTTATTATTGTTCAGACTTACTTTATTGCCCTTCAACATTAATAAACAAAAACACTTGTATATTAGATAGGGACCTTTTCTGCACTGGACTATATTCCAGATTATATCCTGGAATAAGAGACTGATATCCACTCCGGGCCTGCCATAGTTTGCACTAGTATGCAGATGCCAGGTCCCTTTTCCAGGATATAATCCAGAATAAGGCTCAGTGCAGAAAGGGTCAGAATTAGAGTTATTTAAAAGTTCTTCTAGAAACATGAAAATCATGTTTTTGACAACTTTAAGCTATTTTGGAATGTAATTACTATTTAATGGTTAAATATAAGGGATTTTTTTTCCTTTACACATATACCAAGTCAAAAAATGGTAATCTTGAGTGGTTGAATAGATTGAGATAAGAGGACATCAATCAATTTTAGAATCCAAAAACAAGAGCTTCTCCAAAACCAGAAAGATAAAAGACAAAGCTATCTAAAGAAGGTGTAATGTGTAAAAGACTGGAAAGTGGTATATATCCTGCGGAAATGCGTATTTGAGTATTTTCTCCTGGCGGTATTTTCAGAAAGATCACCAAGAGTCTTTCACCACCTTAAAAACCTTTATCGAGGCATACACCTTTGAATGTGTTATACATCTAATAAAACCACCAACAAAAAAACTACCTCAGGACTCTTGTTTGTTCTGTAGCAAACCAACATGGCTTGACCAGTCTTCTGAAGAGGGCTTATTTCCCTCCAGACACCAAGTTTAAAAAGATTTGTCTTGGAAATGATCTGCAAAGTTCAAACTACCATCTATCAATTCTTTCTGAGACAAAAATTAGAATCCTAAAGTATTTTTTTTGTATTTTTGTTTCTATTGTAGCCTGAGTCCTTTTCAGTCACCACTGAATGCATCATGGAGATCAACGGATTCCAGCTACCATGGTTTAATTCTGAACTCTGCACTTTTCAAAGGAATGTAATGGTGGGAGGATTTTTTGTTCATCTGCTTATATATCTTTTCAATTTTTGTTTGAGACTGAGGCGTATTTCCCATCTTTTTCAGTTTCCCATTGCTTCTTACTTTGAAATGCAACCTACACAATGTCAGATAAAAACAGTATTGTTACTAAAAGATTGGCACAAGCTATTTGCCAATGATAAAAAATGAAGCTTCATGTAGTACTGAATTCATTGTTTATATAAAGTTTTCCATATTTTCAACATTCATAATACATAACTAATGGATTACAAATCCAGCATATAACACATATTTTACAGACATTTAGCTTTAGATGTTTTCTTAAAAACTGTACAGTATACCATAGGGAGAAAGACAAAAGAAAAGCCTATGCTTTCCAGAAAACACTTATTTTTCTTCCTCTAACAAATAATATCAACTGCCATATTATGAAAAAGAAGAGAACATATTTTAGTTTCTCATTGCCAACATGGCATTTATGTCCCAAATGAGATTCCGTAATTGATCCATAATTTGCTTCAACTGTTGATTCTTCTGCTTCAGTTTCTGTGGAAAGAAAAAGTTTGTCAGCTTTGGCACTTGTTTAGGCTACATAGTTTGAATCTTAATTTGGAAAAGCAGCTGTTCTGAAGGCAGCAGCCCAAAAGTCTATTACTCAGTACATCAAGACAGAATGCTACAGGTAAATGATTGACAATGATTTGGAAGAGAAGAACTACAACCAAAATTCCTCTACCAAATGTATGATTTGTAACCACAGTCATCTCTGGACACCGGACATTCCAGAAGTTCTAAGCTCTTAAGTTCTTTGCATAATCCACTTTTGCATATCATTGCTTTGCTCTCATGTAATCAGCATAATGCAATTTTCTTCACACAGCATGATTGTTTTAGCATGCTATAGAGGATTTTGTGGGCTTTGCCAACTGACAGTTGGAGCTCAGTTCCACTAGTGAGTCTACAGAAAACGAGATGAATCTAGAAGATTCCAGTTTGGGGAAGGCTGTATTATATGAATAATCTCTCTTTTGGTACTCTATGTCCAGCTCCCCAAATATATATCATATTTAGCTGTTCCTGCAACAGCCAGCAGACTGGTTCAAGAAGGGGTCTACAAAAATCCTTTCCAAATGCTGACGTGGTTCAAAGGAGGCCCTGCCTCTCCTAATGCACATGGCATGCACAGGACAGAGCACAGACCAGTCTAGGAAGTCCAAAACAGTTTCCTAGTCTGGTATACTAGCAGATCACTTTTGTAAGCCTTACCAGCATATTATGGGGTGATATGCTAGACTTTGGAGACATGTGGATAGCATGCCTCCACAGCCCAATATAATACAAGAGATCCATTTCGGTGGTTCAGCAAAATGAACCACTGAAATAGGGTCCATAGGAGCTTCAAAGGTTAAGAACTTTCATTCCTGGCCCCAGAGCCCACCCACCTACCCCTGGCATGGAATGGATTGTTTAAACCAGATTAGACCGGTCTGGATCGTTTATACCTGACTAGAGTGGTCTGTTCTGCTCTGGCATACATGGGGTAGGTACAATTCCTCTGTTAGATTCTTCTTTTTAAAAGACTGCAGCGTATTTCCATATGAATTAGCACACACTGGCTCAAGTACAGAGGAACTGTACATAGCCAAGGCACACTGGGTAAGAATAATGTTTAGGAACTGGACCAATTTTGGGTCAGAGGCAGAGCCATGTAGAAAGAAAGCGATGCCAGCTTTCCAAATAGCTTTGCCAATACATCTCAAGCTTGATTTATGGCTGAAACTAATTCCCCTGAGCAAAAATTCCTAGCCAAGCTCAATTCTATTACGTTTTGAAGATCCACAAATAAATCTTCCAAACTGGGATCGAAACATACAGATTCTGTCCTCCAATATCTTCATTGACAACCCAAGCAACTTCTGCTTGTATCTGCACATTTTAGTAAATAATATCACGTGTAATGACAGTATTTATTAGAGAAGCCTTAAGCTATAATTGGTGTTGTTGTTTTTTGAAGCCTACCTGCTAAGCAAAACTCTTGACAAACACTGGCAGTCACAGGCTTTATACAAAGGCGTTAACTAGTATGATGAAACAGGCTTGCATCAAGGTTGTGGTCACATGCTGAAAACAGGGTGACCCTCAGTTGCCTGGAGGTAAAGGGAACTACATTTGCAACCAATTCTAGTCCAGAGTATTTGGAAAGGGCGCGCTGAGCAAAGAGCAGAAAATCCAATTCCTGGTTCACCTCTTTGACGAAAGTGGACTGGTTGAGAGTTGCATGGCACCAGACCAAGGACACCCAGGCAGGTGAGGTTATGACTGCCCTTCTAATCCAGAAGCCTGGAAAGAGAACTCCAGGGCCATAGCTGAGCAGCCTCTATGGCCACCCAGAGAAAATGACACATTTTTTCAACTGAGGCACCCCATTAGCATTTCACATGGAAGCAGGTATAAATGACTCAGGGATATGTCCTGTTGATGGCTGGTTGCCACAAAATAAAGTCCTGTATGGTTTTAAAAGGTATCAAAGATCTTCCAATATTTTTCCAAGGCTAGGATCCCTTTCATGAATCATTGCCTTTCCTTCAATTTTCTCTGTCTTGTTCTGGTAAAGGGACCTGTACATTCACTTAAAATTTTTATATCCTGCCCCATACTCTAGGATCTCTGGGAGGCTACAAACTGGACATCCAGTTCCATCATCGGTCTAGTGGAGTCGGACTCTTATCTGGGAATACTGGGTTTGATTCCACCGTCCTCCACGAAGCCAGCTGGGTGATCTTGGGCTGGTCACAACTCTCTTCTGAGCTCTCACAGCCACACCCACCTCATAGGGTGTTCTGTTTTTGAGGGAAGAGCCAACTCTTCTTCTTGGCAATGGAAGGGAAAGACATGAAAGCAGTGACCGATTGTACTTTCCTAGATTCAAAGATATGGCAAACCTAGACAGTATACTAAAAAGCAGAGACATAACTCTGCCTACAAACATTTGCATAGTCAAAGCTATGGTTTCCACTGTAGTAATGTATGGCTGTGAGAGTTGGACCATAAGGAAGACTGAGCACCAAAGAATCAATACTTTCAAATTGCAGCACTGAAGAAAACTTCTGAGAGTCCCCAAGACTGTAAGAAGATCAAATCAATCAATACTAAGGGAAATCAACCCTACTGCTTACTAGAAGGACTAATAATGAAAAGACAGAATTCACTAGAAAAGACCTTGATGCTGGAAAAGATTGGAGGGAAAAGGAGAAGGGGATGGCAGAGGATGAGATAGACAGTGCTATGGAAGCAACAAATATAATCTTGGGCACACTCTGGGAGGCAGTGGAAGACAGGCTTGGCATGCTAAGGTCCATGGGGTCACAATGAGTTGGACACAACAAAACCAACAAGAAGGAAAGATTCCTTAAAACCAAACCTTAAAGCATTGGAGTGGTATGTAAGTACCAAGGCATTTACAACTTCTGATTCACAGTAGGCTGTCACTTAGGTCTTTCAACATAAATAATTCAATCTTACTTTTTCTTCTCTTATATTCAGCCAAAAGCTTGTAACGTTCAGATTGTCTGCACAGCATTTGCCTCTTTGGTTAGCAACCTCAGTGTGGATTTTGTGTAGAAGACAGGCACCATGCCAATGTAGGCACATTTTGTGCAATGAATGCAGTTCCTGGGGTGTAACTCTTCACATTTTAGTGTTACACACTGTGTAAGCTTTCTTTCTGAACTTTGCCTTTGGGATTTTTTTAGACTGTGAAAAGAATTTCTGTACCATGCTGTGACTTTTAAACTTCCAGTGTTTTATTTTTGGGGTTTTTTTGGAGCATTTGACATGGATCACAGCATGCAGGAAGCACTTTAAGCCCTCTAGAGTGCTCCACAGTCATAATGGTTTTCTTGCAAGGCCACACAATAATGTTCTGCCTTTGAGGCTACATTCGCACTACATGCCAAGGAAAAAAGAAAAGAAAAAAGGGAGTTTCAAGTTCTTAAGCAAAGAATCAGATCAACAAACATCGCAATCACCTCTGCTTTGCCAAATAGCCTCCCCTTATAGAGCATGGTCTTTTATGACACCGTTTTTCTTTTATACGGTTGGTAAAATGTAAATTTCCATAGATAACCACTGGAAGTTTTTCTTACAGCAAAGTTTTGGTTTTATAACATTGTAAAATGTAGCTTTATTGACTCAATGCAAATCTGAAAACTTTTAATATTGTAATTTAGCTTGTAAGGTGGCAATGACTTCCACTGATAGAAGGCTACCCTACCACAGTGTCATTACCATACTGATAGACTGGGCGTTCCTTTTACAGTGCCGCTGACTTAACATGGATAGATGGTCTTCCATGGTTTTCTTAATCCTCAGTTTTCCACAGTGGTTTATGAGAACCAAATTTACTGAATAATAGACCATAAGGAGCTCCACATTTCCAAATTCACAAGGGTTGGGCTCTGCCAAACTCTTGTGGGTGGCGAACACAGAGACACACTAGCTCAATAGCACAGGAGTCCCAAATAGAAAATCAAGGCAAAATGCAGTTTATTCTTGCTGAGACTTCTCAAACAAAGGAATTGTGTCTTATGAGTCTTCAAAACCTCTTATATAGAAAAGTAAAATATCAAAAGAGAAAGACAACTAGCTGTGGCATACCAATCATATTTGAACAACAGAAAGGAGAGTTTATCATTGCTAGGGACCAATCACCATTAAAGAATCCAGGGATCTCTTATTATATCTCAGAGCTAATAAAGCATGATATTATTGCTGAAAAGGGAAGAAAAAGAATGGAAGGACTTAACACCTCTGACTTGCTAAGGGACAAATGGAATGTATTACTGAATCATCTCTGTCAACATTGGGGAAATGCCCATATAGATGATCTCTTTAAAAGGTTCCCTCAAGAGCTGATGCAAACAAAGGCAGCAAACTTGCACTTTAGGGGGAGAACTAGCATACTATTACTGTCAACTATTATTCCTTTATTGCGTAATTTCTCTGTGTGTGAATAAATAACAACAACAACAAAAGATTCCAAGGGTCTCACCGAATTCAGCAACTGGAAGCGTCTCACGGGGGTCACTGTAAGTATTGTACAAGCTAAGAGTTAATTTTTAATGCTGTCTGTTTCCTCCTTGTTTATATTTGTAAGTTACATACCCATGTCCATTCCAACTTCACTGAAGTCATTTTAGTCTCATGGCCCCCAGATTTCTCCATTTTGGCTTCACTGCCCTCACACATTAAGGAATCTGGGAGCTAGGGAAGTGATGACTCCTTATTCTCCTCCCTCCTTCCCTTAGTAGCTTTTAGTATCTGATTTGGAACATTGCTAAGTAGCCTGGAGAAGGGAGGGAGAAAGTAGCTCAAGGACAGACAACAGAGAGAAACATTCATTAAAAAAGGGTGTGCAGGGAAAAAATACAGTACAGAAAGATGGGAAAGAAAAGACACAGTGAAGAAGGGGTCCATTCCCCTTGGGGGAAAAAACATCAAGAAATCACTGAGCTCCCAATTCCAAGTAGTAATGAGCACTGCAATGCTCCACTCACAGACATGGAAAACCTGCAGGTAGCGAGAGACAACTGTATACACTATACCATCCAACTGAAAACTATCCCCATATGGATCACCCAGAAGGAAAGAGTCTAATGATCGCATTCCTACAAACGGTGGACTAGAGAAAGGCGGCGGACCCATGCAGACACAGAATTGCACCAATACAACAAAACAGTTGGGGTCTTTCTTAGATGAAAGGGTGGAAGAACTTAACAAGAAATTCTAGAAGATTTACGGAAGGGAAATCGAGGGGAGGCCAAGGTAAAAAGGAACAATTTACTCAAGACGGCACAAGTGTACTTTGCAAATTTGTGCACAAACCACAACAAAAGAGGGGGGAAAGTTATGAAAAGGGAAAGACAGGGACATCTCTTAACATTTTGTACTGAAAAGGTAGCAGAACTGAGGAGAATCAAGGCAGCCACATTCAATCAAATCTATTGATCTAGATGGGCCAGTAATCTAACCTTTATGCCAAACAAAGCTGTTCTTCCCGATCACACCAGGGAAATCCGAAAACATAAATGTCAAGTACCCAAAGAGCACCCCGACAATGGCCAGACAAGTTCCCAGATATGGAATATCAAGAAGAACGAGGAGGAGGAGGAGGAGGAAGGAGGAAGAAGAGTTGGCTTTTCTATCCCTTTTCACAGCCATTTAGGGAGACTCAAAGTGGCTGACAAACCTTTTGTTCTTCTCCCCACAACAGACACCCTGTGAGGTAGGTGGGGCTGTGAGAGTTCAGAAGAGAGCTGTGGCTAGCCCAAGGTCACCCAGCTGGCTTCATGGGGGAGGGTGGAATCGAACCCAGAATTCTCAGATAAGAGTCTGGCTCCCTAACCTCTAGACCAAACTAGACCAAACAACAAAGTTTTCTAATTTCCAACTCTCCCAAAATCACTCAAATTGAAGCGTATCCCTCTTGCGAGCCCTCAGAATAAGGTTCTGACAGAGCAGCCGCCCCTACAGCACCAAGCAAAGAGGTGTCTCTACATACACTGCATGTTCACTGGACAGAATGTTCCCAAGCGCACATATCTGGAATCTTTATGAGAGTATTTCAAAAGAGTTATGGATAAAGTCATATTGATCTGAGCAACCATATTGTAGACTTCCCGGACTTGTAATAATGGAGCATCAGGCTGCTGGTCTCATGTGGTTTAGAATTATAGGGCAATGGAGGAGAGGTGCTTCCTCTCTACTGCTTTCAAGTATACCGGTTAAGTTCTAAAGCGACAACAATTGTGAGTTTCCAAGTCCACCTTTCTTACTCCATGGTAAATTGTGAAGTTGGTATTGCACAAGGTTCCCCCGTTTCCAGAACAGCAGCTGTATTCATCACTTTCAATCTGTCCCTGTGAAGTGACAGTTCTACAATGTTATGGTCCAGTTTTGGATCTATTTGGTTGGTTGCTGTTGACCTTTGAGATCACAGAGCTATTCTGGCAAGTTTGTTGCAGTACGTTAGTATGCTCCTTAAATCTTTTTCTAGGTTGTAGCTGGCAGGCTGGTTATTTCTTCTTTTGTACTCTTCTGCACAACGGTGATAGCATTTGGTAGGTATAAGCTGTATGATGCTCTTCCTGGACTGTTTTATCTTTGATTCCTATTTTCAATAGTGCATTTAAGGACCAACTCTCCATCACGTCTGAATGCCAAATTCTCTCTGCACTGTATCATTTATTTCTCTCATAGTGTATACTGAAGTTTATATAACTTGAGAAAATGGGAGGCTGAAAAAATGAAGACAGTCTGCAAGCAGTATCTAATTCTAGAAATTGTCACCAGAATTACACGTTCATTTTTTTTTCTTACCGATCAATGTACAAAGTACTCATATTGTTTGTTGGCAGAAAGGAAAGTATTTTTTAACCACCTAGCTTAGTTCTATTTCTGTTACACTAACTTCAAAATAAACCTCTGCAGCAAGTTGCAGTACAATATCTAATTCTCCAATTTTAGAGCACAGGAAGAAAAATAATTTGTTGAAGAAGGCAATAACTTGGAGTTGGTACAGTCTTTTCCATTTAAAAACAAAACAAAACAAAGGTGCCCCTGAGAGCACAATCTTATAAAGATTTCTGACTTTTCTTTACTCAGCATTTTGCAACATATTGTTGGTATATAGGAGATACCATTCAAAGTTACAGCATTCTCACAAACCAATTGCTTCTGGGCATTGTCAGGCAGAAGGTAAAGGCAAAACCTTCCCCTATTCCTGAATCCCTGCAAATGGCCTTGAAAGACATCCTGCCTGTCTCTTCAACCTGGAGGCTGTCTCTAAGACATCAGTTCAAGTAGCCATTGATCAACACATCTCCCCCATGAATTTGTCTAACCTTTTCTAGAAATTATCCACTGGCATTGCTGTCACTGACTCTTCTGCTAAGAAATTCCACAGACTAATGACTCTGTGTGAAAAAAAATACTTCTTTCTTCACCCTATCTCTCCTGCACATTAGCTTTATGGAATGCCCCCTACAGAATGCTCCCGGCTACCCTGGCAATTGTAAACACTTAAGTCTTCTATATAGCCACAGCTGGGTGAACCCTAGACTGCTCCATTCTCACTAACAACATTCCAAGTCAGCCTACCCACTCATGATCAAACTGTGGATGGCTAGTAACCTGACACAAACCAACCCATCCTTTAGTGACAGCACTTCCTGATTTAATGGATGGCTACAATACACCCTCAGATGGCCACAGAACAGACCTGAAAAAATGATAGCCAACCTGTTGTAAGTTCATTTTTATTGACTTTTACTTGATTTCAGTATAGTAACCTCTTGTATAGCATGTTTCTTGATTCTTTAGCTTTTCTGCATTCCTTCCAGACACATGAGCTAAACTTGTTGGAGAAAAATGTATGGTTGTTGGATTTTTCTCTAGTTATTTATGGATGACAGATGTATCAATGACTACTAGAATGAATGCCTAGGTATATCTTTCAGGCTGGGGGTGGGGGCGGAAGCAAGATGCTTCTAATGCCATTTGCTGGGATTCAAGAGCAGGAAAAGGTTTGCCCTTGTCTCTGCTTGAGATGCCCATGGACAATTGGTGGGCCACTGTGTGCGACAGGTTGCTGGACTAGATGGGCTGTGGCCTGATCCAGCAGGGCCTCTCTTATGTTCTCTTAATTCTCATAGGAAGTCCCATCCAGGTTCTGCGTGTATCATAAATTTTGTATAACAAAATAGGTAGCATGATTAAATGGAAAGTTTCTCCACCCCACTCTTTGGTAAGGCCAAAACGGTCTCAGCCAAATCATGGTTCTCATGAGTACTAGGATATAGTGTTCTATAATAAAAAGGTTCCATCATACATTGGCCTAAGATACCTTAAAGACTTCCTGACATCATCTGGAGAACTTCTGCTGCAGGTTTCACAGAAGCCTCCAGCTGGGGCTGCTTCCAAACATTGCTTTCCTATTACACAGTAATTGGATATTCCAAATATTCATACTTTATTTTGGTATATCCAAATATAGTGGAATAAGTAGGTGATGTCTAGATGCAGCATGAGCACTATAAATTTAATACTGATTTTTTTCTATTTATTTCTAATGTCAATCAGCTTTAGTCCTGGTTTTATCCTGCCTTCCCTGCTTTTACCTCTCAAACAGTCCCTGAGATGTTTGGTATAGAGCAGAACATAAATTACAATAAAGAAATAAATACTTTTTTCTTGGGAACCAGAGATGCTAAACATCTTCCCAAACTGTTTAGGTTAAGTAAATCTTGGTGGATCCAATGGGCTGGTACAGTTCCACAAGCCATTAAATAATTTTATACAATTATACAATATTTATACAATTATGCAAACTCTTACATGCTGCCAGAAAAATCTTGCTGCTGCTAACATACAAAGGAATTCAAAAAATTTCCTCTGCCAGAAAATGTTTGTCACCGGTCTAATTTTGCACTTTCTCACATAGAAAAAAATAGGTTGATAGACTTCAGCTGAAGAAAACAAAATGAATCACCTTATAGGACACAGTAGATCCTACATTTTTTTCTACCACAAAAATATTCCAAATGAAGAAACATTTTTTATAGGCAGAGCACAACAAGTCTATCACACATTCTCAGTTTTGGAATTCGTGGTAAAGATACACATTGGCTTCTTGCATATAACAATCAGACTGAATTAAAAGTGAAAACTTTTAAATAGTCTTCTGGAAAATATAATGCTTATTCATGGGTATATTTGAGAAAATCAGGCTATTCTGTAACAACTGTTTTGGAAAACCAGTAAATCCCATCTCCAAATATATAAAAAAACTGGTTTGCGGCTAGGCTTCAAGGAATAAATGCTGAAGCAGTAATGGAAGCAGTACTATCGTCCCTTATAGAATATGATTATTCTGTTATCAAAAATTATCACATTAATTATTATTTTAATTTTTATATCCCATCCTTCACCAGAAAATCCCAGGGTCAACAATAAAAGGACAAAATATATAGAATATTCCTAAAATATATTTAAAATATAACCTTCCTTCCTTCTCTCCCTAGCAGGGCAGCCCTCAGAGGAAGCTGAAGACCTGGGTAAAGAAATATGTTTTAACCAGGTGCCAAAAACCACATAATGTAAGTGCCTGGCAAACCTCCAGAGGGACGCTGTTCAAAAATCTGGGGGCCACTACTGAAAAGACCCCCTTTCATCTCCCTGGCCCTGGCATCCCTGAGAGAGGAGTAAGTACGTGAACACCCTCTCCCTGAGATCTCAGTACTCAAGACAGGTCTATGTAGGACAGTGATGGCCAACCTATGACACGCGTGTCACGGGTGACACGCCAAGCCCTTTTGGGTGACACACATGGCCACCCTGGCACCTGGGCGTGTAGTGCTTGCTTGTTCTTGAAGTGTGCAAAATACCAACTTTCAATTGAAGATTTAGCAAAGGAAATTCAGCAACAAAAGTCACTAGTGTAAAGAATTATTTGTTTTTGCTTTTAATAAAATGCATATATCAAAAATATAACTTTTTTACTAGAGCTACAAATATCACAAAATTATGGATATTTCTAGATGTGACACAGCACCCAAGTTAAGCTAGGTTTTCTTGCGAATTTTGACACACCGAGCTCAAAAGGTTCACCATCACTGATGTAGGAGAAGGCACTCCTTCAGATAACCATTATGCCGAGCAATTAAGTGAAGCTGCACTAGTGCCATCTTTCATTTTCCCCTGACGGCTGATTTTCAATTGCAAGCACTTGTTTGTTTAGTATGTAATGTGAGACCATAACCATAATAAGAAGGAATGTAACAATTCATCAATTATATAAGAGCAAAACTATGCCTATTCTTCAAGCTCCGTGTACCCAAGGAAGTGACTGGCATCCATCGTGAAACTATTTTTTAGAAAGTATCAAAACCAGGAGGATGATAAACAAGTTGTCTGTTTAGGTACTAACAAGAGAAAACCATGCTATAAACATACCACCCAAAAGGGTGAAATATGCAGGCGGTGTTTGGTTGATAACAGATATGAAGAATTTTGTGTTATATATTAAATGTCTCTTCAGTTCATATGCTTCATTTCTGGTGATTGGATTGTGTGGGTTTCTATCCTAGGTACGGTCTGCATTGAGATACTGTGCAAGGTTTCATAACTCAGTTTTCCTTGCTAATCAGCAGTAACAGAAGCTGAAATGCCAAATCCATTAAAATAAAAAAAAACCAGCCTGACGCCAAAGAAACGTCAGTGGAAGGGGGCAGGATGAAAAATGACTCCTTCCACCCAACCCCTGCAAAAAGATCACTCAGTGAATGGAGGCATTTTTCAAAATGAGTGGGACGCAACACAAGGCCTAAAGGAGTTACAGGGGAGAACTGTGCAAGGGTAACTTTCCCCTAATTCAAGATGGGTGGATATATTCAAACACACATGTACAGCCCCTGAGCTATAAAGGGAGCATCAAAGTAGAAACAACTTAAAAGAAGCCTTGGAAGACTGGTGGAAGCCAACTAAAATGTATTAACTGTTTTTTTTTAAAGCCAGTCACCCTTGCAAAGAAATGCACAAACAATCCCATGAACTTCATGGCTTTTTTAACCCACCATTTAGTAGCTTCTCTCAGTATCAAGGTGTGGATATATGTATCCAGTGCAGTTGAGAACCACATCACAGACACAGAATGACAGACCTGCCTTTACCCCCCTTTTCTACATCTGGTGTTGTGTTAAGATTAACACAACTCCCAAGGACAAATAGTGTATTTGGATCCAGAAAAGCAGAAAAACAAAAGCTTGATTTAACAAATATGTAACCATGAAGACAAGATGGGAACACCTCTAGATATTTAGACAACCTAGTAACAAGGTCTGTGCCTTGATTCCATCTGGACAGACCTCAGCTGCCCGGGCTTGGAGCAGTTTGAAGGTGCAGGGTGTGACTGAAGAGCCAGGCAGTACATGTCCCAACCTTCCACCATGTCACTCTTGGGGTGTTTTTCCACTGTCACTAGAAGTACCCATTAAGTACCCATTAATGGGTACAAAAATGCCATTCTGTACCCATTAATGGGTACTTAATGGGTATTTTTAGTGACAGTGGAAAAACACCCTTGGTCTGGCTTGACATTTTGGAGATAGCCAAAATAGCCTGAAGCACTTTGGACAATCCAAATCAGTCTGGGCTGGTTCAGCTGCTTTAGAACCAGCCAGAAGACTGACTTTGTGATCTGAAGAGTGCGCATGAAACTCTTCTATTGCTCCCCAGCTCATCATGTTTCATGCTCTCCCAAGTTAAGTTGATCTGGATGCATCTAACCCTAACTATTGTAGGACCTTTTCTCTGACATGCTTAAAGGTCCTGCCTGAAGCTGTCAGTACAGGAAGTTTATTCAACTCCTGTATGATAAATATACCTGTCCTTACTATTTAGGCATGGCTGAGATGACCACTCAAGATCTTTTAGCCCTCTCCTGGCAAAGATCCCTACTTGACCAAATGAATTTCATTATTTTTGTATGCTTTTACATTTGAATACCTTAAATTTTTAGCATAAGACACACCAAATTACGAAACTAGCTGATTGTGATTTTAATACAATTGAGTATGTTGACTTATAACTACAAGTTGTATATCTCATGGTCTTGGACTGAAACAAAGACTACAAAAATACAAAAATACTACAAAAATACAGTACAACTTTTTTCTTTTGCAATGCCTCTTATATAGCCATACTGAAATCTGTGTTCTGAGTTCTGCTTATTTCAGTGCTATTTGTATAGCAGGCATACACTAGCCCAGCGGTTCTCAACCTTCCTAATGCCGCGACCCCTTAATGGAGTTCCTCATGTTGTGGAGACCCCCAACCATGGGGGTAGAGCAGCTGGGAAGTGGGAGGGAAGGGTGGCGAGAGACTTGTCGCGACCCCTCTGAAAGGGTAGTTCGACCCCCAAAGGGGTCCCGACCCCCAGGTTGAGAACCACTGCACAAGCCAATCCTAAAAATCCATCTGCAAAGAAAAGCAAAAGATTGTAACAATCACTATATGCAAAGATATGCGTAAATTGATACCTTGTTCACTTCTATTATTTCCCGCTTTTCCTCAGTGGCAAAGAGAAGCTGGCTGGCTGCTCCCCGGTCGTCGTGCTTAGAGCCATCCTCTTCAACGTACGGAATTAGCTGCTGCAAACGTGAACAAAAGCCACTGAAGTTTGTTGTGGAATTGGTATATACAGTATACCAATATACAGTATGTGTATATTCAGTGTACAAGTATATACTGCATACACTAGTATATGTAGAGCATATACTTGCTCATATAGTATACTGATAACGTACACTGCATAAGCCAAATACAGCTGGACCTCAACATCCGCACGGAATACATTCCAGGCCCTATTGCGGTTAATGAAAAACTGTGGATGTTTCGAATGGAGGGAAATGCATTCAATTTCCCATAATTCCTGTGAAATATCACAGGATTTCACAGAATTATGGGAAATCTCACATTATTTTGTATGATTTCCTGACCGTTTGAGGCCTCAGAGAAACTTCAGACAGGCCTAATGGCACCCAGGT
This sequence comes from Aspidoscelis tigris stejnegeri, assembly GCA_023333525.1. Classification (NCBI taxonomy): domain Eukaryota; kingdom Metazoa; phylum Chordata; class Lepidosauria; order Squamata; family Teiidae; genus Aspidoscelis; species Aspidoscelis tigris. The sequence goes on from JALMGA010000004.1 coordinate 18,472,453, forward strand.
GGGGTGGTTGTGAAGGCTGATCTGATCACTGTGGAAAACTGAAACTGTGGTTACTGGATCAGCGGATACAGAGGTCCGACTGTACACATGGAGCTTTTACTTAAATTGATTAGTTATTTCTTTATTTAATCCCACCGTTCACCAAAAGGTCCCAAGGCGGGTCACAATAATAATTAGATCAAATACCCCCTGAGGAACCTAAACCTCAAAGAGGGACGTTTTGACAGTTGCCCAAAACCATATAATGTAGGCACCTGGCAAAACTCCTTATGGAGACTGTTTCAGAGTCTGGGGGCCACCACAGAAATGGCTTATTGTAAACAATCATACTAAGTGGTTCATAATATGTTTCTGAGCCATTTAAATATGAACCGCAAAGGAGACATCTGTGTCCAACTTCCGCTAACTTACCTCTACTGGAATAGGATCAAGTCCTGCGCAGTTTTCATTACATTTGTCGTATACTAATCTTAGCTTCCTAAAGAGTATTGCAAGTTGACGCAGATGTTCCTGGAGTTTTCCTAACCTGTCTTGGTACGTGCCTGTGTGATAGGTAACACCATTTGGAAGCTGGAATGTTTATATATGCAAAAAAGAAGAAAAGGAAAGAATAATGAATAAAATCATGGCCATATATTGTTTTACAAAGCCATAATGAAAAATACCCCCCACACTTAGCATGTAGTTTCTTACAAATTAGTAATAAGCCCTGAGATATTGTTCCATTTACTCAACAAAATGAAAATAAAGATTTGAAAGAAATGACTACATAAATGAAAACAATGAAAATTCCAGATGTTTGCATCCCGGAGAAGTTATTTAGTACAGATTAATTGAGGACAAGTCTATCACTGGCTGCTAGGATGGATGCCTAGGTATTGTCTGTGGATTGGAGAGACAGGCAGGATGCTTCTAAAGATCATTTGCAGGAAGTCAAGACCAAGTGAAGGTTTTGCCTTTGTCTTCTACTTGAAGATGGCCAGAAATAATTGGTGGGCTACAGTATGAGACAGGATGCTGACTAGGTGGGCTGTGGCCTGATCCAGCAGGGCTCCTATTATGTTCTTATGTCAAAGAAACTCCTCTCAGATTTAATAGGTAGGCAGGGTTCAGTCATACAACAAGGTTCATTTTAAGCATGCACTGAAAATTATTTAATGTTAGTACCTGTTGCACCTCAGCAAGAAAGCTACTCCAAAGCCTGGGGGCTACCACAGAAAAGCCCCTGTCACGTGCTATCATTCTCAAACCTCCAAGTAGGACAGAACTACAATGAGGGCCTTGCACTTAAAAAAATATTGGAAATGCCTGACAGTTTTCTTTGGACCTGAAATGAAAACCTATTTCTAAGTTGAAATTACAGTACTTCCAAGAAACTGTATTTAGAATTCAGCTGTACTTAAAATATCCATGAGAATTCTCAAAGTTATAAAACACAGAACAAAATAAACTAGGTAATTCATTCAAAGAAAAAGAAATTAGAGGCATTTTGGTGCAAGAATAATTGTTGCTATTTTGGTTTTTAATTAGGGAAAGTATTTGCTCGTAAGAATTGGGTTTATAAAAAATGAAAGGAACTGCCAGATGTTAATGCATGCAAGAAACACTGGAAGATAATTAAACAACAAACAAAAACTTCAAAACAGTATCTCATAACATAACAGTTGTACGTGGTCCAATAAGCAGTTTACATTACTTTAAGACACACAGCAATCATATTAATCTTTAAGTCAAGCTAAACAGCCCAGAATTCTACTCAGGAAGAAGAACCAAACTTATACAGAATTAAATGTGCAATATCCTGGAAAATTCTGCAATTTAATTCAAACTGTAGTTTGCAGTATTTTTAAATCTTCTGTAACTAAACATTTTTGTCTTTTTCATTGTATGTAATTAATCTTGAAAGAAGTAGACATAATCTAAAGCCCAATTCTGAAAAATAAAATAAAAACCAAGATTTGGCTTTTACAAAGGGATGTTTTTGACAACTACACACTAGAAATTACTTACAAAGAACCTACATGAATGTGCAATGCTATACAGACTTTCTCAAGCATATTTTCTCCATTTTTATCTTACAAAGGAGCCAAGAGCTGATTTAAAGTTTAATTTTTCAACTTTAGAAACCAGAGCTAGCATCCTTATTGGCTTTTCTTGGAACTAGTGTTAAAGCAAAACAATGTTTAGCATCCTACTGCTGCTAAGCAACTCCAGGAAGCATGTGCCAGAGTTTCTGGAGCACCTCTGGAAGGCAACACATTTTTACACAAATGCTCCACTCAAAATACTCAAAACTACAGTTGATGTTACTCTTTAGTTCACACCAATTGAACTTTTTCATGTGCAACAGGATTGCTCTGTTTATAATATTTGTTTGTATTTATTCCAGTAGTTGTTTCTTCACGGCCTTAAAATATTAAGCTAAAGAATTATTTTATATTAAATAAAACAGAATGCTTGATTTGTGCCTCCAAGTTCTATGCTCATTCCACCTTAGAATGAGGGCAATCCCTTATTTCTACCATATCCTTTTCTGAGAGAATGAAAAAATTGCACACAGTATGAATACCACACAAGATTAAGAGGGAAGAACTGCTTTCTCTCTCACCTGCATGTTTCTGAGGAGTTGGAAGATTTCCATGGTGCGGAACACAATATCCTGAACAGTCTCTTGACCAATGCGACACAGAGAAGCTGTGTTTACTTCCCGCGCTGCCTGAGCCTGGGGGCCTGGAAATGGACCAGGAGGCATTCCTGCTCCTGCTAGGGGAGGTGTGGACATTTTGCAGTCCCGCAGAGTCAAACTAAACAAAAAAAGAAGAGGAAAATGGAGGCATAAGTTTTCACTATTTGACTCCAGTGTTCTCTATCGTGTTCTACTAATTAATTTTCACTGGTATGCACAAGAAGAAGAAAAAGAAGAGTTGGCTTTTCTACCCCTTTTCTCAGCCATTTAAGAAGACTCAAAGTGGCTGGCAAACCTTCTGTTCTTCTCCCCACAACACCCTGTGAGGTAGGTGGGTCAGTGAGAGTTCAGAAAGAGAGCTATGACTAGTCCAAGGCTACACAGATGGCTTCATGGAGGAGTGTGGAATCAAACCCTGTGACGACGAGATAATAGTCCAGTACTCTAACCCCAAGACCAAACTGGCTCACAGGACCTTTACTGTTTAAGCTCTATACTTATAGCATATCAAGCTGTGTGTTGTGCTATCTTCTCAAATGTGTACAGTTTTTCCTGTGGTTAGTTTATTGGTCTTGCTTGCCAGGCTGACCTGGAAGCTGACCTGTCATCACATCCATTATTCTTAAACAACCTGATACAGAATTAAGGGACTGAACATGAAATTTACCAGGATTTCTTTAAAACGGCTGCTCACTGAGGAACTCTGGGGAAGCGAGAGGCAAAGAAAAGTGGGATAAAAAGACAAACTCCTCGGATGATATTACACCCACCCACCCTTTATCAGGAAATTAGAACTAGAGGTTACTCAGTGAAGCTAAAACCTGGACAAGCTGGGACTGACAAAAACGTTAAAAAGCACACTGCATGGTTAAACTTGGGAATTTCCTCCCACAAGATGTGGTGTCCGCTACAGCCTGGATTTCAGCTTGGATCAGTTCACGGAAGTCCTGGCTTTGCATCCTGGCCTTGACAGCAGTGGGAGGTCACTGCCCGAGCTCTCAGAAAGAGTAAAGAAGGGAAGGCGACGAAGTATGAGGAAGACACGTGGAAAACTAAACAACGGCTGTTTCTGCAGGTTAGAAGCCTCCATTGGCTGTAAACTACAAATCCCATCATCCTTTGCCATTAGCCCGGCTGACTGGGGCTCACGGGAGCTGTAGTTCCTAAAGCCGCGTAATACCCGATAGGAATCCGCGCTCGGCACCCACCCCGGTGCCCCCTTCCCCGCCTTCATACCAGGGCGTCCCAAAAAGTCTCCGGCGCCGTCCGGCCTTCTGCCGCCCACTCCCGGGGCGGCCCGGAAAGCCTCTTCCTCCCTCCTTAGTCCGGGTGAGGAATCGGTTCGAGCGGGGCAGGAATTCACACACTTCCTCAGTCTCTGGTGTCGTCATCCACTGACGTCAGCGCCTGGGCGGGACGATGTTACGTCACTTCCGTTTCCTGTGAACTGAAACGCCTTTTGTATAAGAGTGCGGCTGCTGCTGTATAATCTAGCGGTAGCCTGTTGGTCTCTTCTGTGGTCGCACCTCAGGGTTAATCCGGCTTCAGTCCACTTTCAGAGCGAGGGAACGCATCAGCAAAGTGACAAGCTGTTTTCTTTCACTGTTAAATAACTTAGAAATTTCACCTTTGGGATAGATAAAGTGGAAAGAAAATTACTGGTCACTTGGCTGATGCGGACTGAAACCGGATTAAACGTGAGGTGTGGCCAAAGCCAATGTTTACTCTAGCTTCAATCTACTTTCAGAGTGAGGGAAGACATCAGCCAAGTGACCAGCTACTTTTTTTCAGTGTTAAATAACTCAGAACATTCACCTTTGGGATAGATAATGTGGGAAGAAAATTACTGGTCACTTGGCTGATGTGTTCTCTCACTCTGAAAGTGGACTGAAGCTGGATTAAACCTTAGGTGTGACCACAGCCTTTGTTTTTCTGTACTCTTGTGTAACATGGAAAAAAAATTCCAGCAACTGGTTGCAAATTTCTATGGTGTCCTTTTGTCTGAAAAATTTGTCCAGTAAAAGATGTGTAGAACTAGGAGAGAAACTATGTGCTCATGAACCCTCTTCGTTTTCCATATGATACTGCTAGAATTTTAGCCTGCAGACCTGGGCTTCATTTTTACAGCTATGGCCTCTGATTCTTAAGAAACAAATATCTTTTAAAAATGTCCTGTCATTAAAGTCAATACTTATCTTCTTGATGTTGTCTATATTAAGCTCTGTATATAAACTTTTCCGAAAGATTTACTTATAATTACAATTGCTTTATTGGCTTATTATTAGTAGGCTTCCATCTGCTGTTTTATCTATTATTACTGTATTATTATTGAGAGGTCTTCAGAAGCAGCATAAAAAATATAAAATTAGTGTTAAATGACTATCAAATGTAAAGCTTTAAAAAAATGTAAATCAAAATGCATAATCTTTAAAGTTTTAAGATCATGCATTTCAGCTGTAAATTAGCATAAAGCTATGAGCATCCAAATGTAAAACTGATTTTGATAATAGTAAAATCAAACCACAGTATAGCATATTCAACTAGCAGAGAGACTGGACTTTAGAGGCCAGATGAAAATATCAGGACAGATGAGGAGCAGCGACAGGTGTCAAACAATCATGTATGTATGGGTCCCTGCAACGGAAAATCACAGTGTGAAGTGTTTTACTCCATGGTCCTGGTAACTACAGTTTCTTTATGCTGCTTATTATTTCTTTATTTACCAGGTTCATATACCCACCAAATTACTGGAGATCTCTGGGCAGCATAGGCTGCATCCAGCCAGGGAAAATGTAGCATCCTTAAGGCTGTGCTACAGCTATGCTACACTATATCCCCCCTGAAACGTGTGACAGCCTATTGCAGGAAAACCAGGTGCTTGTGGCAGGCTTTTGAGAAATAGTCCAATTACTTACCTTGTGAAAGGAGTCAGCATCATTGCTCTGTCTCTGTCCACCGCACACATGTGAGGGCTGAAATAGATGGTTGTGCACATGCAGTGGTGCATGCTTTGTCCTAGGGTCATAAAATGCATTCTTCTCTTCACTGCTATTTGGGAGCTTCTCAGTGAGAACAAAGGGGGTGGGTGAGCAACCCAAAGTATAATTCTGCTCAGCCCTGCATAAGTGTTTGCAGAAAACATGTGGCAGAGAGGAACAGGACTGTCAACACTGATTTCTCAACACTCTTGGCCACACCAGAACTTCGCAAGCACGTTCTCACCTTCAGCTCAACATGCTTCAAGTCCTCGCCACTCATTCATGAATCCCATGTTCCTTGATCTCATGGAGGAATTTCTAAACATTAAAGAAAATGTGCAAATAACCTTCCATAAGTTTCCCCATCTGAAACATCATGAATGCAGCTGCTAAGGCCGAAAACCCTGGCATTAGATCAAGGGCAGGCATTACATCACCCCTTTCTGTGCTTTCTGACATCACATGGAGACTGCCAGAACAGGATTACTGAGTCTGTTTGTACTGACTTCTATATGGGTCTTTTTCTTTTCTTTTTTTGCAACAAGTTTGTTGTTCTTTTATTCATCCAGATGTTGGATTTCTCTTATCTCCTGTGACTCACGCATCTTTCAGTGTTTCAAAAAAATAACAAAAAATAGGACTTTTTTAAGAATGTAAGCCAAGATGGACACATCCCTCACAGGTACTTACCTGTCTGGATGCTTGCTCCCGCAATGCTGAAGTGGTTGCTTCCAGAAATTTTGATAGGGTTAAATACCTGGAAGTGCATTATTGCTAGTCTCCATGCATGCACAGTGGCAATTTTGACCCTGCACATGCACAGGGGGCATTTTCTTCAAGGCCCACACCAAAAACACACATCTAGACAAGGTAAGAGTTGATTTCCCAGAACAGAGATACTGCAAGATATCACCCCAATGTCTTAGGACTTATGCTGGGATAGCCCAGGGATAACCCCAAATTTTAGGACCCAACTAGATCTCTGCATAAATTGTTGTTGTTGTGTACCATCAAGTCATGGCTGATTCCTGGTTGACTGCATAGCCACCTCTGTGGGCATCTCTATGCAGTTATCCTGTCTGAGGTACAGAAGTGATTTGCTACTGCCCACTTCCAGGGAGAGGGTGTTGATCAAACCGATGAGCCTCAGTTTTTTAGGCAGTTTGCTTTACCACTTACTGGAGCTTCAGTCAATCCCAATGTGTGTAAACAGAGATGCCTATATAAAGAGACCTTCTACATAAGTAGTAGGAAATTTATCCTTCTGTTTATAAAACCCCTCTATATATCTACCTCTATTTTTGTGTAGGACATCTTGCCATGGCCGCCCGTCTTCTTGTGTCTTCCATTTTTGTAGTTTTAGTTATTTGGCCCTTGGTTTCATCCATAGTTATCTCACTTTTCCTTTCTGATTATGAATACTTCCCCCACAATTGCCAGTACCAATTTTTAGTTTGGGGGCTTTGTACAGTATTTCCGGAGTGACACAAATATTGTGATGATTTGTGGAATGTGCACAAGCATCAGCATGGGTGGTACACCAACATCCCACATGCCTTCTCAGATGTTTCAGAAGCATGGCACCAATCATGTTCGCAAAACCATAGGAAAAAGAAATTGTGTGCGTAGTGCTTTGTTATAACTCTTAGAGATGTGTAGGGTGTGTGTGGCTTTGTGTGAAAAGCATAACCAGATAAGAAAATCAGCTCAGGATAGTCTGTAAACAGTAACTGATGTGGAGAAGGAAAACAGCGTTTCCTTCCTTTCTTGTGTTTTGTTTCTGTTTCCACAATTATTATCACATGTGAGATGGTTGTTCTAATAATTCTGACGCTGACCACATGAGAGGCCAGATGGGGGAATTTATACACCAGTGATTTTTGTTACTAAGCAGAATCTCAGGATCAAAAGAGGAAGCCAAAATGTGCAGACTGATGCAGTATTAAAACTGATGGCACGTACATTCTGCTGTGTGAAAAAGTGTAAAGCTTGTATCTGTGGTTACAAATCAAATAGTCTTTGCCTGGTACACAGCTTCACTTAAAAGGGAGAAAGATGAAAGCAGTCAGGGAACATTTAGGGATGAGAGCCGTATAAATTTACCATAGGATTTAGCTTTTACAGTAGATAGCTTCACCTTCTTCTTTTCTCTTGAAACCTAAAATGAGGAGATAAATATGAAATTTATTTTATTGATTACCTAGAGACATTATCATTATATACCCTTTGGTTATCCTAGTAACGGAGATCTGGGAGCTGCACTGCTTTGTTATGCAGACAAAAGAAATTATCTCAGGTTGCCTGCCACCCGAAGGCAAAAGGAAAATGTGGGATTTTGTTTAGATCAGCAGTTCTCAACCTTCCTAATGCCGCGACCCCCTTAATGGAGTTCCTCATGTTGTGGAGACCCCCAACCACGGGGGCAGAGCAGCTGGGAGGTGGGAGGGAAGGGCGGCGGGAGGCTCGTCGTGACCCCTCTGAAAGGGTAATTCAACCCTCAAAGGGGTCCCGACCCCCAGGTTGAGAACCACTGGTTTAGATCCTGCAATTGACTCTTGCGGCAGGTTCCCACTGCACAATTTAGTTTGGGTTTTTATCTAGTTTTTTAAAAATCAGCAGTGAGCTACGTTTTTTCACATTCCCACTTATAGTTTATTATGCAGACTTGCAATGGAGAAACCCCCTCCCCTTCTCTTTTCCGTCATACCCTGACTTCATCGGGACGGGGATGCAAACCCCACCCCCTATATAACTTGATTCAGATTATCTTCGGCAGCAGCTTTTGTTCACTGCTTTCCTCACCCTTATCTTGGCAGGGAGTGAGACGATCGCGATGGGGAAGCAGAGAGGGAGGCAAACGGTGTGGGTGGAAGGAAGGGGGGGCAAGAAAGAAACCTTCAAAGTCTCACGATCATTGGCAGAAGAGTTCCTCTTTGCAAAATCGGACACATGGTCTGATCTCTGTTACTTTGACTCACTTCCTGCTACATGCTAAGTGAGAGAGGCTGATCTTGGACGGAAGGGAAGAGGAAGCAACCCTACTTCTCAACCCCAGGAGGGAAGCCAATTGTTGCGAGAGTCCCTCTTTGTAAAATCAGCCACTCTGACTCAATCCCCAGAACATCTCACAACCTGATACATCTGATCTCTTTTTGTTACAACTGCAGGCTGTAACATCTTCCCCTCCCCTTTCAGCCAGCAGAAGGATTCCTTAGCCCATAATCACACCTTCTTATTGGCTCAGGGGAAACTGAGGAGAACGCCCCTAAAGCATGGTTCCCCACCCCCAAATAACTGTTTGTGTTCCCATTCCTAAATCCAGCAGTGAGACTTCTTTTTATTTGAATGCAGATAATCTGCGTTTTGGGACCTTTAATCCTCAGAAACTGCAGATTCCTTTGATCCTTGGGGAACGGTCAGCTCTCAAAGCATTTTCAAAGCTCTTTAAAACTTGAATGGGAACACACCACTGCTGTCTTTACCAGATGACAGTGCAAATTCCATGGGCAAGCTAGGCTCTTAAATTGTCTACTGCTTGTTCCCAAGATGCTTCTGATGGCAAAATACCCCAAACTGTCCAAGCTTCCATGCTTGCACTTCCATGCTTGCACAATGTGTATTTTTATCAGGGGGAAAAAAAACACAGAAGCAAGCATCAGACATGGGTTTTGAGGGTTTTTTTTTCCTGACATAGCAACAGGAATTTGGCCTCTGTATCCCAATATGGTGCCAAGATATTCCTAGGTTTTAGAGGCTGTTCTCCTACAGCCTCACTCACTATCTTCCTTCTTGCATCCTTATCTTTGACAGTATAGTTCAGGTGCTAAACTAGGGCTACATTCACACCTAACTTTTAATCCAGTTTCAGGCCACATTCAGAGTGAGAAAACTCATCAGTGAGGGGGCAATCTAATTTCTTTTAGCATTTTCTGATGCAGAAAATCGACCTTTGGGTGAAATAATGTGGAAAGAAAAGGACTATTCACTTTGCTGATGTGTTCTTCCACTCTGGATTTCTGGGTCCCTGATTGGTCAGTCCCTAGCTGCAATTTCTGTTGGCCACAGGAGCCTCTGTAGCTTCTCACTGCATTTGCCCCAAATAGAAGTCACCCTGAGAGTTATTCTTTCCTGCCTGTGGAAGGAACAGACAATTGGAACACTGGAAATGCAGTAAGTATTCTTTTTCAAAAAATTATGTCTGTCCTTTGGATCTCAGATTTGCCCCAGATGCATCCCTAACCACTTGTCTGAACACACGCTTAGCCTAAAACTTCAGAGGAACACCTGATTTCACAATAGAATTCTAATAAACATGTAAAGCTTTGTCCAGACAGCACTTACTTAGTCTATATTATTTGGATAATCCAGAGTAAAGTACGTCCAGACACATTTTATTTCGGAATATCCATGCTTGATTCTGGATTATCCAAGTAATGTTGATTAAGTTAAGTGCTGTATGGATGAAGCTTAACTCTTTGTGTGTTAGGCTAGCCTAGATTTTATTGACTCCATTTTGTTTGGTCAATGTTGCTTGACATACTGTAGCTATCTCATGTAGCCTTACTTGTACTGTATATAGAGGTACGTGTCTGGTCATGGAAAAATGAGGAGCTCACAGGTCACAGTGCTTTCTCTTTAAGAGAAAATTGGAAAGCCTCAAACAAGAGGAGCTACACATGGACAACTTATGATATTATTGGGGCATAGTTGTCATCATCCTTGACCACTGGCTGTACTGGCTGAAGCTGGAGGTATTATATTGACTAAGGTTCTCTGGTTGAGCAAAGGTAAGACAGAAATATTGTGAGCCAGTTTGGTCTTGTGGTTAGAGTGTTGGATTCTTATCTGCTAGCCTCCCAGTTTGATTCCACACTCCTCCGCAAAGCCAGCTGGGTGACCTTGGGCTAGTCACAGCTTTCTTTCTGAGCTCTCACAGCCCTACTTTACCTCACAGGATGCCTTACCTCCCAGGATGTTTTGAGTCCCCTTAAAGGGTGGGAAAAGCAGGGTACAAAAGCTAGTTCTCACCTGAAATCTGTGCCATTTCCATTACCAAGAAGGCAAGTCCATCCATTTCTTTGCAGATGGTCAAGAATGCCATCTCTTAACGTAGATGGGCCAGAATACTGCTCTGCCTAGGCCCAATCCAGCTGTCCAGCACTTGTATAACTAACAAGCATATTGGTCTGCAGAAAGCCCCATGGCTTAGATTATTTTTGGAACTAGAAAATTCATTTTGCGGTATTTTATACAATAAGGAGCTCCTCTCTGTGAGAACAAAAGAAAAGAATAGCAGTGGAAGAAAAAAAGGCAAAGAAACCATCAGACGCCTTTGCTGTCAATCCCACACTGTAGCCGACAGGAAACCACACATATATATATATTTCAAATTTAAGATAAGCAAAGGCTTAAAATCTGTCAGCACAAGCTAACTGATGCTTCTGGGAAATCTGGTATTGCTGCAGCTTCACACGTTTCTCAGTGTTAGGAGGAATGCTTTTTCACGAATGGAGATGATAATTAGTGATCTGAGGTCTAAAAAAACATTCCGAGGTTCAGGAGCAAAAATGATTATTAGCAGAATAAGGAGACCATCAGACTGCCTTAATGTGGAAGAGGCATACTAGTATTGGAAGAGTGAAGGAAATCCTTCTCCCTGAGCCCCCCCCCCCCCCGCAACAAAGAAGTTTCAATCTTGCTTGGACTATGGGTGTTTCTGTGCTTACCTTGTTAAATCCAGAATAAGGAGGACTGGATCTTTGGGATCAGGTCCTTGGGGAATCTGGCATGTCCATACAGGGCATTTAGCTCCTGATGACAATGGCTGCTAAACAGGGCTGCTGTGTGGATGCTGTGGAATTCTTCCCTAGCCCCAATTAGGCCCGAGGAGGAGTTCCATTGGTGGCACAAAGCAATTGGCTTCAAGGATCATTTCCTCTAGGTCCACCCCTAGGCCCCACTGGCCTCACGTCCATGTGGAAGTGTGTTCTGTGATCCAGTCATCACAGTGGAAGACGGGACTGGAGTCACCATTTACGAGGTCTAACCAAGAATCCAGATCTACGGGCCCCATTAAGACCAGAATCGGGAGGCACTTGTGCGGATCACATGTTGCTCATGTGGTCCTCATGGGATCCTCATGGGGTATTCTGTGTGGAAGGTGAGTCATGATTCCGTCCTTAATGGGCTCTTCATAGCCTATGCAGAAATGGCCCATGTCTCCTGTAGTAACCACTAGGCTGCTTAGCCTCCTCCCCCCTTCAATGAAGCCGTTCGCTGATAAGCCCCAAGAATAAAAAGGACCAGGAATTTTTCTCTCCATAGACTTGCATTATGTGCTCATCGCTGTCCAAGGTGCTGAACTCTTTTCACTCCGTGCCAATGCCTACAGGCAATAATGGTGAGTCTCAGCCATGTGGAGAGAAAAAAAGAACAGCTGCCCTTCCTTTCCTGTTGAGGATTTTTCCTGCCACGGACCAGAGGATATGACATCACAAGGACCTCTGACCTGTCTGACCCCAATCACTTCCCCAGATGTTGCCTCAATGTCATTTCCTCCACGCCCCCTTTTTGGCTGTATTTAAACCCCTGGCAAGGTTAAAACATACTCTTTTCCTCCTGACTCCTGCTCCAGACTCTTCATTTCTTCCGCATTTTTTGTTCTTTTCTGGTCAGCCATTACACGTGGCTGGCCTCCCGGATTGAGCCGGTCAAAACCTGGGACCTACTGTAACAAAGCCAGTTTAGAATCACAGCAGCACCCCTGTTACCAAGAACGGCCCTGAGCCAAGTGGCTGGTTGCGTATCTGGAACGCTATAGTCTCCTAAGCAAACGGCATACTTCAAGGTGCCTTCTCAATTTCAACAGAACATTGGTGTAGGTGTGCTTATACCCATTAAATAAATTAAAGCTCACTCTGCCACCAGTTTCCAAACACAATGGTGGGCGCATATTTTACAGGCTTTGCTGTCTGAAAATAAAGCTCTGTGAAATCTGTCCCAGGGGTATCTTTGTAGTTTTGGATCTGCTGCATGGCCAGGCTGAACACAGAGAGTGAAAGAACACAAGGAATAGTTGTGGCAAAGCGATGCCTCAGCTGTTCCCACTCTGTAATCCTCACAGTGGTTAACCCAGATGCTTTGGGAAACCCAGGAGGAGAATGCAAGCCTATGAGCCTTCTCTCTGCTCATGTTCCCAGCAAGCACTGATTGGTAGTAGTATTCCCTGCTATACTATGAAAGGAGCACAGCATTCCGACACCTTCAATATTTATATAGAGAAAGAATTTTCATTAGGTGTGCTTACTGAAATTCCCTCTTCTTTTAATTATAGGTCCTGTCCTTTGTTCTATTTGGACCTATCAAACTGAAGACAAGAGTCAGAACAACTCAGTTCACCAAGCCAAAGGTCTTTCTGCACCTGGCCTTAAGGTTTGCTTCTGGGGTGCTCCCATATGGAGCATCTGCCCAGGAAGGGGTCATTTCAGAAATGGCCCCTCCCATGCACAAATGCACTAGAAGCAAACTACATGTGGAGCATGACTTTGTGCTCCACACATGCACTTTCTGTGCCCTGCCACGTCTTCCAGTGAGCCTATCTGTACCTTTATGGTGCACAGAGGGGCACATGATGCACTATGCAAGCGCAGTGGCACAAGCATCAGGTGCAAGACGGCAACACCAGGACCAAGAGTCCGCACTTCATGTAAGTTTGCAGGAGTGTGAAGGGAGGGATCACGTGTATTAGAATGTGCTAGTTCAAATGCTTAGTACATGCATGGGGAACTTTGACCTCTGCCATCCGTGGACGAATGGCAAAGTGCAAATATCCCTCAAGAAAGGTCATGGGTTAGTTAGAGAAGTCCTTGGGTGTGATCACACAGGGAAGTTCTGGGTCATCCTTTTGTCAAGGGGTCGATCTGCACCACACAGGCCCTGGTCACACCTATATGGGACAGTACGTCCCATTCATAATTCGAACTGATGTCATACCAGTCCTGTTTACACCTAGATCATCCTTAAGCTGTCCTTGCTTTGGGCTACATCACTCACACCTTTCTCCACAATCGACCTGAGCCTCCTCCATGGAACTCTTGGCTCTCTACCCCTTTTGCTGCATCAAATCTATCTCCTTTCTTATTGGGCGCCATTGTGTCACTCAAGGGAGGTGAGGGTGTATGTTTATGGTCCTTTTTTAAGCCTGCTCCCCCACCTCCACACAGCCCTTCCTTTTTTTATGTGCTTTTCTTCTCCATGCGATTAAAAAATAATACTAATAAATTTGCAGAAAAACACTAGATAGAGGGATCATACACATAAACTGAGGAGAGGGGGAAGTGCCTCATAAACTTTGTGCATGCACATTGGCTGAAAGACTGGACCCCACCCACCACAGCATGGTTCAGCCTCCTTTAGCCCACCTCCTACTCACATTGAGGGAGTGAAGATGGCCTGGCATGCAGGACTCTTTTCCGAAGGACTCTGGTTAAAATAATCTGATGGGGATAAGCCAGCTTGGAAAATGCATTGAATAAAAATAATGTGAATAACATGACCAGAAGAGAACCAGAAGTCATCTTAAACTGAAGGTGTGACCAGGGCCACAGTTGTGAAAATAAGCCACCTAGTTTCCTACCTCCCATTGTTGCCTTCTGTTCTCACCTCTCATTGCCAGTCACTGGCCCAATTTTCCATGATTGGCTGGTGGCTGTTGTGAGCTGGGATTGGTTACAGGAGACTCATGGCCTCCCACACCATCCTATCCAAATTCCCAGGCCCTGTTTCCACTTATGCCCCTTAAAATGGTTTAAAAATGGGCGGGGGGGAGAGCAATTCAAACACGGATTCTGGCAGTCCCCACTTCAGTGGCTTTAAATTGCTTAAAATTGCTATCAACCCCTCTGCTGTCCCCACCCCAAATAGTTCAGAATCACATTAGGGAAAGGGAATCTTTTCTGTCCCCCCTCTTGCCAGCCGGGGCCCCACCCCCTGACTGCCAATTGGATCCTGCAATGACATGGTGGAGGGTGGGGAATTGCAGCTCCACCCTCTCCTCTCCCCTCCCCTCCCCTCATGCTTTTATAAAAGACGTTCTGCTAGTCCTGCGCATACACATGCACACACAAACACACACACACCTTCCTCCCCTTCCCTCTCCTTCCCTCCCCATTGCCAGCAGTACCAGCTGGTACAGACCCACACCCACACACTCAGGACTGGTGCTTTTTCACTTTTTTGCAAATGCAGAAAAGTGAAAAAGGGGCAGCAGAAATGTCCAGCTGGCTGCACACGTGCATGCTCAGTCACCAGTGGGGCACGGGGGGGGGAGGTGCTTCTCTCCTTCCCAGGGTTCAGCAAGGGAAAAGAGGCATCTCCAGTGTGTGCTTCCCAGCAAGGAGAAAGCAAGGGGGAGTGAAAAATGAAGCTTTGTTATCAGCGTGAAGTGTGGAGTGGGTGAATTGCTACATCTTATCAGGCTGAATTGTTACTTCTTTGCTGAATATGGATCTGGCGCTTTAACAAATCTGGCAAGGGGCTTGTCCCCACGCAGGGTGAAAGCCCACCCATTTCATGACGTATTTGCCCAAATACTGCTGTAGCATTCCCACAGCAATAAGGAAGAAGTGTTTTAAAATCAAAAACTGAAAAATTACCTGAAAAAAACAGTGTTTATTTATTCCATTTTTTAGCCAAATAATCTTCAAAATACCCCTGAAACCGATTGGGAATGTGGACGAAGGGTATCCAAACCGTTTCTAAACCATTTTAAAATGCCAATGGGAACTGGGCCCCAGAGTGATTATCTTGTGTCTGCAAAAGGGGCAAATACGCAGAGTCTTTAGGATGTCGTAAACTGTTTTTAAAAAATGTTTTATGTTTGTTCCTTGTGTTTCAAATTCACCCTTGGGTCACCCCTAAACACAGGTTTGCCCACACCCCTTGTCCATATAAGCAGACCTTTACACTTGCCTTGCCTAAAAGGGCCCAATAAATGTTCCAAATCTGGGAGGGCCTTTTTGCCTAAGCACCCACTGCTACTTGTAGTTCTGTTGCTCATGACACGGGGCAGCTTTACGCAGACCGTCTGCTCAATTGCACAATTTGCATTTGGTTTGATTGAATTTTTAGATATTTGAACAACCAGATGTTCAGTTTGATGCAAATACGTGCAAATCGCTCAACTTGAAATTTCAGACATGATCTGTGCTTCGCATGTCTCTAGTTCAAACTGTTCATAAGATGTACATCATGTTAATCCTTTATTATTTTTTGTAGCAATCTTTAAAGTATTTCTTCTCCTGCTACTTCAAAGTAATCTGGAAATTCCTTTCAGAAGGATTGTTTTGACATGCCAACTTTTAGTTTGGGGCACACTGCCCCATTTACCAATGGCAGGAATAATCATTAAAAAATCCTTGTGCAGCAAAGTGAAGTTGCAGAGTTGCACGATCCCTATCGTCTTTTTGTGGAGATGGGAATCTCCTCTGTGCTGCTTAGGAGTCCTGTATGCCTCTCCGTTCTTCTGTGCAGCAGAAGAAAAGAAAAAGGAAACAAATGTTTGCCATAATCACATTCATTAAATCTCATCTTAAGCCAGCTGCAGTAGATTGCTCCCAATGAAGAAACCACTGTGTTGCCCTCCAAACACAAACGTCAATTCCTCCCACTCGAGTGTGCAAAATGCTTCCAGATCTTTTAATAAGAAGCAGTACAGAAAAGCTGTAAATGGCTAAGTAAATAAACATTGAGCCAGATTCCCATTGTTCTTTGGCAGGGATTGTTGGTAATGTCAAGGCTGACGTTTTGCTCTGGACAAATTCACAGGTTTGTGTTTCTGGTCTCTTTCTTTCACCTGCAGTTTCAGTTCTTCGAAGTGCCGTTTTTTGGAATAGTGATGACACATGATTAGATTGTGACCATTGGTCACTAGGCATGTAATCTTGGATGGCCCTAGTAAAATGGAGGCGTCAAAACATGAATGTTATTAAAACATCAACAAGTGACGCGCTGCCACAATAAGAAGCTGGCAAGAAGTCAGAACGCCATCCATAGGTATGTCAGAGAAGATTCTAGAAAAGGACAAGGTAACACAATGAAAACATGACCCTCTTGTTTTCAGTATTAATGATGCCAGCCTGATTGAATTGTGTAAAATCATGCATAGGGTTAAGTGGCATAACACTTCCCTGATCATTAGCTGATAATCCTTGTACATCCATCCTTTTCTGTTTTTCCAGAGCTTTTGCCAACTAGACACTACCTGGGCATCCCCATGGTAAGGATACCACAAGGCGAACGTGAGTTCACCTCGCGACAGTCCCCATGCAAAGCCCTAATTCGGGCTATGCGAAGGACAAAATCCTGCAAATTGAAGTAAAAAACAACAACCCATAATAACTGTTCTCACCCCAAATTACAGAGCAAGAATGGGTTATCCTGGGGGCATGGGGACACTCACAGGTTACAATGGCAGCATTAGTGGGCGAGGCTTCGCTGTCCCTGTCACTAATGCTGCGATTGCAACTGCCTCCCCTTACCTGAGCGTTTAATCGCCCAGGTAAGAGCCTAACAGCTGCCCTGCAGTCAGCTGGGCAGCTGTCAGACTGCCATGCACACGAGCAGAGCTCTGCTAAAATCATTAAAGCAAACACAGCTTTCGCGTCTGTTTTAATTATGTTGCCGGAGCTCTGCTGGTGCTCTTTACAGCCCCTATACCTGCCTGACACTTGCTCAGCTGACTGCAGGGCAACTGTCAGATGATCGTTTGGGTTAATTCAAGCCCTTACGTGGGCAATTAAGCGCTCAGGTAAGGGGTGGATGGAGAAAACGGTGGCATCCTGATGCAGGAATTTGCTGTGGTTTTCATGGGGATGGGCGGGTTGGCCTTGAACCTGCCCTGTCCTCCATTGCCATGGGGACTCCTTAACGCGAATCTTAATTTGCATTAAGGCTGCCCTGAATCCACCGCGGGGCAGTGGCAGCCCTATGGGGACAAACTCTAGGAATTCATTTTGGTGGCATTTAGACATAGAAAAGGAAAAAAAGAAAGGCTCAAAAGCACCTGAGAGAGAATAGTATGGCCCTTGTGTTCCCATCCCATCTCTGGTCTGGAATGATCATGGGAGGGGGGAGGGGCAGAGGGGCATATGAACATTCCCACTCCAAACCATCCCCAAGTCATTTCTAAGGATGCGATCACACGTGGCTCTTTTGAAACAGGTCGTGTTACAAAACACACCTCTTGTGTACCCGTGAAAAAAAAACACAGAAAAAGAAAATCCTACCATTACTTCACCTTAGAGTCTGACAACCCCTCCATGCTAACCAATGCTGGCCATTTATTGGACACCAGTGGCCGAATTTTTGACTCTCTGATTGGTCTGTCCCTAGGAGCCATTTCTGTAGCTCCCCCTCTGTCTGCCCGAATAAAACTCTCACCCCAACAGCTACGGTTTACTATCCTGTCTGTGGAAGGGAGGGATAATTAATCCACCATATCAAATAACAATATATAATAAAACAATGACAACCATCACAACATCTAAAATACAGCATGTTAAAAAACAAACAAACAATATCAATTAAAACAGTGGCGTTTGCAGTGGGGGAAATGGTTGACATTTATTCAGAGGCCTGAGCAAAGAGGTGGATCTTCACTTTCTTCCTGAACATGAACAGAGAAGGAGCCTGACGCACCTCAAGGGGGAGAATATTCCACAGCCTGGGGGCCACTACCGAGAAGGCCCTCTCCCAGGTGCCCACCAGCCTTGCTACTGAAGATGGTGGGACAACCAGGAGGGCCTCTCCTGCAGATCTGAGGGAAAAGTAAGTATTCTTTTTAAATTTGCTGTCTGTTCTTGGATTTCAGAGTTACTATTTGTGTAATCGATCTTCTAGAGCCCTTGAAGCAACATAGTCCCAGAGAAGTCTGCCTGTGCCCAAACTCCCAGAGCTCCTGAGGAGACCTTCCCATGCCCTATCATCTGTCAGCAAGGCCCTCTTGGGAGTCCCACCACCCTCAGTAGTTAGGGGGTGGGTGGGAATGCATGGGAGGGCATTCTCAGCTGTAGTCCCCAGGTTATGGAACAGTCCCCCCCCCCCCGCCCCGAGGTGCATCAGGTACCCTCATTGTATCCATTACAGACAACTGCTGAAGGCACACCTCTTTATCTTAACCTTTGGCCAAGGGACCGGCATCGCCTCGCCATGCTTTTATTCATGCTTTTATCTTTTTATTGTGACCTACCCGGTGTCCTTTGGGTAAAGGACAGAGATATAAATAATAAGTAAAATAAACACAAATTACCACTTCCTGACAAAGAGCAAAAGCAAGCATTTCCTCCTTGCTGTATTTGAATATGCCTTCACCTCTCTGTTTAGATGTACAGTACTTGCTTTCATTCTCCATGCTAGCCAGAGATGAGGGGAAATGGGCTTTGCTTTTGAGACAGCTTTTATGTTCCTCTTCATGCAGTCGTTTCATTATGAACACAACCCATTACACATCTGGCATACTTTTGTCAATACCCAAATAGGGGTGCATGCCAGATTAATAAAACACAAGCAGAGAGATGCATTTTTCCATTTTGCATTGTGAACTGCACCAATATTTGATGAATTCATCATGAAGTCAATATCCCAGAAGAGAAAAGATAGTTAATATACATTTATGATCTGTAAATTATGAATATATAGCAGTCATGCTTAGTAGAGCAGGTGGCTTATCCATAACTTGCAAAAGAATTTTAGTGGCATCGCCCAATGTTTTCTGAGAAACTTTAGAAGTTAATGTGTAGTCTCTAGGGACATAAACTTTCATATCTACCTGGGTTCTGTTTCACAGGTACAGGTGCCAAATTACTCTAACATAAAAAGCATATTTAAATATTAAAAGAGTGTACGTGCATGCACACACCCACAATTAGCATATCGGTAAAATTATTTTTATAGCCTTTAGATCAATCAAAGTCTTGGTTTCGAAAGCAAACTTAAAGGTACAAACCTGTGTCCTATTGCTGCTACTTCTGTTGAGATGAAAGGATTTATATTTTTTTTCTCTGGAATGTTTACAGTTAACTGGCAGTATGTGGACCAATTCTCACCTTTCCTAGGTGTGCCGGCCAGGTAACTCCTCAGGTATCTGCATTTTGCAATGCCCAATCTATTCCAAACTTAGCTGGTGCTTCTCGAATTGCCTTATGCAATAGGCAACCATACCTGTGCTGTGCCACCAGTCACATGTTCCATTCGAGTACCTTCCACACAGAAGAGGTGTGAATGCAGTGTGTAAGGGGGACCTGGCTGACAGGCAGATAAGTTGCGGAGCATAAAAAGTGTTTCATACCTACCCTTGCCGTGGCACACTCCGGCAGAAGTATCTCCATGCAATGCGTATGCTCCATCTGGGAGCATACCTGGAGTGTCCCTTTTCAAAGTGCCAAAAGGCCCTGTGTCTCACATGCCTGCAGATTGATTCTTCTTTCAAAGCTGAAAATACATTTTATTTATGCATCACTTGGTGGGATAAAGAAATGCCTTCTTATAAGATATGTCAGTCAACGGGTGTTTTTCCACTAGCACTAGAATACCCATTAAGGACCTATTAAATATCCATTAAGAATCCTTAATAGGTACTTAATGGGTACTTCTAGTGCTAGTGGAAAAACACCCAACATCAGGAAGGCTGGTGCCAAAGGATATCAAATTATTTGGAGAGGCGCTGAGTCTTTCAAGTCAAGGATGTTGCCAATGAGTGCCAAACATCCTAACTGTCTGTGCCATCTTCCTAGCATACAGCAGCTTCTTCTCAAAGTCTTGAATCCAGCCCTATAACTAATTGTCCGTCGGTACAATTCTTGACTTTCTTTTATAAGACCAGATGCTAAATTTATAACCGTTGATAGTGTTTGGTTTGCAGCTCCAGAGTCCAGGTAACCCTCCCCACCTCTGTTATGGATGTTTTAAATTGTCTCTAAGGGTGCACCCCCATGGGCTGTGATTACTTCTGGGTGGATTCGGGGCGGCCCTAATGCAAAACGTAGTTCGTATTAAGAAGTCCCCATGGTAATTGAGGACAGTGCGTGTTCAAGCCAAATCTGCCTGACCCCATGAAAACCACGGTAAGCCCCTGTATTGGGAAACCGCGGTTTTCTCCACCCCCTCCACCCTGGGTACAAGCATGTCCCCTGTTGCCTGACTGCCCAGTCGGGCAGCCATACCTGAGTAAGGGCTTGATTTAGCGCACAAGTGCCTGACAACTTCCCTGCACTCAGCTGATCAGCTGTCAGACTGAGGTATACTGGCTGCTGAGCAAAGGTGTGCAGCTCCGGTAAAATAATTAAAACACAGCCGCGGCTTCAATCAATGAGCTGCTTCCCCTTCCTATTTTGCCCCTCTGTTATGCAGTGTATGGCTTCTGGAGGCGCAGAAGGGAACCCAGCTCATTGATTGAAGCTGCAGCTGTGTTTCAATTATTTTACCAGAGCTCTGCTCCTTCGCTTGACGGTCTGTATACCCGTCTGATAGTTGCGATCACAGTGCGCACAGCAGGGACAATGAAACCCCACCCGCTAATGCTGTGATCAGCAATCTACTTAACCTGGGAGTGTCCCCATGCCCCCAGGATAATCTGTTCTTGCCTCCTAATTCAGGGCAAGAACAGTTGTAAAGGGGGGGGGGGGTTTGCTGCGTATTTTTGGCTTTTGTCTCACATGTAGCCTTTATTCTGATCATGGGGATGCACCCTAAGAAACTGAAGATGTTCTGTCTTAATCTTTATCTCCAAACTTACCCTTGGAGAAGTATTAGGCTAAGAGGCAGAGGCTGAGCCAAAATTACCCAAAAGGCTTCTTGGTTGCAGGGGGATTTGAACCTTTGACTCACAGGCCTAGTTCAACATTGCTAGCAGCTAAGTTATAGCCTTATAGGCCATCAAACCTACAGGGGATGAAGTAAACATGGAGAGAATGGTGTTGGCAGGCAGCCATGTTTGGCATAGTTTTCCCTGTCTGCCTCACAAAATGAAGAACAGATCTCAAAATGACCTCCCCATCAACCCGATGTTTAAATTCCTCTAAAAATTCCTAAGTTTTGGTTCCCCTGCCCCTTAATTTCTACCAGCATAAGATGCAATTTAGCTAATGTACAGTTATATCAAAGGGCATGGGAAGGGGTTCAACTGTAGCTTTTGTTTGATGATTAATAACTACAAGCCTGGGAGAGAATTAAGAGCTTATGCAAAGAACACCCAAGGAAGGCAACTTCAGTTCAAGGGTCAATTCCCTCGTCTTCATTTGATGGTTAGTCTGGGACTACATGTCCAAACCAAATCCTTCAACAAAAGGCAAGGATATTGTATTTGACTCACAGGGCCTAGCAGTTATAGCCATGTAGGCCTCAGACCTACAGGGGATGAAGGAGACATGGAGAAAATGGTGTTGGCAGCTGGCCATGTTTGGCATTGTTTTCCTTGTCTGCCTCACAAAATGAAGAACAGATCTCAAGATATTTAGCCAAGGGAGTGGGACTGGCCTCCTCATCAACCCGAGGGACATCTCTTCCACTAGAAACTAGCAAGGCTATGTTCCACAGGCTACATTCAGATGGCCATAGAGATGGACTTCAGGGAAGCAGCACCAAGGATGGGACATTTGATTTGTATACGAATGTCCGAATTTGTATGAATTCAGAAGAATAATGAATATTTTGAATATTCATGCACATCCCTACTTCTCATATGATTCTATTCTTAGGCTCCCGATCACCTTTAGCAATAAAACAAAGCTTTGTTGAATAATCTGCTCTTTTCTGAAGCCACTCCTAAAAAACTTGCCCACAAACACACTGGAACGAGCTGGTACAATAGATACCCAGAATGTGCACATTTTTAGATTCAGCCCAGTTGAGCAAACCACTCCCTCAAATGACTGGTTTCTCTAGAACCAGGTACATTGTTTCCAACTTGCAGGCCGCATTCAGCAAATTAATTAGGGCAAGAGCAAAAGTTGCCCCTGGTCAATTAGGCATCAGCATCAGGCATCAGAAAACAAGTACTTCAGCTATGCTTATAACCAAGACTTTGCCAACAACTTAGAAAGACAGAAGATGATGGAGATTTAACCTGGGGCTCTTTGCTTACCAGACATTTGTTCTCCTGCAGAGATGTATTCACCAACAACAATAAATATCATGATAATTATCTACAGATTTTTATTTTAGGAGGCAACTCATTGGTGCACAGTGGCCGTGTCTTCACGGCAACCTTATCTTGGATTCAAAATGTTTTGAATCCTCGGAGTCCGCACGGCAGTTTGGCTTAACACACTTTCTCCGTGTTAAACCACCCCAAAGCGTGATGAATCTCAATCCTGATTTCAACAGGTCTCACTCCGGTTCGTGCGCTTGAAACGTTTTACATTTTTTCCTGTGAGAACTCTTCCGTGTTAAGGGATGAGAGTTTCCCTGCCCCAATAGCTTGCTTCCAAAGCAAGCTGTAAAGGCGGCAGCAGCCCGAATAGCAATCCAAGCAATCCACTGTAGCAAACAAGCAGTTCACACCTGATAACCATCTTGCTATTGAAAGTGCTGACCTTCTAAGAAGGGAAAAGAAACAAAAGCAACTGCTGTTTGGAGAGACGTGTGAATGTTTGGCATGACGGACAAAAGGGGCTTAAGTTGCCGCCGCTGCTGCGTGCCCTGAGCGGAGAGGAGGGAAGGAATCGCTGGCTGCCTGCTGCCGATTTTCCTCCATCCAGGCAAGGCAACCACCCAGCTAGGCTCCGTGAAGGGGTCTGTTATAGGTGGCGTATTCATGCCAGGAGGAAGAGGACAGGGCAGCCCCGAAAAGCAGCTTTTAAAAGGTAGCCACTGGAGTCCCCCCTTGAGTCACGTATGTCCTCAGAATCCGGATTGAACGCGATTAAGCTGAAAGTAATGAGAACAGGCAAATTCGCGTTTGCATCTGGTTCTGTTATCTCGGTTTAGGGAAAGCGAAATAAGGTTGTCGTGAAGACACGGCCAAAAGGTCTTCAGTTGCCAACTTCAGCTTACGTCAAAAAATTTCACACAACATAGGTGTATATTTGCAGGTGTGTGTGGTTCTGCTCACTCACACAGAATCAGAAAGAAGCAAAGAGAAGCCAACACAAACAATAAACTAGAGATTTCAGATTTATTTTGCACCTTCCAGCCTAAGAAAATGAATAATGTAATCAGAAGACATTATTATGGTTCAATAGGAGCAATTGCTGGAACCTCAACCCAAGCAATTATGAGGCACAAGGTGAGCCCCAGCAGGAGCAGGCCATTTGGCTCTTAATTCATGAGAAGATGGGACAAAAAGGCAGAAGTCCTTCTACAAGCATGCAGTGAATGGCCATGCTATGGTGACCACTGTTCCACCTTCAATTAAAAAAATAAGATTCAGTGGATCAGATCCATGGTCCATCTAGTTCAGCAGTCTGTTCACACAGTGGTCAACGTTCCACAAGGGAAGTTCATTGGCAGGACACAAGCTCATAGCTTGCTCTGTTCACGGTCTTCTAGCAAAAAGTTTTCAGAAGTAAGCCGTGGCCCATTACAGAAGTATTCTCCCTGCCATCAGGACCAATAACCATTAATCACCCTGTGATGCCCGCTAGGACCCCTCAATCCCAAAAGTATGTTTTTTAGTTTAAAATGCAAAGTGTGGCGAACACGGTAAGTCCAGACGCTTAAAAGTGTCACCAAAGTGTATTTTCACAAGGGTAAGTAGCCTAAGGGAGGGGCTAGTTGAGCACTCCAAGGGGAGGGGTTGAATTTGCATCCAGGCGGAGCTCAGCCAATAAGAGCGAAGCTAGCCAGCCAGGCCCATATTTAAGGGGGCCTGAGGGAACAATTTCGGTTCTCTGCCTGGGGTCGTTAATCAGGGAGGTTAACGAAGGGGAGAAACGGGCTCTTAGCTGAGGAGGCTAAAGTTAGGGTCCTGAGTCTTTTAGTATATGAATGCTAAGCTTGTGAAGTTATTGAAAAGGAAAGCTAACAAATTCTGAACTGATTGAAGTTTTATTCTTGAACTTGTAGGGTCTTTTGACTTAGGGTAAAAGTGAAAGACTGAACTGCTTGACAGCTAAAGTAACCACGTGTAACTAACTGTGAGAAGAAGCTGACTTTAAACTTCAACTGTATTCAATAAACACATGTTCTTGTTGTTTCAAAGAAGCATCGTCGAGTTCTGTTTATAAAGGGAGCCAAATAGGGCCAGAGTTCTAAACAGTAACTGTATCCAACCCACTGCTGGAGATTGGCAGAGTGGGGGCAGGGTGCTGTCTGCTGCAGCATCAGAAGGGAGGCAACATTATTATCAAGCCAAAGAGTAGAGAAAAGGAAATGGAAGGTGCGCCTCTTGGAAGGAAATAACAGAGATTGATTTACAAGTAAACAAAACGCTACCACACTACCAAATTAAGATAAATATATATATAAAATAGGTAAGGGTGGAGAGGCGGCCTTTACACACCCTTCCATGAAGGTATCAATTTTTTAAAAAATAAACAAATCTAAACTGGTAGCCATCAGCACATCTTGTGGTAGTGAGTTCCAATGTTCTGCATGGCTCATTAGGTGTTTGCAATGGATCAAGGCCCCTGATTTGATTTGATTTGATTTGATTTGGCATTTACTCCCAGATCCTATGTTGGATGAATGAGTGGAGGGAAGTTGGTGCAGGTTGACTTTGCATTTTGCCAGCTGCTGTCTCCCCAGTTTGGCAGTTGAAGCAGTTCAGTTTCCCAGGCAAATGAACCAGCTGAAATCTCCCACACTTGGAGGATTGACTTAGGATGACATGAAGTAGATTGGACCAAGACTTCCATCTGCCACCATCATGCTAAGCTAGTATCTCCCCAGTTTGGGAGGTTCAAAGCAAACCTAAACCAAGGGTAGCTGGTTTAATTTAAACTGAACCACTAAATCTCAATTAGTAGTGCACACCTTCAGTCTACCCTGGTACAGATGCCTACAAATTTCTGAAGGCTTTCAGATAATCAGGTAGGGCCTGCAACCCTACATAAACCTGAATCAGTAAAGCTTAGAACATAAGTCACAGCCCATCTAGTCCAGCATCCTGTCTCACATGGTGGCCCACCAATTGCTTATGGGCATTTCAAACAAAAGACAAAATCTTCACCTGCTCTCAACTAACTGGAAATGGCCCAGTTTGGTCTAGTGGTTAGAGAGACGGACTCTTTATCTGGGAATACTGCGTTCAATTCTGCCCCCCCCCCCCGGTGAAGCCAGCTGGGCGACCTTGGGCTAATCACAGCTCTCTTCTGCACCCCCCCAGCTCCACCCACCTCACAGGGTGTTCTGGGAATAGAAAGCTGAATTGGTGAGAAAAGTGGAGTCGAAAAGCCAACTTCTTCTTCTTCTTCTTCTTCGAGGCATCTTGCCTATCTCTGCAACTCAAAGGAAATACCTAGGCATCCATGCTAGTCGCCATTGATACACCTATCTCCCTGAATTTGTCTAAAGCTATCCAGGCTGGTTATTATTACCACCTCTTCTGGCAGCAAATTCTATAGACTGCTTGGCATGCATGTTCCTGCAGCACACTGCCTCTCCCTTTGCCACATGTAACTCTAAATTGTATGAAAATGATTATTTAATCAAGCTCAAAAAAGCACAAAGAATTTCTTGTGTCACAAATCCATTTTGAGGTCTTCTTCGGCAAGTTTGCCTTACAATTTGCTTCTTTAAAAATCCTGGTCTAGCAACACTTTTTGCAGTGTCCAAAGCTTGTGTAATCTGAGTATATCTGGGTGCATGAAATAGGACAATTCTTTGCAGTTCCTCAGAAAAGAGTAAAAGGCACGGGCAACATTTCTAGACATGGGGAGGATGTGTCTAGCTTTCTCCTCCTGAGATCTCTGTTGGAACAAAAAGGTCGATGTGTGTGAGGAATTAGGAGCAAGGGCAACCTAACAGCCCACATGCTTTCTTGTTAATTGCCTGAAAAGGGCTCGTGAGAGGCACAGAAGACCTTGGGCTCTTTAATTGAATGGAATTTCGTGGTGAGAACTGTCTCTCTGTGGAAATCAGAAGTGAGGAATGGATTTGTCTGGCTGTTATAGCCTGAAACTGTGCCTTTATCTACGCTCAGCACGTACATTTCTAAATCAACTCCAATATTAGATAACTGCCATAAGCTTCTCGTGGTCTCCTTAAAAGGAAAGCAAACCAAAGTGTGATGGACATCTGGAATTTGAGGGCCTCAAAGGAAGCAGGTCTAGGTCATACGTTAAGGGGGCATCTACATTAGATGAACAGTATGGGCTGCTGCAGTTGCAAGCACTAAGGGTTTAAAATCAAATTCCCGCTAAAAGGTATATTATAGAGCAAGTGATGAACTAAGCAATGTTTCTAAAACCTTGATACAGAACACTCACAATGGTTTGGGCAGCTGTATCCAACTGCTTTCCTCATCTTAGACGTTTTCAAGACAGGTGATTTTGTATCTTTGGAGGTTTCTCTGTTCTTTTTCAGTAGAGTAGGATGGCTTTGTAGGAACCGCAGCTTGATTAAGGTAAGCCCAAGTAACCTTGCCTAAGTGAGGCTTCTCTCTCCTTTCAAATTATACTGCTTACACCAGTGATGGCCAACCTTTGACACGTGTGTCACAGGTGACGCAACAAGCCCTTTTAGGTGACACACATGGTCACTTTGGCACCTGGGCATGTAGTGCTTGCTTGTTCTTGAAGTGTACGAAATACCAACTTTCAATTGAAGATTTAGCAAATGTAAAGAATTATTTGTTTTTGCTTTTAATAAAATACATATATCAAAAATATAACTTTTTTACTAGAGCCACAATTATCACAAAATTATGGATATTTCTAGATGTGACACAGCACCTGAGTTAAGCTAGGTTTTCTTGAGAATTTTGACACACCAAGCTCAAAAGGTTCCCCATCACTGGCTTACACTATTCATGAATCCTCTGTACTGTGGCTTCTTTCAAGTTTTTTCTTCTTCCTCCCTTCCTGAGGCAACTTAGAACTTAGTCACCTGGCCTCACTACTCCTAATTAGGGATGTGCATGAAGATTTGCAACATTCAATATTCGTACGAATTTGGACAGTCAAATATGAATCAAATGTTACAGCATCCATACGTTGACATTCGTGTTCATATGAATGTTTCAGAACATTTGAACAAATGCTTCAGAATATTCGCGAACCAGGGAGGTGGAATAGCAGCTGTGCAAGTCACATCTGCAATGGATCCAGAGTGCATTTGGCATGGATTGAGAGCAGATTCAAAGTGGATTCAGGGCAGATTCAACGCTTTCAGAGCAGGTACGTTAAGGAATACGTATCAGATGTGTGTCTGTTTGTATTGGATATTCATATGAATTCGTACAAATACATTTGTACCATATAGAATCCTATCACATTCGAAGGGGATCTGTTTGAATGATTGAAAATTTTCTTACATTTGATTCGATAGTGCAGATCCCTACTCCTAATGAGGTTGCTTGTTTAGCTTTTGCTGATTAACTTAGAAGCCCTAGTGATTTTGGTCCTGTTTGCACTTGGCCATATTTTGGAATGTATCTCAGGACAGTGGTCTGCTGTCCGCATGCTAATGTAGACTCTGGCAGGCCTGCATTAGCATATGGACAGCAGGCCCCTTATTCTGGAATATATTCCAAAATGAAGCCAAGTGCAAAGATGCCCATTGTAACAACTGCTAAATTGAAGTTACTGGGCTAGTTGAAACTTGGTCCTGACCCTGTTCACCATTTAAAGCCATTTTAAATCATTTTTTGAAGTTCAATTTCACTTCTGAGAATCTGTTATTCCCCCCTTCCATTAGAATCAACTATCAGTTACCTGTCTGTCAAGACTCAAGACCCAAGTCCACTGTCTTAAAAAGATCCCAGATCTCTGTGTATATACAGAACACAAAGAGCAATTTGTGTAAACACAGCAGTACGATCTCAACCTCTTGCCAGACTTCCTTTACAGAAGTTAGTCTCCTTCCCCACCCCATCTGTCAAATCTGGGAGGAAGATCCGGTCTGGATCAGTCCCCATGCCATTTACAGGGACTGATCCTGCACAACTGTGCAGAGCACCAGGGATTGGTCCCTGTAGACAGCATGGGAACTGATCCAGACTAGACTGGCAATCTGGAGAGGTGAGCATGGCGTGGTGGGAGGCCACACCCCCCCCTGAGCAATCCCGCCCCTTGGAAGATACCACTGGCTGCTCCGGGCCCACCCCAGGCAGTCTGTGGTTGCGGCAGCCCAGCACACCACTGGGCCAGTTCGAACCTGCCCCTGGCTTTGGAATGCTAGCCAGCACATCACAGAGTGATGTGGTCAGTAGCGCCCAATGGTAGCAGCCTGGGGGTGGGACTCCTGAGCTGCCCGGCAGGAAGTAATGTGGATGATCTCCCTGCAGGACAGCTCAGGTATGCCTGGGGTTAACGTTGGGATGGGTGTGGAGCATGATTTTGTCCTCTACACCCTGGATGCAAGTAGAACAGCTCTGGAAGGGGGGAATAATGGGATGCTTCTGGCTGGAAAGGGCCTCCTGCAAAAGCGAATGTTTTGTCCCAGAGCTGACCTAATTGTATGCTACAGGCCTAAGTGCAAGTAGGCCCCTGGCTTTTTCTGCTCAATTTGTGGACAAGGTTTTAGAGGATGCCTTAGGGAAAGGGTCGGTTATCACAAAGAGGTGCTTTATTGCAGCTACATGTGGATACCCTTATTCTCTGCCAGGCTCCCCTCCCAGCCAGCAACAAGCAGAGGAAAGAATCTTGCAGGACCTTAATTCACTATGATATAAGCTACTTCATCATATAAAATGAAAACACCATAAATACTGTAAATTAAAGAAGGAAGACAGTGATTAAGAACAGCAGTAAGAAATCGTAGAGAGGAGGGCTGTGGCCAATTCTTGTGAGAAATAATTTGTTTCCCAATTGTCCACTGGAATTCCCAAACTGCAGAAGAATGTAAAGTTGAAGTGAGTGATAAATGCCTAAGGTATGGGATTCTTACAGAGGAATCTCTTTGCTATATACCAGAAACTTGATCAACATAGAAGATGAGAACATGCCTCCTTAGCGTGAACGTCACACTATGATTCACATTTATTTGGTTAGTCATTCAGCAAAAAGTAAACCCTAATTCCAAGGTGTCTAATTCCCTGTTAAGATTCCCATTAGCCTTCTTTAAGGAAATTCTTCTGGCCTTCAGAGAAGGCACTGGTTTTTAACAGTTGGAAAATAAAACTATTAGGCTATCCTCCAGCAGGGTATAAAACTCAGGATAATCCCAAGAGTATGTAGGGATTGCCATATGTATCCATGGTAATCCCAACATAGCCCCAATAGAGGAGTGAAATCCTAGGTTTGAAAGATCCAGGCTGTTGTCACACCTAAGGTTTAATCCAGCTTCGGTCCACTTTCAGAGTGAGAGAACACATCAGGAAAATGACCAGTAATTTTCTTTCCACATTATCAATCCCAAAGGTGAATTTTCTGAGTTATTTAATGCTGAACATAAACAGCTTGTCACTTTGCTGATGTGTTCTCTTGCTATGAAAGTCGACTGAAGCTGGATTAAACCTTAAGTGTGGCCACAACCATAGCGAGAGCACTTACTTTGTCTGGACGCCCGCTCACGTCATCCGCTCTCTTGGGAGTGACTACTTTGCATGTGTGGGTCCCAGCCAAGCCAAACTGAGGATTTGAGTCAAGGGACTCTTGGTTTGTAGCCAAGGGCCTTTAACTACTGTGCCACTATTAAAAAGCTATATTTTTAAATACGTCTTTGGGTGCAATACCATCTCTATTCCATCTTCTTTGGATAAGGGTGCAAATAGTTCTACCGTAGTGCCAAACATATTCCATCTTCCGTAAAATGCCAGGATGGAAAGTCTCTGCTGGATTTTAGTACTTGTCATAAACGGCATTTGGCTGGGATGATTTTCCTCTGATAGCCCTGGGACAGAAATGAATCAGCCACAAAGAAGCTTGTAATTTGTTCAACAGGATCAATAGGAGCTTATAAAATGTGTTCAGTGCACTACACCATATGTGTGTTTTCATAGAAGCTGGTATTCCATAGGGTTTGCTCTTACATGTTGAGATTTACTTCTAAGTTGGGAAACATAGGCTCAGACTGCCATCCTCCCCTTACAGACCCGTACAACTGAAATGCAGTTACATTAGGAAAACCCCCCAGAATTCAGACAACCATCTTAAAATGCTATGTGATGTATGTTGCCAAATGTCCAATCTATCACCCCCAGAAGTTCTAAGATCAGCAGCTTTTTCAACATTTCTGAATCATCATTGACTTTATAGATTTTTTTCCTTTCTAGCACAGTCCTAAATCTTTTTCTCAGACTGAATCTTTCTTTCTTATATAACTTTGAAAAAAAGTTCCGTTTGTTCTGAGCAATCAAACTCCTAACTGTGTCTGAAGATTTCCTAAACTTACCAACTTGTTATTTCCATAATTCTTACATATTATGCCAAGAGCCTCTGGAATGTGCTGAAAGCCTCTTCTCTTCTCTCCCAGGCAGAAGTGATGCCTGCTCCAAAAAAGTTGATGCAAAATGTTTTTGAGCCTTTCTCAGGAGAAAGGGACACGGGATTCACATACTCACAAACACACAAACAGAGCTTTGGAACATAGGGACATAGAGACTTAGGAAAACTTTCCTAACGTGCAGGGCGCATACACATCGGAAACCGCTTTTTCCCCTAGGATGACCAAATGGAAAGAAAGACAGGAAGCCTATTCGCACTTGGCTTTATTCTGGAATATATCCTGGAATAGGGACTTGCTGTCGATATGCTGGTACAGGCTTCAGCAGGCCCAAAATGAGGTCTGCCAGAGTCTGCATTAGCATAAGGACCACAGACCCCTATCCAGAGATATACTCCAGAAAAAGGCCAAGTGCGAATAGGCCCCGGATTTGTATATGTTAAATTCTTACACAGAAGAGAAATTCCAGCTGCATCTCCATGGCAGAACAAACTGCCTGGAGAGTCGAGGGTTGTTGGTTCAATCCCCAGCCTCTATCCAGCCTGTATCTCTCCCAAGAAAACTGCATAAACATGTCCATGGAGGTGCCTATGCAGTCAGCTAGGAGTCAGGCACAACTTAGTGGTACACAACAACAACAACAGTCTGTATCTCCACAGCCACAGCTGAAACCATCTGAGCACATTTGCTTCTGTGAAACAACCTCCTCCAACATCTCTTGGTACATCCTCATACTCACATTTGGTGATCCATACACCCAATGAAGCGGACAAACATCTCTGGAGTGTGCAATTTTGTGGCACACTCCGAGGCACCTCAGGCAAGTACA
The DNA here is from genome assembly GCA_023333525.1 of Aspidoscelis tigris stejnegeri. NCBI lineage: Eukaryota > Metazoa > Chordata > Lepidosauria > Squamata > Teiidae > Aspidoscelis > Aspidoscelis tigris. The sequence goes on from JALMGA010000004.1 coordinate 18,504,485, forward strand.
ATTGGACCTCCGTATCCGCGGGGGATACCTTCCAGGCCCCACCGTGGATAATGTAAACCGCACATAATAGCAAATGCTGGGAAATGCACTCCATTTCCTGTAATTCCAGTGAAACCCCACGGGATTCCACTGGAATCATGGGAAATCTCAATCAAGATGCATTTTATTTCCCATAATTCCTGTGAAATCCCACAGGATTTCAAAGGCATTATGGGAAATCACATGCCATTTTGGGCCATTTTCTGCCTCAGAAGACCTTAAGGTAGGCCTAATGGCACCTGCAGAGGGTGAGGGTGGGACCTTATCCAGTCACTGCAGGAAACTGAAACTATGGTTATTGGATCAGTGGATAAAGGGGTCTAACTGTTTCTCCTAAAGTGACCCCCGGTTCTAGTATTTTAAGAAAGGGGCAAACATGCACAGTTTGATACATGTCTATCAGGTTCCCTCTCTTTCCTTTCCTTTCTCTACTAAAAATCCTCCAAACACTTTCTTTCATACCTATTTAATACAGCTTGTGTGACTCTGGGGATCTTTTCAAGAACTGTTCCTTTAGCAGTAGTATATTTCTTGACCTCTGCTGTCCAGTATTCAAGGGTATCAGCTTGTTTTTATTCAGCAAATCAAACTGCTGATCTAAATCTTCCTCAGATGACATGTTGACAAAACAGTGAGATCTGCTCCAGACACACAAGATATCTTCAGAATTCAGGCACCCTTTTCAACCAGGAAAGTGTTTGCCTGTGACAGCCTGCCATTTTGCCTTTCATTATCCAAACACCATTCTTTTTTCAAACATTGAGATGTCTGTGGCTGGAAGTCCACATTCCATTGCGCTCTTGCAGGTCTTAGCTAAAGGATGCATGCTGCCTCTTGCCTCTTACCCCCTCCCTCCTCCACAATCAGCTATCTTCAAAGAACTGTAACAAAGGAAGCCTTTGAAGCCAGGAAGCGTCCAGTGACTTGAAATATGCCACCCTTTGATCCCTTCAACTACATTGGAAGTGTGACTACCTCAGTGCTTTTCCTATTTCATCTTTTTGCTCCTCACTCACTCCACCCAGTTTGATATCTTGCTTTGTGATGCTAAAATATCTCCTTCCAAACTTTGAACATTTGGGTGGGTGGACAGGTGAGCAGGGGGAATGGAGGGTTTAGGAATTCCATTTTTGGGTGGTCAATTTCTAGAATATAGTGAAACTTCCCACACTTAGCTTTCTTCTGGAATATATTTTGGGATAGGGGTCTGTTGTCCACATGCTACTGCAGAGTATGGCAGACCTCACCTGGTGCCTGCCACAGCCTGCATGAGCATGTACATAGCAGGTCCCTATTCGGGGACATATTCCAGAAGAAGCCTAAATGTGGAGAAGTCCAACGTTAATGACATCAGCTTGAAACCAAAATAATTTTTGTTGGCTGGAGTTCTTGTAAGATACTCCTACCTGTAGAAAGTTGGGGCTGATGTTCATTAAGGCTGTGGCCACATCTTATCTTTGATCAAACTCCGTGGTGAAGTATGGGAGATACCATCAGGTTCCTTATGATGAAAGACTGTGTGTTTGTGGCACAGCAATGGTTGAAGATCTTTTTCATATCTTGTTTACCTGTCCCTTGTATTCTTCAATAAGAACACCTTGTTTGGGCCCCACCTTTTACAAAATGTGTCCCACTGGACTGCAGAACATAAAGTGACTTACCTTCTGCAGGAAGAAAATGTCCAGGTGACATATAAGGTAGATTTGTTTTTTTGTTAAGGCTGCCCAACATAGAAAAGCATTCATTGAGTTGAATGGGGTGTCTTGTGAGAGTGATGGGGACAAATAATGATGCCATTTTAATTTTGTTTCTTAGTTTTATCCCTGTATGTTTTATATGATTTTGCCTTTTGTAAACTTTATATGGTTGCATAACTAATCAATAAACTTCATAGTAAACCTTTGACCAGTTTTGTGTCATTTTCTATTCTCAGCAATCCCATGGCAAAGTGTTTTTCTGGTTCTTCTGTAGACTTTCTCTCCCTGATTGGGATTATCCTGTATTCGGATTATCCCAGCACTGAATCTGTCCTGTTTCAGCTGCACAAGCAGACCCAGATGAAATACTGCTGTCCTCTGCCCTGCTCTGCCACAGTGTGAAGGGCAGCCAGTAAGGTCTGGCACCTGGGGCCAGAGGGGCCTACTCAGGCTATGTGGCTGCACTGGTCATGGAACAGCCTCACCCCAGGAAAGGTGTCCTGTTGTGCACAGATACAATGTGGAAGGCAACCTTTGAGCTCTGGGACTCAAAACCAGAGGGGATAACCTGAGCTAGCTTGCCTGGCATACCCTCATCTACCTACTGGTGGCTGTGCCACCCCTAGAACCACCTCGCCTCCCCACCCCAAAGTAAGGGTGAACAGGCCAAAAGTAATCTGTGTTCCCCGTCTGTCCTGAGTGGGAAGATCCTGTTGTGGTATGACTGTCGCCTAATTTTCTCTTTCCTTGCAACCCCTTGTGCCTGCTGAAAATCTGTTCTGGAATGTAAGACTGCTTTCTGGAGCAGTGAAAAGTGATGGAGGAGGCAGAGAGAAGTGCAGACAAGCTACCTTTCTTAGGGTGTGTCTAGACTTACAGATACTGTGCATTCTGATGCACAGTCAAGGCATAAGCATCACACCTGCTGCCTGCTGCTGTGTAGTAGTGACACATTATGCCGCCACTACTTCGAATTTACCTTCTGCAGAATGATGAGCACTTGCTCTGCAATATCAGATAAACTTGAAGTTTCCCACCAGTCTGGACAGGATGGCAAGAACAGCGAACGAGAGCTGAGTTTCCATTGGCTGCCCCATCCCATGTGACATGCACTTCACCACAGGTGCTACGGAAGTAACGCAGCCTTCTCTGAGAAAGCTGTGGGGAGGCTGCTGGAGTCCAGCTGGCGTGTTGTGGCTTCGCAGCAGGTAAGCTGCACTTTTTTCTCTAACAGCAGATTTTATTCTGCTAATCTGGATGTAGTGTTCACTTATAATACTATAGAGGGCCTATAACTCACTGCTGCACAGATGAGGTGTAAGCAGGTGTTGCTTGCACCTGATTAAATTCCTTACCAGTTTTAGGGTGCATCCCCATTACAAGCTTAATCCAGTTTCCCTAAACTGAAATAATAGAACCGGATGCAAACGCGAATTTGCCTGTTCCCATTACTTTCAGCTTAATCGCGTTCAATCCGGATTCTGAGGATCGTACGTGGCGTACATGACTCAAGGGGGGACTCAAGTGGCTACTTTTTAAAAGCCGCTTTTTGGGGCTGCCCTGCCCTCTTTCTCCTGGCATGAATGTGCCACCCATAAGGGACCCCTTATGGAGGAAAAACGGCAGCGAGCAGCCAGCAATTCTTTCCCCTCCTCTCCCATTTCCCAGGGCACACAGCAGCAGCAACTCAAGCCCCCTTCACAGCCATAGCATTTAAAACAGAACCTCCAGCTGCTTTACTTTCTTTTTCCTTTCTAAAGGTCAGAACTTTCAAAGAGCTAGAACTGTGCAAATTTGCAACATTTTTATAAGGTGTGAGTGGGTAGATCGCTACAGTGTAGCACTGCTTTAAGGAGTGGATTTTTATAGTGGCTGTTTTGAGAGGTGGATTTTTTCAGTGAAATCACTATCTTTGGAAGCAAGCTATTGGGGGAGGGAAACCCTAAACACGGATTCTCATCCCTTAACATGGTACTGTCCCCACAGTAAAAAATGTAAAACGTTTCAAGCACACAAACCGGAGTGAGACCTGTTGAAATGAGGATTAACATTTACAATGCTTTGGGGCGATTTAACACTTGGAAAGCATGTTAAGCCAAACTGACATGGGGTCTGTGAGGATTGAAAACGGTTTGAAACCGAAATAAGGTTGTAATGGGGATGTGGCATTAAAGTTGTAGGACTTCTGTCCTCTTTCTCATCCTGTAACCCTAGCCTTTTGCCAGAAAGATTCTCCACTGGATCTCTGCCACATCCAAAAACAGAAGGAGGCCTTGTCTTTACAGATGCCTAGTTAGGATCCAAGCCATTAGTCTTGGTTGCTGAATCAATTAATCTGCCAATTAAATTTGCAAGCAGGTTAAAACCATATTTCCAAAGCAAGACACGTATATTCTGTGCTCTCCAATGAGGCCTGTGCAAAGCCTTGCTACTGTTCCTGTTTGTATTAGTAATGGAATAGAACAGAAGAACTGGGCCTCTCTCCAAACAGAGTTGGATTGGACCCACCTTTCAGAGGAAGGGCAGGTTTTCTTGTATTCACATAAAGTGCTCTGCTGCCAGACTGAATACTAATGGCAGACCTGGAGCCAGGTTTAGAGCATCATACTGTGGACTGAAATTGCCTTGATCAGGTGGCCATGAGGAAACAGCCGGCCTCAGGCAGCCTCACCTGTACACATTTCTGATGAAGTGTGTCATTTTGTTGTTATTGTTGTCTTTGCCTGCCTTCCAGGATTAAGGACCTTTAAAGTGTTATCTGCTTCCTCTTGTGTAGGTAAGTACACCTGGGCTCCCGTACATTCAGGGAGAGGGAAACTAACAATTAGAAGCGAATGCCTTCTCTGCAATGAACATATCATTAAGCCTGCTTGGGTTCACTGCAGGGAAAGGCACGTGTGTCCCTGCCTTCACTAGAGAAAGCAGGTAAGTATTCAAAAGCTGGGCTCTTTTCCACTCAGAAAGTCTGGAAAATCTTCAGGGAACTCACCTTCTTGGAAACCTAGCTCTTTTATTGATTCTTGTTTTGGCAATGCACTTTCTCTCTCTCATTTTTAGCATATTCATGTTTTAAGCATCTGCTTTTAATGCCACAGTTTGAGCCCTCATGCCAACATATGAATGTGTAGAGATGTATATTTTTTTCTCTTTTGTTCCAAAAGTCTCCACTTCAGTCCTCTTGTGGGCAAAAGCTAATGCAGGATTTTTTTTTAATTAAAAAAGAAAGAAAGAAAAAAGAACAAAATCAGAAACACAGAGAGAGAAAGCTTTGATCTCACTCTCTCTTTTGCCAAAGAACCGCAGGGTTCCAGTTCTGCACTTAAAGAAAGAGGAACAGAGTTTGTGCTTTGCTTTTAGGGGAAAGTAATGGTATTTGAGGTACAATAGAGAAGCGCCTATGCTAGGCACTATAAAGCAACATCAGAGAAAGTTCAAGGGAAATGCTTCTTTTTGGCACGAGACTTTTTTCCTCCCTTAACTAGCGTGATTATGGCAAATACACATTTCCCCTTCCCCTACTTTCCTTTTACTGTGTTGGAAGATAGGCAGGCAGGCGAACCCTGGTCTGTGGTCACAGCTTATATTTTAGAAGGATGGGAGGCTGTCTTTAGTCCTCAAAGACCAGACGCCCATGGTGGTGAGAGCAACTTCTGTCCCCTGCTTTGAACAGGTGTTGAAATGGGAAACGCCCACTTCTGGGCTTTGATATTATTACTTTTTCCTTCCTTATTGTCACTCAGGATGAGATTTAAGTAGCTGTTGTTGGCAGGAGTTTTACTGTCAATGCAGGCTGAACTCTCGTAGAGAATTAAAGGTGAAGGTAATGATACCTTGATTCAAGTTGATCCCCTGCTGTGCACATGGACATATCTGTGATGCTGTATTTTTCCTGGAAGATGCAAGGAATTGCCCGAGACTTTCTACATGCAAAGCAAATGTCAGGGTCACCAATCTAAAAGGAGAGCAATGCCCTTGCACCCTTAATCGTTTCATAGCAGAAGACATTAGAGTAGATGTAGCAGAGAACACAAGCAGCAACATGTACTGAAATTCCGTCTTTTATGCAAGTAACAAGGAACGCTGTAATTCCCCTTTCTGCAGGACTGCCTATATTCTAAAGTGCAGGCAGTCCTGTCCCCCTTTCCGTCTGGTCAACCTATCCACCACTGAACTACATGGCCATCCCCAAATGTGGGTTTTGCAGATCCATGTCATGAGTAGGGGTGTGCACGAATGCAATTTTCGTGATTCCGTTCGAATTGAATATCCAAAGATTTATTTTATTTATGTTTTATATTTACATTTATATGTCGCCCCATACCCAAGGGTCTCTGGGCAGCTCACAACATTTAAAAACAGACATTTAAAAAATTATATCAGCCCTAAAACCAGAAACAGGTTTAAAAATGCAGCTTTTTAAAAAATACAAAAATAGTTAAAAACAACAGTAATTTTCCATGGGGGAAGTGTGGGGGACATTTAACCAAAGGCCTGCGTAAAGAGGAACGTTTTCACCGCCTTCCTAAATAGAAACAAAGAAGGGGCCTGACGCACTTCGAGGGGGAGACCATTCCACAGCCTGGGGGCCACTACCGAGAAGGCCCTCTCCCGGGTGCCCACCCGCCTAGCTACTGAAGGTGGGGGGATCACCAGAAGGGCCTCCCCTCCAGATCTTAAAACATGGGCAGGTCGATATGGGAGAAGGTGCTCCTTTAGATTTGAATGTATTTGCATTCAATTTGGATTGAATACATTCGAATCTATTTGTACGAATATTCAATTCATATTTGAAGGTACGAATTTCGACATTTGTATGTGTCCGTAAACATCCATAGGCATCCATAAGCATTCGTACGCATCCTGTTTTTGTCCAGTATGCATCTGTACAAATGCGTACGGATACAAATAAGATGCGTACAGTTATGTATGTTATGCATACGTATCCATACACATACGAATGCTTGAATAATTCATACGAAAGATTTGAAAGATTCAAAAATTCATTTGAATGTTAAATCCATATATTTAGACATTCGATTCAAATTCAAACATCCAAATTCGAATTTGATCAAATTTTGAATGTTTCAAATATTCATGCACATTGCTAGTAAAGTAACAGTTTTAAGAAGAGTTCTGTTTGGAGAGAGACCAAGGAAAATTCCTCAAAACGATGTTTTCTATCAGCTGCAGTTTTTTATAAACACTCATACAAGATAGGTAGCTCAAAAAACACAACCTAACTGATTTGGGGTGATCACTGGTTAATCTCTTGAAGCTGAAATTTTAAGTGCCCCCATGAATGACTCTGTTGCATCTATTTGTGGGGATGTAAATCTGAGCAACTGTCTCATAGAATCATCTGGGTGCCTACACAGAAGCAAGCCATGCATAGATAACTAATCTGTGCCCTTTAACTTACCCACACAGTTTTCCTGTTTTGCACAGAAATGCCTTTTTAGTTCCTAAGATGAAAATATCTTGCAGAACTGGGTCTATGAAGGGCTGCTGCTGCTTTGCACAAACTTTTTGCAAAGTTCAGAATAACACAGAAAAAAAATGTGTACCTGCTTTCACTTTGTGAATGAGTTCACTGCAATGGTATGATGCTATGTTTACATAAATGCCCTGCTGAATCTATTGGATTGCTCCTGCTTATTCTCAGAAGAGGACACCAGAGCAAAAGGCCCTGCCCACTATTTCCGAGCTGCTGGCCTATAGAGGAATGCTGCCTACTATATCAGAGTCAGTCTTACAGCCATTAGGCTAGTGTGAATAAACCCATGCTGAGACATGCATACTGTATGTAGATAAAAAAAATTTAAGCAGAACTAGTCCCAAAATGTGGGGCTCCCTCCGCTATTATGACTTTGAAATTCCCCTGAAAATTTACTAGGGTAGCCAAAATTGAGATTTGCTGTTCATTGCAAGCATGCTCTGCTATTGGTTCTGCCTACTTTTGATATTTATCAGTATCTCATAGAACTTAGGTGAAAGAATAGATGCATCTATTTACCTGAGTATTAAATACAAAGAGAAAACTATTACTCCTATCTGATTAGGTACCCCAGCATATATGATCAGACAGACCTTAAATATAGTTATATCAATGATTTCACAGTGGTTGTATAATATGTTGTCACTGTAAAATTGTGCTCTGGTCTGATGTGATCTGGTGCAAGATCTGGTGATCTGATCTTGCAAATCTTCCCAAGAGTAGTAGGATCAGAGCAGAGGAAGTATGTCTCCTTCTTGCTAAGAAAACAAGAAGGGATTTCAGACTTTCTTAAATGTAATGTAGAAGACCTGTAGAAGTAGAGAAGACCTTTTGGACTGCCTGTGTGGGCATAGGAGTTGGAGGTACTGGCTTCACTCCTACTTGTAGGATCAATTTCAGAGAATGATGTTGAGCGATAATGCCTCTGATCTTTGGCATCTTCACTGTGGGGTCCCATAGGACACTCTTATCCCCAGGATTTATGTGAAGCCACATGCAGATGGGGTGTGTGCTTCCCCTCTAGATTGCTCCATTTATGCACCAAAATAGAGATGATGTGGTACAGCAGGTCCTTTGGGCTAGTCCACCAGGCCATTGTAGACAAAACTAAGGAGCCTAGCGTTCTAAAAGCTGCCTGCCTCTTTGAATGCAGGCAGGTACACTTGAGTTCTGGCTCATGCAGCTCTTGTTTATGAAGAAGGAGAAGTTGGCTTTTATATCCAACTTTTCTCAACTATTCAGGGGGACTCAGAGTGGCTAACAAAGCTTTCTCTTCTTCCCCCCATAACAGACACCCTGTGAGCTAATTGAGGCAGAGCTGCAGCATTCTGGCCAATGCCAGACACATGTGGGTGGGGTTTCACAGTGGCAACGGAGGTGGAGGAAGTGCAGGTCAGCCGGCTGGCTGACCTGAGGGAGAGAGGGAGGAAGGTGGCAAGGGAGAAAGGAAGGAACGAGGGAGAGGCCACCCCTGAGGGTCCTACGGCAGTGAAGGGAGTGCCCCCCCCGGCCAATATACACAAGCACACACACATCCTCCTTCCCATGAGCCAAAAACATAAAGCGGCGTTGACAACTTTACTCTCCTCCATCCGCACAAGCTGCTGATCTGCCTGTGTGCAGATGCACTCATTTAAATGCTGTAGTCTGAGGTGTGCGGAGGAGGAAGGAGGCCCACCACCACTGTTGCTGTGATTCCCACAGCTGGGAATCGCTGCTGGCTGGGGCATCCCACCAGGTGCTCGCTTCCATCAGCTGTGGCTTAGCGAGGCTGGAAGGAAGGAAGGAAGGAAGGAAGGAAGGAAGGAAGGAAGGAAGGAAGGAAGGAAGGAAGGAAGGAAGGAAGGAAGGAAGGAAGGAAGGAAGGAAGGAGAAGAGGCTGACCCCCAAGGGTCCTCCAGCAGCGAAGGGAGCTCACCCATCCGCCCGCCTGCAATCTCAATCTCATTGAAAAGTCTTGTTTCTCCGTACTGGGCATTTGGGATTTGAGTGGGAATGGCGCTATTCGTATTCTGTTCTGTTTATCGGTAAACAGATGAGAATGGCCTGAGATCTGCACTCGGCCCCATATTCAGGTCAAAGTAGCCCTGGTCAAAGTAGGCAGGATCAGAGTAGTCATGTGGGAATGTGCCCTTACTGGCAGCCTTCATTTGTATTGTGCCTCAGTCAGCAGCAGCCCTTTGGTTTTTCTTGCCTGCATGAATATGGAGAGGGTCTAAGGCCCTTTCTGCACATACTTGTTAATCTGAATCAAGGAACGACATTGTCTGCATGGGAGTAGAGTAGATCCAGATTAGATGAATGTGACATCCACAGTCTTCCAGCCTCCAAGGATACAGCTGGATGGTTGTGTAGCCTGTCTGGCTTGTGGTGACCTCTGGGTGTTTTTCCACATAGCACTAGAGTACCCTTTAAGGACCCATTAAGGACCCTTAATGGGTCCTTTAGTGCTAAGTGGAAAAGCACCCAAGGTCTCATGAGCAGCCTGATACCCACCTGCTATGCTTCACTGTGTGGCTTCCAGCATCTTGAAGCAGCCAGAGTGGGCACGGTTTGCTCAGCCTGGCCAACCTAGGCCATGCCTCCTAACTCACCCTTAGGCCAACTCGTAAGGATGCTTAGGGAAGCATGGTGCAGCATGACAGTGGTTCAAGAGGCACGCCTTCCTCCATGAAACCAGCTGGGTGACTTTGGACTAGTCACAGCTCTCTTCTGAGCTCTCACAGCTCCACCTATCTCACTGGGTGTCTGTTGTGGGGAGAAGAATAGAAAGCTTTGTCAGCCACCTTGAATCACTTTAAATGGATGAGAAAAGCAGGGTAGAAAAGCCAACTCTTCTTCTTCTTCAGTTGGCCAACTCATATAATCCAGAAATCCATCAGTCCTGAGGCTATCACTCAACATGGCCCCTGTCAGTTCCATGGGTTTTAAATAAAGAGATGCCACTGGGACCTCACATTCTCCTGGCACTGTCTCCTGCCCACCCACTCCAGGAAGATCTCCTTGCTCCAAACATCCAATCTGTTACAGCCAGCCCTACCTGAAGGGAATTCCAGAATCCAATCACCTCCCCTTCCTGTAGTCAAGGATTGGGTGACTTAGGTATTAAAACAGGTATGAATAGGTGTAAAATGGTTTAGGAAAGAAGTAATTAAAGCAAATCCCAATAGCCCCATCTTCACGGCATCGTTATCTCGAATTCAAAACGATTTGAGTCCTCACAGTTCAGATGGCAGTTCGGCTTAACACGCTTCTTCCGTGTTAAACCACGTTATACCGATTTGAAATAAATCCTGATTTCAACAGGTCTCACTCTGGAACGTGCCCTTGATACGTGTTTCATTTTTTACTGTGTGGACAGTATCGTTTTCCAGGATGAGATTCCGTGTCCAGGCTGTCCCGCCCCAATCGCACTGTAACCAATGGTTTGTCCGTATTCGAGGCACGTCATGTTTAGGATTCCCTCCCCCAATAGCTCGCTTCCAAAGAGTGATTCCATTGAAAGAATCCAGTCTCGAAACAGCCACTACCTCCAAAGCTACACTGTAGCGTAGCTTAATAACAATGTTGCAGTTTTGCGCAGTTCTGAACTTTAAAAAGGAAAGGAAACAAGGAGCCCCAGGGCGAAGCTGCCTGCGCCGCAGCGCCAGGATGGGTGGATGGATGGATGGATGGATGGATGGATGGATGGATGGATGGATGGATGGATGGCGCGGCGGGTGCCGGAGCCGCTGCTGGGGGAGGCAGGGGCGGCCTGGGCTGCGAGCGCGCTCCGGCCAGCGGGGCGAAAGGTGCCGAGAATGCAGCAGCGGCGGCGGCAGCGGCGGAGTGGGGCAAAGCGGCAGCGGGCAACGATGGATGGATGGATGCTGCTGCTGCTGCTGGTGGTGGGAAGGGGGAGGGGAGAGAACAGGAATCCCCGGCGGAGCATGGATGACGCAAAGGGAAGGGAGGGTGGGATCCTGGGACGGAACACCAATGAGAGAGGGGGGGTGGGCAATGGGTGGGAGGACAGGGCTGCCATCTGGACTCCCAGGATTGATTCCAATTTAAGGCTGAAATCGGAATGCCACTGAACCGGGTTAACTTGCAAGTCGTGTAAACAGGATTAACCCGGTTCACTTATTTCGGTTTCCTTAAACCGAATTAAGGCATCCCATGTGGATGCAGCCAATATGTCCTTAGACTATAATAGTACAGTTCTAACGTGGATAAATTCTGACTCCCCTAGCCATGTGCTTGCTTTCATTTCTATCCGTTCCTCTGCATTTCCACCCCCTCTTTTTGTTATTTTTAAATATAGCTAGCCACGAAATCTGGGTATTCTTTCATCTTCAACCTTATTTTCCTCTTTTTCTAAAGTTAACTGGTAATTGGAGCAGTTTTATTTATATACAAATGTTCCTGGCCAGCATTACTACCATTTTTAGGCTGCTTACAGAGAATAAAAGGGCATTATTTAAATCAGTATTTAGGAAAATAACATTGTTGATAACATTTGTGACAGGTGGCAGCAGAATATGTACAAGAACAGCAGCAAACTTATCAAAAGCCAGTTAGAGGGGTTTTTTTTCCCCCTGCAGCTTCACGGAAATCTTGGTGGAGAAAAGGAGCCATTTTAACACCACAACATAAATTTTAATGGCTTTCCCCCCTTCTTTGCCTCAAAAACACCACTTGTGGAGCTGTTCTGCTATTTCTCTGAAGTATCTGACAATGAGAAACATTGTCATATGCCTCGTTGCAATTTGCATCTTTCAAAAACAAATTAACGTGAGATTCCTTATGGGATGTTACTAAAATCCTCACTGTGCTGGAAAGATCAATACATAATTCAGTCCCTTCCCCACCATATTTGCTTAAGAGCTATAGTGACCAGAAGAGGAAAACATCCTTCTGGAAAATAATGCTGAAAAACTGTAAGATACTACTGCCATCTGGTGTCCATAATGTTCCCAAATGTGGACCAACAAAAATCCAAATGAAACAGTAGGCTGCATCCAGACTTGTTTATACTGCGCAGCGGAATTCGCAGTCCCGATTGAGGCGTCACAGACAATGATCAATGGATCATCATGGCGTCACATTATCAAGATCGGTACCGCGCACTTACCTTAATGCTGATCTAAGGATACTCGCTGCGCAGTATAAAGGAAATTCAATTGTTCCCTTCAGTCCAGGCAGAACAGCGAGAGCAGCATGACGGAAGCAGGAAGGCCAGCTCAAATCTGATTGGCTGCCTCAACCCACGTGACGGTGCGCACCGGCTCAGCTCTCACAGAGCTGGATGGGAAGCTACAGAGCTGTGTTTCGGGTCGGGGTGGCCGGTCGTCACTGCGCAGTAGGTAAGCTGAGTTTTACTATTAACTGCAGATTTTTTTCTACAAGTCTGGAGGCAGCCTAAGAATTCAGACGAGGGGTATTAACATACTGGGATTTTTAAAAACCCAGTAAGAATAAACATGCAATTCCCAGCCACCCACACAAAACACGCAATTCCCAGCCACACTTCCAAACACATTTACCCAAATTTATGGCCCCAAAGCTTAACCAAAGTGCAGATAATCTGCATTCAACAGGTAACCCACCATGACTACAAGGGACACTCTCCACTGATGGGCCACTGGATGAGTCAGAGGTAACCCTTCCTCTCTGCTTATAGTTTCCTGATTAACCTATTGATTCCTATTACCTGGAGAACTGACAATAGCTATCGGTGTTGGGGACCTGATTGAAGTATATAAAATTATGCATGGTATAGAAAAGGTGGATAGAGGAAATTTCTTTTCTCTGTCACATAACACTAGAACCAGGGGGCATCTATGAAGCTGATGGGTAGGAGAGTCGAATCCTACAAGGGGAAGTATTTCTTCACCCAGAGGGTCATTGGTTTATGGAATTTGCTGCCGGAAGAGGTGGTGACAGCTGCCAGTCTAAATGGCTTTAAGGTAGGGTTGGACAAATTTATGGATAACAGATGCCTCAGTGGCTACTAGAATGAATGCCTAGGCACATCTTTCAGGCTGGGGTGGGGAAGAAGCAGGACACTTCTAAGGTCATTTGCTGGGATTTGAGAGCAAGAAAAGGTTTGTCCTTGTCTCTGCTTGAGATGCCCACAAGCATTTGGTGGGCCACTGTGTGCGATGGGATGCTGGACTAGATGGGCTGTGGGCCTGATCCAGCAGGGCTTCTCTTATGTTCTTATTAGAATGAAGGGAGGGGAGGAAGTGAAACGTTTCATAGGACTTTTCCCCCCCTTTGAGCTGTGTTTATGATTCTGAGGCACACATACTTGGCATGGATGAGGAGAGGGAAGATAGAAGAAATGGTGGATGCTTTAATCTGTTGCTTCTCCTAAAATAAAAATAAACACCTTTACACTTTGAAGTACTACAAGCTTCGAGGGAGAGTGAGCCTTTCTCCTTTCCCTTTTATAGTTTAAGGACAACATTTTGATTGTTTTTACAAAACATGGAAACCTGATAGCGAGTTACAGGAAGTGGGAAGGGGAGATTTTCCTCATGGAGGATAACTGACTTTTGGGAAATGTAGTTCCAAGCCTCAATACTGCCTTTGCAAATTCAAACCTACAATTCATATAATTTAACACTGAACATCTCAAACAATATAAAAATCAGATAATAAATACTTAGATTAAAAAATGAAGGTCACAACCAAGGCTAAAATGGAGACAGGTTTAAGTTCTTGCTTCCTAAATAGTTTTCTCGAAATAGAAACTGTTGAAGGTGCAGCTTGCAGCTGGCCAAATTACAGGCTTCCAGATGTTGCTGACCTACAACTCATACCATTCATTGGCGCTTGCCAAAGTGAATAAGGCTTATGGGAGCCGTAGATCAGCAAAAACTCTACAGTTGTAGATTAGCCACATTTGACATAGCTTGTAATGCAGACTAAAGCAGATTTACGAATGTGAGAGCATCATCTGCATTTCCATCTGGCTACCCAGTCAGAACTAGAGTTGGGATGCAATACTGGAACTGAATTTCAAAATCAGGCTGAGGCAGAACATGAAAAAAATAAATGTATTCAGTAGGATCTGAAAAGCTCTTTATGGTCCAATACAGGAGGCAAGGGTGGATAGGTGAGTATCTAGATAGAATATCTAACTGCCTGAGAATTTCATTTCATTTCCGTTTCCGTTTTATTTGTATACTGCCTTTCCAAAAGAAAATTTGCCCAAGGCGGTTTACAACAAACAAAATATGCAATGCAAAATAATTAAAACATTATCATAAAAATACATCACAAAAATTGCACATCATACAAAACATTGCAAAATAAGCCAAACACACTCACACACACAAAATGAGGCAACTGAGGCCAAGTGGAGTCCAGAGCAGCTGACCAAAGTCTCTAGTCCCACAAAGAATCACCTCCTCCAAGATGTCCATGCCCAGCTAGGCCGGAGAGTCATCCAGAAGCCAGAGGGGTCTAGGCTGGCACCAACAGACCTCACCCAGGATGGATGACATAAGCAGCTGTCCTTTATGGTCTCTGGTGTAGCTGAGACCAGGTGGAGTCCAGAGGAGCTGACAAGAAGAACCCCGTCCTGCAAGGAAACAGCTCCAAATTATCAGGGCCCATCCCGGCTGGAGAGTCAGCCAGAGGGCAGAGTGGTCTAGACCACCACGCCCGAAGGGATGGCAAGGTTCTCCTCCTCCTCCTCCTCCTCAGGCAGGACTCCCAGAATATGTACCAAGAAAGCATGGCAAAGATACAGGATCTGATGTTATATAAAAGCATGGTTAAATTCAAGGATAGGGGGAACACAAGCCACCATTCAGTCAAGAAAGGTCTGAGTGAAAAGATAAGTCTTCAATGGCACCTAAAGACCAGCTGTTTAGGCACCCTAAGATTATCGGAGGAGAGACTGTTCCAGAGGGTGAGTGCCACCACAGAGAAGGCCCAACTGCAGGCAGTAATAAGATGGCATTCAGTGATTCATGATACTCAGATAAATTTACTCACTTCTGAAAACCCTTTACTGGGGCCAGCCAGAAATTTTGAAGCACTCCGAAGTTTGCAAAGGCTGGGAGCTGTAAGGGCAGGCAGTTGCCACACCTCCCAGCTCCATATCCATGTTTTTACATAATTATTATGATTTTAACTTAAATAACGTGCAGTAACAGACCCAATGACTATGGTCACACTTGAGGTTTAATCCAGCTTCAGTCCACTTTCAGCAAACTGACAAGCTGTTTTATTTCAGTGTTCAGTAATTCAGAAAATTCACTTTTGGGATAGATAATGTGGAAAGAAAATTATTGGCCACTTTGCTGATGTGTTCTCTTGCTCTGAAGGTGGATTCAATGTTAGGTGTGACCACAGCCCTTGAGTAGAAGATTCTCATTAAGCACAATGCATCGTATGCAATCTCCATTCTTCTATATTTCGGCCATTTATATTTTTTCCCATTTTAAACTTGCTACCTTCCTGTCTCTTTTTATTTTTTTTATTTTTGGCCCCAAGGCAATTCCAGGTAATGAATTTTGGGATATTTTTATTTTATGGTTCTAGTGATAGCTAACAAAAAGCAACAGGCTAAAGAAAGGAGGGTTGGAAGGCAAAATCAAATTACTGGGCAAAGGGTAAAAGAAGCAATAAGAAAGAGAATATACTATATGGGCAGGGAGGTAATAGGGAGCAAGGGAGATCATGCCTTATGAGTTAGGAATGCCTCAGGTAGAAGAAAAGGAAAATGACAGAAGAACTAAGGCTGGAATGAATAGGAGCTTGCTTTGAATTTGAATCAACACCTGATAGCAGAGCCAAAATTGCTTTCAGGTATCTTAAACATTTTTATACTTTCCAATACTTTGTAGGTAGAGTTCTCTTTTAATTATACTTGCAATTAAATCCCTCATTTTCTCTGATGGTTGCTGCTATGCTGTGTGGAATACTGATTCGTGATGGGGCTACATCGTGGCCTTCATTAGGTTGATAACAGTTGTGGCTCAGAGACATCTAGGCCAGGAGGGCTCACACAGAAATAACTTCCAGATATCCTTAACTAGCACTGTGGAATGATGGGATGCTGTGGAAAACAACCCTGAACTAGAGAGGTTAGCAACACCTGGGCTAGTTGATTGTTTAGATTTAGAAGCCAAAAAGGTAAGATGTCCTCCTCACATCAGGTTCAGCGTGCAGTGGTGGCATGGATACAACTACACAGTTTTCTTGGCAACTGTATGGAAGCCATTCACCATTTTCTTTGTCCAAGAAGATGCCAAGGACTGTGCATAGGATCTTCTGCATGTAGATCAGACAGATGGTACTGTCCAACAGATTGAAAAGAAACTCTGAAAGAGATAGAATGAAACAGAAGCCTTTAAAAAATTATCCCCCTTGGGGAAAAGCCAAATAATAGTGATAATCAAAGTCCTGAAGAATTACAATTTCATGGAGAAGAATGCAGTAGTTTCTGATGGTGGCTCTTGGAAGGAAGGTCAAAGGTTCATCAAGAAGTCAGGTGATTAGATGTCTGGCAAAGCAATGGGAAAACCTGCTCTCCCATCATATGATCTAAAATTGGACTTGACAGATAATATTGTAGATCTTGAACTGTGACCAGAAAGAGGCTTAGAACTCAGATGTCAGGATGCGGCCCTGTTCACTCTTAGCTAAACCATTTGTGAGGTAAAACTTGCAACCCTCTCAGCACTGCCCTTCATCCAGTGTGTGATTCCATGCTGTTGAGTGGCAGAACTTCTATCAGAGTGCAGGAGGTGTTGTGATGGTAGAGAGGGGTGGAGATCTAAAAAAGTCTTGTAAAGGAGTCTGAGGACGGGGACAGCAAGGTGTGAGCATAGTGACCTAAACTGAGGATGAACTGAGAATTATCAGGAATCGGGTGTGGTCAAAGCTACTACATTTTGAGTCCTGTTTTTTAATCAGACAGACTATTTCAGCAAGGTGTGACCTTGGCCCAGGCTTCCCATAATAGACCATCCTGTCTGTGCATCTGGTAATCAGCATGCTTCGTTGGGCCAAGAGGGACTGTCAGAAGAAGAAGAAGGAGTTGGCTTTTGTACCCCACTTTTCTCACCCATTTAAGGGGACTCAAAGCTTCCTATTCTTTTCCCCACAACAGACACCCTGTGAGGTGGGTGGGGCTGTGATAGCTCAGAAGAGAGCTGTGATTAGCCCAAGGTCACCCAGCTGGCTTTGTGGGGGAGGGCGGAATCGAACCTGGTATTCCCAGATAAGAGTCCGGCTCCCTAACCACTAGACCAAACTGTCTCACCGAACAGAAGCCAGCCAAGTGCACAAGAACAACAAACGAAAGGGGATGAGTGCTTGGCCGGCTTCCAGTAGCCCCTCTCAGACCAATCCTGTATGCTTCTTACCAGATACAAAAGTAGAAGGGGGTTTGCAGCTCTTGTTCACCAGTAGCCAGCCAAGAGGATGGAGCAACCACCACCTCTCTGTCCAAATGGTGAGTTTTCCAGCAATAATATTTTGACCGGGGGAGGGGAGAGGGAGCTGGAGCTATGGTGTGGTTGTCTCAGACATGTGAGGCAAACCACCATAAGCAGCATCATGATTGTGCTATATGCTATATTCTCCCCGTCTAGGGAGTTTTCCATGTGACATCAAAAGGTTGTGAAATATTCTACTGCAAACTTCTATTGAAAAACTTTCTAGAGTAATAAAAGTAGCAGGAGATGCATTCCACACAGAATTATAGGATAGATTCCGTCATATGTCAAAGTAGCTTTGTTCCACAGGTCAGATAAGAAAGAATGCTGTCGGGAGGAAAAAGAAAAATCTGGCTTTGGAATCTGAGTTATGAAACATTGGACAGAAGAAAAATGTCCTGATGTCATGAGATATTATTCAATACTAGGAGACAGTAGTCGAAAAGGAGCACTTCATATATGCCTTCTTCTTTTTTTGCTCTTTTTCTTAAAGCAACCTTGAAGAAGAAAGTTGGATGTTAACAGATGAATAGGACTGAGCAGCTCCATAAATAACTTTACTAGGATGACCAAAAAAGAACAAAGAATAGGGTTTAAATAGTCAGGACAGAGTTTTTCTAGGTGCACTTTGTCATGCACTTTGTTTGCAATTCCTCCCTTGGCCAAAGCAGAAGCCCAGGATAGGGCCCACAGACCTTCATGTACCTTCATGAGTGCATGGACACTTTCTCTTTCATGGATTGGCCCCTGTGCATACTTGTCTGTAGCAACTTCTGCAGTGCAGCTTGCATTTGCCAGGGTGTTCACAACATGGTGTATGATTGTGCAGCCATGCTCCCCCAACCTGCCTCCTCACAGCTTCAGATCCAGAAGTGGCTGTGAACCTGCCAACTAGAAGCATGCTATCTTCTCCCAGGTAAGGTGTGGAGAAGCTTTTACTTCTCCACAGCTATGAAGGATTAGGGCAGGTCCTGGATGGTAGAAGCACTGTGGTGTGCATAAGCACCTACCCAGGAGTGAGGGAAAGAACTCAGGAAAGCTAAGTATGAACAGACCCCCAGCATCCACTCAGATTCTTACCTACTTTTAATTTTGACCATTGTGACTTCACCCTGGGCTCAGCAGCTGCCTACCTTCTCCAAGCTGAGGTTGCAGCAAGCCAAGATCACCTTCCACAGAAGGAAGGGACTCCATGGACCAAAAAAAGGAGAATATGTTTCATGACTGTGACCTCTCTTGCTCTGTCTGAACAATATATCAGAATACGATTTTATTGGTGGACTATCCATTCAGAAAAGTCCAAATGGAGGGTGGAAAGTCCACCAATAAAATGAATAGAAGTGAAAAGGTGTGAGCTATCAGATCTGAAGATGGATTGCAGAAGGTTTAAAGGGAAGATGTGACCATGGTCCCATTCTCATATTTACTGTTTCTCATAGGAAAGTGCATGAATGTATTTTTGACATATGAATCCGAGTAGATTCAAATGTCAAAAAATCCAATTCGAATCCGTAACATTTGAATCCGTACATTCAAATGTTAGATTTGTATTTAAAGATACAAATGTTGACAAGATTCGTATCTGTTATACATGTCTGTAAGCATTCCGTAAAAATCCGTGTGCATCTCATAGTATCCCACATGCATCCCATTTTAATCCCCTATTTTAAGTGCAAGATAGGTATAATTTTCACGCAGATTCGTATACAACAGATAGGAGTCTACACATTTGAATTATTTGAACATCTGTATTGGATTTTCAAAAATCTGATTTGAGTTTGAATGTTCAAATTCAGATTTTCAAAAATCTTCTGCATTCAAAACTTTGAATATTTGTGCACATCCCTAGTTTCTCAATTATTGATTTGTTTGTTTGTTTACATTTCTATCCCGCCCCATACCCGAAGGTCTCTGGGCGGGTAACAACACATTAACCAACAGATTAAAAACAAGATACACATTAAAACAAGATATAGATTAAAAACACTAAAAATTCAACACACTTAAAACAGTGCACTCCATATTGCATTAATAGTGACTGTAAGTGAGGGGGGGATATAATCACCTCAGCCAAAGGCCAGGGCAAAGAGGTGTGTCTTTACTGCCTTCCTAAATTTATATAAGGAAGGGGCATGACACACCTCGAGGGGGAGACAATTCCTTAGTCTGGGGGCCATCGCCGAAAAGGCCTTCTCTCGGGTGCCTACCAGCCTCACTACTGAAGGCGGTGGGACAACCAGGAGGGCCTTACTGCTAGATCTTAAGGCACGGTGTAAAGCCCCTAAGCAGCCACCAGGGCAGGAAACAGTTAACCTGCTGCTGCTGTGTGTTTGATTGACATGCTGAGGAGGAGGAGACTCAGCAAGCTCCATTTTGCCTACCAAAAAGCAAGGCTTTCCAGCCAATCAGCAGCCTGGATTCTGGATGAATATTAGCTGCTGCTGAGACTGGGAGGAAAGAGTCTCTGCTGGGGTCTGAAAAGTGAAGAGGGCTGCTCAGTGTGCCTCTGTGTGTTTGTAGGCCTCACCTCTAAGTTAGAAAGAGGGAGAGAAAGAACTGACAAGGTTTTGAGTCAGAACACTAAGAGATATAAAGAAGAGAAAAACAAAGCTGTAACAAAACTAAAGGAAAGGGTTTCAAAGGCTAGAAGTTATTAAGAGGCTGTGAATTAGCATAAGAAGTTTACCTCAGAACTAAGAGTGGGAAGACCCTTTTCAGTCAGGAAACCACTGAATGAAATGAGAACCTTTGCTGGGTGATTAAGCAAAGGACTTTGTGTTCCTTCCATTTTAGTTCCTTTCTCATGGACTATAGAATTCATAACTGATTCAATCATACATTTTATTCCTTTTATTCTATTTACTCTGTAACAATAAACCTTTGAGTTTGGTTAATTAAAGAGTCTGTATTCTGTTTGTGGTAACATCTAGAAAGAACTAGCAAACAGGGCCAGTGAAGATCCAATTTGTGCTGAGGATCTAAGAGGATCTGGCAGAGTGAATGGGCACCTGGGCTGTCTGTTAGCCTGCCAGGCTACGCTAAAAGGAGGCAGGTGGTACCAGAGCTCCCCAGGTCGTCACACACGGGCAGGTCGGTATGCAGCCATAAATGCACAGGTCTGACTGTGGTACTTAGATATGCTACTAGTAGAATATGCAAGTCTCTTTGCTGTGCTTCCCCCTATAGAAGAAGAAGAAGCATCCAAATGCCTGTATCAGAATAAGAGTTTCATTTTCCCACCACTTTCTTTTCTTAGCTAGGCATCTTGAGGCACAGGGGTTGCATTATTAAAACGTCCTCTTCAGCAGAATAAAAACATAAAGCCAAAATGATCTTATTTGTACAAACTCCTTGCAACTGAGCACTCTTGTTTCCCCTTCCCAATTGCCCTTTGTATTGCTGCTTCAAAATCTGCTTTATTTGTATGCCAAACAAGCCTCCCCAGATCCCAAAAGCAACAAAAGACAGTCCTAGGAGAATAGGAGGGGGAAATATTATGTATTCTATAATTGATCCCCGAAGCAAAGTACAGGAATCCAGAGGAGAAAATTGCTGTGGTTAAGAAGGATAAAACACTTTTGTATCTGGGGTGTTTTTAAATGGAAAGAAAGGGAAAGTTGGAGCAAAATTACTTTAAAGAGTGCTTGTTCTCTCAATTGCAGCTACAATCCAGTAGAATTTCACATATGTTCTTGTATCATCTTTCTAGCCAATTTTCTCCACTTAATAAGTAGCCAAGCTGTTTGTGTGTGTTTGTGTGTTTTGCTAAGTACTCCAGGGAAGAGTGCAGTGAGCACTAGATTTATTCATCCCAGTTTTCAAAAATACACGTCAACATTAGTTGAAGAAGCCCTATTCACCTTTGCAGAATTCTATTAGCCTCCAGATGCCACACAAAAATTGTAAAGCCCCTCTCAAATAATCACCTAAACATCATGGAGCTGGCATTGTCCTTTCGCAATATTGACAGCACAGAATACCCAATTTTTTTTTCATTCAAATTTGAGTTGAATCGAATCCAAATTAGAATCCAAATGCAACAAAAACGATTCAAATCCAATACATTCAAAACTATTCATTCAAATGTTAGATTTGAATTTGAAGATACGAATGTCGACAACTTTCGTATTTAAAGATACAAATGTTGACAATATTTGTATGTGTTATACGTATCTGTACACATTTCATATGCATCCCATTTTATCCCGTATGCATCCCATTTTTGTTCCTTATTATAAGCTCTAATTTGTACAGATACATATGATATTCGTCCAGATATATACGTATACGCATGTAATACATATGTATCTGTACATTTGAATGATTCAAATCATTCGAGCAAATGTCTTGGAACATTTGAAATTCATTTGAATGTTTAAATTCGAACCTGAAGACATTCTATTTGAATTTGAATGTCCACATTCGATCGGATTTGATTGAATTTTGAATGTTTAGAACACTTGTGTGCATCTCTACCCAGAAGCACATGATTGCTAACACCAAACATACATGGCCACCTTTTTGGGTTCAGTTACCTGAACTATGAACACATTCAAGATGGTGGCTCCCAGTAGCAGGTAGTGTGAGCGTGAACACTAATATGATTATCGCTATCTTGCTTCTGTATTCATGCTTGCTTTTAGGAAATAGGGTCAATTGTTTACCTTGACATAAGGGAAGCCATTTTAAAAAGTAAAAAGCCTCTCACTGAGGTTCAAAAACTTCAGGGTAGCTGTACAGTCCAGCACAGATGCTTGACAAGGTAGAGAATGATAGAAGGTGATAAGAGATACAGGCCCAGTCAATAAACAAGAGAAGTCCTATTTAGGGGTGTGCACGAATGCAATTTTCAGCATTTGATTTGTAACGAATCGAATGTTTAAACATTTGCATTCATACAAATGTGCAATTTCAAATGTCCATACATTTAATTTGATACGATTGCGTTCATACGTATTCATTCAAATATTCAATACGTATGGATGTATATCCAGTGATACCCATCCGTACACATCCCATATGCATCCTGTACGCGTTCATATGCATCTGTACACATCTGTATGTATCCCATATGCATCCCATATGTATCCGTATGGCTGTGTACAGATGTGAACTGGGCACGTGCAGATACGCATGTGATGCATACATATCCATACCATCATACAATTGTCCAAACTATTTGTTCAAATGTCCGAAACATTCATATTTGTACAAATACTAAAGTACAAGTGTCCGGACATTCGATTCGCTTACGAATGTCAGAATTTGTGCAAATTTGTACAAATAATGATTAGTATGAATATTCATGCACATCCCTAGTCGCAGTATTTCCAAAAACAATTGGAGGTGACAATTCTTGCAGACATTGACTTTTTAGACACTCCCCCCCCCCCATCCTTCTTTCATAAATCACTCTTAGAGAACCATTTATTTCACGGCTGCTGTTGACACCAACACGCATCCAGATGTGTCTCACTTATCTATTTCATTTATTTGCTCTATGAGCAGACTTGTTAATTTATGAGCAGTCAGGAGACATAAGGGCAGTGTAATTGAAATTAAGGATGCAAATACCACCATTAGGTTTAATTAGGACCGAGCCCATTAATCGATTAATTGGTGTGATGAACTGATTAATAGCACACTGGCAGATTAAAAATCAAGCTGAGATGAATTGGAGCGGGCCACCTGGGAGCCATCTGTATGACCCGAACAGTCTCTGCCATTGTCCGTTTATGACTTGGACACCTTTTTTCATTCCTTGTTTGCAGTTCCTTTATTTTGCCTGCAATCCAAAATACTCCACCTGCAGAAAGCTCTTCCTTCAATTTTCCAGTGTTTCCCCAGTTTCTTCCCCTAAGCTTCAGGATCTTCAGCAATGGAAGTATTTCTTCACCCAGAGGGTCATCAGCTTATGGAATGTGCTGCCGCAAGAGGTGGTGACAGCTACCAGTCTAGATGGCTTTAAGGTCGGGTTAGACAAATTTATGGATGACAGATGTATCAATGGATACTAGAAAGAATGCCTAGGTGCATCTTTCAGACTGGGGGGGGGAGGGACCGGGGCGCTTCTAAGGCTATCTGCTGGATTCGAGAGCAGGAGAAGGTTTGTCCTTGTCTCTGCTTGAGATGCCCATGAGCATTTGGTGGGCCACTGTGTGCGACAGGATGCTGGACTAGATGGGCTGTGGCCTAATCCAGCAAGGCTTCTCTTATGCCTGGTCCCTCAAGGACAAATGTGCACTGCCCCATCACATCCAATAACTCATGGCATAAGTCCATTCTCCCTTTCTCCTTGATACATTTTTTATTTGAAGATTGGCTGCTATGTACTCCATCAACTATGTTCTGTGATGTCAATTTTCACACAGCTCATGTACAACTTCAGCTTTCTGGTATCTCATCTACCATTATTTCTGTCAGTTCTGTAACTTGGTACCACTTTTGCTTAGCTGTCTTGTACAGAAGTGCAAGAATATTTGAAATATTCATTATTTGAATTTGGCTGAATTCAGACATTCAAATTTGAATTGAATGTCCAAACTTTTGTTTTTCAATATTCAAACGAATATGAATATTTTAAATCATTTATACAAATTATTTGGACATTTGTATGTCCATACGTTACATACGTGTTACATATGTATCCGTACACATCTTATTCGTATCCATATGCATATGTGCGGATATGTACGGGATGAAAACAGGATATGTACGGGATAAAAACAGGATGTATATGGTTGTGTATGGATACATACAAATGTTGTTGACATTTGTATCATCAAACACGTGTCAAATATTCATACAAATAGATACGAATGTATTCGAATCAGTTTCAATTTTAATACATTTGTTTCTCTATGGGAATAAATGCTGCAAACAAGTAATCAATCAGGCCACGGAAAACTGGGCAAATGGGTGGCCAGTCACTGGTGAGCAGCACTTGTCAGGAAGACATTGGCAGACACTGGCAAGCAAAGAGAGAAGTCTGGAAAAATGAGTTCTTTTGTTTAACCATTTGAATGCCTTTTTATGTGTCTGTTAAAGGGATACATTTTCTTAAACGAGTTGTCACAAAAACCCCTGTTTGATCACACCTTGAATTTTGATATAGGCCTATGGGAAGCTCCATTGTACAACACCCATAGGAATGAATGAAAACCTTTTTTAAAAATCTGGATAGTGCTAGATCTATAGAGGCACAGAATTAGATGGAAGGAAGG
The DNA here is from genome assembly GCA_023333525.1 of Aspidoscelis tigris stejnegeri. Lineage (NCBI taxonomy): Eukaryota > Metazoa > Chordata > Lepidosauria > Squamata > Teiidae > Aspidoscelis > Aspidoscelis tigris. The sequence continues at coordinate 18,529,377 of JALMGA010000004.1, forward strand.
TTTTCTTCTTACAGAGAAAGTTTTAAAATGAATCTATGTGTGCTCTTTATTATTTAAAGCACATACTAGAAAAGTAGGCACAGATGGGGAAACAGCAGTGGTAGTGTGATAACATGAAATTGAAGTATGATAAATTCCTGGTTTTGCATACAAAACGTGGTTATCAGACTCATACCAAAAATGGTTTATCTGAGTCTAGGGATGGAAATTTATATTTTTACATATCTTCCAGTTTGGCTTATACCATCAAACTGGATTTTATTTTTATCTGGTTCACACACAAGTGAAATGTAGCCATTTAGTATACAATACACGCACAATTAGCATTTACGTATCTCCACTGTATAAAGTATTTTTAACAATAATTTAACAAATTTTTATTGAGTTTAAGACTGTATATGTTTTAGTTGCTTAAATGTTTGTTGCCATCTCAGTTTATTTTCATAGAACATTTCTTTGTAACTTTGAATGTATTGGTAGAAACTGCATAATGATAATTGTTACGAATATTACTAATAATATTCATATTCATTATTAAATACTGCACTTCATAAAAAATCTGGAAGTGGTTTACAAACATAAAACAAATAAATCAGCAATAAAAATAAATAAAAATCCAAAATTTAACAATTAATTTTGAGTCCAGCAGTGAATTCAGTTGCCTATGTATCTAAGAAGAGCAAATATTTAACTGCATGGAAGATTTAAGCAGAAATTAAGGCCTCAACAGAATTTGCACTGAAGTCATTTCAGAAGAAAAGCCATTCTATAATCTGTGTATGATAGCCAAAATGATGTATTGGAATCAGTGCACGGATATTCATAGGCATTTGATATGATCAAATGTGCCGAATTTCGACATTCAAACTCGAATCGAATGTCCCAAAATTCAATAGTAAGAATTTTGAACTTTGGATCTATTCATCTGAAATATCTGGACATTCGTACGTGTACAGGTTCGTCCACACTGAGTACTTGAAGATCCACATCTTTCCCGCATCCGTATGAATTTGTACGTATCCGTACGGGACGAAAATGGGTTGTATATGGGATAACTACGGGACGCATACGAATGTGTACAGATGCTTACGAGTCAGGGACAGAGCAATCCATCCAAAGGCTGGGATGGATCACTGTGGGCTAGAATAGTACCATCTGCAGGACGGGTCTGGTTCAGACCAGCCCTCACATTGACCCTGAAGCTTGTGTGAGTTTTGGAGCTTTGGAAGGCCTGGGGGACCCATTTCAGTGGCATGCTTTGGTGCACCACTGAAATAGGCCTCTCATTAATCCTGAACATGAAGGTGTGTCTTCCATACACTCTGTGTTCTGGACTAGACCCAGCTAGTACATCATCAGTCATCAATATCAAGGTCTACTGGTGATCCAAAGCAAGGGCTCCATGATCTGGATCATGATCCATCCTTTGTGGATGGAAAGTACCAGTGGTGGGTGAAGGTCTCCTATGTCCCATGTACAGAAGGGATGTCCGTAGTCCCCTTTCTCATAACACCTAAGTGGCAGTGCAATGCACTTCATGCCCAAGGTTCTACAGCTTCAGTTGGAGGTGCCTGAGGTGGAGGTCCTCTGTGGAAGTGCCCTCCCTCATGTCACTGGATGTTTTTTGGTTTGCATATCTGGCATTACAGATGCCCAATGAGGCACTATGGCAGCGAGTTTGGCTTTCCTCCATCAGCTACAGGTGTCTTAAGTGGGCATCACGGTTTCTGGTGGGCACATTGTCCTGCCAAAAATGGGCACTTGTGGTGAGGATATATAAATTGAACAAATGAATGAAAAGGGGTCCTTTGCCTCCTACTTTTTTATCCTTCTGGGTCATTCATTATTTGCCACTTCCCCCTTGCCTTGGCAAAGTAAAAAGTCCCAAATGTTGCAACCTTTGTTCATGGAGGAACAAAAATGGCATTACAGAGCTTAGTACTTTAATAGAACTAAGTATTCCCAATTAAGATCATCACCAGGGAGCAACTAAAAGAAGAACGGGACTGTTTTTTCCCCTTCTTCATTTCCATAATTTAGATTTACTTGCATCTAGATGAAGTAGAACTTTCTCCGTTGGGGGAAAAACCAATTACCATTTGGCACTAATTACGAAGTACAGGGACGATAAAAGATGAACCGTTTGAAAAATACTCTGAAAATGCTCGATGAAGGTTTGTTAATGAGTAGAATAACTAGAAAAGATTAAAGATATCTTCTATGGTATCTGCAGTCAGTAAAACTCCCTTTGGCTGACTCTACTTTGTGAAAGGCTCATAAAATCAATTTATTACGGAGAACTAGATGTATCTATATTATTGATTTTGGTACTTACTTATTAAATAAAAGTACCTGTCAAGAGACAAAAGGAAAGGAGTACTTCCCATTGGCATGGGAATTAGGTAATATGGTTATATTTCTTAGTACTAACTTGGAGGGGACATATATTTTGAGATCAATAGGCTTTCAGGCAGTTAGGCCTTGCAATTAGTTTCTGGTCGTAATTTGCACAGTAGCATGAACTTTCTATAAAACAGCACACCCTCTTTGTTGTTAAGTTCAGTAAATCTTGACTGCTGTTGCTTCTTTCAGAACATATAAGAACATAAGAAAAGAGGAGCCCTGCTGGATCAGGCCATAGCCCATCTCATCCAGCATCCTGTTGCACACAGTGGCCCACCAAATGTCCCTGGGCATCTCAAGCTGAGACAAGGGCAAACCTTCTCCTGCTCTCAGATCCCAGCAAATGGCCTTAGAAATATCCTGCTTGTCCCAACGGCCTGAAAGATTTACTTAGGCATCCATTCTAGTAGCCTATGGAAGATAGAATGAAATGAGAAGGCTCAGAGCTCCATTAAGACTACCTACAGTATTGAAGGACAAGGCATGGAAAGCATTCCATGATGCCCAATGTGGTACCTTGGGCTAGTCACAGCTCCCTTCTGAGCTCTCTCAGCCCCACCCACCTCACAAGGTGTTCTGTTGTGTGGAGAATAGAAAGCTTTGTCAGCCACTTTTAATCCCCTTAAATGGGTGAGAAAGGTGGGGTAGAAAAGCTAACTCTGCTGCTGCTGCTGCTGCTGCTTGAGATGCCCAGAAGCAGTTGGTGGACCACTGTGTGAGACGGGATGCTGGATCAGATGGGCTGTGGCCTGATTCAGCAGGATTCCTTTTATGTTCTCTTATGTTCACTAGGTGCACTTGGGGTTCACAGCCCACTCTGTCCTTAGTGGGACTGCTGCCTCTGCTAAAATTCATGGCCTGGCACAGTCTGCAGGCAGACATCAGGTCCTTATTCCAGGATATAATCTGGAATAAGCCACAGTCCAGAAAGGACCTGAGACTCTTTGATTGGTCACATCTTCCATGCATGCATCACACACAAGCACAGAATCATCCTAAAAATACTTTTCTTCTCAGGTTTCTGGAAAGCCTTCTTTGGCTTTATGCTGAACTGAGAAATGAATGGGACGCTTGATGTGGTATTTTCCAGCATCTCAACAACTCACTGTTAGCCTGGCTTAGCTTTTTGCCCAAATCTAAATCAGTTCAGCTCCAAACTGGCAGAACCAAGCAAATGGTGACTTGGTGCAAAGTTGGGATAGATGATGCCAACTTCCCCATGCATTCTCCAGCTTAGTTGCACAACTAAACCAGCACAAGGAGGTCTGTTCACCCGACCCTGAATTTTATGTAAAAAAACAAACATCATTATTTGCTGCTATTTTCATTCTCTCCGTGTTTACACATCAGAGTAACTCTGTTTCCCATCATTGCTGCTGAGATCATGAAAAAGGTAAATTTTGGCTTCTGATTAATTAATTAACATTAAGGCTAAATGGAATATTTATGCAAATCATTTTGCATCTTAATCCTTTTAATTACACAATCTCTGTTGAATAATTATATACTCAATTGCTACAATGACCTTGGCTGTGAGATAGCCTAGGGTGCATAAATTTTAAATAGCTGTGATCATCTGCTTCTCTTCCTGTCATTATGCAGCATTAATTGTGTATTTGTTGCCTAATTGTGCACTTTGATATCAGCACCTATTTTCCAGAAAGTCTTTCTCTAAACAGATTCCATGCATCCGTTTCCCTGACTATCACTGTTAAAAATTAAATATTTATCATCTATCCTTCTCTGCAAAAGCACACTCAGGTTTTATCATTTAGTAAAATTCTATACTTCATACTTACTTTTTACTGAGAGATGTTATTAATATCTAAACAGCTACCCCAGGGCCTTCTTGCACTTGGGCGATCAGGACAGCCTAGAGTGTGCACAGCCGTTCTCATTGACTCCAGCTGTGGAGCCATTATTGCTCTATAGCTTTACTGGGTGAGTCTAGGCTGCTCTCTGTAGAGTCCCAGACAGTGTTTACACTACTTCCTTGTACTAATGCTTCATGGGGAAGGGTCATTGTTGTTATTAGTGCACAGTCAGATTCCACGTCATGCCGCATTAACACCATAGCAACAGCCCAGCACACAGTGGAAATTGCAGTCGTCATTGCTATGGCAATGTAGATAGTTCAGGACAGGCTGTCTGCACTGCTCTGGGTAAATTGGGGATGGTGCTGGTGCTCGCAATGTGAATGTTGGACACTGTCCCTGAACTTAACTGCAGTTAAGTGCAAAGAGGTCCATAGATAAGAACATGAGGCATTCTGGAGAGGGCCTTCTCAGTGATGGCCCCTAGGTTATGGAATAGTCTGCCCCTTGAGGTGCATCTGTCCCCTTCATTGTACACATATCGGAAGGCAGTGAAGACACACCCCTTTGCTCTGGCCCTTTTTAAATAGGGATACACTTTCCCTTCCCACTTGCAGATGCTACTGTTTTCATACATACTGTTGCTGTTTTAATGATGTTTGATTTTGGATGTCTTTACCCACCTGGAGACCTTTGGGTATAGGGTGGGATGGATGGATGGATGGATGGATGGATGGATGGATGGATGGATGGATGGATGGATGGATGGATGGATGGATGGATGGATGGATGGATGGATGGATGGATGGGGAGAAGAGATGATGAACCACATAATATGCCAAAATAATAAGGATGTGTGAAATGCTCTGACTCAGAACATTCCATGCTTGGAACCCAGCATCAAGAACCAGACAAAATTCCATTTCAAAAAGGGTGTTGTTCCAAAATCTGGGTGGAACTACTGCCCGTCCTGTTGAAAGATGACACACCCAGCTGAAGATTTCTCTTCCTTTTATCATGCCTTCAGCCACTGTGACATTCAGCTGATTATTGGGTGGTGAAGGTCGCAAGACCATTGGCACAGAGGAGGGGGGATTTTTCATTTTTTTTAAAGCAATGCTTTGATTGCTGCAGGGAGTTTCACTGTTTCATCAGGCTTTTTACTCTCTCTCTCTCTCTCTCTCTCTCTCTCTCTCTCAAGAGGTTTGGAGGCCAAAAAGCAATGAAAAGCCCTTGTTTCATCTTAGGGGCAAGAAAATAAGATAAGCAGCAAACCTTTTTCCTCATTTTGGGGAAAGGATTATTCCACTGATCAGCTGAGTGGCAAGTTCTCCCCCTCTCCCCCCACTTTTTGGCAGCATTGTTGAAAATACAAAAAAGAGGGTTTTCCCTACTGCTGGCCAGTTA